>QLOH01000246.1:0-1392028 GCA_026901365.1 Sesbania bispinosa
TCCTTTAGTTAAGGTAATCTGGGGAGGACCTACACCCAAGAGTGCTACTGGGAACTTGAAGAAAGATGAAGGAGTCCTATCCAGAGTTATTCGCTTCAGGTAAAATTCGAGGACGAATTTTCTTTTAGGAGGGGAGAGTTGTAACATCCTGAATTTTATTAAGCAAAATAAAAAAAAATTAAATTAAATTAATTAAGTAGAAGAAATAAATAAATAAATAAATATAGAATTAATATTATGAGTAGTTTTATCCATAAAGCTAGTTTAAATTTAAGAAGAAGATAAGGGGGTTGAGGATGGGCCCAAGCCCATATAGGAATTTTAGTAGGGAAGGTTATCAGTTCACGCTAATCCTTATTCGTCAAATCGTCAGAGAGCGAAACGCTAAGGAGGGGAGAAACCAAGTCTCAAGAGGAGATTGCTGGAGAGTGATCATCAAGAACAAAGAAAGAATCTTCCTTGTTGTTCGATCTTCACTTCAAGGTACGGTGGGGGAAAGGGTGCTGCTTGTATGTGCATGTGGGGGTGCTTGGGTAATAATCTAAGAGTTTTAAATTCGAATTTGTTAAGTGCATTATGAGTTGTATGATGAAATCTGTTTGCTTTGATGTTTAAACGTGTTAATCTTGATGGATTGAATGATGGTAGCGAGAATAGCGAAAAAAGGATAAATAAGGATTTAGGGATGAGGAACCATAATGAATTAAATGTGATAATTTGTGTAAAATACTGATGAAATGAAGAACTCAACTTCGAAGCCTGCTTGATGAAGTGAGTGAACTCGAGCCCGTGATTAGCTCTAGCAGTAATGACGTGGTGCTATATATAATTTCAATTCTACTTATAGCCGTAATGCACTGAGTTAACTTGTATATTAATTGATGAATGATGATCATAAACGTCATTGATTTTGGGTATATGTAAGATATGTATAAATTTCTATTGGATTTGGACTCGTATCCTTATTAGCAATACTATATATATATATATCAAAGTCGATCGCAAGAAATTCCTCATAAACGTAACACTCCAATTATGATATGACATTATCTGGATTTGGAAGCAATGTTAATCTAGAAGGGAAATAACAAGTTGAGTTTTATTATTGTTTAATTAATGCGGTCGCTGTTAAATCCATCTTAGGCGATTTTACATCTTGTTTTTGCCTTTATCTCTCTGACAATGTCTTTTCAGATATATCATTAGGCAACATAGTTAATCTATAGTTATTTGTAGGGGTTTATGTGATTGGTGATACAAGTGAGATGTACGTTTAAGGGAATTAGGAAATTGGCTCAAGTAACTTTTTATTTTCCTCCCACCTTAGGCTTACTCCCTATTAACTAGTGTTTAATTATATAAATTGTTTGTGGAATTGAGAGATTAAATTGGATGTTTAGAGTGTATTAATTGTGGCATGAGTATGGTGATATGAGTAACCTATGTGGTGTTAGATGTTTATAATACTATGATGTGTGATGATGACATATAATGATGTAATGAGCATATGAGGCATGAGGTGTGTGATGATATGATATAATTATGCATTGAGCATATGATGTGAGTTATGATGATGATAACATATTGATGGGTTGAGCATATGAGCTAAATGATGATGATGATATAGATGCATTGAGCATATGAGTTATGATATAATGATGATTATGCATTGAGCATATGAGGTGTGGTACCTGAGATGCACGAACCCAAGAGAGGGGTGTTGTGTAACCTATCGGCCTTTGTGGTGATAACGGTAGGGTGCAACTCAGGAGGTGAACTGTACGGACCCATTGAGGGGTGGTGCAGAGACCATGATGGGGGACATTTTTGCACAAGCCTAGAGTGGGGTGAAGTGCAACCTGCCGGCCTGTGTGGTGTTTAACGGTAGGGCTATATTTATGGGGCGGATGTCTCCGTACAAGCCTAGAGTGGGGCGTTGTGCAATCTACCGGCCTGTGTGGTGATTAACGGTAGGGCCATCATCGGTAACAACTAGGGAGATTGATGAGGTGCGCCCATTGTGCGGAGTTCCAAGTCATGATCCTTGGGATGAGGTTAATGAGGTTTAGTGTGCATGATGATAGATGAACATGCATTGCATTTGATGATGAGATTGAATTATATTATGATGATATGAGTATTATGTGTAGAGAATAGAGAATGTGTTTTCTTGGTGATTTGCGAGTGTGAATTATAAACTGGTGTTGAGATAATATAATTGCTAATAAAGGGTGTAAGATGATTGAGTATTATATTACTTGATGATATGATGATTATATGTGGGTGAGGATAGGGTAGCCTTCTGTGTGTATGTATGAGTTGGTATTCTTTTCCTCACCGTTACACTGTGGCTAATTTTACAGGTGATGATGATGACACGACAAGTGTCGAATATTGATTGAAGGGAGTGTCGCTCTGATACTTGTGACATCAGGCTTAGCATTAGGGGTTTATTTTATGTTTCTATTTTAGGAAGAGATTACGTAAACTGTTTTAAGTGTCTTACTTGGCTAAGAAGGATATTTTATTGTTAACTTTCGAGGTAGTGACATTTTATTTACTTTGGAAACCTTACTTTAATTTCTATTTTAAATAAGTTGACTTTGAAATAAATGGTGTCTTAACGAGAGAATGTAAACCTTTTTACCCATTGTGGTCCGTTATATTTCCCATATCCCTAAAAGATGAATGTATAAGAGGTTGGGGTAGAAGGGTGTCACAATATACACTCAATTTCAAGTTGAGACGTGATCTCAGTTTAGCACTTGGAGTCTCGAATAGGTTAGATAAGATGCTGTCTCAACAATAAAACTTGTTTGTCTTGGAGTAATTTTAGTTTTCTTTCAAACAGATTGTGATGTAAGATGAGACTTAGGATGAAACAATTTGATGTTGTAACAAATGAATTTTCTTTATAGGCACTTAGTTTATTTTAACTTAGCAGTTTTACTAGATGAGATGTGCAGTGTAAATAAGAGATGAGGGAGAAGAATGCACGCAGAGATTATACTGGTTCACCCACAACCTTGGGCTACGTCCAGTCCTCACCACCTGTGAGATTTTCACTATTGACAACTTGCCAATACAAGTATTATTACAGCCTCTTCAGGACGCTCCTCACATCAAGCCTAGGCACCTCCTATCTCGGCTGAGTTACAAGTATTCTACTGCTTCTTCAGGACGCACACTCTAATCTAAGACTAGGCTTCCTCCTATCTCAGACGAGACTCAGTTACAATGATTGATAATTTTAGGATGTTCTAGCCTGAACACACACAGTGGGAATAAACAATGATTCAAGGCTAGAGGAACTCTCTTTTCACAAGGATATACAAGTAAGTCTAGTGAGAGAAAAGATAATGAGACTACAAGAGTTTTTTGTAAGGTCTGTTCTGTTCAGCAGTCTCTGGAGATGAGATGTGAGCTCTGTGTATGATGAGATGAGATGTAATAATTGACCGTTTAGCAGAAGAGTCTCAATGTATCACTGTAGCTTTCAGCATTATATTCAAAGACAAAAATAGTCGTTATCTGGTCGTTGTGAGATGCTTGGAAGCCGTTGGAAAGTAGCTGTTTGAGAGAATACCTTTTCTGGACAAGTGACAGCTTCTGGATGATGTAATCAAGTGACAGTATGCAGTGTACTTCCTGTCCTTGTGTTGACTGGCTCTTTTGCTTTTGCATAGGTTGTAGCTTTGACTTTTTGTGAGACTCATCTTCTTATCAGATCTTTGAGCTTGCATCTCTTCCATAAGCTTGCATCTCTTCTATAAGCTTGCATCTCTTCTCTAAGTTTGCATTTCTTCTATGAGCTTGCGTCTCTTCTATGAGCTTGCGTCTCAAGCTGATCTTGGATCTCTTCATGAGATCTTGCATCTCTAGTTGATCTTGGACCTCTTCATCATATCTTGCATCTTTCTTTAATCTTTGAATACTTTAGATTCTGAATCTCTTTCTTGTACATGATGCTGCTCATTTGATTTTCAGATCTGATATTCTCTTACAAGATGACCTTGAGCTTGCATCTGTTCGTGAGCTGATGTCTCAAGCTGTTTTCAGGATCTCTTTACTTGATGCTTGACAAGACTCTAAGTCTTTGCTTTATTTGTTCAAAATAAACTTATGTTGTGGTCTTTTACTTGATCATCTTCTCCAAATGGATCTGCAAGTGTTAGTTCTAAAAGAGATCTGCCATAGACTTGAACAACTTAGTTAGTAATAACAAGATGCATTTCTTATTCTTTTTAGCTCATGATTGGCTTTAATGGTTTGGCACAATAAAAACCTTATAGGAGTGAGTTTGTTTCAACAATCTCCCCCTTTTTTGATGATGGCAAACTATTGAAGTTTTTAAGAGGATACAGTTTCCCCCCTCCTTTTTTTTATTATTATACACTCCCCCTGAGTTAATTAGAATAGATGAGACCCTCCCTTTTTTTTAACATAAAGACATGTACAAAAGTGTTGAGATATGATGAGCTTCTTTCATTAAGCAGAAATAAGATGTAAGTACAAAAGATCAACAAGTCAAAAGATGCCACTGCATCTCTCATCGTACATCAGAAAAGATGCTATTACATCTCTAAACTCAAAAGGAAACACACAATCATATCCTAATCAAGATAATTAAACTAACTGAACATCATGGAAAAGCCATTAATAATAAACTAACTAAGACTCTTATCAGATGAGCTAAACTACATCTAACCAACTCTCCCCCTTTTGCCATTATCAAAATGGAAACTAAACACGATCTGGGGAAGGAGAAAAGGATGAGTCTGAGCCAGAAGAAGGTGGACGTCTGACGGCTTGTGGTATTTCAGGCATGGGAGGAAAATTAGAGAGATGAAGATTCATCTTCCTATGAAAATCATTTGAAGTGTGCAGAGCCTGAAGCACAGTGTCTAGTCCATCAAGTAAAGCTTCTTGTCTTCTTGTTGTGATCAAGCTTCTTGAGGATCTTCTGCTGATTTTTCTCAATGTTGGAGTAATGATTCTGTTGAGTTTGTTGTTGTTCTTCATGAAGTTGATTGATGAAGGTGTTGATAGAGTCAGAGATATGAGTTGGAACAGATGGGTCAGAGGATGGAGCTTGAGGACGTTCAGTTTGTGGAGCGGATTGATCATACTTTGGCAGAGGGGAGCTGAGAAGGATGGTGTCCACAAAATGTTGAAACAAACTCAATCACATAAAGTTTTTAATATGCCAAACCTTTAAAGAAAGTCATGAGCTAAGTAAAGAAAATAAATACTACATCTTGTTATTTGCTAATCAAGCTGTTCAAGTTTTTTGGCAGATTCCTTAGTAATTCTTGTAGGATCCTTCAAGGAATAATGATCAGAATAAAAGAAAGTCAAGCCAAGAATCTTAGACCTCATTGATCATCAAGAGAAGAGCTTCTTGAACAGTTTCTGGAACAGCTTGAGACGTCAGCTCAATAGAGAGATGCAAGCTCAAGCCACGCAAACTTATTTGATCAAAGATACAAAATAACATCATGTATCAAAAAGGAGATTCTCAAAAATCTGTGAAGATGGTGCAGACTCTTAAAGGAGATCCTAGATCAGCTTGAGACGCAAGCTCACTAAACAAATGAAAGCTCACTGAACAGATGTGAGCTCATCAAAGAGACACGAGGAACAAAAAGATACAAGCTCTAATCATCTGAACAAATGATGAGTCCCACGTAAAGACAATCTACGAAAAAGCAAAAAGTCAAGTCAGCACAAGGACAAGGAAGTACACTGCAAGCTGTCAACAGATCACATCATCCAAAAGCTGTCCCTTGTCCAGAAAAGAGCCCTGTCTCTAACAGCTACATCCCAACGGCTCCAAGGAAGTCTCATCAACAAATAACGACTACTTTGCACTCATATAAATAGCTGAAAGCTACTGTAACACAGCAGAGACGTGCTTGAAAAATCATCAGTTATCACATCTCATCTCATCTCAGATAAGAGCTCACGTCTCATCTCAAGAGCCTAAAGAACTAAGCAGATCTCAACACAGAGCTCTTGAAGTCTGATTGCCTTTCTTCTTTATCTTTACCAATCTGTACATCATTGTAAGAAGAAGGTTTCTCTAGCTAAGAATCATTGCCTAACCACACTTTATGTGCTAAAGCTAGAACACACTCAAACATCAATTATTGTACCTGTACCTCATATGAGATAGGAGAGAGCCTAGTCTTAGATTGAGAGCGTGCGTCCTGAAGAGGCTGTAAGAATACTTGTATTGACAGGTTGTCAATAGTGAAAATCTCACAGGTGGTGGGGACTGGACGTAGCCCAAGGTTGTGGGTGAACCAGTATAAATCTGTGTGTGCATCTCTTTACCTTCATCTCTTACTTATATTGCATATCTGTTATTAAGTTGATAAATTAAATCAAGCAATTAACTATCTATCAAATCTCATCTGATTATAATCACATTGTTGAGACAACATCTTTTCTAACTGAGACTCCAAGTATCGACTTGAGATCACGTCTCAACTTAAATTTAAGTGTGCATTTTCAGGAAAAATATTCTAAGTCTCTATTCAACCCCCCTTCTAGAGACGTTTAGCCAACTTCAGTTGGTATCAGAGCTCGGCCTCTCAAGGGGTTGAGCACACCTACGTGTGAAGAGGAACAAATCCATGGCTGGACCTAGTGCTAGTTTGTTTATTCCTGAAGGAGCATCCACTAACAGACCACCTGCCTTTGATGGAACTGACTACTACTACTGGAAGGACAGGATGAGATTATTCATTGAATCTCAACATGTTGATTTATGGGAAATCATAGAAGAAGGTCCCTACATACCATACACTACTGATGAGCTTGATCAAAGAATAGTCAAGCCCAGAACCAGATAGACTGATGCTGAAAAAGCAAGGTACGTTCTAAACTCAAGAGCTAAATATTTGCTGACCTGTGCTCTTAGCCGCAATGAATATGATAAGGTAGCAGGGTGCACAACAACAAAGGAAATTTGGGATGCACTTGAGATAGAACATGAAGGAACTAACCAAGTCAAGGAAGCAAAAATCAACATTCTGGTAAGACAATATGAGCTCTTCAAAATGAATGAGGATGAAGGCATTGAGGACATGGTGAGACGTTTCACCATCATCACAAATGATTTAAAATCCTTAGGAAGAACTTACTCAAATCAAGACATGGTCAGAAAATCTTGAGGAGTTTACCCAAGCCTTGGAGACCTAAAGTCACTGCTATCCAGGAAGCAAAAGATCTGAGCATTCTCAGGTTGGATGAACTTCTTGGATCATTAAAGGTGCATGGACAAGAGCTGATGGAAGAAGATCACATCAGAAAACCCAAAACAATTGCACTAAAGGCATCATCAAGTAACACTAAGGGTAAGAAGGTAAGCTCATCTCATCAAAACTCTCTCACCTCATCTCATGAAACAGAATCAGAAAATGAAGATGATGATGAAAGTGAAGTAGACATGAGCTGGCCTACATCACAAGGAAGATTAGACGCATGTGGAGAGCTAGAGGAAGTGGAAGAAGGAGCTTCCCTTCAAGAAGAAAAGAAATCAAGTCTGATAGAAAAGGACAGTTCATCTGCTTTGAATGCAACAAACCTGGACACATGAGATCTGAATGTCCACAACTCAGAAAGGATATAAAGAAAAGTCCAAAGAAAAAGGCAATGATGGCTACTTGGGATGATACTGATGAAGAAGAAAGTCAAGATGATCAATCAGCAAATATCTGTCTCATGGCAAATGGTGACTCATCTAATGAAGAGGTATATGAATCTGACTCTGAATATTCAATGAACTTAAGTCTGCTTTTGAAAACCTCTTGTATGATTCAAACCTTTTAGCCTCTAAGAGCTCACTGCTAAAGTCAGAATTAAATACAGCTCTTGAGAAAATAAAATTTCTGGAAAAAGAAAATGAAAGTTTGAATCATAAAAATAGCAGTCTCATGTTGTCTCACATGAAACTATCTGAAATGGTTAAAGCTAAGACTCAAGTTCAAAATGAGCAAGAACTAAAAGAAAAATCTGAGGAAAACCAGAAACTCAAAAGATAAAATAGAATTCTCATAGATGATCTGGAAAAATTTGTAAATGGAACAAAAAACCTTGAGAGACCATTGGATCTCAAAAAGGAATCTTTGACAAAGCTGAATTAGGCTATGAAAAATCATCTAGTGAGGTCTGGTATAAAGATTTCTTTATTCCTGCTAGAAAAAGAAAGAGAGAAAGGTGTTCTTGCTGTAGTAAATATGGCCATAAGACCACAGAATGATACATGAGACGAGTAGCATCTGACAGAAAGGCGACTAACCATGAAGGACCCAAATATAAGTGAGTACCTAAAACTAAATCTCTTGATGAAACAGGTGTGCCTAGCTGCAGCAAAATCAAAAAGGATATGGGTGCTGGACAGTGGATGTTCAAGACACATGACTGGGGACAAAAGCAAGTTCCTATCATGTGTAAGATTGGTAAGGGCATAGGTAAGATTGGTAGGGTAAACTCAGCCCAAATTGAAAATGTCTATTTTGTTGAAGGACTGAAACATAACTTGCTAAGTATTAGCCAATTATGTGACAATGGCTTCTATGTTAATTTTCAACCTACTTTTGTGAGATTATAGACTCAAAGACTGGAAAGACTGTCTTCTTGGTGAAAGAAATAAGAATCTTTACTCAGTCACACTTGAGAGTATCTGATCTCACCTGTCTCATTTCATGATCAAGAAAAATGGTTATGGCACAAAAGGGTTGGACACATTAACATGAGAACTATTAGTTAACTTGCAAATCAATCTCTTGTTAAAGGATTACCAAAGGTAAAATTCGACAAAGACATGATTTGTGAGTCTTATGTAAAGAACAAACACAGCAAGTCAAGTTTCAAACCAAAATCTCATATATCCACTACCAGACCTCTTGAGATTCTCCACATTGATCTCTTTGGCCCAACTAAGACTCCAAGTCTTAGTGGCAAAAAATATGGTTTTGTAATTGTGGATGACTTCTCAAGATTCACCTGGGTACTGTTTCTATCCCAAAAGGATGAATCTTATGAATCCTTTAAAACCTTTTGTAAAAAGATTCAATCTGAAAAGGGATATGGAATTGGTGCTGTGAGAAGTGACCATGGGGGAGAATTTGAGAATGCCAAATTTAAAAAATTCTTTGATAAAAATGGCATTACTCACAATTTCTCCTGTCCAAGGACTCCTCAACAAAATGGAGTAGTGGAAAGGAAAAACAGAACTCTACAAGAAATGGCAAGAACTTTGTTATGTGACTCTGGTATTGAAAAGTATTTCTGGGCAGAGGCTGTGAACACCTCTTGCTATATAATAACATGTATCTATAAGGAAGATCTTGAATAAAACTCCTTATGAGCTATGGAAAGGAAGAAAACCTTCAATATCTTACTTTCATGTCTTTGGATGTGACTGTTTCATCCTAATTAACAAAAGATCAACTTGGCAAGTTTGATACAAACTGACAAAGGAATCTTTCTTGGGTATTCTCTTACTTCTAAGGCATATAGAGTATTTAACTTGAAAACTAAAACCACTGAAGAATCCATGCATGTAGTTTTCAATGAGATGCAGGACAGCTGTGAGCGAAATCTGGATAGGAAATTGATGAAATGATGAGGAATTTAAAAATCTCTACACTAGAAGCTGATGAGAAACTTGCTTATGAACAAAAAATGAAATCATCTCAAGCTGAAGACTCACATCAAAAGACACTCCTAGAGAGCCCAACGTACCTCAAAGTGAAAACAAGGCTGAGGAACTGAATGAGAGCACAAGAGCTGTACATGGAACCTCTGAAATTCATAATGAGCATGCATCTCAACTACCCAGGAGCTGGAGACTGGTGAGATCTCATCCTCAAGACCAAATAATTGGAGAAACCTCAGAAAGAGTAAGGACAAGATCATCATTTAGAGATGCTGAGAATCTCATGGCTCTACTATCTGAAATAGAGCCTAAAGACATCCATGAAGCTCTTAATGATGACTACTGGATCAAAGCAATGAAGGAAGAGCTTAACCAATTTGACAAAAGTCAAGTCTGGGATCTAGTTCCCCCTCCATCTCATCAATCATTAATTGGTACTAGATGGGTATTCAGAAACAAACTAAATGAGAAAGGAAAAGTCATGAGAATAAGGCAAGATTGGTAGCACAAGGATATAATCAACAAGACGGAATAGACTATGATGAGACCTTTGCACCAGTGGCCAGACTTGAAGCCATCAGAATCCTTCTAGCATTTGCTGCTCACAAGAACTTCAAACTCTATCAAATGGACTTAAAGAGTGCATTCCTTAATGGGATTATTGAAGAAGAAGTTTATGTGAGACAAACCTCCTAGCTTTGAAGACCCTCATCATCCAGAACATGTGCTCAGACTCAAGAAAGCTCTATATGGTCTCAAGCAGGCTCCAAGGGCCTGACTTTTCAAATCTCATCCAGGGAGAGTTTGAGATGAGTATGATGGGTGAACTAAGGTTCTTCCTTGTTTACAAATAAAGCTGGCAGATGGAATTTATCAACCAAGAAAAGTACGCAAAAGATCTGCTGACCAAGTTTAACATGAGTGAGGCAAAGCCAATGAAGACTCCTATGCATCCATCATCTCAACTTGACAAGGATGAGACTGGGAAAGCTGTGTCAGAAAAACTGTACAGAAGAATGATTGGGTCTCTCATGTACTTAACTGCAAGCAGGCCTGATATTCAGTATGCTGTAGGCATTTGTGCAAGGTATCAATCTGATCCTAAAGAATCTCATCTAACAGCTGTCAAAAGAATCTTCAGGTATTTAATTGGAACTACTAATCTTGGCCTATGGTATGAGAAAGGCTCCAGTTTTGATTTAATAGGGTATAGTGATGCTGATTTTGCTGGAGACAAGATGGACAGAAAAAGCACAAGTGGAAATTGTCAATTCTTAGGAAAGTGCCTTGTCTCTTGGTCTTGCAAAAAGCAAAACACCATTGCTCTATCCACAACAGAAGCTGAATATGTCTCAGCTGCAGCCTGTTGTACACAAGTCTTATGGATTAAATCTCAAATGGTAGATTATGCACTAAGGTACTCCAAAATCCCTATTTTTGTGATAACACTAGTGCAATAAATTTGGCTAAAAATCCCATTCATCATTCTAGATCAAAACACATTGATATAAAGCACCACTTCATTAGAGATCATGTGCAAAAAGGAAATATTGAGATTATCTTTGTTGATACTAAGAAACAAATAGCTGATATCTTTACCAAACCATTGGTAGAAGATAGATTCTGTGAAAATTTGAAAATGCTAAATATGTGTGCTCTTAGCTAAAAGCATCAATAAAAATACTCTGCTGAGTAACAAAGATGAGATCAGCTCTTTAACTGATCATGAGACGGGTCTCTTGAGAAGAGATAACGTCTCATTAAAAGAGGCATGAGATGCAGTCTCATGTGTCTGTACATATGTCTCACACAGAATGAGTGGGAAAGAAGCTGCCGTTAAATAACGGTCAGTAACTCCCCATAAATTAGCATACTAGCCGTTACACTATAAAAGAATGTGCCAACCACTTTCTTCAGTTACAATAACTGCCCACTCACCAACACTCCACGTTCCATTTTCCTCTCTCTCTCTCTGATACATCTCTCACTATTTATTCTCTATTTATACCTAAGAACAAAACCCCTGCTCATCTCTTCTCTCATCACTCATGCGTATTAAGGTTATCGGGTTGAAACTCCCATATTCTGACAAATCATCCTCGTCCTCCTCACCTGAAGCCATCATGTCTTCCAACTCTGAGAAATCAAACTCCATGGAAGTGACTTCAAGCCAAGAGCATCTCAGTCGCTCTCCTTCCCCTCAACCCAGCACAGAGTCAGAACCTTCTGAAACTCAATCCTTGCCATCTCAACCCTCAAAACCATCACCCTCATCAAAAGATACCTCCTCCAAAATAGATACCCCACTCCTCAGAAGACCAAAATCCCAAAGAATAGCCTCAAATGTCGTCCAAACCTCTGCTCCAAAATCCCCATTCACATCGACCTCACCAAACCTGCTCCCCAAAACAAAGGAAAGAAACCTGCTACAGAAGAAGTGAAAGGAAAGAAGCTTTCCTTCAGGGCTGACCTCTTTGAAAACAAACTTGTTGAGGACAAATTTGTATCAAAATTTATTGATAAAAAGGTTTTCTAGGAAGGTTGATAGATTTTGGGAGTCTGAAGGAAGAGAACTGGGACATCTCTCCATATGTCAAGAAACAGGGCTGGGAGAAATATCTGTCTCTCAAAGAGCCCGTCTTTCCAAGAATGACAAGAGCATTCTATGCTGCATGCTCAAAAGCTAAAGGAGCATCTCAGGGATTGCCTCATGTGATAGCAAATCTCAAGGGAGTTCACATGGAGCTCACTGAAGAGGTTCTGGGTTCCATCATTCAAGCCCCTGTCTCTGGCAACAGGCTTTACAATCAAGAAGATTGGTGGAAACAGATTGGGATCACCAAGGAGAGTGTAGGATCCTCTCTATTCAAGGATGCCAAGGTAGCCGACTCCTCCTCCTCTCTGAACTATTTTGGCAAGTTCCTTTTTCATCTGGTGGCAAAATGCATCATGCCTAGAGCAGGCACCTTCAACAAAATCTACACTCAGGACTTGATGGTGATGTATCACCTCAAGCATGGTATCCCACTAACCTCCTTTTTTAATTCTGAAGCACATGGAACATGCATTTCACAACCCTAAGATCACCTCATCCCTACCCTTTGCCATGCTTACCACAAAAATCATGAAACACTTTAAAGTTGATCTAGTGGCTGTGAGCAAACTCCTGAGAGACCTGGGACTATTGGAAGGTCAAACCTCAAGTCACTAGGACTAGATGACAAAGTCATTCCCTCACCCACCTTCCCTCTTGATAATCCTGCACCTATCCCTGCCACCACTCAAGCCTCTCCATCATCAAAGCTCTCTGAGACTCACCAGAAAAGAAAAAGAAGAAGGCTTGAAAAACAAGCAGAAGGATCTCAAGAAGGGCATGAGATCAATGTTGAACAAAAGAAGAGAAAAGATCAGCCTCAAGACGTTGCTGGACATGAGCACAAAAAGAAAAGAAAGAAGCAGACAAGGTCTGAGCAAGCTCTCTCAGAAGAGACCCAAGCTGATCAACAAGAGATCAATACTGAAACTCCTGCACCAGAAGCACCAGCATCAGCTGTGGTGCCACTTACTGAGCAGCCTCAAGAGCCCTCCCTACATTGAACCTGAAAAAGAACCCTCATCTCCACCACCTCCTCAGCAGCAAGAAGCTCCTCATCAGCTGACGTCTCTCCTATCACTAAGATAGTCATTGAGACCCTTAAGGATCTCTCCACCTCTACTCCAGATATTGCTCAAGAGACATCTCCTGAGAACATTGAGACTGAGCCCGCTGCTAAAGAAACTGAGGAGATTCATCACTCACTGTCTCTATCACACATCGAGGAATACTGCCTCCCACTCTTTTCCAACTCCATTCCCCACTCCTGGCAAGTCGTTTGTGGACAACATTTTACTCAACTCACCTCAGCCCAAGTATGATCAATCTGTCCCACCAACAGAACGTCCTCAAGCTCCATCTTCTGATCCGTCTATTCCAACCCATCTCTCTGACTCCATCAACACCTTCATTAATCAACTTCATGAAGAACAACAACAATCCCAGCAGTCTCAATTCAACAGAATCGAGAAGACTCAGCAGAAGATTCTGAAGAAGATTAACCATCACAAGAAGAGACAGGAAGCCTTATTTGATGGCTTTGACACTGTGCTACAGGCCCTGCATTCTTCCAATGATTTTCATAGAAAGATGAACTTCATCTCTCTAATCTTCCACCAATGCCTGAATACCTCAATCTGTCAGACGTCCACTTGCCTCAGACTCAGACTCATCCTCTTCTCCTTCTCCAAAGCACGCTTGAATTCCATTTTGATAATGGCAAAAGGGGGAGTTGGTTAGATGTTGCCTAGCTCATCTGATAAGAGTCTTAGTCTAGGATATCTTTAGCTGACATTTTGCTAGGACCTTTTTTTTGTGATGATGTAATAGATGCAATAGCATCTTTTCTGATGAATGACGAGATGCAGTGGCATCTTTTGCTGTTTACTTAATTTGTAATTGCATCTTACCCTTTGAATGAAGAAGTTCAGCTTTTCTTCTTACAATATTTACTCTTAATTCATAAAAGAGATCATCTGTTCTAATTAACTCAGGGGGAGTTCTTTAAAAATTATATATGTGTGAGTATTTTTTTTTCTTTATGAAGTTATTCTCTTACATGGTTTGCCATCATCAAAAAAGGGGGAGATTGTTGAAACAAACTCAATCACATAAAGTTTTTAATATGCCAAACCTTTAAAGAAAGTCATGAGCTAAGTAAAGAAAATAAATACTACATCTTGTTATTTGCTAATCAAGCTGTTCAAGTCTTTGGCAGATTCCTTAGTAATTCTTGCAGGATCCTTCAAGGAATAATGATCAGAATAAAAGAAAGTCAAGCCAAGAATCTTAGACCTCATTGAGCATCAAGAGAAGAGCTTCTTGAACAGCTTCTGGAACAGCTTGAGACGACAGCTCAATAGAGAGATGCAAGCTCAAGCCACGTAAACTTATCTGATCAAAGATACAAAAGAACATCATCATGTATCAAAAAGGAGATTCTCAAAAATCTGTGAAGATGGTACAGACTCTTAAAAGAGATCCTAGATCAGCTTGAGACGCAAGCTCACTAAACAGATGAAAGCTCACTGAACAGATGTAAGCTCATCAGAAGAGACACGAGGAACAAGAAGAGATACAAGCTCTAATCATCTGAACAAATGATGAGTCCCACGTAAAGTCAACCTACGAAAAAGCAAAAAGCCAAGTCAGCACAAGGACAAGGAAGTACACTGCAAGCTGTCAACAGATCACATCATCCAAAAGCTGTCCCTTGTCCAGAAAAGAGCCCTGTCTCTAACAGCTACATCCCAACGGCTCCAAGGAAGTCTCATCAACAAATACGACTACTTTGCACCATATAAATAGCTGAAAGCTACTGTAACACAGACGTGCTTGAAAAATCATCAGTTATCACATCTCATCTCATCTCAGATAAGAGCTCACGTCTCATCTCAAGAGCCTAAAGAACTAAGCAGATCTCAACAGAGCTCTTGAAGTCTGATTGCCTTTCTTCTCTTATCTTTACCAATCTGTAAATCATTGTAAGAAGAAGGTTCCTCTAGCTAAGAATCATTGCCTAACCACACTTTATGTGCTAAAGCTAGAACACACTCAAAACATCAATTATTGTATCTGTACCTCATCTGAGATAGGAGAGAGCCTAGTCTTAGATTGAGAGCGTGCGTCCTGAAGAGGCTGTAAGAATACTTGTATTGACAGGTTGTCAATAGTGAAAATCTCACAGGTGGTGGGGACTGGACGTAGCCCAAGGTTGTGGGTGAACCAGTATAAATCTGTGTGTGCATCTCTTTACCTTCATCTCTTACTTATATTGCATATCTGTTTAAGTTGATAATTAAATCAAGCAATTAACTATAAATCTATCAAATCTCATCTGATTATAATCACATTGTTGAGACAACATCTTCTAACTGAGACTCCAAGTATCGACTTGAGATCACGTCTCAACTTAAATTTAAGTGTGCATTTCAGGAAAAATATTCTAAGTCTCTATTCAACCCCCCTTCTAGAGACGTTTAGCCAACTTCACAAAAGACTTACCAGGTGTGGGAAATGATGTTTGAACAGAATGAGATGCTACATACCTCACTGGAGACTGTTGTTGTGATTGTTGAATCTCTTCTGTTTCTTTGACAGCATGCTCATCCCAACATCCTCAGGGGTCGTCTCTTGAGCAATCTCATGAACGGAGGTAGAAGATCCTTGAGGGTCTCAACAACTATTTTGGTGATGGGTGAGACCTCAGATTGAGGAGCTTCTTGTTGTTGAGATGGTGGTGGAGATGGAGGTTCATGCTCAGTCTTAGTGACTGGTAGAGGTTCTTGAATGTCATCAGCTGCAGGTTCTTTAGTGCATGAGCCTCAGTATCAGTGTGTTGAGGATCAGGCTGAGTCTTGATAGTAAAG
Organism: Sesbania bispinosa; assembly: GCA_026901365.1. Taxonomy (NCBI): domain Eukaryota; kingdom Viridiplantae; phylum Streptophyta; class Magnoliopsida; order Fabales; family Fabaceae; genus Sesbania; species Sesbania bispinosa. Next base: position 16,130 of record QLOH01000246.1, read on the forward strand.
ACTAGTTCAACCTTGTCTGCTTCTTTTTCTTCTTTTGTGTTCAGTCTCAGTGAGTTTGAAGGTTGTGATTTCTTTTCTTATGCTCTCCAGGGATCTCATGTCCTTCTTGAGATCCCTCAGTTGGTTCTTCAACAGCCTTCTTCTTCTTCTTTTTCTTGTGAGTTTCAGAGAGCTTTGATGATGGAGAAGCTTGAGTGGTAGGAGGAATGGGTGCAGGATTGTCAAGGGGAAAGGTTGGAGAAGGAATTGCTTATCGTCCAGTCCTAAGGACTTGAGATTTGATCTCCCAATCGTCCCAGGTCTCTCAGGAGTTTTTCACATCCACTAAGATCAATTGAAGTGCTTCATTATTTTGCTGGTGAGCATCACAATGGCAGAGATGAGGTGATCTTGGGGTTGTAGAAGGCATGCTCCATGTGTTTCAGAATTAGGAAGGGGAGGTTCAGTGGGATACCATGCTTAAGGTGATACATCACCATTAAGTCTTGAGTGTAGATTTTATTGAAGGTACCTGCCCTGGCATAATGCACTTTGCCACAAGATGAACAAAAACTTCCCAAAGTAGTTGAGCGAGGAGGAGGAGTCTGTGACTTTGGCATCCTTGAAAGAGAAGATCCTACACTTGCATTAGGAATTCCTATCTGCTTCCACCAGTCTTCTTGATTGTAGAGTCTGTTGCCTGTCATAGGGGCTTGAATGATGGCCCCAAGACTTCTTCAGTGAGTTCCATATGAACTCCTTTGAGATTTACGATCACATGGGGTAGCCCCTGAGAGAAACCTTTGGCTTTGGTGCATAGCATAAAAGGCTCTTGTCATCCTAGGGAAGACAGGCTCCTTGATGGTCAAGTATTCTTCCCACCCCTGTTTCTTGAGATAGGGAGCAATGTCCTAGTTTTCTTCTTTCAGACCCTTAAAGTCTATCAGTCTTCCTATCACAACCTTCTTGTCATGAACTTCGAAACAAACTTGTCTTCAATAAGTTTGTTTTCGAAGAGATCAGCTTGGAAAGAGCTTCTTTCCTTTTGTTTCTGTTGGCGCTGTTCTTTTTCCTTTGTTCTGGGGGGCAGTTTTGGTGAGATCAATGTGACAGGTGATTTTGGAGCAAGGTTTGGACAACATTTGAGGCTATTCTCTGAGATTTTGGTCTTCGAGGAAGTGGTGTCTTTCTTGAGGATGTTGATTTTGATGAGGGAGATGGCTTTGAGTTGAGATGGTTGAGATTGGGGCTCAGAGGATTCAGACTCAGTACTTGGTTGAGGAGAGGAGAGCGGCTGAGACGCTCTTGGCTTGAGGTGATTTCCATGGAGTTTGATTTCTCAGAGGCAGAGACATGATTGCTTCTGGGGATGAAGACGAAGATGATTTATCTGAGTAGGGCAGTTTCAACCCAATGACTTTGATACGCATGAGGGAAGAGAAAAGAGATGAGAGAAGAGATTGTGATTTTTGGTATAAATAGAGTATGATCAGTGAGAGAAAAAGGAAGAGAGAGAGAAAGACGTGAGTGTTGGTGAGTGGGCAGTTAATGAAATCGTAAAAGTAGTTGGCACTCCCTTTTATACTGTAACGGCTAGTAGCCATTTAGTGGAGGAGTTACTAGCCGTTATTTAACAACACTTTCTCCTCTTTTCGTGCTGCATATGGGGCACGTGGCACATAAATTACGTTCATGGCATATTTCATGAGACGTTGTCTCTTCTCAAGACCCGTCTCTAATAGACTGATCTCATCTTTCTTCTCCTTTGTTTGACAAAGCCACAAATTATTTTCAAGGATAATCAACTAAGAGCACATATTCAACATTTTTAAGTTATCAACGAATCTTTCTTCTACTAAAGGCTTGGTAAAAATGTCAGCTAGTTGATTCTTAGTATCAACAAATATAATCTCAACATTTTCTTTTTGCACATGATCTCTAATAAAATGATGCTTAATATCAATGTGTTTTGATCTGGAGTGATGAATGGGATTCTTAGCTAGATTTATTGCACTAGTATTATCACAGAAAATAGGGACTTTGGAGTACCTTAGTGCATAATCCAACATTTGAGATTTTATCCACAAGATTTGTGTACAGCAGGCTGCTGCTGAGACGTATTCAGCTTCTGTTGTGGATAAGCTATTGTATTTTGCTTCTTGCAGGACCAAGAGATAAGACATTTTCCCAAGAATTGACAGTTACCACTTGTGCTTTTTCTGTCCATTTTATCTCCAGCAAAATCAGCATCACTGTATCCTATCAGATCAAAACTAGAGCCTTTCTCATACCATAGGCCAAGATTAGCAGTTCCAATTAAATATCTAAAGATTCTTTTAACAGCTGTGAGATGAGACTCTTTAGGATCAGATTGATACCTTGCACAAATACCTACAGCATACTGGATATCAGGTCTACTTGTTGTTAGATACATGAGAGATCCAATCATTCCTCTGTAGAGCTTTCTGATATGGATTTACCAGTCTCATCTTTGTCAAGTTGAGATGAGGGATGCATAGGAGTCTTCATTGATCTAGCCTCACTCATGTTGAATTTTATTAGCAGGTCTCTTGCATATTTCTCTTGACTGATAAAGATTCCATCTGACAGCTGTTTTATTTGTAAGCCAAGAAAGAATCTCAGCTCACCCATCATACTCATTTCAAATTCTCCCTGCATGAGATTTGAGAAATCTTGACAAAGAGATTGATTAGTAGAACCAAAGATATCATCAACATAAATCTGAACAATTAATAAATCATTGTTAAGCTCCCTTTTGAAAAGTGTGGTGTCAATCTTTCCTCTGATGAATCCATTTTCTGTTAGGAAGGTGCTTAGCCTATCATACCAAGCTCTTGGTGCTTGCTTGAGACCATATAGAGCCTTTTTGAGTTGAGCACATATTCTGGATGATGGGATCTTCAAAGCCAGGAGGTTGTCTCACATAAACTTCTTCTTCAATGATTCCATTTAGAAAACACTTTTTACATCCATCTGATAGAGTTTGAAGTTTTTGTGAGCAGCAAATGCTAGGAGAATTCTGATAGCTTCAAGTCTGGCCACTGGAGCAAAGGTCTCATCATAATCTATTCCCTCTGTTGGTTATATCCTTGAGCTACCAGTCTTGCCTTATTTCTTATGACTTTCCTTTTTCATTGAGTTTGTTTCTAAAACCCATCTGGTACCAATAACTGACTGATGAGTTGGAGGAGGAACTAGATCCCAGACTTTGCTCTTGTCAAACTGGTTGAGCTCTTCTTCCATTGCTTTAATCCAGAATTCATCATTAAGAGCTTCATGGATGTCTTTAGGCTCTATTTCAGAAAGTAGAGCCATCAGATTCTCAACATCTCTGAAGGAGGATCTTGTCCTAACTCTTTCTGAAGTCTCTCCAATTATCTGATCTTTAGGATGAGATCTCACCAGCCTCCAGCTTTTGGGTAGCTAGATGCATGTTCATTGTGAATCTCAGGTGCTCCTTGTACAGCTTTGTGATCTCATCTTGTTCTTCAGACTTGTTTTCCTTTGGAGGTGCATCAGGAGTTTCAGGATGAGTCTTTTGGTGTGATTTTTCTGTTGGAGAGGATCTCATCCTCTTTTGTTCAGAAGTAAGTTTCTCCTCAGCTTCCTGAGTGGAGATTCTTAAATCTCTCATCATTTCATCAATTTCTTCATCCATATTTTCTCAGAGTTGTCCTGCATCTCATTGAAAACTACATGCACAGATTCTTCAGTAGTTTTAGTTTTCAGGTTAAATACTCTATATGCTTTAGAGGTAAGTGAGTAGCCAAGAAAGATTCCTTTGTCAGATTTTGTATCAAACTTGCCAAGTTGATCTTTAGTGTTTAGAATAAAACAGTCACACCCAAATACATGAAAATAAGATATTGAAGGTTTTCTTCCTTTCCACAGCTCATATGGAGTTTTATTCAAGATCTTTCTTATAGAGACTCTGTTTATAATATAGCAAGAGGTGTTTACAGCCTCTGCCCAAAAATACTTTTCAACACCAGAGTCACATAACAAAGTTCTTGCCATCTCTTGTAGAGTTCTGTTCTTCCTTTCAACTACCCCATTTTGTTGAGGAGTCCTTGGGCAGGAGAAATTGTGAGTAATGCCAGTTTTATATCAAAGAATTTCTTAATATTTCCATTCTCAATTCTCCCCCATGATCACTTCTCACAACACCAATTCCATATCCCTTTTCAGATTGAATCGTTTTGCAAAAGTTTTAAAGGATTCATATGATTCATCTTTTTGGGATAGGAACAGAACCCAGGTGAATCTTGAGTAGTCATCCAAAATTACAAAGCCATATTTCTTGCCACTAAGACTTGCAGTCTTAGTTTGGGCCCAAAGAGATCAATGTGGAGAATCTCAAGTGGTCTGGTGGTGGATACATGAGACTTTGGTTTGAAGATTGACTTGCTGTGGTTTGCTTTTATACAAGATTCACATATCATGTCTTCGTCAAACTTTACCTTAGGTAGTTCCTTTGACAAGAGACTGATTTGCAAGTTGACTAATAGTTCTCATGTTATATGTCCAACCCTTTTGTGCCATAGCGCATTTTTCATGGTCATGAGACATGAGGCAGGTGAGATTAGACAGACTTCAAGTGAGATTGAGTAGAGATTTTTATTTCTTTCATTCACCAGAAAAAAGCAGTTTTTCCATTCTTTGAGTCTATGATCTCACAGAGGGTGGGTTGAAAATTAACATAGTAACCATTGTCACATAACTGGCTAATACTCAGCAAGTTGTGTTTCAATCCCTAAACAAAATAGACATTCTCAATTTGAGCTGAGTTTACCTTGCCAATCTACCTATGCCCTTAATTGGGCTTTGTTGTTGTCTCCAAAGGAGACAACTCCCTGCAGCCCTTTCTTCAAGTGATAGGAACTTGCTTTTGTCCCCAGTCACGTGCCTTGAACATCCACTGTCCAGTACCCACATCCTTTTTGATTTGGCTGCTGCTAGGCACACCGTTACATCAAGAGATTTAGCTTTAGGTAACCACTTATATTTGGGTCCTTCATGGTTAGTTACCTTTCTTTTAGATGCTACTTGCCTCATGTAGCAATCTGTGGTCTTATGGCCAAATTTACTACAGCAAGAGCACCTTTTTTTCTTCCTTTTCTGGCAGGAATAAAGAAGTCTTTGTACCAGATTTCACTGGAGGATTTTTCATAGCCTAATCCAGCTTTGGTCAAAGATTCCTTTTTGAGATCCAATGAGTCTCTCAAGATTCTTTGTTCCATTTATAAATTTTGCTAGATTATCTATGAGAATTCTATTTTGCCTCTTGAGCTTCTGGTTTTCATCAGACATATCTTTCAGCTCTTGCTCATTATGAACTTGAGTCTTGGCTTTAACACCATTTCAGATAGTTCATGTGAGACAACATGAGACTCCTGTTTTTATGATTCAAACCTTCATTTTCTTTTTCAAGAAATTTTATTTTTTCAAGAGCTGTATTTAATTCTGACTTTAGCAAGGAGCTCTTAGAGGCCAGGAGATTTGAATCATATAAGAGGTTTTCAAAAGCAGACTTAAGTTCATCAATTGAATATTCAGAATCAGATTCATATACCTCTTCATCAGATGAATCTCCATTAGCCATAAGACATAGATTTGCTGAGTGCTCATCTTGGCTTTCATCTCCATCAGTGTCATCCTGGGTGGCCATCATTGCCTTCTTTTTTGGACTTTTCTTTAGATCTTTTCTGAGTTGTGGGCACTCAGATTTCATGTGTCCAGGGTTTTCTGCATTCAAAACAAATGAACTGTCCCTTTTTCTCAGACTTGATTTCTCTTCTTCTTGATGGGAAGTTTCTTCTTCCACTTCCTCTAGCTTCTCCACATGCGTCTGATCTTCCTTGAGATGTAAGCCAACTCGTCATCCATTTCACTCTCATCATCATCATCTTCTTCACCTTCTATTTCTGTGTCATGAGATGAGGTGAAAGAAGTCTGTTGAGATGAGCTTACCTTCTTACCTTTAGTGTTGCTAGATGTTGCTTTTAATGCAATTGTTTTTGGTCGTCTGATGTGGTCTTCTTCCATCAGCTCTTGTTCATGTACTTTCAATGATCCAAGAAGTTTATCCAGTCTAAGGATGCTGAGAATCCTTGGCTTCTTGGATGGCGGTGACTTTGGGTCTCCAAGGCTTGGGTAGGCTCCTCAAGATCTTTCTAACCATGTCTTGATTTGAGTAAGTTCTTCCCAAGGATTTGAGGTCATTTGTGATAATGGTGATCGTCTCACCATGTCCTCAATGCCCTCATCCTCATTCATCTGAAGAGCTCATACTGTCTTACTAGTATGTTGATTTTGCGTCCTTAACTCGATTGGTTCCTTCATGTTCTATTTCAAGTGCATCCCAAATTTCTTTGGCCGTTGTACATCCTGCTACCTTATCATATTCGATGCGACTAAGAGCACATGTTAGCAGATACTTAGCTCTTGAGTTTAGAACATACCTTGCTTTTCAGCATCAGTCCATCTGTCTCTGGACTTAACTACTCTTTGATCAAGCTCATCAGTGGTGAGAGGTATGTAGGGGTCCATTTTCTATGATTTCCCATAGATCAACATGTTGAGATTCAATGAATAGTCTCATCCTATCCTTCCAGTAATAGTAGTCAGTTCCATCAAAGGCAGGTGGCCTGTTGGTGGATGCTCCTTCAGGTATGAACAAACTTCCACTAGGTCCAGCCATGGATATTTTCCTCTTCACACGTAGGTGTGCTCAACCCCTTGAGAGGCCGAGCTCTGATACCAACTGAAGTTGGCTAAACGTCTCTAGAAGGGGGGGGGGTTGAATAGAGACTTAAAAATGTTTTTTTCCTGAAATATACACACTCAAATTTCAAGTTGAGACGTGATCTCAAGTTTAGCACTTGGAGTCTCGAATAGGTTAGATGAGATGCTGTCTCAACAATGATCTTGAAATCAAGTGAAATGAATTGTTGATAATTAAAACTTGTTGGTCTTTGAATAATTTTAGTTTTCTTTCAAACAGATTGTGATGTAAGATGAGACTTAGGATGAAACAGACTTGATGTTGTAACAAATGAATTTTCTTTATAGGCACTTAGTTTATTTTAACTTAGTAGTTTTAATAGATGAGATGTGCAGTGTAAATAAGAGATGAGGGAGAAGAGATGCACGCAGAGATTTATACTGGTTTCACCCACAACCTTGGGCTACGTCCAATCCTCACCACCTGTGAGATTTTCACTATTGACAACTTGCCAATACAAGTATTCTTATAGCCTCTTCAGGACGCTCCTCACACCAAGCCTAGTCTCCTCCTATCTTGGCTGAGTTACAAGTATTCTTACTTGCCTCTTCAGGACGCACACTCTCAATCTAAGACTAGGCTTCCTCCTATCTCAGACGAGACTCAGTTACAATGATTTGATAATTTTAGGATGTTCTAGCCTGAACACACACAGTGGGAATAAACAATGATTCAAGGCTAGAGGAACTCTCTTTTCACAAGGATATACAAGTAAGTCTAGTGAGAGAAAAGATAATAAGACTACAAGAGTTTTTGTAAGGTCTGTTATGTTCAGAAGTCTCTGGAGATGAGATGTGAGCTCTGTGTATGATGAGATGAGATGTAATAATTGATCGTTAGCAGAAGAGTCTCAATGTATCACTGTAGCTTTCAGCATTATATTCCAAGACAAAAATAGCCGTTATTTGGTCGTTGTGAGATGCTTGGAAGCCGTTGGAAAGTAGCTGTTTGAGAGAATACCTTTTCTGGACAAGTGACAGCTTCTGGATGATGTAATCAAGTGACAGTATGCAGTGTACTTCCTTGTCCTTGTGTTGACTTGGCTCTTTTGCTTTTGCATAGGTTGTAGCTTTTGACTTTTTGTGAGACTCATCTTCTTATCAGATCTTTGAGCTTGCATCTCTTCCATAAGCTTGCATCTCTTCTATAAGCTTGCATCTCTTCTATAAGTTTGCATTTCTTCAATGAGCTTGCGTCTCTTCTATGAGCTTGCGTCTCAAGCTGATCTTGGATCTCTTCATGAGATCTTGCATCTCTAGTTGATCTTGGATCTCTTCATCATATCTTGCATCTTTCTTTAATCTTTGAATACTTTAGATTCTGAATCTCTTTCTTGTACATGATGCTGCTCATTTGATTTTCAGATCTGATATTCTCTTACAAGATGACCTTGAGCTTGCATCTGTTCGTGAGCTGACGTCTCAAGCTGTTTTGAGGATCTCTTTACTTAATGCTTGACAAGACTCTGAGTCTTTGCTTTATTTGTTCAAAATAAACTTATGTTCTGGTCTTTTACTTGATCATCTTCACCAAATGGATCTGCAAGTGTTAGTTCTAAAAGAGATCTGCCATAGACTTGAACAACTTAGTTAGTAATAACAAGATGCATTTCTTATTCTTTTTAGCTCATGATTAGCTTTAATGGTTTGGCACAATAAAAACCTTATAGGAGTGAGTTTGTTTCAACAAGTTTTTTATTATCATTCCAGTAAAGTGATTTTTTTATGGACCACATGTATCCTCCATAGGAGACAGTCTTGCTCTATCATTTCTTTTTTCCTCTTTTTTAATCACACTTTTTTTTTGTTTGAACCACGGGTATCCTCCACCTGAGGCAATCCTGTTCGAGCCGGGAACATCCACATCATGGTGAGGCTAGCTCTCCCCAGCGGGGATTTTTTTTCCATCCACAAGACTCGAGCCCGAGACCTTGCTTAAGGGGTTTTAAATCACACTTTAATTTTATTTATTATTGTTGTTATATTAAAACAAATTCTCTCATTATCCATCTTTGATTTTCTATTTCATTACATAAAAGCACACAATAAGAAATACAATAAATGAGTAATTATATTAAATTTAATGTGAATTTTTCAATATATATTTTATTCCTCTATTTTATTCATTATTGTCTTCACTTATTATCTATATTATCTATTTTATTTATTTTTTTACTCTATATTAAAATTGTTCCCCAATACCAGTATTATATTTTCTCACTTGCGTTTTTTGTAGTTTTTAATTCTCATTTCAGTAAAGTGGTGGTTTTTATGAATCACGGGTATTCTCCACGGGAGACAATCATGTTCCTATCATTTTCCTTTGTTCTGCTCTTACCATTTTCATTTCCCCCTTTTTATCGCACTTTAATTTTCTTTTTTTTATTATTATATTAAAACAGTTTCTCTCATCGTTCATTCCTGATTATCTGTTTCATTACATAAAAAAAATAGAATAAGGAATACAATAAATGTGTTGATTTACATTAAGTTTAATGGTGATTTTTTTTCAGTATATCATTTATCTTTCTATTTTATTCATTAATGTTTTCACTATCTCTCTTATCTGGTCGTTTTTTCTATTTACTCTCTATCTTAAAATTATTCCCCCCAATACACATATCTTCACATGCATTTTTTTAGTTTTTTTTATTCTCACTTCAGTAAAGTGAATTTTTTATGAACTACGAATATCCTTCACGGGAGGTAGTCATGCTCCTGCCACCTGCCAATATTTTCTTTTATCACACTTCCACTTTTTATTATATTAAACATTTTCTATCATTATATGTTCCTATTAATATGTTTCATTACACAAAACATAAATTTAAAAAATACATTGATTTGCATAAAGTTTAATATGTTTTTTTGCAATATATCATTCATCTCTCTATTTTATTCATTAATATTTTCACTTATTATTTCTCTTACATGTCTAATTAATCTATATTTAAAATTGTTTACATAGTACACGTGTCACATTTTTTCCATCCTATTTTATATAGTTTTTTATATTAATTTTTTATTCTCACAAAAGTAAAGTGATTTTTTTAAGAACATGAAGTATTCTCCACGGGAGACAAACATGCTCCTTCCGTGAATATTCACTAATGGTGAGCCTAACTCTTGCAACATGGATTTTTTCCATACAATTTATATGGTTAAAATTGACTGGGTTGTTGGATGAAAAATCTCCCCCCCTCTTTATATATGTGTGTATATTAAATTTATAATTATATTAATGATTTATTGATTACTATTTTCTATAAATACGATGATAATATAATCTTCACATTCTACTAACTGATTTATATGATTTATAATATAATCTTCATATTCTACTAACTGATTTATATGATTGTATCATAAGTTAATTTTATTATAAATATTTATTTAGTAATATGTAAAAACAAACATCACCCACAATTAAACGTCACTAGTGCAAATGCACGGGTACCGTGCTAGTTAACATCTAAAATAAAACCCTAATAGAGAACCTAAGGGCCTGTTTGGTTTGCGAAAACATTTCCTGTTTCACTCCGTTTCCTGTTTTCTGAAATTTTACAAAGGAAAAACTGGAAATGCTGGAAACAACAAATTTTTGTTTCCAGCATTTCCAGTTTTTCCTTTGTAAAATTTCAGGAAACAGGAAACAGAAAATGGAAACAAGAAATGAAAATGAAAACCAAACAGGCCCTAATAGAGAGAGAGGGAGAAGAAGAGGCAGTGAGGAGAAAGAGAGGCAGCCATGGAGGGGCAGGCTTGGCCACCCAACGGCCGCAGGCAGAGGTGAGCCGCGCGGCTAGAACGACGACTGGAGAAATGGCTGCTTGCGCGATGAAGCTCCTCTGGGCGACGCATGGCTGCTCGCACAACCGCAGGAGAATGGCCAAACGCAGCAGCGATGCGCGACTACGCACAGTGGTGAAGCGATGGGTGCTGGCTGAGGACGGAGAAGAGGAACGGTCGCGTTTTGCGGCGAGACTGCGCGCACACGTGGTGCGCGACCGCGCGCAGGCAGCGGCACAGTGAAGGACGCGTGCAGCAGCGGCGCGGTGGGGGATTCGTGTGCAGCCGCAACACGGTGGCCGGAGAGGGAACATGGGCGGTGGGCCACGGTGGTGGTATGGCTGGGGTATCTCTTTTTTTTGCCTTCTATGGTCCCCTTGTTTTGTTTTTGGTTCCTGGTCTTTCTTTGAGTTTACTGTTTTCTCTGGTTTTTTATTTACAGATCCTCTATCTGTGGTTTTTTCTACTGATTTAGGATAAGTGGTAATGGTGGAGGAAGGACAATGGATGGACAAGAGATGACCATGAGTGTATAGAGGCGGTGGACTATTGTAAACGACACTGTTTCGGCGACAGCCGTGATGGTTGCGGGCTGCTGGTTGCTTTTATTATTATTTTAAAATTTTTTGCTTATTGCTTATTGCTTATTTTACTGGAATTTGAGTTTTTATGTTGGTTGCCTATCTACTTTTTAATATTTAAATTTTATCCTATGTAATGAATTTGAGAACACTAATAACACACAATGAGTCACAATCACATTTTATGGAGTAAAATAGATATATAACAAGGAATGATGAATAAAAATGAACCAAACAACGGTTTGAGATAGGAAAATACCAAAGCTACCACCTTTGATTCTTCTTCTTTTTTTTTTTTGCAATTTTCCTATTCTGTTATTTCTTTTTTTTTGCCCTTTTTTTTTTGTAAAACGAAAGCTCTCTTCAATTGGTATCCCTTTCCCCCCAATTTCTCTCTTCACACCCATTGGAAACTCTAAAGATGAGAATTCCCAAACATAGTATTTTTTTGGCTCTGCTGAATCCCCTTTCAAAACTCTCCTCCTCCCTCTTTTATCTTCTTTTTTTACCTGCACCTGAACGTAAAAACAACCAATTCGGGTTCCCACGCAGTCAAGGCCAACTTCTTTACAGAAATAATGTGACCACCATTCCCCATGCAATCAACTCAGAGCTTTTACAGAAATAATTGCGACCTCAATTCCCCATGCAGTCAAGGCAGGGTCACTTGGCATAAACAAACCTCAATCAGCCTTCCTATTTCGTCTTTTTCTTATCCGTCTCCTCCTTGTGTCCCTTATTCTTTGTCCCCCCTTTTTATTATTTCTATGATTGTTTTTTTTATTTTTTTTATCCGAAAATATTTTGAAGTTGGGCCAAAATGAATAATGGGCCTAACACCTTTTTTAACCAGAAATAGAATTTGGGATGTGAACTTAGGCAATAGAGAGGCTAAATTCTTTTTCTTCTTCTTTTTCTTTGAATAACAATTTTTCTTTTTTTCTTCTTTTTTTTTTATAAAATATAAAATAGAAGGGGGACAAAATAATGAAAATATGGTGTTCACAGTGTGTTTGGATGAAAAATTTTATAATTTTTAAAATTGTGATATTGTGAATCTGTTTTTGATGGAGTTGGTCTTTTAGCTAAACCCAACAAACTCCTCCTACCAATTAATTTTTTCCCTCTTTCTGTGCTTCAATAATTTTTACCCAAAAAAAATGAAAAAAGAAATTGGGGTATTGGAGAGATAAGAGAGACCCCAGTTTTGGAGATAGAGTAGGAGTGACTGAGTATATTGGTTTGGAGGAATATTGTGATGGGTGACCAAATCTTGAATTTTGGGGTTGCAAGAAAAGCTTGATATATGTATGCATGTAAGATTCCACAAGTTGATGGATATCCATTCATACAGAGAAAAGAAAAAGCAAAAAAATACTATGCCAAAAAGGTCTATTAGGGCGCTCTCGTATTCTATAAAAGGGCGCTTCCGTGCGCACTAATAGCAACTTCTCTAGTATGGTCGTTGAGAGAAGGGCCTTTCTGACATGCCCTCACAAAAGTCAGTTAAGGGCACTTAAAAAAGACACGGAAGCGCCCTTAGGATTTTTTTTGCGCGTCTTGGAGGGCGCTCCCAGTGAGCGCCCTAACCAAGTGTAATTTTTTTAAAAAAATTTGGACGCATTGTGCAGATCCAGTCGTCGTCCCTTTCAACCGCACAACCACTGTCAATCAAACCACCATAGACCGACGCACAAGCTTCCCTTACTCCACCGTCCCTGCAACAACAGTTAGCCACTCCTTTACCTTCGCAATCACCACCGTGCGAGACTCCTCCGCCCAGTTCTGCGTCCTCACGGTCAAGCTCCGTCAATGAGTATTCTGAACACCCATTGTCATGGCTCATGACCGTATCTTTTTCGTCTAACAGCTGCATTTCTCCTCAGTGTCTCTGATCTTCTCCCTCCCTCCTACCATGGCCGCAACAAAACCTGAAAAAAAGAAGAGATGTAGGGTGAGATAAAAGAAAAAGGTAAAAAAAGGTATGAATAGAGAAGAAGAAAAAAATAAAAACAAAGTAAAGAAGAGGAGGAAGGAGGAAAGAAAGAGGCTTTAGGGAGAAAGGCGTTAGGGTTTTTCTTGTCTTTGTAAACAAAATGTGAGAGTGAGTTGAGAGGTGAGAGAGGCGGCTAGGTTAATTTATGCAAGAAAGAGCTAAAACTGAAATGCGGAAGAAAAAAATAAAATCGAAACGAATTATAAGTAGTAAAGGAGGGTGCTCCTTGAAGCGCCCTAACAGAAAGGGAGTGGAAGGCGCTCAGGAAGCGCCCTAAAGTAAAAAAAAGAAAAAATGGTGTAGGAGGGGCGCTCCTGAAGCGCCCTAACAGAAAGGGAGAGAAGGGCGCTCAAGAAGCACCTTAAAAGTAAAAAAAAGAAAAAAATTAGGGTAGGAGGGGCGCTTCTGAAGCGCCCTAACAGAAAGGCAGGGGAGGACACTCAAGAAGCACCCTAAAAGTCTAAAAACATCTGGGGTTGGAGGGCGCTCCGAAGAGCCCTAACACAAAGGGAGAGGAGGGCGCTCAGGAAGCGCCCTAAAGGTAAAAGAAAAAAATTGGGGTAGGAGGGCGCTCAAACAAGCGCCCTATATAGAAACATTGTCTTATTTACCAGGGTGCTCGTGCGAGCTCCCTGATGAGATAAATTGAAAATAAATAAACTTAAAATTCAGGGCGCTCATGTGAGCGCCCTAATTGGAAATATTAAATTAAGTGCAGGGCGCTTCCGCCCAGATTAAAAGCGCCCTAAGGTAAAAAAAACTCAATATGAGCGCTAGTCTACAGGGGAGTGCCCTAAAATATGTGTGTTGAGACAAGCTCACCTCCAAGAAGTTTTTAATATGACAAACTGATTAAGATTAAATATGCATATGGGATGCATCCTGTGTTACTAACTATGTGCTTGAGTATGGCAGAGATTTTCTGTATCTAAACCACTGCAGGAAAACATGAAGTTCACTTAGATCAACAAATAACATAAGTAACATATGCAAGTTCAGCTTGAGAAGTAAGCTAAGAACAGACGCAAGTGCAGCTTAAGATACAAGCCAAGGTCAGACGCAAGATCAGCATTAAGATGCTAACACAGCATGAGGTGCAAGCCTTTATGTTCAGATGATATACTAAGAATATGAGAGATCTCAACATGAAACCAAAAGAAACTCAAGAACAACTTGAGATGCAAGCCATGAACAGATGCTAGTTCAGCTTGAGATGCAAGGTCAGCTTGAGACGTTGTCTCAAGGTCAGACGAAGCAAGATGGGATCTCATCAGAGATGCAAATAAATCATAACAGAATCTGGACAGAAGCAAGATTGCACACTCAATGCTAGGAGACAGCAAGCAGAGTCAGCGCAAAGTCAAGCAAAGACACAATGGACACTGACACAGTACTTTAGTCTGAAAAACTGCTGACTGCCTACTAAAAAGACTGCACCTGATGCTATGTGCTCTAATAGATTGCAACGGCCACATAACAACTAGTTCCTCATCTGTTGATATAAAAGAGACAAGATCAAATGCTGAGGTGTGAGAGAGACTGCCTACACTTCTGTGAAATCATTCAGCATCTTATCACATCTCAAGTACACTCATCAGTTATCTGTGAACAGATCCAACACATCTTGAGATCTACAACTGTCTCTTTCATCTCTCTTCAGTACATCATTCCTATACTGTAATTAAAGAAGAGAGTCTCCCTAGCTTATCAATTTCCATATTCATACTTTGTATGCTTTAAGCTAGATTCATCATATTCATCCACTGTAACTTGTCTCATCTAAGATAGGAGGGTTCCTAGTGTTAGAGTGAGGTGTTTGAGTCCTGGAGAGGCTGTAAGAATACTTGTGGCTCAGCTAAGATAGGAGTGCCTAGGCTTAGTGTGAGTGAGATGTCCTGGAGAGGCTGTAAGAATACTTGTATTGGCTTGTTTGTCAATAGTAGAAAATCTCACGTGTTGTGTGGACTGGACGTAGCCCAAGGTGTGGGGTGAACCAGGATAAGATCTCTGCCCCCTGTCTCTTGCTCTGTCTCTATATTGCTTATATTGATTTGATTATAATAACGCAATAACAACCAGAATAACTCAATCAAACAATCAATATAAGATTATGAGTTAAAATCTAGATATAAGAATCATTACTAAAATTGGATTAGATATACCCTGTCTTAACAGAGACTCCAAGTTGGCAAACTTGAGAGAACATCTCAACAATCAATTTTAGTGTGAATTTGCAGGAACAGATTTGAAAAGTCTCTATTCAACCCCCCTTCTAGAGACCTTCAGCCAACTTCAGTTGGTATCCGAGCTCGGCCTCTTGGGGTTGAGCACACCTCTGTGTGAAGAGGAAAAAGATCCATGGCTGGTCCTAGCACAAGTCTATTATTCCTGAAGGAGCTTCAACAAACAGACCTCCTGCCTTTGATGGAACTGATTATTACTACTGGAAAGACAGGATGAGACTTTTCATTGAATCTCAGCCATGCTGATCTCTGGGAGATCATTGAGGCAGGCCCTTATATGCCATACATAACAGATGAGCTTGGACTCAGGGCAGCCAAACTCAGAGAACAATGGACAGATGCTGAGAAAGCAAGATATGTACTCAACTCAAGAGCTAAGTACCTACTCACCTGTGCCTTAAGCAGAAGTGAATATGACAAGGTAGCTGGATGTGTCTCAGCAAAGGAAATATGGGATGCTCTTGAGATTGAACATGAGGGAACAAACCAAGTTAAAGAAGCCAAGATCAATATACTGGTAAGACAGTATGAGCTGTTTAAGATGAATGAAGATGAAGGCATTGAAGACATGGTGAGAAGATTCACTGTCATAACAAATGACCTAAAATCTTTAGGAAGAACATACTCAAATCAAGATATGGTAAGAAAGATCCTAAGAAGCTTACCCAAACCTTGGAGACCCAAGGTTACAGCCATTCAGGAAGCTAAAGATTTGAGCATCCTCAGATTGGATGAACTCCTTGGATCTCTGAAAGTACATGAACAAGAGCTGATGGAAGAGGATCTCATCAGACGACCCAAGACTATAGCTCTAAAAGCCTCTTCCAGTAACTCAAAAGGTAAAAAGACAAGCTCATCTCAACAAACCTCTCTCAACTCATCTCATGATTCAGAAACAGAAGATGATGAAGAAGGAGATGATGATAGTGAGATGGATGATGGGCTAGCCTACATCTCAAGGAAGATCAGACGCATGTGGAGAACTAGAGGGACTGGAAGAAAGAATTTCCCTTCAAGAAGAGGAGAAACAAAATCTGACAAGAAGGGGCAATTCATTTGCTTTGAGTGCAAAAAGCCTGGACATATGAGATCTGAGTGTCCTCAGCTCAGAAGACAAATCAAGAAAAGTCCTGGGAAGAAGGCAATGATGGCCACCTGGGATGACACAGATGAAGAAGGAAGTCAAGATGGATAATCAGCCAACCTATGTCTCATGGCTAATGGAGATTCATCAGATGAAGAGGTAACCGAATCTGACTCTGAATACTCTATTGATGAGCTTAAGTCTGCCTTTGAAAATGTTCTGTATGATTCAAATCTTCTTGCCTCAAAGAGCTCATTACTTAAATCAGATTTAAATACAGCTCTTGAGAAAATCAAATTTCTTGAAAAAGAAAATCAGGATTTAAATCATAAAAACAGTAGCCTCATGTTGTCTCACATGAGATTATCTGAACAAGTAAAAGCTAAGACTCAAACTCTCAATGGGCAGGAACTAAAAACTCTATCAAATGAAAATCAGCAGCTCAAACTACAAAATAGAACTCTCATAAATGATCTGGCTAAGTTTGTAAACGGAACAAAAAACCTTGAGAGACTCATTGGATCTCAAAAGGGTATTTTTGATAAAGCTGGACTTGGTTATGGAGAGATCGTCAAATGAAGTTTGGTACAAAGATTTTTTCATTCCTGCAAGAAAAAAGAAAAAGGAAAGATGCTCTTGTTGTAGTAAATATGGTCATAAAGCCACAGATTGTTACTTGAGACAAGTAGCATCTAAGAGAAAGGCAACTAACCATGAAGGACCCTGATATAAGTGGGTACCTAAAGCTAAATCCCTTGTTTTGACAGATGTGCCTGGCAGCAGCAAAATCCAAGAAAGAATGGGTGTTGGACAGCGGATGCTCAAGGCACATGACTGGGGACAAAAGCAAATTCCTGTCACTTGAAGAAAAGGCCACTGGAGTTGTCTCCTTTGGAGACAACAGTAAAGCCCTGATCAAGGGTATAGGTAAAATTGGTAAGACCAACTCAGCTCAAATTGAGAATGTATACTTTGTTGAAGGATTGAAACATAATTTGCTGAGTATCAGTCAGCTATGTGATAATGGTTATCATGTTAATTTCCAACCTACTTTTTGTGAGATCATAGACTCCAAAACTGGAAAAATAATTTTCTCTGGAACAAGAAAGAAAAATCTTTACTCAGTCTCACTAGAGAGTCTATCAGATATCACTTGTCTCATGTCTCATGATCATGAGAGATGGCTCTGGCACAAAAGAGTTGGACACATTAACATGAGAACCATGAATCAACTTGCTAGTCAGTCTCTTGTCAAAGGATTACCCAAGGTTAAATTTGACAAAGACATGAAGTGTGACTCTTGCATCAAAAGCAAGCACAACAAATCAAGTTTCAAACCTAAGAACTGTGTCTCAACCACCAGACCACTTGAGATCCTTCACATTGACCTATTTGGACCAACTAAGACAGTAAGTCTCAGTGGTAAAAAGTATGGTTTTGTCATTGTGGATGATTTCTCAAGATTTACCTGGGTTCTGTTCCTATCTCAGAAAGATGAATCATATGACTCCTTCAAAACCTTTTGTAAAAAGATTCAATCTGAGAAAGGATATGGAATTGGGTCTGTTAGGAGTGACCATGGAGGAGAATTTGAAAATGCTAAGTTTAAGAAATTCTTTGATAAAAATGGTATCTCTCATAACTTCTCCTGTCCAAGGACTCCTCAACAAAATGGTGTAGTTGAAAGGAAGAATAGAACACTTCAAGAAATGGCTAGAACTTTACTATGTGACTCTGGAATTTAAATGTACTTTTGGGCAGAAGTTGTTAATACATCCTGCTACATTTCAAACAGAGTTACTATAAGAAAGATCTTAAATAAGACTCCATATGAGCTATGGAAAGGTAGGAAGCCTTCAATTTCATATTTTCATGTCTTTGGATGTGACTACAATATTCTAAATACTAAAGATCAGTTGGGAAAATTTGACACCAAATCTGATAAAGGAATTTTCCTAGGATATTCATTAACATCAAAAGCTTATAGAGTATATAATTTAAGAACCAAAACTACTGAAGAATATGTGCATGTAGTTTTTAATGAAGTTCAGGGAAATACTCAGAAAGAAGTTGATGATGGAATAGAAGATCTAATGAAAGACCTAAAGATCTCAACTCAAGAAGTTGAAGAGAGACTCTCACCTGAGCAGAAGATGGTAAGATCATCCCAGTCTGAACACGGAAGAGAAGCTCAGTCAGAAGGAATATCTTATAGAAGCAACCAGTCTGGAACATCTCATATCTTCCAAGAAGAAGATAAATCAAATGATCAAGCCAGATCTCAAGAGACAAGACCAGAAAATGTTGAAATACAAAATGAGCATGCATTCAACTACCCAGAAGCTGGAGACTAGTGAGGTCTCATCCAAGAGATCAGATAATTGGAGAGACTTCAGACAGAGTCAGAACCAGATCTTCTTTCAGAGACACAGAAAACCTGATGGCCCTTCTATCTGAAGTAGAGACAAAGGATATACATGAGGCCTTAAATGATGAATCCTGGACTAAGGCCATGGAAGAAGAACTAAATCAATTTGAGAAAAGCAAAGTCTGGAACCTGGTTCCTCCACCATCTCATCAAACCATAATTGGAACCAGATGGGTCTTCAGAAATAAGCTAAATGAAAAGGGTCAAGTCATAGGAACAAAGCTAGACTGGTGGCACAAAGGTTTAATCAGCAAGAAGGAATAGATTATGATGAGACCTTTGCACCTGTAGCTAGACTTGAAGCTATCAGGATCTTATTAGCATTTGCTGCATTCAAGAACTTCAAACTCTACCAGATTGATGTAAAAAGTGCCTTCCTAAATGGGATCATAGAAGAAGAAGTCTATGTAAGACAGCCTCCTGGATTTGAAGATCCTAACCATCCAGAATATGTGCTCAGACTATCCAAAGCTCTATATGGCCTCAAGCAAGCTCCAAGATCTTGGTATGATAGGTTAAGTTCATTTTTAATTAAAAATGGTTTTATCAGGGGTAAGATTGACACTACTCTCTTTAAGAAAGAAATTAGCAAAGACCTGTTAATTGTTCAAATTTATGTCGATGACATTATCTTTGGTTCAACTAATGAATCTTTATGTCAAGAGTTCTTAAGTCTCATGCAGGGAGAATTTGAGATGAGTATGATGGGTGAACTGAGATTCTTCTTGGGGCTTCAAATCAAACAATTGACTGATGGAATATTCATTAGTCAAGAAAAATATACAAAAGATCTGCTCAGCAAATTCAAAATGAGTGAGGCTAGACCAATGAAAACCCCTATGCACCCCTCAACTAAGATTGATCAAGATGAAGCTGGAAAAGCTGTCTCAGACAAGCTTTACAGAGGTATGATTGGTTCCCTTATGTACCTAACTGCCAGCAAACCAGATATTCAGTTTGCTGTAGGAATATGTGCAAGGTACCAATCTAATCCAAAAGAATCTCATCTCACTGCTGTAAAAAGAATATTTAAGTATTTAATTGGAACCACTAATCTTGGCCTATGGTATGAGAAAGGAAAGAGTTTTGATCTCATAGGATACAGTGATGCTAATTTTGCTGGTGACAAGATGGATAGAAAGAGCACCAGTGGATCTTGTCAATTCCTAGGAAAATGTCTTATCTCTTGGTCATGCAAGAAGCAAAACACCATTGCATTATCCACTACAGAAGCTGAGTATGTCTCAGCTGCTGCATGCTGTACTCAAGTTCTAATGGATCAAATCTCAATTGCAAGACTATGCAGTCAGGTACTCAAAAATTCCTATCTATTGTGATAACACTAGTGCCATAAACCTTGCAAAAAATCCTGTGCATCATTCTAGGTCCAAACACATTGATATCAAACATCATTTTATAAGAGATCATGTGTAAAAAGGAAGTATTGATCTAATCTTTGTAGATACCAAGAGTCAGCTGGCTGACATCTTTACAAAACCCTTGGTAGAAGAGAGATTCATTGAAAATCTAAAATTGTTAAATGTGTGTTGTCTTGATTGAAAATAATGAATTTGACATAGCTTATCTTTGGATTCTATGATAAAAGTCTCACTACAGATAAGACTCAAGTGTCGTCTGTCAAGAGACGAGGTCTCAGACGCATCTATCATCAGACGCGTCTCTTGGCTCATCTCAATTGACGTCTCATGAAATCATAGAGGCATTGCAATGAGCTGTTAGAAAATTAGAGTCGTTACTCAACGGTTAGTAACTGCCCACTACTTGGCAAACTAGCCGTTAGGCTATAAAAAGGAGTGCCAACCACTCCCAACTGCCATAATAACTCCCCACTACGCGCAGTTATTACGTCCCCTTCTTTCTATGTGCTCAGACTATTTAAGTCTCTTCTCACACTCTACTCTCACTTTCTCTTCTCTATGAAATGCGTATCAAATTCACTGCACTAAAACTTCCATACTCTGATAAATCTTCATCCTCCTCGTCCCCTGACAAAATGTCTTCTGAAGAGGGATCTCAATCTCAAAGCATTCACTTCAGTCAAGAAACCCTAACCCGTTCTCCATCTCCACAACCTAGCACTGAAACAGAGCCTTCCCAATCCACCCAACCTACTCAACCCACACCATCTTCAAAATCCACATCCTCCAAAAAGAGCACCCCCATTCCTCCTAGAATGAAATCACAGAGAATAGCCTCTCAAGTTACCCAGACTTCAGCTCCCAGATCCCCTGTTCAAATAGACCTCACTCAACCTGGCTCTTTAAAGAAAGGAAAAGACAAGGCTGTTGAAAGAAAGAAGATCTATTTCCAGTCTGACCTATTCTCAAGTCCTGAGATAGAAGAAAAGTTCACTAAGAGATTTTCTAAAAAGAAAATCATAGTAGGAAGAGTCATCTCCTCCCAAGAACTGAGAGATGAAGGATGGGACATGAGTCCCTATTTGAAGAAACAAGGATGAATGGACTATCTGACCATGACAGACACTGTCTTCTCAAAGATGACTAGAGCTTTCTACGCAGCATGTTACAAGGCAAAGGGTTCCTCACAAGAACAACCCCACATCATCTCTGACATCAAGGGAATACACATAGAATTGACAGAGGAGACACTGGGGACTGTCATCCAAGCACCTGTAACTGGAAACAGGTTGTACAATGAGGAGCATTGGTGGAATAATGTTGGAATCCCCTCTGCCAATGTGGGCACATCTCTCTTCAAGGGTGGTCTCATTACAGATGTTGCCTCATCTCTCAACCCATTTGGAAAATTTCTGTTTCATTTGGTGGTCAAATGCATCATGCCAAGGGCTGGCACATTCAACAAGGTCTATCACCAAGACCTGATGGTGATGTATCACCTCAAGCATGGCATTCCCCTGAATCTTCCATTCCTAATACTTAGGCATATGGAACATGCCTTCCACAACTCCAAAATCAATGCCTCTCTTCCCTTTGGAATGCTCATTACCAGAATTCTCAGGCACTTCAAAGTTGATCTCAGTAGCTGTGACAAGTCTGAAGAGAGACCAGGTTATGTTGGGAAAACAAACCTGAAATCTTTGGCCTGGATGGTAAGACTATACCTCCTCCTACTTTTCCTTTATCTGATTCATCTCATGCTGTACCTACCACAACACAGGCTTCCCCATCATCTAAACTGTCAGAGGCCAAAAAGAAAAAGAAGAAGAAAGTCTCCAAGGAAGCTGTTGAGGGATCTCAAGAAGGTTCAGAGATCCCTGTTAAAGAGAAGAAAAGAAAAGCACAGCCATCTGCTTCCGCAGAAACTGAGCAAAAGAAAAAGAAGAAAAAGAAGTCAAAGCTTGAGTCTACCAATCAAGCTGAGCCTGCACATGCAGAAGATGAGCCCCATCTTCAGCAAGACGCTGAACAAGAAATAGTCAACAATGAAGAGGAAGTGGCTAGAACTCAAGAGGAAGTAGCTAGAACTGAAGAAGAAATGCCTATGACTGAAGAAGAGGAACTAGTAGCTGAGCAAGTTCACTAGTCACCCCAGCAAGTTCTCCAGTCACCCCATCAATCTCCACTCCATGAGGTATCTCCATCAAACGTCTCTCCCCTGGGAAAGATTGCTGCTGAGACTTTGGTGAATCTCGAAAAGGAAACAACTCCTCCCCGTCATGAGACTCTTCAAGAGCAACAAACTGCAGAGATTAAGCTTGGTGAAGTTCAGACCTCTCAACAAGCTACACCAGTAAGGACTGAACCAACTCATTCTTTCCAAACCTCCTTTCTCACTCCTGGCAAATTCTTTGTTGAGACTATCTTACTCAACTCACCACAGCCTAAATATGATCAATCTGCACCATCTGCTGCAAGACCCAAACCGACTGATCCACCATCATCTGAACCATCCATCCCTACACACCTCTCCAATTCCATCAATACCTTTCTGAACCAACTTCATGAGGAACAACAACAATATCAGCAGGATCTCAACACCAGACTTGAGCAAAACCAGAAGAAGATCTTGAAGAAGCTGGAAGCACCACAAGAAGAGGCAAGATGCTTTGTTTGCTGCATTTGACACTGTTCTTCAAGCTATGCATGCAACAAATGAGTTTCACAAGAAGATGAACCTTCATCTTTCCCATCTGCCTCCATTGCCTGAATTCCCACAGACTGTGCTGCGACCATCTGGACCTGGCTCTGACTCATCCTCTTCCCACTCATCCTAGCTCTGCTAGTTTTCCTTGTTTGATAATGTCAAAAGGGGGAGAGTAGGTTAGATATATCTAATGAGAGTCTTAGTTAGGATATAATTCAGTTTAATGTTTGTGAGGATTTGATCAGCTTAATAGCTAGAGATGTAGTTAGCATCGTTTTCACAGCTTTTTGATAAGATGCAGTGGCATCTTTTGTTTTGTAATCCTCTTGTCCTTTGATTAAATGAAAATGACTCTCTAAATGCTTACAGTATATTTTGAGTGACTTACTTAACTTTGATTAACAGTTCATATCAATATTAAGTCTTAAAACAGAAAAACTGATCTATAACTCAGGGGGAGCTCTTCTCCTTAATTATTTCTGTTTTAAAAGAGATTGAACATCTCAGGGGGAGCTAATTATATACATGCATCATTTCTATATTAATCTCATCAGATATTTAACTTACAGTTTGCCATCATAAAAAAGGGGGAGATTGTTGAGACAAGCTCACCTCCAAGAAGTTTTTAATATGACAAACTGATTAAGATTAAATATGCATATGAGATGCATCCTGTGTTACTAACTATGTGCTTGAGTATGGCATTGCAGGAAAACATGAAGTTCACTTAGATCAGCAAATAACATAAGTAACAGATGCAAGTTCAGCTTGAGAAGCAAGCTAAGAACAGACGCAAGTGCAACTTAAGATACAAGCCAAGGTTAGACGCAAGATCAGCATTAAGATGCTAACACAGCATGAGATGCAAGCCTTTATGTTCAGATGATATAATAAGAATAGGAGAGATCTCAACATGAAACCAAAAGAAACTCAAGAACAACTTGAGATGCAAGCCATGAACAGATGCTAGTTCAGCTTGAGACGTTGTCTCAAGGTCAGACGAAGCAAGATGGGATCTCATCAGAGATGCAAATAAATCATAACAGAATCTGGACAGAAGCAAGATTGCACACTCAATGCTAGGAGACAGCAAGCAGAGTCAGCGCAAAAGTCAAGCAAGGACACAAGGACACTGACACAGTACTTTAGTCTGAAAAGCTGCTGACTACCTACTGAAAAGACTGCACCTGATGCTATGTGCTCTAATAGATTACAACGGCCACATATCGACTAGTTCCTCATCTGTTGATATAAAAGAGACAAGATCAAATGCTGAGGTGTGAGAGAGACTGCCTACACTTCTGTGAAATCATTCAGCATCTTATCACATCTCAAGTACACTCATCAGTTATCTGTGAATAGATCCAACACATCTTGAGATCTACAACTGTCTCTTTCATCTCTCTTCAGTACATCATTCCTATACTGTAATTAAAGAAGAGAGTCTCCCTAGCTTATCAATTTCCATATCCATACTTTGTATGCTGTAAGCTAGATTCATCATATTCATCCACTGTAACTTGTCTCATCTAAGATAGGAGGGTTCCTAGTCTTAGAGTGAGGTGTTTGTGTCCTGGAGAGGCTGTAAGAATACTTGTGGCTCAGCTAAGATAGGAGTGCCTAGGCTTAGTGTGAGTGAGACGTCCTGGAGAGGCTGTAAGAATACTTGTATTGGCTGGTTTGTCAATAGTAGAAAATCTCACGTGTTGTGAGGACTGGACGTAGCCCAAGGTGTGGGTGAACCAGGATAAGATCTTTTCCCCCTGTCTCTTGCTCTGTCTCTATATTGCTTATATTGATTTGATTATAATAACGCAATAACAACCAGAATAACTTAATCAAACAATCAATATAAGATTCTGAGTTAAAATCTAGATATAAGAATCATTACTAAAATTGGATTAGATATAACCTGTCCTAACAAAGACTCCAAGTTGGAAAACTTGAGAGAACATCTCAACAATCAATTTTAGTGTGAATTTGCAGGAACAGATTTGAAAAGTCTCTATTCAACCCCCCTTCTAGAGACCTTCAGCCAACTTCAATGTTCTCTTATATCCTAAATTTGGCATAGTGAAAGGTGGCCATATTCATCAACTCACGTGTTTCTAAATGATAGAGGAAGAGAAATAATTAATGGAAAGGAACGAAGTATACATGAGATATGATACTACAAGATAAAGGGCAAAAAATGTATTATATAAATTAATTGTATGAATATAGGATCTCCTAGTAATATATACGCAACAAGACAAATAATTCCCATATGCATGAGTACAATATATTGATATCAGTCGTCATATCAAAGTAGAAAATTGTGATGATCTGAGTGCATCATACTATACCTTATAACGTGCCCGTGAGCGAGCATCTCGAAGATGTGGAACACCAATGTCTCCAGCACGCTGCTTTCATGAGGTATATGCGGCTAGATGTGATGCCGACTTATGGTCAAGCGAATGCGGCCCTGGAGACTCGTACCACAAAATGAGACAAGTCTTTGGGGGGATCTGAAGGCTGCTCAGGAGGCGTTTGATACAGAGAAAAAGGTGTTAGCGCAAAAAACCCTCTGAGATTTGCTTTTAATGACAACAAACCCTTTGACCAAACTTAAGTTTGTCTGTTCTTGAAGTTACTGATGTTTTTGTGTGAGATCTTAGAAAGACATGATTCTTATGCTTAGTAAAGAGCTCAGACTGAGTTTGAGAGGCAACCACAGATTGGTAGTGATCCTCAGACTTAAGATGAAGATCAAGATCAGCCTAAGATTAATCAATCAATGCAAGTCTTTCATGAGATGCAGAAAGATCAGAATCCAAATGATAAGAAACATCAGACTTCAGAATGGTCTTTGAAGAATAGGCAGAGCTTAGAAGTTCTATATGCTGAAGGTCATTTAAGAAGAAAGCCTCAAGAGTCTTTAGAAGCTTTAAATGGAAGATAGCCTAAGTTGAGAGAGGTGCACATCAGAGTAAAGTCTCAGCTAAAATCAGAAAGGGTCTCTACTAGAAATGCCAATCATCAAGTAAAGTTAAGATGAGCTCAAACAATGAATTAAGTTGTATCAAGATGACCAATATTTGAAACTCAAGATGAGACGCAGACTCAAGCATAAGATGCTATCTCATGTTCAAATGCAAGCTCAGTCTAAAAATCAGCTTAAAACCAATGCTCAAAGAAGAGACTCATCTACAAACTTAAAAGGAAGGATCAACAGTCAGATGCAAGATCTGCCAAGAGATGAGACTCTAACTTAGCTTCAGAATCAAGAGATAAGATCAGAATAGAAGATGCCAAACCAAGAAGAGATTCAAAGTCAGCTTGAGACAAGCTCAAACTGTAAAGTCAGATTGAGACAAGCCCAAATTCATTATAAGATCATATTCAGTCCAAGCATGACAAAGAAGAACTTTGAAATATGAAGCTGAGCAAAGATGAGATTCAAAGCCAGACTTGAGATGTAGACTCAACAGAGATACAGAATCAGACTTGAGATGTAGACTCAACTTGAGATGCAGAATCAGACATGAGATGGTCTCAGATCAGATGTAGTCTCAAGATCATACGCAGTCTCAAGTTCAGATGCAGAGATGCAGATGCAGACATGAGACAGTCTCAGATCCGATGTAGTCTCAAGATCAGGACACAGAGATCAGATGCAGTCTCAAGATCAGACGTAGAGATCAGATGCAGACATGAGACACAGAGTTCAGATGCAAGCATGAGACTCAGACTTGAGACGAAGACATGAGACGCATACATGAGATGCAGAAAGAGTCTCAGCAGCAAAAATCAAGTCAACGCAAGTACACTGTTACAGCAGAGACAACATCAGAAAAGCACCTGTCTCACGTCAGAAAAGTGAAAAACAGCTTCTCTCTCTTCTAACGGCTCTATTAACGGCTAGTTTTCTGAAGACTAATAAAGGAGGTATCATTATGATGAGACGTGTGAGAGACACAGTGAGACTCAGTAGAGATGCTGCTGCACATTCTGAAAAATCCAAGTCTCAAGTGAATCTCAACCTACCTACCTATGCTATCTTAGCCAATATCTTGTAGTAGGTTTAGCTCTTGTTTTGTACTGATTTGTATACACTCTTTGAGTGATTTAGAGCGTGATACCTAGCTGAGCTCACGGTTTATCCATACTTTGTATGTAGTCCAAGCTAGATCAATCACATCTCATCTCATCCCACCAAGTCTCAACTAAGTCAGGAGGTGCCTGAGCTTAGTGTGAGCGATTGTAAACCCTGGAGAGGCACTGTAACAAGAATACTCACTGAGTTTCCTGGAGAGGCAGTTGAAAACAAAGAATACTGCATGCGTTGCCTGGAGAGGCAGTTGAAAACAAAGAATACTGCATGAGTTGCCTGAAGAGGCAGTTGAGAACAAAGAATACTTGAGACTCTACCAAGGCAGGAGTGCCTATGCTTGGTGTGAGATGCGTCCTGAAGAGGTTGTAAGAATACTTGTAATTGACGGGTTTGTCAATAGTGGAAATCTCACGAGTTGTGAGGACTGGACGTAGCCCAAGGTTGTGGGTGAACCAGTATAAATCTCTGTGTGCATCTCTTCTCCCTATCTCTTTATTTATATTGTGCATCTCATGTCTCAAATCTGTTTGTTAAAATAAACTAAGTCTATTCAGAGAAAACCAAGTATTAATGACTAAGATCTCATCTCACATCTCATCCTGCATCTCACCTTACATCTCAAGCCTATCTCATCTCAGATCCCATCTCAATTTGAGATCAATAAGTAAGTCTCACTATTTCTCCTTTAAGGTATTAACATTTGATGAGTTAATTAATCTTACATCTCAATCCTGTTTACTAAACTAAATCAAATCTATTCAAAGATAATCAAGCTTCATTTATTAACAAACCATTATCACTTGATGACAAAATTATTGTTGAGACAACATCTCATCTAACCTACTTGAGACTCCAAGTGTCAAACTTGAGATCACGTCTCAACATGAATTTAAGTGTGAATTTTCAGGAACAATATTTTCAAGTCTCTATTCAACCCCCCTCTAGAGACATTCAGCCAACTTCAGTTGGTATCAGAGCTTGGCCTCTTGGGGTTGAGCACACTAACGTGTGAAGAGGAGAAAGATCCAAGAAAGAAAAATGGCTGAAGTTGGAACCATTTTGTTCATTAATGAAGGAGAATCAGAAGAAGGAAAAGGAAATATTAAAAAGAGGAATGGAGACAAGGTCCAGCAGTGTGGAATGTTCAGCTGAGAATGGGATTAATTCAAATCCCAAAAAGGAACGAAGTGATCTGAGAACAGCTCCGTTGAACTGTTGGTGATGCAGAAGTTGTAGATGCATTTGGAGGCAGATGTGTAACCGCAAGGAGGGGTCACATCATCCTTGTGTTAGCATTGTACAATCACAGACATTATAATGAAGGATACTTCGACCTATGAGGTGGTGGTGGGACGCTTCCTACCAGCAAGATCAAAAACCAAAGAAGCTCAAGTTTGATTGAGCAAAAGCCACTGTTGCTCCAAACAGTGCAGTTAATTTCTTCTGTTCCACCACCCCCAACATGCTGAAAAAGAAGATGTCATGGATGGTCTTGTATCTGATTCATCGAATGATTAGGAGCAAAATGGCAGATTGGACTTGAGGGTTTGTTGAATGACACTAGAGGCTCAAGATGGAAATTGTTGTATGTGGATTATGAGAATGATGGGGATGACCTTGGAATTTGTGGGTTACGAATAGTGCATCAGAACTTTGTCACCAACAGAAGTTCAACAGATGAAGCTTCTAAATAATGGTGCTTTTCAAGGGATCAATGGTTGCATGTCATACGAGATATGATGGTCCGAGAAGCTAAGAACAAAGACGCGAAGATAGACGCACAGAGTTGAAGTGGCTGCCCTGGATAAAATGAAAACGGACGTACAAGAAGGTACAGGCTTGCAGGCTGAGTAGTCATTATCATTTAAAATAAATAGAAGGAAATGGGAAGAAGGCAATCTTGCAAGCCTCAGTTGTCACATTACTCAAGGAAGTAGAATCCACAGGAAGAGAACAAATAGTGAGAAGAGGACAGGTCATTAAGGAAGTATTGTTCACGGAAGCTGACCTGGACAAGTAATAAAAGTGGACGCACAGAGGTAAAAGTAACTATATACACGAATCCCTCTCATTCTCCCTTTTTAATTAAAGCAAGCAGGATAGCCATTTCTTTCATTTTTTTTTATGGAAGTCTGAATGGTGTTAAAATTCTTTAAGGAAAAGGGAAAACATATTTTAAGTGGCAATGCTATTAATTGAATGATGTGCTCACATGTTAACGTTCAACCTTTTTCACGTTTAGCCTTTTTCTTCACTTTTGTCATATCCTGGTACAATTTCTTTTAGCAAGCTTATTGTTGTTTATCTAGAAACGAAATTTTGAAGGAAAGAGACATGTATTGTGAGACATAAAAAAATTAAAACTCCATGTACCCTATCTTGCTTATGGATGATAAAGGATGGCATCTGAGTAAAATCCAAAGCTAATTTTTCCTGATTGGTGGATTAATCACTTTGTTAAAATCATTACTGCCATTAAGGTAACAGGTATGAAATTTGAATTGATTTGTGCTGAAATGGTGCTTGAAATTTATTGACATACTAATTCCTTTGTGTTACAGTAGTCATTCTCATAAAAAGGAAGAAAGAAATAATAATAACATTTTACATTTGTTAAATGTGCTAAAATGATAAATAGTTGATTACTAACCCACTCGGACCCAAGATTAAATGGGTACCAAAATGGTCCTCTAGTGTTTTGATTATGCATAAATTTTTTCAAAAGGATGAGCATGTTGGTCTAGTCAAAAGAGGATATAGGATTTTGAATCAAAGCTTCTTGAACGCATAAAGTGGAACCTCTCAAAGAGAAGCATTGGGTAAAAATTTTATTACCAAAGCTAAGCAAAAGCATTAAAGGACATTCTCAAAGAAAAGAAAGGGAAATAGATGCTGTCAAAAAAATGCTTGAAGCTTGAAGGTTGAAAGTGCTTATACAAGGAAGACCCATTGGTGATATCAATCTCTTATCCCTCTTTATATTTGGACTAAAACATACTGATCAAATCATTGAGAATTTCTGCTATATCTCTTCACTTATTTTAATGGCATCATGGTTGTAAGTGTTTTAAATATACAAGAATGCTAGTTTTGTAGAGACCATGTTTTCTAAAGGCATGCATGAAAATCTGTTTGATCATCATTGTCCTTATTTGAAATTTCAAACAGCAAAGAATTATATTTTCACTCCCTCTTTTGAATGCTTAAATGTCTCATTTGCTCACTTAAAGATTGGAGTATCAAATGATAGATATCTTCTTGTTAGAAAGTGCCTAATATATTCATATCTTTGAATCAAGTTGCCAATTTGAAATCTGAATATCTTCTGAACATGTTATAACATCCAAAGTAACTATAGAATCTACAATCCCATTACTCAATGTGTAGAAGAAAGCATACATGATAATTTGATAAGACTAATCCTACACTTGAGATGAGAAAGCTTACAGATCTGTGGATAAACTGGAATGGCTTGGATCTGAACAAGAAATATGTGAGAAAGTAAAAAAAAAGGAACATATCCAAGTCAAAAGGATGTTCAGAAATGATGAAAATAGAAGAAGACAGAAGGAGTGGCTGCACTTGAAAAAGTCACATATGAAGTCTCGGGTTGAGACTGAGACTGAGACTTAGATGAAAATATGAGATAAAACAGCCAAGATAGACTCCTGCTGCAGCTATAAATTCTGAAAGTGCAAAAGGAAATCCATGAATCACAGTTAGCTTAGATAATGGCTACTGCACAAGAAGGCAAGTGATTTCACACAACATGAGAAAGAGTAAGAAGCTTCTAAAAGAAGAAGGCTCAAGGAAATGACCAAGATTGAAAAAGGAAATTGCGAAGATGAGTCTGTCTTTTCATACATCAAGCTGCAAATTCTTAAATCATGAGTTTCAAATTAAATGCTAACTTGAAGATCACTTCATGAGGGTACTCTGAAACTCTAATCTTTCATGATGATGCATATTTGATATTCTCGTTTTGAAGATAGGATTTAAAGTATGATGGTGCTATGCAAAATTTAGAATTCAGTTTTCAATGACAAACATGTTTATTTGAATAATTCTATGTTGATTGGATGATTAGAACTCATAATGATTTTCTGTCATAACCTTAATACAGTTTTGAGTCTTAACTATTGAGAGTACGGTGTAATGCAACACATGCTTATGTTATGATCCTGCATCATGTGAGAATTTGAGTTTGAAATCTATCTATGATGAAACATGTACTGATCATATGAAAACATATCCTTGAGTCAATTTCATGATAGTTGAGAAAAGCAAAACTTGGAAAGACTGAATTGTTTTGTTTAGGAGAAACATTTCTACGAGCTAAGCCTATATGCTCTCCATTTCTTTAATCAAGTCAATCTTCTAAGTAATTAATATAAAAAGGAAATTATGAGATTGAAGATTCATAAAAGGATTTTGGAATAAGTGAAAGTTGAAGGCAAAGAGGTTATTGCACTGTATGCAGAAATGTTTCTGATATAGCCTGACTAAAATGATCATAACTTGAGCTACAAAATTAATTTTTGAGTAAAACCAATTTTGTTGGAAATCTAACTCATAAGGGTGCAAACGGGAAAGTTTGAAGCTGTTATACTAAGCACAGAAGTGCCAGAAAATTTGTTAACACAGCTGCAATTTTACAGATGCTCACAGAAACCTGTTTACTTAAAATCATCATAACTGGAGTTATAGATAATATTTTTCTGTGAGACCAATTTCATTGAAAAGACAACTTAAAATAGAACCAAACTGGAAAAGTTGAGATTAAAATATTGACCACAAAAGTGCCAGTAAATTCGTGAACACAGCTTCACTGATACAAAGGCTGATATAAACCTGTTCACTTAAATTGATCATAACGGGAGCTACAGAAATGATTTTTGAGTGAAATCAGTTTTGTATGAAAACTAACTCATATAAGTATTTGAATGGAAAGTTTCAGAATTTTTCATCATCTTCATAATTCCCAGCAAACACTTCAAGTGGACTGATCTCTCATGTGATCAAATCTGGACACATCTGTTTTGAATGCTTATATCTGGAGCTAGGAAAACCCTTTTCAAATGAAACCAGTTGGATTTGGAAGATGTTGTTCAATGATTTAACAGTATTATTTTTCACTATTTTTGGATGCATAGATTGATCACAGTGAATAAAAAACCAGACCTGTCACAGTAAGCACTCTATTATAGAACTGCCAACTTTAATCACTCATATCTTATGATAGAAAACTCCAAATGGAATGAATTTTATACCATTAGAAAGATTGTGATGTCTAGTTTATTATGTTGAAATCTCATATTTTTATGAACTGGAAATAACTCACAAGTTCAGATTAAATTAGCTAAGTCAATGGATGTTTTCTGATTTGGTGCTGAAACTTCAAGTTAAAATATCTTTAATTGTACCAATCCAAATGAGTTGATTTTTGTGGCATTGGAAAGTTGTCATGATGTGGTTTATTGTGATAGAATATAAATTTCTAGATCAATCTATGATAGGAGCAGTACTTGTCAAAGATTAAGGATACATGATAGAAAAATAGTGAAACTTGATCTCTTGAAAGTGATACCTTTGTCAATGTCCCCTTGATTCCCAAATCTGTGATAAACTTTGGCATATCAAAAGTGAATTGCTGTATCAAATTGATGTGCATATTATGATTTGTAATATTGGGTGA
The DNA here is from genome assembly GCA_026901365.1 of Sesbania bispinosa. Lineage (NCBI taxonomy): Eukaryota > Viridiplantae > Streptophyta > Magnoliopsida > Fabales > Fabaceae > Sesbania > Sesbania bispinosa. The sequence continues at coordinate 48,911 of QLOH01000246.1, forward strand.
ATCAATGAATATGAAGAAGAACTTAACATGGAACACCTCGAATCTTTGAAAGGTTATCAGAACAGATTTTGTTTAATGCAGAAAAATATGCAGTGATTATGATCTTATCTGCAAATCATATTTGGGTTTTGTGTTCCCCTGCTGTCCAATTCTCTAATCTTGACCTTTTATGCTTCTATTCATGTTCTATAAATTTAACTCACTATGGGCATAAAATTCAAGGTCAGTAACATATTTAGGGGGAGTAGTTGATTCAATCTTTGTGCTGAATGTATTCTTGCTACTTGAATATGCATCAAATGAAATTCTTATCATCTAACCAAGTATGCAAATAGAATAAATCATTGTTCTGGTTTAAAGACTGAGCTCTATTTTCTTCTATTCAATCCTAACTGCATCCCCTACTCAATGTTGGACTCAATAATGATCATTCTGAAAGTTGAATTTTCTGCATCAGTTATTAAAGAGTTTCTAAACCAGCAACTTTGAAAAATATAAGCAGAACCTTCTCACTTTAAGGGGAGTCAGTCAAATTATTTGCTAATGTGCTAACCATGTATTTTGACTCTGTTGGGAAGTGATCTTTTATGAAATTTGATGAATGCATACACCTCTTTCCTCTACAACTCTAGAAATCATTTTTTTAGAGGAAATGTTAAAATGAAAAGAGAATGGGAAAATAGCTCTCTTGAGGTTTGAATTGAAAAAGATGATCAAAGAGAAAATTGTAAGAAAGAAGTTCAAGAAGATTCTGAACTTAGTGAGAGAGATTATGAACAATATGGATATCAAGTTACTAAGAAAATTCTGGAATCTAGACTCTAGAAGCTCTTCTTCTTACCTTAGTCTTTGATTTTCTATTTTAACTATTCTTATTGGAGCATTTATCCCTTTCTATATCATATTGCTTCATCTAAAATTCTTGGGATCATTGTTATAAACCATATGTGTGATCTATTGTTTTATCACTCTTGGGAAATTGAGAATATTATTGCATATATCTCTTGCTCAAAACCCTCTGTTGAGATCATCCATATGTTTGATAAGTAAAAATCATGTCTTTAATGCCATTAGTATAAATGAAAATCAATATGAAGTGGTTATTTGACAGATTTTAATTTATTTCTCCTTCCATCTTTTTGTTGATGCCAAAAGGGGGAGAAATAGGAAAGAACAAAATATTCATGTTCATGTGCATTCATGCTATGTTCATGTGCATAATACAAATTCTGAATCATGCTATGATAGTATAGTTTGCATTAAACATTGTTAAGCATGTATTCAGGGGGAGTTCAATTGAGTGGATCATATTATGAAAAATGTATAGACTCTCATCATCCCTTATATGTTATTATACATGAAAACTTAATTTTGTTCAAATATGTTTGTCATCATCAAAAAGGGGGAGATTGTTAGCGCAAAAACCCTCTGAGATTGGTTTTAATGACAACAAACCCTTTGACCAAACTTAAAGTTTTCTGTTCTTGAAGTTACTGATGTTTTTGTGTGAGATCTTAGAAAGACATGATTCTTATGCTTAGTAAAGAGCTCAGACTGAGTTTGAGAGGCAACCAAAGATTGGTAGTGATCCTCAGACTTAAGATGAAGATAAAGACCAGCCTAAGATTAATCAATCAATGCAAGTCTTTCATGAGATACAGAAAGATCAGAATCCAAATGATAAGAAACATCAGACTTCAAAATTGTCTTTGAAGAATAGGCAGAGCTTAGAAGTTCTATATGCTGAAGGTCATTTCAGAAGAAAGCCTCAAGAGTCTTCAGAAGCTTTAAATGGAAGATAGCCTAAGTTGAGAGAGGTGCATATCAGAGTAAAGTCTCAGCTAAAATCAGAAAGGGTCTCTCCTAGAAATGCCAATCATCAAGTCAAGTCAAGATGAGCTCAAACAATGAATTAAGTTGCATCAAGAAGACCAATATTTGAAACTCAAGATGAGACGCAGACTCAAGCATAAGATGCTATCTCATGTTCAGATGCAAGCTCAGTCTAAAAATCAGCTTAAGACCAATGCTCAAAGAAGAGACTCATCTACAAACTTAAAAGGAAGGATCAACAGTCAGATGCAAGATCTTCCAAGAGATGAGACTCTAACTTAGCTTCAGAATCAAGAGATAAGATCAGAATAGAAGATGCCAAACCAAGAAGAGATTCAAAGTCAGCTTGAGACAAGCTCAAACTGTAAAGTCAGATTGAGACAAGACCAAATTCATTATAAGATCATATTCAGTCCAAGCATGACAAAGAAGAACTTTGAAATATGAAGCTGAGCAAAGATGAGATTCAAAGTCAGACTTGAGATGTAGACTCAACAGAGATACATAATCAGACTTGAGATGTAGACTCAACTTGAGATGCAGAATCAGACATGAGATGGTCTCAGATCAGATATCAGACGCAGTCTCAAGTTCAGATGCAGAGATGCAGATGCAGACATGAGACAGTCTCAGATCAGATGTAGTCTCAAGATCAGACACAGAGATTAGATGCAGTCTCAAGATCAGATGCAGACATGAGACTCAGACATGAGACGCAAAGATCATATGCAAGCATGAGACTCAGACTTGAGACGCAGACATGAGACGTATACATGAGATGCAGACAGAGTCTCAGCAGCAAAATGCAAGTCAACGCAAGTACATTATCACAGTAGAGAGAACATCAGAAAAGCACCTGTCTCACGTCAGAAAAGTGAAAAACAACTTCTCTCTTTTCTAACGGCTAGTTTAACGTCTCTATTAACAGCTAGTTTTCTGAAGACTAATAAAGGAGGTCTCATTATGATGAGATGCGTGAGAGACATAGTGAGACTCAGCAGAGATTCTGCTGCACATTCTGAAAAATCCAAGTCTCAAGTGAATCTCAACCTACCTACCTATGCTATCTTAGCCAATATCTTGTAGTAGGTTTAGCTCTTGTTTTGTACTGATTTGTATACACTCTTTGAGTGATTTAGAGCGTGATACCTGGCTGAGCTCACGGTTTATCCATACTTTGTATGTAGTCCAAGCTAGATCAATCACATCTCATCTCATCCCACCAAGTCTCAACTAAGTCACGAGGTTCCTGAGCTTAGTGTGAGCGATTGTAAAGCCTGGAGAGGCACTGTAACAAGAATACTCACTGAGTTTCCTGGAGAGGCAGTTGAAAACAAAGAATACTGCATGAGTTGCCTGATGAGACAGTTGAGAACAAAGAATACTTGAGACTCAACCAAAGTAGGAGTGCCTATGCTTGGTGTGAGGGGCATCCTGAAGAGGCTGTAAGAATACTTGTAATTGACGGGTTTGTCAATAGTGGAAATCTCACGAGTTGTGAGGACTGGACGTAGCCCAAGGTTGTGGGTGAACCAGTATAAATCTCTGTGTGCATCTCTTCTCCCTATCTCTTTATTTATATTGTGCATCTCATGTCTCAAATCTGTTTGTTAAAATAAACTAAGTCTATTCAGAGAAAACCAAGTATTAATAACTAAGATCTCATCTCACATCTCATCCTGCATCTCACCTTACATCTCAAGCCTATCTCATCTCACATCCCATCTCAACTTGAGATCAATAAGTAAGTCTCACTATTTCTCCTTTAAGGTATTAACATTTGATGAGTTAATTAATCTTACATCTCAATCCTGTTTACTAAACTAAATCAAATCTATTCAAAGATAATCATGCTTCATTTATTAACAAACCATTATCACTTGATTACAAAATTATTGTTGAGACAACATCTCATCTAACCTACTTGAAACTCCAAGTGTCAAACTTGAGATCACGTCTCAACATGAATTTAAGTGTGAATTTTCAGGAACAATATTTTCAAGTCTCTATTCAACCCCCCCTCTAGAGACATTCAGCCATCTTCAAAAGGATAAGTTGAGATACAAGGGATTCTATAAGTCAGCCAAAGACCAAAACAAGGCCCTTGAGAGTGAGATAACCAAGTTGAAGGAGGACTTGGAGAGGTTGCAGGGTGGCTCCTCCGGCGGCCGGGATGGATGAGGCGGCCGAGACCGAGATTATCAAGAAGAATCTCCAGAGGGCTCAAGTTAAGTTCAATCAGGAGAAAGGCAGTCTTGTGTAGCTTTCTAAGAAGATTGGCACCGAATCCTTTGCGAACGCCGTGGCTCAACTAGAGGTGCTTAATCTCGGTTTGACGGTGGAAGGGACATCCGCTTCATACGAAGTTTACAAGGGGAAGATTTGTCGAGTTGACATGGAGAAGAAGGTGTACGTCTCCATTGCTTCTGGGGAGGAAGTCAGCCCTTATGAGGAGGAGTGATGCCCTTGTAACAACTTTTGTATTTTTAACATGCGTTTTTGTAAGAGTAAAGTGTCGCTTTCGTCCCTGACTTTGTACGCGTCTTTCACTTTAGTCCCTGAGATTTTGAAAACCCTCCCGTAGTCCCTGACTTTGACGTCCGTCTTTCACTTAGGTCCCAAACCCGAACTTCCGTTAATTCCTTGATGAGTAGGGACCAAAGTGAACGATTTTTGACAACTTCCCTAAAACAATTCCAGTTTCTTCCCCCTGTGAACTAGTGCTTTGAACTACTGAATTCACATATGGAAGCCATGATATTACCCCAGTTTTTTTTATCTTGATAACAACCTCCAACTCTCTAGCTCTGTATATTGCACTAATGGAAGTAGCCAAACCAATTTGAAATTTCACGCTTTTAGCCAAACCAAATTGCACTGGCTATTGGTGCACTCTGTGTGATGAGAAGAAGTTTTCCATTATTGTGCACCAATTTTTAATCTCTATAGATTCTGACTAATTTTCATGTGTGTTATATGAATGATCTTGGAAGTAATCCAGTTCAGAATATTATATATCCTCCAATCCAATACATGTTGCAGTAACCAATATCTATGATTTCACTTATTGCGATGCTTAAATAAAAGTCATAAAATTAGAAAATCTTCTCTCGAATAATCTAGTTAGTAATGTATCTTGTGTAATTGGCATAATAGCATTTGATTCTTACAATCTCTGGATTTGCTATCATCAGGTTTTGCCTCCATCTGTTCACACTGTTAAATCTGCTGCTTCAAAGTTTCTTTTGGAGTGGTTGCTTCAACATGAACATGAACACCGCCAATGGTCTGCTACAATATGTCTTGGGTTAATCTTAAATTGCCTTCATGTAACCGATCACAAACAGAGACATCAAAACATCACAAGACTTCTTGAGGTATTCTTGTTTTCTTTCTTCTTGTTATCTTATTTTTTTAAAGATCTAGATTATCTTCTTTATATTCTTTGTTTCTCTTATAAAAAAACTGTTTTGGAAAACAAGTTTGAACAAAAAATTTCAAAGATGAAAGAAAGTATAGCATTGTTTATTAATTTCTCATAACATTTTAGATGAAATACAAGTGTTTCTGAAACAGTTTGTAACCCTACCTTCTCCCCTTTCCTTAACTTTTATGATTCAAGTCAATACTATTTCGAGAAAGAAGTTCAGAGCTCTATGAGGTTATATTAATGTTGTAGCATACTTAGGTTCCTCCTACTTTTGTAGTAGGATTGTTGAAAAGAAAACTGAAGAGGTCCATTATATACAATACGCATATGCACCACACAGAAGCTAAAAGCATGAAATTTCAAATTGGTTTGGCTACTTTCATTAGTGCAATATACAGAGTTGGAGAGTTAGAGGCTGTTATCAAGATAAAAAACTGGGTAATATCATGGCTTCCATATGTGAATTCAGTAGTTCAAAGCACTAGTTCACAGGGGGAAGAAACTGGGATTGTTTTGGGCAAGTTGTCAAAAATCGTTCACTTTGGTCCCTACTCAGTGTCAAAAATCGTTCACTTTGGTTCCTACTCATCAAGGAATTAACGGACGTTTGGGTTTGGGGACCTAAGTGAAAGACGGACGTCAAAGTCAGGGACTACGGGAGGGTTTTCAAAATCTCAGGACTAAAGTGAAAGACACGTACAAAGTCAGAGACGAAAGTGACAGTTTACTCGATTTGGTAATTTGTCTTTGTAATTTACATTTCGTCTCTGTATCTAACAATTCCCGTTCGGGATGACTTTGCGTGTTACAAGTATTCTATTTTATTTTTGCACTGTTTTTTATTGTGCTTCCATCGTGCTAGCAACGCTTATCGGCTTGTTGAACTTTGTTTTGCGCTTTTAACGTTCACACGCTTTTAACGCTTTAGGTATTAAGTTTTTAAACGGTTTGAGCATGAAACCGAGATGCTCTTCACATCAGGGTGTGCGCCGTCCGAGATGCTTTTCGCATTAGGAATATTAATGAATAGAAAGCCTAGATGCTCTTGATGGGTTTCTGGCAAGCGAACCAAAAATCCAGTAGTATAATAGTAAGAAAAGTTATCGTATCCACAGGGAACGGTCAATTCGCGTATACTCGTGATCTATTTATCAAGGGAAACAAGGGTTTTTGAGAATATTATTGCGGAAATTGTAAACTGTAAATTAATACTCAATGAAAATAGAAAGGAAGAGTTAGAGGACACTTTACTTGGATTAGGATTGAACTTCATATCATCATACCCTTCGTGCATTGTTAAAAACTATCTATTATTTTAGGTTTACTCTATAATACCGTAGACAAACTATATTGCCAAGACCCCCGAGTTACCAGCAGCCTCACCACTCAAAGGTAATCCATGCGGGCTCTCCCAAGCGACAGACTTACCCTCGACTTATTTTGCTTTCTTTATTCCGTTTGTAAAGGAACTCATTGATAAACCAAGCCTAATCCTATAGACGCACCTTCATTAGAGTACTCACACTACCCATCATTCAATAGGATACGACCATGTGTCGTTCACCTGGAATTACTATCAACTAACCTTTGTTATCGATACACAGACCTAATCCAGTGAACGCCCTTCGCTAGAGTACTGTGTAACATCCCAAATTTTATTAAATAAAAAAAAATTAATAAAATAAGAGAAGTAAATAAATAATAATATTGATAAGATTAGTATTTATGAATAAGGTTATTTAATAAATAATAAGAATAATAATAGAAGCATGAGTGGGTTGAGAGTGGGCCTAGTCCAATTAAGTATTTATTTAAGGAGGGGTTCTCAGTTCACCCTAATCCTTATTCGTAAAATTGTCAGAGAGCGAAACGCCAAGGAGGGGAGAAACGACGTCTCAAGAAGGGGTTGGCAGAATAATCATTGAGAATCAAGAATTGTTGCGGTTCGATCTTCACTTTAAGGTACGGTGGGGGAGAGGGTGTTGCTTATATGTGCATGTGGGGGTGCTTGGGTAGTAACCTAAGACTTTAAATTCGTATTAATAATTGATATATTGAGTATGAATGATGAAAACTGTAGATTGATGATTGATTGTATGATTCTTGATGAATCTTGAGTGGATTGAATGAAATAAATAATAGAGAAAGGGGTAAATAAGGGTATGGTGAGTTGGGGTTTGATGGGTTAACTGTATAATCTGTGTAAAGTTTGTTTTTGCCGAGTTTAATCGATAAACGAATATGATTGAAGTATAAACAATGAGGATTGGATAGGGATTGAAGAAGGGGAGAAAAGGGGGAAAAACGCGGTATAGTCGTGTTCTACGTAACTTGCGCTGCAGGTGAATGATGATTATGATGATATTGGTGATATTGATGAGTATGATGGTTATGGTGATATTGATGATGTTGGTTATAGTGATATTGATGATGTTGTTGAGGTGAATGATGATTATGATGATATTGGTGATTATGATGATTTGATGAGTATGATGGTTAGGGTGATATTGATGATGTTGGTGGTGTATATGATGATGGATGAATATGTCTTGTATATGCTGATATAAAAATGAGTTATATGATGATGCTATGATTTTGTAATGATGAAATGAGTAATAGGTGTTGAGAATAGAGTAGGCGAATTATTTGGTGAATGGGATAGGAGAATTATATGATGATATTGATGTTTGTTATATGATGAATTATAGGTGATATTATCTGATGAATTATTTGATGTTTGATTATGTGGTGTGATTGATGTGATGTTGTCTATATGAGGGTGATGATAGGGTAGCCTCCTATGTGTATGTATGAGTAGTATTCTTTTCTTCACCGTTACACTGTGGTTATTTTACAGGTGACGATTGAGACACAACTGGTGTCGAGTTTTGAGTAAAGGGAGTGTGCTCTGGTACATGTGACATCAGGGCATATCATTGGGGGTTCTTTCTTTATGTTTTAGTTATGAAGGATTTTACAAACCTTTCTTTAAATGCCTTGCACGACGAGTAGGATGTTTTGTTATTTATATTTTGGAGATTCCGCTGCTTAAGTGTTTTGAAAACTGTTTCTACTTGAATTGGTTTACCGTGAAATACATGACGTTTCATATGATGAGGATTTGTGAACCTTTTTACCCAGTGTGGGATATTATCTTCCAATATTTCGATTTATTTATTGTATAAGAGTTTGGGTTAGAAGGGTGTCACATTAAGTGGTATCAGAGCAGGTCGGTTCACCGGCCTTGAGTTATGAGTTTACTATGCTTCTATGTGCTAGTGTTTTGTGTGATTGAATAATTGTATTGTTTGTTTGATTGAATTAATTCTGTGACTTTACTTTTCTGTGAACAAGAAGAGTAATGCCTGGGGGGGAATGACAGAGCGATGGCCGATGCCTTAATGGCTATGGCGCAGGCTGTTGGCAACCTAAACCAACATCATGAGACAGATTGGCTTACACGGTTCCAGAGGAACCATCCACCTACTTTTCATGGGGGTTATGACCCTGATGGAGCCGCCGATTGGATATATGAGATCGAGAAGATCTTCAGAGCGATGGATTGTTCGATGCTACAAAAGGTGACGTTAGTGGCGTTCATGCTATCAGGGGATGCTGGATTTTGGTGGCAGAGCACCTGTCAGAGGATGATCGATGAGGGCACCGCGTTGAGTTGGGATAACTTCAAGAGGATGTTCCTCGAGAAGTACTTCCCACATGATGTTCGTAACAAGAAGCAAATAGTGTTCCTTGATTTAAAGCAAGGGGATGGCACCGTGACAGACTACGCGTCCAAGTTTGAAGCGCTAGTATGTTTGTCCTACCTATGAGGGAGCTGCTAATGAAGAGTCAAAGTGCGTAAAGTTCCTCAACGGTCTTCGTCCAGAGATCAAGCAAGTCTTCAACTACCAGGGAATTGCGCGATTTCACGAGCTAGTGAATAAATGTAGATAACGATGAACAACCGAGATAGAGTTGCGCACTACAAGAGTGGAGAACCTATCAGGAACCAGAACAAGTCTGAATCTGCTTGCAAGGGTGAACCGTATTCTCGCACAACAGGAGGCTCCAAGTTTGGAGGTGGCGGTGAAGGTGCAGAGCAGAAGAAGAGTTACGTTCCGACGGCTAGTCAAGCGTCCAAGGGTGGAAGCGTGGGTGCTACCACTCCCATTACTTGTTTCAAATGGGAAAGGAAGGACATAAGCAAATCAATGTGAAGATTCAGAGGTCACCTGCTACATCTGCAAAGGAAAGGGGCATATTTCCCGTGATTGTCCTCACAAGAAGAACAAAGGAGCTACAGCAGCAAGTGGAGGTGCTAGTGGGAGCGCAAGTAAACCTCAAACTACTGGGAGAGTCTTTGCCTTGAGTGGTACTGAAGCTGCTCGTTCGAAGACTTGATCCAAGGTATGAGTTTCATTGCGGGTAATCCTTGATTGTGTTGTTTAATTCTGGTGTGATTCACTTTCATATCACCTGCTTGGATGTCTAAATTAAACTTGTCTCTTCCTTGCCTTTTTGTGTTGAGTCTGGAAACGCTAAGCTAGTGGGTCAGTTTCTACTTCTGATGTGTGCTTAAATTGTTGTATTCATGTTGAAGGTAAAGAACTCCTAGTTAATTTGTTCTGTTTGCCTTTGAGTCAATTAGCAATTATCTTGGTATGGACTGGTTATCTTCCAACCATATCCTATTGGATTATTCTGGTAAAGCAGTTGTCTTTGATCGACTTGTTGAGAGGAGTCTTTTCAAGAGTTGTTCATCCCAGGAAAATTTGAGGACGAATTTTTCTTTTAGGAGGGGAGAGTTGTAACATCCCAAATTTTATTAAATAAAATAAATTAATAAATAAGAGAAGTAAATAAATAATAATATTAGTAAGATTAGTATATTTATGATAAGGTTTTTAATAATAATAAGAATAATAAAGAGAGGATGAGTGGGTTGAGAGTGGGCCTAGCCCAATTAAGTATTTATTTAAGGAGGGGTTCTCAGTTCACCCTAATCCTTATTCGTAAAATTGTCATAGAGCGAAACGCCAAGGAGGGAGAGAGAAACGACGTCTAGAAAGGGGTTGCTGCAGAATAATCATTGAGAATCAATAATTGTTGCGGTTCGATCTTCACTTCAAGGTACGGTGGGGGAGAGGGTGTTGCTTATATGTGCATGTGGGGGGTTCTTGGGTAGTAACCTAAGACTTTAAATTTGTATTAATAATTGATATATTGAGTATGAATGATGAAAACTGTAGATTGATGATTAATTGTATGATTCTTGATGAATCTTGAGTGGATTGAATGAAATAATATAAATAGAGAAATGGGTAAATAAGGGTATGATGATTTGGGGTTTTGATGGGTTAACTGTATAATCTGTGAAAGATTGTTGTTTTTGCTGAGTTTAATCGATATAAACGAATATGATTGAAGTATAAACGATGAGGATTGAGTAGGGATTGAAGAAGGGGAGAAAAAGGGGCAAAACGCAGTATAGTCGTGTTCTACGTAACTCGTGCTGCAGGTTGCGCTGCAGCGCAGGTTGAGGCGCAGTCCTCTGGAAGTTGCGCTGCAGTTTGCGCTGCATCGCAGGTTGAAGCGCAGCTCGCAGAATTTTTGTTTTTGATATGATTTTGAGGAGTTATTTTCGGAGTGAGAGTGAGGATGGTTTCCTTAATACATGGAATTGAGATTGATATGTATTTAATATAAATGTTATTTGTGGATTCGATGATATTTAATGATGAAAATGATGATGTATAAATGATACTTGACGATGTATGATGATGAGGTTTGATGATGAGTACGATGTTGATGATGATGATGTATGTATATATTTATGATAATGATAATTATGATGATGATGATATTTATGATGATGATTGGTCATATTATGATGAGATGATTGATGATGATGATGATGTTGATGTTGTACGTGAGGCTAACTCAGGGAGGTGAATAGTGTACCCGAGTCTAACTCAGGGGTGATGATGATGATGATGATATAACTAATTTTATGATGTTTATGATGTCTTGAGCATACATGATGTTGTACTTGAGATACACAAGCCCAGTGAGGGGTGGAGTGTAGCTCAGGGAGGTGAGTATTGTACCTGAGTCTAACTGGGAGGTGAGTATTGTACCTGGGTCTAACTCGGGGAGGTGATTATGGTACCTGGGTATAACTCAGGGAGGAGAGTGATGATTATAATAATATGGATTATGGTACCTGAGTATAACTCAGGGAGGTGAGCAATGAGTATGTTAATATTGATTATGGTACCTGAGTGTAACTCAGGGAGGTGAACGATGATTATGATTATATTGAATATGGTACTTGAGGGTAACTCAGGGAGGTGAATGATGATTATGATGATATTGAATATGCTACCTGAGTGTAACTCAGGGAGGTGAATGACGATTATGATGATATTGAATATGGTACCTGAGTGAAACTCAGGGAGGTGAGTGATGATATGATGATTGGTGATTATGATGATTATGATGATATTGAGGTGAATGATGATTATGATGATATTGAGGTGAATGATGATTATGATGATATTGGTGATTATGATGATTATGATGATATTGATGAGTATGATGGTTATGGTGATATTGATGATGTTGTTGGTGTATATGATGATGGATGAATATGTCTTGTATATGCTGATATAAAAATGAGTTATATGATGATGCTATGATTTTGTAATGATGAAATGAGTAATAGGTGTTGAGAATAGAGTAGGCGAATTATTTGGTGAATGGGATAGGAGAATTATATGATGATATTGATGTTTGTTATATGATGAATTATAGGTTATATTATCTGATGAATTATTTGATGTTTGAGTATGTGGTGTCATTGATGATGATGTTGTCTATATGAGGGTGAGGATAGGGTAGCCTCCTATGTGTATGTTGAGTAGTATTCTTTTCTTCACCGTTACACTGTGGTTATTTTACAGGTGACGATGGAGACACAACTGGTGTCGAGTTTTGAGTAAAGGGAGTGTTGCTCTAGTACATTGACATTAGGGCATATCATTGGGGGTTCTTTCTTTATGTTTTAGTTATGAAGGATTTACAAACCTTTCTTTAAATGCCTTGCATGGCGAGTAGGATGTTTTGTTATTTATATTTTGGAGATTCCGTGCCTAAGTTTTGAAAACTATTTCTACTTGAATTGGTTTACCGTGAAATACAGGACGTTCATATGATGAGGATTTGTGAACCTTTTTACCCAGTGTGGGATATTATCTTCCAATATTTCGATTTATTTATTGTATAAGAGTTTGGGGTAGAAGGGTGTCACACTGTCACTACCCATCGCTCATTAGTAACGCTCATGTGTCGGTTTTCTAATATCTAGTCCTCTTATTCAATCAGAGTTTGGGTTTCCTATGTCTAGGCTCCCTCATCCTCAATCCTAGTCGAAACTAGCCTATAACTCCGGCGCAAGCGCGGAAGTCAGGGATTAAGCACAAAATAAGATTACCAATGTTATAGATAGAGAGCTCAAGAAATAATAATAATATAGAGTTTACATACACTTGGGGATAGAATCAATTACATTCAATCCTAATGGAGAGTTAACTACACATGGTAGCCATACAAACCACCGAAGATGCTGTCACCATCTTCAATCCTTGTGAAGCGCTCCTCCTCTCCTACTCTAAAATTAGAACTGGTGCATTATCACTGAAATATCACTGAATTACAATAATCGTGCACACCTGATCTGGTGCAAGAGGTTCCTATTTATAGGCTAAGGAAAGACAAAGAAAATTAGGGACAAATCTATCTAAAAACGGTAACAGGGAAGAATCAGTGTGATCTGCGCTTCACCCTGCGCTACAGCGCAGGATGCAGCGCAGGTTCCAGAGGACTGAACTTCACCCTGTGCTGTAGCGCAGGTTGAAGCGCAGGATGCGTCCTGCAGCTTCAAACTTTTTAATTTGATCTCTCCTCGAGACTGGTTTTGGCTGATTTGTCTTTCCTTGTTTCCCTTTTCTTGATGAATCTTGTATTTATTGAGCATCTTTGATTTATTTGGGAATGTTGTCTGCAGAATCCTTGTTTGATTGACAGTGATATGTTCATTAATTGCTTCAAATAATCTTCAAATCTTTATTAAATGTCTTCAATCAAACTTCAAATCTTGCAGATATCTCCCTCATTTAATGCTATCTTTCCTTCAAATCAAATCCTTGCAATATCCGGCAAAAATCAACAATATTTCCATCAAAATAGCATCAAATTCAAATCTAAGATTAATAAAATACAATTTATCTAATTTTACTAAAAAGGTATTAAACTGGGGCAAAATTACCATTTTATCCTTGATAAGTGAACTAAAAAGTGCTTTAATTTATCCTATAATTTTCACTTATCAAAATACCCCCCAACTTAACTTCTTGCTTGTCCTCAAGCAAAAGACCTCTTTGCAATAAAAAATCAATTCTATCCCTAAATAACTAAAAAAATAAAAAACAAATTCAAGGAACTATTCATCAACTCCTTGCTAAGTAGCAGTTACTTTCCAACATAAGAAAAACTCAGGATCAAGTGATGTTACCAATCATCAATCAGAATAGAATACAAAATCAATCAAACTTCTCAAAAATAGCAATTAAAGCAGTAAGTGAAACCAAGGAAATCTCTCATTCTCACGGGTAAGTGTTTCCCTCAATCTTTTTCACCACTGTTGAACAACTAGGATTGATAGTTGTTTCCAATATCTGAACCTACAAGCAGTTAATATGGATCAAAAGGTCTTTCCTTGGTTGTAATGAGGTTGGGCTATCAAGAAATCATGGTTTTCTGGATATGCAAGAAACACTTTGAATAGAGAGCATCTTGTGATTGTGCTTGGGAATTCTCTCCATTCACCTGGTCATTCTTGAATGGTCACCCTTTTTCACCTTGGCCTCTTTGTTTAAAGAAATACTCCCCCAACTTATTCAATATCCACACTTTTTTTTCAATAAATAATAACATAGAGAATTTATTTATGGGGGAGTACTCTTTTTTTGTGATTTTCTTGTGCCTGCTCTTTGAATCTCTTTGACCTTTCAATTCACCAATCCTCTTGTCCCATCTTGTTGTGGTGCACCTTGCTCTCTATCCCAAGTGTTAAAGGACAATATATAATCATTGAATATAGCTAGGGTGCATCAAAGGAAGTATTCAAGGCTCAAATGGAAACATTTAATCAAGGTTGGCTTTTTGGCACTGAGCAAAATATTATAATCACAAAATATGCCTTGTCACTTCCATATCTTCTACTAGCAAGACAAAATTCAGAAACTCAAGCAATAACAGTTGACAAGCAGCGGTGAAAAGCTCTCAATTTCAGTGTATGGGCTCTCAGCTCACCGGTTATTGGCTAAAATTTCCTTGATAAAGCACTTAATGGTTCTAATTAACTATCTTGATATGTTCTCTTGAGAAGTATCCTAATCCTAACTGATTATGGAATTAATCACAAAAACACTATCATCTTTTCTACTCTGGTTAGTTAAACTACTTAATTACAGAGATTTTTGAAAAAATTGCTTTAAATCCTAATTCCTAAGGTTCTAAAATATTTAAAAATCTTAAAAAAATTTAAAATTTAACAGAAAAATGGAAAATAACTGAATAAGTATGCATAATAGAGATGATGTATCAGTGGGTAATAATATACAGTACATATCAAAAGGAAGATAAAATAAAAATAAGAAGAAAAGAAAATAAGAAAATAAAATGAAAAAGAAAAAAAAAGAAGGAAAAGCACCAAATAGGAAAGAAAAATAATCAGTCGTCCTCCTGGTCCTGATCTATGTGAGCAGTCCATCCTCAGCTCCGGCATCAGCTGCTCCACCACCCCCTGGGAAATAGGCCTGTCCCAGGCCACTGTAAATAATCATGAAATTGCGCAGAGGTCATAGGGTCCGCACGAGCCTGATAATGTCTATCCTAAAAGTGAATAGCTGCTCGGTGAATGGAAGAAAGCTGAGCCATCATGTGAGTTTCTGGACCTCAAGACGCTGGGCCCAGACTGGATCTCCTATCTGCTGGTGGTGGTGGTGGTGCCTGCGGTTGCTGCTCATCCTCAACCTGTAACTCCGCAGCTGGGATATTAGTGGGCTTCAATATAAGCTCTAGTCATAGGCAGTGCGATGCGAACCCTGGGGTTCACCTCGACACCCCTAGATCTGCAGAGTGCAGTGATAAGAGAAGGAATGCCAAGTCTGATCTTGGAGTTAGGGTTCCTACGCCACACAGAAGAAGCAAAGTTCGATATCCTCTGGGTGATGACCTGTGAGACATCAACAACGGCGTCGGTGGTGAGGATAGTGTAGATGAGGTGGGCCATGGGCATAACTACATCAGAAACATGCCCGGTAGGATGAATGTTGGCCAGTATCAGTACTGTCCACATCTGAGCTATGCTCCTCATATCTTTCCTGTAGATCCTAGCAGCCCTCTGATATGCGTTCCTCTCAAAGGAACACCCTGGTAAACAAAGCAGCTGAGGAGTCTCGATATCAAGGGGATCATTGCCATGAGGCCCGACGGTCTCCATCCTCTCGTGGTATTGACACTCCACGAGGTCTCGATCCCCTCTATGGGATGTCCTAGAAGTGCGTTGATTGCATCGCAATCAAACCTGATGACTGCCCTCTCACAAGGACTCCCTCTATGGGTAACGTTGTAGTCTCCAATGGCGTTAACATAGAAACTCCCCTGACAATGTCTGGATCGAAGTGTTGTCAGGGCGGCTGAGGCGGTCCAATCGCCTCCTATGAATCTCAGCAGCAAACTCCTCATACTCATCCTCCTGCGATAATACTGGTCGCTCGAGGATGAACTTGCACTCCTGTATGTCAGTGTATGCTTTAGAGGACTTGAGGTCCTTGAAGCGATGAGGGTCAAACTCAGGTTCCCTCTGGGGGGCCTTCCTCTTGGCACCCCTGTGCCTCTCCTAGAGGAACTAGGAGCACTGACGTTCTTGGTGCGAACCATCTGCAAAGCAAAGCAAATCAAAATTATTTATGCAGCATAATATTTAATTGGTCATAATTAGAAATAAATTGCCAATTAATTCAATAATTAAAGGAATCAACTAATCAAACAATTGTGCGTAAAAATTTTGATTTTAAATATTACTAAATAAATGCCAATTAATTAATTAAGACATGCTAAAGTGATCAGTTAAAGCAAGCCCTAAACAATTCTAAACAGGCAAAGTGAGAATCAAACTCATGCTTAAAAATCATGTCACCAGTAACATGCAATAAGGCTTAATTATTTATGTATGGGCATGCAAAAATATCAGAGCAATTAATTAATCATACATGCACCAACAAAATAATTTGCAGAAATTATGAGCACTCAAAAACTACAACCTAAGCAAACAGGAATAACTCACAGTGAATCCTAACAATATGAAATCTATATTAAAACACTATGGACAATTATTTTTTTCCTAAAGGTTCCTAGAGTCCTAAGTTTCCTATCCTAAGGTTATGCTCAAATAAAATGAAAAATCAAAATTCCAATCGGTTAAAAAGAAAGAAAACTATAAAAACATACCTGGTATAAGCTCAGAACTTAAAATGAAGGCTATAGGAGTGAGAAGAGGCAAAGCAAGGGTTAGGAATATCAGAGAAAAGGGCAAGGGAGAGAACGAAAGGAAGTTCGAATGAACTTTTTTCGTTCGAAATTCAGAATTTAAAGTCTCGCTCCCTGTGCTACAGCGCAGGGTTAAGCGCAAAGTCAGAGACCTACTTTTTTTTTAATTATGCGCTTCTCCTGCGCTACAGCGCAGGTTGAAGCGCAGATCTGCAGTATTTCTCTGCTTCTGCTACTCCTAACTGGTTCCATGTATTCCTTTAAAATTTAGATCCTGCATTTTAACAATTTCCTAATTAAACAGGTAATTCCTAAGACTAAAAATTAACAAATGAAATTTAATTGAAAACTAAAACTTACAAAGACTGGGTTGCCTCCCAGGAAGCCCTTGTTGAACGTTTTTTAGCTCGACGCCTAGTTACTCAACCCTTTTATGGTGGCCTCAAGTGGAGGATGATGTTTGACTCCATACTAGTTCTTCCTTTGAGGTCCCATCCTCCATGCCAATTCTTGACTCTTCCATCAACTGTCACTATCTTCCTCAGTATCAGATGTTTATCTCCTTCTTCTCTTAAATTAAATTCCCATATGACTCTGGATGCTTTGTTCTCATCCTAGGCTTCCTCAGAAATTCGAAGCCAGGCAGCTTTGTTGAATTTTTGGAAATAACATCAGTTTGTTGTAACTGGGGTATACCCCTGTCAATATGAAACACAATAAGTTTCAGATCTTTTGAGTTCAATTCATATTTTCCTCGATCAACATCAATAATCATCTTAGCAGTTTTCATGAAGGGTCTTCCTAAACTTAGGGGGACTTCAGTATCCTCATCTTCTGTCTCTGCAATGTAGAAATCTACAACCTATGCAAACTTACCCCCCTTTGATTTGAATATCCTCTAATATCCATGAGAGGCATTGAGCGTATTTATTTGCAAGAAGTAACTTCACATTTGTAAGGCTTGACCTTCACATTACTCAACAGTTAAATATACGATACCGGCATCAAGTTGATGCTCGCATCCAAGGATCTAATAAAGCATGAGTAGGAGGTAGATTACCAATAGAGATGGGTATAGTAAACCTACCTGGTCACGTGACTTACTGTAACAAGGACCTTTTCTTCATGATGTTCCTCTTCTTGTTGTGTGCTTTATGAACAACTTCCTCTTGAAGCAATGGTTCTTCAAAGATGATCTCTTCTTCCTCATCAGGTTCCTCCTCCCTCTGACTTGTTGCCATCAGTAGCAACAAGTTGCATTGTTCCTTGGGTTAGTTGGGTCAAAGCTGAGAAGGGTTGTTTGCCGTTGCTCTGCCATCTTCTGTGGCTAACTGCACTTGGTTTTCTAGAGTCTTGATGATGCCTCAGTAGTTTTCTTGAATCTGCTCTAAATCTTTCACAAGGTCATCATTTTACCTTCAAAAGTATTTAGTTTATCATACATTGAAGGCTCTGCTGATAAGGTGTTTGTCTGCTCCTCATTCTGACTCAACCTGAGTTGGTTTGGTTATTCCTCCATCCTTGTGAGTACTGGTTGTTGTTGTTGGAGAAATTACCTTGCCTTGCCTGGTTTTGTTGACGTGCTTTGGTTGTATTCCTTGGTTAGCACATTGGACCATTTAGATGGTCACCTCCACAGAAATCACAAATCAATGTTGTGTGCGGAAGTCAGGGATAAAGCACAGAATAAAATTACCAATATTATAGACAGAGAGCTCAGGAAATAATAATATAAGTTTACATACACTTGGGATAGAATCAATTACATTCAATCCTAATGGAGAGTTAACATACACATGGTAGCCATACAAACCAACGAATATGTTGTCACCATCTTTCAATCCTTGTGATGCGCTCCTCCTCCTCCTACTCTAAAATTAGAACTGGTGCATTAATACTGAAATATCAATGAATTCAATAATCTGGCACACTTGATCATGGTGCAAGAGGTTCCTATTTATAGGCTACGGAAAGACAAAAGAAAATTGGGGGGAGAAATCTATCTAAAAACGGTAACAGGGGCAAGAATCAGCGTGATCTGCGCTTCACCCTGCGCTACAGCGCAGGTTCCAGAGGACTGCGCTTCACCCTGCGCTGTAGCGCAGGTTTGAAGCGGCAGGATGCGTCCTGTAGCTTCAAACTTTCTCTTTTTAATTTGATCTCTCCCCGAGACTGGTTTTGGCTGATTTGTCTTTCCTTGTTTCCCTTTCTTCTTGATGAAATCTTGTATTTATTGAGCATCTTTGATTTATTTTGGGAAGGTTGTCTGCAGAATCCTTGTTGATTGGCAGTGGTATCTTCATTAATTGCTTCAAATAATCTTCAAATCCTTATTAATGTTTTCAATCAAACTCAAATCTTGCAGATATCTCCCCCATTTAATGCTATCTTTCCTTCAAATCAAATCCTTGCAATATCCTGCAAAAATTAGCAATATTTCCATCAAAATAGCATCAAATTCAAATCTAAGATTAATAAATACAGTTTATCTAATTTTACTAAAAAAGGATTAAACTAGGGCAAAATTACCATTTTATCCTTGATAAGTGAACTAAAAGTGCTCCGAATTTAACCTATAATTCCACTTATCAGATCTTCGCATCAAGGGTTTTATTTCATAAAATTAAATATTTGGCCGGGATGTCTTCGCATCCGGTAACAGTTTCCTAAAATACAAGTGTAAGTATTCAAGAATTGTAGGCTCTGAGCTTGTCCGAGTTCCAGATCTCTCGGAATGGCTGTTCCTTTAAGGGTTTCAATCTTGTATGCAGCCTTCCAGTTGTCTCTGTTACCCTGTAAAGGGCCTTCCCAATTGGCAGCAAGTTTCCCTTGGGAATGCGTTTTTTGTTTCCGATGTCGGCCCTTCTTTGGACGAGATCACCCGGGTTGGAACTTCCTGACTAGCACTTTGGTGTTGCGCTGTGTTGCAATGCGTTCCTTCAGTGTGGAATCCCGGATGTGTGCCACAACGCGCCTTTCATCCAGGAAGTCTAGCTCTTCAAGGATGTATTTTCCATTGGTTTCATGGTTGAAGCTTCAACCCTCCAACTCGGTTCTCCTATCTCAACTGGGATGAGTGCTTCCTTCCGTCCCGTAAGTGAGACGGAATGGGTCTCATTGGTGGAGGATTGTGGAGTGGTCCGGTATTCCTAGAGTACGTGGTCGAGTTGTTCCACCCAATTGCCCTTGGTGTTGTCTAGTCTGCGCTTAAGGGCTTTGAGGATAACCTTATTTGCAGACTCGGCTTGACCGTTAGTTTGTGGGTGTTCGACCGAGGTGAAGTGGTGCTTGATCTTTAATCCTGCTAAGAGTTCCCTGAATCCTTTTTCAGTGAACTTAGATCCATTTTCAGTGATCACGGAATGTGGGATGCCGAAACGAGATATGATGTTCTTATAGAAGAACTTTTGAACCTTGGAGGATGTGATTGTGGCAAGGGGTTCGACTTCAATCCACTTGGTGAAGTAGTCCACAGCTACCACCAGGAACTTGACGTGCCCTGCGGCTAGGGGAAAGGGACCGAGTATGTCAATGCCCCATTGGTAGAAGGGCCATGGGACCGACATAGTGGATAACTCGGAGGAGGGTTGGTGGTGGATGGGGTTGTTCTTCTGGCATGCTTCACATTTTTAATGTAGTCAATTGGGTGTTGGACCATAGTCGGCCAATAGTACCTGGCTCTGAGGGCTTTTTTTGACAAGGATCTTCCACCTTGGTGCCCACCACAGCTCCCTTCATGTAACTCGGCCAAGATGTAATCAACTTCACTATCATTTATGCACTTGAGCAAGGGGGTGGAAAAGCCTTTCCTGTAAAGCTTGTCATTGATGACTGTGAATTGGGATGCAAGTCGTCTGACCTTTTTTGCTTCCTTTTCATTTTTTGGGAGTTCTCCTTTCAAGATGTAAGTCTTGATTGGGGTTATCCAAGAGTCCATGTTGTCAATTGTTAAGACGGTCGCCTAAGATCCTTGGGGTTGAGATGACTTCCTGCAGAATCGACTTGTTGTTCCCTAGTTTTTTAGTGCTTGCCAACCTGGAGAGGATGTCGGCTCTTGTGTTTTCACTCCTAGGGACGTGCTGGAAGATGCGTTCCTCAAAGCCGTTACTTGAAGATTTTACTTTCTCAAGGTATCTTTGCAGCTGGGGTTCCTTGGCTTGGTATTCTCCTTTGATCTGGGATATCATCAGCTGAGAGTCACTACACATCAGAACTTTCTTCACTCCTACTTCCTTTGCCATGGTTAAAACGACTATGCATGCTTCATACTCGGCTTGATTGTTGGAGGTGGGGAATTCAAATTTGAGAGATTTCTCAATACAGATTCCACTGGGTCCTTTTAGCACTATCCCGGCTCCAACACCTTTCTTGTTGGACGAGCCATCAACGAAGATGGTCCATTCTAAACTGGGGACATTTTCAGCAGGGGTCATCTCGGTGACAAAGTCGGCTAAGATTTGGCTTTTTAGAGCAGTACAACCTTCAAAGTTGATGTCAAATTCAGATAACTCTACGACCCAGGTCGTCATTCGTTCGGAGAGGTCTGGTTTGTGAAGGACGGTTCTAATGGGCAAGTCTGTTCTCACTGTGATTTTGTGCCCCTGGAAGTAGTGAGCAGGATTACTAAGGCGGCCTTTTCCAGCTTTTGATAACGCAACTCGGCTCCCTGGAGAGCCTTACTTACGAAGTAGATGGGATATTGGTTGCGCTCTTCTTCCTTAATCAAGACAGAGCTTACTGCCTGGTTTGTGATGGAGATGTATAGGAAAAGGGGCTCCCCTAGGGCCGGTTTGACCAAGATGGGGGGTTTGCTAGAGTCTCCTTGAGGTGTTGGAAGGCAACCTCGCATTCGCTTGTCCGTGTGAAGGATTTTCCTTTGCGAAGTGGTTGGAAGAAGGGGAGAGAAGTTGTGGCCGACTTAGGGATGAATCAGCTTAGTGCAGTGATCCGGCCGTTGAGCTGCTGGATTTCTTTGATACATGTCGGGCTTTGCATCTCCAACACGGCCTTGCATTTGTCTGGGTTAGCTTCAACGCCCCGGCTAGTGAGAAGGAAACCAAGGAAGTGCCCTAAGGGTACGCCAAAAGAGCATTTCAGGGGATTTAGTCTCATGTTGTGCTTGCAAAGGCGGCTGAAGACTAATTCCAAGTTGGCCACATGGTTTCCTCCAACAGTTGTTTTGGAAATTATATCATCAATATATACTTCAACAACTTTTCCCATCAAGTCCCCAAAGACTTTGGTCATCATTCTCTGGTAGGTTGCGCCAACATTCTTTAGTCCGAATGGCATCATGGTGTAGCAGTATATGCCCTTGTCGGTGATGAAGGTCGTCTTCTCTTCATCGTCCCGGTCCATAGGAATCTGATTGTAGCCTGAATAGGCATCCATGAAAGACAGCCAACGGTATCCTGATGAGTTGTCGACCAATTGGTTGATGTTGGGGATGGGGAATGGGTCCTTTGGGCAGGCTTTGTTTAGATCTATATAGTCTACACACATCCTCCACTTCCCATTAGATTTCTTCACAAGGACGACATTGGAAAGCCAGGTGACATACTTGCATTCCTTGATGAAGCCGGCTTTAAGGAGTTCTTCTACTTGTTGGTTTGCTGGTTGTTTTCTTTCAAAGTAGATCTTTCTCTTTTTTTGGGCAACTACCTTAAATTTTAGGTCAACAAATAATTTATGGGAGCAGAAGTTCGGGTTGATGCCTGGCATGTCGGCTGACGTCCAAGCAAACAAGTCAGAGTTTTTGGTGAGCAGGCACTTCAGCTCGTTCTCCATGGTAGGGTCCATGTCGCAGCCGATTTTGGTGGTTTGCTCAGCTGTGGCTCCAATTTGGAAAGTCTTGGTCTTGTCAACTGGTTCAATCCGATCGCGGCCCTTTGGATCTATCTCGGCTCGGGGGTCGAGATCAATCATGAGGACTTGTCCTCCTGGTGCTCATTTTTCTAGTTGTGGCATGGGAGTAGGGTTCAGGGCCGCGTTGTAGCACTTCCTTGCTTCTTTGCGGTCTCCTTGGACCGTGATTACCTTGCCGTCTCGACCAGGGAACTTCATTACCAGATGCTTGGTGGAGATGATTGCTCCTAGCGCATTTAGTGATGGTCGTCCGAGGATGGCGTTGTATAAGCTGGGACAGTTGACTATCAAGAACTTGGCTGAGATAGCTTTGTTTTTATCTTCGCTGCCAACTCTGAGTGTTGTTTAGAGGCATCCTTTAGGTTGGATCCTTTCTCCGGGAAACCCACCAAGTCTCCCGAATAGGGTAAGAGGGATTCCAGGGGTAGGCAGCTGGGTGTAGGTTTTGTAGAAGAGAATGTCGGCTGAACTCCCCTGGTCGATGAAGACTCGTCCTACATCACCGTCTCCGATGAAAGAGCGGATTACAAAGGGGTCATGGTCTTCAATCGTATCAAAGAAATCAGCATCAGAGAATGTGATGACCGGGTTTGGAGGTCGACCGACATTTTTTTGGGTGTCGGTTTGGTCTACACCGTATACTTCCCTCAGGTGTCGCTTCCTGGAATTGTTGGATTGTCCTCCTCCTGCAAAGCCACCTGAAATCATGTTGATCCGGACTCTTGGTGTGGTAGTCTGAGTGGCTTGGCTGCTGGGACCCCATTGGGCTTTGTTTTGTTGTGATCATACCTTTTGGGAAAGGTGGAGCGCTTACGCTTCCTGTCATATCCTCCCTTAGGGCTGGGGGATCTTTTTCTTTCATCATGCTTTCGATAGCCTCCCTGTGACCGGTTCTTCTTTACATACCGAGCAAGTCGACCGTCTTGGATGAGTTTCTATGAGATCTTGCAGTTGGATACACTCATATGTGTTGTGTCCATATCCTTCATGGAAAGAGCAGTATTTGGACTTGTCTTTCTGGGCTGAAGCTTTCAATGGGGGAGGTTTTGGGATATCAGCAAGTTCAGTGTGTATATATCCTCAAAATCTTTCCAGGATTGGTATTTAGTGGGGCATAGGAGTTGTATCGGCCTTTTGGCCTACTTTGATCATCTTGATGATGATGTCCCCGATCCTTCCCCTATGACAGTCATGGAATGAATCTCGATCTTGTCTCTGGCTGGTGGAAAGTTTGGCAGCTCCGGCTAAGTGGGATTCTCGTCCCACGAACTTGTGTGACCGATGCCGGAATTGTTCCATGGACCAGACTGGTTCTTCTAACAAAGAGTCGGCTAGTGGTGATCTTGGTTGGAGGGCCGAGACGGCGCAGACAAGCTGGACATTCTCTGCCAAGTCCGGGATGAGGGCGCATTCTTTGTAGAAAGGGCCAGGAAGGTTATGAGAGGTTCGTCTTTGTGTTGCCTGACTTTAGCAAGTGTGAACTGGTCTCTGGGGATCTCAGTAGAGATGGTGAACCGCCCCAAGAAAGCGGACTGCATGTCATCCCAGGAATCTATAGATCCCAGGGGCAAGGTTATAAACCAGGCCAGGGCTTCTCCCTTCAAGGGCGGGGGAAAGAAAGACAGATCACAGCCTCAGGGGCCCCTATGAAGAGAATTTCGTTGGTGAAGGCATCCAGGTGTTTCACAGGATCTGTAGTTCCATTGAAAGTTTCAATTGGGAGGGCCCCTCGGAAGTGCTTAGGTATCTCAACTCGGGTGAGGCTTTCAGAGAATGGGTGCCGAAACGGGGCAGGAGGCTCTGTCGTTCGGGTTGTACAACTTCCTGTTGGTTCCGATCCGAACGGGGATGAGAATGTGTGGTAGGTTGTGGTTGGTGGGTCACACTGCGCTCTAGATGTCGGATACGCTCTTCGAGATGGCTAACGGCCGGGTCTCCAGCTGCTTTAGGTTGACTTTCGTTGAGTCTCCACTGTTGTTCTTGAATTTCTTTGTGTTGGGCCTCTAGACGACGTATAACCTCGTCACGAGGACCGGGCTGAAAGGTTTCATCTGGTCCTACTTGGATTTAGGGTTGTGATGTACCTTCATGCTCAACCATGTCTTCTTGGGCTCCGAGGTCATCCACCCATCCTTCGGGTCTTGGTTGAGGACGGGTCCTCATCGTCTGAAGACGGGTGTTGACCGTCATGCTAGAGGGGGAGGCCCTCCTTCTAGCGCCAAATGTTCTGGGATGGAACTCGAACCTGGGCCTTGTGATGTCGAACTCGGATATGGATCTAGGTTGTTGATGCTCGAATCCGGGTTGCCCAAAGAGGGGGGTGTACCTGCAAAGGCACTCCGATGCTCAAGTTAGATATGTAAAACAGTCAAAGTGATTGACTGAGTCAAGATTGCGTACCTTATAAATCGTTATTATCCTCTATTTATAGGGGATTTCCCTGTAAAATATGGTAAGTTGCCGTATATAAAGGGTAAGTAATCAAATATATACAATTATGGATATTTGGTAATCATAATTATACTAGTTATGGTCGTTTTTAGCCATGGGCCTTAGGTTTAGACCGTAACAATTATTAAATTTTGTAATGTTAATTTGTATTATTTGTATCCCACATACCCTAAAATTTCCCTACATCATATTATTAAAATAGGACGACTTCCATACAGTTGCAATCAATTTCTAATTTGGATGTTAATGGAGTGGACAGGTAGTACTCTATCTGTATTTATACCTTTTAAAAAAATAATGGATATTATGTTCGTAGTTGGTATCATAAGTCTTCATTAATCTATAAATTTAAAATTTAATTTATAAAAATAGAAAATATCGTCTAATATATTTCATATATCTATTTATTAATATATAATTATTATTATCAATGTCATTATGGGTTAATATATTAAAATATGATTATAAATATCTTCATTTTATTTCATTATAAAATAAAAATTAATCATAATATTTTAATGATGCGGGTGTCTATGGGATGAGTAGTATAATATTCATCCTTATCCATTTTATAAATATGCGAATATCCATTACAGGTATATCCACGATACGTAGCGTCCATGATCTCACGTGCAACAAAAGTGGTTGTTCTTATTCTTCTTTGCTTTTGGACCAACAATGAAAGAAAAATGAGTTTACTGATGAATGTTATGCCACGTCTTTTCAAGAAAACCCTAGAGCACGAGAGAAATTAACAGAGCGCGCCACACCAGGGGCATCTTCCTCCTCCATGGAGGGTTTTCTAACCCATTTTAGCTGGGTTTTCCTCTCTCTGTAGTGAGAGTGTTTTTAGTTTGTTTCAGTTTCTTTTGTTTTTTTCTTTCTCCCATATCCATTATCATGTTCCTCCTCTTATATATCTAATCATCTTCATTTTCTTCTTCTTTCTTGGATGCGATCTTCGCCTTTTTCCCTTCTCTTTTTTCAATGTCTCCTGCCCTAGTCATCAACCCTCCATGCATTTTTCAAAGCTCCCAAATGGTGTATATTGGTTTTTCTAGTTACACTACTGACAGAGACAGTTGGCCAGAGAAAAAAAGAATCAAGGAAAGATGCAAGGGAGAAGAGTTGTTGTGTAGATGCTTAATTACAGGTTTTGATGATGCCAATAAGAATGAAATGAAATGAGAAAGGCAACCAAGAAAAGAGCTAAATTCAATTCAAGCATCACGAATGAATAAAGATCAAGATCAATATCAGTCAACACAAAGGTTTATTTTTAAGCTTGATTTGGTAGTTGCAATATGTAAAAAGAGTTCTTTAATATTACAAGTACTTGGCACTGAAAAAGAAATTAAAGAAAAATTTTTTAAGTATCCGTTCAAAGATTAAATTTTTTGAACTAGTATGAATCGATTACCAACTGTGTCTCGATTCCCGATGTTCCAGAATTTAATTTCAAAATTTTGAACTGTGTAATCGTTACCAGAGTGGCAGGAAATTCCATTTTTAATTTCAGGCACAATTGTTCGCAAATTGAACTGTGTAATCGATTACCAACCCTTGTAATCGATTACCAGTGTTTTGTTTTTGAAAATCTTGAAGAGACCTGACTTTTAATCAAGGATTACAATGATTCCTCTTCATCCTTATCTATATATGTCTCAATTCGAATTTTAGTCAGATTTCCTCATGTGAAATAATAATCCCTTGGCATCATCTTGGGCCAAACATTTGGCAATCATTAGATTTCTTATGAGGCTTCACTTGTAAATTCTACTCTAAAAGGGAGAGTCAATGTACTCATCAAAAACAATACGTGTACTTTGGGTGAAGAGAGGGTGCCTCTCTTGTTGATTGGATTGATTCTCAACACGGAAGGGCCCCAAGGTTGGAGAATTGATCGATTGTAAAAGACTTTTACAATAGTGGAATCTCAAGTTGATACTTGGGGACTGGACGTAGGCAAGTGGATTGGCCGAACCAGTATAAATGTGTTTGCAATTTCTCTTCCTTAAACTCTTGTTTACTTATTGCATTTACAATTTCGTTATATTAATTGTAAACATTCATTCTTCATCTTTGAAAAGGGCCTTTTTTAAGCATAATTAAGGAAAGATAATTCATTAATCGAAAAGAATAGATAATATCGATTAACTTAATTCACCCCCCCTCTTAAGTTAGTGAGGCCACTTGTCTAACAGTTTGGACAACAAGGTTGTTCACATTGAATAGGAGTTTTTTTTTCTAGTTTGTATGTTTTATTGTAGTGTCTTGAGCAAGCATGCTATGTTTTGTACTGTTTATTTATTGATGCATTGTAGAATCACTCTCATGAGTTTATAATCCCATCTATCTGATGTAAGTGTGGTTAGGCTGCCCTAGGGCTTTAATCTAATCATATTTGACCAAAAAAATAAAATACAAAACAACTATAAATAATGCCATGTATCATGTATGATAAACATAAACCCGTTTAAAAAAGTATCGTTAAAATGTCATATAGACTAATTTTTTTGAAACATACACATATATATTGTACACATTAATTTTTTATAATAATAATAATTAGAATAATGTATTTTTGAAAAAAAACGGAAATTTTATATTTAAAAAATGCTTGTTGGATACCCATATATATATATATAATTAAATATTTCCAAATTTTAATCAATTTATGAGCAACTTATATAGAGCCAGAGAAGGATGTTGTCACGTATACTGTTAAATTTACAAATTCTGTTTTAGCCTTTTAGGAAATCAAGAGAATAGTTTTTTATTCTACTTTAGTTAGTTTTTCTACCATAGTTAGTATTTTCCTACCTTAGTTTTTTAGGAATGCTTCTATAAATATTTGTTGTATTCTCCTTTTTTAGTATCTTTTCAAAATGATAATATTTGGTTCATTTCCAAATTCCCCTTTCTCTGGTTCTCCTTCCCAATTTCTGAATCATCTTTGATTTCTAAGATGGTATCAGAGCTCCATCCATGGAGCTCACCACCTTCCTTTTGCCACAAAACTCTATTTTCAGTTATTTTTTATCCACCTAGCTTCCTCCTCACACACACTCCATCATCTCTCATCCATGGAGATTAGCAAATATGGAGAATCAATCACCACCACCACATCCTGCTATAGCTACACGATATGATTCTTCTGGCAAATTACAGTGGACAGCTGTGAAAAATCCCTTCACCTTTGGAAGCATCTTCTCTTCTATTGACTCTTCTGCACAAGCACCTGCAGTAAGCCCTGCTCCTTCCGATTGTAAGCACAAGATCGATGATCTACATCCAACGCCATCTAAACAATCCTCCACCGTCGACTGCTGTAACGTCCTAATTTCTAAATTCAGAAATATTTCCTGTTGGGAGCACTATTTCCAAACTCGTGAAATTAATTCGTTCATTTCACGTATCGACATACACAAATATTCGTTCAAGTAATCCAACACTTACTAAAGCTCCAAAGACATTACATACATGAATCAAAATAACATCAATAACATGTTTGTCATAAAGGCTCCAATTCAATAAAATAAACTAATATAGTAAATCCTCATGGGAATCCTAGTCACTAACAGTAATTGATCTAAACAGTTCTAAACACATCAAGGCATAACAAAACAACAAGCTATCAATGTCCATAAGTCTCCTACTGATCATCGCTTTCCTGCGGGGTATCCTGCACATCTGAAATGTAATTCCCACGGAGTGGGGTGAGACCAACGTCCCAGTGAGCGTGAACAAAGACACACCAAGGGGAACATATGGCAGATATCATGCATCTCAAACAACCATTCATAATCAATCATCAACATCACATACATTTAATGCTTAACAATGATAATGATGCATGTCTCTGACGGTGTTGTTACCCGAGACCCAGGGTCTTTTCTCTAACGTGACTGTGATGAGCGCTCGGTCATGTAACCAAGGACCGTCGTCCAAGGCTACCTATGATTAAGTCTTAATTATTCTCATTCATAATTCATTCTTGATTGGGGACCCCATCTCCCTCTTGGTGAGTTCGATGTGATTACCCTGTTTTTCTTAAATAATTCGCCCGAAGGCCTGTGATGGTCCGGAGACCCTATGATAGCCCGGAGGCTCTGTGATGGCTATAAGCCCTGTGATATTTGAACTCATGATTCATGACTGTGATGGCCAAAGGCCCTGATTTCATAATAATATGCTTAAAGTTCATAACACATAGTGAATCAAATCCTCTACCCTATGGTTTGTAAAACATCACATTCAACAATCAACACATTAACATTCCCTAGGTTCACCTAAACACATTCATCATGATTCAGTGAAGGAAAGGGATAGGAAGATAGGGGATCATACTTGAGAATTCAGCCACGCAAGAAGCACATAACCACACCCCCTTAGAGTTAAGAAAACAGAGGAATAATGGAAATAGGGAATGTTGAGGGTCAAGAGAACGATGGAGAACTTGATCTTGGTGGTGAAAAACCTTCCTTGATCTTCAATGGGACTTCCTCTCACTAAAAACATCTCTTTCTCTCTCTGGAATATCGAAAATAAGGAGATAGAACTGAGTGGAAACCGCCTGAATTCGTATTTTAAATTCTGTAACCGTTTCCTCCTCGCTTGAGCGAGATCTTCTCACTTAAGCGAGATGGTCATTCTTGCTCAGGAGAAACCATTTTAGCTTGGGCGAGAATGATCACGAAGATACACCCTCTCTGGAAGATTTTCGCTTAAGCTAGACCATTCTCGCTTGGGCGAGAATCATCCAGAGAGCAACACATTTTTTGCCCTGTGTTTCACTTAAGCGAGAAGCTTCTCGCTTGAGCGAGACTTGCAGAATCAGAATTCTAAAGTTTTGCTGCATAATTCGCTTAAGCGAGACTTTCTCGCTTGAGCAAAAACCCTGATATATGAACCCTTATTTTTGCCTCTTAAGCTTTTCCTTATCAATTCCTTACTTCATTCTAATCATGTTATAAATTTCCTATGAACTCAAGTCTTAAATAGCGGGATGTTACATTTCTACCCCCTTAAAACAATTTTGTCCCCAAAATTGACTAAAGATAGTTGACTAAAGAATAAAATGGGGAATTAAAGTTCCTTACCTCAAACGAATAACTCTGGAAACTAAGAGCAGAGATCCTCCTCTTTTTCCCAAGTTTCCTCCTCGGGCGACTGACCCTCCCAAAACACCTTCACTAGCGGAATGGTCTTATTCCTCAAGGTTTTGACGCTTCGGTCAATAATCTGTGCAGGCCTCGTGGGAATGGCCAAATCCTCCCTTAATTGTACTGATTCTAAACTTATGATGTGGGAAGGTTCGTGAAGGTATTTTCTAAGCTGTGAGACATGGAATACATCATGGATATTGGCCAAATGGGGTGGAAGGGCTATTCTGTATGCAAGGGAACCAATCCTTTGCAAGATTTGAAAAGGACCCACAAAACGGGGATTCAACTTCTTGGTCTTAATGGCTTTTCTAATGCCTGTGATGGGAGTAACTTTCAGGAACACATGATCACCTTCCTCAAACTATCTAGGTCTCTCCTTCCCTATCAGCATAATCTTCTGCCGACTTTGGGAAGTTACCAGCTTCTCCCTAATCCTCTTAATCTTTTCCGTGGTTTCCTGCACCAACTCCGGTCCTAACAAACCTTTCTCTCCCACTTCACACCAACACAATGGTGAATTACACTTCCTACCATACAAAGCCTCATAGGGTGCCATACCTATACTACTATGAAAACTGTTGTTGTAGGCAAATTCTATGAGTGGTAAGTACTTATCCCAACTACCCTTCTCTTCCAGAACACAGGATCTAAGCATGTCCTCTAATGTCTGGATGGTCCTCTCAGACTGCCCATCAGTCTGAGGATGGTAAGCGGTGCTAAACTTCAGTTTAGTACCGAAAGTCTGATGTAGAGCATTCCAAAACCTAGAGGTAAACCTGGGATCTCTATCTAATACTATGATGGAAGGTACACCATGGAGCCTCACAATCTCCTTGATGTATAAGTCTGCTAATTTGGTCAAAGGGTATGTTGCTCTGATTAGTAAGAAATGGGCTGACTTGGTCAGCCGGTCCACTATCACCCATATGGCGTCGAAGCCTGCTGGGACCCTAGGTAATCCCATCACAAAGTCCATAGATATGGCTTCCCATTTCCACTCAAGAATTTCTAAAGGTTGGAGTGTACCTGAGGGCTTCCGGTGTTCTATCTTAACCTGCTGACATACAAGGCACCTAGAAACGAACTCAGTTATCTCTCTCTTTATTCCATCCCATCAAAACATGCTCCTCAAGTCTTGGTACATCTTGGTAACACCAGGATGCACCGTGAACTTGCTCTTATGAGCCTCCTCTAGAATTTCCTCTCTAAGACTACCCCCTTAGGGATGCAGGCTCTCCTTGGGAAGAGAATCATCCCATCCCCTGACTCGGAAAACCCTGGTTGTCCCTTCCGGGACTGGAGCTCTAAGTCTGAGGCCTGTGCCTCTGATTCTAGTCCTCAAGTCATTGGTCACCTCAAGCCTAAAGAGTTTCATACTATCTCTCTTCAAAATTCACCTCCAGCCTCAGGTTCCTAAACTCTTCCAACAGTTCTAGCTCATGCACCATCATGGATGATGCTGCAAGGATTTCCTACTCAATGCGTCGTCCACAACATTGGCCTTGCCCGGTGGTACCTTAGCTCAAAATCATAGTCTTTCAAAACTCCATCCACCTCCTCTGCCTCATATTGAGTTCTTTTTTATCAAAGAGGTACTTTAAACTCTTATGATTATTGAAGACCTCAAATCGCACACCATAAAGGTAGTGCCTCCACACCTTGAGGCGAACACCACTGCTGCTATATCTAAGTCATGGGTTGGGTAGTTTTCCTCATGGGGTCTAAGTTGTCTAGAGGCATAAGCCACTACCATCTTCCCTGAAGCGTCACTGTATACCTCAAAGGGTTTGGTCAAATTTGGCAATACCAATACCGGGTGGTGGTCAGTCTCTCCTTGAGTTCCATGAAACTCTTCTCAAACTTCTCATCCCAAACAAAAGCATGGGCCTTACGGGTCAGCCGGGTGAGAGGTAGGGCCAACTGAGAAAAACCCTTAATGAATCTACGGTAATAACCGGCTAATCCCAAGAAACTCCTAACCTTAGTGGCTGACTTGGGTCTCTCCCAGCCAATCATCGCCTCTATCTTACTAGGGTCCACTGACACACCCTCACTAGATATAACATGTCCTAGGAAGTGAACCTTATCCAACCAAAACTCACATTTCTCAGGGTTAGCAAACAATTTCTTCTCTCTCAACACCCCGAACACTACTCTAAGGTGCTGCTCATGTTCCTCTAAGGTTTGAGAATAGATAAGAATGTCGTTGATGAATACGACCACAACCTTATCCAAGTAGGGCCTAAAATTCGATTCATGTAATCCATGAATACAGCTGGAGCGTTGGTTAAGCCAAAAGGCATCACCAAGTACTCATAATGCCCATATCTAGTCCTAAAAGCAGTCTTGGGAATGTCCTCACTCATAATCTTTATTTGATGGTAACCTGACCTCAAATCTATCTTAGAAAACACTGTTGCCCCTCTAAGCTGGTCTAAAGGTCATCTATTCTAGGCAAGGGATATTTATTCTTGATTGTTACTTTGTTCAACTGCCTATAGTCAACACAACCTCATGCTACCATTTTTCTTCTTGACAAGGAGCATTGGTGCTCCCCAAGGTGACGCTAGGCCTAATGAAATGCTTCTCTATTAATTCCTCTAGTTGTTTCTTAAGTTCACTCATCTACAAGGGTGACATTCTATAGGGAGCCTTAGAAATAGGCCCTGTGCCCGGCACAAGGTCTATTGAAAACTCAGTCTCTCGGTCCGGATGTAAGGTGGTCACCTCACTAGGGAAAACATCCTAGAACTCCCTAACCGTGGCTATGCTATCTAGGTTGGGTTTTGACTCTACAGTTGAGCAAATCAGTAATATAAAACAACAACTCCCATCATTCAGGCATTCAGAAATTTGAGTGGAGCAAGATAATAGATATGATGGTCTCTCCTTCAGGAAAAAGAAGAGTTGTAAAAACAATTTCTTTGTTAAAACAGTCTAGCATGACCTGATTATGAGATAACCAGTTCATGCCCAAGATAATATCAAGTTTCTTTAGTGGCAAGCAAATCAAATCAACCTTGAAAACCTTCCCTTGAATCTCAATGGAACATGCAAGACACACTAAGGAAGTGGGAATGGCCTCCTTGGCCGGGGTATGAACATTTAAATGAAAGGGTAAAGGATTATCATGCAAATTCATCCTATACACACAATCATAAGCAATGAAAGAATGGGTTGCCCCATAATCATACAATACAATCAAAGGAGTATCATTTAGAGTGCATGTACCTTGCATCAAATTATCGACCTAAGCGCGCGGTCCCACCACTGAGGGTAAAGACCCTACCGGTAGCTTGGGGTTTGGGCTGGTCCTTCTTCCTCTTTTGGCAAACCCCAATCATATGGCCTGACTCACGGTAATAGAAACAAACTCGCTGCCCTTCCAAGCACTCGCCCCGATGGTTCTTTCCACACTTGGGCAAACAAAAGAAGATGGAGTGGAGGGAAAGGCGACCTGTTTTCCCTTTCCCCTGGAACTGAGGTCGAAAATTCTTTCTAGTGGGTGTATCCTCTCTCTTCCTCTTACTCTCAACCCAAGCCTTCGCAACAGGCCTGGGTGCCTCTCCACCAAACTTTGCTGACGACCAGGCACTTGGTCACCAAGGCTGAGAATTCTCTAAGCTGAAAGGCTAAAACAATCTTTCTGATCTCGGGCTTGAGGCTCGCCTCCAAGTGAGAGCATTTCCATCCCTCATTAGGATTGGCTTGAAGCAGGGAATGATACTTGGATAGTTCTTCAAACTTGGCCATAAATTGGCCCACGGTCATGTTGTCTTGCTTCAGTTGGAGAAACTCTAGCTCTTCTGTTTCTTGGCTGGCTTAGGGAAATATTTCTCCAAGAATACATGTTGGAATGCATCCAAAGAGAGTAAGGCTCTAGGAGTGGTCAAGCCAACCTTCACGTTTTTCCACCAATTTTCTGCTTCTCCTTGCAACATACAAGTAGCGGATCTCACTTTCAGGTCATCTATACAAGCCATCACCTCGAAGATTTTCTTCATGGCGGTTGAGCCATGGTCTGCTTCTGCTGGATCGCATGCCCCATTAAAGGCAGCAGGATGGTTGTTTCCTGAACTCAGCTAATCCCTGAAGGAAAGGATCTAACACTGTCACCAGAGAGGAGGATACTGGTGGACTCCTTTGCAAGGCTTGGAGTACTGTGCAAACATTAGAAGTCGTTTTTCTCTCCCATGATTTGAGTGAGCATCCGGAGGGCTACCGCCACGGGATCCTGAGATTGATCCTGTGGGGAAGGAGGTGTGTTGGCACGAGGACTCCCTCTCCTACCGCTAGCCATAGTCCTATACACATCATTAAGAAATATCCAGGTGATCAGTCTATCAATTCCCTAATAATGCATACCAGACTATGACTAACTTAAGGAGTAACACATAACCACAATCCAATTGGATTGAAGTGCTCTGATACCAAAATGTAACGTCCTAATTCATAAATTAAAAAATATTGCCTGTTGGGAGCACTACTTTCCAAACTCGTGAAATTAATTCGTTCATTTCGCATATCGACATACAACAAATATTCGCCCAAGTAATCCAACACTTACTAAAGCTCCAAAGACATTACATACATGAATCAAATAACATCAATAACATGTTTGCCATAAAGGCTCCAATTCAATAAAATAAACTAATACAGTAAATCCTCATGGGAATCCTAATCACTAACAGTAGTTGATCTAAACAACTCTAAATACATCAAGGCATAACAAAACAACAAGCTATCAATGTCCATAAGTCTCCTATTGAACATCGCTTCCTGCGGGGTATCCTGCACATCTGAAATGTAATTCCCACGGAGTTAGGTGAGACCAACGTCCAGTGAGCGTGAACAAAGACACACCAAGGGGAACATACAGGCAGATATCATGCATCTCAACAACCATTCATAATCAATCATCAACTTCACATACATTCAATGCTTAACAATGATAATGATGCATGTATGTGACGGTGTTGTTACCCGACACTCAGGTTCTTTTCTCTGTAACGTGACTGTAATGAGCGCTCGACCATGTAACCAAGGACCTTCGTCCAAGGCTACCTATGATTAAGTCTTAATTATTCTCATTCATAATTTATTCTTGATTGAGGACCCCATCTCCCTCTTAGCCATGAGTTCGATGTGATTACTGTTGAGTCTCAAAATGTTATTAAAGGATAATAATATTTTAAGTCTTGCAATCTCAAAGTTTTAATGAATAACAAATTTGGCTTGCTGAAGATATATGTTCAGTACTTCAGACAGTGCAACCTGAAGTAATCATATCATCTGAAATACATGAAGACCTTCCGAAACGAAGTAACCTTCTAAGCAAAGAAACCTACAGAAAAAAGAAGACAAACAGAAGGAAGAACAAAGCAGGCAACCATCCGAAGAAGAAGCAATTCACTAAAGAAAGGAGCTGGCTGAAAACGTCTACCTGCTGAAGAGCCAAGGCAAGCCAAAGCAGAAGCAACTTGCTGAAAGTATGTGCGTACTAAAGTTGAACCTGCTGAACACATACTCTCTGAACTTGACGACATGGCATTTCAACTGTCTGAAGAAGAAGCTAGAGACGTCATGCTACTCTTCGAAGACTTGTGAGTCAATCTGACCATTGCATTAAAAGACTCAAGTCTCAGCAAATATTATTGGTGAAGCTGAATTGGTGCAAAGAAAAACAAAGGCCTTAGGGCACAACTTCATTTCCCGTCACAAAAAGGAAAGCCTACTACAGAAAAGCAAATAGAGGTAAGAGATAGAGTCAGCGCTGCTACAACACCTACTCTATAACATCTCTGCAATACGCTATCAGAGGCGTGCACCTCAAGTGAGAAGAAAAGCTGAACTCACAGTGGGACAAAGGATAAGTCTAACGGATCTTAGTGTCCTGCCTCCTTTACACTCACAGAGAAGAGAAAGAAAGAAGAATAGAAAGAGAGAAGAATATCAACCTGCTGAAGAACTAAGAAAATCTCTCAAGCAAAAGCAAGATTAAGAGCCTATCTGCTGTGTTTCAGAACTAACTCACCTACACACCTAATCTGCTTAAGACAGAAGCTACCGAACGAGAGGTTATTTCACAACGGCTCTAAAAGCATTAATCATTCCTTCTCAACGGTATACTAAGAAATCCCCAACGGTCATATTTTCAGAACATATAAATAGCCTCAAGGAAGGATTATGAAGATTGGCGGCATTGTAACCCAAGGCAGAGATAATGCCCAAGAGAGAATAGGCAGGGGATCATCATTCAAATTCTATTACGCTAACTCTCTGAAGAAGAAAATCCAGATACATAGAAGAACCCGTTTAGGAATTCATACACTTGTATCGCTGTTATATCCTTGTACTTAGATCCATCCTTTGTATCCTGAGTAGTACTCTGTAATCCCTTTGTACAAGAAGAACCTAAGTTTATGTTTCTAGGAAACTTTAAACTTAGTTATATTGTAAACACTTTCAAGTGTCTGAGAGCCTGGAGAGGCTTGGTGGAATAAAGAATACTCGTTGAGCCAGGAGAGGCTTGTCTGTAAAAGAATATTGTATATGTTGCTTGGAGAGGCAGTTAAAACAAGAATACTTGTTGAGCCTGGAGAGGCCAGGGTGTGCAAAGAATACTGCATGAGTTTCCTGGAGAGGCAGTTGAAAACAAAGAATACTTGTTATTAAGCCTGGAGAGGCTGGGGTAAAATAATACTTGTAATCTTGCGGGATTAGTGGAAAATCTAGGGGAGTTTGCCATGGGACTGGATGTAGCTCACTAGGTTAGTGGGTGAACCAGTATAAATCTTTGTGTTAAGTTCTCTCTTCCCTTACCTCGTTACTTTCCGCTGATATCTATTTAAACTAACCAATGAGGGTTAAAGAAAAGTCATTTTACTAATCTGAGCAGAAAACAATCTTTTCTTTAAAGGGAAAATAATTTCAAAAAGGTTTTTATTCAACCTTCCGAGTTGCATCAACAAGTTGCTGAACTTCTCAGTTTCGGAAGGTTGATCAAATATTTTCAAATCGGTTTTTCTTGTTTCGAAAGGTTTTCCAAAAATTTGTAAAGATTATTAAAACACTATTCAACCCCCCTTCTAGTGTTTCCTATGGCCCTAGCAGTTGGTATCAGAGCTTAACCCCGGGTTAAACATCTAACAAATGCAAAGGAAGAAGATCCAGACGGAAACCTAAACAAGCATGGAAGAGAACTTATGAAGACGTTCAACAGAAGCAGTAAAGGTGTCCTTGAAGACAATGTTGAATCTCAGCAGATACACGGTCATCAACATAAGATACTAAAGTATCTGTATTGGTAATATGATTTCATCTCTCTGCTTAATTGAATTTTTATTAAAAATCTCTTCAGAAAAACTCCCTGTCGTTTAGCACTCCCTTACTGAAAAATTATTTTCAGAATAAAAATATTTGAAAAGACAAGTTTTTTTTAAAATTCTAAAAACTTTATTTAGGAAATCTGAAATCAACATTGACGACCCGGTTCCCCATGACTGTTGGCGCTTCACTTGTTCACTCTATGATGTATGTCGCACAACTTTCGATGCTTGAAGCTGTCATCTTTAATGTTATCTGAGCCTATCTATGTTCTGTGTGAAACCATCCAAAAGATGCAAATCTCCTTGCTTCTCCTTGATATCTCTCATGCCTCAAAGTCCTATAAATACTCAAGAGCAAAAACACATTAAATTAAACATCATTTTATAAGAGATTATGTTCAGAAAGGAATTATTGATATACAGTTCATTGATACAGAACATCAATGGGCTGATATATTCACTAAACCACTTGCTGAAGATAGATTCAAGTTTATCAGACAAAATTTGAATATTCTCACTATTTCGGAAAAATTGAATCTTCTTCTCACTTCATATAAAGTATTGATTTACATAAGTGGTATCCTGAATTATTTTGAATTGCTTATATTTCACTTCTACAGACTCTCTAACTACCCTTTTGACTGATGACAAAAGGGGGAGTACTAAGAAACTAACAAAATCTGAAGTTAACTATTTTTCAGAAGAATTCTCAGATTCATGGGGAGTAGATTATGAGCATATCCTTCCAAGCTGCAAGCAGATTTCAAGACGAAATGCTCTGAATTAGTATCTAATATAGGGGGAGCTCTAATCTAAGATACTATTATCTCTTTCCTTTAGATATTCGATTTATTTCTAAAGCAAATTTGTCATCATTAAAAAGGGGGAGAATGTTGAGTCTCAAAATGTTATTAAAGGATAATAATATTTTAAGTCTCGCAATCTCAAAGTTTTAATGAATAACAAATTTGGCTTGCTGAAGATATTTGTTCAGTATTTCAGACGGTGCAACCTGAAGTAATCATATCATCTGAAATACATGAAGACCTTCCAAAACGAAGCAACTTGCTAAACAAAAAAAACCTACTGAAGAAAGAAGACAAATAGAAGGAAGAACAAAGCAGCAACCATCCGAAGAAGAAGCAATTCACTAAAGAAAGGAGCTGGCTGAAAACGTCTACTCGCTGAAGAGCCAAGGCAAGCTAAAGCAGAAGCAACCTGTTGAAAGTATGTCCATACTAAAGTTGAACCTGCTGAACACATACTCTCTAAACTTGATGATGTGGCATTTCAACTGTCTGAAGAAGAAGAATCCAGAGACGTCATGCTACTCTCCAAAGACTTGTGAGTCAATCTGAACGTTGCATTAAAAGACTCAAGTCTCAGCAAATATTATTGGTGAAGCTGAATTGGTGCAAAGAAAACAAAGGCCTTCGGGCATAACTTCATTTCCCGTCACAAAAAAGGAAGCCTACTGCAGAAAAGCAAATAGAGGTCAGAGATAGAGTCAGTGTTGCTGCAACACCTACTCTGTACCATCTCTGCAATACGCTATCAGAGGCGTGGACCTCAATTGAGAAGAAAAGCTGAACTCACAACGGGGCAAAGGAGCAGTCTAACGGATCTTAGCGTCCTGCCTCCTTTACACTCACAGAGAAGAGAAAGAAAGAAGAATAGAAAGAGAGAATAATATCAACCTGCTGAAGAACTAAGAAAATCTCTCAAGCAAAGAAAGATTAAGAGCCTATCTGCTGTGTGTCAGAACTAACTCACCTACACACGTAATCTGCTTAAGACAGAAGCTACCGAACGAGAAGTTATTTCACAATGGCTCTAATAGCATTAATCATTCCTTCTCAATGGTATACAAAGCAATCTTCAACGACTATATTTCCAGAACATATTAATAGCCTCAATGAAGGATTGTGAAGATTGGCGGCATTGTAGCCCAAGGCAGAGATAATGCCCAAGAGAGAATAGGCAAGAGATCATCATTCAAATTCTATTACCCCAACTCTCTGAAGAAGAAAATCCAGATACAGAGAAGAACCCATTTAGGAATTCATACACTTGTGTCCCTGTTATATCCTTGTACTTAGATTCGTCCTTTGTATCCTGAGTAGTACTCAGTAATCCCTTTGTACAAGAAGAACCTAAGTTTATGTTTCTAGGAAACTTAAACTTAGTTATATTGTAAACACTTTCAAGTGTCTGAGAGCCTGGAGAGGCTTGGTGGAATAAAGAATACTCGTTGAGCCTGGAGAGGCTTGTTTGTAAAAGAATACTTCATGTGTTGCCTGGAGAGGCAGTTGAAAACAAAGAATACTCGTTGGGCCTGGAGAGGCCAGGTGTGCAAAGAATATTGCATGAGTTTCCTGGAGAGGCAGTTGAAAACAAAGAATACTTGTTGTTAAGCCTGGAGAGGCTGGGGTAAAAGAATACTTGTAATCTTGCGGGATTAGTGGAAAATCCAGTGGAGTTTTGCCCTGGGACTGGATGTAGCTCACTGGGTTAGTGGGTGAACCAGTATAAATCTTTGTGTTAAGTTCTTTCTTCCCATACCTCTTTACTTTCTGCTGATATCTGTTTAAACCAACCAAGGAGGATTAAGGAAAAATTGTTTTACTAATCTGAGCAGAAAACGGTCTTTTCTTTAAAGGGAAAATAATTTCAAAAAGGTTTTTATTCAACCTTCCGAGTTGCATCAACAAGTTGTTGAACTTCCCAGTTTCGTAAGGTTGATCAAATATTTTCAAATCGGTTTTGCTTGTTTCGAAAGGTTTTCCAAAAATTTGTAAAGATTATTAAAACACTATTCAACCTCCCTTCTAGTGTTTCCTGTGGCCCTAACAATTACCCCGTCTTTCTTAAATAATTCGCCCGAAGGCCTATGATGTTCCGGAGACCCTATGATAACCTCAAGGCTCTGTGATGGCTATAAGCCTTGTGATATTTTAACTCATGATTCATGACTGTGATGGCCAAAGGCCCTTGATTTCATAATAATATGCTCAAAGTTCATAACACATAGTCAATCAAATCCTCCACCCTATGGTTTGTAAAACATAACATTCAACAATCAACACATTAACATTCCCTAGGTTCATCTAAACATATTCATCATGATTTAGTGAAGGAAAGGGATAGGGAGATAAGGGATCATACTTGAGAATTCAGCCACGCAAGAAGGACATAACCACACTCACCTTAGAGTTGAGAAAATGGAGGAAGAATGGAAATAGGGAACGTTGAGGGTGAAGAGAACGATGGAGAACTTGATCTTGGGGGTGAAAAACCTTCCTTGATCTTCAATAAGACTTCCTCTCACTAAAAACCTCTCTTTCTCTCTCTAGAATATCGAAAATAAGGAGATAGAACTGAGTTGAAACCGCCTGAATTCGTATTTTAAATTCTGTAACCGTTTCCTCGCTTAAGTGAGATCTTCTCGCTTAAGCGAGATGGTCATTCTCGCTCAGGCGAAACCATTTTAGCTTGGGCGAGAATGATCACGAAAATACACCCTCTCTGGAAGATTTTCACTTAAGCGAGACCATTCTCGCTTGG
Organism: Sesbania bispinosa; assembly: GCA_026901365.1. Taxonomy (NCBI): domain Eukaryota; kingdom Viridiplantae; phylum Streptophyta; class Magnoliopsida; order Fabales; family Fabaceae; genus Sesbania; species Sesbania bispinosa. The sequence goes on from QLOH01000246.1 coordinate 90,163, forward strand.
GCGAGAATCATCCAGAGAGCAACACATTTTTGCTCTTTGTATCGCTTAAGCGAGATGCTTCTCGCTTAAGCGAGACTTGCAAAATCAGAATTCTAAAGTTTTGCTGCATAATTTGTTTAAGCGAGACCTTTGTCGCTTGAGCGAAAACCCTGATACATGAAACCCTTATTTTTGCCTCTTAAGCTTTTCCTTATCAATTCCTTACTTCATTCTAATCATGTTATAAATTTCCTATGAAATCAAGTCTTAAATAGCGGGATGTTACAATTTCCACCGCCTCGACGTTCACTCTGGAGTTGCTTCTGTCCCCGTGATCTTGAAATCTGACTTAGACTACGTGCTCTCAAAGGATGAAGCTAAAGAATACATGGAAGTCGAAGAAGAAGTGGAGGAAGAAGTAGAAGAGGAGGATGATGATAATAAGGTTGATGAAGAAGAAGACGATGATGCACTAGTTATGAGCTCCGACGCTCTCGGCGTCCTTAAGACTTCCTCACCGAGCAGCAGAGCCACCTCGTTGCCGACTCGAATATCGAAGACTCCGAGATTGCTCTCGTTATTCGACATGGATTAGACTCGGTTGTTTACGTTCTCAACACTTTGGTCACTTGTTACTGCAGGTGCGATGAGATTGGACTTGCAAGGAACATGTTCAATGGAATTGTGGATATTCAGATTTTCGATCGGACCTGCACATGCGTCCTCTGCTCATATCCTCTTTCCAGGGATATTCGGATAGAATCTCCGTCAGTTACGTTCCATGGACATGATCTGATAGCTGATTCTGAATTAGAGCTGAATTATGGCAGACGTTATGGTTTGCTTGGATTAAATGGTTTTGGAAATTCTAATTGTTATGCAATGTGTAGCTTGGGTTATGCACGAAAGCTGTTTGAAGAAATGAGTGAGGAGGATGAGATTAATTATGGGTCAATTATTTCAGGGTACATGGTTTATTGGTTTAAAGATGAAGTCGTTACTACTTTCAGAGGAATGGAAAATTCTGGATCAATCACCTGGAATGTTGTGATTTCTGCTAACTTCCTTCAAAATCATTTTGGGCTGAACGCTCCAATGGCTACATTTTTCAAAGGATTGCAAGTGAGTGGTAGGAATTTGTATGCTCAGAAGATGTTTGAAGAAATGCCAAAGAAGAATGTAGTTATTTCATTGTTAATTCCCTTTCTTTTAGTTGAATCCTTTACTTGGTTTCAAGTTGATATTGGTTGATACCAATTATCAACTTGCGGGAGGGTGTTAAAATTTACAAATTCTGTTTTAGGAAATCAAGAGAGAATAATTCTGTTATTCTACTTTAGTTAGTTGTTCTACCATAGTTAGTATTTTCATACCTTAGTTTGTTTATGAATGCTTCTATAAATATTTGTTGTATTCTCCTCTTTTAGTATCTTTTCAAAATGATAATATTTGGTTCATTTTGAAATTCCCCTTTCTCTGGTTCTCCTTCCCAATTTTCTGAACCGTCTTTGATTTCTAAGATATACAAAATAATTTCCTCTAGCCAAATTACAGCTAGGGAAGAACCAGTTAGTTGTTCCGGTTCACATGACCAAATATCATTTTTATTGGGTTAAATATGTTTTTGATCCCTAAACTTTCACCCAAATTTGGTTTTGATCCCTAATCTTTTTTTTTCGTTGTTTTTTGTCCCTAACGTTCAAATCATTGAAATTAGTCCCTATCGTCAACTCTATTAAATATAGTGGTGATGTGGCAGGGACTAATTTCTTTGATTTGAAAACTTTAGGTACTAAAAATAATGAAAAAAATATATTAGGGATCAAAATCAAATTCAGGTGAAAGTTTAGGGATCAAACCCGAATCTGGGTTTGGTCCCTAATCTTTATTTTTCGTTGTTTTTTGTCCCTAACATTTTCAAATAATTGAAATTAGTCCCTACCGTCAACTCTGTTAAATATAAGGGCGACGAAAGGGACTAATTTCAATGATTTGAAAACATTAGGAACCAAAAACAACGAAAGAAAAAGATTAGGGACTTCAATCAAATTCGGTGAAAGTTTAGTGACAAAAAACATATTTAATCTCATTTTTATTTTGTTAATACTTATAAGATAATAAAAAAAGTGATTAAATATAAAAATATAAACATTTCAAAATTTAATAAAATTGTCGTGAAAAATATTAATGTATTTTCTAGCCTATTTAATTTTTTAAAAAAATATAAAGTATACGAAAAATTTAAATCACATGAATAATATTGGATAAAGAGAAATTTGACTTTTATATTGATAAGAAATTTTAATAATTTTAATAATTTTATCAATTTTTAAAAATAAAATAAAAATCATGAAAATGAAGGTGAAAAACCCCATTAATATTTACAAAATAAGGATTAAATTTTAATAAATAATAGTAGATTTAAAAAATAGGAATAGGGATGGCAATGGGTACCTGCTAGGCAGGGTACCACAGAGCCCGTCCCCGTACCTGCGTTTTAAAAAAACAAGCCCGTACTCGCGCCCGTACCCGCATGGGCAATAACTTTAGTGCCCGTCCCCATACCCGTTGGACACCTACATACCCGTTGGACACCTATATGCCCGTACCTGCGCCCGTTACCCGCACTTTTATTAAATAAAAGATTACAACTAAAAAAATATCAATTTAAGAAAATTATATCTCAATTGAAAAACTTACTCGAAGATCGCCTAAACATAATTTTAAATATCAGTGATACAACAATTTAATTATATTGAAACACAATATGTTAATGTTCTAAAACACAACAAATGGTCTAAAGTTCAAAATTTTTATTAAATATTACAATATACTTTCACGTCACACTATTTTATAAACTTGGATATCATGTGTCAGGATTCTTCAAGATCTGTAAAAATTATTACTAACACTAATTAGTCATATATTATAAAGTAAAAAAACACATATAGATAGTTATAAAAATATATATTTAATTTGTAATATATTATACATATTAATTTTAAAAATATATATATGAATATATTAGATATTTTAATAAAATTAGTATATCTCTATATATAATTATATATGGTATTTTTTATTAAATACTCATATATATGAGTGCGGGTATGGGGCAGGCTGGGCATCAAAGTGCATGTACCCGCGCCCATCCCCATTAAAAAATACGGGCTTTTGCCCGTACCATGATGGAATTCTGGCAAGCGAACCAAAAATCCAGCAGTATAATAGTAAGTAGAGTATCGTATCCACAGGGAACGGTCAATTCGCGTGTACTCGTGATCTATTTATCAAGTGGAAATAGCGGATTTATAAGAGTAATTGATGCGGAAAATATAAATTGCAGAGTAATAATAAAAAACAATAGAAAGGAGGAGTTGGAAGCACTTTACTTGGATTAGGACTGAACTTCGTATCATCGCACCCTTCGTGTATGTAAAAACTATTTATTATCTATGACTATGATTCATGTAACCAAACTAATTTGATAAAACCCCGAGTTACCAGCGGCCTACCACTCAAAGATAATTCATGCGGGCTCTCCCAAGCGACAAATTACCCTCGGCTCATTAAGTTCTTAATTAGTTATTATTCCGTTTGTTTGAGTTACTATCGATAAAACCATGCATATCCTGTAGACCCTCTTCATTAGGGCACTCACACTACCCGTCAATCACTAGACTACGACTATGTTTCTGTCACTGGTTACCGAGTACCTTTACCCAATCAGAGTTTGAGTTCCCTATTTCTAGGACCCCTCATCCTCGCTCCTAGCCGGAGTTCCACTTTTGTATCCAGAGCACTAGCCTATAACTCCGGCGCACGCACGGGAGTTAGGAATTAAGCACAAAATAAAGATACCGAATATTACAGATAGGGAATAATAGATAATAAAATAGAGTTTACATACACTTGGGGATAGAATCAACTACATTCAATCCTACTGGAGAGTTAGCTACTCATGGTAGCCATACAAGCCATCGAAGAATCTATCACCTTCTTCAATCCTCGTGCAGCGCTTCGCCTCCCCTATTCTAGAAGTAAAAGTGGTGCATGAATTTGTACTAATCTATACTACTCCCTGCACACCTTGATCTGGTGCAAGAGTCTCTTATTTATAGGTTAAGGAAAGACAAAGAAAATTGAGAAGAAATCTATCTAAAAACGGCAACAAGGCAAGAGTTACGTGTTCTGCGCTTCACCCTGCGCTACAGCGCAGGATGAAGCGAGCAACACGAGTTGCACAGCTTCAATTTTATCCTTGATAAGTGAACTAAAAAGTAGTCTAATTTATCATATATTTTTCACTTATCAAATACCCCCCAACTTAACTTCTTGCTTGTCCTCAAGCAAGAGACTCTTTGAAATGGAAAAAAATCAATTCAATCCCTTGTTTAACTCAAAAATTCAAAAACAAATTCAAGGAACTTTTCATATCTCCTTGTTAGGCAGCAGTCACTTTCCAAATATCAGAAAAATCAGGATTAAGAGATTTTACCAATCCTCAATCAGAATAGAACACAAACCTCAGTTAAATTTCTCAAAAATAGAAATTAAAGCAATAAGTGATAAATCAAGGAAATCTCTCATTCTCACGGGTAAGTATTTCCCTCAATCTTTTTCACCACCGTTGAGCAACTAGAATTGATAGTCGTTTCCAACTTTTAAACCTGCAAATAGTCAATATGGATCAAAAGGTCTTTTCTTTGGTTGTAATGAGGCTGGGCTATCAAGAAATCATGATTTTTCTAGATATGCAAAGAACACTTTGAATAAAGAGCATATTGTGATTGTGCTTGGGACTTCTCTCAATCTACCATGTCATTCTTGAATTGTCGCCTTTTTTCAGCTAGCCTCTTTGTTTGAAGATGTACTCCCCCCGACTTATTCAATTTCTACACTTTTTATGCAGATTTTTTTTTTTCATAAACAATAAACAATAAAGAATTTAATTCTGAGGGAGTACTCTTCTTTTTGATTTCTTGTGCCTGCTCTTTGAATTTCTTTGACCTTTCAGTTCACCACCTTTTGTCCCATTTTGTTGTGTTGCACCTTGCTCTCTATCCCAAGTGTGAAGGGACAGGATATAATCATTGAATATGGCTAGGGCGCATCAAAAGAAATATTAAAAGCTCAAATGGGCAATCAAAAATTGGAAAAATTTAATCAAGGTTGGCTATTTGGCACTGAGCAAAATATTATAATCACAAAATATGCCTTTGTCACTTCCATATTTTCCATTAGCAAGACAAAATTCAGAAACTCAAGCAATAACAGTTGACAAGCAGCGGTGAAAAACTCTCAATTTCAGTGTTTAGGCTCTCAGCTCACCGGTTATTGGCTAAAATTCCTAGATAAGGCACTTACTGGTTTTAATTAACTATCTTGATAGGTTCTCCTGAGAAGTATAATCCTAACTGATTATGAAATTAATCACAAAACCTTATCATCTTTCCTAATCTGGTTAGTTAAACTACCTAATTACAGAGAATTTAAAAAACTTTGCCTTAAATCCTAATTTCCTAAGGTCCTAAAAATTTTAAAAATTCTAAAAAATTAAAAAAAAAAGTGAAATACAAAACAAAAATTGTAACGCCCTAATTTCTGTACTCAGAAATAATGCCCGTTGGAGACACTATCTCTGAATTTCCGGAAATTATTTCGTTAAATTTTAGATATCGTCATACATCCGCTTAAACTCCCCAACAATTAGGTTATGCAATTACAATACAAACAATAAGATCCCTAGATAAGAACAACTCTTGCTTAAACTTAGGGAAGAATCTACACTTGAAGGAGTGTGATTCAAAGAACTCATACCGGAAATCCGGCAGAGTCTCCCCTAAAACTGGATGTTACTAATTCCAAGGTCAACCTGAAACTTAGCAAAAACCAGTACAATCTAATAACATGAATACTCCAAACCTCATAATTAAGACTCCATGTCTAATAAACATATACATACGTCAATACACCATTAATCAATTACTCACAAATACAAATGAACTAATTTCTATTACAAGGAACTTTCATTGTGAAATAAAACTCAGCTCCACCAACACCTTTCCTGCCATATCATTACTTGGAATTCCTGCACAACTAAAGTAAATCCCCGAAACACGGGGTGAGATAATAATCTCAGCGAGCATAACTAAACATGCATAAATTGTGAGGGAATTCAACTTAATTAACTATTACGAAGCCAAATAACATACTCATATTCATAACAATTAAAGATAATTAACATAACATATTCATGAATTTAATACTCAAATCATTATGATGCAATAATAATGCAACTCACTGCTGTGCCCAGCAGGCATGAACTTAATACTGAAACTGGAGTTAGAACTGAGCTTAGACTACGGGAAACGTCTTTCCCGGGGACGTATCCCACCCATTACTGGACCAAAGTCAATGTTTTTACATAATCAATCAATTTCTTAACTCACAGCACAAGGCCGACTTACTTAACTCACGGTCGAAACCCGTAAACATGAATTGATAACCCAAAACTAGAATTTCAAGCACTTTGAGTGTTTCGGAACTTTCGTAAGTTTCGTAACTTCGAAATTCAAGGGATTTACAATCAATTCCTAGCATAAATTACTTAATTCTAGCATAAACTTCATAAATACAATCAAATTAACTATATAGAAAGGGAATCGAAGGGGTAGGGTTCATGCATTAAGCATTTCGTCAATTTCGTAATCTCGCTACTTTCGTAAATCTCGCTACCCTAAGGTTTTCAATGAGAATACCAACCAAACTACTCAGTTTCATGCATACATTACTAATCTAACCACAATAATCATATATAGAAGAGGAATTAAAGAATAGGGTTCATACATTGGGGAGAAATCAAAATCAAAGGGGAAAGTGGGTGTGTGAGTTATACTCACCAAATCTAGGAATTCAAGAGGAGAATGACAAATTGAAGTGATCCAATTGATGATCCTTGCTTCAATTTCCTTTCCAAGCTCCAAAATTAGGTTTTCTCTCTCTAAACTCACTCTCTCTCTCTCTAGGTCACAAGAAGGAGAAAGAAAATACATGCAATGCCTTATTTTTCACTTCCGGTCTTTATATGCTGGACGAGTGGTAATCGATTACAGACAGACTGTAATCGATTACCAGCAGCTAAAAATACATTAGAAAACCTTTCTGGGAATCTTCTAATCGATTACACCCCTTGGTAATCGATTACCAAAAACTGAGCTCTCGGGTAATCGATTACCATCCCCTGGTAATCGATTACCAAAAGCTTAGCTCTCGGGTAATCGATTACCATCCCCAGGTAATCGATTACCAAAAACTCAGCTCTCTGGTAATCGATTACAAACTCTCTGTAATCGATTAATAGTAACCCAAACTCTCTAAATTTACTTAGACAAAATCTTGATCTTGATTTTTATAGTTAAGTTTTAACCTTTAATTCCTCAACTTACCTTCCCTTAATCACTAATACATTAACTCTCTTATTTTCAGCCTAATGAGTTATTAAAGCTCCTAATTTGCGGGATGTTACATTCTACCCCCCTTCAAGCAATTTTGACCTCAAAATTGTTTCAGAAACAGAAATTAAAGACTACCTCAACTAAAAGTTCTGGAAGTCGTTCCCGTAGCCTAGTGAAGTGCATCCCAGAACTCAAAAGTGAACCTAGGGTTCCTATCTGATATGATATTAGAGGAAATGCCATGGAGTCTAGCAATCTCCCTAATATACAAATCTGCTAACTTGTTAAGGGAAAAGGTACTCCTAACTGGTAGGAAGTGAGCTGACATGGTCAGTCGGTTCTCAATCACTCGTAAGACATCAAAACCAGCTTGGACTCGAGGCAATCCTATCACAAGGTCCATAGTTATACCTTCCCACTTCCACACAGAGAATTCTAATGGTAAAAGGGTTCCTAATGGTTTTGATGTTCTATATTGACCTGCTGACACACTAAACACTTAAAAAAATAATCTACTATATCTCTCTTGAAATCATGATACATCTTGGTAGAGCCAAGATGTACAGAAAACTTACCTCTATTAGCTTCCTCTAACACCTGCTGCCTGAGGCTACCCCCTTTAGGGACACAGACTCTCCCTTGGAAGATAATCATCCCATCTTCTGATTCAGAACCCTAACTGTTATTTTCTCTCTTGGAGTCTTGAGTCCAAACTCTGAGCCTCCCTGATTAGAGCTTTTAGTTCACTAGTGATCTCAATTCTATGAAGTCTGACACTATGCCCTCCAATTGTTACACCTAAACTTAGGTTCCTGAACTCCTCTAACAAACTCATTTCATGTATCATCACGAAAAACACATGAAAAGATTTTCTACTCTATTTGGGTATACTTGACTGTCTTGGTTAGACAATACACTTGATAAAATCTAATCATAGGAAAAGATTTCACACAACAACTAAGTAAGGATCCTAATTCCATACCCAAACCCATCAACTACCGGTTGGTTTCAAGTCTTATGTTCTTACTGATCTAGCTAGGTTTGAGAAAATTCCAAGTGATTTACATGTTTATATTCTAAGTTCTACTATATTACTAACTATAAGTCATGCACATATAATTACTCAATCCCTCGAATCACTAAGTTTGTGTTGGCGAAATAATCCAACGCTCACGTCATGTTCGAGGAATTAAGTTCACATAATCACATAGACAAACACCACACCCAAGAGAGAGGAAAGTCACTCATACTTCTAAGAAAATAACGGAATCCTAATAACACTCATGCCATAAACGTAGGTATAATACCTACCGGTTACAACATGAACACGGTAAACTCTCGTAGTCTCCTATCTTCCCATAATGGGATCTTTCTCTATCCCACCCTACCAGTCAGGGCTTGTACTTAATTTGGTTGTAAGTTTCATTGAAAAGGAGAGTGACATAATGTCATCCACACCCTAGTCCTCCTATAAGTAAAGATTTCTAAATGCTTTAGAGTTCTAACCTAGTGAGTGTGACTAACAATATCTCAATCCTTTCCTAACACTCTGGCCAGGCCTAACTATACACAATCAAATCTAACTTTCAGGTTGGGTGCAACTTAGTTGTGTTCAAGTACCGAGTGCCTTCTACGGATTCTCATGGTCTGGCTATAAAACTACCCCCTTAAGGATTCAGGCTCTTCCTAATATTTCTCAGTGTTTAAAATCTTGATTTCTCTCTTGGAGATACCAAACCTACATCCAGATGCCTAAACTAATTTGTTTTTCCCTCATGGAATTCATGGAGAAGGCTAAGTATTTGGGTGGCTGAGAGAACATCTATAGCTACTTGATAAATCCTTGGTTAACTCTAGTGTTGTCTGCTAATCTACTTATTCTATTCATTTCCCATAGGACCTCAACTATAATTTCCTTCCCTTTCCTAATAAATTCTAAAAATTTTATGTTATTCCCGCTACTTTGTTATCTTTAACTAAGGTATTAGGTTCACTTACTTTCTGTCTAACAATTCTCTCAGGTGATTCCTAATTCCTTTCTACAAGACTACCCCTAATATGACTTAATTGTGAACTTCCTGTCCTTACCTGGGTTATGGTTAAATCTACACTACCTTATGCAATCTATACTAGAATTCTTAACTTTCTTGATTAAGGTTCCTCTCCCTTAAGAGAGTTATGGCTAAGGTTTCTCTCTACTGGTGGTAATAAGTTGATTTGGTGATTTTGGAAGGCGAAACTACTGAGTTGGATTTCCGAGAAAAATTTGGTTCATACTAACTATCCTGACTAAAAGCCTTTACCTAATTCTTCTCCCGAGTACTTCTCCGAATCCTCGAGGTTAAAACCGATATGGTTAGACTGAAGGTATGGGTGAAGTGTTCTTATTTGATGATTTCTAGATTTTCAGGTTTATAAGGCATCACTTCCTAATATCATTAAGTATTTTCTAAAGGTGAAAAGAAAGAGCAAAGGTATTTTTTTCTCATGACAACTTACCCACTCGGTAGGGTTAAAGATGTTACTAATGGTAAGTCCTGGGAGGGTACTAATATTAGATAATTGAAATCTCACTACCTTTACTAGGGATATCTACCTTATTCATCTCATAAACATGCCCCCAACTCCTTGCGGGATACCAATTGATGGTGTAGTCCTCACCTAAGGGTTTCTAGAATGTCAGGGTCACAAGACACTGCCTCTAAGGCTACTAGGTGTTCTCTAAACGTGAGATGAAAGGGTGAGGAGATGGTAGCCGCCATGACTACCTACCCGTCTGGTAAGGCGTAAGGACCCTGTCCATGTAATCCATGGATAAGGCAAAGAGTAAGGTGGCTGAAGGGATCATCACTCACTTGACAGTCTCCTGACTACCCTTAAGGTGGCCTAGGGAATACACCTATTCTTACCTTATCTCAAAAGAAACCTCAATTTCCTAACCCTTCTAAGTTTAGGTCTAAATGTCTATATGTTCCTGCTAAGTTTGCTGACTCTAGGTAAGGTCTTAAGCCTACTTAAGTTATAATCTTCTATACACTTTCCCAATGGTTTGGAATCCTCTTGGGTGCCTCTGCAACCTCTGGTTTACCATAAGTAGAGTTTCTATCTTAACTTGGACTACAGTCCCGCATTCCTTCTAACGTGATCTCACAAGGATTGTCTCAAAAGAAACTTTAACTATGTGAATTACTACCTAACAAGTACACACACATTTTAACATAACATGACATAAAATCACTCATATAAACCAATGCCACAGAGATAGCAAATCACACAATACATTCAGATTATACAGTTTACACAATCAGAACTACTCTATAAGTCAAACAACAACCATCCTCTAAAAATGACGAATCAAACTTAACTAACTGCCTTAAGAGTGCCTAATTCTTACTACGGCTCCAGGGTCATATTCTCTAAGGCCCCTAAGGTAAGGGTTCCATTTCAAAATTAACCTAAGTTACTTTCTTTCTGATACAAGAACGGGTGGCTTTAACTTTGTTAAGGAAGTATCCTAACTTCCGAACCAAAGCATCCTACTCACATAACTGACCATAATCTCCATATACAACACACACCATAGAAGTGATCAATTCCTATAATGAGTACATGAATTAGAAAATTATAATAAGTCACGGGCAACTATCCTAACCACAGTCCAATTGGATTGAACTGCTCTGATACCAAAATGTAACGCCCTAATTTCTGTACTCAGAAATAATGCCCGTTGGAGACACCATCTCTGAATTTCCTGAAATTATTTCGTTAAATTTTCGATATTGTCATACATCCGCTTAAACTCCCCAATGATTAGCTTAAGCAATTACAATACAAACAATAAGATCCCTAAATAAGAACAACTCTTGCTTAAACTTAGGGAAGAATCTACACTTGAAGGAGTGTGATTCAAAGAACTCATACCGGAAATCCGACAGAGTCTCCCCTAAAACTGGATGTTACTAATTCCAAGGTCAACCTGAAACTCAGCAAAAACCAGTACAATCTAATAACATGAATACTCCAAATCTCATAATTAAGCCTCCATGTCTAATAAACATATACATACGTCCATACACCATTAATCAATTACTCATAAATACAAATGAACTAATTTCTATTACAAGGAACTTTCATTGTGAAATAAAACTCAGCTCCAATAACACCTTTCCTGCCATATCATTACTTGGAATTCCTGCACAACTAAAGTAAATCCTCAAAACGTGGGGTGAGATAATAATCTCAGCGAGCATAACTAAACATGCATAAAGTGTGAGGGAATTCAACTTAACTAACTATTACGAAGCCAAATAACATACTCATATTCATAACAATTAAAGATAATTAACATAACATATGCATGAATTTAATACTCAAATCATTATGATGCAATAATAATGCAAATCACTGCTGTGCCCAGCAGACATGAACTTAATACTGAAACTGGAGTTAGAACTGAGCTCAGACTACTGGAAACGTCTTTCCCGGGGACGTATCCCACCCATTACTGGACCGAAGTCAATGTTTTTACATAATCAATCAATTTCTTAACTCACAGCACAAGGTCGACTTACTTAACTCACGATCGAAACCGGTAAACATGAATTGATAACCCAAAACTAGAATTTCAAGCACTTTGAGTGTTTCGGAACTTTCGTAAGTTTCGTAACTTCGAAATTCAAGGGATTTACAATCAATTCCTAGCATAAATTACTCAATTCTAGCATAAACTTCATAAATACAATCAAATTAACTATATAGAAAGGGAATCGAAGGGGTAGGTTTCATGCATTAAGCATTTCGTCAATTTCGTAATCTCGCTACTTTCGTAAATCTCGCTACCCTAAGGTTTTCAATGAGAATACCAACCAAACTACCCAGTTTCATGCATACATTACTAATCTAACCACAATAATCATATATAGAAGAGGAATTAAAGAGTAGGGTTCATACATTGGGGAGAAATCAAAATCAAAGGGGAAAGTGGGTGTGTGAGTTATACTCACCAAATCTAGGAATTCAAGAGGAGAATGACAAGTTGAAGTGATCCAATTGATGATCCTTGCTTCAATTTCCTTTCCAAGCTCCAAAACTAGGTTTTCTCTCTCTAAACTCACTCTCTCTCTAGGTCACAAGAAGGAGAAAGAAAATACATGCAATGCCTTATTTTTCACTTCCGATCTTTATATGCTGGACGAGTGGTAATCGATTACAAACAGACTGTAATCGATTGCCAGCAGCTAAAAATACATTAGAAAACCTTTCTGGGAATCTGCTAATCGATTACACCCCTTGGTAATCGATTACCAAAAACTCAGCTCTCGGGTAATCGATTACCATCCCCTGGTAATCGATTACCAAAAGCTTAGCTCTCGGGTAATCGATTACCATCCCCTGGTAATCGATTACCAAAAACTCAGCTCTCTGGTAATCGATTACAAACTCTCTGTAATCGATTACCAGTAACCCAAACTCTCTAAATTTACTTAGACAAAATCCTGATCTTGATTTTTATAGTTAAGTTTTAACCTTTAATTCCTCAACTTACCTTCCCTTAATCACTAATACATTAACTCTCTTATTTTCAGCCTATGAGTTATTAAAGCTCCTAATTTGCGGGATGTTACAAAAATCCTAATTAACTAAAAATAAAATTCTATAAAATAATAGAAAATAAAAGAAAAACTAAAAGAAAGAAAACACCAGTATCAATCTTCATCCTCTGTATCCTGTAAGTCCTTGTCCTGCTGCTGCTCTTCCTCCCCCTGGATGAATAGGCCTGTCCTCAGGCCACTGCAAGAATATCCGGAACTCTTCAAACAACATGCCTGAGTATGGGTCTGGTAACTCCTGATTGGTTTGAGGTCAACTAGTCTTTATACTTTGCAGCAGTCTGTGCAATTTTGATTCTCATGGGGTCATATTCTTGATCCTCTTCACAATGCCTTCTCCTCGTGAGCTAAAGCCACGGGAAAGACCAACAATTTAATCCTAGGCATCTGAAAAGTCAAATAACAACACATTCAATTCAATGATGGCTTATTGCAAATACCAATTCATGGAGAACATGGAAGCTTATCATTAACCAATTTGCATGCATAATTCAAAGAATTAATATCTTCACAACAAAAGTTCAGTGCACTTGGTAATGACTTCCTAAAAACAAAACATACTCATTTGTTTTGCAAGCATTCAATCAATCCATGGAAAGTGAAAGTTTAAAATTTTTTAAAGGAATGGAGCATAACACTTTCAAATTTAATAACTCACACAACAAAGAGCATTCCAATCAAGCAAATTGTTCTTCATGTTCCACATAGTCATAATCATATTCAAGATTGCAATTATCAACATTATTCATAATCCTAAGGTTGTCATCCTAAAGTTCAAATCATATAGAGTAAATGAAGATTTCAATTGGTAAAAATGAAACTTGAAAGTTTCAAAATTGATGGAGGTTTGTGAGTGGAAACAGTGAAAAGAAGTACTTAGGAAGTAGAGAAACAGTACATGAGAAAACAAAAGATTTTTAAAATTTCGTACCGTTGCGCTTCCCCTGCGCTACAGCGCAAGTGAAGCGCAGAAGACAGTGACTAAAATTGCATTTCTGTGCTTTACCTGCGCTACAGCGCAGAAAACATAATGTAATTTTGCAATTTTCAGTCACGTTTTCTGCTACTTCCTATTATTTAAAAAATTTATTTTCCAAAAACTTATTCCAATCAATTTTGAAAATTTCCTAAATCCTAAAAAAATGAAAAATTCTAATAAAAACAAAATAAAACTAAAACAAATAAAAACTTAAAAATATCTGGGTTGCCTCCCAGGAAGCGCTTGTTTAACGTCTTCTAGCTCGACGCCTGTTATCTCAAGGTGGCTGAAACTAAAATATTTTGGTGAGCTTGTGAGCTGCACCCTTCCTTTCTCTGGCCCATAAACCTCCCCATAATCTTGCCTTGGAAATACCTGTAATGTGAAGCTTTGATGATTTGATTGCTCTCAATTTCTTTGCTTCGGGGGGGTCTTTGATATGGAACATACCTGACCACTTGATCTTCAATCTGGCTCTAGGCTCTGAATTTGATTCTAGCTTGACTTTTCTTCTCTTTGCCTTGTCCTGGTCAGTGTGATTGCAGGCCTTTCTTTGTGAGGTCTAGAAGGTTTGTCACTTGTACCATGCCTTTCTTGATCTTCCTTTGAAGGACTGGTTGGATAAGGCAAGGTCTTTGATCTTGATACCACTTCCCTTCCTTCCTCGGGCTTCGATTCACCATCTCCCTGTACACCCTCATATGTGTTGTTCTCATTCTCCCTTTCACAGTCAAACTCTTCTTTAAGCATAGTCTTTTCTGTTTCATCCTCTCCTTTTTCTTCTTCTACTTCTGCTTCACCTTCTTCTTCTTCCTTTTCTTCATCAACTTCTTCTGATTCTCTTTCTTGTGTTTCTTCAATTTCATCTTCTTTTTCTTCTTTTTCTTCTTCTTCTTCTTCTTCTTCTAGTTCCTCTTCTTCATCAGCCAGATTGTCATTGATTTCCTCCCCTATCAGCTGAACAATGTCATCTCACTGCTCTTCGGGGTTGGGTAATGCCTTTGCTAAGATTGGTTCTGACTGTTGTTT
Organism: Sesbania bispinosa; assembly: GCA_026901365.1. NCBI lineage: Eukaryota > Viridiplantae > Streptophyta > Magnoliopsida > Fabales > Fabaceae > Sesbania > Sesbania bispinosa. The sequence continues at coordinate 105,216 of QLOH01000246.1, forward strand.
GACTCTTGTTTCTTTTAATTGCTTCAACAAGGCGTCAATATTTCTTCTTGCTTCTTCTCTGTCCTTTTGAAATTGTATATTGCCTTGATGAATTTCTTAGATACTCTTGTGAAGTCTTAACTCCCTTTGTTCTGCCATCTGCTTTAACAAAGCGTTAGTGTTTCGTCTTCGCTCTTCGCTCTCTTTCTGAAATTGTATATTGCTTCGAATGAATTCTTCAAAAAACTCATAAAATTGTAAGTCTCTTTGTTGATAGGAGGAGTAACTTTGCTGCTTTTGAAAAGAAGGTTGCATACAGAGTGAAACATCATCTTGGTGCCTCCCAAAATTCTGGTTTTGGTAACTTCCCCAATCCTGTGAAAAATTGTTAGAGTAATTGTTGTAATTAGAGAAGTTACCTTGAATTGGTGTGTGGGAGAAATAGTTTGGCTCTTGCTGCCTAACATAATGTCCAAGGGTTCTTCTTGATGGATTTTGATAATCTCCAAGTGTTCTTCTTGGTGGATTTTGCCATTCAGAAGCCATTCAACATTTACTTCACTTGGGGTGGTTGAACAGAGAGTGTTGAGATTGTCTCCTTGCCCTTTTTCTCTCTCTCCTTTTGTTCCTTTCAGTTGTCCCTTCTCTCAATTGATTTTGAGACACTTGTCTTTCACAAGAACATTATTCAAGAAGCTCAAACAAATGTTAGCTTAGGAAAGAGGAACAAAATAACAAAAAATAATAATTTTTTTTAAATAATAATAATAATAATATTTTTTAAAAAAAAAATAATTAAAATAAAATAAATAAAAATAAAATATTTTTGTTTTCTTCTTGACTTCTCCCTCGTCTCCTTCTCTTGTCTCTACTTCAGTTCTTCCTTGATGTCCTTTCTGTTTCTGGATCAAGTTGTAGTTGATGTGAGACACTTGGCTTCTCAAAAACAAAAACAAGAAAACTTGAAAAAGGTAAGTGTGGAAGAAATTTAATAATAACAGAAAAACGATAAATTTCCTAAATAATAAAAAGTCCTAAAATAATAAGAAGAATAAATAAAAGAAATTCTAAGATAAATACCCTTGATAACTAGACCAGGTAGGTCTACACGAATTGGAAACCGTTCCCCGGCAATGGCGCCAAAAATACTTAATGGAATTCTGGCAAGCGAACCAAAAATCCAGTAGTATAATAGTAAGTAAAGTATCGTATCCACAGGGAACGGTCAATTCGCGTGTACTCGTGATCTATTTATCAAGTGGAAATAGCGGATTTATAAGAGTAATTGATGCGGAAAATATAAATTGCAGAGTAATAATCAAAAACAATAGAAAGGAGGAGTTGGAAGCACTTTACTTGGATTAGGATTGAACTTCGTATCATCGCACCCTTCGTGTATGTAAAAACTATTTATTATCTATGACTATGATTCATGTAACCAAACTGAATTGATAAAACCCCGAGTTACCAGCAGCCTACCACTCAAAGATAATTCATGCGGGCTCTCCCAAGCGAAAAATTACCCTCGGCTCATTAAGTTCTTAATTAGTTATTATTCCATTTGTTTGAGTTACTATCGATAAAACCATGCATATCCTGTAGACGCTCTTCATTAGGGAACTCACACTACCCGTCAATCACTAGACTACGACTATGTTTCTGTCACTGGTTACCGAGTACCTTTACCCAATCAGAGTTTGAGTTCCCTATTTCTAGGCCCCCTCATCCTCGCTCCTAGCCGGAGTTCCACTTTTGTATCCAGAGCACTAGCCTATAACTCTGGCGCGCGCGCAGGAGTTAGGAATTAAACACAAAATAAAGATATCGAATATTACAGATTGGGAATCATAGATAATAAAATAGAGTTTAGATACACTTGGGGATAGAATCAACTACATTCAATCCTACTGGAGAGTTAGCTACTCATGGTAGCCATACAAGCCATCGAAGAATCTGTCACCTTCTTCAATCCTCGTGCAGCGCTTCGCCTCCCCTATTCTAGAAGTAAAAGTGGTGCATGAATTTGTACTAATCTATACTACTCCCTGCACACCTTGATCTGGTGCAAGAGTCTCCTATTTATAGGTTAAGGAAAGACAAAGAAAATTGGGAAGAAATCTATCTAAAAACGGCAACAAGGCAAGAGTTATGTGTTCTGCGCTTCACCCTGCGCTACAGCGCAGGTTGCAGCGCAGAAGTCAGATTGTTGCACTTCACCCTGCGCTACAACGCAGGATGAAGCGAGCAACGCGAGTTGCACAGCTTCAATCTTTCTCTTTTTAAATTGATTTCTCCCCGAGACTGGTTTTGGTTTATTGTCTTTCCTTGTTTCCCTTTTCTTGATGAAAACTTGCATTTATTGAGCATCTTCAATTTAATTGGGAAGGTTGTCTGCAGAATCCTTGTTTAATTGGCAGTGATATCTTCATTAATTGGTCTCAAATAAACTTCAAATATTCATTAATTGTCCTCAATTAAACTTCACATCTTGCAGATATCTCCCCTATTTAATGCTATCTTCTTACCATATCAAATCTTTGCCAAATTCTGCAAAAATCAGCACAATTTATATTAAAATAGCATCAAATTCAAATTCAAGACTAATAAATACAATTTTTCTAATATTTAATAAAAAAGGATTAATTTGGGGCAAAAATACCATTCTATCCTTGATAAGTGCACTAAAAAGTACTCTAATTTATCATATATTTTTCACTTATCAACCTGTGTCCATACCCGCTTTGCGGGTTTTTACCCTGCCCATTGCGGGTAATTTTTGCGGGTACCCATAGGGCTTGGGCTCAATTCCCATCATGAAATAGGAATCAGAATTGCAATCTACGGAACTTCGAACCAAATTGGTTTTGCAATACATTAGTTCAGTTTTTCCCCCAAGAATCATAAAAGGCCCAAGCTCACGTGAAGATAGTGTTTAAAAGTCTCACATTGACTAGAGATAAAGCAAAATAAAAATATAAGTTTTGGGCAATCCTCGTCCTACAAGCTAGCTTTTGGGATTTAGTCAGGTTGAGGTCCAAAAGCTAAGATGGTATCAGAGTCTATTATTATCTTAGATCCATCCGTCCACGTTCCAGATATCCAACCTCGAGCATGAATTGAGCAATTAAAATTAAAGAAGAGGGTATCAGAGTCTCACATTATCTTAGATTTGTTCCATTTTTAAAGAAGAGGGACCAAAATTGAGCAATTAAAATTAGGAGGACCAAAATAACCCATTTACAAAAGTACATGGACCAAAATTGAGCAATTAAAACTAGGGGAACCAAAATCACTCATTTACAAAAGTATAAGGACCAAAAATGTATTTAAGCCAAAAAAAAACTTTAAAATAAAAAATCAGCATGCAGTCATGGGACATAAATTGAGGCTGGAACGGGAATGTTTTTCTCATGTACACTTACAATTTTCCTTCTTCCTTTTCCCACCTCCCTTTTATTTTATTTTTGATTTTTTCCCTAACCACAACCACCCCTCCCCAACCCTCACCTCCACCCCTTCTCCCCTTCTCCTTCTCCCTCACCCTCACCCCTGATGGGGAAAACAACAACAGTAACAATACAGAGCACAGTCAAACAGTTAATGCAGCGGAAATAAATCCCCCTAACTGGCAAGAATCTATGAGGAGCAACAACAAATAAACAGCAATAACAAATCACCAAAATCATAAACAAAGACACCAAGATTTTAACGTGGAAAACCCCTCAAAGCAAGGGTAAAAACCACGAGTCATCCAAACCAAAGAAATAGCTCCACTATGATCAATAAAGGATACAAAAGAGTCTAAATCAAGTGCACAAAACAATGCTAACACCCAGCCAAACAACAAAGTAGTAAAGCTTACAAATAGAGAAGAAGGAAAATGAAAAAACCCAAATACACAACTACTGTCCGAACTGAATATCTCCCAACTGAGACTTCGTATCAATGATCCAACCATTCAGAATGAAGAACTATATGTTCCGAACCTGCTGTCAAAATTTCATCCTGATCCAACAGTGAATGAATCTGCAGTAGCGGTTTTACTGTAGCAGCTCTGTGTAAAAACGAGAATGACTTTCTCTCTTTCTCTCTCTCAAAGTGCTTGGTGTTATCTATGACTTCAGACCTTTCCTCTTACACTCTTTCTAACTTTAGACCCCGCTCCACTTAGTTAAGTGAGACACCAAGAGGGTTTCTCAATTTGGGCTTTTTCTCCACATAAGAAGGGAACCCAACACCCAACATGTCTCCCCCTCACAACTATGTGGAGATAACCACCAAACCGGTGATCTCACAACAAACTTCAAACTTTTCTCTTGGAAATGCTTTAGTCATCATATCAGCATCATTATCATCAGTATGAATTTTAACCAACTCCAACAACTTAGCATCCAAAGCATCATGTATCCAATGATACCTTACACCAATATGTTTGGACCTAGAATGGAAAGTTCGATTCTTACCAAGATGGATAACACTTTGACTGTCCACAAATAATGGATAGTTGTCCTGCACAAAACCAAGCTACTGCAAGAATTTCTTCAACCATAGCAACTACTTGCATGCTTCAGTAATGGCAATGAACTTCGCCTCTATAGTAGACAATGCTACACACCTCTGCAGCTTTGATTGCCAAGCCACAACTCCCCTGTAAACTTAATCAAATATCCCGAAGTGGACTTTCTGGAATCAATGTCTCCAGCCATATCTGAATCTGAGTAGCCAACCAAGGTAGGCTTATTACCTCCAAAACAAAGCTTCATATCAACAGTACCATGAAGATACCTCAGAATCCATTTCACAGCATTCCAATGTTCTCTACCTGGGTATGACAAAAATCTACTGACTATACAAACAACATGTGCAATATCTGGTCTAGTACACACCATTGCATACATCAAACTACCCAACACAGATGCATAAGGAACTTTCTCCATGTCGGACTTCTCAGCTTCATTTGAAGGACTCTGTTTAGCACTCAGTTTAAAATGAGTTGCAAGAGGAGTACTCACAACCTTAGCATTTTCCATCTGGAATCTCTGCAACACCCTTTTTATATAGCGTTCTTATGACAACCAAAGCTTCTTTTTGTCTCTATCACGAACGATTCTTATACCAACAATTTTTTTAGCAGCTCTCGTGTCTTTCATGGCAAATGACTCACCCAATTGCTTCTTCAACCTGTCAATCCTTGAAGCATCTTTCCCAACAATAAGCATGTCATCAGCATACAATAACAGGATAATAAAGTCATCATCAGAAAACTTTTTAACAAAAACACAATGATCAGAAGTAGTCTTATTTTAGCCTTGCTCACACATAAAAGACTCAAACTTCTTATACTACTGCCTCGGAGCCTGCTTCAAACCATATAGGCTCTTTCTCAGCCTACACACATAGTCTTCCTTACCTTTAACCTGAAAGCCATCAGGTTGCTTCATATAAATCTCTTCCTCCAAATCACCATGAAGGAAAGCAGTTTTCACATCCATTTGCTCTACTTCCAAATCAAGAGTAGCAGCCAAACTCAAAATTGCTTTAATGGAAGACATCTTCACCACAGGCGAGAAAATCTCGTTGAAATCAACACCCTTTCTTTGTCTGAAGCCTTTCACCACTAATCTGGCTTTGTGTAATGTCCTAATTTCTTAATTCAAGAATAATGTCCGTTGGAAACACTATTCCGAATTTATGAAATTATTTCGCGCCATTTTTTATATAGTCACATCGTTCACACAATTGCTTAGGCAATCCAACGTTTGCTTAAGCCTTCACACAATTCATACGTCATTATTCTCATTTCAAAACTTTAACCAAAACTTAGGGAATGAACCTACACTCGGAGTGTCATGGTCCAAAAAATCCCATGCCGGAAATCCGAAAGAGTTTCCCCTAAAACCAGACGTTAAGCCATTCTCCCTGTTTCCTGAAAATCAGCCAAAACCACCAATACAGTTTATAATGACATAACCTAATTTCAACTACAATCAAGCCTCCATAGCCAATCTAAAGTTTTACAACATTACATCATTAACTAACAATTACAAATACTTCTATTTGAAAAGTCCCTATCTAACCACTAGAAGTGTGGTTCCACTCCAAAAGCTCCCTTCCTTTCCTGCACATGAAACTGGAACACCCTACACAACTAGAATATATCCCCGAAACGTGGGATGAGACTACAGTCTCAGTGAGCAAAGCATGCAACAAACAGTGTAGGGAGGCAATCATATGAGATGCAACACAAAATACAAGTCAACATGAAGTTCATAAATCGTTCTAATTCTTTTGCATAGTGAAAAATGTTCGTAGCTCGATAAAAGAATATAGGTAAATATATTGAGGATAACTATGCATCAACATACATCATATAGTACAATTCTAAATGCACAATAATCTCATGATGAAACTAACTGCTGTGCCCAACAGGCATGATCTTCTCACTTTAACTGGAGTTAGAATTGAGCTCAGACTACCACTACTAGAAAATCAGTTAATAGAGATCGATATTTCGGTCACTAATATTGCAAAATCGGTCGCTAAACACATTAGCGACTGATTTTCCTAAGTCGCTAAACCTTAGGTCACTAACTGCTAGCAACTGATTTAGCGACTGATTTCGTGACTGATATTAGAGACCGATTTTGTAGCGACTAATTTAGGGACTGATATTAGAGACTGATTTAGCAACCGATTTTGTAGCGACCGATTTAGGGACTGATATTAGAGACCGATTTAGCGACCGATTTTGTAGCGACTGATTTAGGGATTGATTTTTAGAGACTGAATTAGTCACTAATAATTTTGAGACCGAATTAGTGACCGATTTTAGAGATGGATTTAGTGACTGATTTTTTAGAGACTGACTTAGTGACCGAATTATCGGTCTCTAATGTTTTAAAAAAATTATCACACATTTGCCCTTATTTTGTTTTAAAAATATAATTTGATATTAACCAAAATTTGTTTGACCTGATCAATATTTATAATACGAAATGCATTAATATATTACAAAGAAAATACATCAATTAATTAATTATTTTGTCCAACATTCAAATAAATAGAAAAAAGATTTGTTCTTTGCTAACACATAGATTAAATGTTTTACTCTAATTACAACATATTATGTCTCCAACTCATCACCTCCTACACTACAAAAAACACGGGGAACCAATCTAAAACCTCACAAGAAATATGGCAGATTCAGAAAAGAGATTATGATCAAAGTCCTCATAAGAGAATTGCTTATCGAAGAAAATACCTTGCAAAGCAAAATCAGTGACGGGGAACCACTTTATCCTCTTTTGGTCACGAAATGCAGCCTGCAAAGCAAAATCAGTTTGGATTGACTCAGCGCAAAACATATAGAAGAGAATTGAGAAGAGTTTAAGCAATCACACAATGGCCACCCGGACGCGAGCCACCGCTTGCCGGTCCTTCACCTTCTCGCCGCGAGACGCGGCTAGCCTCCCCTTACGCTGCTGTTGCATAGCCGCTGCGGCCAAGCGCGACGCACCCCCCTTCGCGCTGCCTCCGTCCACTGCTTCCATTTCCTGCAGGCGGCAGCGCCGCCGCTGCTGTAGCCCTATGGCTGCCTCCCCTTTTTGTGCTCTAAATGATAACCCTAGTAGGGAGAGGAAGAAAGAAGAATCTGAGAAAATGTAACCCTCTTCTTTTATTTTTGCTATTACTTTTTATTACATTTTTTTTTGTTTAATCTAGATGAGTTTTTGTGGTAGAGGTTGGGTCAATATTAGTCCCAACTCGTTTTTGGCATGCTTGTGCCTCTTTTTTTTTGGTCCGCTTGGTTAGTGTAGCGGTTAGAATGTAAGCTGAGGCTCAACCCCCTTTTTTATTCTAATATGTATTAATTGTTTTAATCATACTTTGAGATTATTCATCTATTTTTTGTAAATTATTTTAGATTCACCATCTTGTATTTCTTTTAAATGTTTAGAATTATTTATCTAACATCTTTGAATATAAATATTTGTTTAATTTTCTTCCTTTGTATATAATTGATTATTGATTATTTGTAATTTTAATTAGGGTTAAATATGTTTTTGGTCCCTAAACTTTGACCCTTATTTGGTTTTGGTCCTCAAACTTTTTTTTCATTGGATTTAGTCCCTGTCTTTTTCAATTCATTGGATTTGGTCCCTACCGTCTGTTCCGTTAACTTTCGTGATCACGTGGCAAACGGAAGTGATTAGTCAGCTTGCTTAGTCAGAAATTACTCAGTAATTAATTTGCTGTTAAATATGTTTTTGGTCCCTAAACTTTGACCCCTATTTGGTTTTGGTCCTCAAACTTTTTTTTTCGTTGGATTTAGTCCCTGTCTTTTTCACTTCCGTTTGCCACGTCATCACGAAAGTTAACGGAACAGACGGTAGGGACCAAATCCAATGAATTGAAAAAGACAAGGACTAAATCCAACGAAAAAAAAGTTTGAGGACCAAAACCAAAGAGGGGTCAAAGTTTAGGGACTAAAAACATATTTAACCCTTTTAATTATGTGTTCGTGTAAATATTAATTGATCTAATTTATCCATTTTTTATCTTTGACGTTAATAGAATAGCATTCCTATCTTTTAACGTCATTCAAATTAAAAAAACTATTGAGTATTGTCATTTACAAATCAATGATACCATAATTTACTATATATATTTAAAATATATTATTTATATAATAATATATATTTTTCGTGCATTGCCCAAGATAAAATACTAGCCTATCATAATAAATTAAGCGTATAAAATAAACTTACCAATTAATAAAACTTATAATGATTTTATATTTCTTATATTTTAGACAAAAATACATACACAATTTTATTTTTTATAAAATGAATAACAAGGATTATTATTTTATTCATTATAAAAATAAGTATTTATTTTTATGTGGATTACACAAGATAAAAATACTAGTATCCATTTGTTTTTAATTTTGATACCATTTTATAAATATATTCAAATTCTAATTTCATTGAAATAATAATAATAATAATAATAAATAATTAAAATATTTAATTTTTAAATAATACAATAAATATGAGACATTAAATATCAAGTTCCAATCAATCAATTATTATTTTGATTGAAGAACCTTTAAATTCGGTCCCTAAATCGACTCACCATCATATATCTCTTTTATGAATAATTATCTAGTCATTTGATAATTGTTTAATTTAATTTTAATATTTTTTTTACAATTTGTAAATATTTGTTTGATTGTAAAATATTATAATTGTGCATGCTAACCATATCATTGTGAATATTGTCTGATATAACAAATCCAATATTTTATAGTTCGATCACTTTTCTATTTATAATATAAAAATAAATTTTAGAGACTGATATTTCGGTCGCTAAATAATCGGTCTCCATTTCGGTCTCTAAATAGGCGAAACTTATTTTGATTGAAGAACCTTTAACTTCAGTTTCTAAATTAGTCTCTGACTATAATTTAGAGACCGGTATTTCGGTCGCTAAATAACCAGTCTCTAATTCGATTTCTAAGTAGTTAGATTATATTTTTTTAAGAACCTTTGATTTCGGTCTCTAAATCGGTCTCTAACCAATTTTAGAGACCGATTTTTTTGTCGCCAATTTCCTCACTATACCAGTCCCTAAATCGGTCACAAAGTCAAATTTAGGGACTAATTTTTCGGTTGCTAATTATGTCGCTAAATCGATCGCTAAATCAGTCACAAAGTCAACTTTAGTGACCGACTTTTCGGTCGCTAATTTCCTCGTCAAATCGGTCGCTATATCAGTCACAGAGTCAACTTTAGTGACTGATTTTTTGGTCCCTAATTTTCTCGTTAAATCAGTCGCTAAATCAGTCACAAATCTAAATTTAGCGACCAAATTTTCGGTGGCTAATTTCATCTCAGTATCAGTCGCTAAATCGGTCACAAATCAAACGTAGTGACTGAAAAATCGGTCGCTAAAATTTAGCGACTGATTTAGCGATTGAATAAAATTTGGTCGCTACTTCCACATCTCAATGATGGATTGGTCGCTAAATCGGTCACTAAAGACCAATATTCTAGTAGTGTACGTGGAACGTCTTCCCCGGGAACGAATCCCACCCATTACTGGACCGAAGTCAAGTCTTAATACATGAATCTCTAGGCTCTAGAGGGCCTCAATGCGGTTAATACTCGAATTCCGACTACGACCATCCATTCTGGGCCAATGCCTGAATTGGAGTATTAACAACTTGAGCTTTTCCACCCCCCCTAAGGTGAATTATTCTCCGAAGAGAACCCTCTGTGCCTGACCCAAAGGCCTAGGGACTCAGCCCTTGGATCCTCTGAAAATCTGTATAATCTGTTGGTCTTAAGAGGCGTCAGCAGAGTTAATACTCAAACCCCGACTACGACCACTACTTCTTGGCCCATGTTTGGATAGGAGTATTAACACCCTGAACTTCTCCAGCCCCCTAAGGTGAATTATTCTTTGAGAAGAACCTCCCTTAACCGAATCCAAGACCTATTGGGACTCGGCCCTGGACCCATAAGGAATTAACTGTGTCTTTTATATAGTACAGATATAAGGGAACTACTTCCAACAGAACATAGTGCATAACATTAATAACATAACTTCATGCTGGAGACTAATATTCACACAAATCCATGTCATTCCAAGCTTACTAATTTCCATGCAAAACCCTAAATAGAACCCTAAGACAATTTCTCAACATAAACCCTAACATCATGTTCCTATATTAATCCATGATAATTCAACCACACAAACATACACATGCAAGCTCAAGAAAAGAAAGATAAGAGATAGGGATCATGTGGGAGAACATACACCGATGAAGTGAGAGTGTGTGAGCTCTACTCACCTCAAGGACACTCGAAGAGAAGAGGAATGAAGTTGGAGAAGGTTGGGGGTGGGGATCCGTGCCTCCTTCTTCTTCCTCCTAGCTCCAGGGCCACTCATCCTCACTAGAAACTTCCTCCCTCTCTCTAGAATCTCTCTGCCTCTCTCTCTAGAAAAGGAAAGAAGGAGAAAAACAATGAGGAAACCCGAGCCCTAATTCGCGTTTTAAGCCTGTAAGTGGATTCTCGCTCAAGCGAGGCATTCTCGCTTGAGCGAGCGAGTCGGTTGCATGTCTTTTCCTCACATTCTCGCTTGAGCGAAATATCTCGCTTAAGCGAAAATGATCCAGAAAAGACTCCCTCTCTGGAAGATTCTCGCTTGGGCGAGCCCTTCTCGCTCAAGCGAAAAATGTCCAGAGAGCCTCCCAAACTACCCTGTATCTCGCTCAAGCGAGATATGCATAAACTCATTTTTACACTTTTGCTGCATAATTCGCTCAAGCGAGAATACTGAACTCCAAAACCTTGGCTTTTATTCTAAGTCTTTTATATTATTCTATATTTACTCATTTTCTTTATTGTCATTCTTAACATCATTACCCTAACCTCTCTTTAAGATTTAATTAGTCTTAATTATCGGGATGTTACACTTTGTACCTTGGAGACACAAAATTACTCTCATGTTTCACCCTGAATATCCACCTATTTTCTATGGCCCTCTTGCCCTTAGGCAATTTCACGAAATCATAAGTGTGATTATCATGCAAGGATTTCATCTAATCTTGCATTGCATCCAGCCATTGTTGCTTTTCTTCACTCTCCAAATCATCTTCAAAAGACTCAGTTTCTCCACCACCAGTCAAGGTCACATACTCATCAGAAGAATACCCGGTAGAAGGTTGTCTTTGTCTGTTAGACCTCCTGAGTTAGACTTGAGATGGTTCAGGTGCATCATCAATATTCTCATCATGTGACATCTCATGCTCCTCTTAGTTATCATCAACAGGAACATCTAATCCACCTCCAAGTTGTTGATCATCAACATCATCATGTTGTTCACCATGTTGAACACTACCCTCAGCAATATCCAGGTTGTGAATAGGCAATCGCATAGGATCTACATCAGTCACATTTCTATCATTCTCGGGTGTAGTCTTCTCCACCTTATCAATGTCCTCAATGGTTTGGTCTTCCATGAACTGTACATCACAGCTTCTAACAAACTTCTTCTTAACATGATCATAAAACATGTAGCCAAATTCATCTTCACCATAACCAATAAAGATGCACTGCCTTGTCTTCACATCCAACTTGGATCTTTCATCCCTTGGAATATGGACAAATTCCTTGCAACCGAAGACACGCAAATGATCATAACTCACATTCTTTCCAAACCAAATTTTAACTGGAACTTCACTGTCAAGAATAATAGTAGGAGTGAGATTAATAACATGGACCTTTGCGTTAGTGCCTCACCCCAGAAATGCTTGGGTAATTTAGCATCTGAGAGCATACATCTCACCCTCTCAAGTAATGTCCTATTCATCCTCTCTGCTAAACCATTCAGCTAAGGAGTTTTGGGAGGAGTCTTCTCATGTGCAATACCATGCTGCTCGCAATAAACATCAAAGGGTCCACAATACTCACCATCATTGTCAATTCGAATGCGTTTCAGCTTCTTACCTGATTGTCTTTCAACCAAGGTATGAAATTGTTTGAACTTCTCCAACACCTGGTATTTTCTCTAAAAATCATAGACTCATAGTTTCCTGGAACAATCATCAATAAAGGTAACAAATAAAGTGCACCACTAAAGGATTTTACCTTTAATGGACCACAAACATCAGAATATACCAATTGCAACAACTCTGACTTCCTTGAGGGAGGATGTTTTTTGAAGGATACTCTGGTTTGCTTGCTAGCCATGCAATGAGAACATTTCTCCAATTCTGCACTTTTTAACCCTTGAAGAACATCCTTTTTAGCTAAGCAATTCAGCCCTTTTTCACTGATATGATTGAGCCTTCGGTACCACAAAGATGCCTCCATATCCATGACATTCACATTGTCTTTATAGAAACCAAAGCTTTTATCCAATACAGTTTAGATGATTTCTCTCCTCTAGCCATAACCAAGTTACCTTTGGTGAGTTTCCACTTTCCAGAACCAAAGTGATTATCATAACCGCCATCATCAAGCATCTACACAAAGAACAAATTAAAGCAGACATCAAGAGTATGTTTGACTCCTCTAGGCAATAACTGCATTCCCATGTTGGTTTGTAAGCAAACATCACCAACACCAATCACCTTAGACACACCATCATTACCCATCTTCAACACTCCAAAATCACTAGAAGTGTAAGATGTGAAGAACTCCTTCCTCTTTGTAACATGCATTGTAGCACCACTATCAATAATCCACATGCTCTTATCTGATACAAGATTGGTAGACTCATGGTCACGGAGAATAACAAGATCACCACAAGTAGCAGTAGTCACATGGTCATCATCATCATCATCATCATCATCATCATCATGATCCTTCTCTTTTTGCTTACCCTTCTTGCTTTTGTTCTCCTTTTTCCACAGAAAACAATTCTTCTGTATGTGCCCTGTTTTATGACAATAATGCTACTCCACATTCTTGTATCTGGACCTGGACTTACTCCCACTCTTCTCTCTACCACCTTCCGGTTCCTTTTTCTAACTTCTCCCTTGTTTTCAGTGACAAGCACCTCAGACTGAGATGAAGAACCATGTGCCTTTCTTCTCATCTCTTCATTAAGAGCACCACTTTTTGCTGCTCGCAAAGAAACAACACCATTAGGGGGTGAGTTGGTAATAGAAACCCGAAATGTCTCTCAAGACTCGGGTAAAGTGTTCAGTAGATATATTCCCAAAACTTCATCATCAAATTTGATACCCATTCCTGATAACTTATCAAAGAGCCCTTGAAATTCATTCAAGTGATCTAAAATGGAAGAACTCTCCATGCACCTCAAATTCATCAGGAAGTTTAACAAATACAATTTATTATTTTCTGATTTAGAAGCATACAAGGACTCAATCTTCTCCCACAAAGTTCTAGCATGTGTGTCATTAGCAATGTGATTATAAACATTGTCTTCTACAAATTGCCGAATAAAACCACACACCTGTTGGTGTTCAAAGTCCTAGTCTTCTTCAGACATAGAATTCAGCTTCTGAGTAGCAAAGATAGGAAGATGCATTTTCTTCACAAATATCAAGTCTTTCATCTTACCCTTCCACAAGTGATAATTAGTGCCATTCAAAGCAACCATTTTAGTATTTTCCTCCATCATTCAAGCAAGTCAAACAGCCCCAAAACCAAACCCAAAGAGCTCTGATGCCACTCTGTTGGGGGGAAAACAACACCAATAACAATATAGAGGACATTCAAACAGTTAATGCAGCGGAAATAAATTCCCCTAACTTGCAAGAATCTATGAGGAGCAACAGCAAATGAACAGCAATAGAAAATCACCAAAATCACAAACAAAGACACCAAGATTTTAACGTAGAAAACTCCTCAAAGCAAGGGTAAAAACCACGGGTCGTCCAGACCAAAGAAATAGCTCCACTATGATAAAAAAAAGGGTACAAAAGAGTCTAAATCAAGGGCACAAACACAGTTCTAATACCTAGCCAAACAACAAAGCAATAAAGCTTACAAATAAAGAAAAGGAAGATGAAAAACCCCAAATACATAGTCGTTGAGATCTTGGTAAGCATACCAATATCACAGCAGTATAATAGTAAGAGAAAGGGTTGTCGTATCCACAAGGAAAGGTACAATTCAATTTCTTAGTGCTCACACTTATTGAGTAAGGAAAATTATGAATGATTTGTTTGTGAAGATTATAATAGTGAACTAAAAATAAATTGAGACAAGAGAAATATACTGAAATTGAGTAATAGAGAGACTAGGATTGAACTTCTTCTATCGCATCCTTCTTGTGTTTTGGAAATCAATGATATCTAGGAATTTATAATTATAAATATTGAAGCACAAATAGATTTTATTTCATAAAAGGTTCCCACAGATATGAAATACTTAGAACAATTCATCCAGGTTCCCAGAATCACAAATTGCCCTATCCCTAGGTATTCAACCACCAAGTGTTTTTACCAAATCAGATTTAGAAAATCGCTTCCCAGCGTATTTAAGAAATCGCATCATAACTCCGGTACAAAGACAAAAGCTAAGCATTAAGAACAGAATAAAAACACCAATATTATAAAAATAGGGATTCCTAAATAACATAAATTCCAAAACACAATCAGGGACTGAATCGAATACATTCAATCCTAAGAAAAGAATTAGCTACTCACGGTAGCCATTACAAACCAATAGGATTAAGAAGAAGATTAGCAGCGAGGCCTTCCAGCTCTGTTGTAGTCTTCTCCTTGCTCCAGAATGGTCTTCAGAGACTATCACACTCTTCTCTCCAAAACTTGGTATCAGTCGTCCTCTCCAGTCTACAGAGTCTCTATCAAAAGTCTCCTTAAAAAGTTGTGTCAATGGGCTTTGTAAACTCTTATTTATGGCCCAATGGTTCTAGGTTACGCTTCATGCGCTCTACATGCGTTCAGTGTAGGTGGAGCACAGGAAACAGTACTGAAACGTCACTCATGCGCTTTACCTGCACTTAGCGCAGGTGGAGCACAAGAATCAGTATTGAAACATCATTCCTGAGCTTTACCTGCGCTAAGCGCAGGTGGAGCGTAGGAATCAGTATTGAATTTCCAGCTTGCTCTTCATTTTAGTCTTGCCCTACACAGCTTCTGTCTCTTGTATTTGATGTTTCCTTTGTACCTTAGCATTTTTCCTGTAAAATCAACATTTTCTTCATCAAGATAGCATCAAATTCAATTGAGACTCCTTTAATTACATTTATCACAACTTAAGCAAAGAAGGGTGGTTTTAGATTATAATTTAAATAATTCATAGTCAATGAGTGTTGAAATTACATAGAAATTTACGTAATTCTGACACTCATCAAACTCCCCCCCAACTTAGCTTCTTGCTTGTCCTCAAGCAAGAAAAAATCAAATATACAGTTAATTACAATCCCTGACTTTAGTTTTGACTGATAGGAATACAATCTCAACATCTCTTACTAAATAGCTACTATTTTCCAAATCTCAGATTTAAAATCAGAACTATATGGTGACTTCAATCATCAATCAAACTAAGATGAATGTGCATTCAGTCTTTCAAGAATAACAATTGTAACAATCAAATAATAGAAATCAAGGAAATTTTCTCAATTCTCACGGGTAAGTGTTTCCCTCAATTTTTCCACTGCAGCTTGAACAATTAAAATTTCCAGTCGTTTTCAATCAACATTCAACACACAATCAACATGGATCAAAAGGTCTTTCATAGGTTGTAATGAGGCCTGGCTATCAAGAAATCATTGTTTTTCAAGATATATCAATAAGCACAATTCAGAGAAAAGAGAGCATAACTACAAGTTAAACAATTTTCTCAGATGACTCTCAATTTACCATCTTTCTTGAATTCAAACAGTTCAACACAATATTTGCCTCTTATTGGTAATTCACCCCATTTTTTTTATAAATATACACTTTTTTATATACAGGGAGTGAATTCCGTTACTCACTATGCCTCTTTTTCAGTAACCATCAACCAACAGATACCCATTCTTATTGAATAACATGCACCTATGCTCTCTATCATTAAGTGTGAAAAGGGAGAGGATTATAATGAATAACAAGGCTAGGGTGCAAATTCCAAGAAAATTGCAGGCTCAAATGGGCAATCAAAAATAGGAAAAATCATTCACAGGTTGGCTATTTGGCACTGAGTAATTTACAATTTAAACAACTTGCCTTAATCACTTTTCATGTGCAGAAATAATAACAAAAACTCAAGCAATAGCAATTGACAAGAAACAGGGAAAACTCTCAAAGTATTTGGATTCACACACTCACAGGCTTATGGTTAATTTTCCTTGATTAAATTACCTGTTGCACAATTAACTATCTTAATTAACTTTCCTGCACAAAATCTGAATCCTAACTGATTATGAATTTAACCACTTAATTCCTTTTTCTCCTCTTAATCCAGTTAGTTTGGCTGACTAGTTTTGAGATATTGAATTGAATTCCTAAAATCCCTATTTCCTAAATCCTAAGATAAATGAAAGAAAACAATTATCCTAATAACAAAAACAAATCCTAACGCAACTGAAACAATAAAAATCCTGGAATCCATACCGCATAGAAGTACTGAGTCAATAATGTGTCAAATATAGTACAAATCAAATAAAGAAAAAGAGAAGAAAATAAAAGAAAAGAAAAGAAAAATCAAAAGGAAAAAGAAAAGAAAACACAAAAATCAATCCTCATCCTCCTCCGCGTCCTGTAAGTCCTCGTCCTGCTCTCCATCTGCTGCTGCTCCACCCCCTGGGACAACAGTCATTTCCCCAGGCCACTGCTAATAATCCTGAAATTGCTCTGGTGGCATGACGGGGAAGGGGCCTTGCAAGTTGTGGTACAAGATCTGCTGTATGTACAACACCCCTCTATGAACAGCTACGTTCTGGTGACATAGGTGCTCATCTAAAGGTGCTGTGGAATGCCAGCTGGTGGCGGCTGCTGTGGTGGTGGTTGGTCGTCCTGTGGCTCTGGTGGTGGCTCCAACTCCTCCTTAGGGATGCAGTAGGTCTAAATGTAGCCTCTAGTCATAGGGGCCTTGATGGGAGCAGTTGGGTGTGCAGTAATCCCCTGAGATCGGCACAAAGCTGTGATAAGGGCTGGAAATCCTACACTGATCCTGGAGCGCGCACTCCTACGCTCCACAGCAGTCACCGTGAGGTATATCTTCTCAGATATAACTGGCGATATCAATATCCTGACTAGTCAAGACACAGTAAAGGAAGTGTGTCGTCTCGATGATAATGTCAAACACATGGTTGGTTGGCCTAATGTTAGCCAACACTAGAACCATCCAGATCTGAGAAATGCTCTGCAGGTCCCTCCTGAAAATCCCGGAAGCTACACTATAGGCGTTGACATCATAAGTACGCCTAGGCAAACACAAGTGTTGAGTTGTCCTTGTATCCAGTTCCTCATGCCCATAAATGCCAATATCATGAAGTAACTGGTGGTACTGGTAAACCATGTGCTCGGCATCATTAGGACCAGGGTGGCTAAGGAAGTCATTGATCGCACCACGATCATAGACTACCCATCTACCCCTCACATAGGATCTCCTCTCAGCTCCACCACCCTGTATGCTTGTAGCGTTGGCATAAAACTCTCGCACCAACTCCGGGTTATAGTGTCTATCAGGGTTAGCTACCCTTCGTCATTGCCTCCTGTTGATCTCCATGTTGAAATCATCGAACTCCCCATGCTGGAGTACGACTGGCCTCTCTAGGATAAAGTTACAGTTCTTGAGAGAACTATATTTTTCAGCAGCGTGGGAATCCTTGAACCTTCTAGGATCATAGTTAGGTTCATCGTGTGTCCTCTTTCCTCCCTTGCCTCTCCTGGAGGTGGATGTGCCAGTAGTGTCGGTGATCTTAGTATGAGCAATCTGCAAAACTTGAATAGTCAACAATTATTAAGACATAGACATAAGCTTCAATGTCACAATTTAATTATCAGCAGTGGTGCATGAAACATAATCATTAAATTCGTTAAAAATCAGTTAGGCACCAAGTGATATCAATAACCAATTTTCCATGCATGAGTAATTAATTAAGGCATGTTCCTCAATAGAACCAACAAAACTCAAAACAGAGCATCATCATGACAAATATTATTCAGGCTCAACCAAATAGAATTGCTTCATGCATTAGCGAAAAATTTATCATAAGATTATTCAGAATGGTCAATGCAATATCTCAGGCAGAAACAGAGTATCACCCATTTAACCATATTAAACATGCAAAAGCCCTTAACATACCAACAAACATCAAGTTATAAATCCACCAACAGCCAGCAAATCAACCAAAGGCTACATTGACAAATAATCATAAAAACATATAACTCTAGAAGCCTAAGTTTGCTAACCTAAGGTTCAATCACAAAAACAAAGGAAGAGAAGATTTCAATCGGTAAAACTTACTCAAAAACTGAAAAACATACCTTGAATAGCAGAGGAAGTAGAAGAGGAGGAGGTTTGTGAGTGAAAAAGTGAATAAAAGAGTAAAGGAATGCAGAGGATTGGCACAAGAGCTCTAGAGGAAAAACAGAGGAGAAGAGAAAATGACTCTTCCCCTATTTTGCATTCAAATATATCCTGAAGCGCGTACCTGTGCTCTGCCTGCGCTCAGCGCAGGTGGAGCGCAAGTTTAAATTTTCCTGCAGTGTGCGCAGAAAACAGTGTTGAAATTGATATTTCTGCGCTTTACCTGAATTGAGTGCAGGTGAAGCGCAAAAAACATAATTAAATTTTGCAACACTTAGTCAAATTTTCTGCTACTTCCTGATTCAAATTATCTGTATTTCTCTCTCACACACTTACTCATTCAATTCCTAATAATTCCTAAACTAATCAAGCATAAAAACTTAACTATCACACAATATATACAAAATCACACAAAGTTCAAAATCAAAAGGTGTAGAAATTAATGACTAAAATACTGGGTTGCCTCCCAGGAAGCGCTCGTTTAACGTCATATAGCTTGACGCCTGTTTCTTTAAGGTTCCTGAAGATGGAGTTTTGTGGTGAACCTTAGTGATACACCACTAACTTCCCTTAACAAGTCTCTGAACACTTCTCTTATTCCACCAGCATCTCTATCAGCAACTGATGTTGGTTCTTGTTTTCTTCTTTTGAAGCTAGATCCAACAATTGATTTCAACAACTTTCTTCTTCTTTTTAACTTTTTATTCAAAACCTTAATCTTTTTCCTCCGCATATTGTGAGTGCCCTGACAATCAGCTTCCTCTCTCTTGACTCTTTGCAATGGTGGTTCAGTGCTGGAATATGAGACTCCCTCAGTAGAGTCTATCTTTAGACAGTCTGGAGGTTCTTTCTGTTGTGGAGTTGTCCTGAACATATTGAATGTAATCTCATCATTATGCGTGCTAACCGTGAATTTACCTCTGTCAACATCAACTATGACCTTTGTCGTCTTCATGAACGGTCACCCCAAAATTAATGGTACATCGGCATCTTCTTTAATATCCATGATGGTGAAATCTACAGGAAACACAGACCTATCCACCCTGATTAGAACGTCTTCAGCTATCCCACATGAATGATTGATGGACCTGTCTGCTAGTTGCAAACTCACTCTGGTAGGTTCCACCTTCACGTCACCAATCTTCTTGAGCATAGATAAAGGCATCATATTTATGCTAGCCCCAAGGTCTAGCATTGCCTTTTTCACCGTTAAGTTTCCAATGGTGACTGGGATTGTGAAACTTCCAAGATCTTGTGTCTTCTGTGGTATTGATTTCTGAAGTATAGCACTACATCCACCCTCTAACTGCATTGTCTCTTCATCTAATATCTTTTCCTTCTTACTCAGAAAATCTTCAATAAGCTCTGCATAGTTGGGTATATTCTCCAATGCCTCAAGAAAAGGAATACTGATTTGTAATCCTTTAGACATTATCATGAACTGATCAAACATCTCGTCATGCTCTCTTTGAGATTGGTCAGGTGAATATGGTAGCTTCTTTTCTGACTCATTCTGCTCTGAGCCTCCTGCTTTCTTTTCAACCTCTTTCAGTCCTCCATCTTCCACCTTTTCTGGCAGCATGTGCTCCTCAGCTGTTAAGTTGTCCCCCATATCAGTTCCCACTGATGAATTACTACTTGTGATGATTGCATTGCACTGCTCCTTGAGATTGGTTTGGTTATAGCTGTGAACTTTCCCTTATTAAGCTTCGTGATGTCCTTTCTAACTGGCCAACTTGTGTCTCTACATTTCTGAGGGTTGCGTTTGTATTCTTCTTATAGGTATCGAGAGACTGTATGAGAGTATCCATTTTCTCCTCTAGTTTTGATAATTTGTCATGTACTGGAGGGTAGCTTTGTTGCTTTTGCTGAAAAGGAGTTTTCCTATTAGAAGCCCCTGCATCTTGTCTCCAACCAGAATTGTTGTTCTGATTATTTCTCCAACCTTGAGAGTAGTTATTTGAAAATTGATTATTGTTGGAGAAATTGATTGGTCTTCCTTGATTTTCCATATAGTTAATTTGCTCTTCCTGAATGTCTTGATAAGATCAATGACCGTTGGGATGGTCACCTCCACAAAAGTCACAAGTCAATTGTGGGGACTGGCCAGGATGAGATTGTATTGCCTGCAACTGCGGAGGGAGCTTAGCCATCTGCTTGGTAATAGCTTCTAACTGTTGGGAAATGAGCTTATGTTGAGCTAAGAGTGCATCATTAGTGTTCAGCTCTAACACTCCCTTCTTCTGCACAGGTTTCCTTCAATGCTGAACTTGCTGATCAGTTAATGCAAAGGTATCAATAATTCTGGTAGCTTGCTCTGCATCCACTGACATGATTGTGCCTCCTGTTGCAGCATCTATAATCATCTTGGTGTCAGTTTTGAGTCCATTGCAGAAGATATTCAGTTGTGCAATATCCTCAAAACCATGGTTGGGACATCTTCTCGACAACGATTTAAATATCTCCCAGGCTTCACATAATGTTTCCTCTGATCCTTGCCTGAATGTGGAGATGTCTGACTTGGCCTTGACATAACGAGATGGTGGGAAAAATTTGTTCAAGAACTTCTCTTCCACAATGCTCCAACTAGTCAGACTTTGATTGGGGTGTGACTTGAGCCATTCCTTAGCTTTTCCTATCAAAGAGAAAGGAAATAAACGTAAATAAACAGACTCTAAGTCACCTTCCTCAAAACCCATTGTACCAATCAATTCATAAAAGGTAGAAAGATGAGTATGTGGATCCTCGTGATCCAATCCTGTGAATTGATGAGCACTGATGAGGCTCAAGTATGCTGGCTTCATCTCCAGAGATTTAGCAGTAACAGGTATGGCTATTCTTGAAAAATAGCGTGGTCCTTGTTGCATAACATAGTCTCCTAATTTCCTTCTTGGTGGGGTTGGCGGTCTCTCTTCAGCCATCTCTTCAACTTTTACTTCACTTGTGTTGGTTGAATAGAGAGTGATGAAATTGTCTCCTTGAGCTCACCCTTGTCTTCTTCTCCTGTTTTTACTCTTGTTCTTTCTAGATGTCCTTTCTATCTCAGGATCAAATAGCAATTGATTTCTAGACACTTGACCTCGCAAGAGCATAAATCAAGAAACCCAAACAATGGTTAGCTCAGGAGAGAGGAACAAAATAATAAAATAAAATAGATTAACTAAAAAAATATAAAAATAGAAGTCCTAGAAATAAAAAAAATAAAAACAAAAGAAGTAAAATAATAAAAAAATGAAATTCCTAAAAGAAAAATAAAATAAAAATAAAAATAAAAATAAAAATATCCACAACTCAATAAGATGGATTTACTAAGAATTTAAATTGAGACACCGTTCCTTGGCAACGACGCCAAAAATACTTGTTGAGATCTTGGCAAACGTACCAATATCACAACAGTATGATAGTAAGAGAAAGGGTTGGACTTGTCGTATCCACAGGGAACGGTACAATTCAATTTCTTAGTGCTCACACTTATTGAGTAAGGCAAATTATGAATGGTTTGTTTGTGAAGATTATAATAGTGAACTAAAAATAAATTGAGACAAGAGAAATATACTGAAATTGAGTAATAGAGAGACTAGGATTGAACTTCGTCTATCGCACCTTTCTGGTGTTTTGGAAATCAATGATATCTAGGAATTGATAATTATAAATATTGAAGCACAAATAGATTTTATTTCATAAAAGGTTCCCACATATATGAAATACTTAGAACAATTCATCCAGGTTCCCACAATCACAAATTGCCCTAGCTTGAAGATTAGTTGTTAAAGCTATCGATAAATTAAATCCTATCCCTAGGTATTCCACCACCAGGTGTTTTTACCAAATCAGATTTAGAAAATCGCTTCCCAACGTATTTAAGAAATCACATCATAACTCCAGTACAAAGACGGAAGCTAAGCATTAAGAACAGAATAAAAACAACAATATTATAAAAATAGGGATTCCCAAATAACATAAATTCCAAAACACAATCAGGGGTTGAATCGACTACATTCAATCCTAAGAAAAGAATTAGCTACTCATGGTAGCCATTACAAACTAATAGGATTAAGAAGAAGATTAGCAGCGAGGCCTTCTGGCTCTGTTGTAGTCTTCTCCTTGCTCCAGAATGGTCTTCAGAGACTGTCACACTTTTCTCTCCAAAACTTGGTATCAACCATCCTCTCTAGTCTATAGAGTCTCTGTGAAAAGTCTCCTTAAAAAGTTGTGCCAATGGGCTTTGTAAACTCTGATTTATGGCCCATTGGTGCTAGGTTACACTTCTTGCGCTCTACCTGCGCTCAGCGTAGGTGGAGCGCAGGAAACAGTATTGAAACGTCATTACTGCACTTTACCCGCGCTTAGCGCCGGTGGAGCGCAGGAATCGGTATTGAAACATCATTCCTGCGTTTAGCGCAGGTGGAGCGCAGGAATCAGTATTGGATTTCAACTTGCTCTTCATTTTAGTCTTGCTCTACACAACTTCTGTGTCTTGTATTTGATGCTTCCTTTTAGATTATAATTGCAATAATTCATAGTCAATGAGTGCTGAAATTACATAGAAATTTACGTAATTCTGACACTCATCAACAGCTACTGTGCGAACTGAATATCTCCCAACTTATACTTCGTATCAATGATACAACCGTTCAGAATGAAGAACCATATGTTTCGAACCTACTGCCAAAATTTCATCCCGATCCAACAGTGAACGAATCTACAGTAGTGGTTTTACTATAGCGGCTCTGTGTAAAAACGAGAATGACTTTCTCTCTTTCTCTCTCTCAAAGTGCTTGGTGTTCTGTATGACTTTAAACCTTTTCTCTTACTCTCTTTCTGACTTTAGACCCCTCTCCACTTATATAAGTGAGACATCAAGTGAGCTTCTCAATTTGAGCCTTTTCTCCACATAGGAAGGGAGCCCAATACCCAACAACCCCCCACCTCAACCCCCATCCCTCTTCCTCGTCTTCCATTCACTACAACAAAAATAACTTTGGAGTGCGGTTCCGTGCGCTTTTAGATTGCGGTTGTAAGCGCACTCTAAAGTCCTGTTGTCCAAAGTACACGTGCACTTGGAGTGCGGTTATGAACCGCATTCTTAGTGACTACTTAGAGAGCGGTTCTAAGAACCGCACTCCAAGTGCGTTGTTAGCTACAAAACTTTCCATAGTTAATCCATAGTTAAGGTTTATATATTGCTTATCAACCCGTTGTTTCCAATTAGTTTAAAACAGATAAATGAAGCAAAATTTCCTATAAGAATCAACAGCAATACCTCCAAGCCTATTACATAATATTGAATTTTCAACAATACAAACCCTACTAAATCACTCATGAACCTTAAAATTAAAATTGGTAAGATAAAATATACATAATTAACTAAAGAAAAATATAATTTAAATAATTAACTAAAGAAAAGTATAATTTACAGATTATTTCTTGACATTAATAGGCATTTGTTAATTATTAACGTAAGACAAATTAGGTTAGTCCAACTAATCAACGTAAGACAAACAAAATGTTAATATACTTAGATATATATTACTTAAATGCAAGGATATAGCGTGGTTAGAGGTGGAAGACTGTCTTTAATCCTAAACTTATAAATATCTTAGTTAATATATATCACCAAGTTACCTATGTAAAATGTTAATAATTTACCAAAGAAAAAAAATCCTGGGGTGGTGGTTTAAGAAACTAGAAGACAATTACCTTGCTATTTTATTTATTCCAAAGTTGTGGATGCGTTTAAAATCTAAAGACAATTGCTTGATACACTAACTCTTTGTCCTTCCTGCATAATATAAACTAAAGATAAATAAAAAATTAAATAAGGATGTAACTGAAAGGAAGCAACCCTGCAAACAAAAAAAAAAACAGAGAAATTAAAATATATGTGTAAGTAAACAATAAAGTATATATGCAGACAATAGAATATATAGTATAAAAAGCAACATGAAATTTTTTTATTTGCAACATGAAATAGATCTAAGAAAGAATATTACGTTTTTATAAAGCATGGCACTCACATACTTAGCAATGGAATTGATTCTTCTGGATTTAGTAACAGACATTGCCTCAAAATAAACAGGACACCCTGTGTCAGTTGCCACCAAGAAATGTAGATAATAATACAACAATTGTTTTTATAATATTTTCATCTTACTGACTTCAGTCATTTATAACGATTGTTATTACTTATATAAATATGTAAGGATGTGAAGTACATCTTTTAGCTTGCTTAGTTTCGAGATTCGTGAGTTTAATACTTGAATGATCAACTTACAAGAGCTTTCACACAAGCAACACCAGCTACTACCTCGCCATTAATTTCTCAAATATGTGATACTAAAGACTTTAATGGAACTCTAGTGTCATACAAAACCACATAGGCATGTACCTATTTTCTTATCCAAGAATTGATGAAAATAGATGCAGTTATAACACACGTTTATAGGATCAAGACAAATGATCAGCAGTCACATAATATTCTCTTTACTTACTCACCAATCTAGAGAATGGGAGAAGCAAAACCAAAACAACACAACAATTGATCCATAAAATGCAGATTGCATACAGTGGTAGCATTAGCTAATAAAAGCATTAGCTCTTGTTGTTATTTGAGCTAATGTTTGATAGACAGTAACAAAAAGCAATGTCTTTCTTCATAATAACTTCTGTAAAATCAATCAACCATGTAGAATACCCAGTGGATATAATGTGGAGAGCTGAGAAGCTCAGGGTTCTCATTACTAAGATCCTGTTATGATGGATGGGTTAGAATATAAAGTTGAGAGGAGGAAGGCTCAGGCTAGGCTACACGCCATGCACAAAAAGGGGTTGTACAGTAGGGATTGAAAGGCAAAATCTATGTTTGGAGGGTGATGATTATTCTATGACTGACTACCATTCCTATAACCGAGGAAATGTAACTTTGTATTAAAAAAATCCATAACAATAAGCAACTCTGATACGACATGACCACTAGAAAAATGCATAAGAAAATGTGATGTCACACAATAGAGGACAAAAGGATTAATAACAGATCCATTTCTTTTAAGTAAGCACACGATTTGAAACCAATTTTGTTAAGACAGTAAGCTACCTAATACATGCATATGGTATTTTAAGAATATGGTTTTACCTTGACAAGCCATTACTGCCTACATTGAACACAACTGTCTGCAAAGTGATATCAAATAGATTTGCATTTAGACTTTGAGTGACTACTGCAACATTAGACTGAGAACTGGAAAGGCAATGAAAACATTTAGTAAGCCCTTCCTCGATAACATTATTATTTCACAGGCAGAATTTTTACAAGATTGCAAATTATCTGAATCCATCTCCAATTTTGCTAAACCAACTTTCACATATTCCTCGTTGCTGAATGTGCAATAATCACGGCACAGAAGCAGTCATTTATTAAAAATAGATTGTTAACCATTAAGATTAAAATAACATGATGCAAAAATAAAATTCTTTACCTATTGAAGAGTAGAACATTTATATGTGAGAAATTGAGTGAAGATTTTTCCGATAAGGACTGGAGGCAGTTGAAACCTAAAACAATATATCATGCTTAAGCAATTTTTAGAAATAGAGAAAACAAAGCTACCAGGGAGATAATTGCTTGATACTCATAAGTTAATGAGTCATATTTGCAACTCTGACTTCCCTCTTTTGCAACTCCTTTATAAATATCAGACCATATAGATATTGGACCAGGAACCAACACAGAAATGTTCCCTAATTCATGCATTAGCCATTGGTTATTGAAGTTCTAGTGCACAAATGTAAAATTGCATCTCTAAGTATTGGTTACACTCTTACTAATCACAACAGTACTATAGACAGTCAACCCAAATAAACAGAAATAGGGAATTATACCTTTCAACCGATCATTTCTTAAATAATCTTATTTCGTACTTCCTCTCTCCCCAGGGGTTCTGTCCAATTCATCAGTAACTTTTCTCTGCAAATCCATTGGCAATGTTGGGAATTGCTCACAAAGATCCCTATCAATCACATCCTACACAATTTTACAAGCCTCTTAAAAATTCATCAAAATTTAATGTTATCTTACAAACCCTAAATTCAATCCCAAATGAAAAATAAAACAGCCTGATTCAGATCAATAAATTAGTAGACAGAGCATTACATACCTCAAAATATGATAACAAATATCAAGTTAGCAAAACGATAGTGAAGGTATAACTAGCTATTTGTACCTTCACCTGTGACAAAAAAGGCACTGCGACGGGGCGGGGTGGAGCTGTGCACGAGTTTTGTGAAGGGGAGACCATGGAACCCTAACCCTGTGCAAGTTCCTCCTGGCTCGATCCGAGTAATCTCTTGACGGCGCACTGAACAGGGTCGAATACCCGTGACATAGTGAAGGGAATCGAGGAGAGAAAGTTCAGGGAGGTGGTTTCCAGGGATATATAATGTGTAGGTCACCGGGGCAGATGAAAATGCGGTGGAAGAGGTGTTAATCCAAGAAGTTGTTTCCGCCTTCCGACGAGATCAAGAAGTCATCGAAGGTGGAGGTGGTCGTCGGGGTGAAAGTTAGGAGAGGAGACAAGAGAAGGAAGATGGGAGGGAGTGGGGAGACAAAAAGAGGGCTTTTTAGGGCGAGGGGAGCAGGGAGGATAGGAAAGGAGGTGAGTAGCAGTGTGGAGAGGAGGGGATAATAAGTGTTTCGTGCCTATGAGTCAGCGATTTTAGGCACCATGGAATGCGGTTATGCAATGACTGCACTCTCATACTTTAAGAGTACTTTGGAGTGCGGTTCTGTGTCAACCGCACTCTAATGCTCTGTCTCCGTAGCTCAAATCTGTTGTAGTGATTAGTGATTTTTTAATTTAAAGATTTAGCTTTTGAAATTGGATGAGTGTTTTTGAAAAAAGAAGAAGAATTAAAAAAAGAAGGGTGGGAAAAAAAAAGTCAGAGGTGAGAAAAGCAATTCCTGACTGAAACGTGATGATGTTCCATAAATCACATATGGTCGGTACCTAATGGTAAAAATGTATAAATGAGTAAAAGATATAGCATATATTTTTCTCAAATTTATGTGGATTTATCAAATCACACTTGATATAATCACCCATTATAAATATCTATTTAAAAAAAATAGAGAATCATAATAAAAAAGAAAGAAAAGTTAAAAAAAGGGAAAAATGGAGCCAAAAAATATTTAATAAAAGATTGACACATCTATATAATTAAAGTTTTGATTATTTTTAATAAATAGGTAATTTGGTGTTAAAAGATGAACTTCAGAGATTATTTTTAGTGACAAATAATACAGAAATAGTGGTAAGAGACTTCAGTAAATGGGTAGATGGTGGTTGGAGGTGGAATCTTGAGACGCATAGAACTTTCTTTGAGTGAGAGTTACCACTTTTTAATGAGTTGTTGCAAGTAATAAATACAATCAATTTGAAATAAAGCATGTTAGAAGACATTTAAAAATCACAAAAAATGGTTTTTAATTTTGAGTTTTGAATTGTAAAAATTTAGTTGAATTTTTTTAAAATAAAAAACTAAAAATTCGTAACCACCCAAACAGTACCTAACATTCTCAATATGCTTAACAAACAAAAAAAAAAACCAGCATTCTCAATACCTAAAATAAAAGTATATGAACAACACGATCATTTTTATATTATCACATTATTGTTATACAAAAAGTATATTCGTTAATTTTTTATAATAACCACAAGTATTTCTTGTACAATTAGAGATAATCTTACTCAAAGTTTAATCACACTTAAAGTTTCTCAACCTATCTAAATAAAGGATTTGGCTCCTCTAAAGTGAGCCTCTCACTTTAGAGAGTAAAGTGAGATAATCCTAACCATTGATTAATTTAAGGGTTCAGATTAATACTCTTTTAATTTAATTTCATAATTAAAAAAACCACTTCCCGCCAATAATTAGTAATGGCAGTAATGGCTCAGTCACGTAATCTCTTGTTTCATGATTTTGCGGCAACTGATTGAGCAATTTCACAACCATCTTCGCATCGCATCGCATCTCATTGACATCATCGCGTCTGAAGTCGAAATTCCTTTCTTAGCGTCGTTACCTCATCGTCGCTACCAGTGTGCTTCGACTTCGAATGACAAAGAAGTTTTCATAGGTAATTTTCATTCTACTCTCTTTATCAGGGCCATTTTTTTCTTTTATCAAATGTTGACTTTATTGCTTATTGCTTATATAATAACCAATACAATGGGTGCTGCAATAACAATGAATCTAAATTATGTTTGTTAGTAAAAAGAAACCTTTGGCAAGATACTGCATGTTTAACGTATTTGTTGTATGTTCATTTATATGCTTTACATCAAGAGCATTTGTGCCAAACATTATGAAGAATCATGTAAAATAACTATTACTTAATTATTTATTTTTTTCACAAGTTATTCACAATGGGTAAAAACTTTCGGAAAGAAGTATCAACTTCTGTACATCGTCCATGGCTGTCTCAAGAAGTTGAAAAACTCAATCAATTCAAGAAACGAATTTGGAATTATCTTATTTGAGGTTAGTTGTCACCACCTTTATATTTTGATATTTATTTATTTATTTTTAATTATTTAATTTATGATAATATATATTATTATTTCTTATCAGGTCAACTGCAGCAGAAAAAATACCTAAACTGGGTATGGAGTTTGATACTATACATCAAGCTCGAGAGTTTTGGACAAATTATGGTGGAATTGTTGGTTTTGACATAAGACAATTGTATGCAAATAAGAGTAAAGTGGACCATCGTGTGAATAGCTTGCGACTTGTGTGTGCAAAGGAGGGTCATCGAAGACAAGATAAGCGAGATTATTTAACACAAATTCCTCGTGCAGAAACAAGAACGGGTTGTCAAGTAAGAATGACACTGAAGTTAGTACGTGAAACTGGAAAGTATGTGATTTATGATCTTGAGTTGAATCACAATCATATTTTGCAAACTTCAGAAACTATCCATATGATGCCTTCACAGAGAAAGATTTCAGAAGTGCAAGCTTTGCAAATTGATTTGGCTGATGACTCTGGTATAAGACCAAAGAAACACATGAGTTGATTAGTAAGCAAGCGGGTGGGAAAGATGTCCTTGGATATACCAAACAAGATCAGAAAAACTATCTTCGAAGCAAACGAAAGCGAGAGTTGGCATATGGTGAGGCTGGAAGCCTATTAAGGTACTTCCAACTCCAATTACGAGACAATCCTTCATTTTACTATGCTATACAATTAGATAGTGAGGAAAAAATTACAAATATTTTTTGGGCTGATGCAAGAATGATTATTGAT
Source organism: Sesbania bispinosa (assembly GCA_026901365.1). Taxonomy (NCBI): domain Eukaryota; kingdom Viridiplantae; phylum Streptophyta; class Magnoliopsida; order Fabales; family Fabaceae; genus Sesbania; species Sesbania bispinosa. The sequence continues at coordinate 135,518 of QLOH01000246.1, forward strand.
TATGCTATATTTGGTGATGTGATTACCTTTGACACCACATACTGCACGAATAAAGAAAGTAGGCCATTGGGTGTTTTTTGTGGATTTAATCATCATCGAGAAACAGTTATATTTGGAGCTACTCTTTTGTATGATGAGACAACTGAGTCTTTCATGTGGTTATTTGAGTCATTTTTAGCAGCTCACAAGCATAAGAATCCTAGAACAATTTTCACTGATCAGGACCCTGCAATGGCAAAAGCTTTAGCCGAGGTGATGCCACACACCTATCATGGATTATGTGTTTGGCATATTATGCAAAATGGTATACGACATTTAGGAAATATGATGAAAAATGGTTCTAGTATTTTGAAAGATTTCAAAGCTTGCATGTACAATTATGAAGATGAATCAAAATTTCATGAGGCATGGGATGCTTTGCTTTATAATTATAAAGTTGACAGTAACACTTGGTTGCAAAGTATTTTTAAGGTGAAGAGAAAATGGGCTCATTGCTATATGAAGAAGGTTTATACCATTGGAATGCGAAGTACTCAGCTCAGTGAAAGCTTTAATAGTGATTTAAAAGATCATATGAGATCAAATTTAGATATAGCACAATTTTTCAAGCATTTTGAGCGAGTTGTAGATTCCAAGCGGTATAAAGAGTTAGAAGCTGAATATAATGCTAGAAAAAGCTACCTCGACTTAAGATGGAGCACTCACCATTGCTAAAACATGTCGGCCATCTTTATACTCCCACTGCATTTGATTTTTTTCAAAATGAATTTGATTGGAGTTCTGCTGCCTATATTGTTTCTTGCAATGAGGTTGATCAAATGATTACATATGTTGTTGCTATTTTTGATAAAGTTGGAGAATATGAAGTTATTGGTAATATGAAAGAAAAGACAATTTCATGTAGTTGTGGAATGTTTGAAACAATGGGTCTTTTGTGCTGTCATGCTTTGAAAGTGTTTAATGTGTGGGATGTGAAACAAATTCCAAATCAATACATTGTGAAGAGATGGACAAGAGAAGCAAGAGATATGATTGTTCATGATGTGAATGGAAAAGTTGTTGAAGCAAATGTTAAAATGGATTCCGGTGAACGATATAGAAAACTTTGTTTGAAATTGGGCAAATTAGCTGCTCGATCATCTGATTATGAAGAAACATATAATCTTGTTGATCAAGGTATAGATGAAATGAATAAGATGGTTGATTCATTTTCCAGATGTCAGCTAGCGGTGGAAATGATGTACCTATATTGGAGAGTGGTTTTGAAAATATTAAAGGCTTGAAAAAGAAAGAAGGACATAAAGGTAGAAAGAGATTGAAAAGTTGGGTTGAAAAACAGTCTAAAAAAGGAATGCTTCAAACAAACAGGTATCCTCAAACCAACAATCTCAGGTAAAAGTTTTTGATATTTTAAATGTGTTGTATGCTTTACTTTTTTATAATATTTACCTTTCTCATAAATTATTTGTTTTACAGGACAACCTTTCTCAAATCCCAGCTTCAATATCATTGACAAGTCAAGCTTTTTCATCACAGGATTCATGCTTTAATATTGCCCATCCATCATCAGCTCAAGTTACACCATCATGTTTGGATAACTGAAAGCTAGAGTTGAAATGGTTTCTCTCTTTAAGTTAGATTTGGAAGCTAATTTATGGTTTTGTATAGCAGTTACAATTATCTGTTGAGAATAAACTTGTCTGAAATTGACAATTGTATTTGAAACAAGTTATTTTGAAACCTCATGGATCTCTTGTAAGTCATGCATACTATGACCAATAACAAATTGATAAAATTGAATGTGATTCAGGTTGAACACAACACCCCAACCATGCTAACATCCAAGATTAGACTTTGACAAACAGAGAGCATGGCTCAGTAAACTTGGTGACTTTATTAGTTCTGTCAGAATATCAAGCATTAACTTTATTGGTTGTGCTATGTGAAATAGGAAAACTTGACCAACTCTACTTTCCATTACCTGGTAAAAGAACGGGCTCTGCCTCTTAACAGCTAAATCAGATCATATTTGGTGTATTTTGCAAGTCTAGCAGACTTTTCAGAGATATCCTCTGGAAAATTTAATTATTAGAAACTCAACCCTATCAAACAAACAAAAAAGCTAATGATCAGAAAAATACAAATTTTTCCTGGTCTGGAGCCTACCGGGTTAAGCCTGTGACAGCGCAAAACACATTCACATTCAAGAGGAACTACATTGCAAAGCTGTCATGGGATAAAAAGTATGGGTTGCTGGAAGATAAGAAACTTCATAAACTACATCGGACAAAAGTAATGATGTTTTTCTGCAAGGATGGAGCTAACCTGGTGTTTCATCCAGATAACTCATATTAGATGATTTCACTATGTCAAAGATCCTTCATTAAGACCATTTATATAACCCTTAACTCAAGAAGTTTAGTGAAAGAAAGCTAAAATAAACAATTTCTTCTTTGTTATTATGCCTAAATTTTAAGTATAAAACTGTTTCTGCAGACTGATTTTAATTGGAAATGAGCATTGATTAATTTAAGGGTTCAAAGGTGTAAAGTTCAAATTTGTGGTTTTGTAACAGTTACAATTTGCTTGTATATGATACTATATGAATTTATATTTTACTCCATTGACTTCACCAAACATGAAAATAGTGTAATTGGAAACTAAAATAATTTTCCATTAATATATGAAAATTGTACAAGTGGGAGATGTATGATTGAAATTAATAGATTACACAATTGGATAGTATTCCTAAAGCATAACTTTAATCAGCACCTAATATAACTAAACTTATAAGCCTATGCATGTCAGCATGTTGTTGGTCTTGTGCTACTTTAAGAGAGCTCATAAGTTGCCTTCGAAGCTTTGGTTGGCTTGTTCAAATTTTCATCAAGTATGGTTACACCTTGCTATACTAGTTCCATGGAGGTGTCATGTGCAGCTACCAGAGTTCTGTGGCTTAATGTACTCTTTCTTTATGGTTGCATTTCACAGCTACAAATGTCAAGGAAGCCATCTGTACTCAACAAAATAAATGTGCAAAAGCAAATAAAAAATAGTTACATCAGTATTATAATCTCAGCTAAATGAAAATAGGTAGCAACTATGATCCTGAGTTGGCATTGGCAACAACAACCTCTGTTCTATTAAGAAGCAACCAAAATTCCCAAGGTCATAGTTTTTTATAAGCAGCAAGACAAACAATAATTGTAACCCATGGAAGCACAAATTCCACTGCTGCAAAGAACACTCTAGAGCCAGAAGTCCAAGCCATAACCAGCAAAAACCACGAATCTCAACTAAGATCTAAGCCAATAAACTATGGAAGTAAATATCATAGACTAAACCAAGCCACCATCTGCATAAATTCAACCAGCACATAGACAAACCAGTACCAAAATATAATCAGTAAAATGCCACCACCAAGGCTACAATGCATCAGAAAATACAACATATAAATTCAGAATGGTCCAAACAGATTATAAACAAGTTGCTAACTGAGTATTCCTTTCAGAAATTGGTAGAAAGATTGTGGAAACAACTTATCTTGTGTGTAGTTCACCAAAAAAAATCGTTAGTTTAATGTATTTTACAGAATATTTTGTTTTCAACTTATCTTGCTCTCCAATCAATCCCTGCTCATCTCTAATCAACTTATCGTGACCATTTTCCACCGCCTCACAATCACACACAACAATCCCTGCTCTCCATTTTCCTGCAAAAATCACAACAGCCCCATAGGAGAACCTTCAGGGAAACCACCATGATCACCACTCTAGAAGAACCTGCGGCGAAGCAATGGGCAAACGGAGGGAGGCAGCGAAGCGGTTTTAGACGAACAGAGCAACGACCAGGATACTTCTCGACGGAGGGAGCGACCATGCCTCGACGTCGCCGCCGCAACCCCAACAAGTGTTGCAGCCATGCCATCACATCGCCGCCGCGCACAAAAAAAATCCCTTTTCATCGTGCACCCATTTGTGGAGCTCCACGTCGCCGCCGCAGCCTTCACGTCGCCGTCGCGCATAATAATTAGCAAGGATAACCACAATTCCCTTGATCCCCTTTTCATCGAGCACCAATTTGTGGAGTCGAATCCATAATGAAGAATGTGAGAGAAAGAAAAAATGACAGAGGAGGAAACAAGGGTGGATTGGATGAACGATTTCATATTTGTTTTTATTTTAATTTTAAAAAATAATACAGTAAAATCTGAACCCTTAAATTAATCAATGGTTAGGATTATCTCACTTTACTCTCTAAAGTGAGAGGCTCACTTTAGAGGAGCCGAATCCCTAAATAAAAACTTATAGCTTAAATAAGAAATTGTAGCTTAAACAAGTACCTTATGGCTTAAGTGGCTAACCATAACTTATTTATAAAATATGTTAATTTACATTTGGATGAAAAACTTCCAAGTACGTTCAAATATAAAAAGTTTACATCCGCTTATCCATACAAAATACAATAATAAATAGAAATTTAATTGTAATGTAAATTAGAAATACCAAACACTAAAAATTACTGGAGGACAAGAAAAAGGCAAGGTCATCGTACAATATTTTAGCCAAGTTCTTAATTCTGCCATTAAGAACAGATTAAAAAATATACTTACAAATGGAGGAACATTGTTGTGAGAAAGTAGCCAGATACTGTGAAATCAAAATCCGCAATGGGCATTTATGTTAAGTTGTGGACCAATAATGGGCAAGCTTATCTATATTGATTAGTCTTTGCTATTCTCACCCACTTTTTCTTATTCCCACCCCATATATGTTTTTCCAAAATACATTTCTCTAACACCCCATTCATTCCCTTTCCCCTTCACCCCACCCTCACGGCCTCATCCATGGCCGCCACCACCACCACCACCGCCACCCACCGTAATCTCCCCATTTCCCTTTGTAGAAACCACAGGAAACACTAGAAGGAGGGTTGAATAGTGTTTTATAAATCTTAAACTGATATTGGAAAACCTTTCACAAGAAGTACTTTTCACAAAGAGGTTTTTATAACTTGCTGAAACTAGAAGTTTTATACTTGCTGAAGTAACTTCAGCAGGTTTAATAAAACAGTTTATGAATTTTTTCTTCAATCTATTAAGATAGTTTTTCAGCTTAAAGTTATAAAACAAAAAACTCATAACCCTCCATATTAGTATAAACCAAATTTAAATGAGCTAAGGGTAAGATACGACTTACCCAAAAATTTATACTGGTTCACCCACCACAACTGTGAGCTACGTCTAGTCCCAAAGCCAAAAAACTAAGGATTTCCACTATCTGATCAGATATACAAGTATTCTTTTCTATCAAGCCTCTTCAAGCTCTACTACAACAAGTATTGTTTCTTACCAAGCCTCTCCAGGCTCTACAACAAGTATTGTTTAAACAACAAGCCTCTTCAGGCTCAAACAGAAAAACTGTTTTAGAAGAAAGATTGCCTAAGCTTTGAAACTACATAAGTTTAAAGCCTAAACTGGGTAAGATGTACAATCTACTGGGTTGAACTCGGGATATGAAAATTTGAGTACAAATGAAACAGAGTGTAAATATTTCTTAGAGAAATTTTGCAGCACTTCAGCAAGTTGACGTTCGTTCTCTCTTTTCTTCTCTGCATGAAGACTTGTATTTATAGAGAGAGAGAGAGATTTGAGACCGTTTAGACTTCTCTATAAATCCCGTTGTGAAATAGCTTTATTTCCGTTGAGATACAAGCTTCTGATAGCTTGCAGCAGCAGACAAGGCAGAGGTAGATGTGCAGCAGCGCTGACTCTACTTTTCTGAGCAAAAAGTACTTTCACAGTAGAGACTACCTTTTTGGTGAACATGGATTTGAAATATACCAAAAAGTTTCTGATTTTCCTTTCCAGAAGAGGTGAGGTGCAGACAACTGGCAGAAAGGAAAGGAAAGACTTGAGTCTTCAAAAGAGATCATCAGAGAAGCTCATTTCAAAGATGATACAATTCTCAGTACGACGTCTCACGACTTCAAAAGGTTTATCGGCTTCAGTAGGTCCTGAAACTTCAGCAGGTTCCTCTCCTTCAGAAGGTTGCACCACTTCAGAGGGTTCCATAACTGTGGAGAGTTGCTCTTTCAGAAGGTTGCTGAAACACAAAAAATGGCTTTAAGAGAATTTACACTATCTTTCAGAATGCTTTAACCAAATTTGTTATTCATTAAAACTTAGGATTATGAGACTTAAAACATTATTAATCACTTAATAATATTTTGAGACTCAACATTCTCCCCCTTTTTAATGATGACAAATTTGCTTAAACTTACAAATATCTGAAGGGAAATTAAATAGAATTAAGTTTAAAGAATTCTCCCCCTTTGTCAGATACTTAGATAAGTGCTTGCTTCCCCTGAACAAAATATTTCTTCTCTAAAAAACACTTAAACTTCTGATTTTGTTAGTTTATATTATTCCCCGATTTGTCATCAATCAAAAGGGTTTCCAGAGCTTGCTGAAGTAACAAATGTGCAACAAAGCAATAAATTCAGGGTATTAAAGTTGTTGAAAGATCATATATGAGAGAAAAAGAGAATGCAGCAAGAGCAGGAAAGTTTAGCAGGTATGCATATATCAGCAAATTCAATTATCAGAGAATGCAAGAATGTGCAGATTATCTCTTATGAACTTAAACCTCTCTTCAGCAAGGGGTTTTGTGAATATATCAGCTCATTGATGCTCTGTATCAATGAACTTAATATAAAAAACACCTTTCTGAACATTGTCCCTAATGAAATGATGCTTGATTTCTATATGCTTAGCCCTAGAATGCTGGATGGGATTTTTGGAAAGATTTATTGCACTTGCATTATCACAGAACACAGGAATAGATTTAACAAAAATGTTAAAATTCTCAAGCTGATACTTTACCCAAACCAGCTGTGAGCAACAACAATATACTCAGCTTTAGCAGTTGAGAGGGATATGGTGCTTTGCCTCTTGCTAACCCAATAGATTATATTTTCTCCAATGAAGTGGAATCCTCCACTTGTTGATTTTCTTTCAACTCTATCTTCAGCAAAGTCAGCATCACAATATCCTAATAACCTGTAGTCCTTACTCTTCTTATAGCATAGACCAAGATTAGTAGTACCATTGAGATATCTGAAAATTCTTTTTACAGCTTTGTAATGAGTTATTCTTGGATCTGATTGAAATCTTGCACACAGACAAACACTGAACATAATGTCAGGTCTTCTTGCTGTAAGATACAATAGAGATCCAATCATACCTCTATACATAGTTGGGTCAACACATTCTTCTCTTTCATCTTTACTTAAAATGGCTGAATGATGCATAGGAGTTGACATAGGTTTGCAATCATGCATGTTGAACTTATTAAGCATTTCTTTAGTATATTTCTCCTGATGGATCCATATACATTCAGAATCTTGCTTAATCTGAAGCCCTAAGAAAAACTTGAGTTCACCCATTAAACTCATTTCAAACTCAGATTGCATTAGCCTTGAAAACTTTGTGCATAATGAAGAATTTGTTGATCCAAAAATAATGTCATCAACATATATCTGAACAAGAATTAGATCTTTGTTAGACATTTTTCTAAAAAGAGTTGTATCAACCTTTCCTCTTTCAAAACCATTTTTGAGAAAAAAAATTGCTCAATCTGTCATATCAAGCTTTGGGAGCTTGTTTAAGACCATATAGAGCCTTTTTCAGTTTAAAAACATCACCTGGAAAAGTTAAATTTTCAAAACCAGGGGGTTGTCTAACAAACACCTCTTCCTCAGTGAATCCATTTAGGAAGGCACTCTTTACATCCATCTGATATAGTTTGATGCCATTATTGGCTATATAGGAAAGTAAAATCCTAATGGCTTCAAGCCTAGCTACAGGTGCAAAGGTTTCAGTGACGTCAATACCTTCTTGCTGGTTGTAGCCTTGAGCAACCAATCTAGCTTTGTTTTTTATCACTTGTCCATCTTCAGAGAGCTTGTTTCTGAACACCCATTTGGTTCCAATAATTGTTTTCCCATTGGGTTTAGGAACAAGAGTCCAGACATCACTCCTGGCAAATTGATTCAGCTCTTCCTACATGGCTAAGATCTACCATTCATCATGCAGAGCTTCATCAATATTCCTTGGTTCAATTTCAGAGAGGGAGGCAAGATTATTGACTTCTCTAAGCCTTGATCTTGTTCTTACACCTTCTGAAGTTTCACCAATGATTTGCTCTCGAGGATGATTAGACTTGTATCTCCACTCATTTCTGCGAGGAAATACATGCTCAATTAGCTCTTTGAAGAGGATCAGCTTCGGCAGGTTGATCGGGAAACTGTTCAGCAAGTACTTCAGAGGGTCCTTTAGCAGGTCCTTCAGCTCCATTCCTGCAAAATCATCTTCTAGATTTGATAGTTCCCTATCAGTCTCTTTAGCATCATTAAATCTAACATGGATTGATTCTTTTACTGTCAAGGTTCTAGATTTATAAACCCTATAAGCCTTGGAAGTTTCTGAATAACCAATGAAGAATCCTTTGTCAGATTTAGAATAAAATTTTCCAAGGTAATCTTTGGTGTTAAGTATGAAAAACTCACAGCCAAAGATGTGAAAAGAAGAAATGTTGGGTTTTCTTCCTCTCCACAATTCATAGGGGGTTCTTTTGAGAATTGGCCTTACCAAAATTCTATTTTGAATGTTGCAAGCAGTGTGAACAGCCTCTGCCTAGAATGATCTTGGTAGGTTGCTTGAAATGAGCATGGTTCTACCCATCTCCTGCAAGCTTCTGTTCTTTCTCTCAACAACCCCATTTTGCTGAGGTGTTCTTGCCACAGAGAAATTGTGTGAGATCCCATTCTCATCACAGAACATGCCGAAGCTTGAGTTTTCAAACTCACCACCATGATCACTTCTGATAGCAGATATGCAAAAACCTTTTTCATTTTTCACCTTCTTACAGAATTTTGTGAAATTCTCAAAAGTTTCATCCTTGCTTTAGAGGAATATCACCCATGTAAATCTAGAGTAGTCATCCACAATGACCAAACCATATTTTTTACCAGCAAGACTTACAGTTCTCTTAGGACCAAACAAATCAATGTGAAGTAGTTCTAAAGGTCTTGAGGTACACACAACATTTTTACTCTTAAAAGAGCTTCTTGTCTTTTTACCTTTAAGATAGTTTTCATATAATGTCAGATTTGAAAGAGAGCTTGGGCAGTCCTTTTACAAGGTTGTGTTTTGTTAACTTTGAGATTAATCTCAAGCTGGCATGCCCAAGTTTCTGATGCCAAATCTGTTTTCATCTTTAACAGAAAGAAAACAAGTCACATTTTGATACGCAAGTTCCTCAAGATCTATTTTGTACATATTGTTGTGTCTCTTGGCAGTAAAAATGATTTGATCTGAAGCATCTTTGACTACACATCCATACCTAGTGAAGGACATGACATATCCACTGTTACATGATTGACTTATGCTCGACAGGTTGTGTTGAAATCCTTCCACAAGGAGAACATTCTGAATAACAGAGAGAGGGGAGATACCTACAAATCCTATACATGTGATCTTTCCTTTCTGATTCCCTCCAAAGGTGACGACACCACCATCTTTAGGTCTAAGGTTTTGGAACAAATACCTTTCTCCCGTCATGTGTCGTGAGCAACCACTGTCCAAATACCATTTATGGTGTCTCCTTTGTCCTATTAAACACATCTGCAACAGGAACAATCATAGATTTAGGTACCCATATCATTTTGGATCCTCTTTTGTTAGCAACAGGTTTTCCCTTCTTCTTGTGCTTGCACTGAGACACATGATGTCCAGGCTTCCCACAATGTGAGCATCTCCTACCTTTCTTAGCTTTATTAGCAGGTTTAAACTTGGAATCATGTGATGACTCACTGTCTGAATATCCCAAACCACCTTTGTTCTTGGAATTCTTTTAAATACCCAACATTCTGTTAAGGTTCTCAGTTCCATTAACAAAGTTGACAAGGTCCCTAGTAAGTTCAGCAACTTGTTTTTTAATTTTCTCATTTTCTTTAGTCAAACCTTCTGAACTTCTAGCTTCAGAGTTCAAGAGTTTTTCCTTGAGTAAAAGGTTTTCAGTCTCAAGAGCTTCATTTTTAGTTGCAACCTCAGTATAAGCTCGAGATAGATCCTTGTACTCTTGGGAAAGCTCCTTAGAACTTTCCAGTAAATCATCATACATGTCTTGCAAGGTTTTAGGGATTACCTCTGGTTGATAGTTGTCTGAAGAAAGTAAGCTTGCCATCAAACATAAATTGGCTTCTTCAGCAGATTCATCTTCTTCTTCTGAAGTTGAATCATCCAGGTCCTCCCATGTAGCCATCAGACCCTTCTTCTTCTTAAAGGAGGGTTTCTTCAGCTTGGGACAATCCGCCTTCATATGACCTGGCTATTTGCATTCATAGTAAATAATTTTGTCAGTAGAAAATGATTCCTTACTTGACTTACCCATTTTTGGTTCAAAGGATGAGTGTTTTCTGAATTTTCCCTTATTCTAAAGCATCATTTTGATCTTTCTATTCAGAAGAGCCAAATAATCATCATCCTCAGAGCTTACTTCAGAGTTCTCACTACCTTCTGAAGTCTCCTCAGCTTTCATGGCTTTATGTGGCTCATGCTTCAGCGGCTTGGACTTGGCGTTCAAGGCCAATGACTTTTTCTTAGGAGCATCTTCACCAAGCTCTAACTCATGAACTTTAAGAGATCCCAAAAGTTCCTCTATCCTTAAGATATTAAGATCTTTAGCCTTTTGGATGGCTGTAACCTTGGGTCTCCAAGCCTTTGGTAAACTCCTTAGAATCTTGCGATTGTTATCACCAGAATCAAAGGTTCTGCCTAAAGACTTGAGTCCATTAGTCATTGTTTGAAACCTACCAAACATCTGGTCAATGGTCTCAAACTCTTGCATCTTGAACATCTCATATTGATGAACAAGCATGCTGATCTTGGATTGTTTGACATTATCAGTCCCTTCATGGGTTGATGCCAAAGTATCCCAGATCTCCTTGGCTGAAGAGCATCCATGCACCTTCTCATACTCAGCTTTACTCAAGGAGAAAACCAAGTAGATTTTTACTTTTGAATTGAGCTAAACACGAGCTTTTTGCTCACCAGTCCATTCTGCTTTGGGTATAGGCACACCACCATATGTGGGAATATAATCACCATCAGTGGCTACATCCCATAGATCTATGTTGCTGCTTTCAATGAACAACTTCATACGATCTCTCCAATAATGGTAATTTGTACCATTAAAAGCTAGGGGCCTTGAAACAGAGGCACCTTCTGCAATATAGTGAGGGTTGCTTGTAGAGGTTTCCATCTAGGATCTTCTTCCTCAGCACTGTTAGATGCTCAACCCGAGATTGAACTCTGATACCAACTGTAGAAACCACAGGAAACACTAGAAAGGGGGTTGAATAGTGTTTTATAAATCTTAAACTGATTTTGGAAAACCTTTCACAGGCAGTACTTTTCACAAAGAGGTTTTTATAACTTGCTGAAACTAGAAGTCTTATACTTGCTAAAGTAACTTCAGCAGGTTCAATAAAACAATTTATGAATCTTGTTTTTCAATCTATTAAGATAGTTTTTAAGCTTAAAGTTATAAAACAACAAACTCAGAACCCTCCACGTTAGTATAAACCAAATTTAAATGAGTTAAGGGTAAGAGAAGACTTAGCTAAAGATTTATACTGGTTCACCCACCACCACTGTGAGCTACGTTCAGTCCCAAAGCCAAACAACTAAGGATTTCCACTATCTGATCAGATATACAAGTATTCTTTTCTATCAAGCCTCTTCAGGGTCTACTACAACAAGTATTGTTTCTTACCAAGCCTCTCCAGGCTCAAACAGAAAAACTATTTTAGAAGAAATATTGCCTAAACTTTGAAACTACACAAGTTTAAAGCCTAAACTGGGTAATATGTACAATCTACTGAGTTGAACTCGGGATATGAAAATCTGAGTACAAATGAAACAAAGTGTAAATATTTCTTAGAGAAATTTTGCAGCACTTCAGCAAGTTGACGTTCGTTCTCTCTTTTGTTCTCTGCATGAAGACTTGTATTTATAGAGAGAGAGAGAGATTTGAGACCGTTTAGACTTCTCTAAAAATCTCGTTGTGAAATAGCTTTATTTCTGTTGAGTTACAAGCTTCTGATAGCTCGCAGCAGCAGACAAGGCAGAGGTAGGTGTGCAGCAGCGCTGACTCTACTTTTCTGAGCAAAAAGTACTTTCACAACAGAGACTATCTTTTTGGTGAACAAGGATTTGAAATATACCAAAAAGTTTCTGTTTTTTTGCCTTGCCAGAAGAGGCGAGGTGCAAACAGCTGGCAGAAAGCAAAGGAAAGACTTGAGTCTTCAAAAGAGATCATCAAAGAAACTCATTTCCAAGATGATACAATTCTTAGTACGGCGTCTTACGACTTCAGAAGGTTTACTGGCTTCAGCAGGTCCTGATACTTCAGCAGGTTCCTCTCCTTCAGGAGGTTGCACCACTTCAGAGGGATGCATAACTTCGAAGGGTTGCTCTTTCAAAAGGTTGCTGAAACACAGAAGATGCCTTTAAGAGAATTTGCACTATCTTTCAGAATGCTTTAACCAAATTCGTTATTCATTAAAACTTAGGATTATAAGACTTAAAATATAATTAATCACTTAATAATATTTTGAGACTCAACACCCTCTTGTCCCACCCCATGTTTGGAAGATAATTTTTAGTACGTATCTAGAAACCATTTCCAGACATGTACTTATAAGCCAAATTAAAAGATTGGCTTCCAGATACATATGTTTAGAGGCCAAACTAAAAAATTGACTTTCAAATACACATGTCTGAAGGCCAATTTTGTAAAAAACAAATGGTTTCCAAACAATGTGAGGGTTAGAGAAGAGGAAACAGGGAAAGGGAGGGAGAGGGGGCTTACCGTGGCTAGAGTGGGATAGTGATGAAGAGGAAGGGATGGTGTCAGGATCCTCTCCTGCCTCTCCATCCTCTCCAGCAAAATTTAGCTACGGAATAACTACGGATTAACTACGACTTTTGTTTCCTAGTTATTCCGTAGCTAATTTTGATGGAGAGGGTTGGAGACAATAGCTGGCTGGAGAAAATCCAAATCCGAAGGGATGAGGGTAGTTAAGGAAGAAATAAAAAAATTCGTAGTAGGGTAGGAATAGCAAAAAGGGGGTGGGAATAGCAAAGCCCATATTTGTTTTGTGAAGAGAAAGAAAAAATATTGAAGAAATCATCTTAAAAAACCCTTAGAAAGCCAAAGAATACATTATGCAATATTCTTCCATTTGGAATACGTCCATATGATGAAGAAATTATGTCATTATAAAACCTTGATCAAATAATTAAAATGTTCAAAATCTGAAAGCCATGCAAAGACATGCAAAAACATAAAAATCTGAAACCATAATTCAAAATCTCACAATACTAACTTCCCTTAGAAGGAAACTTGTTGGCTGGAATACTTCTTGTGCACCTCTTACACCCATCATTATGGTCCTCCAGATTAAGCTGAGATATACTTTTACAAAACTGAATCCAGGCAAAAGCTTTGGCCTTTCAACCAGACTCTGTTTCTGTGCTGCCCCCATTCTCTTTACTGCCTTCGGAAATTTCATTTGTGGGTTGTTCTTGTGGTGCATCTTGTTCAGGCTTTGCAGGTCCTGGACCAGCTGAAACCTTTACCATTGATGGACGTAAGAGACGGTCACCAAGTTTAAAACCCTTTCTGAATTCTTGAATTATGATGCCATCCTCAAATTCAGCAGAATCCTCTCGCATAATTGCTTCATGTAGCTTTTACAAGTAAAAAGTGAAAATATAGTTTATCAGAAAAATGCTCACGATTATCAATCTCCTATACACCAGAAACCAATAAAAATATTTAATGAAAATAGACCAAAGCATCTAGTATTTCATTTGAGGCAGCAACTGATGCAATAAGTTTGAGTCAAATCATCTTACAAGCATCCAACAGAAATTAATTTTTTAACTAAGAACATCTGTTGAGATTCTCACATATTTTGCTACCTTTTTTTAACTTGACTTTGTGAGTTGTGACACAGTTTTAAACTCACCAAGTTGGCTCGAAACAATCAAGAATTGCTTTGAGTTAAAAGCGTATCCAGGTCTTCAGGAAACCTGAACAAACTTGATAAAGTGTTTGAAAAAGTTCATCAAGTACTCGATTGAATTTCGAGCCAACTGGTTTGCATGCCTGCATCAATCATAGATGACAACATTATGCCAAAAAAAAATAAAAACAAAGGAATAGATGGAGATTTTTCATGGAAGGGAAAAGAGACTTCAAATCTTAAAGCAATATAGCAATAATCTCAAGATGACATAAGTCAAATCATTAGTGCAAAGTGTCACCACTCACCAACAATATTGAAAATTGTACTGGCTGGTGTACAATAAAGAGACCTATCTATGGTGTGTTTAGTTTAACGTTAAGACTGGCCAAACTCAAGTTTGGATTCCCCAACGCAACTATTACAACGTGAGTTTACCACGTTTCAACGCTAAACCAAACATGCTCCTAGTACTAAGACAATGTAATATAAACAGTTTGGGGCACTACAACCTTCAAAAAAATAAATTTATCAGTTTTATTTTAGACAAAACATTATTGCAAGCAGGACAATAAGATTATTTTTGTTTTGAAATTCAAATATATTTGAATTCAACTACAAGTGGAAATTGTTGATTAACTTACCAATGGATCAAAGGGTTTTCCAACTGTCTCCACTGGTTCAACTCCAAGTGAGGTTAGAATTTCAATGAACTGTTTATATATGCTCTGATAACTGTTGTTTATTTTCTCCTCTGCTTCTGTCTCCACCTTTATCTGAGATTTTGCTCTCTCAAAATTATCCAATACAGACAACAAACTCTCCACAACTTCCCCATGAGCATTAGAGACCAGTGAAAGGCAATCTCTCTCAGTCCTCTTCCGAAAATTGTCAAAGTCTGCACTAATCCTTAGAACCCGATCTCTTTCTATCGAAAACTCTTCAGATAAAGAAGCTACTTTCACTTCAAGACCTACTTTCTCATCTTCGATGGATTTTAATGATGATTCCAACTCAGCAACTTTGACTTCATCATTATTAGCTAATGCTTCTTTGGAAGATTGCAATAATCTGAGCAAAGGTGAAGCAGGTGTTTCATCAGCATCACTAAACTCATTATCACCAGTACTATCCTTTGCACCAATAGCACCATCTCAAGAGTCCTGTTACATTAGCATATCAGAAATTTAAGGTAAGACAAGGAACTAATACTAATCTTCAAATTCTTGAACCCACTATTTCCTTTATTAGAGGTAGTCAAAATTCCAAATGTAAAAAATAAGTATTCCATAGGGGCTCAGAAAAGGGTGAAGGAGTAGCAAAAAAAAAAAGTTGAACCAAAAAGAAAGAAAGGTGGTGTAGTGCGTAAAATCTTTTAATGATAAATCCGGACTCCATTAAGAAGAATAATATGTAGTAGTCACAAGCAAGCTTCAACTAATGTTTTACATAATGTAAAATGTCTCCAAAAGCAAGAGATATGCATTGTGGAAAAGATGATGGTGATACTGAAAATGCTAAAGAAAAATATTATATAAAACTAACATAATATGAAAAAATTCAAAAATAAAATGGAGAGGAGAATGAGAAACAATGAAAAAATATTAAACATCATACTTGCCTACAAGGTTGTCAAACTAGAGAATTTAAGAAAACTCATGAAGGGAGGGTAGTTGATATAGGGACAGTTAAAACCAAGAATAATTAATAGTGGGGTTATCTATCTCTATAATTTTGAGATATTTTATTTCATGATTGTACTTCTGCTTAAAGGTAGTATTTTAGGTCAGATTTATGCTAGTTAGGTGTTCTAGTATCTTACCTGTAAGGCCCAAGGACTCCTAATGGGTTTGGGTTGATAATAAGTGGGACTTTACTTTTCCCACCATATTTTTTGCTATTCTCACCCCCAAAAGTTTTTGAAAATTTATAAAATCCAAAACTACCCCTCAGTTAATTGGCTTACGGACAAGAGTGTCCGGGAATAGTTTCCGGATAGCCTTGTCCGTACGTTTTATAAAAAAATAACGTACGGACAAGGGTGTCCGGGAATAGTTCTCGGACACCCTTATACGTACGTTATTTTTTGTACGTACGGACACCCTCGTCCGTACGTTGTTTTTTTGTACATACGGACAAGGCTGTCCGGGACACCTTTGTTCGTACATTATTTTTTTGTAAAATTGAAAAGGAGAAATGGGGTGGAGGCGGGGAAAGGGGAAGGGAAAGGGGGAGGGGCAAGGAGGGGAAGAGGGAGGGCCATCGGAGCGAGATAGTGGGGTGGGGGAGGGGGGAAGAGAGAGGGGGTATTTTGGGTAGAAAAATATTATGGAGGGTGGGAATAGCAAAAACTGTGGTGGGAAAAGTAATGGCCTAATAAGTGTCTTGATTACAATGTGAGAGTTGTTTCTTTTCTTGTAACTTGCTTTCTTTTAAGTTGTGCCTAAGAAGTTGTTTAATAATTGTGGTTGTAATTTAGAATTCAAATTCCTATAGTGATTACGTGCATCTTTGCCTTAGCTTATTTTGAGGATTCTTTTTTTTTTTTTTGGGAAAAGAGTATAAAAGCACCACGAACTTTTACCTTTTACAAATAGACACTGTGAACTCTCACTTTATCATAATTAATCCTTAAACTCTTATCATTATTGAAATAAGTCTTTTTACCAACATGAAGTTAAATAACTAACGTATCTAATCTCATTCCTTCAAATTTTTTCATTTAAAATATTAGAAACACGTAAAATAAGGAGTAAGAAATAAAATTTACATTTTTTATTCTTGAATTTTATCATGTTCGAAACATATTTGAAATTCTAAAAGTAAAATATGATGGTGTTTTCTTTTAGTTTAGAGATTTTCCTTTTTTTAAACTTTATTTTATATGATTTTAATATTTTAAACAATAAATCTTGAATGATTGAGATTGATTTCGATAATTATTTAACTTAACGTTAATGTAAGGATCTATTGCGCCAATGATATGAGTTTAAGGATTAATTGGAACAAAGTGAAGGTCCATGGTGCCTATTTGCAAAAGGATAAAAGTTCACGGTGGTTATATACTCTTTTCTCTTTTTTTGCAGCTTCTTGAGATAACTTTTGAAAAAAAAATTACAGCCATCACAACACAATCAAACTACTTGGTGGGATCAGATACACAGATTAAATGAAACCATATTGTACTATCATAAATCGTGTCTAAAGTCAGACCATTTAAATCTATATCCTTCTAAATGGTTTCAGACAGCTGCATTTTTTATTAAAAGAAAAATTATTTCTCCAAAAATAAGTTGGAACAAACATTCACTAGGTTGGAAGGTCATGGAATCTGAATGGTTTTATCTTGCTCTATAAAATAAAAGCTGAATTGTCATCTTTTCTGGCCTGTTACACCAGAAGAACCAGCCATTGGCTGTGCTTGACTCTTTTTTCTCAATCCTTTCCTCCTCCTTGGTAGAAGAGACTGATGACAGGAATTGCACAGGATCTAGAATTGAGCAAAACAAACCAATTAGAACCACAAAATAGCAATTAATTCACGAAAATTAGGTGCTGGACAGCAGCTAATTTGCGTGAGAAAATGAGAGAAAATGAGAGAAAATGAAAGAAAAAGTGGAGAAGAAATGAAGAGGAAGAACGCCACTGGTGCAAGAATCCTTCTGCAGCAGATAAGTTCAATTGCCAGACGCCACTAATTCAGGAGAATTAGATAAGTCTCATCCATGGTTTAGGCAACAACCACCAAGCTCACTCAACTCACAAAGAGGAGACTCAACTCACTAAGAGGAGAAATTTGGGCATAGTGCCTTTACTTAAAATTCAATGTTGTCAAATACAAGAGAGGAGGCTCCTTTATATAGGAGTGGGGGGGAGTGGGCGGCCCAAATATATGAGAAAAGGGGGAGAAAAATAAAAGATGAGTCAAATCCCTTCCCAAGTGGGATTTGAACTCATGCCCCTAATGGTGTTGGCTAAGCTAAGCCTTAAGCCACTAATACACCCTAAAATAGCGCCCACTCTACATACGAAATAGAAAAGATGAATTAATTTCTATCCTATGTGGGAATTGATCCCATGACCTCCTAATCCTTGTAGTAAGGTAACCTACTAACCATTAATCCTAAGACTAAGGCTTGGGCGCCCCTAATTAGGTGATTCCTAATTACATCATAAAATCCTAATTACATCATGAAATCCTAAGTACATCACAAAGTCCTAATTACATCATGAAATCCTAATTAATTGAGTCTTGCATGTTGACTTTGCATGAAGGAAGACTCATGCTTGGTTCAGCTCCAAGCACTTCAAGCAGCTCCAAGTTGATCCTAGCCAGCAGCTGTCAGCTCAGAGGTCCACTGACAGGTTGTCATCATCCCCTCCCCCTTGAAAAGCATTTGTCCTCAAATCTGAGAAATGAGAAGAATATAAGGGGTAGAAGAGAATTTAAAAGAATGGATGACATAGAAGGAGAAGGTGGAGACTTCCCTTTTTGGAGAATTAAATCCATGCTAGGCTTCAATAATGGACATCCTTGCGTACCCTAGTCAACAAGAAAAGGAGACTCATTATTCCCAAGCATATAATCTTTAATGCTTATAACAATAATACTTGGGAATCATGTAGGGAGTTTTAGTAAAAGAAAGAGGTGAAGTAGACGAAGAGGATGAAGAAAAAGGAGAAAAAGGTAGAGGAAACTCCCTTGTAGTGTAGTTACTTCCTCTATCCTTGTCCAGCAGCTCCCTTTCTTGAATCCCTTCAACACAATCAAGGTTAGCAATTTTAAATTGGTGGAGTAAGAGCATTGCTTCCCTTTTATTTTTTTGATTTTCCTTGTTTTTCACCTTTTCTACCATCACTTTTGAGGCTTCTTCTTTCTTTTTCTTTTTATCCTCACTTTCTATCTTAAGCCTTTTTATCTTTTCAAGTTCTATCTCTCTTTTCATGTGAGCTTGATCCTCACATATTTCTTGGATGGACATTGGCATCAAAGTGATTTTAGTTCCATTTTGTTTGAAGGAGATTTGATTATAGTAACCATCATGAATGGCCCTCTTATCAAATTGCCAAGGTCAACCCAAAAGAATATGTGTGGCATCCATAGGCACAACATCACATTTATCATCATAGTCACCTATGGAAATAAAAATGAGAGTTTGCCTACTTACTTCCCTTTCCCCATCATCACATATCCAAGATAACTTGTATGGTCTGGGGTGGGGTGTGGTAGATAAACCAAGTTTTTCTACCATTCTCTCACTAGAAATATTTGTGCAACTTCCACTATCTACAATTAGGGAACAAATGCGTCCCTCTATCATGCATCTAGTGTGGAAGACAGTTTGCCTTTGCTCATCATCTCTTATGATTTGGTTCCCTAAGGATCTCCTAACCATGCAAAGTTTTCCTTCTGGCCTATACACTTGTTTCTTAACTTCATTTTTATCTTCTTCACTAGTTCTTGATCTTCATTTTCACTATGTTCATTCTCACTTTCACTAGTGTATTCTCCATTATCTTTGACTAACATTGCCCTTCTATTTGGGCATTGGGAAGCTATGTGTCCCTTTCCATCACACTTGAAACATTTGATGTTTCTTGTGGAAGTAGAGGGCTCTTCCTTTTTAGTAGAAGGAGTGGGGTTAGAAGTAACCCTAGAACCCTTAGGTTCTTCCTTCTCTTGGCTCTTTCCCTTATCATCTTTTAGGGTTTCCTTGTTCCTAGTTGTAAAACTAGAATTTCCTCTTTTAGTTACCCTTTCTTTTAAGTTGAGTTTCAATTTTAATGGCTTGGTGCACCAAGTCCTCCATTTCTACATAAGGATGCAACTCCACTATGTCCCTTATGTCGAAATTTAGGCCATTGATAAACCTAGCCATAGTTGCTTCACTATCCTCAACTATGTTTGCCCTAATCAAAGCAAGTTCCATTTCCTTAAAGTATTCATCTACACTTTTAGACCCTTGCTTAAGAGTTTGGAGTTTAATGTGCAACTCCCTAGTGTAATGTTGAGGTATGAACCTCTTTCGCATGATGGACTTCATTTCCTCCCAAGAGGAAACCAAAGGAGCATTGCACCTTCTTCTTTCAGCTAGAAGCTGATGCCACCAAACTAAGGCATAATTTTTAAATTCTAAAGAGGCAATTTTGACCTTTTCTTCTTCCCTATACCTATGGCAACTAAATATTTGTTCAATTTTAAGCTCCCATTCTAGGTATTGTTCCACATCATTCCTACCATTAAAGGTTGGGACTTCTATTTTAACCCCTTTAAAACCTTGCTCTCTCCTAGGCTCTTCTTCCCTCCTAGGTTCTCTCCTATGCCTTCTAGTGTTTCTCTCATAGTAGTCTTCCCTTTCTCTTATATGGTTTCCCTCATAATAATCTTCCCTAAAACCTCCTAGTTCCTCACGCCTTCTAGGCCTCCTAGGTTCTCTTTTCCTACCCCTAAGGGTATGACTAGAATGTCTCTCTCCTTCACTACTCTCAGCATGGTACCTATCCTCACTCCTAATTGCACTATACCTATCCTCACTTCCTCCTTCTTGAGAAGAGTGTCTTCTCCCTCTCCTACTCCCACTTAGCTCTCTCCTAAGTTCATTCATTTCATGCCTCATTAACCGGCCCATTTCATGAATTGCATGTTGCAACTCGGCCCTATACCTCAAAGTTCTAGGAGAAGGAGGTGGTGAGTTTCTACTACCCATTGTTTTTAAGATTTTGTTTTTAAGTTTTATGGACCTTTCCACTCAACTAAGTGTATACACTCAATGGAATGCAACACTCGTGTATGTCACTCTTTTTAGGCTTTTTCTTTAATGTATTTACTCTTGCCTCTTCTACTCGGTTGGAGTTGGTTAGAAGTTGCAAAGACTAGATTGAGTCTAAGTCTTAACCCTTACCCAAAATAGAAGCGCACTAACAAAAGAAAAGATCTACCGGAAGAGAATAGAAAAAAAGCCTAAGACAAAACAAGGAATTGATATGACAAACAAGAAAAGCTGGCACTCAAACAAGCTTATACACAAGAGCAGACAACAAAACAGACAAGACGGAAGAAATTGCAAAGAGAATTATTTTTGGTGATTTTTGAAAAAGAGTTGCCAAAATTGTCGTTTTTAAGAAAAACAACAAATACAACTCAATTACAGTATACAGGGAAATGAAACGGAAAATTACAGTAAAAATGTCACTATATTGTTGGGATACTTCTTTGTTTTGAAAATTTTTCTATTTTTCTGAATTTTTTTTGAATTTTTGACTCTTTTTGGGTGTCTTTTGTCTTTCTTCCTTGTTGCTGACTTTTGCACCCTTTTTTTTGCTTTTTACACCTCTTTTTCTATTTTTGGCACGTACGTACATTTTATATTTTTCTTGCCTTTTCTTTCTTTTTTTGGCTTTTTCCCCAACAGAAAATTACAGAAATTTGTACACAATGAAAAGAAAATATATTGAACCTACTGTAATAGTTTTGGAATTTTCTGACAGTAAACTGGTCCAAGTGGCCCAGAAAAGCAAAAATAATGAATAAACTGATTTCTAAAAACTGTAAAAACGTGATGGCAACTTGATTTCAAAAATGGCCAAAAAACTGCTTAGCACTTCCTTGTTGATTATACAAGACCAGTGTGGTCACAGAAACCCGCTTGGTTCAATTTTAAGTTTGGAATTAAATTTGAAGGAAAATCAACAATTAGGATTTGTTGATCTTCTTCCAACACTATGAACCAAAAAAGATCCTATAGGTGAGCGTTTTGCACAATCAAACAGGGAAAGTTCTAGGTAGAGATAGCAGTTAATCCAAATTTGCAATCAGAATGCCAATCAAACAGACATAACAAGAGTAGAATATGAACAAAACATAAGCCCGAAAAATGCGCATAAATGGCAAAAAATAAGAAGAGGAATTGCGCAAAATAAATTGCAAGAAAATAAAGGGGAAAACTGAAATTAAAAGGATGGGGAGGACAGAAATGTAAATGGCAGAAAGTAAAGGGGGAAGCGGAAATTAAAAGGATGGGGAGGACTGAATTTAAATGACTGAAAGTAAAGGGGGAAGCGGAAATTAAAAGGATGGGAGAAGCAGAAATTAAATGGCGGAAATTAAAAGCGGAAAGTAAAGAGATGAATATGGGGGATGAACAATTAATGGTGAAGGGAGAAAATGTAGGTGAACGATCTTTGGAAAAATGAAGACAATAATGCCTCCTCTTACCACACTTCACCAACAAATAAGCAGTTTATAGCAATTATATGTAGAAATCACTCAAGAACAAGTATGAGCAATTAAGAGGCAATTTATCAAACAACTAGGGGGTGGGAATTAGCGGCCCAAAACAGCCCCCAACTAGCAAGATAATCACCCAATTCAATCAAGCAGACAAGTGCAAATAGTAGCAGAAAGGCACCTCGGGCCCGGGAAACAGTCCAAGTCCAAATTACAATTGAAAAGAGGGATCGAATTACACTAAAATGAAGCAAAATTCTGCACATATGAGGTGCAGCCACACGCCCAAGAACAGCCACAAAACAGCCCCAAATTGCTCAATCCATCAAGCTCTTGATACCAAATGATGACAGGAATTGCACATGATCTAGAATTGAGCAAAACAAACCAATTAGAACCACAAAATAGCAATTAATTCACGAAAATTAGGTGCTGGACAGCAGCTAATTTGCGTGAGAAAATGAGAGAAAATGAGAGAAAATGAAAGAAAAAGTGGAGAAGAAATGAAGAGGAAGAACGCCACTGGTGCAAGAATCCTCCTGCAGCAGATAAGTTCAATTTCCAGACGCCACTAATTCAGGAGAATTAGATAAGTCTCATCCATGGTTTAGGCAACAACCACCAAGCTCACTCAACTCACAAAGAGGAGACTCAACTCACTAAGAGGAGAAATTTGGGCATAGTGCCTTTACTTAAATTCAATGTTGTCAAATACAAGAGAGGAGGCTCCTTTATATAGGAGTGGGGGGGGAGTGGGCGGCCCAAATATATGAGAAAAGGGGGAGAAAAATAAAAGATTAGTCAAATCCCTTCCCAAGTGGGATTTGAACCCATGCCCCTAATGGTGTTGGCTAAGCTAAGCCTTAAGCCACTAATACACCCTAAAATAGCGCCCACTCTACATACGAAATAGAAAAGATGAATTAATTTCTATCCTATGTGGGAATTGATCCCATGACCTCCTAATCCTTGTAGTAAGGTAACCTACTAACCATTAATCCTAAGACTAAGGCTTAGGCGCCCCTAATTAGGTGATTCCTAATTACATCATAAAATCCTAATTACATCATGAAATCCTAAGTACATCACAAAGTCCTAATTACATCATGAAATCCTAATTAATTGAGTCTTGCATGTTGACTTTGCATGAAGGAAGACTCATGCTTGGTTCAGCTCCAAGCACTTCAAGCAGCTCCAAGTTGATCCTAGCCAGCAGCTGTCAGCTCAGAGGTCCACTGACAGGTTGTCATCAAAGACCCTAACTAGGCTCTAACCCTAAATCACTAGTTTAGGTAGTTCTAACATTTAAACTTTCCCCTGCACTCATAATCCTTCAATTTACATGATTGCCAATGTGATAAAGACAAAATAATAAGAAAGAGACAATTAAATGCATCTATGCATTTTGTACATGATATAACTAACAAATATTAACAAAGAATGAGAGCAAAAAAAGAAAAGAAAAGAAGATACTTCCAACAAAACCAAGCTTAAACTATTAGTTGATCCTAAAGTACAAAACATATTATCATGTTAAGGGGATTTCAAAGTTAATCCATCAACATAGACATTCCCAGAAACTTTGAATTTGGATGGGTCCTTATCAACAGAACATCATTGCCAAGTCACTTATCCCTTTATCCCCATCCAATGAAAAATTTCAACGGTATAGTAAACCCTCAAAATGTGACATCCCAAGACTTTGGAAAACAGAGACTCTAGACAAGATGTTACTACAACAAGAAGAAGTCATATCCTTCCTCAAATATCACAAAGCAAATCTTTGTATCTCCAACTAGAAGGAATTGACAAGTCATAAGGAAGAGGCAGATGACAACACATTTTTAACACGGGTTAAAGTCAAAAAGGCATGCACTGAAACTATCATGATTCATGATAATAAAATTACATCTCTTCAAGTTCAATAGATTTGAGGTGGTGCAAAATGATGAAAGGGGTAATCCAGGATACTTATAGCTTGTTTGGATTGACGTTTGTCAATCCCAAACTCACGTCCCTAAGAGTAAACTCACGTTTCATATTTTTCATGTTGTTTGGCTCCACTGATCAAAACACACGTTTGAGTTCTGAAACTTGAGTTTGCAAAACGCAGGTTTTTGTAGCTTCTGCGTGTGAAACTTGAGTTTCCTCAATATTTACTTTCTTAAACTCACGTTTGCAGTAAAATATCCAAACATGAAATTATATTTACTCATACTCAAGTTTATCATAAATCATGTTTACTAAATCCACGTTCATTCAAACTCAAGTTTACAAATGCTAATCCAAACACACACTTAGTCTTTATTCTTTATAAAGATCGTATCACTACAGAGCAACATAGCTTTCCCAAAATAAACTAACATTCTGCAAGTATCAAATAGCTGCAGGGACCAAAATTTTAGCTTTCATCTTGTACCATATTGATGGATTTCCTGGCAACTTTACCAGTAGTCCAGTAGTTTTAGAGTAAGTAGAGTATCGTATCCACAGGGAGCGGTTTTAACTTGTAGAGTTATAGTAATTGTATTTTCAATTAAAAACATTTTTGTGAAAAAGGTTGGTTGGTTTCGGAATAAAATAAACAAAGATAATACAAGAGAATAAGTATTTAGTCAAGCACATTGTTCTTCATGTTCCACACAGCCAAAAACACATTAAGGATAGCAGATAATAATATTCATAATCTTAAAATTGCTATCCTAAAGTGTAAATCATGAAAGCAGAATAGATGAAGATTTTAATTGGTAAAAAATAAAGAAAAATTTGAAATTTGAAAGCTTCAAAATTGATTGAAGCTTGTAAGTGGAAAAAGTGAAAAGAAAAGCTTAGGAAGTAGAGAAACAGTACATGAGAAAATAGAAGATTTTAAAATTTTCGTATTGTTGCGCTTCACCTGCGCTTATCACAAGTGAAGCGCAGAAAACAGTGACTAAAATTGCAATATGCGCTTTACATGCGCTTAGCGCAGATGAAGCGTAGAAAACAGAATTAGATTTTTGCAATTTTTAGTCACGTTTTCTGCTACTTCCTATTAAAAAATTTTTACTTTCCACAAACTTATTCCAATCAATTTTGAAATTTTCCTAAATCCTAAAAAAATGAAAAATCCTAATTAACAAACAAAAGAAAACAAACTAAAAACTTAAAAATCTCTGGGTTGCCTCCTAGGAAGCGCTTGTTTAACGTCTTATAGCTCGACGCCTGCTCTGTTAGGGTGGCTGATACTGAAATCTTTTGGTGAGCTTGTGAGCTGCACCCTTCCTTTCTTTGGCACATAACCCTCCCCATAACATTGCCTTGGAGCAACCTGTAGTGTGAAATGTCTTTAAGAATTTGGGCTTCTTTTTGGAATTAGACCATGCCTCTGACTCCCTTGGCTTGACTCTTCTTTTCTTTATTTTCTTGCTCTCAGGTGCATGAGTCTTCTTCTCTTGAAGCCTTGATGATTCACCATTGGTTGCTCTCAAGTTCTTTGCCTTGCAGGGATCTTTGATATGAAACACTCCTGACCACTTGATCTTCAATCTGGCTCTAGGCTCTGAGTTTGATTCTAGCATGACTTTCCTTCTCTTTGCCTTGTTCTGGTCAGTGTGCTTGCATGCCTTTCTTTTGTGAAGTCTGGAAGGATTATCACTTGTACCATACCTTTCTTGATCTTCCTTTGCAGGATTGGTTGGATAAGGCACGGTCTTTGATCTTGATACCACTTCCCTTCCTTCTTTGGGCTTTGATTCGCTATCTCTCTATTCACTCCTTTTCTCTTTTTCTTGATCTTTTTCATCATGTACACCCTCAAATGTGTTGTTCTCTTTCTCCCCTCCACAGTCAATCTCTTCTTCAAGCACCATCTTCTCTGTTTCATCCTCTCCTTTTTCTTTTTCTTCTTCTACTGCACCTTCTTCCTCGTTCTTTTCTTCAACAGCTTCTTCTAATTTCTTTTCTTCATTAAGAACGAAATAATAAAGAAAAGGATGTTCCTCTTCTTCATCTTTCCCTTCTTCATCACGGTGAAAAACTAAGTGTATTTGATATGGTAAACCTCGGACTTGCAGTGCATGTGTAAACACTTCTTTTTCTTCTTCTTCCTCTTCTTCATCATCTTCGTCTGCTTCTCTTTCCTATGCTTCTTCAGTTTCCTCTTCTTTTTCTTCTTCTACTTCTTCTAGTTCTTCTTCATCTTTCTCCTCTTCATCAACCAGGTTGTCATCATCATACTGTTCTTCAGAGTTGAACTGTGCTTTTTTCTTTGCCTGATGTTTGGTCAAATTTTCTATCATCTCAGCTAATATGGGATCAGCACCACGTCCTAATTCTTCATTCATCTTTTGACGCATTATCAATCCTTGCAATCCTCTTTCAATATAATCTTCCACTTCTGATTGCACTGGTTGAACTGAAGAGTAATTCTGCTGATGTTGAACAGAAGGTTGCACATGAAATGAAACATTATCTTGGTGCCATCCAAAGTCCTTATTCTGGCTACTTCTCCATTCTTGAGAATTATTTGTAAAGTTGTTGCTGTTGGAGAAGTTGCTTGATCTTCCTTGGTTTCTTGGAAAAGAGCAGCAACTGTTGAGATGGTTACCTCCGCAAAAGTCACAAGTTAATTGTGGTGACTGGACCGGATAGGAGTGAACTTTTTGCAGTGGCTGAGAAAGATCAACTATCTTCTTTTTGACTGCTTCTATTTGCTGCATTAACCTCTTATTTTCCGCCCTGATTTCATCTTCAAGAGTTTCCTTATGGGACAAAACAGCATCTTGCTGCCACCCAAAATTTTGATTCTGGTAACTTCTCCAATCTTGTGAAAGATTGTTAGAATAATTATTGTAATTGGAAAAGTTACCTTGATTTGATGTGTGGGAGAAATATTTTGGCTCTTGCTGTCTAACATAATCTCCAAGGGATCTTGTCGGTGGATTTTGAAAATCTCCAAGTGTCCTTCTTGGTTGATTTTGCCATCCAGAAGCCATTCAACTCTTACTTCACTTGGGGTGGTTGAACAGAGAGTGTTGAGTTTCTTTGCCCCTTGTTTCCTTCTCTCCTTTTGTTCCTTCTATTAATTGATTTTGAGATACTTGTCTTCACAAAAGCACTATTCAAGAATCTCAAACAATTGTTAGCCCAGGAAGGTGGAACAAAATTATTTTTTTTTTGAAAAAAAACTGAAAATAAAAAAAAACGAAAATAATAAAAATAAATAAAAATAAAAAAAAATAAAATCCTAAAATTCTAAGAGAGTTTGAATTTAAATATGATATTTACTTATCCTAAATTCCTAAAAGAACTCAAACAAGATAAGCATTGAAGATAAGATAAGATAAATTCAAATTTCAAATATCAAATAATTTTTTTTAAATACGAAATTAAAAAGAAAAAGAAATTAAAAAAAGAAAAGAAAAGAATTATAAAAAGAAATTAAAATTTAAAAAGAAAAAAAGAAAATACGAAATTAAAAAATTAAAATACACTTTTTGAAAAGTTTTTTTTTTGAACAATTGAAAATTCAATCTTCTAAAACTTTACAAATTGATACACCGCTCCCCGACAACGGCGCCAAAAACTTGATGGATTTCCTGGCAAGTTTACCAGTAGTCCAGTAGTTTTAGAGTAAGTAGAGTATCATATCCACAGGGAGCAGTTTTAACTTGTAGAGTTATAGTAATTGTATTTTCAATTAAAAACGTTTTTGTGAAAAAGGTTGGTTGGTTTCGGAATAAAAAAAACAAAGATAATACGAGAGAATAAATATTTAGGACTAGGACTTGATTTCGTTTCATCTCCCCCTTGTGTATCGAACTCCTTTTCCCTTATTTATGATCGTACTTGTAATCACCTTAGCATTGTTTAATTACAATAATTATAAGGCATGCCTGGTAATTATCATACCCGCAAATTCCCCTATAACATAATAATTAAATGCCAAAAAGCTATTCTCTACAGGCATTCAAAGTGGCATTTGGCGACCCCGAACATTCCCCGTATTTTGCAATCAGCGCTATCGACTTAGCCATACTTTCACATAAGGCACCTACGGAGGGGTGTGTCACTCACTGAACCTCCGATCGTTAGAATACAATCCTTATGCTATGATATGACTAAACCAAGTACCTTTAGCAATCCGAGAATAAGCTTCATGAACAGCTCCATGCTCACCTACCTCTGATACTAGCCGGAGTTCCACTTTTTTTATCCAGAGCACTAGCCTACCATCCCGGCGCACGCGCGGAGTTGATGCATTACACACAGCATAAAGATACCGATAAATTACAAGCATAGAATCATAAATAAAATAGAAAGGAGAATTCTTATACACAAGGGGATCGAATCTACTACATCAAATCCTACTAGGAGCTTAGCTACTCATGGTAGCCATTACAAACTACTGAGAAATCTGTCACCTTTCCCAATCCTATACTACTCTCCCTCTGTATCAGTGTTTTGGGTCCCGAGGACCTTGTGACCTTTGCAAAGGGCTCTATTTATAGAGTTGGAAAACCTTCAAGGGATCAGGTTGTGATGTCACTGGTGAGTGTTTAATCCAATCAGAGGCTGCCTTTTCATTAATTGACGTCACTGGTGTGAAGCTTGACCAATCAGAAGCTTTCCCTTCACTAAATGACGTCACAGTGCGCGGCTTCATTAATCAGGACACGCGGCGCACATGAAGCCTAGTCGTTCTGGTTATGCGCTTCACGTGCGCTTAGCGCGTGTGGAGCGTGGAATGCGTTGCTGCTTTCCTTGATTTGTGGAACTAACCTCATGATCTCCTTCTGATCTTATCTGGTTTTCCCTTTATCCCTTTATCCGAATTATTTTGTACTTCTTTGCTTTGTATTTGAATTGGAAAGATTCTTTGCAGGATTCTTTGATTTTCTTTTATTTATTTAATTTCTGAATCTGCAATATCCTCCATTCTGATGCTTTTTCCACTCTTGTTCCAAATCTGCTATAATTCTGCATAAAATAGCAAATTTCTATTTAAAATAGCATCATATTCAAATTTGTATCAAATAAATACAATTATTATAAATATTAACAAAAAGGGATATTTTGGGGCATAAATTACTATTTAATCCTTGATAAGTGTAATAAAAACTATATGAAATTAACGCTAATTTTACACTTATCATACTCAAGTTTATCATAAATCATGTTTACTAAATCCACGTTCATTCAAACTCAAGTTTACAAACGCTAATCCAAACACACACTTAGTCTTTATTCTTTATAAAGATCATATCACTACAGAGCAACATGGCTTTCCCAAAATAAACTAACCTTCTACAAGTATCAAATAGCTGCAGGGACCAAATGTTTAGCTTTCATCTTGTACCATATTCACTAACATATTAAATTATTGCCTCAATACTTCGATAGACCACAAAATACAAAGTATATATTAAGTAAAATCTACACACTTCTTGCAATTCCCTCTATTTTTAACACTTAGTTTACAGAAAAAGCCTCTCATTTCAAACACACCCTTTCTCCTCACTAACAACCATGAACACAGGAAAATGCTAAAATTCGACAGAAATTCGCAATATAAAACTGAATTGGGTTCCAATTCGACTCAAAACACGGTAACATAATTAGTAAAAGAGAAAATAAATATAAAAGGGGAAGACTCACCCGAACCTGAACCTCGGGTTCTTGAACTTGTGGGGCCCTCGGTGTCCCCGTCAAAAGAAAAAGGTACAAACTTGACGAACCGCAGGGAGGGAATGGTAGGGAACCGCAGGTATTGCTTTAATATCCGACGGCGACAAATGAGGGCTTCGGAGACTTGGAGAAGGAGGGAGGTGGTGCGACGGAGGCGGTGCCCAGAAGGTGGAAGTTCTGAGGACGGTGGCCATCGCAGGAGAAAGAGAGAGATAATGGGCAGGTGGCGAATGTGCAATCTCCTCAAGAATTGAAAAAATGGTGGGAAAGAAGGTTCCGTTTTATAGGTTCAGCTGTGATTTAATCTAACGGTTTTGGTTACCGCATGTTCATTGAATCATTTTGGAGGAAACCATTCTTGAGAAAGATGTGGAATAATCTTGAGATGCATCGTCGACTCGTCGTCACTCAGTTTTTACTTTTTTTTGTTTTTACAATAGTATCTTTATTATAATTTTTTATTTTTAAAAACCAAAAATAATGTTAATTATCATTTTCTTAATTATTTTTTATTCTTATTTAGTTTATTAAAATCACATGAACATCACCAAAACTCAGGGGTTTACCTTATCCCAAAATCACGTTTTAAACGTGGATCTGAATCAAAATTTGATTTCAGAATTATATAAATAAGATGACGGAGCAAAGGAATAGTAAAGATAGGTTGAGCATGAATACCATGGATTCTACCATGGATCATTCCAATAATAACCATAGTGAGTTGAGAAAAATTCATTGATAATATTTGAAAAATAAAAAATGAGTACAACCAACTAGTATTTATAGGGACTAAAACTAGGCTTAACTATTCAACTAACTAACTAACTGTGTAAACTAAATTTAATAGAATGTAACAGAATTTGTATCTCCTATACCCTCCTGTAAGTTAGTATTTGGTATCACCCAATACCAACTTGAAACTAAGAAAAGAAATTCAACTAAAAGAAAGAAAAGAACAACAAAATGACTACATCCTTCTCTAGCATTGCATCAAGCAGTCGCGACACATTCCTTATAGTCATTACAACAAAAGTTGTTGGACATCCTTTCAAGCATTATGTCAAATGGTTGTTGCACATGCACAACACTTGATACACAATGTGGTCAGCATACTCCATTACGATTCCCAACATCCAACCATTTTGGATATGCGATTCAAATGCAGCCTTCTTCAAGAAAGACTTCAGACAATGAGGAGATGAACATATGAGGGATTCCTTCCTGTAAGGTCCAAAAAATCCCTTAAAGAATGTTTTAATGATGACAACCAATCATGGATTACTTGGTATAAATTCTGATCTTTAAGGACTAATGTTTTTGTTCAAGTGTATGTTCAGAAGATACAGGTAAGCATCTGCAGAAGGAATGATTAAAACAAAATAAGAAGGAAAGAATGATCCTTAAATGAGAGGAAATGACTTAGAATTAACAGGAATGACAATCTGTGAAAAACAGATTTAATACAACACTCAAGAAGCATTAAGATGTTCTGTGTCATTCTCTAGAAGATAGGAACAGGTTCCTAGAAGAAAGATAATTTTGCTTAATTATCTTAGAAGGAAGATTCACTTTAAAATATAAAAGAAAAGCTTATCACTTGGCTGGCAACATCAAATTACATATGAATCATCCTCTGTAAAATGTAAAACTCAATCACAGAAGATAGAAAGCTGATCTGATGTAGGACCTGAGTCTGCAGAAGGAGCAAACCATGACAGAAACTAAGAAGGCAGAATGAACTTGCATCTTCTATGGTTACAGCTACAACATTAGCTTAAAATATTCTTAATCAAGTATATAATCGAATGACAGAAACATTCTGCAGAAGGAACATCCTACAGAAGATCTGCAGAAGGAGTACATTACTGCAGAAGATGCACTTAAGCCAAATACATGATAAACTCCTTCTTCTCATCTTCTCTTGATTTCAGTGAGCAAGATAACACAAGAATATGTGAAATATTGTACTGGAAAGCTTCAGCATGTTTGCAGAAGAATTGCCCTGAGAAATAGCCCAAAACAGCCTACAGAAGGAACCCTGCAGAAGGAAGAGCTGGTCAAAGTGACAGTTGTAAAGTTGTACTTGCTGCAGCAGTGAAAGTGACATCTCCTTGGACCCAGCTGGCTGTCCAACGGCTATATTCTTCCCAGAACTCAATAAAAGGATGCTTTCTCTACAATTGGAAGGCACCTCACTCCAGAAGATAAATCAGCTGTTGCTTCTACACTTTCTAATCTTCTGGAAAACTTCTCTCTCCTTCATAAGAGTGTTCTCTGGTCTGAAAAGCTTTGGAGAGAGTCTTGGCTCAACAATTTGCTTCTGCTGTGCAAGTATTGTATAGTTTGAGCCTTATTTGTTTGTAATCTTTCTTGTAATTGGTTGTAACAGTCTCAAAAGAGGTGTGCAGGTGCATAGCCTTCTTCTGAGCAGTAAGGGAAAGGTTTCCCTGTGAGGTTTACTGAGATTTGGTGATCTCAGTGGGTATACAGAATCTGCAGAAGGTACTTGCAGTATTCTGGGCAGTAAATCTTCTGCAGAAGGTTTCTGTAGTTGATTTACAGTGAGAAAGTTGGTTTGGTTGTTGTTAGCCTGAAGAGGCAGGTAAAGAATACTAGTGGTGAGGTCACCCAAGAAGATTGTAAGTTGATTAAAAGAGTGAGAAAATCCTACAGGTGTAGGGACTGGAGGTAGCCTCAGGTTGGAAGAGGTGAACCAGTATAAAATTCTGTGTGCCATCTTCTCTACTCTCTCTTTATTATACTGCATATTATTTACATCTTCTGCATAATTAAAATTAACTAACAACTATCTTCTGAAAGTCTAACTCTTTGTACTTAGCCAAGGGAATTCCTTGAGCAGAAAAAGTATTTAAAGAAATTGCAGACCAGATTTATTTAATCACAATTCAACCCCCCTTCTTGTGATTAAAGCCAAAGCTTCAATTGGTATCAGAGCTTGCTTCTAGGGTTGAACTTACTTAACAGTAAGAGAAGAAAAGATCAAGGGATATGGCAAATCATGGAGCTGCAATGTTCATACCAGAAGGTTCATCCACAAATAGGCCTCCAGCATTTGATGGAAAAGATTACTACTACTGGAAGGACAGGATGAAGCTGTTCCTAGAATCACAAGACATTGATCTTTGGGATATTATAGAAAAAGGAAACTTTGTCCCTATGATCAGAAGGACAAGGTTCCTAACTCCTCCCAAAAAAGGAGAATCAGAAGTTCAAGAAGAAATCCCTCAGCCCAAAGAAAGAGAATTCTGGACTTTAGAAGATAAGCAAAAGTATCTTCTAAACTCCAAAGCAAAATTCTATCTTCTCTGTGCACTGAGCAGAGGAGAATATGATAAAGTGGCTGGTTGTTCTATAGCTAAAGAAATATGGTACACACTCAAATAGCCCATGAAGGTACTGATCGGGTTAAAGAATCAAAAATCAATATATTGATTCATCAATATGAAATGTTCAGCATGATTGAACATGAATCTATTGATGAGATGTTCAGTAGATTTACTGTCATTATTAATGACTTAAAATCTCTTGGAAAGGCTACTCAAACCAAGAGCTAGTGAGAAAAATCCTTAGAAGTCTTCCAAGAATATGGAGACTTAAGGTTACTGCAATTCAAGAAGCTAAGGATCTTGCTATTCTAAAGTTAGATGAGTTGCTTGGCTCTCTAAAAGTTCATGAGCAAGAACTCATGGATGAGCTGCCAAGAAAAGGAAAGTCCATTGCCTTAAAAGCAAGTACCTCCAGAAGAAATAGCCTAACTTCTTCTGAAATCATTGACTCTGAAGAAGAAGAAACATCATCTAAAAAAGATGATCAACTTGCTTTCATCTCAAGAAGAATTCAAAAGCTCATAAGAAGAAATGAAGTAAATGGTTGGATCACAAGAAGGGGGGTTGAATTGTGATTCTTTTAAAATTCTGCAATTTATCTTCTAATAAAATTCTGCTCAAGATAAATTCTTGGCTTTTATAAGAAGATGAATTTCCAAAAGGTGAATTGTAAGTGTAATGCTTATTATGCTGAAAGTAGGATTCCTTTGATGGAATCAATTTAGTTAACACTTACTTAGGTATTAAGTAGTTTTAAAATCCTTTTATGATCATGCAATAATCAAGAGTGTAAGGGAAAGAAGAGAACACAAGGATTTTATACTGGTTCACCTTTTCCAACCAAAGGCTACATCCAATCCCTACCTCAAGTAGGATTTTCTTACTAACCAAACTCAATTACAACCTTGGGTACAAACTACCACTAGTATTCTTTTCCCACAGCCTCTTCAGGATTTTTGCAGAATCACCAAACACTTAGAACAGATCCTATCTCCTTGCAGCACCTCCTGTAGAAGCACAGAATCAGAAATCTGCCAGAACTTGCTTCTGCAGACTCACCCTCTCACAGGCTCACACCTAAGCCTTTACAACACCTCTCAAATACTTCACCCAAAATAGTCACAAGAGATTTTACAGCCTACCAATCTCTCTGACTATGTAGAAGCACAAAACTAATAAGGTAAGTACACAAAGCTCATAAAGCACACTAAATTATAATCAGAGCAGCAGCAGCAACTTCTAGTGAGCAAAGCTCCCCCTCAACAACTTATATGAACTGATGAAAAAGAATCTGAGGAGAGAGAAAATGTTCCAGAAGCTTGCAATGTATGAACAGAGGCTTTCTTATGCTTCTGGAGATGAGAGGTGTGTTCAATGTGAAGAGAGCACCTCCTTTTATAGGTGAGGAGCTTTGTAGCCGTTGGAATGAGCCTCAGATGGTCCAGTTGTGTTGTATTGACAGGTCTCTTTCAGGTACAGCTGCAAAAGCTGACAGGTACAGCTGTCCAGTTGACTGCCTTTTGTGCTTCTGCAGAACTTGCTTCTGCAGGCAGCAAAACTAGCTCATTTCTTCACTTATGCTTCTGTGGATAAGCTGAGGAAGATTTCTGGATTATTTCAAGTGTATGTTGACTTCTGTAACTCAGCTAAATCATTAGAAGAATCATTTTCTATTTTTGCCTTAATCTGCTGCTTCTGCAGAGTTCATGTATATATGCTGCTTCTGCAGAATTCTGTGTATATGCTGCTTCTGCAGAATTCTGCTTCTGATGAACTGTAGTTTGTTTCTCATGCTTCTGTAACCTATTTGAGGTTCCACAGTTGATATGTCTTGAAAATAAAATGTTATTATTGCTTTGTACTTGAATCTTCTCTTAAAGTGAATCTCCCTTCTAATATGTCTTCATTTGAAGTTCTTTAGAAGCTTCTTCATGCTTCTGCAAGATATGAGAAGTGCTTGACAGCTTCTGATTGTTTTGAATGAGTTATTCTGAATTTACTCATTTTAATTTCAAGTTTTCCTTCACAGATTTGTCATTCCTGTTTAGTTTGCTGCTTCTGTTAGTTATTGGAATGAAATTTCTTCATGTTTCTCAAGCTTCTCATGATTCTCATGTTTCTCCTTCTTCAAGATTAGACCTGTTGCTTCTGAATACATACTCAAAGGAAATGATTAGTCTTCTTTGAAATCAGAATTATGCTAAGTTACATTTGATTTGGTTGTCATGATTAAAACCACTTTTGAGGGATATTTGAACCTTACATTCTCCCCCTTTTTGATGATGACAACCCAATCAAGTTTTACTTAGATAATTCTGATTTTTGATACCAAACTCCCCCTGAATGTTGGCGTTCATTATAATT
Organism: Sesbania bispinosa; assembly: GCA_026901365.1. Taxonomy (NCBI): domain Eukaryota; kingdom Viridiplantae; phylum Streptophyta; class Magnoliopsida; order Fabales; family Fabaceae; genus Sesbania; species Sesbania bispinosa. Next base: position 171,218 of record QLOH01000246.1, read on the forward strand.
GTAGATCATATGAAAACTGGATTTTAATTTGGATTAATCATTTGCAATAGAGACATGTTTAGTCAAGCTTATGAATATGCAGCAACCAATAACAATATGCATCAAAAGAAATTCTTTTGTCATTCATAATCAGCAAAAGTACATCAAAATGGTAAGATGATCAACAGTCAGATCACAAAAAAATTTTAGAGCCACAAACATCAGCCCTGATCCCTAACATTAAGCCTTAACAACCTAGTACTACTTCTTCCCCTTTGTCATCAATCAATAATATCCTAAGGGAATGTATGGAGAGAAGCAGAATCATCATTAATCACTTGGATGGGGAGGAGTGATCAGATGATGAAGAGGTAGAAGGCTGAAGCAAATTCTGTGGGGGCTGAGAACACTGTGGTAGAAAAGGGCATTGGAGGAGCCTGAGGTGCTATGACAGAAGCACAAAATTGTTAAACCAAAACTGATGTTGTGTGAACCTCTCAATCATTTCATTTACTGTGGTTTGGAGAGTGTTCACATTTGAGAACAGTTTCTTCATGTCAGACTGAGCTTCTGGATATTCTTCTCCATGGATTTGAAGGAGAAGCAGCTTGAGAAGGTTCACCAGAAGCAGCAGCATCAGGTTTTGGAGCAGCAGGCTCTTCAGCAGGTTTTTCACTGCTCAGTTGCTGGATGAAAGTGTTCATTGAGGAAAGATGTGAAGAGATAGCAGGCAAATTATCCATAATTGGTGCAAGCAGCAGGTAACACCGAATCCATTATTGGAGTAGCAAGGAACTGATTAACCATATCAGTTCCAAATGTACCTGCTGAGGGAGCTGAAGCAGTAGCTTCCTTCTGCACTTCTTCCTTCCCTTTCTTCTCAACTTCTGGAGTATCAGCAGCTGGAATTGTTCTTGTGGGGGATTGAATTTGTTTCAGGTGATGCAATGTGAAGGGAATGAGGAGAATATGGAGTACCTTGGGCAAGGTTAGCCAATGTGTCAACTGCCAGACCCTCTGCAGAAGCACTGATAGTTTCTTGGGAGTCTTCTTGCAAGGATGCTTCTGTTGGTGGTGATTTGGGCTGAGAAACAGCTTCTTCATCTGAGATGGGATCTAAAGACAGTGAAGTGGAGGATGAAGTTTTGGCAGACATCTTTGGAGTAGGAGAAGGAGAGGAAATCCTTAGGTTCTTGGTTGAGGGTTTCTCTAGAAGCACTAATAGTGACACCTTTCCTCTTTCTGGAGAAGGTTTGGAATTTTTCTTCTTTGTCCTAGGTGCTGTACTCTCCTCTTCCTCACTTGGACTGGAATAGTCAAGAGAAGGCTCAGGCTTCTTAATCAGCATTCTTTGCACATTGATCTTCCCAAAGAAGCTACAATTATCACTAGAAGCTTCATCTTCTAGGGGAATGTTGTTTAGCCTAAAAATTCTGTAAGAAAGCATCCATAAGGCAGACTTGCGTATGCCCTCTGAGGATTGCTGATGAGATCATGCTTCTGAGGATGAGATATGGCAGGGATAAAGGTTTTCCAATAAAGAGATGGTAAATAACCATTAGGTCTTGATCAGTGACACTTTCTAGAGTCCCAGCTCTAGGTAAGAGTGAATAGCAGCAGAGTTTATGAAACAATCTGCATATGGGGATGAGCTTGTTGGACTGAAGTTGGGAGGAGGATTGGTTAGAGACTCTTTTTCTTAACTTCTTCTTTGGTCACTCCAACTGCAGAGAACCAATCATCATAGAGATGAGGATGATTATCTTCACATCCCAAAGCTTCTGCAATGGTCTCAGCAGTGATTACCATGGTTGCTTCTTTGACTTCTACAACCAAAGAGTTGCCATCACTTCTATACTGACTTGCAGAAGCATAAAATGCTTTACAAGTCTTTCATAAACAGGTTCCCTTAAAAGCAGGTAATCTCCCCAATCCTGCTTCTGGACAAAGTGTCCAATGTCCCATCCACATTTTGTGATTTCTTTAAGGAGAAATATCTTCCCAGGAATGATAGCCTTCCATTCCATTTTTCATTGAAGATTTTCAGCATCTTTTCATCTTCAAAAAGATCACAGTTGGAGTCTGTGATGCTTCTGAAGGATCACTTTCCTCTAAGTTTTCATTTGAGCTTTCCTTCTTCTTTTCAACAGTTTTGGGATCTTCATTGGCATGAGAAGGAGCAGTAGTGTGAGTTACAGAAGGAGAGTCTATTTCTATTGGTTTGTTGGGGTCATTTCCCATGGTTTTGAAACCAGGACCAGCACGACGCCTTTCAGACCTCCTAACATAGACTACAGAGTGGATTGGTTCCTTAGGAGTGATTTTCACAGAGGGCTTTGGTGTAGTGGGAAGTTTTGAAGGTGTAGCCCGGGTTGAGGTTCAGGTTGAGGTTCAGAAGTTTGAGGTTCAGTTGAGATTTAGGGGTAGTAGAGACTTGCTCTGTGGAGTGGCTAGAAGCAGAGGGTTCATTAGCAGGGGATTGAGCTGCTTCTGGTTCTTCATAGGGCACAATCTCATTGCCCATTACGACAAAGTCTTCAGATTCTGAGGAGGAATGATCTTTCTTTCCATGGCTACTTGCTTAATTCTCATGGTGACTGAGGAGCTTAAAAACAGAGGTTTAGAGAATTTGCAGAGTTTGAGAATGAAGATTTGGGTTTGAAAAGGCAGTTTTTGATTGTTTATTCAGCTGAGAAGTATTCCTAAATAATAGACCCTGACTAGCCGTTGCTTTTGAGAAGGAAAGAGAGAACGAGGGAGAGGGGAAAGAGAGAAGTGCGCAGCTTCAAGGGAGTTGGTTAATGACCAACGGTCATATGCTTTTAAATTTCCCTAATCATGCAATAATTGTCCTACTTTCTTTTAGCTAGAGACAAAAGTCAGCTTTCTTTATTCCCTTTGTAGCTCACACAAATGCTCATAGGTGCAGTTTTGACTTTGCCTAGAATGGATAATCTGCCACTAAGCTTTGACAGGGACATTTCCTAGGATATGTGATATGACTTCCTATGATTATTAGTCAACAATCACTGTTGTCACGTTTTTTCTAGCTAAGCTATTTGAGCAGAAGCATTTTGACACAGTCCTTTGAAGAAGGATAACTGCAGAAGCTAAGATTTCATCTTCTGCAGAAGGTGAATATTTTCTTGCACCTTTTTTAAGACAGATTCTGCAGAAGGAAGGGTGTTTACATGAACTATCTTAGGCTAGTTTCTGCAGAAGGTGAAAAATTATTTTTCACATTTCAGATGCAGCACATACTACTGTATCTATTACAGTCTTGTGCTTCTGCAGACATATATGCTTCTCAATATGCTTCTGTGGAAGTATCAGGTATCAGAAACATACAGATTATAATCCACACATTAATCATCAAGGCACTTCATATTAATTTTATTTCTAAGAAACACAAATCTTTCTTCCACAAGAGGTTTTGTAAATATATCAGCAGATTGAAGCTTGGTTTCAATGAATTTTAGTTCAATATCATGCTTCTGGACATGATCTCTAATGAAGTGATGTTTAATGTCAATGTGCTTAGATCTAGAATGTTGGATTGGATTCTTAGACAAGTTAATTGCACTAGTATTATCACAGAATATAGGGATGTTGGTGTACCTTAAGCAATAGTCCTCCATTTGGTGTTTAATCAAAAGCATTTGAGAACAGCAGCTTGCTGCTGAAATATATTCTGCTTCTGTGGTGGACAAGGCTATAGTGGGCTGCTTCTTGCAAGACCATGAGATCAACGATTCTCCAAGAAATTGGCAGCTTCCACTAGTACTTTTTCTGTCCAATTTATCTCCAGCATAATCAGCATCACAATAACCTGTGAGCTCAAAATCTGTACTTTTCTTGTACCATAATCCAAGGCTTGTAGTTCCAGCTAGGTATCTAAGAATTCTTTTAACAGCTGCTACATGTGATTCTTTTGGACAAGATTGAAATCTTGCACACAAACTTACAGAGTATAAAATATCAGGTCTACTAGCAGTTAGGTATAGTAAGGATCCTATCATACCTCTGTATTCCTTTTCAGAAACATGTTTACCATTTTCATCAGGTTAGGATAGCAGAAGGATGCATAGGTGTCCCCATGGATTTTGAACCTTCCATTTTATATTTCTTTAAAAGATCTCTAGTGTATTTCTCTTGATTTATGAAGATACCATGCTTCCCTTGTCTGATTTGAAGTCCTAGGAAGAACTTCAATTCACCCATGAGACTCATTTCAAATTCACCTTTCATAAGATCAGAAAATTCTTCACACATTTTCACATTGGTAGATCCAAATATTATATCATCAACATAGATTTGAACAATGAGAAGATCCTTCTTGAAAGTTTTTCTAAAAGAGTAGTGTCAATTTGACCTCTTGAAAATTGATTTTGCAAAAGAAAGGTGCTTAATCTTTCATACCAAGCTCTAGGGGCTTGTTTCAAACCATATAAAGCTTTAGTTAATTTGAAAACATGAGTAGGATACTTTTTGTTCTCAAAACCAGGAGGTTGGTGCACATAGACCTCCTCATTTATGAAACCATTTAAAAAGGCGCTTTTCACATCCATTTGATAGAGATTAAAGTTTTAAATGCAGCAAAAGCAAGAAGGATCCTAATAGCTTCTAATCTAGCTACTGGAGCAAAAGTTTCATCAAAATCAATACCTTCTTGTTGGTTGTAACCTTGAGCTACTAACCTTGCTTTGTTTCTGATAACTTTACCTTCTTCATTCATTTTGTTTCTGAATACCCATTAGTGCCAATTATGGTGTGATTGTTTGGTTGAGGCACAAGAGTCCAGACCTTGTTTTTCTCAAACTGATCAAGTTCTTCTTTCATGGCATCAACCCATGATTCTTCATCAGGTGCTTCTTGTACATTTTTTGGCTCAACATGAGAGAGAAAAGCAGTGTCATTTGTTCCTGTTAATTTTCTTCTTGTTCTTACTCCTTCCTCAACATTTCCAATTACTTGGTTATGAGGATGGTAAGTTACAGATTTCCAGCTTCTGGGCAGATTCTGCTTCTGACAGTCAGAATCTTCTCCAGAAGCACCCACAGCTTCTGTAGGATCTGCAGATTCAGCATCCTTTTCTGTAGAGCTGTGATTTTCAGAGGGCATATTCTTTGGCTGACTTTCATCATCAGAATCTTGCTTGTCACATGCTTGAGAAGGAGAGTTAGCATCATTGAAAATAATATGCATGCTTTCTTCTATTGTCTGAAGCTTGAGGTTATAGATTCTATATGCTTTGGAAGTGATAGAATACCCAAGAAATATTCCCTTTTCAGATTTAGCATCAAAATTTTCAAGGTTATCCTTATTGTTTAATATGTAACATTCACTTCCAAATCTGTGAAAATAAACAATGTTGGGTTTTCTTCCTTTCCACAGTTCATAAGGAGTTTTATTAAGGATGCTTCTGATAGAAACTCTGTTAAGTATGTAGCATGCAGTGGAGACAGCCTCTCCCCAAAAGTATTTTTGAATACCACTATCACTTAACATAGTCCTTGTCATTTCTTGAAGGGTTCTATTTTTCCTTTCTACAACTCCATTTTGTTGTGGAGTTCTAGGACAGGAGAAGTTGTGAGAAATTCCATTTTCATCAAAATAGTTCTTGAAAAAGTAGTTTTCAAATTCCCCTCCATGGTCACTTCTTACAGAAGCTACCTTTTGGTTTCTTTCATTTTGAACTTTCTTGAGAAAGATCTTGAAAGACTCAAAAGTTTCATCCTTAGTAGCTAAAAACAAAACCCATGTGAATCTAGAGTAATCATCTACTATCACAAGCCCATATTTCTTTCCTCCCAAGCTAGGTGTTTTAGTAGGACCAAAAAGATCAATATGTAGTAACTCTAGTGTTCTTTTGGTGGTTATTATATTTTTAGGATGAAAGCTAGATTTGGTATGTTTTCCTTTTACACATGCTTCACACATTTTATCTTTATCAAATCTTAGTTTTGGCAATCCTTTGACAAGTTCTAGTTTGGATAACTTAGAAATGGTCTTCATGTTTAAGTGACCTACTCTTCTATGCCAAATCCATTTTTCATTTTCAAAAGAAGCAAGACAGGTTTGATGTGGGAGTTTCTCTAGACTTATGCTATATAGATTCTTGCTTCTAATGCTTGAAAACAATACCCTTTTAGTAGATGATTCTCTAATCTCACAAAATGTAGGTTGAAACATAACTTCATAGCCATTATCACATAATTGGCTGATGCTAAGAAGATTATGTTTTAACCCTTTCACATAATATACATTATTGATTTGGGTAGAACCTTCCATACCTATCTTTCCAATACCTTTGATTTGAGCCTTGTTGTTGTCTCCAAATGTTACTGTTCCACCTTCCATCATGTGTAGTTGAGTGAATTTGCTTTTGTTTCCAGTCATGTGTCTAGAGCATCCACTGTCCAAGAACCATAGCTCTTTCTTCTTAGATCCTCTTGTTTGTTCCTACATCAGAGAACAACAATGATTTAGGTACCCAAATTTTCTTGGGTACTGTGATGTTAGATACCTTTCTTCTGGTACTCCTATTTCTTCTGTAACAGTTTTGGTCATAGTGTCCAAATCTGTTACACCAAGAGCAATGAAGAGGTTTCCTTTTGGCTGGAACAAAACTGTTTTGTGTGTTTTTGTGTTTTTATCTAAAGTAAATCCCAATCCTCTTTTATCAGAGGTTTCCCTACTGTTTCCTATTAGTTGATTTAGATTATGAGTGTTGTTAACAAATTTACATAAATCACTTTGAAGTTCATCATTTTTCTTCTGCAGAAGCATATTTTCTTTCTGCAGTTCTGCAGTTTTTTATGCTTCTGCAGAGTTACTCCTTACAGTTTTGATTTGTTCAGATAACTTAGAGTGAGATTGTTGAAGACAGTAGTTGGTTTTAATTAGCCTATTATTATCATCTCTAAGTTTATCATTTTCTTCTTTAGATTTTACTAATTGTTCTTTGAGAGAAGCACATTTTTGTGCAAGTGTGTGTGAGTCAGATAACAGATTTTCAAAAGCATCTTCAAGTTCTTTATATGCAGAAGGAGTATAGGTAATTACCTCATCTTCTTCATCTTCTCCAGCCATGAAGCACAAATGTGCAGCTTCAGCTTCATCTTCTTCTTCTGTAGAGCTGTCAGAATCATCCCATGTAGCCATCATGGCTTTCTTCTTCTGGAATGGCCTGGATTCTTTCAGCTGTGGACATTCTGCCTTGATATGTCCTGGTTTATTGCATTCATAGCAGATGATAGGACCTTTGCTGTTTTCACCTTTTGGTCCTTCCTTCTTGAAATTGAAAAATTTCTTTCCTTTGCCTTTTCTTCTGATTAGCCTTTGTATTCTCTTTGATATGAAGGCTAGTTCATCATCATTTTCAGAAGATGATGATTCTCCTTCTGAAGGTTTATCTTCTGCAGAAACACCTTTTCTGGATATGTTTGCTTTTAGAGCTATTGATTTGTCCTTCCTTGGCAATTCATCCATGAGCTCTTGTTCATGAACTTTTAGAGAGCCAAGAAGCTCATCCAGCTTGAGTACAGCTAGATCCTTTGCTTCCTGAATTGCTATAACTTTTGGTCTCCATATTCTTGGGAGACTTCTAAGTATTTTTCTTACTTGTTCTTGATTAGAATAGCTTTTACCAAGAGATTTTAAATCATTTATAATGATAGTAAACCTACTAAACATTTCATCTATAGTTTCATGTTCAATCATGTTAAACATTTCATATTGGTGAATTAAAATATTGATTTTAGATTCTTTTACTTGGTCTGTACCTTCATGAGCAATTCTTAAAGTATCCCATATTTCTTTTGCTGTGTTGCAGCCAGCAACTTTATCATATTCACCTCTACTTAATGCACATAAAAGAAAAAATTTAGCTTTAGAGTTTAGAAGATACCTTTGTTTGTCATCTTGTGTCCATTCTTCTCTAGGTTTGGGTTTTGGTGCTTCTTCAACAACTTCAGACTCACATTCTGTGGAAGGATCCAGAACTCTGGTTCTTCTTGTAGTGGGAATGTAATTCCCATTTTCTATAATATCCCATAGATCAATATCTTGAGATTCCAAGAACAGTTTCATTCTATCCTTCCAATAGTAATAATCTTTTCCATTAAAAGCTGGTGGTCTGTTTGTGGATGATCCTTCTGGAATGAACATTGCAGCTCCATGGTTTGCCATCCCTTTGATCTTTTCCTCTCTCATTGTTAAATGAGTTCAACCCAAGAGGCAAGCTCTGGTACCAATTGAAGTAAATGGTTGGATCACAAGAAGGGGGGTTGAATTGTGATTCTTTTAAAATTCTGCAATTTATCTTCTAATAAAATTCTGCTCAAGATAAATTCTTGGCTTTTATAAGAAGATGAATTTCCAAAAGGTGAATTGTAAGTGTAATGCTTATTATGCTGAAAGTAGGATTCCTTTGATGGAATCAATTTAGTTAACACTTACTTAGGTATTAAGTAGTTTTAAAATCTTTTTATGATCATGCAATAATCAAGAGTGTAAGGGAAAGAAGAGAACACAAGGATTTTATACTGGTTCACCTTTTCCAACCAAAGGCTACATCCAGTCCCTACCTCAAGTAGGATTTTCTTACTAACCAAACTCAATTACAACCTTGGGTACAAACTACCACTAGTATTCTTTTCCCACAGCCTCTTCAGGCTTTTTGCAGAATCACCAAACACTTAGAAACAGATCCTGTCTCCTTGCAGAACCTCCTGCAGAAGCACAGAATCAGAAATCTGCAGAACTTGCTTCTGCAGACTTCAACCTCTCACAGGCTCACACCTAAGCCTTTACAACCTCTCAAATACTTCACCAAAATAGTCACAAGAGATTTTACAGCCTACCAATCTCTCTGACTATGTAGAAGCACAAAACTAATAAGGTAAAGTACACAAAGCTCACTAAATTATAATCAGAGCAGCAGCAGCAGCTTCTAGTGAGCAAAGCTCCCCCTCAACAACTTATATGAACTGATGAAAAAGAATCTGAGGAGAGAGAAAATATTCCAGAAGCTTGCAATGTATGAACAGAGGCTTTCTTATGCTTCTGGAGATGAGAGGTGTGTTCAATGTGAAGAGAGCACCTCCTTTTATAGGTGAGGAGCTTTGTAGCCGTTGGAATGAGCCTCAGATGGTCCAGCTGTGTTGTATTGACAGGTCTCTTTCAGGTACAGCTGCAAAAGCTGACAGGTACAGCTGTCCAGTTGACTGCCTTTTGTGCTTCTGCAGAACTTGCTTCTGCAGGCAGCAAAACTAGCTCATTTCTTCACCTATGCTTCTGTGGATAAGCTGAGGAAGATTTCTGGATTATTTCAAGTGTATGTTGACTTCTGTAACTCAGCTAAATCATTAGAAGAATCATTTTCTTATTTTTGCCTTAATCTGCTGCTTCTGCAGAGTTCATGTATATATGCTGCTTCTGCAGAATTCTGTGTATATGTTGCTTCTGCAGAATTTTGCTTCTGATGAACTGTAGTTTGTTTCTCATGCTTCTGTAACCTATTTGAGGTTCCACAGTTGATATGTCTTGAAAATAAAATGTTATTATTGCTTTGTACTTGAATCTTCTCTTAAAGTGAATCTCCCTTCTAATATGTCTTCATTTGAAGTTCTTTAGAAGCTTCTTCATGCTTCTGCAAGATATGAGAAGTGCTTGACAGCTTCTGATTGTTTTGAATGAGTTGTTCTGAATTTACTCATTTTAATTTCAAGTTTTCCTTCACAGATTTGTCATTCCTGTTTAGTTTGCTGCTTCTGTTACTTATTGGAATGAAATTTCTTCATGTTTCTCAAGCTTCTCATGATTCTCATGTTTCTCCTTCTTCAAGATTAGACCTGTTGCTTCTGAATACATACTCAAAGGAAATGATTAGTCTTCTTTGAAATCAGAATTATGCTAAGTTAAATTTGATTTGGTTGTCATGATTAAAATCACTTTTGAGGGGATATTTGAACCTTACAGAAAAGGCAAAGGAAAGAAAAATTTCAGCTTCAAAAAGGAAGGACAAAAAACTGAAAATTCAAAGGCACAAGTCATCTGCTATGAATGTAACACACCAGGGCATTTCAAATCAGAATGCCCCCAGCTGAAGAAAGACTCAAAAACCTTCCAAAGAAGGAAAGCTATGATGGCAACTTGGGATGATTCAGACAGCTCATCAAAAGAAGAAGAAGATGGAGAAGAAGAAGCAAATATATGCCCGATGGCTGGAAATGGTGATGAAGAAAATGAGGTAATCACTTATACTCCTACTGCATACAAAGAATTAGAAGATGCATTTGAAAACTTACTATCTAATTCACACACACTTGCACAAAAATGTGCACTTTTAAAAGAACAACTAGCTAAAACTAAAGAAGAAAATGAGAAACTAAAAGAAGATAATGATAGACTAAGTAAAACCAACCAATATCTTCAACATTCACATTTCAAATTGTCAGAACATGTTAGAGTAATAAAAGAAAATCTGCAGAAGATACTAATTCTGCAGCATTGCAGAAGGAAAACAATCTTCTGCAGAAAAGGATAAGTGAACTACAAGAAGATTTGAGCAAATTTGTCAGTAGTACACATAATCTTAACAAACTAATAGGAAGTGGCAGAGAAACCACTGATAAAACTGGTTTAGGTTATAATGAAGCACGAACATCAAAGAATAAGAAAACTATTTTTATTCCTGCTAAAAGGCAACCTCCTATATGTTCCTTCTGTAACAGAATTGGACATATGGATCAAGAATGTTACAAAAGAAATAGGAGTTTGAAAAGAAAGGTATCTAACCCATCAAGACCCAAAACCATTTGGGTACCTAAAACTTTACTCTACTCTAATGTAGGAAAAAGAAGGATTTCTCAAGAAGAAAGAGCTATGGTTCTTGGACAGTGGATGCTCAAGACATATGACTGGAGACAAAAGAAAATTTATCCTTCTTCACAAAATGGAAGGAGGAACAGTTGCCTTTGGAGACAACAACAAAGCCCTCATCAAAGGTATTGGAAAGATAGGTATGAATACTACCCAAATTAATAATGTATACTATGTCAAAGGGTTAAAACATAATCTTCTTAGCATAAGTCAGCTATGTGACAGTGGCTATGAAGTTATGTTCCAACCTACATTTTGTGAAATCAGAGAAGCATCTACAAAGAAAGTCCTATTTTCTGGTCTTAGAAGCAAAAACCTTTATAGCATATGTCTAGAAGAACTATCTGACCATACATGCTTTGCTTCTTTTGAAAATGATAAATGGACATGGCATAGAAAAGTAGGACATTTGAATATGAAGAGCATTTCCAAACTATCCAAACTAGACTTGGTTAGAGGATTACCAAAAATCAGATTTGAAAAAGATAAAATATGTGATGCATGTGTAAAAGGAAAACACACTAAATCAAGTTTTCATCCTAAAAATGTCATCACTACCAAAAGAATATTGGAATTATTGCATATAGACTTATTTGGCCCTTCTAAAACACCAAGTCTAGGGGGAAAGAAATATGGACTTGTCATTGTAGATGACTACTCTAGATTTACATGGGTTTTATTTCTTACTACAAAAGATGAATCCTTTGATGCTTTCAAAATCTTCTCAAAGAAGATACAAAATGAAAGTAGCCAGTTGATTGCTTCTGTCAGAAGTGATCATGGAATGGAATTTGAAAACCATTCTTTTAAAAGCTTCTTTGATGTAAGTGGAATTTCACATAACTTCTCGTGTCCTAGAACTCCACAACAAAATGGGGTTGTAGAAAGAAAAAATAGAACCCTCCAAGAAATGGCTAGAACTATGTTAAGTGATAGTGGCATTCAAAAATACTTTTGGGCTGAAGCAGTGTCAACTGCCTGCTATATACTTAACAGAGTTTCCATCAGAAGCATCTTAAATAAAACTCCATATGAAATATGGAAAGGAAAAAAACCTAGTGTTGGATATTTTCATGTATTTGGATGCAATTGCTTCATTCTAAATAACAAAGAAAACCTTGAAAAGTTTGATGCAAAATCTGAGAAAGGGATCTTTCTTGGATATTCTACAACTTCTAAAGCTTATAAAGTTTATAATATTAAGAATCAAACTATAGAAGAAAGCATGCATGTTGTTTTCAATGATACTAATCCTTCTTGGCAAGAAAAACATTCAAAAGAATCAGATGATGAAGGTGAGCTACTGCAGAAGAAACCTTCTGACAGAAAAGGCTCTCCAGAAGATACAGGAAAACAAGAATCTCCTGCAGAAGATTCTGGAGAAGAAATTGAGAAAGCTGATGAAAGTCTTCCTAAGAGCTGGAAGTTGATTACCAATCATCCTCATGAACTAATCATTGGGAAAACTGCAGAAGGTGTCAGAACTAGATCACAACTGAGAAACTGTGAAAACAGTTCTGCACTCCTATCTCAAATTGAACCAAAAACATAATTGAAGCCTTAGAAGATGAATCTTGGGTAGATGCAATGAAAGAAGAACTGGATCAATTTGAGAAGAATAAAGTATGGACACTTGTACCTTCTCCAGAAGATCACCCCATCATTGGCACTAAATGGGTTTTTAGAAACAAAATGGATGAAGAAGGTAAAGTAATCAGAAATAAAGCCAGGTTAGTAGCTCAAGGATACAATCAACAGGAAGGTATTGATTTTGATGAAACTTTTGCTCCTGTTGCTAGATTAGAAGCTATTAGAATCCTACTTGCTTTTGCTGCACATAAAAATTTTAAACTTTATCAAATGGATGTTAAAAGTGCATTTTTAAATGGTTACATAAGTGAGGAAGTGTTTGTGCACCAACCTCCTGGTTTTGAAAATCCAAAACATCCATCTTATGTTTTCAAACTTACAAAAGCACTATATGGATTAAAGCAAGCTCCTAGAGCTTGGTATGAAAGATTAAGTAGTTTCCTTCTTAACAATGAGTTTTCAAGAGGAAAGATTGACACAACCTTATTTAGAAAAATTATTAAGAAGGATCTACTAATTGTGCAAATATATGTGGATGACATCATTTTTGGATCAACAAATTCAAAAATGTGTGAAGACTTCTCCAATCTAATGAAAGGAGAATTTGAAATGAGCCTTATGGGAGAACTTAAATACTTTCTTGGATTACAAATAAAGCAAGAGAAATCAGGAATCTTCATTTACCAAGAAAAGTATATTAAGGATCTTCGAAGAAGATACAGAATGGAAGGATCAAAGTCCATGGGAACTCCCATGCATCCTTCTGTAACTCTAGATATGGATGAAAATGGAAAATCTGTATCTGAGAAGGAGTATAGAGGTATGATAGGATCTCTGTTATACTTAACTGCTACTAGACCTGATATTCTTTTTTCAGTAGGACTATGTGCTAGATTTCAATCTTCTCCAAAAGAATCACATATTGCTGCTGTGAAAAGAATACTTAGATATCTTGTTGGAACCACTGATCTTGGTCTTTGGTACAAGAAAGGTACAAAATTTGATTTAACAGGATACTGTGATGCTGATTATGCTGGGGATAGACTAGATAGAAAAAGCACAAGTGGTGGATGCCAATTTCTTGGAGAAGCATTAATCTCCTGGTCCTGTAAGAAGCAACCTACTATTGCTCTATCTACTGCAGAAGCAGAATATGTATCTGCTGCAAGCTGCTGCTCTCAAATATTATGGATAAAGCATCAGATGGAAGATTATTGCTTAAGGTACACAAAAATTCCTATCTTCTGTGACAATACAAGTGCTATAAATCTATCCAAAAATCCTATACAGCATTCTAGATCCAAACATATTGACATAAAGCATCATTTCATTAGGGATGATGTGCAGAAGAATGAGATTGAACTTAAGTTTGTTGAAACTAATCTTCAAGTAGCTGATATATTTACCAAACCTCTTGTAGAAGATAGGTTTGTGTTTATTAGAGATAAATTAAATATGAGAAGATCATTCAGCTAAATGAATACTTTTGTTTGATAAAATTTTAGATTTCATGAGATTTGTATTTGCAGAAGGAACCATAGAAAACTCTTCTTCTGTAAAAATCTGGAAAGATTCTTTCTTCTGCTCAAGAAGAAGAAACTTCCTTCTCCTACATCCAAGTTATTCCTCATCTCTGCAGTTTCATAAAACTGATACGAGGAAAGGTCTTAATCAAGACCTGTCAAAAACCTTTTCTCTAGGTCAAACTATGAATGAGACAAGGCTAGGACAGCTTGTACTCACTTCAGATGATCCTTGATAAAACTGACATGCCCTTTTGTCTCACTTTTTTTAATATTTTAGTTGTTGCACAAAAGAGGAATATTGAAAGCAACATGACCGTTTGCAACAACCAAAGCTAAAAAGCTGCACCATTCTCTCTCCTCTTCACTCTTCTCTCAAACGACTAGTTTAGGATGCTATATCTCAGCTGAGAAACTCATTCTCTTCATTTCACATCCCATTCTGAAACCAGCAAACCATAGCCAAACCCTTTCCCTCTCATACTCTGTTTTTCTGTGCAAAATGAGAAGAAGTCAATCGCTTGCAAAAATGTGCCTCTCTCCTCCCCTCTCTCAGAAGAAGAAGATATTGGACACACTCCAATCACTGAAGCAGAAGTGATTCCTTCTTCTGCTCCAACTCATGCTGAACCAGTGACCACAGTTCCTCCTACAATGGAGACCACTGAAACAGAGGAACCCTCTTCTTCACAAATGGCTGTTCCAGTAACCAAAGAACCAATACATGTTCCAGCTGAGGAAGATGTTCCTGAACCTACTAAACCCCCACCATCTCCTTCTAAACCAATCTCAGCTCCTTCTTCCTCAAAGACTCCCTCTGACATTCCCATTGTCAGAGTTAGAAGGTCAGACAGAAACAAAGCTATGTTTCACACAGTAGGAAATGATCCAAATAATCCCATTGGGATTGATTCTCCAACTAAACACTCTTCTCCTCTTAAAACCTCCGTTCAAGAAGCTGCAGAAGATATCGAATCTTCTTCAGAAGGAAGAAGCATAGAAGAAGATGATTCCTCTAAGGGCTCTGCAGAAAGTGATGATGACCTCTTTGAAGATTCAAAGATGATCAACATATTCTCTGATAAATGGAAATGGAAAAGTATAATCCCTGGAAGAGTATTCTTAATCAGAGAAATTAGAAGAAGTGGATGGGACATCAACCACTTTCTCCAGAAGCAAGGATGGGGAGACTTTCTTGTCTTTAGAGAACCTGTTTATCCAAGAATCATTAAAGCATTTTATGCTTCTGCTAGTGTCTACCAAAGTGATGGAAATTCCTTGGTTGCTGATGTCAAAGGATCAACCATCATCCTCACTCCCAGCATCATAGAAGAAGTACTAAGTATATCAAGCTGTCCTAACCACCTCTATGAAGACAACTGGTATGCTTCTGCAGGCATAACCAAAGAGGAAGTCATCAAAAAGGTCTTTAGCAATGCCAACCAGCCCCTTGTGTCAAGCAAATTGATTCCTATTTGTAGGTTATTCCATAAACTCTGATGTTTATCCATTCTCCCTAGAGCAGGAACCTTTGAGAAGGTTACTGATCAAGACCTACTGGTCTTGTATCATCTGCTGACCAGAAAACCTCTCTCATTATCCTACCTTCTTTTAAGAAGCATGATCTCTTCAGCCAATCCCCAGAGAGCCAATGCCAGTTTACCATATGGAATGCTCCTAACCAGAATCTTCAGATTATACAATGTACCTCTTGATGAAGAAGATTGTGAAGATAGTTGCACCTTCTTTGATAGAAGCAATATCAAGAAGATGAAAATCACTCATCCTACACATTCTGAGATGTTTTCCAGCAGCAGTGATGCTGAAGAGGAGTCAGAAGGAAGAAAGACTCCAAGGACAAAGAAGAAGAAGCAGCAAGAAGTTCTGAAAACCTTCTCCAAAAAGAGGAAAGGCATGAAGATACCTTCTGGAGAAGGAGAACCTAGCAAAATACAAAAAACTTCTTCTGGAGCAGAAAAGGAATGTCTGACTCCACCCTCCTCTTTTGATTACTATCCCCCATCACCACAAAAAGAAGAAGAAGTTGCTTCCAAGGAAGAAGAAAAGTCTTCAGAAGAAGAAAAGTCTTCAGAAGAAGAAAAGATGGATGCTGCAAGAGAGCTTGCATCAATGAAAGGAGCTGAAAATACCTCTGCAGAAGATGCTGGAGTTAACTCTGCAGAAGGTATAGCAGCAAACACTTTAGCTCTTCTTGCCTCTGGTCAAGTAAATATTCCTTCTTCTAACTTACCTTTTATCCACACTCCTTATTCTCCAGGGACTGAGCATATGGATCATGATCCTATTGATAACCAGTCTCTTGTTAAAATTGAAGAGCTTCACATCACTGATGAAGAAGAAGAAGCCAAAGGAGGAGCGCAATCTATTCCTTCTATAGGAACCATTGGAACTGACATGGTCAATCAGTTCCTTGCTTCCCCTATTCTTGATACCTCCCTTCCTGCTGATGCACCTCATGGGGGGAAATTACCTTCTCACCTCTCATCTATGGAAACATTTCTTCAACAACTCAGTGAGGAAAGAGAAGAAATTCCTGCTGAACCTCAGCAGAAGGAAAAGGTTGATGCTGCTTGCCCCTGGAAAATCTTCTGCACAACCTGAGACTCCTTCTCTTGAGAAGCATGTAAGAAAAATGAAGGCTGACATCAAGAAGCTCTTCTCCAACATCAATACTCTTCAAAATTCAGTGAATGAGATGATAGAGCGATTCACCCAGCACCAATTCTGGATCAATACCTTTCTTCTACCAGTAATTGCCCCTCAAGTGCCCCCAATGCCCTTTAATCAGTATCAGCCACCTCAAAATATCCTCCAACCTTCTACTTCATCATCCTCTGACCATTCTTCTCCTAACAAATGAAGATGTTGATGATTCTGCTTTTCCTTGCTTAAAGTAGTTTCTTTTTGATAGATGACAAAGGGGGAGAAGTAGTATATGTAGTAGGAAATTTAACATTGTTTTGATTCTGAGAGTAGGAAGGATTTTTTACCACTGTTTTGATTGCACTTCTGTTTTGATTGCACTTCTGTTTCTGCTTTATGCTTATGCTTGTAAGGACATGAATGATATCTCTCATCTTTTTTATTAATGAATGATCACTTCTGTTATCATCTTCTATTTGATTCCTTCTACTATATAATTAACATAGTAAATCAGTCACATCACTTAGAAGCATTTGCATACATTCAGGGGGAGTAACCTCAAAAATAAGCAAAAGGCATCTGCATATACTCAGGGGGAGTATTTTCAGAATTATAACAATGTAAAACTTAATAGGTTGTCATCATCAAAAAGGGGGAGATTGTAAGGTCCAAAAATCCCTTAAAGAATGTTTTAATGATGACAACCAATCATGGATTACTTGGTATAATTCTGATCTTTAAGGACTAATGTTTTTGTTCAAGTGTATGTTCAGAAGATACAGGTAAGCATCTGCAGAAGGAATGATTAAACAAAATAAGAAGGAAAGGAATGATCCTTAAATGAGAGGAAATGACTTAGAATTAACAGGAATGACAAATCTATGAAAAACAGATTTAATACAACACTCAAGAAGCATTAAGATGTTCTGTGTCATTCTCCAGAAGATAGGAACAGGTTCCTAGAAGAAAGATAATTTTGCTTAATTATCTTAGAAGGAAGATTCACTTTAAAAATATAAAAGAAAAGCTTATCACTGGCTGGAAAACATCAAATTACATGTGAATCATCCTCTGTAAAATGTAAAACTCAATCACAGAAGATAGAAAGCTGATCTGATGTAGGACCTGAGTGTGCAGAAGGAGCAGACCATGACAGAAACCAAGAAGGCAGAATGAACTTGCATCTTCTATGGTTACAGCTACAACATTAGCTTAAAAATATTCTTAATCAAGTATATATCGAATGACAGAAACGTTCTGCAGAAGGAACATGCCTACAGAAGATCTGCAGAAGGAGTACATTACTGCAGAAGATGCACTTAAGCCAAATACATGATAAACTCTTTCTTCTCATCTTCTCTTGATTTCAGTGAGCAAGATAACACAAGAATATGTGAAAATATTGTACTGGAAAGCTTCAGCATGTTTGCAGAAGAATTGCCCTGAGAAATAGCCCAAAACAACCTGCAGAAGGAACCCTGCAGAAGGAAGAGCTGGTCAAAGTGATAGCTGTAAAGCTTGTACTTGCTGCAGCAGTGAAAGTGACATCTCCTTGGACCCAGCTGGCTGTCCAATGGCTATATTCTTCCCAGAACTCTATAAAAGGATGCTTTCTCTACAATTGGAAGGCACCTCACTCCAGAAGATACATCAGTTGTTGCTTCTACACTTTCTAATCTTCTGGATAACTTCTCTCTCCTTCATAAGAGTGTTCTATGGTCTGAAAAGCTTTGGAGAGAGTCTTGGCTCAACAATTTGCTTCTGCTGTGCAAGTATTGTAATAGTTTGAGCCTTATTTGTTTGTAATCTTTCTTGTAATTGGTTGTAAAAGTCTCAAAAGAGGTGTGCAGGTGCATAGCCTTCTTCTGAGCAGTAAGGGAAAGGTTTCCCTGTGAGGTTTACTGAGATTTGGTGATCTCAGTGGGTATACAGAATCTGCAGAAGGTACTTGCAGTATTCTGGGCAGTAAATCTTCTACAGAAGGTTCTGTAGTTGATTTACAGTGAGAAAGTTGGTTTGGTTGTTGTTAGCCTGAAGAGGCAGGTAAAGAATACTAGTGGTGAGGTCACCCAAGAAGATTGTAAGTTGATTAAAAGAGTGAGAAAATCCTACAGGTGTAGGGACTGGAGGTAGCCTCAGGTTGGAAGAGGTGAACCAGTATAAAATTCTGTGTGCCATCTTCTCTACTCTCTCTTTATTATACTGCATATTATTTACATCTTCTGCATAATTAAAATTAACTAACAACTATCTTCTGAAAGTCTAAACTCTTTGTACTTAGCCAAGGGAATTCCTTGAGCAGAAAAAGTATTTAAAGAAATTGCAGACCAGATTTATTTAATCACAATTCAACCCCCCCTTCTTGTGATTAAAGCCAAAGCTTCACTTCCATCATTTTTTATTGTCTGGATTTTCTGGATTTGTTCATCACACAGGTAGCACAATGAATTACTTCTAGCTCAATCGAGACAGAGAGCATGCTCACAAAGGCTCAGTCGTCCATAGGTAGCAATGGGGAAATCACAACGATCGCAGAAATGGACTCGCTCCTCAAGCTGGCCTTGGGATCTACGACCCAAAGTCTTAACAAGAGAAGCAACAGTAGCTGCTCTAATGCCCTTTCCGACAAGAAGATTAGCAATGTCAGGATAGCACTTCTTAAAGAATTCATAGAATCCAAACTTGTAAGCACCCTGTACACGGTAATTGAACAAGGCAGTGCACCCGGCACTGAATAGAACAAAGACAACCCTATAGCAATAACAATTAACAGCAGAAGGTAGAATATAGTCAACAAAATCTAACCAACAAAAAGGAAACAGTGTCTTTAGCGAATTAAACCAAATAAAAGGTGTTAAGTATTGACCCTTCACACCGATGCAATTGAAGGTGTTGAGGTCTTCGTTTTCGAGCTTGGGACGCTTTGCAACTTCTTGAGTGCACGACTTGGTATAGCAAGTTTGATTGCTTGGGACCCTAACACCGGTGCAAGTGCATAACAAGAAACAGAGTCCTAAGTTGCCAAAGGAGAAGACCCATGTTTAGCTTTTTCTTCCAACCCTCTTTTCTCATGGGAAGAAATATACACAAAATTTGGGTTCTTCACGGAGTCATCTGGGTTGTCTTTGGGAGGTAAAATTGTCTTTGAAAGATCCACAAATTCGAAGTTCCCAAAATTGAAAAGATCTGATGATGATTTCCTCTCCAATTTTGTAGTGGAATCTTTGTCGATTTCATGTAGCAAGAACAAATCAGAGGAAGAACTAGTTTTCATGGAGGGAGAAAAGTACTTGTGGCTCGAAAATGAAACGGGAGAAGGAGGAATGGAATATGAAACAAACAAACATGGCATTTCTATCATGGAAGATAAGGAAGATTGTGTCTCTATATTGAGGTCTTGCAATGGTTTCTTGGAAGAAGAAGATGAAGATGCCTCTGCAAGATTCACATCAAACAACGATGGCTTCTTCAGAGCAGCAAACAATGATGGCTTCTTGAGAGAACACCAACCCTTCTTCTTGAAGAAAGGTAAGCTTCATGGATGGAGCTCTGATACCATCTTATGAAAATAAGATGGAGGAGCAGAGGGATAGTAAAGAGAGGTTGAGGATGAATACCATGGGTTCTCCCATGGATCATCCCAAAAGTAACCACAAAGAGTTGAGAAAATTCATTGATAATATTTGAAAGATACAGAATGAGTACAATCAACTAGTATTTATAGGAACTAAACTAGGCTTAACTATTCAACTAACTAAATAATTGTGTAAACTAAATTTAATAGAATGTAACATAATTTGCATCTCCTAATACCAAGCACACCCTCAGTGGCACTCACTCTGATCTTCAAATGAACATAGCACAATCATTTAGGCAATAGGCATAATCAATATACCTTTTTTATTTTATTTAACAATATTTATGTTTAACCATTTCTATATCAAAGAGGTTTTTAATAAAGTTATATATATTTTATCAAATAGGAATTTGTTTAATCAAAATTTGGCATATTTAGTTATAGAAATGACTATTCAATGTTAATTGGCCAATTCTTTAAATATTATCGATAAATAAATTAAAAAAATTAAATTTTAATTACAATATTCATATTAAATGAATAATACTATTGATGTATGAATAGAATAATTTTAACCAAGCTACCTCCCGCATAGGGTCGGGTTCAGACTTTTATTTTACAAAGACTGAAATTTAGCTAGATTTTTTAGTTGGTCCACATAAGTTGATACCCACTTCAAGCTCGTTTTGACAACTCTATTAAATAGGTGACTATGAGCCCTTATCCTCTATCTATCGCCTATAGGAATGCTATTATTAGGTATAGATACGAGTGAACTGCTTTCTTTGTCAACTATTTAAAGGAATCTTTAATGTTTATTGTGTCATAACAAAACAACAACATAGTGTCACGTAAAGAAATAATTACAAGCAAGAGGTGGATATGATAGGTAAATATTATTTCATAAAACTTGAAGCGATTTCTCCTTAAAAATATGGATTCACTATTCATAAAAATTGATAATATAGAAATATTCTGAAGTTGAATAGTTTTCTCATATAAAAGAATTAAAATAGATATTAGAGACATGATGCCAAATATGAATTTTATATTATCCACACACAAAGCATGTGCACAGAACTTAGTTTCCCTCTTTACGGTGCAGAAAGTCTCCATACCTTAATGATATCTATATCTTCTCCTACAATTGTCTAAGCCTCATTGAGGCTTTTGTTCGTAATCCACTTCATGTCATGGGACTTGGGATTGTTTTTCTACTTCGCAATTTGGTCTTCATTGTTAGCCTTGATTTTGAATTTTTTATGCACTTCTCTTTTTTTATGAACTTAGCCAAATTTTTTAGTCGTCCCACACAAGCTGATATGCACATCAGGCCCGTTTCGACAACTCTATTAATAGGTGACTATGAGCCCTTATCCTCCATCTGTCGTCTATAGGAATGCTTTCATTAGGTATAGGTGTGAGTAGACCGCTTTCTTTGTTAACTTCTTTAAGGAATCTTTAATGGTCATTGTGTCATAACAAAAACAACAATATAGTGTCACATGAAGAAATAATTACAAGCGGGAGGTGGACATAATAGGTAAATATTATTTCATAAAACTTGAAGCGATTTCTTCTTAAAAATATGGATTCACTATTCATAAAAATTGGTAATACATAAATATTCTGAAGCTGAATAGTTTTCTCTGTTAGGTATATGCACTAGAGACATATGTTTTTGAAACATCTATAACATGTATCATTGATAAGTGCCAAATATTAGGATGTTTTGTATGGAAAGAATGGCACTTTTTGGGTTAATTGCATTAATTCTTCAATTGATTTCCTCCAAATTCTAGAACATTTAAGTTAAGCAGTAATATCTGAGTACTGATATAATTGAAACCTTTTAATCCCAATTTTTGATGTTTAATTGCAGGAAAGATTAAAGGAGATCAATCGGGAACAAAAGAAGTGAAGAAGCAAGGAGAAAAAAGAAATTCCAATACAAGTAAAAATTATTTTCTCTCATGAGCTAAATATTTAGCTCATGAGCGAAAATGGACCAGAGAAGAGTGTTTTTGGGTGCTAAATTGGCTCATGAGCTAAATTTTTAGCTCATGAGCGAATTTACCTTACTTCACGTTGAAGAATTCTTTGGCTCATGAGCTAAATTTTTAGCTCATGAGCGAATTTTCATTTACCAGCACCCCAAAACCAATTTCGAAGGAAGTTTTCGACAGTTCGACATTTCTAAAAATAGAACGAAGTCTCCGAAGCAGAACATAAAGCTGCGGAACCAGATTTCTTCGTTTTCTCCTTCATCTGTATTGATTGTACTAGCTACCATGAGTAGCTAATCTCCTCTTTTGGGATTGAATGTAAATCGACTCGAACTCGGATATATTCTGGTTATATTTCTATATAGTGATTTCGTTTCTATCAATATTGTTATTTTCGTTCCGATTTCATTTCTTTGATTCTATCTGATCAATAGTTTCAATGTTTAGATTTTTAGATTTGACTGGAAAGTATTTCTGAAAATCCGATCTGAACGAAAATAGTCGTTATATTGTTTTACTAGGAATAGATTTCAATATAGCCAATGCTTTTACACTTGATCTTAATGCTGGATGATTTGTTGAGTATATGAGGAATCAATATTCAATAAATCAATCTTATGAATTTTATATGTGAGGAATCAATATAAATGACTATTATGTGTGCATCAATATTGATAGTTATGATTGCTATATATTGATATACAACCAGAATATAGAAGAGGGAGATAGATGAAATTCAATCTCAGTTTCTCTCACTGATATTCCAAATCAAATTTCATACTTTGTTTTATTATTTGCTACAATTTTAATTTAAATACTTAAATCAATCATGAATCAAACCACTCTCTTTTGTATATATTTACTTTTTGAATTAGTACAACTTTGAACTACCAACTCCTCGTGGGATCGACACTCTGAATTCATTTTCATATTACTACAGTTGACTAATAGGTACATTTGCCTAGCAGCCAACAATCATATTATTTTATAAAGGCAATTCATTCTTTTAGAATATAATAAATGTCCTTAGAATAGTAAGCTCAAACTTCATAAGAAATCAAGTAGATGACTTGATCGTGAGATCTTATGAAGAACTATTCTTAAAATAGTCCCTAGTCAAGTATCATCTTAGGACAAAGATGCATTTAGACTAGTATGTGAGTTCATTTATGATCACATCTCACGGATCATGGATATGAGATATCATGTGCTCACATAGGTACACATTAAGAGTAATGGTATACTGAACAAACCCACTTTAAGAATGTTGCGTGGATTGTTACATAAGTGTCATGAACGTTTCTTAAATTGATAAGTGTTATATGAAGTCCTTTGACCTGAAATCACTATGATTCCTACATAAGGAATTATATGTTTTAATATCATCAAACGTTGCCTGTAACAAGGTAATCATAAAGTTGATTTTTGGACATATAATAAATTATGTGGTGGGATGTGAGTGACCTAGATGGGATTTGTCCATCCTATGTAACAGGAGTTATATCTATAGGCCTCTTGATAAAGTGAGACTGCAAAATGCATGGCCATGCTCAGGAGGATGAACATGAGATGTTTATTTTCTGTACAGTCTACTTGGGGATCAAGAAAACATAAATTGAACTATACAAGGTTGACACATTCTATGCCCTTGTGTTCAATTAGATGTTTGGACAAAGGGACAGATCATATAAATTATCATAAAATAGGATTCATCAAAGTTGTTGATAATCTCAATATTTGGATAGTGATGTATTGCTAGATACTGCTCACTATTTATGATATTAAATATAAAAGGGTTTTATTTTAATATCATAACCAAATATTAAAAGCCTATTGGGTCACACGCATACAACAAGCCACTAGGAAAAGATAATAATTCTAATTTGATTAGAATTATAACATAATGGGCCATGCCCATATATGTTAGGGTTAATAGAGTGAGGGGTTAAAACCCTAGCCACCACTCTATAAATATAGCATAAAGATGCATTACCCAGGACACATGAGCAGTCGCTCTTACTCTCTAAACACTACTAGCAGAGTTGAGGAGGGTTTCCTAGTTCGGTTGTTGGCGTGGACACCACTAGAGACGTGGTTGCTATTGCCTCGTTCGTAATCCGCATAAGGTATGTCTTTTGTTTCATGTATTTTTATGCCTTAATTCGTGTTTTCGCATTAACGATCATAACAAGGGAGGGAATCCATTTATTCCGCTGCACCCTGACTAATGCTTGATTCCCTCCATTCTCATATAAAAGAATTAAAAGATATTAGAGACATAATGGCAAATATGAATTTTACATTATACACACACAAAGCATATGCACAGAACTCAGTTTCCTTCTCTATGGTGCATAAAGACTTCATACTTTGACGATATCTCTATCTTCTCCTACAATTGTCGACGTCTTATTGAGGCTTTTGTTCATAATCCCCTTAATGTTATAGGACTTAGGATTGTTTCTCCATTTCGCAATTTGGTCTTCATTTTGGGCCTTGGAGTTTGAACCTTTTTTTTTGCATTTCTCTTTTTTATGAACTTAGAGCCACGACTGACCGTATAGAGGGGATAATTGTTGAGAATAATAGGGAATAGTACAAAGGAAGACCTCATTTTCATATAGCCAAATAACATTACATAGCCATTATGGGTTTTAATTGCAACTCTTTCATCTAACTCTATCCCATACATTAATTGAGATCTTTCTTTTTTCCAAAATGAAGTGGTGAAGATGAGGAGTGCACACTGTTTTTGGGTTCAACAACTATCTTTGACAATGCAGTGTTCTACCACTCTTCTAAGCAAATAATCTAGTAAAATTGAGTTAGACAGCCTTCATACATAAGTGTTTAGAATGAGAATTTCACTCAAAACATAATATTTAGGATAAATTTAAAATGTTAAAATCATATTTTTTAAGGAAAGGTGAGTTGGCCCAAATTAATTAAGTTAATTAGAAATTAGCTCAATGTAGCTTTTTTTGTTGAACCCATGTGACCTTGACTAAGTTAGTTAACTAGGGTTGGCCCATTTGGGGTGTTATAGGGTTAGGGTTCTTTAATATAGGATAAGTGCATCATACCAATGATGGGAGCATCATGACACAACATTGAAGAATTGAAATTTGGCTTAATTGGAGTGTTAAGAACACTATTTGGTGGCAAGGAACAATTTTTGGTAATTTTTCTAAGCAAAACCTAATTTTGATGAATTAATTAAAGAAAATGAAGATAAGTCAATAAAAATGGCTACACATCATGAAAAAAATATGGAAATATCTTTCTAGGTTCCCTTTGGGTTAGGTGATTATTGTACACATTTTTATTCATTCCCGTGCATGGTTGTATTTTGGTGAGGGAAGGGAGAAGAGCATTTTTTGTAATTTAAATATCATAGGGGATTTCAGTAATTTCATCCATTAACATATTATTAAAATATTAATAAAAAATAGAAAAATATTTTTTTTATAACATGTCAGTTATCCTAGATTACCTTCCTAATCTTTTTTATCCTTTTTTTATAGTTAAAACATTAATTACAATATTGTATACATGTTAGATCTTTTTTGTCATTTTAACTTAATATTCAAAGAAAAAACCCATAAAAATGTGGGATAAATTGTAGAAATTAAATTATTAAAGGTTATTACTTTCTATTTCCTCATTAACCCTATAAATAAATTTTCATTGATTTATATTAATATTTCCATAATTTACGATAATTTGAAATGAGAGAAATGCGGATGTTACATATATTATTGAAGCGATTTAAAATGTCACAAAAACAAGTTAATTGTGAATCTCAAAAATTGCTCTGTCTGTAGTTTAGAGACTTTCTAAACTTCTACTCGAACTTGAAATCTGGTGATCAGAAAGATGGCTCAAAGCATAATGATTAAAAAATTAATAGCAATATATAACATTTCTGATATATATATATTCACAAGAATTTATGTGCAGGTTCATATAAACTTCTGACTTAAATTAGTGAACTTTTTCTTATGTTCAGAATGGTTAGAACTAAATCATAATTACCTCTGAATTTTGTGGAGTAAGGCATTTTTTTTTTTTGTTTAAAATACAATTATAAGTTCTTTTCTAACATTTTTAATCAGAAATTTATAGTTAGAAAAAAATCATGAATCAAGTTTAATGTTGTTTAGATAAACAAAAATAATCATAAATTATGAAGTTTGAAAACCTCTGTATTAGAAAATTCTTTTTGATTAGTCTGTGGACTTCTAATAAATAATAATTAAAATAATTAAATATGAAAATTTTAAAATACATTTACATGTATATATTAAAAAATCTGAAAATTCTATACAATACAAATAAAAATTCTTAAAACAACAGAAATAATATGTAAAATGCCTTTTTCAGTTTTTGTAACGTCTTAATTTCTAAATTCATAAATAATGTCTGTTGGGAGCACTATTTCCAAATTCGTGAAATTATTTCGCGCATTTATAGTATCGTCATACACATACAATTAACCGCTTAAGTAATCCCACGCTTACATAAGCAACAATCTCGAGGCACATGAAGAACTTTAATAACAATGTCATAGTAGCCACAGAGGGCTCAAAATACACCATAGTAAAAAGGCATAACAGGATATAACTATACATGTGTCATGGAAGATAAATGAATCCCTGAGGCCTCACATGTACAATTCTATACTATCAAAATAAGTTAAACCTGTGCCTATACAAAAAGGGTGCAAAATACATCATAATAGTGTCAAAAGAATGTGGCCCTCACTGGACCTCAACAACCGCTACTGGCCTTCATTGCCCTGGTGAGATCCCTGCACATCTGAAGGTAAATTCCCACAGCGTGGGATGAGACTAACGTCCCAGTGAGGTGACAAAAACGTGCATATGCAGTGGGAACATTCAATGGTATGCAACACATATAACCATTCAATATCTCATAAAATATACATAACAATCACAAATTCAAAGTTAATCCTGAAGTGTTTTACCCAACACCCAAGGGTTCTTTCCACTTTTCATGGGCTAGACTGAGCTCAGACTGACAGGAACCGTCGTTCCTGAAGGCCCTAAGACCTTACCCAATTAATGTTGATAGATTCAAACATGATTCCTTAATTTTATCCTGGGTCCATGAACCGAAGACAGAGACTTAGAACATGAGTCCATGGACCAAAATCTTGATTATTAACATGAGGTCAAGAGACCCAAAATCATTCCATGAGGCCCTAAGACCCAAAGTACTTTCATGAGGTCTTAAGACCCAAAACCTCTTCTTTATCATAATTAGGGTTAGGAATGTGAATCATCATCAATAAACACATGAACATGAAGATAAACATGAGTGTATAGTCATTCCAAGCATATTTCCTAAAACCCTAACAATACCTAGGGCACATGTTATTAGCATCACAACAAAACAAGATTTATATGTCAATAACAACCAATCAAACAACTATTCATCAACTACAAGAATGGGAAGGGGAAGGGGGATCATTCCAAAGAATTGCTTCCTAACATGAGAGTGAGTGTGTGTTCACACTCACCTTGAGAGTAGGAGAAATATTGGAGAAGAGAAGATGTTTTGGAGGAAGGATCCAAGGAAGAGAGTGAGCTTGATTGGAGGAGAAAGTCTTCTTGTAGCCTTCAATGGAATTCTCTCTCTAGGGCACGCTTTCTCTCTCTAAGAGTTGGAAAGGGGAAGAAAGAAACGTAAGTGAAAATGAGCCCTATTAATTGTTTTTAAAGCTGGAAGTGGACTCTCGCTCAAGCGAGTTGTTCTCACTTGAGCGAGATGCTCAGGATCAAATTTCCCTTCTCATTCTCGCTTGGGCGACAGGCTTCTCGCCTGGGCGAGAATGGACCAGAAAAATGACCCCTCTCTGGAAGATTCTCGCTTGAGCGAGAACCATCTCGCTCAAGCGACAAACGTCCAGAGAACCCCCTAAAATTCCCCAGTTCTCGCTTGGGAGAGACCATTTTCGCTCAAGCGAGACCAACTTTCTCCTTTTTGCTGCATAACTCGCTCAAGCGAGCCTATTTTCACTTGAACGAGAACACTAAAAACCTATTTTTCTTGCTTAAGACTCTAGTCCTTCTCTTACAAATTCCTGACATCTTTCCTCATTACTAACATCAAAATTATTATCCTATAACCTCTCATTAGTTATTATTATTAATTAACGGGATGTTATAGTTTCAACTCATAATCCATATCCTCTAGAAAGAGTCGCACACCTCCTCTCGTGTTCATTACGACCCCATCTGTCTCCATGGTAACCCTATACCCAAGCACCTACATTGTTGAAGAACGATGTCGTGTGTGACCTTCACTATTTAGGTCGTGGAGTCTTTAATCCCCAACTGGTCGTCCTATTGCAGCCGCTCGGGGTGGAAGTAAAATGAAGTGATGATTATGCTACTGCGCCTCTAGCCCGTCGTCCATTCATGTCCCCATCCCGTCGTTCAACCGCAACCACGCGTCTTGAAGCCGCCACCATCATGTTGTTGTGTCCCCAAGAGGAGGAACGTTGTCAATCAGGTCGAGAGGAGGAATGTCATTAACAGTCATAAAAGTTGAAGTTGAAGAAGCATGGTTTGTAACGGAGGAAGGATGTTGTCAATCGGAGAAGAAAGGGTTGCAGGAGAGAAGACAAGGGCGTGTAGCATAGCAGGCCAACATGCGCAAATAAGGACAAGAGAAAAAAAAATGAAACCATAATATTTAAACTGAACATAAAACCAGCACACATAAAAGAAAAAAGCATCTTCTGGTTTGCGGGATGACCTGCAAACGCATAGACTAGAACCTGTTTAACCCATGAATTAACGATCCGGGTGAGAAAAGCCCGCGTTTAAACGAGTTTGTCTTTTCTTTGTCCTAACTAGCGCGGATCGAGATTTTAATTGGTAGTCCACGGACCCAAACCCATATACCCAACTCTAAATACACAAGTTAAATATAGGTAATAAAGAGAGAGTAGTACAACATAAGAATTTTATACTGGTTCACCCAATAAACACCTTTGAGATACATTTAGTCCTAACATCTTGTGAGATTTTTCACTATCACTAAAGTTGGGTATGCAAGACCGGCCTAGCCCGATCCACACTTGTTCGCATTATCCAGCAGGCTAAATGAGTCGACCTGTATAAGCTTGTGTCTAATCAGGCTTTATATTACATCAACCTGCATAGACCCATAAGTCAGCTTGTAACGTTTTTCTAATTTTTATTTATTATAAAATAATTTTTCATATATTTTTTTCTACAAAATTTTAGCATTAGTTAAAATTAATTAGAAATTTTCTTTTTAATTTTTTTTATGCGGATATAAATGGGTTGGCCCATAAATCCATGAACAAAACGTGTTTAACATGTGGATTATATGGACCAACTCACTGATTCGAATCCTCTCCGTTTCTTAAGGAAATGGACTTCTCCAGTTTTTGTAATCTTCTAATGGCACGTGTGTATAATAATAATCTATGTTGAGATTTGATTAGTGCAAATCAATTTAGAATTAAAAAATAAAGCTAAACATGTTACAAACGTGACATCATTTCCATCCGCACACCGAGACACACAACGTGAAACATAAAACAAAATCCAATTTTTACGTTTCATCCTATTCTCCCCACTTATTTTTTCTGGAGTGGGAATATCTTCTTTCAGTTCTCTTATGGCGATGGTACAGGGTGTGTCATGTTCAATTTTTTTTATTTTAAATTTAATTACTAAAATCAAATCCCATACGTTAAATAATTTTATATACACGTGGCATTGGAAGATAAAAGGGACTCAGGATGTTCATTTCTCAAGGAAATGTAGACCATCTCAATGCCCAACCCGCATATTCACAATTAAATGGGTCAAGAATTTAGTGGCTTAAGCCCTCACATGTTGTGAGTTATGCAAATTGCCTCACGACCCGCAACTCATATACCCAATTTTATTGTCACTTAGCCTTCAGCCCTTCTCTCCTCACGAGTCCAAAATTGTCTAGAATTTGAGATTTGAGATTAGAGATCCTTCCGTTGATGAGTAATCCCACACCTAAAAAGTTTCGAATTTTCTTGTAAATGAAAAACATAAAATTAAATAATAAAGATATTCATACACTCACCCAACTTCTTTTTATGGTCCATCCTAAAATTACCATTTTTCCTTTAGGGTTGTCTAAGGTACACAAGGGTACGCAAGTTAATAATAAACAATAGATAAATATTATTTAATTAAATGACCTAGATTAATTTTAAGAAACCAGCTGCATGTATAAAGGTAATCTAATTGTAAAATTCACGAAGATGAGTTTTGTCTCATTTATAATATTTTTGCTGGTATCCATTGCCTTCTCGAAGAATTCTTTGTTTCCTTTAACAAATTTAACCTTTGGAAGGTCTGGACTTTGTTACCTTCTCGAATGAGATTTAACGATTCAACCTTTGGAAAGGTCACTTCTTCAACTTTTTCTTTTCTTTTCTCAACCTCTTGTTATTTTGGGTTTTATTAAAAAAAGAAAAGAAAAGGTGGTTGAAAATGGTTTGTTTGAGGAGAATGAAAGGGATTGAGTGTGGATAATGGAATTTTATTGTGAATTTCTTTGAAGCAATAATTGATTTGGGTGAGTGAGTGAGGGAGTGTGATGTGATGATAAGAATGAAAGGGATTGAGTCGTAAAACATTCTAGATTAATTTTGGTGTGGACTATGGAGTTTTGTTGTGAATTGAAAGCACTTCTCCTTTATTTGCTAAGCTTTTGAACAAAATCACCATCTTGAGTAATGATCCTCCTTCAAAAATTGGAAGACGTTGTCGACAACCACAACATCACCATCTTCACCCTAAGAAACCAAGATCTAGAACGCGACCTTGACCCCGAAGGCAAGCGCTTCTTGCTCAAACCACACAATCTCAAGTCACTCCACACCCTTTGATGTCCCACATTCTCAACACACGAATCGTCTCTCAACGTTAACCTACCGCCGAAGCGCCACCCTTCCTTCTCCGACCATCACCTCCATTTGACCGCCAACCCCTTACTTGGAGAAATTTGGCTCTCAGAATACCTTTTCTCCTTTTTCCTGGTTTTTCTCGATATGTAATAATACAAAGTTTAGTGTTGGCTTAACAAATATTTAATCTTTCAAACAAAAAAATTACAACCCACAAAACCTACACCGACAGGTAAAATCATTTGGGTATAGGTACATAACATGTTAATTTATACACCTTAGGGCATCTTTAATGTGGTGCTTATTGATAATTTGCTCAATAAGCACCAATGCTCTATGGGAATTTACCGTTAAAGCAAAATTTGGGGTTGATGCTTTATGGGTTTTGTTGTTCAACCGAGCACCAGTGCTTTAAATTTTTTTTTGTGTTCTCGAGGTTTTAAACCACGAGTAACACTATTGAAAAGTTGCTGCATCGTAACAACTTTTCAGAACGTTACTAGCGATATCAAACCCACGATAACTCTCTTTTTCTTTTTGCATTTACGGGGGTTCCAACCAAGGGTAAATGTTTTATTTTTTACAAAATGAACTTATTGGAAATTTTAAACTGTCAAAGAAGACAATTTTTTCAAAAAATTACATTAAATTAAATATTATTTATTACTACCTCCGGTCCTATATATAAGAAACAAAATATATTTTTACTTTATCTTAAATATAAGAAACATAGTACTATTTGAGTTGTATTAATTATAAATTTCCTTTAAACCAGTAATTTATTGTCCATTACTCACCTATTTTCTATGATAGTGGATGCACTGCGCTATTTTCAATGACCAACTATTGGAGCATGAGTTACTACTTTAATAATGACTTTGATTAAGAGTAACTTTACCAATATTTTAATTACTTCATATTAAGGGTATTGGTGGAATAAAATGTAAAATTATAACACATTTATTACAATTAACGAGTTTCAAGGCTTTTCCTTGGTCTTGATGATTTAGTCATATGTTTCTTATAAATAGGACTTTTGGTCCTTTTTATAAGGCACACTTAACCAAATTACACATACCAATAAAATTGGTTAAAGTTGGTTAATTTTAT
This sequence comes from Sesbania bispinosa, assembly GCA_026901365.1. NCBI lineage: Eukaryota > Viridiplantae > Streptophyta > Magnoliopsida > Fabales > Fabaceae > Sesbania > Sesbania bispinosa. Next base: position 203,501 of record QLOH01000246.1, read on the forward strand.
TGAAGTTTTAAAAAATAGTTTAACTTTCTAGTTTTACCCTTATTTAATATCATTGACTAACTCCACAACCATTTGATAGTTAGAAAGGCATTAAAGTTAATAACGGTAAATAAGGAAAATGGTAATAAATGCTTTTCGAAATTGTAAAGTGCTTTATAAAAAAGATCACTAAAACTTGTAATAAACGCCTTATAAAAAGGACCAAAGGAGTTTTATTTTATTATTTATTAATTAAAATATTTGTAAATAAAAAAATAAAAAATGGATAATGTATATTGGTGAGACCCATTTAATATTTATGAATAGTAAAAAAAAGTAAGGAGCGAGATTAGAGAAGAGAGTTACTTAATAAATACTTATTAATGTATATTAATGTGAGCCATTTAACATCTGTGAATATTGAAAAAATAAAACGATGACCTTATTATGAGTAGGACAAATAAGAAAGATAGTAGACACTTCAGAACGGAATAGAACGAGATATATGAGTTCTATTCTATGTTTGCTGTATTTTAAAAGTAGAACAGAACATGACATATCATTAAAAGAGTGGAACACTTTGGTTCTATGAAAAAGGTGGAATGAAAGAAAACAAAACATAACATCTCATTATTAATTTTTTATTAACAAAACTACCTCCCAAAAATGTTATTTCCCATTGTCACCTAAACACATTTTACCATCATCATTGCCGCCTGACACCCTACACCGCCACTGCTGTCGCCACCAACACCACGACCATCGCAACTCCCACCGTTATTGCTGCCGCCACCATCACCTAACACATGGTCGCTCGACACCCTACACTACCACCACCACCACCGTTGTCGTCACCGCCATCACTGTCGCCACCACCACTGCAATTGCCATCGCCATCACCATCTCTATCACCACCACCACTACCACCTAACACTTTTTACCACCACTATTATCGCTTGACACTCTATACCACCACCGTCGTTATCATCACTGCCACTACCACCACCGCCTTACACCCCGTACTACTACAGTCCAACACCCCATATTAATTTTTTTAATACTTAATTAAATAATAAATAGTTCAATGATATATATGTAATTGAATACATATCATCCTATTCTGTTTGGTAATTACCAAACACAAACCATAAAATATTTTTTGTCATACTACGTTATGCTATGTTCACCACATCTCTAATCTTCCCTTTTCTCCCTCCGGTTTAGAGAATTAAAATAGTGGTCTGCCGTCAGCAATTTGAAGGCAAGGCATAACCCAAAATCAGACAGTAACACTTCCCAAAAACTGCTCCAGAAAAAGTAAAACTTCAAATTGATAAAAAAAAAAAAAAAAGAAAACCCTGGGAATGGGAAGAAGATTCTTGGAAAAAAGGGACTTCAAGCACAAGAATACAACAGAGCTTCAGCAAGCAGAAAGTGTCAAAGAGATCATCATAATGGAATCGTAGCACTGATTCAAAATCAAAACCAAAACCAAAAAGGCAAAAAATTTCAAATCGGCATCGAATTGAAGCAAAAGGAAGAAAATGGAATCGAGCGTTTTGGAATGCATCGGCGTGGAGATAATCGGTGTAATGTCACCGGTCTCAATCTGCATGTTCCTGGTAGTCCTCCTCGTTTACTCCGTCTCCTCTTCATCTTCCCCTGACACCGCAATTCGCACCGCTGCAAACCTAGTCTACGTGGAAAACCCTTCCGACACAGCAGCACAGAAACTCGAAGGCGCACTCCTAAACGCCGTCGTTTTCGTCGTCTTAATCGCCATCGTCACTTTCCTCCTCGTCCTCCTCTACTACTACAACTGCACCACCTTCCTCCGTCACTATGTTCGCTTCTCCGCCTTCTTCGTCCTTGGCTCCATGGGCGGATCCATCTTCCTCTCACTCATACAGCGATTCTCTCTCCCTCTCGATTCCATTACGTGCTTCATCCTCCTCTTCAACTTCACCGTCGTCGGTGTTTTATCCGTTTTCGCCGCCGCCGTTCCGATTTTGGTTCGCCAGGGATATATGGTTTGCCTCGGCATCATCGTCGCCGCGTGGTTCACGAAACTCCCTGAATGGACCACGTGGACGTTGTTGGTGGCTCTTGCGGTGTATGATCTCGTTGCAGTGTTGGCCCCTGGTGGTCCCTTGAAGCTCCTCGTCGAATTGGCCTCTAGCAGGAACGAGGAGCTTCCTGCGCTTGTTTACGAGGCTCGCCCTACCGTGGCGGCAACTGGACACAGCCGTGGGGCTTCTACTTTAGGGCTTTTGGTCACCGGAGTTTCAGAATCGGAATCTTCATCCTCGATCGAGCTTCAAGTTGTGTCTAGAGAGAATGAGAATGCAATTCATGGTGAGAATGACTCGAGGCAGAGGAGGGGTGATGAAGAAGAGGAAAGGTCTCCGTTGGTTGGTAATCGATTATCGAGCTTGGATTCGGCAATGCGATTTGATGGGAGAGAGGGTGAGGTTGTTGATGAGGAAATGTCTCCGCTTGTTGATATGATTGGGATGGAGAATGAAAGAGAGATGATGAGAAGGGATGCTGAGGAAATTGCTGAGAGGGGTATTAAGCTTGGACTTGGGGACTTTGTTTTCTACAGTGTTCTTGTGGGTAGAGCTGCAATGTATGATCTGATGACAGTGTATGCTTGTTACCTTGCAATTATTTCAGGACTAGGGTGCACTCTTATTTTGTTGTCCGTGTGCCGCCGAGCTTTGCCTGCGCTACCTATTTCTATCACCTTGGGTGTTCTTTTCTATTTTTTGACTAGATTGTTAATGGAACCCTTCATTGTTGGGACGGCTACAAATTTAATGATGTTTTGAACTAGCATTGAATTTTCAAGGACTGAGGGTAGGCTATAGATATGTACTAATGCTTTCATTGACAAGGAATTTTGTACATGGAGTGAAGAGATAGTACTCCATGTATCGTATCTCCTTTGTAGTAACATACTTGTTCTCATCATCTTGTTATTTTGAGCTGACAGTGTTGCAACTAATGGTCATCACTCATCAGAGTGCAAGTTTGAAATGGAAACCTCTTTCTTCTTGCCCTTTGATTCAGAACCTGTAAATTTTCAAGCTAAATTAAATAATTCTATTGATCCTTATTCTTCCTTGGCCTTTTGACACACATGAGGTGTGTAGAGCAAATTAGTACATTTGTTGAGCATATCTTCTACCTGAGTATAATTTTGGATTTTTCACATAAGTTATAGTATTTAACCTTTTTCCCTTTCATGATTTTCTATGTTGGATTTTGTCCTTGTTTATATACATAATAAGGTAAATTTTCCATTTTGGAGGTTAACATATCTGTTACAAATCAGAAAACAATTCAGATGACTGTTCCATGTATGTTGAAACTGTTAACTTGAACTAGTAGTGCTCTTGGGTAGTGATCTGCATATTATTGCTTGTACTTTTGTGCATACAACTACACGTCATTTATTATTTTGTAAATGTATACTATGCTGCAATGCATGCATGTATGCATTCCTAACTATTAGTACTTTGCAGGCCATAGACAAAAACTTTGTTTACAAAGATGTGATTGATTTAACTTTGGATACAGTAAAAGGTTCCCTTCTCATGTCATTCATTCATTCATTCACTCATTCATTTTATGTTGCCTCTTTTATAGTACAAAATGGTTTTCTTTGTTGAGAATAATTTTTTTAGATCTATGGCCTGCCCCCTCTTCTTTTAATATGTTCTCTCTTTTGCATGATTGTCCTTATCAGTAAGTTGAATTCCAAGTGTTACGTATGGTTCGCTTCTTTTTTCTTCTTGTTTTTGGTGGGGGGGAGGGGGTGGGGTGGGCGGGCTAAATATATGGATCTCTTTCTCCCAAATATTGGAACAAGAGTGAAGTGACAGTCAAGTAATACCAACTGAAGCAGTGTTTTAGATCCTGAATTGCTATGTTTTCCCCTTCCTTTAGGCTTTTCAAGTTATTTAGTATTTACCTTTAGAATCCTTTTTTGCAGGAGTGAGATGTTGTGAATATGTTATGTTATTGCATAGATATATGTGGGCTGGGTTTGAAAGCAACCTTCTTTTTTCTCTATTGCTAATAGGCTTTAGATTATTCAGTTCCTTGGAATGTGATTTTAATTGAGATTTGTTGGAAAATTGATCATGGAAGTCATTGGGATTTTGGATAACATAATAGAGAGGTTTCTGGGATGGTCTTCTAATGTTGTCCTTGAAACTCTGAAGCATAACTTTTAAGAATCATATGGAACAGTAACTTCATATTAGGTTTCAGAGCTTTTACATGGTTATTGGTGAGGTGAAGAAATGCCAAAAGATTTGTATGGAAGTACTTTTTGTTGTTTAGATCAAAGCTTGGTCTAGTCCAATGGAACAGGAACACTAGTTTCTACCTTCAATTTTCTCTTGCAAAATATGAACCTTATTCATATATTAATATACTTTAAATAAAAAAGACAATTTTGTATCTTTTATGATACAGAAAAATAGAATACAAAGTCCTCTCTTATAGAAGACGTATGACATGAATCAAAGGTAGTTATGTGCTTATCTACATCCCTGAAAAATAGGAAATTACATTTATCTTATCACTATTTGCTAGTGTGTACATTTATCCTATCCAAATTCCTATTACCTAGGACTTAGAATTTGAAATCTCTTTCAATACTTTCAATACTCCCTCTCAAGCTGGTTATAAAATCATTCCTCAAAAGTGATTTTGATTAGTATTCAACTTTTGTATTTTCCACTTAGTCAAAGATGGGTTGGATATTTGTTAATGGAAACCCTAAAATATTGATGTGTATTAAGGAACTATAATTCCTTGTTCAAATGATTGGATTGGGGGATGAATAAGAATAAATGAGGATGGGTGGTGTGGAGATCTCTAGTTGTATACTTGGGTTGGCGGACTTTGTATACTTAGATGCCTTGTGAATAGAGCTATAATATAGATCAATGCATGCTTGCTATCTTGCATGTATTTGGGATGGGGTTCACTCCTCTTTTGTTGTCAGTTGTCCATACTATGTTTCCACTGGTGTCCCTTTTTAATCATATTGAGTTATTGACCGGTGTGTGTAACTTCCCTAAAAGCTCAATTTATGTCAATTTTTGAGGGATTCATATAGGCATGACTTATGTAGAAATTTCACTTAATTATTAAGAATAAGGGTAGCTAGGATCGAACTTTTGACCCGGATGAAACTCTCAATTCAGTAACTCAAACAGAACAGCAGAGAAGAAATAACACAGTCCAGAACACTCCTAAATGAAGAAAAAGATCAAATACAAGAAGATTTACTAAGAAGACAAGAATGATACCCTTAGCCCCTAGAGCTGCAGGTCCCAAGCCCAAGGCCGTTTTTCTCAATAATTCTGCACACCCACGTTCTCTCCTCCTCTTCCGTTTTCAATCCTTGCCTTTGCTCCAACCACTTCTCCACTATGCATAACCGTCTCCTCTACTTGCTGGTTGCCACGTGTCCCTCTTCTCTTTCTAGAATAAACTCTCCAAATCCTTGGGCCTTGGCTGTGTTGACCCAACAATTGGTCCCCCTGATGACCCCTCTGCTCATGGGCTCTATCAGACCCCTTAGTCCTAGAAGCTTTGATACTATGTAGAGGACCAATTTTTCTAAAAGATTGAGTTGTTAGTTGGAGGCATAAAAACGGTTTGTCGGGATTGAAGGTATCCCTAAAATATTCTTGTCTCCTTTGTAATTTTGGTTTTTCCCTGTCATCCAATTTTCTTTTTTTTGGATCAGATCGTGGTGCAGTTGTTGTATTGTAACTTTGAAATGTGCCCATATTCTCAACTTTTTCTTCAGAGGCGTATAAATTTCGTGATTTTACATTGCTTGAGATTTCTTCTATTTCAAGCGGCAATTCTGTTTTATTTTGTTTTGGTTGTTTAATTGTTTATTATATATTTTATTTTGTTTCTTCTTTCAGGCTGAGATTCAACACAATGAAATCAACCATACATCAACTTGTCCATTTGATTATCCCTATCATTCTGATGTCAAGCAATAAAAATATGGTGTCCCATGGACTGTGAATAGATATACATGTTATTGGTTGTGTGTATAGTTTCCTTGCGACCATCACCCTTGTTAAACTTGTTCACATGGTGATACTTGTATTTCTGCATAAACTCAAGGTCATGAACTCATTATTCTTCCAATCTTGAAATTTCAGAGTGTGCTTAAGCATTTCTATTCTGTTTTGTTACATATACATGATACATGATTTTGGCTTTTCTAGACAGTTCAATTCTTGTTCTGACTTGCCAAGTTGCTATAAAAAATTGTGGCAACCCTGCCACACAGGTCCAAAAATCTAATGGAAGTTCCTTTTATTCTCCTTAAAACATCTCTCCAACACTTTCTTCACTTCTAAAACCTGACATATGCTTATAATTCTAAAATTCTTCTTCAATTATGTTTGAAATTTAACATTCTGAAAACTAATACATATTATTCTCTTCTATGCATATATGCATATTTAAAAGCAGGCTTGAGATTGAAGGGCTGTTGATGCAATAATCTTACAAGCACTCACTCATATATATCTCTTATTGTGCTTGTATTGAACTTCTGAGTTCATGTGCAACGTAGTTGTTTTTAGTCTGGCTAAAGAAGTCACTCAACTGTTATTGTTGCATTCTCAGAAGATTTTGACAATGTGGATCTTGGGATATAGGAGACAGATTGTAACCCATTCTTCAGTTTCCTGCAATTTGTAACGTGTGTGCAGATTGAATTGCAATGATGCAATCCTTTGATATCAGCTCTCAGCAAGCTGCTCTGCCAGATTCCCAGTATCACCTACCTTTCGATGTGGTATTACTGAACCATGGCTCTCCCAAAATATGGTGAACCCTTATATTTCCTCTGCAGGGTAAGGACTATTCAAGACTTGAAGTGGAAGTTAAAGAAACATTTTAATTATTATGGTTATTATGGTCAATGCTTGACTGCTATTTCCACTGCTGTTAGAATCATCTCATTTGTGTAACACAAATGAAGTTCCCATATATCTGATTGTAGGATTTTAATGCATTTCAATTCTGTATCAGTAGGATTTTCTTATTGTCTCCCTGTTCTGGTTTTGGTTTAATTATGTAGGTGGTTTGACAATGATGGCTTAACAACCACCAAGTTACATTGGCCTTGTTTTTTGTTTTCCTGGGTATGGTGGTTGAGATGCATTGTAAATCAATGTGTTTACCTTGTGCCGTTGTGCGCTTACTCTTTTTGCTAATATTGGCATTTCAACTCAGTTGAGTGTTGTTTACTTGTTTGGGGGTTTCTGATATCACCTTTCAGACAAAATCTATTATTAGGAATATAGGTTCCGTTGATATTATGTTAGTATTTGTTATTCTGTTCGTGTTTGTTATATTTTTTTGTTTCACCAAATAGTTAGCTTTTTAGTGTTTAGTGGCTGAGTAGTTTACCTTATAAATAGTTGCTTCTTGTATTATTTTCATTATCTTTTAATCAATTCAACATGAGTTTTATCAACTCTTTAGCTGGGAACTTTTGGGATGATCCATGGGGGAACCCATGGTATTCCTCTAATGCCTTCTATTATCCTACTGTTACTACCTATGATGCTCCATCTTATTTTACAAGATGGTATGAGAGCTCCATCCACTGAGCTCACCACGCTTCAAGAAGAAAGGTCGTTCGTCATTTGCTGCTTTGAAGAAGCCACTGTTGATAGCTGAGTATTTCACGGAGGTATCTGCAACTTCGTCTTCTTACAAGGAACCACTGCATCACAACGGAGGCAGTTTGTTGGTCCCTGCTTCTACGCAACTTGTTTCTTCTTCCGCACATTCTGCCAATTTGATTGCAGGCTCGTCTCTTCCGGAGATTTCTGCTGCTTCTACTAAATCCTCTTCACTATTTTTGGTTCATGAAACCGGTGACAACACAACCGCGAAATTGGAGTGGAAACCGTCACCGGTTCCGTTCCATTTTGGAAGCTTCGAATCGATTCAAGTGTAGCATCAAATTCCTGTGGCCGTGTCGGCACCTTCGAACAAGGTCGCGAACCACAACATGAGTGTAGAATTCGCTTCAGTTTCCCGCTCCTTCAACACTAATGCCATGCGCCAGTACGACCACCATGCTGATGACTGCAGCCTTGACGTGGATCGTCGTTCTGATCGTCGCGCACCACGTCACGATGATTTCTTCTCAGATGTGTTTAATCCTTTTTCTCCAACTCGAAGCCTGAACCAGGTTCTGAACATGATGAATCAATTCATGGAGAATCCGTTCTTCAACGTTGGAAATAGACTCTGCATCGGAATTTCCTCAGACGCAACAATAAGAACCACCACCATTCCGTTCTCCCACGCCACCACCACTCAACTAGTGGGAACATTCAACACCAGAATTAGGCGACTGGTAGATGGAAGAAGTATTCGGTTGCCCCTGCTCTATGATATTGCGGATATCCTTATTCACACTCAGTCTAAATCTCGTTGTTATGTTGAGCTGTATGTGAAGGATGAGGATGCATTTTTTCGAGATTATGAGAAACTTTCAGATCTTGGTTTTGTTCCAAGTTCAAAGGCAAATTCTCCTAAGGATAGGACTGTACTGGCAGAAGGTGCTATTGGAGTTGTGGTTACAGCCACAGCGGAAGACATGGAACATGCCTGCATCATGTTTGATGAAATGCATAAGAGAAATACATCTACATTGTTGATTATGGCAGTTCATACTGACTGTACTGGTTGCTTGGTCTCCAAAAATTGTTGGATGGTATATTTTGTCTTCACTTCTGCTCTTATTTGTAGCAACTTAGCTAGAACTATAACTTTGAGGAGCTTGTTTATGTTGTGGTTCATGTTTTTAAATGTTCTTATAAGAAATACTGCTGGGATAGCTCTTGAGTTTGGGAAAACTATGAATCAGAGAGGTGCTATGCTCGAGTGGGAATGCACGTTCAATGAAACTTGAAGACCTTGAGAAGATATTGAAACTTTGCGCTGCCAAAAGAATTCCTATGGTGGTAGCCAATCCAGATTATGTAACTGTTGAAGAAAGAGACTTGCGTGTGATGTCTGGTGCACTAGCCGCTAGATTCTTGGATGTGTTTGCTGCATGTCTAAGCCATAATTCAGTGTTCTCTAGTTTACTCAGCAAAATCACTTCAACAAGTCGATCATCAACCCAAGATGTAAGGTTGTGGGATGCCTCATCAATTTTGATTGGTACTACCCATTCTTTTGAAGGTTACAAGGCTGCCAGATTTAGAAATGATGGAAATGTCCCCAATGTTTTAGAGTTCCTCTCTGTATTCCAAGTTGGAGTTGGTTGATACCAGGAATATAGGTTCCGTTGTTAGTATTTGTTATTCTGTTCGTGTTTGTTATATTTTTTTGTTTCACCAAATAGTTAACTTTTTAGTGTTTAGTGGCTGAGTAGTTTATCCTATAAATAGTTGCTTCTTGTATTATTTTCATTATCTTTTAATCAATTCAACATATGAGTTTTATCAACTCTTTAGCCGGGAACTTTTGGGATGATCCATGGGGGAACCCATGGTATTCCTCTAATGCCTTCTACTATCCTACTGTTACTACCTATGATGCTCCATCTTATTTTACTAAGATCTATGCATCAAAACATAAAATACACTAATGCTCACTATGGAGGCCAGCAAATTATATCGGGAAAGAAACCTTTATCTAGTTGTCCTAAAGTCTTTGGAATGGATCACCCTTCATGGATATCCTTGACTGTGAAACAGTATATAGGGTATTGGCCACATATGGATTCCTTACTACTAATTTTAAAAGGACATAAAGTTGGCCTCGTGGTGGTCCAGTATAACCTTCATCAAGCGAATGAAGCGACATCATCTTTGTATGACAATATGCTATCATTGAAAGGGTTATGTTGGACCATTGGGTTCCGGCTTTAATAGATGTGCATTTGTGATACATTATAAAGTAGCGAAAGTAAATCTACCTCCAAGTAAATTCTTTTAATTTTTTATTTTAAAATTATTTTTTGTTTAATAGTAATATAAAAGGTTACTTTATTACATGGAACTAGATTTGCATAGCAATTCTTTTATAATCTTAATCTGAAATTCTTTAATAGTAATACTAATACATATATCTTTGGCTATGAAGCAGTGTGTAGCCACATGAATTCCTTACCACGAATTTTGAAAGGAAAGAAAGTGGGCCTCTACGTGGTCCTGTGTTATGTAAACTTCTTCATCAAGCAAAGCGAGTGAAGCTCATTTTGTTGCATGCCAACTTTGAAAAGGTTATGCTGGTCCATTGGGTTCCAGCTTTGATAGATTTGCATTGATTGTTGGCCAAAAAAAAAAAAATTACAGTTTTTGAGCGCCTCTCTCTCACTCGTACAGAACCCTAGCAGAGCTAAAAAATGCGTCGCGCATAGGAACCTCTCCTCCCCTCTAGGGGTTTCTTCACCCCTCCATGAATTTCTTCTCTCCTAAGTGGGAGTTTTTTATATTCATGGTTTTTTTTCCTTTCCTATTATTTTAGATTTCTAGTTTTTTTTCCCTTTCCTTCATCCCAACTTACACTGTCACCGGACGAGTGAGACAAACCGATCTGCCATACTTCATTGCCTCCTTTTTGTTTATGCGACTCGGTGTTGCGATAAAAGTGGGTGTTCCACTTGCAATCTCAATGGCAGCCCTTGGACATGAGAACTCCGAAAATCATAGTTGCAGAGTAAAGTTGCAGTCTTAATGGTGGTGGGTGATTAGGGATTTCTAGTATTTTGTTTGTTTTATTCTGATTTCAGAGAAAGTTAGAGCAAGATGTCTTGTAATGTATTGTTTATCTTGTGGGACATAGTTGTATTGCTATTTGAGTGTTTGCGATGGATGATTGTAAGTGTGGTTTGGCTGCCCTTTGGGTTTTAATGTTATATCTCTTTGACAAAAAAAAATTTATTTAGTTGGGAAGTCATGAACCAAAAAATGGAAGTTGGAATGTCTAGGAGAAACTATCCATATAAATCTATCCCCGAGAAAATGTTTTTAAAAAATAATTTTGTATCTTAAATTAAGTTGTTATTCAATAGTAATACCCTAAGTTACTTTATTGCATGGAATAGATTTATATCATGCGGGTAGGATAGGAGCAATTCTTTTATAAACTTAATGTACACAATTTGTGTGCTTAACATAGGATAAAATAACCCTATTAAAAGTTTGATTCGACAATCCAATAGAATAATTTCAAATCCTTCTACAAATCTTCCTATTACTTTATAAAGTAAGTATTATATGTTTTCTCTATTTTTGAGATAAAAGTATTTGTTTTTTCATTTAATACTTACTTTATATAATATTAGAAGGATTGATTTGTAGGAGGATATAACATTACTTTTTCCAATAGTATCACATGTTCTTTTCATCTGTCTTCGGACCATGCTTATGGATTGAGCTAATAATTTATAGGAACGTCCAGACTTAGGGACCAGTTGCTTCTTTTGGAGACAATCCCATTGCATTGGATTATACTGTACAATGTGGAATCAGTCATATAAAAATTATGCGTAGCTCTTCATGAGATAGATTTTAATACTTCCATGACTAGGAAGGTCTTGCAATTCATGGTCCCTGCCATCCATAGACAAGAACTTGCATTGGTGTTGTTGTAATTGAATAGCATAGTAGTTAGAATTCTTGATGTTCAATTAGTGCTCTTGGAGGCAATGAATGTGATAAAATTGGATTTAGATTGAACTTTTGAGGGTATTTGACTTTGTAATTGGACGAATTTAGTGGAGCATGATTTTCTGTTTATGCCTATTATATGAAGTTCTAAGCTTGTTAATTGTTTTGGGTTGATTCTATGTAGTTATTACTTCTTTCAACTAAGAAGTGTGCATGGATTTATTGGGTTCAAATTATTAAGACGCACTTGCTGACAATAATGGACAAGCCTTATTTGGGAATAAATAATTGAATTACCTGGTTGCTTTTTCAATTGCATATTCATCACCTTACCTGCCCATTCTTCTTTCTCTAACAACAAATCCGACAAATCTTATATTTTTCTCTCACATTGTTTTGGCCCAGGTCGAGATAGCTTCCATCCTTTCTGGGACTTGACACTTCACCTCCATGCCCCAAGTAGCCACTACCCCGAACTAAGAACCACTTCATAATGCTAATATCAAGTTGCATAGGGCTTTTCGATAGGGTCTAACCCCATCCAGACCCCTGAAACCCAATCACCAACTACCTCACAGGCCCCACTATATTTAATGCACTTCCTACTAGCCCGAGGCGATTGACTTATCATTGACATAAGCAATTAGATTAGATTGTTGTGATAGACCTGATTACAACGTATTACGACATGATGTAATATGTATAATCATCACATTGGTAGCACTGACACACGCAAGTGGCTCTCTACCAATCGGTTATAGTAACCAAGACCCCTATAAATACCCTCCCCTTTGAGGGTCAAAAAACCTATCTATCTCCCTACTTACACTCTGCTTGAATTCTTACTGACTTGATCGTTGGAGTGTTTCCCTTACAAGTACCCCCTGACATTTCCATCACCGAATACATTGTTACGAGCCTCTAACACAGTGCACCACCGTCATCATCTCGAGCCCCTCATCTCGATCCACCTGAGGGCATCTCGGCCACGATGATACGTCTATCTATAAAGTTAATGAACCCTCTAATAAGTCCACTATGGTGACTTGTTTTAGAAATCATAAGATGATTTAACTTGATATATTTATCAAAATTTTAATTATATTTTTAAATAAAAAACTAGATGTAAACTCGAGCATTCACAGGTTAATTTTGAATAAAAATATTTCTAAAATTAATAATTTACCTATTCATTATCCAATGTTCAAAACAAAGGCTTATTTTTTGATGTATTTGATTATTTTATTTCCCTTGAATAATGTCATTTATTTATGCTCATGTAATAAATTTGAAAGAGTGAAAATATAAATTGAAATTTATAAAAAATAGTTGCAAAGACGCTCAACTAAAAATTAAGAATGTTAGGAATTTGCTTATGTGACAGTAATATATAGGTTTGAAAAGTTGAAATGTCAACTCTAGAAGTTGCACTTTAGCTTTTATATATTATAACAGATAGATAAATAATTGATAGATAACTGTAAAATCTTGTTTAGAAAGTAATGAAAGGCGAACCATTTTATCCATGAAAATGATCTCAAGTGAAAATGATACTTTTGGATTATTTAGATTTAGAATCGACCATAAATGTGTGATCTTCACAACTATTTTTCAAGTCTCTTTCTCAATATTGATATACATTACTAAAAGCACATTTGGTTTATACAAAAACCACGTTTCAAATGTGGATTCGGGCCAACGCTACTCTCTGTGGTATTTTCCCGGATCCACATTTTTTCTATTTTGAGAAAATTATAATCTGAATTTTGATTTTTTAGTTTTTGATTATTTTCAAAATCTGTGACAAATAAGTAATTAAAATTTTAAAAAAGGTAATTATTTTTTAGAAATATCTGTACATGTGCATACGTGTCATCGAGTATTAGCAAGGTCCTTATCCCTTATCAGTAAAAAGTTAAAACAGTAAAAAACACATAAAAGAAATCTATATATATATATATATATAAAGGGTGGTGATCAACTTACTCCAGGAGTAAGTCTTGGCAAAGTTACTCCGCTTAATAACTCTTTGTAGAATGTGAATTTCATCAATCCAACCGTCATATTAAAAGTTTTCAATAAGTAGATCAAACCTAAAAAATTTCATAAAATTTAAAAATTATTTTATATTTCATCAAATCATTTTAATTTAACGTACAATATACTTGGAAAGTAATTGATTGAGACTTCAAGGAGGTGTAAATGGTAATAGATCCTCTAGCCGTCTCTGCTAGGGTTTCCTTTTAGGGTTTCTCTTCTCAGAGATTGGTTAGTAGTGCAAGCACCGCAGGTCGCGTCCCTCCTCACCTCGTGTTGCTGTCGTCCCCCTTGGGTGACAATTCAATCTAGTAAGAATGGAAGATCGTGATCCTAATCAATCGGACCAAAAAAGTACTAATACAGATGAGCCCCCTGGCTTTATAATCTACGATGAAGAAGATGTGGAGAGTGGGATCGAATCTTGTTCCAAGAGTCTCTATGGGAAGATCCTCACCCAAAAACCCATTCACATGAATAGTCTCCAGAGTGCTCTCTCAGGTATTTGGTGTAACCCTAAAGGACTGCACATTGAAGAGATTGTCCCAAGAACCTTTCAATTTTTCTTTGATGAAGAGGATGATGTTAAACGAATTTTGGTGGGCAGCCCCTGGATATTTAGGAACTCCTGGATCATTCTAAAACGATGGTCTCGCATCCAAACCATAGATGATATTGATTTCTCCAAAACAACCATCAAGGCGCAATTATGGGGTCTCCCAATCCACTGCAGAACCCCAAAGATGGGCAGCAAGATAGGAGCTTGCTTGGGGACAGTGGAAGATGTTGCAGTCTTTGAATGTAAAGAAAAGGGTACTTTCTTGAAAGTCCAAGTTGAAATAAACACTCAAAATCCACTCCTTGTTGGCATCCTAGTGGGGATCAAAAAAGATGGGGTCTCATGGGTGGAATTCAAATACGAAAGGTTACCCCAATTCTGCTACCAGTGTGGAAGAATAGGGCATGATGAAGATTTTTGCAAAGAAACCCCAAACAACCCATCTCCAACAGGCAATGAGGAGCGCAGATATGGTCCCTGGATGAAAGCCAATTATGTGGGAAGGAAGATTGTCTCTAAGACCCATGATAAAGGAGGTGAGAAGAGTGCCTCGCATTCCCCACAGGCACAAAAATCTGGACACTACTCATGTGATATTACTAAGCTCCTAGCAGCCTTATCAGTCTCTCACTCCAAACCTGCCAAGTCTGCACCCTTGTCCCCCAACGCTCCTACAACCATACTGGATGCCCCTGAAAAACATTCATCACCAATCCCCATCAATGCAGCCCACCCACCTTCTAGCCCCTCATTAACCCGCAACAGCCACGCGTCCATTACCCTCAATACCCACCAACCACCTTCTAGCCCCCCATTAGCCCGCAACAGCCACGAGGCCATTACCCTCACTTCCCACGAACCACATTCTAGCTCCCCATTATCCCGAAACAGCCACGCGACTATTAACCCCTCCACCCATCAAAAAGTCCCCAGCCAGATGTCCCCCGTTACGCTATCAAAGTCCATTCACACCTCTCCCATCAAAGTAGTCGCTAAACACACTTCACCAAACTCCTATTCACATTCCCACCAAGCCCATTCCCCCATGCTCATAAACCCACTCCCCCGAAAACAATCTCTCCCCTCACATGCATTACCAATGTACATAAACCCCATACACGTAGCTCCTCTAAAAAGTGGAAAATGATTAATCTGCATCCTAATGAGAACCAGTCACAGCGCAACCATCTTCTCACAGAGGTGGGAGCCAAAAGAAGAATTGACTTAGAGAACATGGAGATAGATCAACACCCTGAACTTCCAAACAAGAAACAGCACCAGCAAATAGACACAGCGGCGGGCCTGCCTTCTCAGGTCTGTCGAGCCCCATGAAAATCTTATCATGGAACTGTCGTGGGCTTGGGAACCCACGAGCAGTCCGAGCTCTTAAGAAGCTCATCAATTCAAAGTCTCCCACAGTGGTTTTTTTACAGGAAACTCGTAAAAAAGACCATGAGATGATGCGGCTGAGGTACGCTAGGGGTCTAAATAACTTGTTCGCAATAAGTTGTAGGGGGGATGGGAGAGAAAGAGGTGGGGGTCTGGCTCTTCTTTGGAAGGATGAAATTCAAGTCAATATTATTTCTTTCTCCCCAAACCACATTGATTTCAATGTTTCCGTCAGTGATGGCAGTCCAGATTGGAGAGCAACAGGTTTCTATGGGTCCCAGAACCAGTGAATAAACACAAAACATGCGAATTAATGTCAAGATTGGTCACCCAAAACCCTTGCTCACAATGGTTATGATTTGGAGATTTTAACCTTATCATGCGAACGCATGAGAAGTCTGGTGGTCAACCTCCCAACTCTCAACATGTCAACCTCTTTAGAAACACCACTCAGGAATGTGAGTTGCAGGACCTAAACTTTGAAGGAAATCCATACACATCGAGTAATAGGTGTCAGGTTGGAGAGCTAATCCAGGCTCGGTTGGACAGGTGCCTGGCATCTCAAGGCTGGAAAGACCTTTACCCGGGAGCCAAAATTATTCACCTAACCAGACATCACTCTGATCATTCTCCAATCCTTATTGAGTGTAACCCTCAGGTCCGAAATAAAAGAAAGCCAGTGAGAGTAGCCAGATTTGAAGAGGTGTGGACACAAGATGAGGACATTTCTCACAGAGTTGCTCGAGCTTGGCAAAGTGTTCCTGGTGATCTATCTCTCAAACTTCAACATTGCTTATCACAACTGGATAGTTGGGGTGATAATAAATTTGGAGATATTCCTCGAAAATTCAGAAAATGCCAGGAAAAAATCAACAAGCTTAATAGGCAATTGGATGTCAATGGGGCTCTTGATGAATTGAAACTTGAAGAAGCAAAACTGGATGACCTCCTTCTACAAGAAGAAGTATTTTGGCAGCAAAGGAGCCGTACTTTATGGTTGAAATATGGAGACAACAATTCTAAATTCTTTCACCAGAAAGCTTCTCAAAGAAGAGAGAGAAATTGGGTGGATCAAATCAATGATGACAGTGGCCGAACATATTCAGAGGAAGAGCAAATTGCTACCGTTATGACCCAATATTTCATGCAGCTTTTCTCCACTAGTTCTCCAACCAGAGTCGAGGAGGCTACCAATATAGTTGCAGGCCGCATTTCTGAAGCACCGTTCCACTCTTTAGCCGCCCCTCTCAACAAGGAGGAAGTCCTAGTAGCTCTCAAGCAAATCAAACCCTGGGCAGCCCCGGGCCCTGATGGTCTCCCTGGATTCTTTTATCAGAAATATTGGTCAACTGTGGGTCCCTAATGCATGGAAATTGTTCTTAGCATTCTTAATGATGGTGCAGATCCTTCAGAATTCAACAAAACACATATTTGCATGATTCCAAAGATCAAAAAGCCAAAGCACACCAAGGACTTCAGACCCATCTCCCTATGCAATGTATTTCTCAAAATAGTGACCAAAACCATTGCCAACAGACTGAAGTTAGTCCTCCCAGAGATTGTTCATGATTCTCAAAGTGCCTTTGTCCCGGGACGACTGATTACAGACAATGCCCTGGTGGCTTATGATCTATTCCATTTCATGAGAAAGAAGAAAATAGGCAGAAAAGGCTATGTTGGATTGAAGTTAGATATGGCTAAGGCCTATGATAGAATTGAGTGGAGTTTTCTGAAGGCTACCCTTTCATCTATGGGCTTTCCTATACGGTTGGTTGAAGTTATTATGAGATGCGTCTCCACTGTTTCCTTTGTGGTTCTCCTTAATGGCTACCCATGTGATTTCTTTTCTCCCGAGAGGGGGTTAAGACAAGGTGACCCACTATCTCCATATCTCTTTATCATTTGTGCTGAAGTCTTCTTTGGGCTCCAATTAAGCATCAATTGGATTCCTCTCTCCACGACATCAAGCTGACTCGTCATTCCCCTGAGATAACTCATTTGTTCTTTGCTGATGATAGCATCCTCTTCTTCAGAAGCACTAACCAGGAGGTACATACAGTTCTCAACATTCTTGAGCTCTACCAAACAGCATCAGGCCAATTGATCAACCTGGACAAATCTGAATTGTCATTCAGCCGAAATACTCATGTTGACAGACAAAACTTGCTCCAAAGCTGGATTAAGGTTAAGGCAGTTGACAACCACTCCAAATATTTGGGTATCCCTACATTTGTAGGTAGATCTAAGACCCAAATATTCGCCTATGTCCGGGATAGAGTTTGGAAGAAGCTTAAAGGATGGAAGGAACAATTCCTCTCTTCAGTTGGAAGAGAAGTACTCATCAAAGCAGTAGCTCAGTCCATTCCCACATACATAATGGGTTGCTTTCTCTTACCATTGTCTCTATGTGGTGAAATAGAAAAAATGATGAATAGATTCTGGTGGGGAAGTAAACAGGGAAGGAAGAAAATTCATTGGCAGTCTTGGAAGAAACTGAGCATTCCTAAAAGTTCAGGTGGTATGTGTAGGAACACAGGGAAACACTAGAAGGGGGGGTCGAATAGTGTTTCTAAATATTTTAACAAGCTTTTTCGAAAACAGATTTACAAAACAGACTTTCAGACATGTTGCTAGAGGGTTGTCTGAAGTTTTTCAGATAGCTGTCTGAAGTTGGTTTCAAACGGCCTGAAAATGGTTCTAAAAGAAGTTTCTTCCTTTTTAAAATATTAGATTAAATATTCAGTCCCCTTGATTAGCTTAAAATTGAAGTGACAAAGATAAGGGAAAGAGAAACTTAGCCACGGAATTTATCCTGGTTCACTCACTACCACTTGTGAGCTACGTCCAGTCCCAATGCCAACTAGCACTTGGATTTTCTCTTAATCTTGCAAGATTACAAGTATTCTTTTCTAACAAGCCTCTTCAGGCTCTACAACCAAGTATTCTTTTTCAGAAAAGCCTCTCCAGGCTCAAAAGCAAATACAAATGAGAGAAATGCTTAAGCTCACAAACTATATCAGTTTTGAGACTTAAACAGTTACAGATTGTACAAAAATTACTGAGGTATGCTCAGAATAAAATAATTTGTGTGTACAAAGATGATAAATTCTTTCAGAGTGTTGCAGCGAAAAACTTGCAGAGTTTCTGTTCTTTTTCTATACTTCTCTATGTTTTAGGTCTTCAAAAGAGGGGGTATTTATACCCAAATGATTGGCCCATTGAAGACACTCATGCTTGTGAAATCCATGCTAGCCGTTGTGAGACAGCTGCTGCAGTACAGAATATTCTCTGACGTATTCTGATATTCCCTGACAAATTTTGACACTTTTACAAGGTTTGCTCCTGCCAAAAAGGTGCTCTTTGTTGCTGCTGCAATTGCTGCGTAGCAGAGGACACATTGTGACAGAGAACGTGCTTGAATTGCATTGCACAGGTGCCAGCTATTTGTAGCAGAGAACGTGTAGAGGTACAAGGATTGTCACAGCTTCAGACAAGAGATGCCACGTCATCAAAAGCTTTCAGACGGCTTTGATGCTTCAGACGGGTTGATCATCTTCAGACAGCCTCAGCTTCTTCAGACGAATCCAACACTTAGTCTTATATAGTAGGCTTCTTGCTGAAAATCATAGATAATCAATTAGACAATTGTATCTATGAGAAACAACTTAAGTTGAATTTGTTGATCATTAAAACTTAGAGAAATTTCAGTCTTTAAAACATCATAAACCTCTTTATGATATTTTTGAGACTCAACATTCTCCCCCTTTTTAATGATGACAAATTTAACTTAAATTAGGCAAAATTGAGAGATTACGATTTAGCTCCCCCTGGGACAAATATATCCTTTTAGATGCTTTTATATATGATTTTCTCAGAAGTTCAGACAGCTTTGAACTTTTTCATGTACTCCCCCTGAATCTTGTAATCACTCCAGATTTTGTTAGATTTAATACTCCCCCTTTTGTCATCAATCAAAAGGGAATCATAGAGCAATAACAGCAACAGAGCAATAAAACAAACAGGATTATGAACTACAGATAAAATAAAACAAGTATCAGAGCAAGGATCAAACAGAAAGGAGAACACATGAGATGGAATAAAAACACTTATTGTATTAAAATGATGTAAGGATTAAACAGACAATCAGCACTTGTAAAAGAAATATGAACATAAGACAATGGCAATAAATTAGTCCTTCTTCTTCAGCAGAGCTTCAGACAGAAAGGAGATCAGTTCTTCCTTGGCCTTGTCTATGGCAGCTTCAATAGAAGACTTCAACTCTTGTTGACCACTTCTTATCAGTTGTTGTTCATGGAGAATTTCTTTTTGATTCTGAATACCCTTCTGTGCTTTCTTCTCTGAGACTTCACATCTCCTCTCAGATTCTTCACATCTCTTCTCAAGGGCCTTGACCTTGGATTTCAGCTTCTGGTTCTCTTCATACAGGTCAGGTTCAGACTCAACAAGGATGAGCTGAAGGTAGGGACATACAAATCTCAAAACTCCAAAACCAGGCTGCAAGCCATATTCTGAAGGATTGTAGACTGGACAGAAAAAGGTCCCAACATACTTCAGAAGCACCCAAGCTTTGTTGAATGAATCTGCCTGTGGGGGAAAGTGATCTCTTAAGAAATGGTACTAAACATTTGTGGAATGTCCAACACCCATTGCAGACTCAGCATCAGGACCACTACACCCAGAAGAAGACCCAGCATCTTCTCTGATCTGCCAATAAGAATCCCACATCCAATTTTCAAACAAGTGATTCAAGCCTCCTCCTTCTGAGATGATGAACTCAGGTAGACCTTCCCATTCTGAAGCAGTCATGGCTTCAGACAGGGGTGCTGATACAGAGTAGATCTTAGGACCCTTCAATTTCTCATCTTGTCCTTCCTTGAGGGGATACCTAGGAACAATCCTATCAGGTTTCACCAAGATTTTGGTTGAAGGCCTGATTGAACTTGTTCTAGGGGGCCTGTAGCCCATCATTCCAACTCCTCTAGCCAAGTCTCTTTGGAATAACTCAGCTTTAGTGTTCAGCTTCCTTACCATGAGCCATTCCTCATTGGTCAGCTTCCATGAGTCTTCAGAAAATGGATTCATAAGATCCCATGTATGACCAGGAGGGACAACACCCTTCCTTATCTTCTCCAATCCATCAGCATCATTGAAGTATAAAGCTCTTTCATCAGATACAGTCCTCTTAGTGAGACCATGATGCAGTGAGACAGCAGGGGCTGTTCTAAAGTGTTGCAGCTCTTCAGACAGATGCTGGAATTTTGGCAAGGGGCAAGAGCCAAAGGAGGTTCTTGTCAGTTTCTTGCATAAGGCTGCTATCTCAGTTGAAAGGTTGAATTGATGGACAGATGGAGGTGGTGAGGGTGGTAAAGGTGTAAGAGGTGGAGATGATGATGGTGAGGAAGGTGATGAAGGTGTGGAAGGTTGAGGTGAAGGTAATGAGCTATCAGATAGCTGTATGTACTGAGGTGAGGGGGTTTGGATGGTGAAGGTATGGGTTCAAGAACTTGGTTTTCTTGAGGTGCAGGGGGTTCAGACAACAGGTTGTCTGATGGTATGATGGGTGTAGGTGATGAGGGTTCAGATGGTATGAAAGGTTCAGATGGAGATGTATTTATCTGTAAGGTTGGTAATGGTTGAGAAGTAGGTGAGGAAGGTTGTTTTTCTGGTGATGAAGGAGGTGAGGGAGTTACATTATCAAATCTCACCTTGATCCTCTTGTAAGGTTTGGGAGCAGCAACTTCTTGAGCCTTAGCAGCTCTTTCTTTTTCTTCCCTTTCCTTGGCTTCCTTATCTTCCCTTTCTCTTTGCTCAGTTGAGAGAGCCCTTCTTCTCTTGAAGTATTGATTAGCCTTTACAAACTTCCGATACCTTCCAGCAATATCTGCTTCTTCTAGTTGAGAAGCAGTACTTCTGGTAACCCTAACTTCAGGCACTGTCTGAAGTAGTTTACCCTTCTTCCTTTTTCTTTGAGGTGCACTTGACCTCTTTCTTTTCTTTGTAGCCTCAACAATGGCTGCTTGCTTGTCATCCTCAGCATAAGCAAGTTGAGAAGCTATTGCAAGAGCTCTGTCAGTCCTCTCTTGCTCTTTCTTCTGTTCTAACTCTTCTTGCTCAACGGCAGTAGCCAAAGCAGCAACCTGAATCAATTCAGGGTCAGAAAGGCATGCAGCTAGAGGTTGAGCAGCAAATGCATCAGTATCCACAACATCTTCAGCCTGTCCTTCCATTATAGAAGTAGGCTTTGAAGATTGTGCAGGTTCAGACACCTGACCCACAATTTCAGACAACCTTTGAGAAGGTTTCTGAACAGGTTCAGATGCTTGATTCTGCACAGATGCAGAAGCTATCTTAGCTGAGCTTCTCACAGGTAGCTTCTTCAGCTTAGGTTGAGGAGATTCCTTTGAAGGCTTGAACTCATGTCTTCTGATATCTCCTTTGAGTTCATTTTCCAGAATCTGCATTGTAGTAATTCTCCTCTGAGCTTTCTCCATCAGTAAGCTTTCTTTCATGGTTGGAGAGGGAGGCCTTGGAGTCAGCTTAATATTCATGCTCTTCAGATTTGATTCACCAAACATAGGGATTGAGTGGTGATCATAGAGCTGGTGAACTGGAACTTTGAAGTGCAACAACACCTTGGTGATGATGGTGTTGTGAGGAAAACTCCCAGCAGAGTCTCTCAACCTCTTCTGAAGATGGAACATGATGATATTTGGGAGGTTGATCTTCTGCTTCTTCAGAAGGTGGATGAGACAGAATCTCTCCAGTTCAGACACATGGTTTCTGCTGCCATTTTTAGGGATTACAGAGTTCCCTAAGATAGCATGCATAACCCTAGCCTTGTCTGACATGTTCTCCAGACTTGCAGGAGAGGAAGTTCCATACAAAAACTCTGTAAAGTGCTTCTGACCTCCATTTCTTGATTCCCAGCCAGGAGAGAAGACAACACCTTCAGTCTTGACACCACAGACAATGGCCAAGATGTCTTCATCAATAAAGATAGATGTACCAAGCACATTAGCCTTGATGGTGGTGTAGATGCCTTGTGGGTTAGGGATTCCTCTGGCTGTGGCCCAGAAATCAAGAATACTCTGCTCATGCCACTGTGAACGATTTTTGTTGAAATATTCAAGCCACCCAGCTGCTTGAAATTCTGCATGAAGATCCATTCCCAGTGCTTCAAGATCTTCCAGAAAGACACCCTTGGTCTTCACAATATTATTAGCTCCAGACTTCTTAGGTGCCATTGTTGAAGGTTGGAAAGAACTTGAGAGAAAAAATGCTTTCTTGAAGATGAAGAATAGCAAAGGTTCTGAGAGGGTAGAGAGCTGTAACGTACCAAGGACTCACTGCCTTACTGTACTTATAGACCTCAGAGGCAATGATGGCAGAAACTGGCTGTGCAGACATAGGGTAACGTGCAAAGTGGATTTAAACCGTCCCTTTATTGCCACGTCATTTGTTCATTTCAGACAAGTGATAGATTTCAGACATCCAGTTAATTTCAGACGACCAAAACTTCAGACAGATCACATGTTTCAGACGGGCTGATGTTTCAGACACATCATTTTTCATACACACTCAAAATGCATGAATGTTCAATTTATCTCTGATGAACTTAAATCTATCTTCAGTTAGAGGTTTTGTGAATATATCAGCCCATTGATGCTCTGTATCAATAAACTGAATATCAAAAACACCTTTCTGAACATAGTCTCTAATGAAATGATGTTTAATTTCTATATGTTTAGCCCTAGAATGTTGAATGGGATTTTTAGATAAATTAATGGCACTGGTATTATCACACAACACAGGTATAACAGATATTGCAATATTAAAATCTTCAAGTTGATACTTCACCCATAACAGTTGTGAGCAACAACTGGCTGCTGAGATGTATTCTGCTTCAACTGTTGATAATGCAATTGTGCTTTGCCTTTTGCTTGACCAGCTGATCATATTTTCTCCAAAGAAGTGACATCCACCACTGGTGCTTTTTCTTTCAACTCTGTCTCCAGCAAAATCAGCATCACAATATCCTACTAACCTGCAATCCTTACTTTTCTTATAGCACAGACCAAGATTAATAGTACCTTTAAGATATCTGAAAATTCTTTTTACAGCTTTGTAGTGAGTGATTCTTGGATCAGATTGAAATCTAGCACACAGGCACACACTGAACATGATGTCAGGCCTGTTTGCTGTTAGATACAATAATGAACCAATCATCCCTCTATACAAAGTTTGATTCACTGGTTCTTCATTCTCATCTTTATTTAATGATGCAGAAGGGTGCATTGGAGTTGTCATGGGTTTGCAATCACTTAGGTTGAACTTCTTAAGCATTTCCTTTGTATATTTCTCTTGATGGATCCATATACAATCAGAATCTTGCTTAATCTGAAGTCCAAGGAAAAACTTTAGTTCACCCATTAGGCTCATTTCAAATTCAGATTGCATTAACTCAGAAAACTCTTTGCACAATGAAGAATTAGTTGAACCAAAAATAATGTCATCAACATATATTTGGACAAGTATAAGATCCTTGTTAGACTGTTTTCTAAAAAGAGTTGTGTCAACTTTTCCTCTTGCAAAACCATTGGTTGCAAGAAAACTGCTCAGTCTGTCATACCAAGCTCTTGGGGCTTGTTTCAGACCATAGAGAGCTTTCTTAAGTTTAAAAACATGTTCAGGAAAAGTTACATCTTCAAAACCAGGGGGTTTTCTAACAAAACCTCTTCTTCAATGAAACCATTGAGGAAGGCACTTTTGACATCCATTTGATATAGTTTGATGCCATTATTTACAGCATAAGATAAAAGAATTCTAATTGCTTCTAACCTGGCCACTGGAGCAAAGGTTTCAGTGAAGTCAATACCTTCTTGCTGATTATATCCTTGAGCTACTAGCCTTGCCTTATTTCTGATAACTTTGCCTTCTTCAAACAGCTTGTTTCTGAACACCCATTTGGTTCCAATAATTGTTTTCCCATGGGGTTTAGGAACAAGGGTCCAGACATCACTCCTAGCAAATTGATTCAGCTCCTCTTGCATGGCTAGGATCCACCCTTCATCATGCAGAGCTTCATCAATGTTCTTTGGCTTAATTTCAGACAGGAGAGCAAGAGAATTCAAATTTCTGAATTTTGATCTTGTCTTAACTCCTTCTGAAGTATTGCCAATGATTTGCTCTTTAGGATGATGTGACTTGTATCTCCAATTAGGTTTATGAGGAGGTATCACATCTGTCTGAGACTCAACATTTGTCTGAAGAGGTTCAGAAACAGCAGGAACTTCAGACAGTTGCTCATTCTTCAAGTTGCTGTGATCATTCAGCTTCATACCTGCAAAATCGTCCTCTAGATCTGATAGTTCCCTATCAGTCTCTTTGTTATCATTGAATTTTACATGAATAGTTTCTCCAACAGTTAAAGTTCTAGAGTTATACACTCTATATGCTTTAGACGTTTCAAAATATCCAATGAAAAATCCATTATCAGACTTTGCATCAAATTTTCCAAGATCATCTTTGGTGTTAAGTATAAAACACTCACATCCAAAGGTGTGGAAATATGATATGTTGGGTTTTCTTCCTTTCCACAATTCATATGGAGTCCTTTTTAGAATTGGTCTTACCAATATTCTGTTTTGAAGGTAACAAGCTGTGCTAACAGCTTCTGCCCAGAAGGTTCTTGGTAAGTTGCTTGAGTTGAGCATGGTCTTTGCCACCTCTTGCAAACTTCTGTTCTTTCTCTCAACAATCCCATTCTGTTGAGGTGTTCTTGCCACAGAGAAATTGTGTGAGATCCCATTCTCATCACAGAACAATTTGAAATTTGCATTCTCAAACTCCCCACCATGATCACTTCTTATGACAGAAATACAGAATCCTTTTTCATTCTGTACCTTCTTACAAAATATTGTGAAATTCTTAAAAGTCTCATCCTTGTTTCTAAGGAATATCACCCATGTGAATCTAGAATAGTCATCAACAATGACCAAACCTTATTTCTTTCCACTAAGACTTTCTGTTCTAATAGGACCAAACAAGTCAATGTGTAAAAGTTCAAGTGGTCTGCTAGTTGAAACAACATCTTTACTCTTGAAAGAGTGTCTTGTTTGTTTCCCTTTCAGATAGCTATCACATAAAATGTCAGATTTGTATGAAAGCTTGGGCAATCCTTTAACAAGGTTGTGTTTTGCTAATCTTGAGATTAATCTCAAGCTGGCATGCCCAAGTCTTTGATGCCAAATCTGTTTTTCATCTTCAACAGAAATGAAGCATTTTACATTTTGACTTGCTAGATCCTCTAGATCAATTTTATACACATTGCTGTGTCTCTTAGCAGTAAAAAGTGTTTGATCAGAGGAGTCTTTGACTATGCATCCTTCCTTGGTAAAGGATACTACATAACCACTGTCACATAATTGACTTATGCTCAGTAAATTATGTTGTAGTCCTTCCACAAGAAGAACATTTTTAATGAGGGATGAAGGAATTATACCTATAGTCCCTATGCCAGTGATCTTCCCTTGCTGATTTCCACCAAAGGTGACCACTCCTCCTTCCTTAGGTCTAAGGTTTTGGAACAAAGACCTTTCTCCTGTCATGTGTCGCGAGCACCCACTGTCCAGGTACCATTTGTGGGGTCTCCTTTGTCCTGTTAAACACATCTGCAACAGGAATGATCAAGTTTTTAGGTACCCAAGTTCTTTTGGGTCCTGCTTTGTTAGCTTTGGGTCTTGCTTTTCTCTTGTGCTTGCACTGAATCACATTGTGTCCAGGCTTACCACATTGAGAACACCCAGTAACCTTCTTTTTGCTTTTAGAAAAATTTAAGACAGTAGGAGGTTCAGACATGTTGTGATAAAAAAAAGCCTAGTCCACTTTTGTCAGAGGAATGCCTTTGATTTCCAAGCATTATGTTTAAATTTTTGGTTCCTTTGACAAACTTGGCTAAGTCATTTGTCAGTTCTACAATCTGTTTCTGAAGTTTTTTATTTTCTTCAGACACAACTTGTGAACTGTGGTTTTCAGTCTCAAGGACCTTTTCCTTGAGCATAATATGTTCTATTTCAAGAGACTCATATTTGTTACACATTTCTGTGTGAGCCTTGGATAGATTCTTATACTCTAGGAACAGTTCCTTGGAACTTTCCACCAGATCATCATACATTTCTTGCAAAGTAAGAGGGAATACCTCAGCTTCAGAGCTGTCTGAAGATGGTAGGCTTGCCATGAGGCACAGATTTGCCTCCTCTGAGGTGTCTTCCTCCTCTTCTGAAGTTGATTCATCCAGGTCCTCCCATGTTGCCATGAGACCTTTCTTTTTCTTGAAAAACTTCTTCTTCTTGAAGTTGTTTTTCTTCAGTTTTGGACACTCAGCCTTCATGTGCCCTGGTTGCTTACACTCAAAACAAATAATTTTGTCAGTTTGTATGTATTTACCTGACTTACCTCCTTTTGAGGTTGAGGGTTGATTCTTTCTGAATCTTCCTTTGTTCTGCAGCATTTTCTTGATCTTCCTACTTAGAAGAGCAAGATCATCATCATCTTCTGAGCTATATTCAGAGTCTTCATCTCCCTCTGAAGCTGCCTCAGCTTGCATAGCCTTGATGTTGTCATGCTTAGACTGTTTGGTCTTGGAGTTTAGGGCTAGAGATTTTCTCTTGTTGTCATCTTCTCCAAGCTCAAGCTCATGGACCTTAAGAGATCCCAACAGTTCTTCCACTCTAAGAGAGTTCAAATCTCTTGCCTCTTGAATGGCAGTAACTTTGGGTCTCCAGGACTTAGGCAAGCTCCTTAGAATTTTTCTGTTATTATCTCCAGAGTTGTATGTTCTGCCTAAGGACCCGAGGCCATTTGTTATGGTCTGAAACCTTCCAAACATCTGGTCAATGGTTTCAGATTCTTCCATCTTGAACATCTCATACTGATGTATGAGCATACTTATCTTGGATTGCTTGACAGTCTCAGTTCCTTCATGGGCTGTTGCAAGAGTATCCCAAATTTCTTTGGCAGAGGTGCATCCATGAACCTTCTCATATTCTGATTTGTTCAAGGAACATATCAGATAGAGTTTGGCCTTAGCATTCATCTGGACTCTAGCCTTTTGCTCCAAAGTCCATTCAGTCTTAGGTATAGGCACATCATTTAGCATAGGCACATAGTCTCCATCAGTGACCACATCCCAAACATCAATGTTTGTGCTTTCAATGAACAGCTTCATTCTATCTCTCCAGTAGTGATAATCTTCTCCATTGAAAGCTGGAGGTCTTGTGATAGAGGCTCCTTCTGTGATGTATTGTCTGTTACTGTTTGAAGCTTCCATGTGGATCTTTCGGTCCTCAGACACTTGTTAGGTGTTTCAACCCTGAGTAGAGCTCTGGTACCAACTGTAGGAACACAGGGAAACACTAGAAGGGGGGGTTGAATAGTGTTTCTAAATATTTTAACAAGCTTTTTCGAAAACAGATTTACAAAACAGACTTTCAGACATGTTGCTAGAGGGTTGTCTGAAGTTTTTCAGATAGCTGTCTGAAGTTGGTTTCAGACGGCCTGAAAATGGTTCTAAAAGAAGTTTCTTCCTTTTTAAAATATTAGATTAAATATTCAGTCCCTTTGATTAGCTTAAAACTGAAATGACAAAGATAAGGGAAAGAGAAACATAGCCACAGAATTTATCCTGGTTCACTCACTACCACTTGTGAGCTACGTCCAGTCCCAATGCCAACTAGCACTTGGATTCTCTCTTAATCTTGCAAGATTACAAGTATTCTTTTCTAACAAGCCTCTTCAGGCTCTACAACCAAGTATTCTTTTTCAGACAAGCCTCTCCAGGCTCAACAACACAAGTATTCTTTTTCAGACAAGCCTCTCCAGGCTCAAAAGCAAATACAAATGAGAGAAATGCTTAAGCTCACAAACTATATCAGTTTTGAGACTTAAACAGTTACAGATTGTACAGAAATTACTGAGGTATGCTCAGAATAAAATAATTTGTGTGTACAAAGATGATAAATTCTTTCAGAGTGTTGCAGCGAAAAACTTGCAGAGTTTCTGTTCTTTTTCTATACTTCTCTATGTTTTAGGTCTTCAAAAGAGGGGGTATTTATACCCAAATGATTGGCCCATTGAAGACACTCATGCTTGTGAAATCCATGCTAGCCGTTGTGAGATAGCTGTTGCAGTACAGAATATTCTCTGACATATTATGATATTCCCTGACAAATTCTGACACTTTTACAAGGTTTGCTCCTGCCAAAAAGGTGCTCTTTGTTGCTGCTGCAATTGCTGCGTAGCAGAGGACACGTTGTGACAGAGAACGTGCTTGAATTGCATTGCACAGGTGCCAGCTGTTTGTAGCAGAGAACGTGCGTGAAAAACGTGCAGAGGTACAAGGATTGTCACAGCTTCAGACAAGAGATGCCACGTCATCAAAAGCTTTCAGACGGCTTTGATGCTTCAGACGGGTTGATCATCTTCAGACAGCCTCAGCTTCTTCAGACGAATCCAACACTTAGTCTTATATAGTAGGCTTCTTGATGAAAATCATAGATAAACAATTAGACAATTGTATCTATGAGAAACAACTTAAGTTGAATTTGTTGATCATTAAAACTTAGAGAAATTTCAGTCTTTAAAACATCATAAACCTCTTTATGATATTTTTGAGACTCAACGGTATGGGTTTCAGGAACTTTCATGCATTTAACTTAGCTTTGCTAGCTAAACAAGGATGGCGGTTACTCACCAATCCAGGCTCCTTAATGACTCAGACACTCAAATCCAAATACTTCCCTAGATCCAACTTCTATCATGCTACAGTTGGATACAACCCAAGCTATACCTGGAGAAGTATCCACTCAGATCAATGGGTCATTCAGAAAGGAGCATATTAGACGGTTGGTCGCGGGGAATCTATTGATGTTTGGAATGATGGCTGGCTTCCTAGACAACCTGGACACCGAATCTGGACTCCTAATTCTGGTCAGCTCCAACCTTTTTTTGTATCTGAATTGATTGATGGCGAAGTACCATGCTGGAAGGAAAATCTAATCCGAGACCTGTTCTGGGATTTCGAAGCTGAACAAATACTCTCCATCCCCATCCCGCAGTTTCCTAGAGCAGATATGATTTGTTGGGAAGCCACAAAAAATGGAGTATACACTGTCCGGTCGGGCCACCATTTCATATGCCAACAGCTAACTAATGAAGAGGAAAGTGATCCTTCACTTAGTGTCTCAGTTGAGGAGCAATCGGCGTGGAAGAAGCTTTGGAAAAGAAAAGCCATCCCAAGTCACAAGCATTTACTATGGAGAATCCGAAAGGGGTGTCTTGCTGTCAGAGCTAAGTTAGCACAAAAAGGGATGCAAATTGATCCACTTTGTCCAAGATGTGGCAGCGAAGAAGAGACAATAGAGCACACGTTTTTCCAATGTCAGTGGTCTAAGGATCTTTGGCTTGCGTCCCCTGTCCATATTCATCCCGAGGCCATGGGAATGCAAACAGCAGTGGAGTGGTTGGACAATTTGGTGCACCATTGTGATGAGTCAGAATTTCATTTCTTTGCCTCACTTATACATGGCATTTGGTGGGCCCGTAACCAATTCATCTTTGAGAACAAAGTCATCCCTCTCCATAAAGTCATTCAAGATGCTTCTAACAAAGCAAATCAATTCTGTGAAGCCAACTGCACGCGCCCATCTCCAATGCTTGTCACATTCACATCACCTTGCAAATTGTGGAGCCCGCCCCCTTTGAATCAATTCAAGCTAAATACAGATGCGGCCAAAATTGATAATGAGGTGTGGAGTGCGGCTGCACTTGTCAGAGATCATATGGGATTTGTACTAGGGGCAGCTACTTGGCACATCAGATGTGGCCCAGAGGCCAGCCTGGCTGAAGCCTTTGCTATGAGACAAGGACTACAATTCTCTATTGATATGGGATTCAGAGATGTTATAGCAGAGTCAGATTGCCTACCTCTCATTTCTTCCATCAAAAGCTCTTCTAGGGGAATGTATTCTTTTGAATTTATTGCAACTGATTGTTTTTGTTTTCGTTTAGGTTTTAATTCTCTTGAATTTAGTCATGCAGTTAGGAGTTGTAATTCCTCAGCCCACTCTTTGGCTAAATTTGGTTGTTCACACCCAGATTGCATTTGGATTGAGGAAACTCCTCCCTGTATTTTGGTTCAAGTCTCTCTGGATGCTTCTCGGATTGATCATCTTAATATCAAATTTATTTTGACGTCAAAAAAAAAAAACGTACAATATACTTTTTAAAGTACAAGTAAATATCAACTCTAAGATCACATACCTATGAATTCCCAATTGATTTAAAATTTGGTGTGCATAATCCTCATATTAATATCATATTATTCAACGGTTAGATTTGTTAAATTCACATTCTACAAAGAGTTATTAAGCAGGGTAACTTTGGCAGACTTACTCCTGGAGTAAGTTGATCCCCATCCATATATAAATGATATTTTCTTAAAATAATTTGAAAACAAATATTGAGCACCGTGTTTTTTACGAAACATGTGTAAAGGTGGTAATTTTTTCAAAATAGCTTGAAATCCTTGATTGAAAATTGTGTTTTAGCGTGTGTTTGGTTTACTCCAAAATCACGTTTCAAACGTGAATCTGGACAAATGTTAACGAAAGTAGCTTCTGCCCGGATCCACATTTAAAACGTCCAGCGTAAACCAAACACACCATTAATTTATAACATTTGATTTGATTTGATTTGATGAGTAAGTGGTAAGTATTAATTAGTCAACCTTCAACCTATTTTCCCCTGAACAATGAAGCGACTCTTCATTCTTCTCTTTTTCACTACCTTGATAAGATTTCTGCCACCGTTCATTTCTCTCTTTCTCCCTCTCATTTACCCAAAACTTGTGTGTCTCAATGTCCCATTTCTCCATTTGTTACTGTCTTTCTCCTTCATTCGCTTCTTCTGCAATTCTTTCTTCTTACCCATCGAGGATCGCTGGAGTTTAGCATCTAAGGTAAGCTCAATTTTGGTGTTTTTTCTTCGTTTACTGTATAATGGGGGTAAAATCCTGACTTTTTTTTTTTTTTTCATTTTCTCTAACAATTTAGCCCTAACTTCTTCCCCTTTTTTCATGCATGCATTCATCTTTGATTGCACATAGACGTTGATAGGCTCTCCATACTCGGTAAGATTTGGTGTGATTTTTATTAGATAGAGGATTGTAGCAATTCTCAACAGGGAGCTGTAAAGGTTAGTGCCTCTTTTGATATTCATTTTTTCCTGCTCGTTTAGTTTAGAGTATAAAAGTGATGAGAGAGTGTGCATGAGAATATAAATACCAGATTACTCTAACCTACAGACGAATATTTCACGAAGCAAGTCAGATACCTAATTAAAGTTGGTAATTTTTGCAAGCACGACACTTCTTCCTGCAAGAACACCTCAGCATCCTTTATGATAAAGGAATTTGCTGTTTCTGGAACCTGCAGGTGGAAGATAGATTTTCAATCATATAGAAGTTCTATATTTATGGGGAAAATTAAGGTATCTACTTGCATTTATAAAGAACCAGTGGATGATTTGGCCGATTCCCCACCCACGAAGTAAACGTCAAACATTCTTCTTTACGTGTTGAAGTGATGTTTGCTATTTCTATTTGATTTGAAGTGATGTTTGCTATTTCTATTTTGTGCCATTGAATTTGTAATGATATTACTATATAATGTGTGGATTAATTCTTTTCCTGGTGTTCCAACTCTTTATTCAACAAGGATGGATTAATTCCTAATTTTCATTAGCAGGTGATGCAATAGAACTAGAGTATGTTGCAAAGGATCTTTTTTGTTGATTCTATTCTATTACTGTTTATGGGACCCACATTCATTCTATTCTATTTCAGATTAATGCACATTACTTATGTATGTGTTGTTATCTTTCTGATTTTTAATTGCATTTTTCAATTTGTATATTTTGGGAATCTACATTTAGTTTTTATTTATTTCAATGATTTTTTTTCATGATAAAAAAATCGTAATAGCAGGGAATAATGAGTTTAGGAATAGCATATTATATACAAGGGTTGGTAATGAAAAGGTGAAGGAGAAGAAGTTGATTGAAAGGGATGTCTTGAGCTGCTTACTGAACTGGAAAGGTGAAGGAGAAGTAGTCTTATTTCTACAACAAGGTTTGTTATAGAGTTTGTGTATTTGTTTACCTCTTTTGCTTATCTTAGAGTTTGTGTATTTGTTTACCCCTTTTGCTTATCTTATCGGCTATAAAATTGGCTTTAAAAGTTCATCTCAGAGATCATGCATTTTCTTATATGAATTAAGGCATATATGAATTAAGGTTATTTATTTGCATAAATGAATTATGGCGTCTCTAAGGATAGGAGCCTTTCTAAGATAAGATGTCACATAAATTTTGAGAGAGAAGAGAGAATCTTACCATAATGTTCACAGAACTTCTAGCCATCATTCCTATGCTGAAAAAGCTCAATTCATATAATATTCTTTTCCTTATGTTTTATCTTAAAAATGGGGTCATATGTTCTTTCTGCCAATAGCGGTTTTTCTAGACAAGCTGTAAGATGAATTTTGAAATAATGGACCAAAGGGGGGGTTTTGTTGCACTATACCTCTTTATTTATGACATGACATTTCCTATGCTTCAGTCCTTAATGTAACGTTTTTGTTTATCTCTTGGAATAGAATAGGCTAAAGAGTTTTGCAAAAATACTGAAGGTGTTGTAAATGGCATCAATATACTTTTATTGTTGATATCTTTCTTGATATTTTATGATCTAGGACATGGAAGGGATATTCAGTGAAGAGATATCCTAACTATGCTTCAAAAAGAAAGAAGGTTGTCACTAATTTAACTCGAGATAATCTTCAGAGGTAATTTTGGGGTCAATACCTCTGCGTTCAAGCTTCCACTTTGTGTAAGTAATTTGTTTTTTTTCATATTTAAGCTTGCAGTTTGACATGGAAAGTGTTTATAATGTTCCTGATTCATTTTATTAAATCATACAGGTGTTTGTGTAATTAAAATATTTTATGTCAATTTTTTTTTTTCATTTTAAATTATTACAATTAATTTGATTTTATATTTTTTTGTCAGTTTAGATCATTGGAATTTGTAGTTTAGAATGTTGAGAAGGGTGAGTGAGTCTATGATCTAAGTGATGAGAAGGATATGACCCAATCCTACAATATGAATGAGGGCATAGACTAATTCAATAATGGAATATGGAATGGCAGAGGAGGGACAAATATACAGGTAGGCTTCCTTTGTTGTCATGTAGTAGCCTCAACCTTCGATGTTAGTCCATATTTCTCCTAAGAGTCAGGATTGACTTAGCCAATGGTCTTTATATTGTATTATTTTATGACAGTGGTGAGTGGAAGGAGGTAGAGTTCAAAGAGTACAATTACAGTGCTAAATATCAGCCAAAGGTATACCTATATTCCCCTATCCCTTCTTCCTCCTTCCCCCAAACCCATAGAATAGTAATACCCTTTGATATTTAGTCAACCAAAGGTCTGACTATTCTGCCCATGTGCTTATGGGTTACAATTACTATTAGCTTTTTGTCTAATATTTGAAATTTGTTAAAAGATATAAATACATTCTTTTTTTTCCTGGTCAAATATCAATAGATTCTTTTGAACATTTTCTAATACCCCAAAGTTCCTTTCTCCCTTCATAGAAAACATGAGGATGCTTTTGATAATACATTGTTTAGAGTTTTCATGATAATTCTTCATACCTTATAACTGTCAATGGTGAGGTCTGTACAACTAATACATAAGTTGTTTTACAGTAGGCCTATTGTTTTCTAAACTTATAATGTTGTTTTACTTCTCTTAAAGCTTTAAATTAAGGTCCACATTAGAGTTAGTATTTAGACAAAAGGTTGCCCTGTATAAAATGAAATTTTTAATAAGTACACCTAATGAATTCTCTGAAGTTGGTATAAATGGATGTGGTATCTCCAAGATGAAACCGTTTGGAAAGAAACCTAGAATAATTCTATCAATAACTGATTATAGCTCCTAGATGGCAAGTAATCTTCTCATGAATTATTTAGAAGCAAATCAAAAGAAGTAAAAAGAAGAATATACTGATAATAAGCTACATAACAGAATTATAACTACAATGTTTTGTCCTGATATTTCATACCCGCTGCTATGTATTTTCAATTTGAGACTGAATTAAGATTAATAAGTATGTAAAGAAGTTACAATTACATGTCCAAATGCAGAGGTGAAAACTTCAGATGGTTTTTATTCAATAAGGCATAAAATTTGTTCAATATCTTGACCCATATATTGAATTTGACGTGAGTTAAAATCTGTACACAACATGCCTTCATTATAGTTTGTATTATACTAAAGTTTGGAAGATGTGATCGATGCTTAATAAGTTAATATTGATACTAGACTTGACGTTTTCTTGCCCTTGATTCTAGCACTCCACCAATCTCAATAGTCCGAAAGGAATATACCATTTCCTAACTACAATAAAACTACACAGTTTCCAGTGCAGGTTAATTTTGTGGGTAAGAAAGTGCTTTAATTTCGGCAAGTAGCAATTTTTTGTGTCCAATTCAAACAAGGTACAAGAACTTCAGGTCAATGAACCATTGCTGAGGCATCCGATTACAATTGTGTTATATCACAACTTCAAGCAAGTAAAAATAGGTTTATTATAATAAGCTAAGGAAGTGACAACTCAAGCAGTGTCCATTTCATGCCTAAAATGTTGTTTGACACAAGTCCTTAGAGGGTAAAACTTATTTGGGAAACGTGGTAGAGGATTGTTATGGGAGCTGCTGAAAGACTAACTTATCTACATCATGATTTAAGGCTGTGTATTGTCTTTCACGAATCAATATTTTACTTTTTACTATTATTTTGTCTTCTCTCTTTCGTCATTGGTTCTTAAATATTAGCAAAGTCGAATCGTTTATCGTTGATCACTAATATGTAATTGTATGAAAACTTATGGGAATGATTTTGCGGTCTACTGCAATTGCAATACGGTAAACACATGTTGCTATCATTAATTATTCATTAATTTAGAACCTATTCTTGCAAATGTGTTTTCCTTTCATTTTTTTTCCTGAATAATCACACTTTTATTGCAATACGGTAAACACATGTTGCTATTATTAATTTAGAACCTATTCTTGCAAATGTATTTTTTTTCATTTTTTTCTTGAATCATCACACTTTTGGTATTCTAATATTTGAGCTTAGTAGTATTTTAAAATTGTCTTCCTTTTTCTTTTATTTTTACTTTCTTTTTAGTCATTATTGAAGTGTATTAAATCCTAATGTTCAATCAAGCATACATCAGTAGACTACTGAGGATTTTGTCATTTGCATCCTTATAGGGATAGTTTTTTTTAATATAATGTAGGAATAATTTTTTTGTATAAAATCATATTTATACCTATATTGTAAAAGTAAAAATATATGAAGACACAATAATTAAAGAGTAAAATACACTACACGGGGATGACTCTTCTAGAGGAAAATAAAGGTTTATCATTAATTGCATTTGATTGACATCGTATAAATTTTAAATTAGATTAATTTTTTCCTATTGTGTCAATTGAATGGTAATAAATAAAATTAGGGGAAAATCATTTTAATTACCGGTTAAAATACAAAAAAATCTTAAAAAGTATTTAATTTGAGGTAAAAGTGAATGAAATTTTACAAAAAAACTTATTAATAATTGAATTATATGGTAAAAATAAATTATAAGTGATGAAATTTTACATAAGAACATTAATATTTAAATTGAATTATATTTTAAGAGATAAATATAATTTGTCCATTTCTTACTTAAAAAGAAGTATACTAATAATAAGCTACATTACATGAATTTACGTAAAGAATATTAATATTTAAATTTTTGGGTAAATGAAATTAAAGTAAAATATGAATATTAAATTTATATTAATTATAAATATGTTACTTTTTGTGTTTTTAGATGTAAAAATGTTAAAAAAGTATTAATAAAAGGAGTCACTTTTTTAAGTTAATTGTGTTTTATCTATAGAATTTTCTTTTTAAATTTTTTCTTATAATTTTTTTATGCATGGGGAATAAATATTTGCATAAAATTTATTAATATTTAAATGTTAATTTATTATATAGGTGGTAAGCGGTAATATTATAATTTTTAATATGAAGACATAATAATTTAAGAGTTAAAACATACAACACAGGGATGACCATTATAGAAGAAAATATTGGTATTCAACTTATAATAACTCAAATGAATATCTACATTTTTTAAGCAAAATTAATATTAGAAAGTAATGTTAAAGGAAAAGAATTTATCATATAATTATCACTAATTGCATTTGATAAAATGACTCTATTTAAATTTCAACGTAGATTAATTATTTCTTATCGTTGTTTTATTTTGAATAACAATAAATGAAAAGTAGGTGGTCGTCATTTAAATTACACGCTAAAAATACAAAAAAAGCCTTAAAAATATTTTTTTGGGGAGTTGAACAAGCTTACTTTTATACTTTAATTTAAACAAAAAAACATGCCGAAATGTTTAGAACACTTCTATTATGTATATTTAAATGTTAAATAATCTTATTTAATTTATAATTTTTTTATAAATTATAATTAATATATGAAGATAATGATTGTATTAATATTATTTAATTATATATATATTTATTTTGAAGTATATTTTATTTTAAAAAAACTCGTTACAACTAACACGCCAACATATACTAGTAAAATTATAATGGGCCTTGCTCAGGTACCCTATCAAAATGAAGGGTTTAGGAACCCTTTATGTGTGGACCAATCAGGTGATGATTTCGTAGTATAATTTTTTATTATTACAGTCTAATCTTTTATATCAATTAGATTTTAAATAAATCTCAAATTAAAAAAATGAAAAAAAAATCTTAAATTTGAGAGTTCAAGTCATTTTTTATTTCTATTCCATAATTCAAATTTGAGAGTTAGAAGCTTTTTCTTTCGTCTTCTTCCATTGTTCTATAGAAGAACTTCTTTGTAATATTTAATTTTCTTTTCTTTCGTCGTCCAATCACCACCTTAATTGCCAAGATTAATCAATCTATCGCAACTAGAAACAAGCTACAGCAACCGGAAAGCAAAGCTACAACGAGAAAAAATCACTTCCGCTAAAGTCGAACAATGTGAACA
This sequence comes from Sesbania bispinosa, assembly GCA_026901365.1. NCBI lineage: Eukaryota > Viridiplantae > Streptophyta > Magnoliopsida > Fabales > Fabaceae > Sesbania > Sesbania bispinosa. The sequence continues at coordinate 241,393 of QLOH01000246.1, forward strand.
GCAAAATGATTTGCAGCATTGAATAAGTCAAGAAAAATTGTCAGCTACAAACAAGGGGATTCAGTATTGAAAAAACTTAGAGCAGCTCCATCGCCGTTGCTGAAAGCGGTGCTGTGAGGTGAGCATCGAAGGCACAACGCATGTACCGATAGAGAGATTCGAACAGAGTGAAGGAAGAGAAAAGTCGATGTTATGTTACCTGCAGCACCCGCAAAAGCGGGTTGCCTGCAGGTTTTTTTTAAAAAAACAATATTATATTAATTATTTATAATACAATAATATTATATTATAAATCAAATTGGATGAAAATAATAAAATATATAAGTGTGGGGTAGATTGTGGGGTCCATTAAAAAATTTTTTGAGAGTTGCTGGATTGGAGATAAAAAGTGAATGAGTTGCTTAAAGTAATAAAAATAATATAATAATATGAAAAAGTGTGAATAATTATAAAATATTGGTTTAAGAAACTTTGATGGGTTGCTGGGATAAAGATGCTCTTATACTCCATTAAGATCACATGATTCTTTAATCGTGGACCCATTGCTATTGGTCCACACAGACAGGGTTCCTAAACCCTTCATTTTCACTGGTACCGGAGAATTTTCCAATTATAATATGGACATATCATCATCATAATCCTTTTTCAACAGATTTTAAGATAGGCTCATAATAAATAATTATTCAAAAGAAAATGAAAATAAAATGATCGACTTAGAAAATAATTTGCCTTAAAAAATGTGATACCTTTCTCAAAGGACTAAAAAACAAACTCCTTTGCAGGCTCCCAATCCCATGCGGTTCATCATCTCTCTGATAGACTCCAAACTCATGATGTTAACAGTTAACCCATTTTGAGCTGTTCAGTTACATCATCATTCTGTGTATAAATATCATCACTCTTCTTAGCCTCTCCTCTGCCTCCATAGTCCCCACCTTTTAATTTCCCCATCCCTTTGACCAAACTGCTACTACAATTATTCATGAATATGAAGAAGCCTCTGTGTAGGTTGTTGATACCCCTTCTCTATGTGGGACTTTGTTCCATTACAAACTCATTTGCTGCTTCAAAGCAGTGCCATTTCCCAGCAATATTCAACTTTGGGGATTCGAATTCAGACACTGGAGGCCTTTCTGCTGCCTTTGGACAAGCTGGCCCTCCTCAAGGAATGTCCATCCATCACCCTGCAGGACGCTACTCTGATGGCCGTCTTATTGTTGATTTTATTGGTAATTCCATTTTCTTTCTCTTCACTTTTTTTTTTGTTTCAATCAATAATCTCAATTCAAATACTAATTGGCATGCTACATGGTTCTGAAAGTGCTTGGCTTTAATCATTAAAACTTTTCTAAAATAAGCACATATAAGATCCAATGTATGTAATTTAATTCTTTAATTTTCTTAAAGATGAATTATTTATATTTTTCTCCAAATTAATGTACTGTTTAATAATAATGGAGCTTCAGAATAGGAGGAGATGTTGAAATCATTTTTTTTAAATTTTCTTTTGGTTTTTATTTGGCTTTTTGAAATATCCACCGACAGAGTCCGTGGATGATTTCATTATCATTATTACACACAAATTTCGTGTGTTCATTCCTGTCTGTTGGGTGTGCGTGCCCGGCCTCGGTTAAACCACTTAATATCTCAATACAAGATTTGATATGCTTAAAGGATTTGTTCCTTAAAATATTCTTCTTCTCATGTCATATAGCAATCACATATATTTTCTCCAAGTGAAGAGGATAACAATAAAAATATAAAAACTTCTATTTAAATAAAAAAGTATTTATCATTCATTTTAACATTTATTAACAAAAATTTCTATTTTTGTATAGTTTTTATCTCAATTTTCAGGACTCATATTACTAAAATTGCTAAGAACATAAAATAAAAAATTGTTATAAAATATTTATTATATCAAAAGTATAAAGTTGCATGAATACTTTTCATTTTAATAAGAATTTTCCATTTTGTGTGTTTTTATTCTAAGTTCTAAATTGCTAAGAACATAAAATTAGCAAATGTTAAAAAAGTATTTATGATGTAAAAGTATAAAGTAGCATGAATTCTTTTCTTTTTATTAAGAATTTTCCATTTTGTGTGTGTTTTTATTCTAAGTTCTAAATTTGTTTTTTATTATTGGTTTTAATTATTAATTTGGATTTGAACATAAATATTTTTTTAAATCGCCATCCATAGTTATATCTTATTTTAAATCACGTGCAAGTAAACAAACAATGAAGGCAGGCAACTCATAAAATTACGGCTACGTGGGGCGATCCAAACTGAAAAGGATTGGATTAAGAACTCTTAAACAAAATGTATTCAATATTTTATAATCAAAATCTGTCCGAGACATTTTGTCAAACGATCAATTACATTAAAAGGCAACTCAATTAACTATTATTTTCTTCTTTCTCTTTTATTTTTTAAAATTTGATTGTTGCAAGTACTATTGTCTTACTTTCCATGTCAATTCAAAATGAAAAACTGTTGTAACTGGAGCCAATGATATGATAATTTTATGATCTTGGCATAAAGAAAAAACTAAGTTGACATGAGTGTTCATTTTTTAAATTGTGGATCAACAGCTAAGAAGCTGGGCCTACCCTATTTGAGTGCATTCCTTGATGCGGTTGGGTCAAATTTTAGCCATGGAGCAAACTTTGCAACTGCTGGATCCACCATTAGACCCCAGAATACAACCCTTCATCAGTTTGGTGGTTTCAGCCCTTTCTCTTTGGATGTTCAATTCAATCAGTTCAGTGATTTCCAGCGCAGGACCCAAATTTTTCGTAATAAAGGTAATATTGGAAATTCATCTTCATGTGTAATAGAAATTAAGTGCATCAAACTATATATGATAACTCTCTTACTTTTGGAGCATGTTGTTGGAGTCAACTATAAGATATGAACTTGTAATTAATTATTAGTAACTCAAGTATATTCACATCAATTATTTCCCTCTTAGGTGGAGTGTATAAAACATTGTTACCAAAAGCTGAAGATTTTTCTCGCGCATTATACACATTTGATATTGGTCAGAATGACTTGACGGCTGGTTACTTCCACAACATGTCCACAGACCAAGTTAAAGCATATGTTCCTGATGTTTTGGCTCAATTCAAGAACACAGTCAAGGTATTCCATTTTTAGCATCTTTGGATGAGTGTAAATGTGATTTGAAATTACTGTAACTTTTGCATTGAGTTGAAAATTTATACTGAAATTTCCTCCAAACTTGGGGCCGTTCGGGGGTGGTGGCGAGTTTTCAGTTTTTAGCTTTTAAAAATTTTCAATCAAGTTTTATAACTTAAAACCAAAAACTGAGTAATTGTTTTTGTGGTTTTCAAAATAAACAATTAAGAAAAAAATGTTTTACAAAATAAATCACTTCAAACTCAGGTTTAAAGCAAAATCAATTACTAGCATATGCATCACTTAACATGTTTGTGTTGCTATTTGCATTTCTAGTATGTATATGATCATGGAGGAAGGTCATTTTGGGTTCACAATACTGGTCCTGTTGGTTGTTTGCCATACATCATGGATCTTCACCCTGTAAAAGCAGATCAAGTGGACAAAGCAGGATGTGCAACCCCTTATAATGAAGTGGCTCAGTTCTTCAATCGTGAATTAAAAGCAGCTGTTGTTCAGCTCAGAAAAGAACTTCACAAGGCTGCCATCACATATGTTGATGTTTACTCAGTGAAGTATTCTCTCATTAGTCAAGCAAAGAAGCATGGTAAATCATTTGTTGGGCTTGTTTGGTCTATATATGAAAAAATGTGTTGTAAGGTTGGAAATAATAGTTTTTGTTTGCTAAATGCAGGTTTTGAGGAATCATTGAGAGCTTGTTGTGGGCATGGTGGAAAGTACAACTACAATATACACATGGGATGTGGAGCTAAGATTAAGATTCATGGCAAAGAGATCCTGTTGGGAAAACCATGCAAGGATCCATCAGTTTGGGTTATTTGGGATGGTGTTCATTACACTCAAGCTGCTAATAAATGGGTGTTTGATCAAATTGTAGATGGTTCATTTTCTGATCCACCTATTCCTTTGAACATGGCTTGTCATAAGCACCCATAACTGAAAGGACTCAAAATCTCTGTCCTCTTTTTGCCTAATTTAGTTTCCTAAGAAAGTAATACTCTCCTAGTTAAGAATCTCACCTATTATTAATTGAGAGAAATTTCTCTCTTAGTTAATATGATTTTATTGGAGGAGTAAAATTTACAGAGGATTTGAGTCTTGCATGAATATCGGGGGAAGTGAGTTTATTTGTACTGTTTATTGATTGCAGGTGTTTCGTTTCTTTCTTATTGAAAATTAAACTTGAGTTGGGAGTGTAAGCTCCTCCCTCTCTTATGATCTCTCAATAATTTTCTCTCATATACATTGAATAATGAAACAAGTGCAAGTTAAATTGTTGTAGTTTTATGCTTTCTTACGAAAATAAGATGGAGCAACAGAGGAATAGTAGAGGGAGTTTGAGGGTGAATACTATGGGTTCTCCCATAGATCATCCCAATAGTAATCAAAGAGTATTTAGAAAACTCATTTGATATTATTGAAATGATGCAGAATGAGTACAATCAATTAGTATTTATAGGGACTAAACTAGACTTAACTATTTAACTAACTAACTAATTGTGTAAACTAAATTTAATAGAATGTAACAAAATTTATATCTCCTAATACCCTCCTGCAAGTTGGTATTTGGTATCAACCAATACCAACTTGAAACCAAGAAAAGAATTCAACTAAAAGAAAAGAAAAAGACAGTAAAACAACTATATCCCTCTCTGGCATTGCATCAAATAGCCGCGACACACTCCTTATAGTCATTACAACAAACAGTTGTTGGACATTCCTTTCAAGCATTATGTCAAATCGCTGCTGCGAATGCACAACACTTGATACAACAATGTGGTCAGAATACTCCATTATGATTCCCATCATCCAACCGTCTTGGATATGCGATTCAAATTCGACCTTCTTCATAAAAGATTTGAGATGATGAAGAGATGCACATATGAGGATTCATTCCATCATTTTTATTGTCTGAAGCTTTTGGATTCGTTCGTCACATAGGTAGCACAGTGAATTACTTCTAGCACAATCGAGATAGAAAGCATGCTCACACAGGCTCAATCGTCCATAGGTAGTAATGGGGAAATCACAGCGAATGCAGAAATGGACTTGCTCCCCAAGCTGGCGACGAGATCTACAGCCCAAAGTTTTAACAAGGGAAGCAACAGTATGGTAACAACAAAAAAGAAACTGTGTCTTGAGCGAATTAAATCAAATCAAAGGTGTTGAGTATTGACCCTTCACATAGGTGCAATTGAAGGTGTTGAGGTCTCGTTGTCGAGCTTGGGACACTTGACGAGGAGGAGGTAAGCGCCGACTTCTCGAGTGCACGACTTGGTAGCGAGTTTGATTGCCTGGGACCCTAACACTGATGTGAGTGTAGAACAAGAAACAGAGTCGTAAGGTGTCAAAGGAGAACACCTATGTTTAGCTTTTTCTTCCGGCCCCCTTTTCTCATGGAAAGAAACTTACCTGAAATTTGGGTTCTTCACGGAGTCATCTGGTTTATCTTTGGGAGGTAAAATTGTCTTTGAAGGATTCACAGATTCGAAGCTCCCAAAATTGAAAGGATATGGTGATGATTTCCACTCCAATTTTACGGTGGAATATTTGTCGATTTCATGGACAAAGAACACATCAGAGGAAGAACTTGTTTTCATAGAGGGAGAAAAGTACTTGTGGCTCGAAAATGAAACTGGAGGAGGGGAATGGATTGCGCAACGAACAAACATGACATTTCTATTGTAACATTCCGGAAATTAGAATCTAGAAATATTGTGGAAGTCTTAGGCTATGAATCCCACCACAAGAAGGGAAGTTAAAAGTAAAATGAGGAATAGGGGTTTGAAGGAAAATTAAGACAAAAGTTAGGGAATCGGTTAAGAGTTGTGAGTTTTAAGGGAATCGAGAAGGGAAAAACCAAGTATTAAGCCAAACATGATTGTAGAGTTAACTTAGGAGGAGTCACACTCGGTGGTGTAACATCCTAAATTTTATTAGGATAAATATTAATTAAATTAAATAATAAGTAGAGGAAATAATTAATAAAATAAGAGAAATAAATAAATAAATAATAATATTAGTAAGATTAGCATATTTTATGAACAAAGATATTTAATAAATAATAAGAATAATAAATAAAATAAGTGGGTTGAGAGTGGGTCTAGCCCAATTAAGTATTTATTTAAGGAGGGGTTCTCAGTTCACCCTAATCTTTATTCGTCAAATCGTCAGAGAGCGAAACGCTAAGGAGTGGAGAAACCAAGTCTCAAGAGGAGATTGCTGGAGAGTGATCATCAAGAACCAAGAAAGAATCTTCCTGTTCGATCTCCACTACAAGGTAACAGGGGGAAAAGGGTGTTCCTTGTATGTGCATGTAGGGGGTTGTTGGGTAGTGGTGGGCGACCATAAGACCCATCTGAGGATTTAAATTTGATGGAATTTGTGTAGATGTTGATTAATGATGATGAAAACTGTGGATTGTTGATTGTTGTATGATTCTTAATGAATCTTGAGTGGATTGAATGAGAATAATGAGAACCGTGAAAAAGAGTTAAATAGGGGTTTAGAGAAGAGGAACCATGATTGATTAGATGTTAAATTTATTGGAAATCATAGGAATGATTGTTGACTTTAGTGAATTTAATCGGTAAAAACGAGTTTAATTGAGTTAGGAACTTGAGGAATTAAGTAGGGATTGAAGGAGAGGGTAGAGGAAAGTCATTCCCGATTTTACACAGAGCTGCGAATGTAAAATAGCAACTGCGAATTCGTTAACCGTTGGATCGGACTGAAATTTTAACAGCGGGTTTGGGACACCTGGTTCTACTTTATGAACGGTTGGATCGTCGATACGAGGTCTAGGTTAGGATATATTTAGTTCGCACTAGAGGAAAATCCTTCCCGTTTTTACACAGAGCTGCGAAGGTAAAATAGAGTCTGCAGATTCGTTCACCGTTGGATCGGGCTGAAATTTAACAGCTGGGTCGGAACACCTAGTTCTTTATTCGGTACGGTTGGATCGTGGATAAGAAGTCTAGGTTGGGAGATATTTAGTTCGCACTGTAGCTGTATATTTGGGGTTTTTATTGATGAAATTAAATTGGATGCATAGTGTGTATTAATTGTGGTATGAGTATTGTGATGTGAATATCTTATGTGATATCCCATGTTTATAATAATTGTTATGTGATGTGGTGTGATTAATATAATAGAGATTGTATGAGATATATGTGAATTGATGATGATGTATTGAGTATAGTGATTGTATGAGATATATGTGGATTGATGATGATGTATTGATGTATTGAAGTTTATGATGATGATGTATGAGATGTGTGATGATTAATGTTGTTGATGATAATGTTATGTTGTTGAGGATGATGCATTTAATCTTATGTTGATTGATCATGCATTGAGCATGTGAGCTGTTGTACTCGGATTGCATGAGCATAGAGAGAGGCGAGTGTAATTCGGGGAGTTGCTAATGATGAATAATTACATGTTGCATATAATTGTGGTGAATTTGTTGTTGTACTCGGTTACATGAGCCTAGAGAGAGGCGAGTGTAACTCGGGGAGAGTTTGTACTCGGGATGCATGAGCCTAGAGAGAGGCGAGTGTAACTCGGGGAGAGTTTGGACTCGGGATGCATGAGCCTAGTGAGAGGCGAGTGTAACTCGGGGAGAGTTTTGTACCAAGGAGCATAAGCCTAGAGAGAGGCGAGTGCGACTTGGGAGAGTTTGTACTCGGGATGCATGAGCCTAGTGAGAGGCAAGTGTAACACTGGGAGAGTTTGTACTCGGGATGCATGAGCCTAGAGAGAGGCGAGTGTAACTCGGGGAGAGTTTGTACTCGGGATGCATGAGCCTAATGCGAGGCGAGTGTAACTCGGGGAGAGTTTGTACCAAGAAGCATAAGCCTAGAGAGAGGCGAGTGCGACTTGGGAGAGTTTGTACCAAGGGTCATAAGCCTAGAGAGAGGCGAGTGCGACTTGGGAGAGTTTGTACCAAGGGGCATAAGCCTAGAGAGAGGCGAGTGCACTTGGGAGAGTTTATACCGAGGAGCACAAGCCTAGAGAGGGGTGAGTGCGACTTGGGAGAGTTTGTACCGAGGAGCACAAGCCTAGAGAAGGGCGAGTGCAACTCGGGAGAGTATTGATGAGGATGATGAGATTGACGATGTTGATGAGTTTTGGTGTATGTGATGATGGATGAATATGTGTTATAAATGATGATGAAATGAGTTATATGATGATGGATGAATCTGTGTTATATATGATGATGTAATTGAGTCATATGATGATGTTATGAGTATAATGATGAAATGAGTATATTGTGTTGAGAATAGAGTATGTGCTTTCTTTGGTGAATGACGTTGTGAGATTTATATGATGATATTGATGAGCTGTTAAGTGAGTTCATAGATGATTGTTATTTGATGGATTACTTGTTGTTGGTGTGGTTAATGATGATATTAATTATATGTGTGTGGGGATGGGGTGGCCTCCTATGTGTATATATGAGTTAGAGCTCTTTCCTCACTGTTACTGTTGTTATTTCAGGTGATGATGATGACACCTTTGGTGTCGAGTTTAATTAAAGGGAGTGTTGCTCTGATACATGTGACATCATGGCATATTGTTGGGGTGTTCTTTATGTTTTTTTGTTAGGAATATTTTTATAAACCCTTTTGGATGCCTTGCACGGCAAGTAGGAAGTTTAATTATTTTATTTTAGAGATTCTGCTACTTGAGTATTTGAGTACATTTGAATTCTATTTTATTCTTTTATTCTTTCGAAATAATGAGGTTTTCGAATAAAGAGTTATGTGAACCTTTTTACCCAATGTGAACTTGTTATATTTTCGAAAGTCTTCCGCTACGTTATTATATAAGTGTTGGGGTAGAAGGGTGTCACAGGTGGTGGAAAGGCTAGCATGGTGAAGAGGTGAGGAAGGAAGTAGAGACATTGGAACTAGGGAATTAGATTGAGACAGAAGGAACTAAGCTTTAACGAATTGGCGGGAAGGAAGAGGAAAGGCGTAGACTCAAGGAACCGGGGTAGAAAGGTGATTTTATGGAAAGGAACAAGGGATTAGGGGAGAATAGTCTCATGGACACTTAGAACCCTTAGTTAAGACAAACTCACTCCTAAGAGTTTTAATGAAACCAAACTATCAAAAGTAAAAAAACTGTAAGAAATGAATATCTAAGGTACCTTGTTATTACTGACTGTGTGCTCAAGTGGTTGTAGAGTTTAGCCTCTTATGTTACATGATAACTTATTTCTTGATAAAGGCAAGCTGAAGAGAACGTAAATCAAAAGAAATCAACACTTGAAGAGTGCAAAGCTGAAGTGCCAAAGCAAGTCAAAAAATATAAAATTTTATCAAGTTTAGAAACAAGGCCAAAAGTTACAAAGAGCTAAGAAGATAAGACTCAGACAGAGACTAAGACTCAGATAGATACTAAGACTCAGATAGAGACTAAGACTCAGACAGAGACTAAGACTCAGACACAAGCCCAAGACAGAGACAGAGACTCAGATGCAAGAATTAAGCCTAAAACAAAGCCTAAGACTCAGACTCAGCATAAGACACTTGGTTCACAAAGCTAACAGAAGTCAAGGCAAGTACACTGTGCACACTGCAACGAACAGAGTAGGCATGAATACAGCAGAACAGTGTCAGCAAAAGGCAATCTCTCTCTTCTGCAACGACTATTAATGGGCAGAAACGGCTAGTTTGTGTTTGAAATAAAATGCAAGTCCAAGACAATACTAAGTGAGAGACTACACTTAATATTTCCAGATCTTTGCGTCTCAACTACATCTTAACTCAGTCTCAAGTCTATCTCAACTCAGATTTAGTTACACTTGAGTGCATCTCTAGTAGTCTCACATATTCTCTTTCACTCCATTGCTATCCTTTACTTGTAACTCTCAGAGAGAGAATACCTCTAGCCAATCTCACTGTATATCCGTACCTTGTACGTTGTAAGCTAGATCACTATCATCTTTCTACTCCTGTAAAGATTCTCAACTGAGATAGGAGAAAGCCTAGTCTCAGTGTGAGCTGTAAGAGCCTGAAGAGGCTAAGTGAAGAATACTTGAATCTTAGTCAAGTTAGGAGAGCCTAAGCTTGGTGTGAGGGTGAACCTGAAGAGGTAGTGAGAATACTTGTATTTGACAAGGTTGTCATAGTGAAAATCTCACAAGTTGTGAGGACTGGACGTAGCCCAAGGAGTGGGTGAAGTAGGATAAATCAATGCGCATCTCTTCTCCCTATCTCTCTTATTTATGTGTACTTCTAAATACGTAAAATTCAACTAAGAAATTGAATCTTATCTGTTAAGACTCTCACTCACACATTGGTGATTATTTTGAGTTACACTAACCTCTTAACTGACTACATTGAGCTTCCAAGTTACTAAACTTGAGTATAGGTCTCGGTTTGATCTTAAGAATTTTCAAGGATAAAATTTAAAAGTCTCTATTCAACCCCCCTTCTAGAGACATCCAACCAACTTTACCCTTAACCTTATCCTTATTGAAGTGAATTGAAGATTTACATCATGGTTCATGTAAATGAGGTCTACATGTGTAAAACCGTTGCCTATTTTATGTTTCAGCAACGGTTTTTTTAATGTTGTCTAAAAAGGCGTTGCCTAAAGCCTAAAATGTTGTAGTGTGTGAAGGGTGTCCCGTTGGGCTTCAACCAAGGTTGTTTGCTTAATTTTGGGTTTTAAGCCTAATGACATTGTTGCATTAATTTGATAATATCTAGAGTTATAGGTGTCCAATTGAGGTGATTCCACTTGAATTAGAAAGCTAAGATCCGGGCCTTCAGTTTGATATATAATACAATAGTATTCCGATCTCATTTGCACCTCCAAACAGGCTCATTCTCGCTCAAGTGCTAAATCCCTCGCCCGAGCGATAACATTAGCAGAAATAGGGAAAATTGTTTCGGTTTTCTTTCTCAGGCTCGCTAGAGCGATCTTGAGTGAAATTTCCACTCCAGAGAGCCCTCGTTTTCTTGCTCACTCTCGCTCGAATGAGCCTGAGCGAGAGTGAGCAAGCTGGACTTCATAAAAACACGGTTTGAGCTCCTTTTTCTCATTTTCTTCCATCTCTTCACTTCTAGAGAGAACCCTAGAGAGAGAGAGAACAACTTTTGGAGCCAAAAGGAAGAAGGAAGAGTCACTCCACCACCTTAAGGTCATCAAGGAAGCTTGGATCCACCCCTCCATCACTCCCCAAATCTCCTACTCTTGAGGTGAGTGTGGTTCACCGACTCACTTTCATCTTGTTTGCTCCATTGAATATCCCCTATTCTTACTTCCCTTGCTTAGGTTGCTTGACTATGGTTGTTTAGATGTGAATCTAGGGTTGATGGTTGGATTGATTGTGTGAAATGTTGATGTTGCTCTTACCCTAGGTTTGATGGTTAGGGTTTTCATGTGATTATTAATTATGAGGTGGTGTATGCCATGAAATCATCATTTTGCTTATGTGAGCATGTAAACATGTCATGAATCATACACTCATGTTTTCGAAACCCTATTCATGTATAAATATTTTCATGTGCCTTTGGCCAAGATGAATGTCATGGGTCTTCGGACCAAAGAGGAAAAAGAGGAAATTCATGGGTCTACAGACCAAAGAGGGGTCTTCGGACCAAAGAGGAAAAGAGGAACGAGGTAATCACATTTACTCCCAGGCCAAGGGGTAAGTGAGGATCCTCAATCAAAAAGGAACACATGCATAATCTTTGTTTGATAATAAAACTTAAGAGGGTGGCCTTGGACGACGATCCTTGGTCACATGCTTGAGCGCTCAAAAGACGTAATAGTGATAAGACACCCTTAGTGTGGGTTAAACACTAAATTTGCCCCAAAAGGGGATTTTGATTGATTTTCTTATTGTGTTATACATGATTATATGATCAGATGTCTAATGGGTGAACTGTTGCATTTTCCTTTGCTTGTAATCCCCTCATCATATGCATGATCACATTCACTGGGACGTAAGTACTCTCACCACAAGTTTGTGGATTTCATTTTAGATGTGCAGGTTGCTATGCTCGGAAGACAAGCCAGATGGCTTGAGGGCTCTAGGTGGATTTCTCCCTCCGGGTTTCTGTGTTGCTTTCCAGAGAAGTTTAAGTATATTGTGTAGATGTAGGTTGATATGTGTTGGGCAAGATGTAGTATTGTATTCTAGGCCACTAAGTGGTGGTTAAACTACAATATTGAGTTTGTATGTTTTTTCCGCTTATGTAAATGTTGGATTACTTAAGCACCTTCTTGTGTTAATTGTATGTTGGTATCAATAATGGCGCTAAATAATTTCATAAACTCGGGGATATGTCTCTAACGAACATTATTTTGAGTCCACGGAATTAGGACGTTACACCTATCATGTAAGATGAGAAACGTGTCTCTATATTGAGGTCTTGCAATGGTTTCTTGCAGGAAGAAGATGAAGGCGCCTCTACAAGATTCACATCAAACAACGATGGCCTTTTCAGATTAGCAGACAACGATGGATTCTTGAGAAAACACCAGACCTTTTTATTGAAGTGAGGTAAGCTTCATGGATGGAGCTCTGATACCATCTTACAAAAAAAGATGGAACAACAGAGGAATAATAGAGGGAGGTCGAGGATGAATACTACGGGTTCTCCTATAGATCATCCTAATAGTAATCAAAGAGAGTATTCAGAAAACTCATTTAATATTATTGAAATGATACAGAATGAGTACAGTCAACTAGTATTTATAGGTGTGACACCCTTCTACCCCATACTCTTATATGTTTAATTTTTTGTAGTTTGGAAAACGATAAAGTCCCACGATGGGTAAAAAGGTTCACAACACTCTTATTAAATCTCATGGTTCGAAAACGACTTTATTAAAAGGAATTAAACTCCGAAGAAAACTCAAACATAACTGCAGCGGAATCCTCAAAATATAAAGACAACTAATAACCTACTGCCATACAAGGCATCCAAAGGTTCATATAAATACTCCTAATCTAGAAACATAATAAAACTCCAAAAATACACCCTGATGTCACATCTATCAGAGCCTATCCCTTTAATCATAATCGACACTAGTCGTGTCCTCATCAACACCTGTAAAAATATATCCACAGAATACGGTGAGGAAAAGGAGTACTACTTATACATACACATAGAGAATACTCATCCTCACCCACAACATCAATACATCATGCCATCAATACATCAATCACCAATAAATAACATTCATCTAAAACTCAACATATAGTTAATCATCTATATCAACGTGTATATTCCCTACCATCATTCCTAATTATAACACATAATATATCCATCAACGTTCACCAAGCTCATCATCATAGCATCCTTCATATATCCTTATACTCATTACCATCATAACATCATTCATATATCATCATACTCATTATCATCATAACGTCATTTATATATCATCATACTCATTATCATCATAACATCATTTATATATCATTATGCACATTATCATCATAACATCATTTATATATCATCATGCTCATTATCATCACAACATCATTTATATATCATCATGCTCATTATCATCATACATCATTACTCCTCTCATCATCTACCCAAAGATCATGACTTGGAACTCCACACAATGGGCGCACCTCATCAATCACTCTAGTTAGTACCAAGATAGTCTACCGGTGTTACCACACACTATCCGATAGGTTGTACCCCCTCTATGGGCCCGCACAACAACATTCGACCCTAGGTTGTACCCCCTTTATGGGCTCGTACAATCACTCCTAGGTTGCACCCCCTCTATGGGCCCGTGCATCGAACGCCCCATCTTGATCCCCTGAGTTGTACCCCCTCTATGGGCCCGCACAACTCAGTTCACCTCTAGAATTGTACCCCCTCTATGGGCCCGCACAACTTAGGTAACATCATCATTAAAAGGTGATATACACCGTCATCATCATCATTATTATCATGCATCATCATGCTCATCATTAAACATTATTATAGTAAAGTGATATACACTTATCATCATTAACATCATCATCATGCATCACCATGCTCATCATCAAACATCATTATGGTAAAGTGATATACACTTATCATCATTAACATCATCATGCATCATCATGCTCATCATCAAACATCATTATGGTAAAGTGATATACACTTATCATCATTAACATCATCATCATGCATTATCATGCTCATCATCAAACATCATTATAATAAAGTGATATACACTTATCATCATCATCATGACATTCATCATCAATTACCATCATTATACATCATCATAATCATCGCAAACATCATCAAACATCATTAATCATCAACATCATACTCATTACAAAGCACCATCACACAACATCAATCATCACCAAACACTCAGGATCTCAAAATCCACTCTAGTAATCGATTACCAACCTCTAGTAATCGATTACCTGCAAACAAGGTCTCTGGTAATCGATTACAACCACCTTGTAATCGATTACTCGCAAACAAACTCTCTGGTAATCGATTACAGCGCCCCTGTAATCGATTACCCACAAACAAACTTTCTAGTAATCGATTACAGCACCCCTGTAATCGATTACCAGCAAGCAAACAATGCTTATGGGTTGTCCAGAACACTCTGGTAATCGATTACCACACCTGGTAATCGATTACCCGCGATGCAGATCGCAGATTTCACGATCTCAAACCCCTCAAAACCCATCAAATCAATCCCCAATCAATCTCTTTCGTCTAATCGTCATACATAATCATTATTAACATCAATTACTCAGTAAATCATCAATCTATTAGAGATTATAACATCAATTAATCAAAACCCCCAATTTCTCAATCCCTAATCACCCCTTTTCCATTATCCTCATTATCATCTTTATTCTCATTCAATAATTAATCAATAAACATACAATCAACCATAAATCAACAGATTATACCATCATTCTTAGTTATACATTCATCAATACGAATTTATACTCTCTGTTTACTACCCAAACATCCATACATGCATATACAAGCAATACCCTCTCCCCCACCGTACCATAGAGTTGACGATCATAAACGAAAAGATAGAACTCCCTTGCTAATCTACTATGCGGTATCTCCTCCTTGTGGATTCGTTTCTCCCCTCCTTAAGGTTTCACTCTCTAACGTTTTGAAAAATAAGGATTAGGGCGAATTGGTAACCCTCCCTTACTTAAATACTTAACTGGGTTGGACCCACTCTCAACCCACTCATCCTTATTTTATTAAATAACATTATTCATAAAAATATTAATATTACTAATACTATTATTTATTCCTCTTATTTAATCAATTAATATTATTAAAAATAATAATACTATTATTTCTTCCTTTTCTTTTATTTTATTTATTCTTTTATATTAGGAATTATTAGTATATTACGGAGTCCTTATCCGTCTAAATTCAAATTATATAATTAAATCTTATCCTAGATTTGTATTGATTCTTACCCTTAATCCTTGTGATCTCATTATCTCTATTTTAAAATCTGATCTTAATTTAAAATACTAAACCATATCTCTCTCCTAAGATTATCCTTATTAATCCTGATATTATTTTATTAATATAATAATTACTATATTTATAACAATTAATGTTATTTGCATCCTTATGATTTATCCCTTAATAATACTATTATTATATTCAATATAAACATATCTGATTAAGATCCTAATAATCTGACGTCTCTCCTAATATTTATAATATTATATTATTATTATCTCATAAATACAGGTATATTAATATTTACTATTTTTAATGTGTAACTTCTATTTTTACTGTTAACGTTACCGAAATATAATTATACATACTTAAATTATATTTCTTATTTTCTAAATTTCAGGATGTTACAACTCTACCCCCTAAAAAGAAAATTCGTCCTCGAATTTTATCTTACTATTCTCTTAGATTGAAGCCTATGACACTAAGTATCGATAACTATAGCTTGGGTCGGATATCACGCGACTAACTCATATATTGGTAAACCAAATACTCATAATCGAAAATAAAATTTGATCATGACTAAACTAAATCCATTAAATCACTAATCACGCTTAGCATAACCACATTTATCATAGCTTAGAAGATCAAGTTTTTCTCCCTAAGTCTAAGCTCTTTATCTTTCAAGTTTATATATTTCCGTATGATTGAAAACTTATGAACTAATAAATAATTACTCCCGATATGTTCAAAGTTTAAAGCCTAAATAACTACAAATTCTATCAGCCTTTGATTTATGATCCTATCATAATTATAAAACTATCAAGATTGCACAATATCATCACCAAATCCACCTAGATCCAATGATCAATCAATACTTTTAAACCATATATATACTCAATCAATCAAATCTCTATCAAACTTAATATTTGGTCTTTATCTTGAAATCCTTACACTCAAACCATAAAATTTTCTAAATTATCAAATCCCTATCTCTAAACCATCAAATTAAAGGAAATCTCTACCTCTAAAAAAGACTAAACCTCTATTCCTTAAATCTTAACATGTCAAATCTTTATCTTAAAACTATCGATTAAAACTTAAATCCATGTCTAAACCATAAAAACAAGCTTAACAGTTTTCCTCAAATAAAAGACCATCCAACTTTATGCAGATCAATATCTAACTTCCTAGGTCCTAATAATTTATCATTAATCTAGAAATATTTCTATATTTGATTGCAATCTCCTTAGGTTAAGTCACACCTATAATATAATTTGGTCTCCTATAAAATTTTCCTCTATAATTCAATCTCCTATAAAAATTTCTCATTCCCTAGTTTCATATCATTATTCCTACTTTCTCATATAAGTGATTATAAACCGTGTGTGTATACCGATATGAATATTTTATAGGATTCTTTCTTAGGTTTCTTTGAAAAAACTTTTTTTTTTATTTCAGGGAGGTTCTATTGTCTAAACTATATATATTTTTAAATACTAGGATCTCTCTAAAAAAAATTCTTTACCTTACTCTATCTTATAATTCCTATTTTCCTCTAGACTAAACAAACTTTAAAATATACAGAAAATAGTAGTTATTAGTTCCTTACCAAGACATTATAACAATTAAAGACATGTGTATATACCAATTCTAGTAAAGAAAAAAGTTTACTATAAATAAAACCAGTCACAATAATTCTTATGATTCATAAAATAGAATAACATTTATCCTAAAATAAATTTATACTCTCATAAATAAAATATTTTTTTAATACATATACCACCACACAAATCATATCTACTTTCAATAAACCCTATTTTATTTTACAGACATTATTAAATATATATATTTCCTATCAATCTTATGATGCTTTATATAAAATAGTTTGTTGGTTTCTATTATCACTATCTTTATTGAAATCTTAGCTATACTTCATAAATTCTATCTTCTTCTAAAAAAATTAAACTTATAAGATAATCAACTCCCAAAATCCTCCAATTTAAATTTAAATAAATCCTAACAAATTTTCTTTTATATATATAACCGATTCTATCATCAGAAACACCTAATCTAAATCTAAATAAGATCTTATCTTAATTTGAAATTCAACCTAGACTTATCCAAATTTCTAAAATTTAAATTCATCCTCAACCAAAACCTTTTCATCATGTTAGCTCACCTTGTAACTACAGATAAAATCTAAACTATCTAAATCCAAATTATATAAATCATTTAATCCAAATGTAACTAAATCCTAACAAAATTTTAAAATCAAATCCTAATTTTACAACTTCAAAATCAAGATACATATTTCTCCTATCCAACAACTAATTCTAATCCTTGACTTCAAATTCAAAATATGCCCATTATTTAAATCCGATTTAGACAAATCCTAATCTAATAAATTCAAATTCAAACATATACTCATACACATAGATATATATTATTTGTCAAAAGAACCATCAATCTTAAATATTCAACAATTTATTATTTATTCTTCTCCTACTTCTCACTTAAATCTAAATCAATCTGAACCTCAAAATCTCTAAAATATTATTTTATACACATCACATAATATGATAAAAGTCATTACAATCATACAATTTAATCATCATATCATTCATTCACACATAAAATTCTATTTAAAATTTTCTTTCTTAAAATATTTTTGCAAGGATTTTCTCCTAGAAATGTTATTGACAAAACACTCTCCCTTCAAGTTGTTACATCTTCTCTTTTCATGTTCAAACCATTAGGGTGGCCAGTCCCAATCACTTGAAGCAAGATGATCAAAGACTTACCAACCTTGCAGGACACTGAAAACTAGAAAAATTTCAATAATACACCTTACTCAATCCACATCACAATTTAACACACGGAAGCACAACAAACACATATTCAAGGTCGAGGAACCGACCAATCAAACAAATAGTTAACTCAAAACAATATAATTCACTCAATCAATCAATCAGATTAACACCACAGAAGCATAGTAAACTCATAACTCAAGGCCAGTGAACCAACCTGGCTCTGATACCAACTAATGTGACACCCTTCTACCCCATACTCTTATATGTTTAATTTTTTGTAGTTTGGAAAATGATAAAGTCCCACGATGGGTAAAAAGGTTCACAACACTCTTATTAAATCTCATGGTTCGAAAACGACTTTATTAAAAGGAATTAAACTCCGAAGAAAACTCAAACATAACTGCAGCGTAATCCTCAAAATATAAAGACAACTAACAACCTACTGCCATACAAGGCATCCAAAGGTTCATATAAATACTCCTAATCTAGAAACATAATAAAACTCCCAAAATACACCCTAATGTCACATCTATCAGAGCCCATCCCTTTAATCATAATCGACACTAGTCGTGTCCTCATCAACACCTGTAAAAATATATCCACAGAATACGGTGAGGAAAATGAGTACTACTTATACAAACACATAGAGAATACCCATCCTCACCCACAACATCAATACATCATGCCATCAATACATCAATCACCAATAAATAACATTCATCTAAAACTCAACATATAGTTAATCATCTATATCAACATGTATATTCCCTACCATCATTCCTAATTATAACACATAATATATCCATCAACGTTTACCAAGCTCATCATCATAGCATCCTTCATATATCCTTATACTCATTACCATCATAACATCATTCATATATCATCATACTCATTATCATCATAACGTCATTTATATATCATCATACTCATTATCATCATAACATCATTTATATATCATTATGCACATTATCATCATGCTCATTATCATCACAACATCATTTATATATCATCATGCTCATTATCATCATACATCATTACTCCTCTCATCATCTACCCAAAGATCATGACTTGGAACTCCACACAATGGGCGCACCTCGTCAATCACTCTAGTTAGTACCAAGATAGTCCACCGGTGTTACCATACACTATCCGATAGGTTGTACCCCCTCTATGGGCCCGCACAACGACATTCGACCCTAGGTTGTACCCCCTCTATGGGCCCGTACAATCACTCCTAGGTTGCACCCCCTCTATGGGCCCGTGCATCGAACGCCCCATCTTGATCCCCTGAGTTGTACCCCCTCTATGGGCCCGCACAATTCAGGTCTCATCACATATGCTTAGGGCATCTCTCCTAAGTTGTACCCCCTCTATGGGCCCGCATAACTTAGGTAACATCATCATCAAAAGGTGATATACACCGTCATCATCATCATTATTATCATGCATCATCATGCTCATCATTAAACATTATTATAGTAAAGTGATATACACTTATCATCATTAACATCATCATCATGCATCATCATGCTCATCATCAAACATCATTATGGTAAAGTGATATACACTTATCATCATTAACATCATCATGCATCATCATGTTAATCATCAAACATCATTATGGTAAAGTGATATACACTTATCATGATTAACATCATCATCATGCATTATCATGCTCATCATCAAACATCATTATAGTAAAGTGATATACACTTATCATCATCATCATGACATTCATCATCAATTACCATCATTATACATCATCATAATCATCGCAAACATTATCAAACATCATACTCATTACAAAGCACCATCACACAACATCAATCATCATCAAACACTCAGGATCTCAAAATCCACTCTGGTAATCGATTACCAACCTCTAGTAATCGATTACCTGCAAACAAGGTCTCTGGTAATCGATTACAACCACCTTGTAATCGATTACTCGCAAACAAACTCTCTGGTAATCGATTACAGCGCCCCTGTAATCGATTACCCACAGACAAACTCTCTAGTAATCGATTACAGCACCCCTGTAATCGATTACCAGCAAGCAAACAATGCTTCTGGGTTGTCCAAAACACTCTGGTAATCGATTATCACACCTGATAATCGATTACCCGCGATGCAGATCGCAGATTTCACGATCTCAAACCCCTCAAAACCCATCCAATCAATCCCCAATCAATCTCTTTCGTCTAATCGTCATCCATAATCATTATTAACATTAATTACTCAGTAAATCATCAATCTATTAGAGATTATAACATCAATTAATCAAAACCCCCAATTTCTCAATCCCTAATCACCCCTTTTCCATTATCCTCATTATCATCTTTATTCTCATTCAATAATTAATCAATAAACATACAATCAACCATAAATCAACAGATTATACCATCATTCTTAGTTATACATTCATCAATACGAATTTATACTCTCTGTTTACTACCCAAACATCCCTACATGCATATACAAGCAATACCCTCTCCCCCACCGTACCTTAGAGTTGACGATCATAAACGAAAAGATAGAACTCCCTTGCTAATCTACTATGCGGTATCTCCTCCTTGTGGAGTCGTTTCTCCCCTCCTTAAGGTTTCACTCTCTAACGATTTGAAAAATAAGGATTATGGCGAATTGGTAACCCTCCCTTACTTAAATACTTAACTGGGTTGGACCTACTCTCAACCCACTCATCCTTATTTTATTAAATAACATTATTCATAAAAATATTAATATTACTAATACTATTATTTATTCCTCTTATTTAATCAATTAATATTATTAAAAATAATAATACTATTATTTCTTCCTTTTCTTTTATTTTATTTATTCTTATATTAGGAATTATTAGTATATTACGGAGTCCTTATCCGTCTAAATTCAAATTTAAATTCAAATTATATAATTAAATCTTATCCTAGATTTGTATTGATTCTTACCCTTAATCCTTGTGATTTCATTATCCCTATTTTAAAATCTGAGCTTAATTTAAAATATTAAACCATATCTCTCTCCTAAGATTATCCTTATTAATCCTGATATTATTTTATTAATATAACAATTACTATATTTATAACAATTAATGTTATTTGCAACCTTATGATTTATCTCTTAATAATATTATTATTATATTCAATATAAACATATCTGATTAAGATCCTAATAATCTGACGTCTCTCCTAATATTTATAATATTATATTATTATCATCTCATAAATACAGGTATATTAATATTTACTATTTTTAATGTGTAACTTCTATTTTTACTGCTAATGTTACCGAAATATAATTATACATATTTAAATTATATTTCTTATTTTTTAAATTTCAGGATGTTACAATAGGGACTAAACTAGCCTTAACTATTCAACTAACTGTCTAAACTAAATTTAATAGAATGTAACGAAATTCGTATCTCCTAATATTCTTGTGCCTTGATAAAGCAAGCATTACCCAATTAGTACCAAATGATAAAATTTGACCAACTTATTTGAAAAGTGTTGATAATATATGTAGGAAGTCATGGTTGATTGAGATTTGAGAGCTTCACATTCTTTTTTTCAAGTCTTTGGCACTTGAGAGTGAAGTGGCGTTTGACTCTTTGATCAAGGAATGGATTGTATTTCAAGTCAGCAAATTTGGAAATTATGATTTTTTAGTGAACTGGGATGATGTGAAAGTCTTTGCACTGATAACACTTGGACCATGTACTTTTTGCAGATGCCCCATTTCCTACAAAAATAAAAAAAAAAAAAGATTTCCAGTCATCCAATCCAATATATTACAAAACTCAAAAGTGATCAAAAACAAATTTGGAGGAGATTCATGTCTAAATATACTTTCTGAGGTATTTTACCGTACGAGATTTGAGAGTAACCTCTCTCTTAGAATAAAATAGAGAAGGCATGATGAGTTCACTTATAATCTTCATTGATTGCAATGTTCAATTTCTTTCATACTGAATAATCAAACTTGAGTTTTGCTATGCTTCAGTCATGTTCTCTAAATACCTTTCTCTCACTTGATAGTTTATAATTATATTATAAAGAAAAAATTAAATACATTAATTTCATGTTATTTAAAGCCTATAAGAATTATTCTAAATTTTATAGATTAAGTAAACTATGAATGAAGTTTTATAGATCAAATATTATCTCAATTATATTATTTTGGTATTAACCAAAGGTATCCCTATTATCCAGAGTAGTCATGTTCGGGGTTTAGTCACAATCTCCACTCGTCTCTAAGAGTATGTTTAGTGGAATTGAACATGCGAGCTCATTCCGCAATCTCAACATACGTTGCCAACGGAGCCACAACCATTTAGTTCTCAGTGATAGTAGAGAAATTAAATAAACAATATAACCTAATTTCTGAATCAAAATAATTTTGTGGATTTTGTATCGCATACACTTTATAAAGTTGGTTAATAAAAAACAAATGATCTTTTTTACCTCTAAAAAATAAATTGATATTTATTAGCTTGATTTCTTCAATATAGTTGATATTTATTTAGAAAAAATATTTATTAGCATCTCCTTTTTATTTATTATCACTACTTTTTAATTACTTTAATAGTATTTAGCCCAACTTTTTTTAACTTCTCCTATTAGTTATTCTTAAAAGGAGAAAATGGGTATGGAAGAAAAAATCTTTACAAAAAGTAACCTTTTTTTATAAAAAAGTGAAAAGATAGCTTATTTAAAAGCTACTTTCACCGGATTTTAGATTAAAAGTTGCATTGAAAAAAAAAATCGAATTACTAATTTATTGAATTAATTTAGAGTAAATTACTTTAACCTCCCTCCTATTTTATTTATCTTACACAAGATTCTTAAGTGTGCAGAGAAGATTGGCAGATAAAGCTAAGAAGATTGGCAGATAAAGTTAAGAAGCTTGATCATCTATGCACTAAGATTCATCATGTTAAGAATAATCTCAAAATCAAGAATCAAGTCTCAACAACAAATAAGATGGATGTTATCACTTGTAAGACTTGAGAAGACAAGCACCGAGTTAAGATCCAAGTTAAGAAGCAAAGTTGAGAAGTATCTTATGATCCTTTATCTTAAGATCAAAAGCAAAGACCAAGTGTTGAGATGGACAAGTTGTGTTGATACAAAAGCCAAAAAGAGTTGTTGGTTTAACGGTTACATTACAACCGACTTCTTTGCACTAGAAAAGTATAAAAAGAGGAAGACACTTTAGAAGCAAGAAGAGAACACAATCCAACAGTGCCAAAATTTTGTTCAAGCAAAAAGTAATCAAACTCTCCATTCTCTCTATCTTCTTATCCACTACATTTCTTTGTAAATCAACTCTGTGAGCTATACAATGGATTTCATTGTAAACAACTTGAGTGTCTCATAGTTCATCCACATTGTGTGTGAATAAATATTCAAGCAAACCTACATTCTTATATTTTTTCTTGTAAGTACTCAAGTTAGCTAGAGAGTGATTCTTAGCATAAGTGTGAGTGACTTTGTGCTTGGAGAAGCTATTGAAAGAATAATCAAAAGCTTGGAGAGGGTCTTGAAGAAGAATACTTAGAAGCCCGGTGAGGCTGTTGAAGAATAATACTTAGAAGCTTGAAGAGGCTCTTGAAGGAGAATACTTGAGAAGCTTGGAGAGGCACTTAAAGGAGAAAACTCAAAATTTTAAGAAACCTAAAGGTGTTGTGTGTAAAATACTTGTAATTCTTCAAGAAGAATAGAGGAAATCTCATTGAGTGTGAGGACTGGTCTTACATCAAATTGTTATGGTGAACCAGTATAAATTTATTTGTCTTTCTTCTCTCCTTATTCTATACATATTATATTAACTAACTACCACACCTATTAAATAATACTCTACTTTTGAAACAAAAATCTTAAGCTACATATTTTAATAAGGAACAAATTGCATTCATACAAGCTTAATTATTTTATAACCTAAGATTCAATATTATTTATTCATCCATATTGAACAATACATCTTAAGTTTACCATTCTAAGCTCTAGCATCTTAAGTGCATAATCTATAACATTACTCTATGCAAACTCTCTATTAGGATTTCTTTTCCAAATATCCAAGTCTTAAATATTTGAGAAGCACAACAAAAAAGAAATCTAAAGTTTCAAGAGTTTAAGAAATGTCTCAATTCAACCCCCTTTTCAAGACTCAACCAACTACAAAGATTACTACAAGAAGTGATGAGATGGATATAATAATACATATTTTAAATTTGGATGTAAAAGCTTGAGGTTCGGTTTGGGTGGTTCTTCTATTGATGGTTTAGGATGCTAAAGTTTGGTCTTTTCTAAAAATTTGAATTGTGGTGTTCTTGAGTAGTTGTTTCATCCTTAGGGATTTCATCTAAATCCTCAACTAGTTTCTTTTGAGCCTCTATCATGCTTAAGGGATATATGTTGTCACAAATTCAATCAACGAGGAAATAATTATGCCTCCATTGGAATAAATTATGTTGAGTCTCAAAATATTATTAAGTGATTAATAAGGTTTCAAGTCTCTATAACCTGAGTTTTAATTAGCAACAATTTTGTTTTAAATAGAAAGAGTCTGCTTATAGGTATTCTTCTGTGTTTCAGCAATTCTGTAAACGAAGCTGAACATGCTGATAAATCTGAACCTACTAAAGCATGTCAACCCTCTGAAGGACCAACTCTCTGAAATGATGTAACCTTCTGAAGAGGAAGAACTTGCTGAAGGATCAAGACCTGCTGAAGCTCTTGAACCCTCTAATATCAAGAAAAGACGAGTCTTATTTCTGCACAAAATCAAGTTTCTTTGATTCCTTTGAAGACTCTAGTCTCGTACAGCTTTCTGTAATACTATCTGCACAATCCTCCTTTCGGAAAGTCAAGACAGAAGCTTTTGTAAGTGTTTCAAATCATGTTCACCAAAAAGGAAATTGTCTCTGCAGAAAGTACACTTTATCAGAAAAGTAGAGTCAGCACTGCTGCTACCGACCTCTGTTGTACCTGCTGCTACAAGCTACCTCTGCTTTGTCTCACAACGGAAATAAAGCTATTAGACAACGAGACTCTGAGGATTTCTAACCGGTCTACAGATCCCTTCTCTCTATATATATGAGATTCATGCAATGAAGTAAAGGGAGAGACTACGTGAAAATACTTGCTGAAGTGTTGTTCAAAGAATTCTATGATATTTATTTCATTTCACTTCATTTGTACACAAATCTTTTGAATCCTGAGTTATACTCAGTTATTTGTACATCTTACCCAGTTTAAGCTCTAAACTTGTGTAGTTTGAGAGTTTAAGCTTTACTTTTCTTCTAAACAGTTTTTCTGTTTTAGCCTAGAGAGGCTGTGTGTCAAAGATTACTTGGGTTTTTGCCTGCAGAGGCTGTGTGTTAAAAGAATACTTGTAACTGTGTTTAGTTAGTGGAAAATCCATTGTTGGTTTGGCATTGGGATTGGACGTAGCTCACGCTGGATGTGAGTGAACCAGGATAAATCTCTTGGCTAAGTCTTCTCTACCCTTATCTCTCTATATCTGTTATTTTACTAACAAGAAGAGTCTGAAATATAGTGATGTATATTGTTGAAACATAATTTTAACAAGATACGTTTTAAGAAACAGTTTAAATAATTTTATTGGACCTGCTGAAATAATTTCAGCAAGTACCATAACTCTAGTTTCAGCAAGTTGCCCAAATTACTTGTGAAAAAGTTTTGCTTGTGAAAGGTTTTCCTAAAATCAGTTTGAAATTATAAAACATTATTCAACCCCCTTCTAGTGTTTCTTGTGGTTTCTACAGTTGGTATCAGAGCTCAACCTCGGGTTGAGCATCTAACAAGTGCTGATGTAGAAGATTCAGATGGAAACCTCAATATGCGACCCTCACTACATTGCAGAAGGTGCCTTAGTCTCAAGGCCCCCAGCTTTTAATGGTACAGGTTACCATTACTGGAGAGATCGTATGAAAGTTGTTCATTGAGAGCAGCAACATAGATCTTTGGGATGTAGTCACAGATGGTGATTATATTCCCACCAATAATGGTGTGCCCATTCCCAAAGCAGAATGTATTGAGTCTCATATAAATTAAGTATTCAATTTAACTCAAGACTCTATTTGTGGTGATAAAATACAAATTCGAAAATCAATTTTATCACTTTGATTCTAAGAACAATCTGGGGATTAGAATTAGATCCTCTTACGGGACTCTTTTTAAAAAGTAGATTTATGGTGTTTTAGATTTGTAAAAAGTTCAAGTTTTTTCTGGAAAAATGATTGATTGGTACAAAATTTCACTAAGTCAATTATTATGTTTAAAAAATCCAGAAATGATAAGTTTCAAAGAGTTTGATTCAGAATTCTATCAAAAACTTATCTTTCACTAAGAGTTAAAACCACTTGATTTAGAATTTTATCAAGTTTCAAACTGTATTCTTAGAGATCAACTTTCACATAATTTAACGAAAGTTCAAAGAAAATCAATACAAGAATAAATTAAAGAATGTAAATTGCGGAATGTAAACAAAGAAAAGAAAAAGAATTGTAAGAACAATTGCATAAAAGAAATGGATGGGTTCATCACATACTTGTTTCTCCTATTAACCTGTTTTTCACAGTGAGTTCGGACGTATAAGGTGTTTTCAGAGAATTTGAGTATGAGTGATTTGCCAACCCCTATTACATTAAGAGTTCACCTATTTATAGTTTCCTAATCCTAACGGCTAACTAATGTACATGTGACACATCATCTAGCCCTATGTGCTGGAAGCGTGCATGCTTGCCACGTCTTCTATTAACCAAAAAAACCGTTTCTGATCTTCAATAATTGTCTTCTTTTTGTCTTCTACCTTTTCGAACCTTCTTCTTCTTTCTTCAGAAATCTTCTAAGTCTTCAGTTTTCGAATTCTCTGTTCCTGCTTCTCGAAATCCTGCTTTCTGATTTCTCAAAATCTTCTTTCTGTTTTCTCGAAATCTTCTTTATGGAATTTTGGCTTCATGGATTCGAGAACATCTTTAACTTTAAGACTTCGTCTTTTCTTGACACTTGAACTCAATGAATCTCTTCTCATTTTTTTTTTCGAGATTTGATTACACTCTTCTCTGTGCCATGTGTCAAATTCTGTTTGGTCATTTCAAAGTCATGAAGACCACCGGCCACCGTCCACTCAACTTCATTATGAGAATTCTTCTCATTGGACGTTAAAATGGTCTTATTAATGACACTTAACTCTTTTCACTCCTATAAATAGGAGTACCTTTGCACAATCCTTTCACAAATCTTCATTCCTTTCTTCTTTCTTTTCTAAATTCTCTAAAGAAACTCCTCAAAGAATATGAAGAAGTTAATTCCTTTGGCTACTGCGTACAATCCAATCTGGAATGATTTCATTTTTGATGGGATTGACGAAATAGCCAAAGCTATTGGCCTTTCCAACCTTTCTCTTTGAAAGTTTTCTTTTGGATTGTACGTAGTAGCCAAATATAGGTTCATTTACATAATAAATGAATCTATTTATTAGTCCCCATGCTGACCTTGATTTCTTCCCCAAGTCGAAGGTGGT
The DNA here is from genome assembly GCA_026901365.1 of Sesbania bispinosa. Lineage (NCBI taxonomy): Eukaryota > Viridiplantae > Streptophyta > Magnoliopsida > Fabales > Fabaceae > Sesbania > Sesbania bispinosa. The sequence continues at coordinate 269,357 of QLOH01000246.1, forward strand.
ACAACAAATTAGAAAATGAATTCTCCTTTGCCTTGGCTCTATCAAAGCCTGTGGGGGAGGAAGAAGAGAAAGAGGCATGGAAGACATGAGTCAAGGACTCATTTAAGCTTAGAACAGTTTTCTTTCTAATGTTTTAGGTACTTAGGACAGTTTTCTTTCTAATGTATTTCCAATGTATTCGAACTAATGTAATTCGAATTTTGGATCATGAATAATAGAATTATCATGTACCTTTTGGAATACCTTCAATGTATTTATTTCTTGAATTTACACTTATCTCCTTTTCGAATTTCTAAAGTCTTTTGTGTTAACTTCAATCAAGAATTCTCGAAATTAATAGACTTATTATCAAAATTCGAAATAAGGTATTTTGACCTCTTCTGTAAATTCGAAACAACATCAAACCTTTGTCACTTGTGGAATTCGAAACAATTGAAAATCAAATCCCAACAGACTCATCACTCTTAGTTTTAATGATTACCAAATTTGGTGATCACATTGTCTGATTAAGAAACAGATTCTGCTAAAAGGTATTTGTTCTACGTGTTGCAGGAAAATACTATAATTGCTTGTGCCAAACGATCTGAAGATAACTTACACTGATCTGGCCAAAATGAGCTTGAAGCAATCACAAAAAAGATGCATACTTTGAACCTGCTACTCTAAGAGCAAAACGTTGAAGTCATGCAACCATCTGAAAGTTCTCAGCCTGCTGGTAGTATGTGCATACTAAAATCAAACCTGCTGAACACATACTCTTTGAACTATCATGATGACATATCAACTAAAGCTCACCATAATGATGAACTCTCTGAAATGCTTAAAGCTGCTGAAGACCTTCTCAACCTTCTGATGACGTGTTCAAATCTCTAAGCTGAGAAGTCTTACTGAGGTCATGCAAGAAGCTATCAGTTAAAGGCAAAAGACCTTCTATGAAAAGGATTAAAAGGTCTCTAAACGTCTTCTGTATTCATCTACAAAAAGGAAGTCTTTAATATGTATAATATGCAAAAGATATAATTCCTTTAATAGGAACTCTTGTTGGTGTCACTTACTTAGGTATTAAGTAGTTTTAAAATAGTTTTATGCACATGTAATCAATATGAAATAAAGAGAGTGAGGGTAAGAAGATTGCACAGACAGATTTTATACTGGTTCACCTCTTCCAACCTGAGGCTACGTCCAGTCCCTACACCAAGTAGGATTTTCTTACTCAACTTTCAGTTTACAATTACCTTGTGTACACCTTACCCCTAGTATTCTTCTGCAGCCTCTTCAGGCTCCTAACAAGTTCCTTCTTCTGTTACTTAAGGCTTCACACTTACTGCAGTTTCTTCTGTAAAAGGTACAACCACTAAACACTGCAGAACACACTCTCCAGACCTTTCTGCTTAGCCTTTCTAACAATAACTCAGTAAACCTCTCAGGCTACAAGCACACCACACACTCACAAGAGGAACTAACAATCTTAAGACTCCTTGTGATTTTACAAAAGATGTGAGTAGTGAAAATGATAAATACAAGGCTAAAAAATTAATAAAACTTATGCGCAACAAAGAATGTGATAAGCTAGCTCTCTCTCAAAGACTTTTGGTAGCAGAAACTTAGAAAATTGAAGAGAGAGAAATTTCCCAGAAGATATGTATCGTATTTCTGAAGATTTGAAGCTTCTTCTGGTGAGAGGTGTGTTTCAACTTGAAGGGAACTCCTCTTTTTATAGGAGATTGGAGGAAATAGCCGTTGGAGAGATGCTTGGACCTCCAGCTGTGTTCCTTGAGATGTCCCTATCAAGTTGCAGTTGTTTCTTGCAGGTACAACTGTCATTTTGGCTGGTCATATCTTCTGTAGGATGTTTCTTCTGCAGACAGAAAAGCTTATGGATTTTCCAGCCATTTCTTCTGGGAGCACATTATGGGCCTTAATTTACTTGACATAAATTATTCCAAATATATTTGACTCATTGCAGCTACAAAAATGAGAAAAACAGAATTTAATGGATTCAGCTTCTTCTGCAGCATGTTTGACAGTAGATTTCTTCTGCAGAATATCCTTCTTTTTTCTGTAGAGGATTGTCATTGACGTATGAGAATTGTAGAGGCCTTCAGAGTAAAATTTTTGCTTGACTGCATCTTTGGGAAGCTGAGGAAGTCATGAATCTCAAGCAAAATACCGTTTCTTTACTTTTTTACAAAAGTGAATCTTCTAATATGTTATAATTTGATCCAAGTCCGAGAATCTGATTTTAAGGACAAAATTGAGTTTAGTCCAATCATTTAATGTCTAGACTTCCCTTTCTTGTTCTTTGAATTGCTTCTTATATTTCCAATCATGTTTCTTCCATAGAAATGCATCTTCTGTATCTTCTGCAGAACTAGTTCTTCTTGAATTTTATTACAGAAGTCTTTTCTCTTCATTTTCTCAACTGCTTTCATGCTTTCATTCATCATTTCAGTATTTCAAAGATGTCAAAAACATTTTTTACAGCTTGATGTAGTGTGAGAGTGTTGATTTCTTTCTTCTGGACCTTATTTCTATCTTCTGAAGATTCCTGCCTGTATCTTCTTATCATACACTTAGGGATGTCAACGGGGCGGGGCGGGTGCGAGTAGTACCTACTCGTATAGGTACCCGCTAAAATTAACGGGTATCCATGCAGGTAATGGGTATCCGCGGGTATTCACGGGTACCCATTAATGTTTAAGAATTCAAATTTTATTAAAAAAAATAGAGAAGATGTTATATAATAAATTATAATATCATAGTATATATATAAACAATCATTATATAATTCCATTACATGTTAATATATTAAAAATATTATAAAAAATTAATATAAAATAAATTAGATCTCATCATAAAATAATAAAAAATCTTAATATTCAAATATATTTAATAGAAAAATATGTTTTAATTAGTATGCGGGTACCCGCGGGGCGAGTAGTATAATATTCGTCCCCACCTATTTAATAAATTAAATATGCGGGTACCCATTGCAGGTATATTCGCAGGTATCCGCGGGTGCGGGTTTTTTTACATCCCTACATACACTCAACTGAAATGATTAGTTCCTTTTAAATCAGAATTATGACAAGTAAAATTTGATAGTTTGTCATCATTAAAACTATTTAGGAGGATTCTTGGACCTTACAGTTACACATAAGATGACTAGTTAGCATATAAGAATGAATTTAGTTACCCAAGGAAATCTAGATAAAATATTTAAAACTCATGTTTTTATAATTGTGTATTTATAATTTTTTAATGTTTAAAGTTTCCCTTTGAATGGTATTATTATTTTTTCAACAAATGATTATGATGATTGTTAGAATCACCTTTTTTGAAGATTTAACATTTCACAAATATATCATACCATTTAATACTAGTTTTACGATTTTGATAATATCAACATTTAGGAATGAGATAAGAGTATAAAAAATGGAAGAATTTTATAAAAATAGAAAGTATTTATTGTTTTTTATGTAATTAATACTTTATTTTTAAATAAAGACTTTGCACTTTTTTTTAGCCTTACCTCCATCCTGAGGATCAATGTTATCAAAATCATTATTCTAATTGACCTCATCTTAAATGACCACCAAATAAGGTAAGAAAAGAAAATTAATTTAATTGTTTAAGATTAGTTTTCTCATTTTATATAATTTCTTTTTGCAATTGTAATAATAAAATAAATAATGTTAAGGTTAACCTAGTAGTATGGTTTTCCTAATTTCTTGTGAGTTTGATACTCCTTAGAAGCACTTTGATTGGTTCACTCACAAAGAATAAGATTTTATTGTAACAAGTGTTTTGATAACTTTAAGTGCTTCTTGGACAAGGGTCAATAGGTAAGATCACTCGTATTTTTATAAGTAAATAAAGTAAAAATATGATTAGGTATTTCCAGGGAATAACAATATATGATAGAATGGTTGCACTGATATTAGAAGGGGTTGCCTATTTATAGGTAGGGGTGACGGTTTATCACCTTCATTACATGTGTCAAATTTGATACCTTAACATGGGATGTGGGTGACTTTGTAATAATTGAGTCCAAGCCCGATGGTACCCACAAAAATTAATCGAAATGGGAAGAGTAAAAACCCGCTAAGATGGTATGGGCGCGTGTATGAGTAATAGTCTGCAATTTTTCATAAGGACAAACGCGAGAAAATACACTATACTGCTTAGCCTGCCTCATACCCTTACACATACATATATTAATTAATTAATTAATTAATTTAATAAATAATATCGTATATATATTTATTAATTTTACTCAAATATCTAATATATTTGTATATATTTTTAAAACTGATATATATAATATACTGCAAATTAAAAATATATTTTTAAAACTACCATTTTGTTTCTTTACTTTACAATACATTACTAATTAATGATTATAATCATTTTTTTGAAAATCTTGAATAATGCTAGCACATGATGTCCAAATTTATAAAATAGTTTAATGCTAGCACACGTTGTGTTCTAGAATCTTAACATATTGTGTTTCGATTTTATTAAATTTCTATTTCAGTGTAATTTAATAATTATGTTTGGATGATTTTGAAGTAACTTTTTCAATTGAGTTATAAATTTCTGAAATTTATATTTTTTTATTGAATTACTAATCTTTCACTTAACTAAAATGCGGGTAACGAACTCAAAAATGGGCATATAAGTACCCAGTGGGTATGGGGACTGACATATAAGTTACGACGCCCATGTAGGTATGGGCGCGGGTACGAGTTTTTTTAATGCGGCTATGGGGATGGACATTATTATAACAAAAGTGAATATGAGTGGCCATTATATTTAGGTGTAGCATGTGGGTTCTTTGATGATCCAATGAGTCAGGTGTATTCTTACATGTGCCTTTGGCTATTAAGGTAATAGAATTTTTTAAAACCATTATAGTTGGGTTAATCTGATGTGACAAAATTCGAGAAAAATGTTGTAGCTTCGCTCGACTAAGGTAAGATGGGGAATGTGACATGAGGTTCGAGTCTTTAATGACCCATATTGGTTTAGGGTGGTGCCCCACAATCTATAAATGGTGGGCTATTTTATATTGGTGTATTGGCAACTTGCCCTTATGGGTTAGGAATGTCAAGTCGGCCCAACACGGGTGAGTTCATTAGGTGGATTGGGTGTTAAACGAATGCCCCAATCTAGTAAGTCGAGGTGCAAGGTTTGTCGGGGTGAAGTCTTGAACTTGGACCTCAGGTTTACACCTCTAATAATGGTTTAATGGACTTGTCATGTTTTCCATCTGTGATGATATTTGAGCGGAAAATGGGTTTAGCTGAGGTATCTTTAGAGTCTTTGAAAAGTTTGAATTTAAAAAAGACGGAAAAAATATGACAATCGATTTTTATTTCTCTCCCATCAATTGCAAATAACTTGGGACACGCGTCACATTCTTAGTGGAAATCTATACGTGGGGTTGAGAAAATATGTTATTGCCCCCAACTCAATCATGGGAGTTACGTTTTTACCCTTAGGGTTTTAGGGTTATAAATAACCCTTATCTCCTACACAAGGTTTTCAACCACACTATCTCTCCGCTTCTAATTTTACGCCCCTCTTCTTTCCTCTTTCCCTGTGTCTTAAGAATTCATTTTTTCAGCATCGAGCGCTCCTTTACGTCTTGGTGTGACATTCTGCAACATTTTTCTTCCTTTTTGCTTGGGTTCCTATTACTTTTTTTTTGGGAGGTAACCTGCTTGCCTCCTTTCTTTCTTTATTGGTTCCTCACTTTGTTTTGTTGTTGTTTAAGTATGGTGTGTCTAGGAGCGTTGGTGAAAAACACAATGACAGAATCAGGGAAACTCGTATTTTTTGGGCTTCCTCTAATGTGACAGAATTTGAGGAACATATTGTCACTCCCCTCGATTGATTTTAATTAGGTGGAGATTTGACAAGCAAGTTCAGTCTCTGCTAACCCATATTAGTTGTGGTATGGTGCCCTTGATCCAAATATGGTTGGCCATTTTCTCTTTTAAACTTTATTTAAATTTAAGTAGAAATTATGCCATGTATGTGATATTTATCTATCCCTATCATATATACATATATATTTAATTGAGTAAACTAGCAATTAGGTCCCTGACTTTGTGAGCGTCGTGCAATTAGGTCCCTGACTTTAGGAAATTGGTCCCGTGGTCCCTGACTTTAACCTCCGTCATGCAGTTTAGTCCAAACGTTAAACTTCTGTTAATTCCTGCTGTTAAACTGCTGACTAAGGACCTAAGTGCATGATTTTATATAAAGTTAAGGACCTTTATGCATGATTTTATATAAACTTTTGTTTTTGGTTTTTAACTTCATAATCTGTTTTTGGTTTTTAATTTTACCTATTCTTTTTTTGTTAGGGATGCCCTGCATGCATGCCATTGTAGCATTGGCACACAGGGGGAAAAATCAGAGGATTACTGCAATGGATGGTTGACAATGACATCCATTAATGCTACCTATGTTCACCATGTTAACCCTTTGCAAGGGGAACAATTTTGGCAGAAGACAAATCAGCTACCACCACTGCCACCACCAATGAAGAGGGCTCCAGGCAAACCCAAAAACCAGAGAAGAAAGGATGGAAACCTGTGAGTTGCCAAATTCTACATGTGCAAGTGTGAGTGCCCAAATTAACAAAAACTTTAGTTGGATAGCATTACACTTCATATTTAAGATGGTCACCATCACCTATGTATGTAATATTAACAATTTAAGTTATGAACAAGAATATAAAATTAAAGATTTGAACAGCAATATATTGGCATATACTATTACCTGCCCAAATGGGACCCCATCTATTGCTTTCCTTTTTCTCCCTTTCCAGCCCAATGTCATGCATGTAGGGCATCCCTAACAAAAAAAGAATAGGTAAAATTAAAAACCAAAAACAGATTATGAAGTTAAAAACCAAAAATAGAAGTTTATATAAAATCATGCATAAAGGTCCTTAACTTTATATAAAATCATGCACTTAGGTCCTTAGTCAGCAGTTTAACAGCAGGAATTAACAGAAGTTTAACGTTTGGACTAAACTGCATGACGAAGGTTAAAGTCAGGGACCACGGGACCAATTTCCTAAAGTCAAGGACATAATTGCACGAAGCTCACAAAGTCAGGGACCTAATTGCTAGTTTACTCATATTTAATTAGATATTTAATTATTAAATCTCATGAGGTCACACTCCTTTCTTTCTAAAGAAGTTTCATGTCTATCCTAGATCGTGATGTGTCCCGAGCTTCTATACTAAATCAAAATTAAATCAAGGGTTAAATATGTTTTTGGTCCCTAAACCTTCACCCGAATTTGGTTTTGGTCCCTAATATTTTTTTCGTTGGTTTTGGTCCCTAACGTTTTCAAATCATTGAAATTAGTCCCTGTCGTCACTCTTATATTTAACAGAGTTGACGGCAGGGACTAATTTCAATAGTAATATTAATTTTGGTCGCTAATCAATATCACTTACTTTTTCAAAAAACTATTAAAGATAATATTGATTTTTTTATTTTTTAATAAATACTTACTATTTCTTTAGTCATATATTTATATTTGTTCAATTAATTAATATTCAAAGAATGAGACGTTTGTAAATTTTCATATTGAATTAGTTTTCATCCAATTAAATTAGTTTTTAATTTTTAAAAGTAAAACTTTAAAATATAAAATACATTTGAATTTATTTTTATATTTTAATTTATTTTTGTATATTTAATAAAATATTCATGCCATAAATAAGATCGTTGCTAGGTTTATAAAATAAGTATTAAATCCTCTAAATATAGAATAAGTTTGATAGTCTTCTAAATTAGTTAGGGGGAATCTAGTTTAGGTAAAAAGGCATATGAGTTATACTTGCATAAACCCTTTGTTGGGAGAGGGGATTGGATGACTCATGAGAACAATTGTGGGAAGCTTTGGTTCTGTTTCTGTGGCTTTGATTTCAAACACAAAAGGTCCTTTAAAGACCACGTTTGTACCTTCGGTGATGGACATGTTCCATACACTGTTGAGAGCTGTGATCAACAAGACATATTAGGGGATGAAGAGGATGATGAATTAGAAGGAGATGAAGATGAAGATGAAGATGATAACAACACCAACAACAATGACAGTGGAATGATGTTTGGTTTTAATTAATAAATAATGATGATGATACAGAGTTATAATTTGTTGGTTTGTGTTTTGTTTTTAGTTTGTTAGATTTTGGTTGTAACTAAGATTTGGATTAGTTGATTTGAGATAGAGAAAGAGTGTACCTTTGTCTGTTGTCTCTGAGAAAGAGAGAGTGCGAGAATATGGAGACAAACAATGAAATGAAAGCCAAGGTTCTTGCATTTAATGCCATAAGTGGCAGTGTTATCTAAGGCAAGAACCTTTGTTTTTAGTACTTTTTTGGCATTCAATGCAAGAACCTTAGCTTTCATTTCACTGTTTGTCTCCATCTTCTCACACACTTGTTTCTCAGAGACAACAAATAAAGGTACACTCTTTCTCTATCTCTAATGAACTAATCCAAATATTAGTTACAATGAAAATCTAACAAACTAAAAACAAAACAAAAACATAAACAAACCAATTATAACTTTGTATCATCATCAACATTATTTATTAATTAAAACCAAACATCCTTCCACTGTTATTGTTGTTATTATCATCTTCATCTTCTTCTCCTTCTAATTCATCATCCTCTTCATCCCCTAATATTTCCTGTTGAGCACAACTCTCAACAGTGTGAGGAGCATGTCCATCAGCAAAGGCATGGACAAGGTCTTTAAGGGACCTTTTGTGTTTGAAATTAGAGCCACAGATATAGAACAAAATCTTCCGACAGTTCTTCTCATGAGCCCTCCAATCCCCTCTCAGAGTTCATCTAAATTAAAGAAGGGAATAAATTCTTCTTATTTTGTCCCCTTTTCAAATTACTCTTCTGGTTGATTCCACTAGGTAGAGGTAAGCCAAGCCTTGGCCCTTGTGATCTTCTTCCTTGTGCAAGTTTTAGGGAATCTCTTCATGATGAGTGGAGAAGATCGGAAATTCAAAAAGGTCAGGGAGGCTTTCTTCCTGGGGTGTGCTTTACGAAGGTCAGATCTTCCCCACTGATCATGAAGGGATTCCTTGTTTCGGACTAAGTGCAAAAGATGCCCAAGGCAATGATTGGCATACGTACTCCTCGTGGAAGCAACCAGAAGAAGAATTTTAAACATGAACAATATAAAAAAATGAAATGCAGAAGTCAAACATACTCAGCAGTCATTACATGTACAATTACTATGAAATCATGCAAACATGACTGTGATGTGTTTTTACCCGACACCCGTGGCCTTTTCTCTATCTATGACTATGATTAAGCGCTGGGCCATGTGACCAAGGATCATCATCCAAGGCCACCTATGATTAAGTCTTATTATCAATGAATAAACAATGCATTTTTTCATTTTTAGTTTGAGGGCCCCCATCTTCCTCTTGGCCAAGAGTTCGATGTGGTTACCTCTTTCTTCTTATAAATTAATACCCAAAGGCCTGTGATGGTTCAGAGACCATGTGATGGCATGAAGACCCTGTGATGGCCCGGAGACCCTGTGACATTTCCTTGCTTGGTGAAAGGCTCCTTAATGCTTGGGGTAATAAAAATATATACATAGATATTAGTATGAGTGCCATGGTATGCCAAAACAGCTATTCCATAGAGATTTTGCAACTAAATATAACTAGGCATAATCTAGGGTTTTAAGGCATCAATACATACAAATCCAAGAATACTTGCTAGCCCTAGAACAATCAATTTCATTCACAAACAAAGTAAACAAGCAAGGGGAAGAGAGAAATAGGGAGCATACAATGGGCAAGCAAGATGAAAGTGAGTGGGTGACCACACTCACCTCAAGAGTAAGAGAAATAGGATGATTGGGGGGGTGGAGAATCATCATCCAAGTCTCCTCTAGAGATTTGAGGCTTCAATCCAAGCTCCTTGCTCTTCCTCCTTTCTCCTTCTCTCTCTAGAACTCTCTCTCTAAACGAAGGGATGAGAAATAATGGCCAAAACCCTAACTGAAATGTGCATAAAAAGTTGTTTTGCGTGTTCTCGCTCAAGCAAGGATTTGCTTGCTTGAGCGAGCAAACAAATGCTCTACAGGATTCGCATTCTCGCTCAAGCGAAAGATCCCTCGCTTGAGAGAGAATGCTCCAGAGAGCATCCCTTTCTTTGGACATATTTCGCTTGAGTGAAATCCTTCTCGCTTGAGCCAAATATGAATTTCGCTTCGGCAAGCCCAATTTTCACTTGAGAAAAATTCGTCCAGAGAGCTACCTCTTTCTGCCCAATTCTCGCTCAAGCGAGATGCTTCTCGCTTGAGCGAAAACTACAAAAATCAGATCCCTTATTTTTACTGATAGATTCGCTTGGGCGAGGCACTCTCACCTGAGCGAGTTGCCTTCTCGCTCAAGTGAGAGTAGTTTTGCTTGAGCGAGACTAGTGCGGAAAAGGATTCTCCTATTCTCACTCCAAGCCTTCTCCAACACCTTTAGACCTTTTTTTTCCTAGTTCCTTCTTACAGAATACCCGTCTAACCCAGTTTCTTTACTCTCAACCTCTCCCTCTCATTTCAGTCAACTTTCTAAACTCAATTCCCTCCATCTCAAATCGATTCCCTCGTTCTAAACCTCTACTTTCTTCCCCATATTCATACCTTGATAGTCCTTGAACCTCATGGTGTTATCCCTCCTAAGTTCAAATTACAATTGTGTTGGGTTGAATACCTGGTTTCCTTGCTAAATTCCTCTTAAAACTCATGATTATTGATAAATTAAACATCTTTTCTTTTAATCTACCCTCAAACCCCTAAATCCTCATCCTACTTCTAATTTCTTTCTTTTGACAGGATTCACAGCCTACGACCTCCACAGTATTTTCTAGATCCTAATTATTTTGGGATGTTACAAAGTGGGTTCGGGAAAGTGGCTACATAAAAATGTGGGAATGAGGGTATGAAGTGGCAAAATGGTGGCCTTTTGGTATGATGATTGGGTGGGGAATGGCCCTTTAAAAGACAGATTTGGGAGATTATTTGAAATGTCTATGAGTAAAGATGCAAAAATTTCTGAAATGGGTGTATGTAGGGAAGGAAGGTGGGAATCGAACTTACAATGAAGGACGCCCTTTTTTGAGTGGGAAGATTGTGTATTCTCTATATTTATGCAGGTTATTAGTCAAGTTAACTTGTCCCAACATGGAGAAGATGGGTGGATTTGGAGGCCAAATGCTTCAGAAGATTTTTTAAGTCAAATCAACATATGAAATTCAACTTGCAGATGGAAATCAAGTTGGTTCTAGTTTTTATAAGAAGGGCTGGTGTAGATATACCCCCCCCAAAGATTATTGCACTTGCGTGGAAAATGTTTTTGGGAAGACTACCAACGCGAGATAACTTGTTGGCAAGAGGAATAATAACTTCTCATAATGAGTCTTTGTGTGTAATATGTAATTCACCCATGGAAACTATTTCTCACTTATTTTTTAATTATAATTTAGTGTAAGGTGTTTGGATGTAGGGATCACTTTGCTCAACAAAGTGAAGGTTTTGTGGGAAAGAAATCTAAACAAGTTAGTTGTGCAATATGGTTGGTTATTGTTTGGGCTATTTGGAATGTGAGAAATGTTGTCATTTTTCGCCATGGTGATCTGGATAGAGAGGCTATGCTCGAATTCATTCTGTTGAAATCTTGGTCTTGGCTTATATGTAATCTTAAAGGGTTTTTTTGTTCATTATTTGAGTGGGAAAATAACCCATTGATGTGTTATAGGGGTGGGTTAATATGATATTCAGAAGTTCATTGGGATTTGATAAACCGTTATTTTATAGATTTTTTTGGGTATTTAAGTGGGTTATTTGGTATTTATGGTCATTATTTTTATTTGATATCCCACTCATTTTCTCTTATTTTATCATATAAATAAAAGAAGAAACTTTAATGAGATTTTGGTTAGGAAAAGAAGATTTGATGAAATAAAAGAGAATCTTTAACAAGATTTTAGTCAAGGATAGATATGATGGAAATATTTGGGAGGATATTAAGTGAGAATCAAACTTGGACACCTCAAACTCTTATAAAAGGACACATTTATGAAATATGAATAATCTATCATCTTCCCAATCTCTTGTCTTCTGAAGGCTCTTAAGAGCAGTAACTTTTGCAATAGGATTTGGCAAACACCTGTGTAGGAACACAGGGAAACACTAGAAGGGGGGTTGAATAGTGCTTCTAAATATTTTAAGAAGCTTTTCGAAAACAGATTTACAAAAACAGATTTTCAGACAGGTTACTAGAGGGCTGTCTGAAGTTTTTAGATAGCTGTCTGAAGTTGATTTCAGACTGCTTTAAAATGGTTCAAAACGAAGTTTCTTCTTTTTAAAATATTAAGTAAAATATTCAGTCCCCTTAATTAGTTTAAAACTGAAATGACAAAGATAAGGGAAGAGAAACTTAGCCACAGAATTTATCCTGGTTCACTCACTACCACTTGTGAGCCACGTCCAGTCCCAATGCCAACTAGCACTTGGATTTTCTCTTAATCTTGCAAGATTACAAGTATTCTTTTCTATCAAGCCTCTTCAGGCTCTACAAACAAGTATTCTTTTTCAGACAAGCCTCTCCAGGCTCAACAACACAAGTATTCTTTCAGACAAGCCTCTCCAGGCTCAACAACGATTACATAGAAGAGAAATGCTTAAGCTCACAAACTGTATCAGTTTTGAAACTTAAACAATTACAGATGTACAAAGATAACTGAGGTATGCTCAGGATAATACAATATGTGTGTACAAAGATGATAAAAATTTATCAGAGTGTTACAGCGAAAAACTTGCAGAGTTTCTGCTCTTTTGTTATGTTTTTCTCTCTCTCTTGGTTTTCAAATGAGGGGGGGTATTTATAACCAAATGATTTGAATCATCGAAGACTCTCAGGTTTGTGAAATCAATGCTAGCCGTTGTGAGACAGCTGCTGCAGTACAGAATATTTTCTGACATATTCTGATATTCCCTGACAATTTCTGACATTTTTACAAGGTTTGCTCCTGCCAAAAAGGTGCTCTTTGTTGCTGCTGCAATTGCTGCGTAGCAGAGGACACGTTGTGACAGAGAACGTGCTTGAATTGCATTTCACAGGTGCCAGCTGTTTGTAGCAGAGAACATGCGTGAAAACGTGCAGAGGTACATGGATTGTCACAGCTTCAGACAAGAGATGCCACGTCATCAAAAGCTTTCAGACGGCTTTGATGCTTCAGACGGGTTGATCATCTTCAGACAGCATCAGCTTCTTCAGACGGATCCAACACTTAGTCTTATATAGTAGGCTTCTTGCTGAAAATCATAGATAAACAATTAGACAATTGTATCTTATGAGAAACAACTAAAGTTGAATTTGTTGATCATTAAAACTTAGAGAAATTTCAGTCTTTAAAACATCATAAACCTCTTTATGATATTTTTGAGACTCAACATTCTCCCCCTTTTTAATGATGACAAATTTAACTTAAATTATGCAAAATTGAGAGATTGAGATTTAGCTCCCCCTGGGACAAATATATCCTTTTAGATGCTTTTATATATGATTTTCTCAGAAGTACAGACAACTTTGAACTTTTTCATGTACTCCCCCTGAATCCTGTAATCACTCCAGATTTTGTTAATTTTGTTAGATTTAATACTCCCCCTTTTGTCATCAATCAAAAGGGAATCATAGAGCAAAAACAATAACAGATCAATAAAACAAACAGGATTATGAACTACAGGTAGAGTAAAAACAAATGAGCACATGAGATGGAATAAAAACACTGATTTTATTAAAATGATGTAAGGATTAAACAGACAATCAGCACTTGAAACAGAAATATGAACATAAGACAATGGCAATAAATTAGTCCTTCTTCTTCAGCAAGGCTTCAGACAGAAAGGAGATCAGTTCTTCCTTGGCCTTGTCTATGGCAGCTTCAATAGAAGACTTCAACTCTTATTGACCACTTCTTATCAACTGTTGCTCATGAAGAATTTCTTGCTGATTCTGAATAACCTTTTGTGCTTTCTTTTCTGAGACTTCACATCTCCTCTCAGATTCTTCACATCTCTTCTCAAGGGCCTTGACCTTGGATTTCAGCTTCTGGTTTTCTTCAAACAGGTCAGGTTCAGACTCAACTAGGATGAGCTGAAGGTAGGGACAAACAAATCTCAAAACTCCAAATCCAGGCTGTAAGCCATATTCTGAAGGATTGTAGACTGGACAGAAAAAGGTCCCAACATACTTCAGAAGCACCCAAGCTTGGTTGAATGAATCTGCCTGTGGGGGAAAGTGATCTCTTAAGAAATGGTACTGAACATTTGTGAAGTGTCCAACACCCATTGCAGATTCAGCATCAGGATCACTACACCCAGAAGAAGACCCAGCAGCTTCTCTGATCGTCCAGTAAGATTCCCACATCCAGTTTTCAAGCAGGTGATTCAAGCCGCCTCCTTCTGACATGATAAACTCAGGAAGACCTTCCCATTCTGAAGCAGTCATGACTTCAGACAGGGGTGCTGATACAGAATAGACCTTAGTACCCTTCAATTTTTCATCTTGACCTTCTTTGAGGGGATACCTAGGAACAATTCTATCAGGTTTCACCAAGATTTTGGTTGAAGGCCTGATTGAACTGGTTCTAGGAGGCCTGTAGCCTATCATTCCAACTCCTCTAGCCAAGTCTCTTTGGAACAATTCAGCTTCTGTGTTCAGCATTCTTACCATTAGCCATTCTTCATTGTTCAGCTTCCATGAGTCTTCAGAGAATGGATTGATAAGATCCCAAGTATGTTTAGGAGGGACAACACCCTTCCTTATCTTCTCCAAGCCATCAGCATTGTTGGAATATAAAGCCCTTTCATCAGACACAGTCTTCTTAGAGAGACCCTGATGAAGTGAGACAGCAGGGGCTGTTCTAAAGTGATGCAGCTCTTCAGACAGATGCTGGAATTTTGGCAAAGGACAAGAGCCAAAGGAGGTTCTTGTCAGTCTCTTGCATAAGGCTGCAATCTCAGCTGAAAGGTTGAATTGATGAACAGATGAGGGTGGTGAAGGAGGTAAAGGTGTGTGAGGTAGAGATGATGATGGTGAGGAAGGTGATGGAGGTGGAGATAATGAGCTATCAGATAGCTGTATGTACAGAGGTGAGAGGGGTTTGGATGGTGAAGATGTGGGTTCAAGAACTTGGTTTTCTTGAGATGTAGGGGGTTCAGACAACAGGTTGTCTGATGGTATGATGGGTGTAGGTGATGATGGTTCAAATGGTATGAAAGGTTCAGAGGGTAATGAAATTAGCTGTAAGGTTGGTAGAGGTTGGGAGATAGGTGGAGAAGGTTGCTTTTCAGGTGATGAAGGAGGTGAGGGAGTTACATTATCAAATCTCACCTTGATCCTTTTGTAAGGTTTGGGAGCAACAACATTTTGAGCTTTAGCAGCTCTTTCTTTTTCTTCCCTTTCCTTGGCTTCCTTATCCTCCCTTTCTCTTTCTTCAGAGGAAAGAGCCCTTCTTCTCTTGAAGTATTGATTAGCCTTTACAAATTTTTGATACCTTCCAGCAATGTCTGCTTCTTCTAGATGAGAAGCAGTACTTCTGGTAATCCTAACTTCAGACACTGGATGAAGTAGTTTACCCTTCTTCTTTTTCCTCTGAGGTGCACTTGACCTCTTTCTTTTCTTTGAGGCTTCAGCAATGACTGCTTGCTTGTCATCCTCAGCATAAGCAAGTTGTGAGGCAATTGCAAGAGCTCTGTCAGTTCTCTCTTGCTCTTCTTTCAGTTCTAACTCTTCTTGTTCAATGGCAGTAGCCAAAGCAGCAACCTGAATCAGTTCAGGGTCAGAGGAGCATGCAGCAAGAGGTTGAGCAGCAACTGCATCAATATCCACAGCCTGTCCTTCCATTATAGAAGTAGGCTTTGAAGAGTGTGCAGGTTCAGACACCTGACCCACAATTTCAGACAACCTTTGAGAAGGTTTCTGAACAGGTTCAGATGCTTGAATCTGTACAGATGCAGAAGCTATCTTAGCTGAGCTTCTTATGGGTAGCTTCTTCAGCTTAGGTTGAGGTGACGCCTTTGAGGGCTTGAACTCATGTCTTCTGATATCTCCTTTTAGTTCATTTTCCAGAATCTGCACAGTGGAACTTCTCCTCTGAGCTTTCTCCATCAGCAAACTTTCTTTCATGGTTGGCGATGGAGGCCTTGGAGTCAGCTTGATCTTCATGCTCTTCAGATTTGATTCACCAAACATAGGATTTGAGTGGTGATCAAAGAGCTGGTGAACTGGAACTTTAAAATGCAACAACACCTTGGTGATGATGGTGTTGTGAGGAAAACTTCCAGCAGAGTCTCTCAGCCTCTTCTGAAGGTGGTACATGATGATATTTGGAAGATTTATCTTCTGCTTCTTCAGAAGATGAATGAGGCAGAATCTTTCTAGTTCAGACACATGGTTTCTGCTGCCACTTTTAGGGATTACAGAGTTCCCCAAGATAGCATGCAGAACCCTAGCCTTATCTGACATATTCTTTGCATCCAAACTAGCAGGAGAGGAAGTTCCATATAAAAACTCAGTAAAAGCTTCTGACCTCCATTTCTTGATTCCCAGCCAGGAGAGAAGACAGCACCTTCAGTCTTGACACCACAGACAATGGCCAAGATGTCTTCATCAATAAAGATAGATGTACCAAGCACATTAGCCTTGATGGTGGTGTAGATGCCTTGAGGGTTAGGGATTCCTCTGGCGGTGGCCCAGAAATCAAGTATACTCTGCTCATGCCAATGTGAACGATTTTTGTTGAAGTATTCAAGCCACCCAACAGCTTGAAATTCTGCATGAAGATCCATTCCTAGTGCTTCAAGTTCTTCCAGAAAGACACCCTTGGTCTTCACAACATTATCAACTCCAGACTTCTTTGGTGCCATTGTTGAAGGATGGAAAGAACTTGAGAGAGAAAGTGCTTTCTTGAAGATGAAGAATAGAAAAGGTTTTGAGAGGGTAGTTAGCTGTAACGTTCCAAGGACTCACTGCCTTACAATACTTATAGACCTCTGAGGCAATGATGGCAGAAACTGGCCACGCAGACATAGGGTAACGTGCAAAGTGGATTTAAACCGTCCCTTTATTGCCACGTCATTTGTTCATTTCAGACAAGTGCAAGATTTCAGACATCCTAGTTAATTTCAGACGACCAAAACTTCAGACAGGTCACATGTTTCAGACAGGCTGAAGTTTCAGACACATTATTTTTCATACATGCTCACAATGCATGAATGTTCAGTTTATCTCTGATGAACTTAAACCTATCTTCAGTTAGAGGTTTTGTGAATATATCAGCCCATTGATGCTCTGTATCAATAAACTGAATATCAAAAACACCTTTCTGAACATAGTCTCTAATGAAATGATGTTTGATTTCTATATGTTTATCCCTAGAATGTTGAATGGGATTTTTAGATAAATTAATGGCACTGGTATTATCACATAACACAGGTATAACAGATATTGCAATATTAAAATCTTCAAGTTGATACTTCACCCATAATAGTTGTGAGCAACAGCTGGCTGCTGAGATGTATTCTGCTTCAGCTGTTGATAATGCAATTGTGCTTTGCCTTTTGCTTGACCAGCTGATCATATTTTCTCCAAAGAAGTGACATCCATCACTGGTGCTTTTTCTTTCAACTCTGTCTCCAGCAAAATCAGCATCACAGTATCCTACTAACCTGCAATCCTTACTTTTCTTATAGCACAGACCAAGATTAGTAGTACCTTTAAGATATCTGAAAATTCTTTTTACAGCTTTGTAGTGAGTGATTCTTGGATCAGATTGAAATCTAGCACACAGGCACACACTGAACATGATGTCAGGCCTGCTTGCTGTTAGATACAATAATGAACCAATCATTCCTCTATACAAAGTTTGATTCACTGGTTCTTCATTATCATCTTTATTTAAAGATGCAGAAGGGTGCATTGGAGTTGTCATGGGTTTGCAATCACTTAGGTTGAACTTTTTAAGCATTTCATTTGTATATTTCTCTTGATGGATCCATATACAATCAGAATCTTGCTTAATCTGAAGTCCAAGGAAAAACTTTAGTTCACCCATTAGGCTCATTTCAAATTCAGATTGCATTAACTCAGAAAATTCTTTGCACAATGAAGAATTAGTTGAACCAAAAATAATGTCATCAACATATATTTGGATAAGTATAAGATCCTTGTTAGACTGTTTTCTAAAAAGAGTTGTGTCAACTTTTCCTCTTTCAAAACCATTTGTTGCAAGAAAACTGCTCAGTCTTTCATACCAAGCTCTTGGGGCTTGCTTCAGACCATAGAGAGCTTTCTTGAGTTTAAAAACATGTTCAGGAAAAGTTACATCTTCAAAACCAGGGGGTTGTCTAACAAAAACCTCTTCTTCAATGAAACCATTGAGGAAGGCACTTTTGACATCCATTTGATATAGTTTGATGCCATTATTTACAGCATAAGATAAAAGAATTCTAATTGCTTCTAACCTGGCCACTGGGGCAAAGGTTTCGGTGAAGTCAATACCTTCTTGCTGGTTATAACCTTGAGCTACTAGCCTTGCCTTATTTCTGATAACCTTGCCTTCTTCAGACAGCTTGTTTCTGAACACCCATTTGGTTCCAATAATTGTTTTCCCATGGGGTTTAGGAACAAGGGTCCAGACATCACTCCTAGCAAATTGATTTAGCTCCTCTTGCATGGCTAGGATCCACCCTTCATCATGCAGAGCTTCATCAATGCTTTTTGGCTCAATTTCAGACAGGAGAGCAAGAGAATTCAAATGTCTGAATTTTGATCTTGTCTTAACTCCTTCTGAAGTGCTGCCAATGATTTGCTCTTTAGGATGATGTGACTTGTATCTCCAATCAGATTTATGAGGAGGTATCACATCTGTCTGAGACTCAACATTTGTCTGAAGAGGTTCAGAAACAGCAGGAGCTTCAGACAGGTGCTCATCCTTCAAATTGTTGTGATCATTCAGCTCCATTCCTGCAAAATCATCCTCTAGATCTGATAGTTCCCTATCAGTCTCTTTGTTATCATTGAATTTTACATGTATGGTTTCTTCAACAGTTAAAGTTCTAGAGTTATACACACTATATGCTTTAGATGTTTCAGAATATCCAATGAAAAATCCATTATCAGACTTTGCATCAAATTTTCCAAGATCATCTTTGGTGTTCAGTATAAAACATTCACATCCAAAGATGTGGAAATATGATATGTTGGGTTTTCTTCCTTTCCATAATTCATATGGAGTCTTTTTCAGAATTGGTCTTACCAATATTCTGTTTTGAAGGTAACAAGCTGTGTTAACAGCTTCTGCCCAGAAGGTTCTAGGTAAGTTGCTTGAGTTGAGCATGGTCCTTGCCATCTCTTGCAAACTTTTGTTCTTTCTCTCAACAACCCCATTCTGTTGAGGTGTTCTTGCCACAGAGAAATTGTGTGAGATCCCATTCTCATCACAGAACAATTTGAAATTTGCATTCTCAAACTCCCCACCATGATCACTTCTTATGACAGAAATACAGAATCCCTTTTCATTCTGTACCTTTTTACAAAATATTGTGAAATTCTTAAAAGTCTCATCCTTGTTTCTAAGGAATATCACCCATGTGAATCTAGAATAGTCATCAACGATGACCAAACCATATTTCTTTCCACTAAGACTTTCTGTTCTAATAGGACCAAACAAGTCAATGTGTAAAAGTTCTAGTGGTCTGCTAGTTGAAACAACATCTTTACTCTTGAAGGAGTGTCTTGTTTGTTTCCCTTTCAGACAGCTATCACATAAAATGTCAGATTTGTATGAGAGCTTGGGCAATCCTTTAACAAGGTTGTGTTTTGCTAATCTTGAGATTAATCTCAAGCTGGCATGCCCAAGTCTTTGATGCCAAATCTGTTTTTCATCTTCAACAGAAATGAAGCATTTTACATTTTGACTTGCTAGATCCTCTAGATCAATTTTATACACATTGCTGTGTCTCTTAGCAGTAAAAAGTGTTTGATCAGAGGAGTCTTTGACTATGCATCCTTCCTTGGTAAAGGATACTACATAACCACTGTCACATAATTGACTTATGCTCAGTAAATTATGTTGTAGTCCTTCCACAAGAAGAACATTTTTAATGAGGGATGAAGGAATTATACCTATAGTCCCTATGCCAGTGATCTTCCCTTGCTGATTTCCACCAAAGGTGACCACTTCTCCTTCCTTAGGTCTAAGGTTTTGGAACAAAGACTTTTCTCCTGTCATGTGTCGCGAGCACCCACTGTCCAGGTACCATTTGTGGGGTCTCCTTTGTCCTGTTAAACACATCTGCAACAGGAATGATCAAGTTTTTAGGTACCCAAGTTCTTTTGGGTCCTGTTTTGTTAGCTTTGGGTCTTGCTTTTCTCTTGTGCTTGCACTGAATCACATTGTGTCTAGGCTTACCACAGTGAGAACACCCAGTGACCTTCTTTTTACTTTTAGAAAAATTTAAGACAGTAGGAGGTTCAGACATGTTGTGATAAAAAAAACCTAGTCCACTTTTGTCAGAGGAATGTCTTTGATTTCTAAGCATTATGTTTAAATTTTTTGTTCCTTTGACAAACTTGGCTAGATCATTTGTCAGTTCTACAATCTGTTTCTGAAGTTTTTTATTTTCTTCAGACACAGTTTGTGAACTGTGGTTTTTAGTCTCAAAGACCTTGAGCATAATATGTTCTATTTCCAGAGACTCATATTTGTTACACATTTCTGTGTGAGCCTTGGATAGATTCTTATACTCTAGGAACAGTTCCTTGGAACTCTCCACCAGATCATCATACATTTCTTGCAAGGTAAGAGTGAATACCTCAGCTTCAGAACTGTCTGAAGATGGTAGGCTTGCCATGAGACACAGATTTGCCTCTTCTGAGGTGTCTTCCTCTTCTTCTGAAGTTGATTCTTCCAGATCCTCCCATGTTGCCATGAGACCTTTCTTTTTCTTGAAAAACTTCTTCTTCTTGAAGTTGTTTTTCTTTAGTTTTGGACACTCAGCCTTCATGTGCCCTGGTTGCTTACACTCAAAACAAATAATTTTGTCAGTTTGTATGTCTTTACCTGACTTACCTCCTTTTGAGGTTGAGGGTTGATTCTTTCTGAATCTTCCTCTGTTCTGTAGCATTCTCTTGATCTTCCTACTTAGAAGAGCAAGATCATCATCATCTTCTGAGCTATCTTCAGAGTCTTCATCTCCCTCTGAAGCTGCCTCAGCTTGCATAGCCTTGATGTTGCGATGCCTAGACTGTTTGGTCTTGGAGTTTAGGGCTAGAGATTTTCTCTTGTTGTCATCTTCTCCAAGCTCAAGCTCATGGACCTTAAGAGATCCCAACAGTTCTTCCACTCTAAGAGAGTTCAAATCTCTTGCCTCTTGAATGGCAGTAACTTTGGGTCTCCATGACTTAGGCAAGCTCCTTAGGATTTTTCTGTTATTATCTCCAGAGTTGTATGTTCTGCCTAAGGACCTGAGTCCATTTGTTATGGTCTGAAACCTTCCAAACATTTGGTCAATGGTTTCAGATTCTTCCATCTTGAACATCTCATATTGATGTATGAGCATACTTATCTTGGATTGCTTGACAGTCTCAGTACCTTCATGGGCTGCTGCAAGAGTATCCCAAATCTCCTTGGCAGAGGTGCATCCATGAACCTTCTCATATTCTGATTTGTTCAAGGAACATATCAGATAGAGTTTGGCCTTAGCATTCATCTGGACTCTAGCCTTTTGCTCCAAAGTCCATTCAGTCTTAGGTATAGGCACATCATTTAGCATAGGCACATAGTCTCCATCAGTGACCACATCCCAAACATCAATGTTTGTGCTTTCAATGAACAACTTCATTCTATCTCTCCAGTAGTGATAATCTTCTCCATTGAAAGCTGGAGGTCTTGTGATAGAGGCTCCTTCTGTGATGTATTGCCTGTTACTGTTTGAAGCTTCCATGTGGATCTTCCAGTCCTCAGACACTTGTTAGGTGAATCAACCCTGAGTAGAGCTCTGGTACCAACTGTAGGAACACAGGGAAACACTAGAAGGGGGGTTGAATAGTGTTTCTAAATATTTTAAGAAGCTTTTCGAAAAACAGATTTACAAAAACAGATTTTCAGACAGGTTACTAGAGGGCTGTCTGAAGTTTTTAGATAGCTGTCTGAAGTTGATTTCAAACTGCTTTAAAATGGTTCAAAATGAAGTTTCTTCTTTTTAAAATATTAAGTAAAATATTCAGTCCCCTTAATTAGTTTAAAACTGAAATGACAAAGATAAGGGAAGAGAAACTTAGCCACAAAATTTATCCTGGTTCACTCACTACCACTTGTGAGCTACGTCCAGTCCCAATGCCAACTAGCACTTGGATTTTCTCTTAATCTTGCAAGATTACAAGTATTCTTTTCTATCAAGCCTCTTCAGGCTCTACAAACAAGTATTCTTTTTCAGACAAGCCTCTCCAGGCTCAACAACACAAGTATTCTTTCAGACAAGCCTCTCCAGGCTCAACAACGATTACAGAGAAGAGAAATGCTTAAGCTCACAAACTGTATCAGTTTTGAAACTTAAACAATTACAGATGTACAAAGATAACTGAGGTATGCTCAGGATAATACAATATGTGTGTACAAAGATGATAAAAATTTATCAGAGTGTTACAGCGAAAAACTTGCAGAGTTTATGCTCTTTTGTTATGTTTTTCTCTCTCTCTTGGTTTTCAAATGAAGGGGGGGTATTTATAACCAAATGATTTGAATCATCGAAGACTCTCAGGTTTGTGAAATCAATGCTAGCCGTTGTGAGACAGCTGCTGCAGTACAGAATATTCTCTGACATATTCTGATATTGCCTGACAATTTCTGACATTTTTACAAGGTTTGCTCCTGCCAAAAAGGTGCTCTTTGTTGCTGCTGCAATTGCTGCGTAGCAGAGGACACGTTGTGACAGAGAACGTGCTTGAATTGCATTTCACAGGTGCCAGCTGTTTGTAGCAGAGAACATGCGTGAAAAACGTGCAGAGGTACATGGATTGTCACAGCTTCAGACAAGAGATGCCACGTCATCAAAAGCTTTCAGACGGCTTTGATGCTTCAGACGGGTTGATCATCTTCAGACAGCATCAGCTTCTTCAGACGGATCCAACACTTAGTCTTATATAGTAGGCTTCTTGCTGAAAATCATAGATAAACAATTAGACAATTGTATCTTATGAGAAACAACTAAAGTTGAATTTGTTGATCATTAAAACTTAGAGAAATTTCAGTCTTTAAAACATCATAAACCTCTTTATGATATTTTTGAGACTCAACAACCTGGAGTGAATCAATTCTGTCAAAGGGGTTTTTCTCTTCTAGTTTTTTCTAGTAGTTATGGAATTCTTAGGACTTTTAGTTTTGATTGATTTATGAGTAACTAATTACCCAGCTAGGCTATGGTGGATCTTAAGTTGCGAACTTGATTTGAACCTTTTTTCACTTTATAAATTATTGTTTTCTCTTTATAATTGTGTTTGCCTTAATGTTTATTATATCAAGAATTGATCACCCTTGGTAAATTTTAGTTGGTTGGGTAATAGGCGATCGTACCATTCTCAATTAACGGATCTATAAGGTAAACTAGATCTAGGGTTTTGTTGGATCAATCTTAATCCTAAGTTTCCAATCAGTTATTAGATTAACAAACTTATTGGTTCTTTATGCTTTTCTTAATTCATTATCTTGCATGATCACTGGGGGTAGTGTTTTAAGAATAAGATTATCAATATTGCATGATCAATGGGTATTGATAGTATTAGAATAAGTGATTGGCAATTAGATTTGCATAATTTATAAGGGAAATTGGGGGAAAATCTAGTAAGAACTTAAGTGAAACCAGATGCCCTAGGCACTTGCATAACAGAATCCTAATTGTAGTTTCTTGCTTCCTTGTTTAACTTTATCTCTCTCTTTCTCCATTGAAATATTATTAATCTCAACCAATAAATCAAATCATAATATCCTTCTCTCTTATCTCATTATTAAGGATTTAATTTAATATTGTTAACTAATCTCTATGGGATGATACTTGGGGGTTTAAATACTCAATTTTACCGAAATCAACAAGTACACTTGCCCGGAGATAAAACTCACAATTCGTAGTTTAGAGTATGTTGAGTCTCAAGAAATTATTAAGAATTTCTAAAGAGAACTAATTCATCTTACATGTTTTATTGACTACAAATTTAGTTCTTAACGTTATGCAAAACTGCATATGCTACTAATAGTGCTATTCTAATTTCAGTAAAGTTGGACTCTTAAAGTTATAAAGCTTTCTAAAGTGGCAGACTGTCTCAAGAAGTGAAGCCATCTGAAGTGGCCAGACTATCTGAAGAAGTGAAGCCATCTGAAGGGTTAAGCTTTCTGAAGAAGGAGTTATCTGAAGTCATCAGATTGTCTGAAGATTGA
Organism: Sesbania bispinosa; assembly: GCA_026901365.1. NCBI lineage: Eukaryota > Viridiplantae > Streptophyta > Magnoliopsida > Fabales > Fabaceae > Sesbania > Sesbania bispinosa. Next base: position 293,911 of record QLOH01000246.1, read on the forward strand.
AGCTATCTGAAGAGTGAAGCCCTCTGAAGGTATCTGACATGGACATCATTTTGACTTAAGACCTTTCTGCTCCTTCTCCAACACATTTTCATAATACTATTTTGAGCCATGTAGACAAAAGCTTTTCTGCTTGTTTGAATTTCACGCACAAATGAGGAAAGCTCTATAGCGCAGTTTTTACAGAGGTCAGCAGTACTGCGTCAGAGAACATCTCGCAACGGACTTAATAGCATTAAATGTTATATCACAACGGATGTTTTTAAATGGACCTCAACCGATGCTTATATATAGAGCTCTGCACAAGACGAAGAAGTAGAACGAACATCCAATATTTAGAAGCTCTTACGCTGCCAAATTTTCTCAAAGAAATTTAAACTTTGATAAATTTCATTTGATTTGTACACAATTTTCATATCCTGAGTTCTACTCAGTTATCTTGTACAAACTTGTGTTTAAGCTATAACTGGATTGAAGTTTCTAAGCTTAAACCTTTTCTTTTTATACACCATGTTTGTGTTAGAGCCTGAAGAGGCTTAACTGTGAAAGAATACTTGGGTTTGAGCCTGGAGAGGCTTGTCTGTAAAACAATACTTGGATTTAGAGCCTGAAGAGGCTTGACTGTAAAAGAATACTTGTAATCTGTTAAGATTAGTGGAGAAATCCAGCTGCTAACTAGTTGGCACTGGGTCTGGCATAGCTCACTAAGGCTGTGAGTGAACCAGGATAAATTTATGGTTGAGTATTTCTATCCCTTACCTTGTTCAATTCAGTTTTAAACTATCAGAAAGGGAATTGAATGAATCTGTATTTATAAAAACCGAGCTTAAAAATATATTTAAGAAAATTCATTTTTTACACTATATATCTGAAAATACTTCAGACAGAAGACAAATTTCAGATAACATTCTAGTTGTCTGAAATTTTTCACAAAGTTCAGTTTTCAGAAAAGGTTTCCAGAAAACGTCAAGTTTTTATAAAAACACTATTCAACCCTCATCTAGCGTTTTCTTGTGTTTCTACAGAGTATATGATAGACTTCAACATTTGGTGATTACAAGAAGTGTTTTGTTTTTTTAGGTTATATCTAGTTTTTTTTATTCTATGGAACACCCATTGTACTCCTTAATATTTATATATTGTTTTTTTGCCGATACAAAAACTTTAATATACTGATTAATAGTTGCTAGGTATTGCATCTGATCTAGAAAGATGGGTTTAATTTCTCCATCTTCGGTATGATACTTTACCATTATTAGCTTATTGTGCTCAAGTTGCTAGTTTATATTAAAGCATAAATTGCATGGTCAGTCATTGCTAGTTATTGGGTTTAAAACAAGTTAGAGACGAAATTTTTCCGTCTCTAATAATTGACTTTCTAGATCGGCTATTTTTTATACCTGATTTAAAAAGTCACTTTTTTAGAACGACTATTACTCAGAACCGATGTTGAAAGTTACTTTCTAGATATATCGATTAACCTACCTTTTAGATTGATTATGATATATTACCGAGTTAAAAAATAATTTGCTAAATCGGTCCTCTACTCGATTTAAAAAATCCTGACTTAGAAAGTCATTTTTATCCGATTTAAAAAGCATTTTATGTACTAGTGACAGGTGTGTTAGACTTGTACGCTTGGTGGCTAGCACTTCTTCGAAAAAATGCATAAGAAACTTCTTCATAAAAATGGAAATCATCCTCGAGAAAAGTTGCTTCTAGAAGTTTGTCGTAAAGATACTTAAGTCTTCGGATGAAATAGGCTTCAAATTAAGGACAGAGCTAGTACATACGTTCAATGTACGTACCACCAAACTGAACTTATCTTAAACCGTCTTAAAGTATATCTACTGAAAAATGACTTAGTGTTCACAGATCGTCTTTTATCAAAGCAAATTACCCTTGGAAAAAGCATTAATTAGATTTCATCTATCATATCTTTTATAGGATTGTTCTTAAAACTATGATAGATTTTCGTCAACATCCTTTTGAGGCTCAATAATTTTGGATTGCAAAACTATATTATCCAAATTTAAGCCATTTTTTTGCTCCAATGTGCAAACAATCTTTAGATTTTAGTCCGATTTTCATAGTTGTTCATTAGATAATGCCCTAATGCAAAATATATGCAAACTAATCAATATTAAATATTATTTAATAAAAAATGTTGTCAAAATAGCTTTAATTGCCTATAAAAATAATATATTTTTATGATCTAACAATACTTGCACATTGTGTATGTTTATAATTAATACCAAGAGTAAAGCTTCAAGTTGATTTTTTATATTTGGGAACTAATTTATCTATAGATTTTGTTTTGTATAAATGTAGTATTTATACTTTAAAACATTAAAAAAAAATACTTGAATTAAATAATCATTCAATTACCTAATCAAAGTTACAATGGTGTAATTAAACAGATAGTTATTGTTTTGGAGTTGAAAAGTAAAGAAATAGGTAGATTAATTCATTCCTTCAAAGTTGCTATTGGGAGTTGAAAAGTAAAGAAATAGGTAGATTCATTCCTTCAAAGTTGCTAGTTTGGTTTGATATAAGAACAGGAAGAAATTGTTGTTGTAGTGCTACATATATATCACGCTTCATATATCAACACACATATATGTGTATCAAGTAAGGAGACATACCAAGTGCTAATATTGGTATATTTCACCACATAGTAACTCTATAGAATGGAAAATTAATCAATACAACCCAATCATATTATAATATCTTAATGTTAATGTGTAAAAAATTAAATATTCAGATATTTAATTTAATATATAGTATATATTTTCTTATTTTTTAAATAATGTATTATACATTAAAATAAAATAATATAATAAGGTATCAGTTAGTTTTTGAATTATATCAAATTTTATAGACTGGGTCTATTTCTTGATAACTTTCCATCCGACAATCACATTAAAATAATTATCATCAACAAAGAGTTATTAAATGTTTAAGTATGTTAATATTACCACATCGTGTCAATAGATCTTTGACTTTAACATATACACTCAAATTTCAATTTCAATTGAAATTTTAGGGGTTTGGATTTTAAAATCATCATTTTATGGTAAGATTTATAACTACCTCATTTTACTTGAGAGTTTATTACAATACAAAGATATTTAAATAAAATTAAGAAATTACTTAGATAATATGTAAAAAAAATTAGGGAAAATCATTTAAAATGAAACTCATCTTTAAAGTAATTAGCGATAAATTTTTTTGTTTAATCCATAGCTAGTGTGTCAAACTCATTTCAGAGACAGATATATTTTATTTATTTTAGAATTAAACAAACTCATTTTAGAGAAGATATGTCTAAAAGTTAACAACACATTAATTATATTGCTAAAATTCAAACCAAACCATGTTAAGGCATAGGAAGCAAAAGGGTTAAATTTTAAATTATATATAATAAATTAGATATTATGAGATAAAGATTCAAAATAGGCGCAAGAGCAACCATATTTAAGGCTTTCTCTTAAAAGTTGTTGTTAAGAAAATGAAGAGATCTTTGTATGTTATATGAGAATTATCATTGTTTCGTGTTACTATAGTCTATGTAATTAACCTCAAAATATATTGATCATGACAAATTTTTAATTTAAGTGTAAAATAACCATAATATTTATATTATGAAAAATAAATAAACATGTCCCTTTGACAATTGTCAATCATTACAAGAAAAATGATTTTTAGCTGCAAAAAATAGCGTAGGCCACAGGATCTTGGCTAAATTTTTCTAATAGCGTAGGCTAGACGGACACTACTACCTCGTCCGTCTTCCTTTATAAATCAATTTTTTTGAGTAGGCATAGTCGACGCTATTAATAAAATTAGCCAGGGCCATTGGGCCTATGCTTAGTCGCTGTGGTCGTGAAAAGTATTTAGCTTAGGATGGCCCTAGCTATCTGATGTAGATTGCATTTTCCTCTCTGCCCTCGGTTCACTCTCCACTATGCTCACTCACGAACAATCTCTCCTCACTCACGAAGAACCCTAACCTTGGAGCTCTGTGAAGCAGCTTGGAGAACCACCACCACCGCAGTTGGGAGCTCTGCCACCGTAGCCTGGAGCTCTGCCGCCGCCCTCTTAACATCACGTCCGCAAATCATTTAAGCTGCGACGCAAGTGTTCGTTGTGCGAGGAAGCGCTGTGTCTCTCCGGTAAGAACCCTACTCTTTTTTCCCCTCGTTTTCTTATTCGCAAAGGGAATCATGTGTCTGCAACGCCAACTCAAAAAAAGAGAACCATGTGTCTGCAAATATACTTAAATAATTTCTCTTTTGCAATTGTTTGCCCTAATAAGTCTGTGTCTTGCTATTACTCAAATGGAACCATGCCGACCTCTGCTTTTATGTCACATTGGCTCTTCTATTTCTTTCATTTTAGATGATAAGATACTATGTGAGAATCTGTTCATATTTAGAGAGAGCGAGAGAAGTGGATTGAAAAGTTTCAAAATCACTTCAGAAAATTTAATTTCAGTTCTAAATACAAGAAGGGAAAAATTAAGCGAGTTTCCATGAGATGACGCCTTTATCCCCGTAGAAGTTCTTTTACATCAAATAACTAACGTAAAAAAAATCAAGGGCAGTATATTTAAGTTCTTGTTCCATTTGAGTCTTGCTGCTTCTTGGGCTATCTTGGTCGCACAGGTAATTCACGTTCCATCACTGCTTTAGGATAGTATATATAACAGGAATGTCAAAATTGGAGATGAGCTTGAAAAGGTTCAACCTTTGACCTCTCTTCCATTGTTCCTTTTGCTTTTGGTGTTTGTTTTTGAATCTTTGATATGTGCATGCTTTTTTCAATTTTGTGTACCCCACTTTTTGCGCTTTGGTGACTATTGGGTGTCAATTTTGATGGTATATTGATAATGGGTTTGTTGACATGTACATTGTTCAATTTTGCTTAGTGAGGTGAATGTGGCTTTTTATGATTATAGTTTTTGCTTGTCTTGGAATGAAAAGTTGTAGCTTTGAGTGATTTAGTTGACATTCATAGAGTTGGGAGCTCTCTGGTTTTTCTTCCCAATTGGATTACAATTATGATATGATTTGAGACTGATAGGGTAATTTTAAGGATTTAAGATGTTGGCTCTAGTAGCTTTTGGAACTCTTGTTCTGTGGATGCTTTACTTCTGTTGCTTTACATATGAAATATGAATAACTTCTAGGTTGTTTCTTTAGATTTTGTGATGAGTGTTGCTTTTGGTTCATTGTCTGTATGCAGCTTAGTCACTGTGTTGTTATTTGATCCCATTTATATTTCGTTATTTTGAAGATTTGCTTTGTGTATAATGCGAAACAAAGCAAAATATTTCATTTTGGGTTGTAAAGTTACATTGAAATCCCAGGGAAATCAGCCCCCTCCCTAATATCTATAATTATAGGGTAAAGGGGTAATGCTATAATCATGGGATTAGATATGTGTCACTGCCACTTTTTGTTATTGTTAGTAATTACACTTTTACTGTTTTGTATTCATTAATTTGATGCCATTCATGTAGTCTGCAAGATGCTTCTAAGAGCCAGCAGTAGTAGGTTAGTGAAGGACATTTAAGATTGTTTAATACAGTAAAAATATATGTTGCTTCATAGTTGTATTTTATTCTCAACAGGTTAATGAGGAGGCCAGCGAACTGAACCCACTTGATGAATTTTAGTTACTTTGAAGTCTTCAAACAACAATGCAAGGTTGTGTCACGTTCATGTATGTGAACATGCACGAGGTCTGTCACATATGATTACAGCAGCTGTAAAGTGTAAACTTGTACAACTAATTCCAACTTAGATTTAAACTTTGAATTTAATCTTTTTTTATTATTTTGAATAGCACAGAACTAGTGAAATGATTCACTTTTCACCCTCTTATCGTTGTATTGTTGCATATTCTGTTTTGTATGCATTCACATTAGTGATTTGGGTGCCATGGAACCATTCCCCTTTATGCCAAGTATTATAGACAGAGGGATTGTCAAGTAAGAAAAATGGAGCTTTATCCCAAATCTTCTTCACAGCTACATAGCCTAAATGTGTGACATGCTTTCAAGTCAGTGCAGCTTGGGGCATATATTTAATCAATGGCCGAGCATTGGGAGGCTATTTAATCCTTTATTGAAGAAGAGTTTATTCTTAATTTCTTAGTATGGATGAGAATTCAGAATTCAAAATTTCTATTGCTATTATCCAACAGGTGAAGCAGCCACATGATCTGTTCTTACCATTACACATTGCTGGCAGCTTCAACTGCTATGGGAGGAAGATATATTGCAAATGTATTGCTAACAAAGACAAGAAAAGTATGTGGTTCCTTTTTGGTATTTTGTCTCTCCCTCTTTTTGTTCATTTATATTCTGCATTTATAAATTCTTGTGCCTCAACCTTCCTAAGCTTTCAATCTCACCAGAAATATATATGGTTCTGCATTATGATCAACGTATATTACCTAGCTGAAATGTTAGGGAGATTGAGGGGTTTGAACTTGGGAGTTGGGTCTATGGACTAATTGTACTTTGTGTGCATTGATTATTTCACTTAAATTATAAATTACGTATGTACAAATATATATTTCAACATTCAAGCACTGTTATGCACAAATATAGATTTCAACATGTTAATTATAGTGTACATATTATGTAGTCCAATTCTGTAAATTACGTATTTGATTGTCCCTGGACTAATATGGTCATTGAGTCATTGTTCTGGTCAACGTGTGCAGCTAAAACATTACTGATGTTCACATTTCCATTTATATTGGAATTCACATATATTAAGTGAAATAATAAATTCATTTTTTTAAAATGATCCTATCTATATGAATTCCGTTTTCTAAATGTAGCTAGAAATTGCACTTACAATTACAAATTAAAGCTAGACTAGATGTAGGAACCAAGGTAGTTAAAATCGGCGATTGATTTTACGATCTTTTCTGGGTCTAGCGATCCCGTGCACCCAAAAGATCGGGATCGATATGGGATTGTAGGATCGCCGAGGAAGATTGCAGGAACGGTAGAATCGCTCGATTACACCGAGTTTGCTTACCTTGCAAATTTAAAAGAAAAGGTTCGAACCCTAATTTGAGTTTCTTCTTCTGCTGCTCCTTTCTCATCTCATTCGGCCTCTATTGCGAACTTGCGATTCTGACTCTCATCTTCCTCTGCTTTTGCGTCTTCTCTTTTTTGCTGGTGAGTGCGTCTGTGGTCCGTCTTCTCTTCTTTGTTGGTCAGCTGGTGTGCGCGACGTCCGTCTTCTCTTCTTTGCTGGTGTGCGCGCCCGTCGTCTGCTGCGAGAAGGCTCCTTTCTCTCTCGATTTATTTTTTTGTTTCTGTTTCTACTCTTTTCTCTCTCTTTTCCTGGTTTATTTCTCTACCTCTCGCTATTTCTCTTTTATTTTGATTTACATATTGTGTTTGTTTTAATTTATAGATTTAATTAATATATATTTGATATTTCAACAACCTCTCCCACGCTCTTTCTCTTTTTTCTGGTTTATAAATTTGTTATGTTTTAATATATATTTAATTAATATATAAATTAATATATATATTTGTTTTAATTTATGAATTTAATTAATATATATTTAATTAATATATACCCCTAGTTGAACCTTTATTAAAATTTGAAGGGTTTATTTTCCAATTTATACTATTTTATATGCATATATATGAATTTATATACATACTTAATATATATATATATATATATATTAAGTATTTTTGTAGGATCTTACGATCCGTGTTACGATCCCACGATTTACAGTTTTGGGACCCTTGCCCGATCTTGAGTAAGATCTCGATCTTAACTACCTTGCTAGGAACAATTATCTTTTCATTTGAAATTAATATGTTATGTATGTGAAATTGAAAATATAGATATTTGAAGTTCTTGGTTGTAATATGTTTGCTTGAAATATAAGTTTCCAAGTTTTAATTTTTTTTATGTGACAAATTTTATAGATTAATGGATTAATAAAATAAGTAGATTTATTAAAAAATTGATTAGTGTAGGCCAGACCCTAGCTAAGTTAGCTTTGGCTGACTTTAGTGGAGGCTAGGCCCTAGCTACCAGAAGCATAGGCCTGACCTACACTATTGTTAGCGTCGGCCATTTTAGTTAACTCTTGGCTCCTACTTAGCGTCGGCCTGGACGCAAATTTTTGCTTCCAACGTTTTAGCGGGGGCCTCGACACCGACGCTAAGCCTACGCTAGTTTGCTGTTTAGCGTCTATTTTTCCCATTTAGCGTGGGCTTTTGGCCTACGCTAATTACTGATTTTTTTTGTAGTGAATACTAGTTGCATTTATTTTCTCATAAATTTGTTTTCATTCTTTTCATTTGGTCTTTTATTGACTTTAAGAAGATAGGTACTATCCTAAGGAATTAATTTCTTAATTCATATAGGTGAAAAGGAACCTAATATCTTTCAAAGTAACCGTTACTTTAAGTTATTCCCTACAAAAGCGTTCAAATGAGAATTGCTTTAACTCACTGATATAAACATAAGTGTGGTTCAATTGTGTAAAGTAAAGCTACATGATTTATGAGTATTGCTAAAAGCATTAAGAGGTTCCCAAACAATCTTCTAACTTAATGTTCTTTTCCCAATAGAAAGGTTTTCTTGTTTATTTTAGTTTAGTTATATATATTGTTACCATTATATATTCTTAAGTTAAAAGTTATCTTTCTTTGATTTGTTGAAATATATATCTATGGCTAGTGAAGTAAAGCATTGAAGTAGGCTAACTTTCTATTAGGGTGTTTGGAACCGCTTTGTTAGGGGTGTAGATATGCGTTCAACTATAAGCTAGATATTGTAGCTTTTAAATCAATGTGGGTTGGAATGCAATTCCAAACACCTTGTATTGTTAGTTAGGATTTTATTCCGGTCAATATATATGATAAAGAGCTTAAAACTTTAATTCACAAACACATAATTTTGATTCGTAGTTGTTCAAGAAAGTAAGATGGTGAGAGTAATGAGGTAGCTAGAAGTGTATTCAGTTCAGGAAAAAAAATGAATGATGATTATAATAAAAAAGAAAGAAAGAAGAGAAAACCAGAGTCACTATATATCGACACATAGTAAAGATATTTTTGCAACTAAGCCATTTGATTATGGACTCAAATCACATGTCCCCAATATATGTCTCATTTCTTGTCCTTCTAATCAACATTTGACACGTCAATTAAAATTTCCACCTGGGATTCTCATCTATTAACCATCTCTTTAATTAGTGTCCCTTTAACGTCATTAATTGCCTTCTTCTTCTTCATTCAAAATGTCGCCCTTTCAATATCGCCCAACAAGTAACAAGTTGGAAAAGGAGCGATCTTGACTTGGCTCTATTTCTTGATGGAAAAGGATAGATCTACAACATTTTTCATTTGTGGAAACAATAAAAACCGTTCCTGAAAGCAAAAAAAACCGTTATTGAAAGTTTAGGTAACAGTTTTACCGGCGTTGAATTATTTGCGGTTGCCTATTCCCTTAGGCAATGGTATTTTGGAGTTTTCAACCACGGAAAGCGTAAACGTTGCTTAAACCATGTTTGGAGTACGGTTTTCAAGTCTACTCTCAAAAGACCTTAGGCAACGGTATATTATCTTAGATTACGTTTGTTTAAACGTTGCTATCATTCACTCCAAGTTTTTTTTGTTTGTTCTGGAGTTATTAGCTACGGAACCGGCGTAGCTAATCCGTAGCTGTAGTTTATATAGTCCTACTTCATACTTCCTGACAGCCGACTATTTTCGAAAAGATGATGGTTCAAGCAAAATAGGCATATAAAAAAACCACACTTTTATTAATTGTGCTTAATCCTCATGCATGCAAGAATTATTCCTTACCAAATTACATGTAATAATTTCCCAACAAGCAAAAAAACAGAACAGGTTAGATGCCTCAGAGTCAGAACAAGCAAAGGTAGACTACTCTTACAAATTGGAAGCAAACTTCACATTTTGGCTGGGGGCTCTAAACAGGAATGTTGATAAGGATGCTTCCCTGATAAAGAAAATTTGGATCAACATGGAATTAGACAAGAAAATTACAAATTGAATATGAAATAAAATAATTTTATTCAAATAACTTCAAAAAGAACTTAATATCAAGCAAGCAATCCATGTTAAAATAATTCAGCTTTCAAATTTCAAAGCATTCTAGTGAGACTAACAAGTAATCCATGTTAAAATTATACAGTGATGCGAGAATATGAGAGAATAACAAGTAACCTTTCTATTGCATCAATTCAGTGCTCTCAAAGCATTCTGGTGAGACTTATTTAAACAAAATGTCAATTTAACAATAGTGAGGGAAAATTGAAGTAACAACTCATCATATAGGAGAGAATATCAAATAATATCAAATTATAGCCTATATAATTAAAAATTCAACTTTGAATATCGATACCTTTAAGATAAATGAAATAAAACCTAAACAAAAAAGCTTCCATTTTATTTCAAATAATAACTCGAAGACATATATATACAATACGTATCTAACAATTGAAACGTTTAGAAATCTTAATTTAATATACCATAAATTTTATATTATTTTAATGTGAAACTAATTTTTCAAGAAAGGAATCAATCATTGTCCTATTATAAAGAAGTGCCAGTAGCTAGCAAACTGAGACAACCTAAGCCAACTTTGATTCAAAAAATAATTTTGACAGTAGAAATGATAAATAAAAAGGCTAATTCTTTGATATCTATAACAAATTGTATAGCAATACTTTTAATGGAAAACTCTACTAATCCTTTGATTAAAAGGCTAAACAATCCAAACACCTCTTACTCTCTTCCAGATCAAATGGTTTCCGACTAGCATTTGTTTTGGTAGTAACCAAAGTCATGGGGTCTAAATATGTTTCATGTTGTAAACAAGCAAGTAGTGATGGCAATAGATTGCCCCGAGGAGCCATCCGTTGATTCAATTCAGACATTGTTAGACAAGTGGCCTCAAATAACTTAAGAGGGAGGTGAAATAAGTTAATCAAAATTATCTTTTCTTTTCGTTTACCAACTTTTTTTGTCCTTATACTTAAAACAATTTTTCTAAGATGAAATATGAATACATACTCTTAATTTCTTAAAATATAATGAATTAGTAATTGCAATAAATAAATAAGAGTTTAGGGAAGAGGAAGTGCAAACTCAATTTATACTGGTTCGGTCAACCCTTTACCTATGTCCAGTCCTCAAATTACCCACTTGAGATTTCCACTATTTGTAAAGTTCTTTACGATCAATGAATACTCCACTATTTCCACTATTCCCTACTCTTGCTTGTTTGAGGGAGTGTTTCAGCTCCCTAAATGCGTGTTCATATATCATAATTTTCACAATTTTAGTTCAAATCAAATTTGTGAGATAAAGATAATTCAAAATTTAGTTTGAATGTTTATTCAATTAAACACTAAGTACTGCTTGAACTTAAGCAATGTCCACGTGTGCACACAATATTCTGTAATTGTCTTTTTCTGATGTAATTGCTCGGTATCATTTATCTGTACTGGCAATTTTATCTTATAATGCATTTCACAGAACTAGCATTTGAAGCACTTCTGGAGCAATCTCACTGACATCTTCTAAAATTTATTAGATTAAGGTAAAGTTTTAAAATCTGAATCTTTTATATTAGTTGTTTCATTATTTTAAAGCACGTTAACTTGATTAGAAAACCTGTTATTTCCTTGGTATTGTGTACTTGATGCTAGCTATCTGTGTCTCTTTCTTATGACTAATTATATTATTTCCAATTTTATGTTCAATTTCGTTTTGATTATTATCTATTCCAACTATTTCTTCATGGCTTAAATATTCCAATCTCTTTTATATAAAATCTGTATCGTTTATTGACATTTAATAAAATCCTATTTTGACTTTTGAAAATGAAAATAATAAAGAAAAGAGAGCAAGAAATTCTAGTAGTATATGTCTGACTTGTTAGACAAGTGGTCTCAAAAAACTTAAGAGGGTGGGTGAATTAAGTTAATCAAAATTATCTCTTCTTTTCGTTTACCAACTTCTTTTGTCCTTACTTATACTTAAAACAATTTTTTAAGGTGAAATATGAATGCACACTCTTAATTTCTTAAAATATAATGAATTAGTAATTGCAAAAAATAAATAAGAGTTAAGTGAAGAGGAAGTGTAAACTCATTTTATACTGGTTCGGTCAACCCTTTGCCTACGTCCAGTCCTCAAGTTACCCACTTGAGATTTCGACTATTCGTAAAGTTCTTTACAATCAAAGAATACTCCAACACCTTGGAACCCTTTCCCTTGTGTTGAGATTCACCCACAATCTACGAGAGGCACCCTCTCTTAATCACACAGTATATGATTGAAGTGTTTGTACAAGATGAACTCTCTTTTAGAGTAGATGATACAACTTGAAGAACCTAAAAGAATTCTTTAACAATTTGCAAGTGTTTAGCCAAATGATTCTTAAAAAGATTTCTCACTTTTATGATTGCACATGTATATTCTGCAGATTTTTCGAAATGCAGACACATATTTATAATAAAACAGTTGAATCTTTGTAACTCTTGATGAAGAAATGTGTCTCTTCAAGATTTTCAGAAAAATCACGCTGGTAATCGATTACAAGGAAGTGGTAATCGATTACACCTTTTAAAAATTCAAATGGTTTATGAAACTTGTGCCTGAAATTCAAATTTCGTATTTCCTGCACTCTGGTAATCGATTACAAGAAACTGGTAATCGATTACAAGTTCAAAAATTTTCAAATTTAAATCTTATACCTTCTGATGTAATCGATTACCAGTTCAAAAAATTTAATTTTTGAACTGATTTTACTTTATAAAAACATTTTACTTAAATTTTATTTTTAATGCCAAGTAACTTGCAAATTCTAGAATTCTTTTAACATTTATCTAACAAGGCTAATACTTATATAATAAACTTTCTTGTCTTTGATCTTGTATTAACCTTGCTTCTTGATCTTGTATTGACCTTGTTGTCTAGCTCTTTCTTTTGCCAATTCCTTTTGTCAATCTAGTGCTCTCTTTTTCTTTTCATTGGCATCATCAAAACCTGCATTCAAAGCATCTACAAACTCCCCCTTTTTTATGATGACAACCATCTTTAAAGGGAAGAAAGAAAAACAGAGTTTTCAAATTTATAACGATCACTCCCCCTTTGTCTCCCCCTTTATGTTTGTCTTTTAGAAACAATGCATTATTTTTGGGGATCTATAGGTGGGAATAAAATTTATTTCCAAATCTTTTTCATAAATACACTTTATAAGTTTTTCAAAAATAAAACTTTCATATAATTTTATTTCCTTTCATAAAATTTTCATTGTCTCTCCCCCTTTGGCATCATCAAAAATAATTCCAAATAGGATAATATTCCAAATACCAAAACAGAGTATGCAGTCAAACATCCAAAACAGAGTATGAAACATAGGTCTAATATACCAAATACCAAACAAAGGTCCAAAATACCAAAGCCAAAGAGTAAATGCAATACCCACAGAGTATCAACCAAAATAACAAACAGAAGGCGCAATAAACAGAGTACTAGGCCAAAACAAAGGTCTAATAGGGATGCCAAATACAAGGCGAAGAAATATAACGGTAAACAAGCAATCTAAGGAGCATCTGATGAATGAGGACCAGGGCCGGAAGCATCCTCCAAGCGAGTGAGGCGAGTCTCCAACGCATCGAAGCGCTCGTCAAAATGAACGCGAAAGTTGCGAATCTCATCAAGGATGTCAGTGAGAAGAGCATCGGATGCATCCCAATGTGGAGGAGAAGGAGTACGCTCATCAACATTCATTGCATTGCGTTTTCGCACCCATTCACCACCATCAACCTTGTGATATCCAAAAGAGTTAACATCAAAAGCTCCAATAACACTAGTTCGCTTGATTGGAAGCATGTTTTCATTTGCAAGAGGAACATTGAAATTCTCCAAAAATAAAGTGATCAAATAGGCATATGGGAGTGGAGCATTAGCATGCAAAGCTTTGGTCATCCTATGACGAACCAAATGAGCCCAATTAATTTTCCCACCAGTCAATAATGCCCACATAACAATGAAATCCTCCTCTGATGCCTGAGCTAAATTGGTGGGACGGGGAAGCAAGATGCGAACAATTATGTAATGCATGATGCGACTATCAAACTTGAATGACCCAGCAAGAAAACGTCTATCTAAATTAGTATTTTCATTGCTTACCATCCTACGAGCATTTTCTGAACTGTAATCTAATTCCCATTCATCAACTACAGTTCCCTCAAAAGTTACTCCATCACTTCTTAGGTTGGTCAAGGTATAAAACAGAGATTGATCAATGATAATGGGAATTTTCTTAACCTCACTACGAATAACTCCGTCCCTAATTTCCATATTGCTATAAAACATCTGAACCATATCAGGATAGATTGGAGCTTTCAGATACATAAAATCTAACAATCCAAAGTTCCTAAAAGTTTCATAGCAATCAAATGCCTCAACATCAAAGAATTCTCTATTTAGGTATTTAGGTTCTATAATGCTACGGGTCGAAAATAACGATGAGTACCTATTGTGTTGTCGGTTGCTAGAAAATAGAGCAAGCAAAGGAGACGAATTGGAAGGTGTCGAAGGTTAATTGGAGTTCCCCCTACGAGACTGATGAGCGGAAGAGCATTTCGTTCTCTTGTTCGATTCCGCCATTTGAGACGACGATTGAAGAAATCAATCGGTTAGATTGATAGAGAATGAAGAGAGGAAGAATTTGGGAGTTGTGGGAGGTGATTTGGTGGTGATTTGAAGGTTTTGGGGTTTTAGGGCTCGCGAACGGTGAGGGAGAGAAGAGAAACGATTCTGTTCGTAAGTGAGAGACGTATTTATAGAAATATCAGTTTGGTAATCGATAACGATGTTCTGTAATCGATTACCAATTTTCCAGATAGGATATAACTGTCTTAGGTAATCGATTACTTTCATCTTGTAATCGATTACTGAGGCAACTGCTCTCAGGTAATCGATTACAACTGTTCTGTAATCGATTACAGACACTGAAGCTCTTAGGTAATCGATTACTACCCATTGGTAATCGATTACCACCAACCCAGATTTCACATCTTCGTTTCCAAACTCTCTGGTAATCGATTACAAATACCTTTTAATCAATTACTACCACAAAAAAAAATTATTTCTAAAAGTTTTTAGGAATCTAAGTTTGAAAAATCTAATATTCCTAATTCTCTCCTAATTGTAAAGAAATTGTCTTTGGGTAATGGTTTGGTAAAAATATCTGCGAGTTGCTGCTTAGTCTCTATAAATTCTAGAACACAATCTCCCTTTTGTACATGATCTCTAAGGAAATGATGCCTAATTTCAATGTGTTTGGTTCTAGAATGTAAAACAGGATTTTTAGATAGATTAATGGCACTTGTATTGTCACAACGAATAGGAATATGATCTATATTTAAGCCATAGTTTGAGAGTTGTTGTTTCATCCAAAGAATTTGAGCACAACAACTGCCAGCAGTAATATTTGCAGATTTGCGTGAGGTTAAAACCACACAATTATGAAACTCCGAGATTGAAGCAAAGGAAAACCATATGGGAGAACTTGAAGGCTTCTGTTTCAAACCCTCTAATTTTCATAAAGAAGCAAAAGAGCGAAGAAGAAGAGAAAAGGGAAGAAGAAGAATGAGAATTCTGCAGAGAAGGGGGAAGAAGAAGATAAGGGACCACCATGCAATTTGGTCCCTGACATTGTAAAAAATCTTGCACTTTAGTCTTTATTGAGTGACACCTCAGCAAGGATTTAACAGAAACTTAACGTTTGGACTAAAGTGCATGATGGAGGTTAAAGTCAGGGACTACGGGATCAATTTAGCAAAGTCAGGGACCTAATTGCACAACGCCCACAAAGTCAAGGACCTAAGTGCTAGTTTACTCGATCTATATTTAAGCCATAGTCTGAGAGTTGTTGTTTCATCCAAAGAATTTGAGCACAACAACTGCCAGCAACAATATACTCTGCTTCCGCAGTGGATAAAGCAACACTATTTTGCTTTTTACTATGCCATGACACTAATGCAGATCCAATAAAGTGACAAGTACCACTTGTACTTTTTCTAGCATTTTTGCATCCCGCAAAGTCTGAGTCAGAGTATCCTACTAGATTAAAAGGCATGTTTTTAGGATAACACAAACCTAAGTTAATAGTTCCTAATAAGTATCTCATTATTCTTTTTACAACACTTAAATGAGATTCTTTTGGGTTTGACTGATATCTAGCACACAAACATACACTAAACATGATATCTGGTCTACTTGCTGATAGATAGAGAAGAGATCCAATCATACCTCGTTCATCAAATATACGTTGATGATATTATTTTTGGGGCTACTAATGATTATTTGAGCAAGGAAATTTCTAATGACATGCAAAGCGAATTTGAAATGTCTATGATGGGAGAGTTGAATTTCTTCATTGGATTGCAAATTAAACAAACCAAAAATGGTATCTTCATCAACCAAAGCAAATATTGCAAGGAACTACTCAAAAGATTTGGAATGGAAAACGCTAAATAAATGGCCACTCCTATGAGGACTGCTTGCTATTTGGATAAGGATGAAAATGGGAAGTCCATAGATATAAAACGATATCGAGATATGATTGGATCTCTTCTCTATCTATCAGCAAGTAGACCAGATATCATATTTAGTGTATGTTTGTGTGCTAGATATCAGTCAAACCCAAAAGACTCTCATTTAAGTGTTGTAAAAAGAATAATGAGATATTTATTAGGAACTATTAACTTAGGTTTGTGGTATCCTAAAAACATGCCTTTTAATCTTGTAGGATACTCTGACTCAGACTTTGCGGGATACAAAACTGATAGAAAAAGTACAAGTGGTACTTGTCACTTTATTGGATCTGCATTAGTATCATGGCATAGTAAAAAGCAAAATAGTGTTGCTTTATCCACTGCGGAAGCAGAGTATATTGCTGCTGGCAGTTGTTGTGCTCAAATTCTTTGGATGAAACAACAACTCTCAGACTATGGCTTAAATATAGATCATATTCCTATTCGTTGTGACAATACACCTATCTTACATTCTAGAACCAAACACATTGAAATTAGGCATCATTTCCTTAGAGATCATGTACAAAAGGGAGATTGTGTTCTAGAATTTATAGAGACTAAGCAGCAACTCGTAGATATTTTTACTTACCAAACCATTACCCAAAGACAATTTCTTTACAATTAGGAGAGAATTAGGAATATTAGATTTTTCATACTTAGATTCCTAAAAACTTTTAGAAATAAATTTTTTTTTGGTAGTAATCGATTACATTACCAGAGAGTTTGGAAACGAAAATGTGAAATTTGGGTTGGTGGTAATCGATTACCAATGGGTAGTAATCGATTACTTGAGAGCTTCAGTGTCTATAATCGATTACAGAACAGTTGTAATCGATTACCTGAGAGCAGTTGCCTCAGTAATCGATTACAAGATGAAAGTAATTGATTACCCGAGACAATTATATCCTATCTGGAAAATTGGTAATCGATTACAGAACATCGTAATCGATTACCAAGCTGATATTTCTATAAATACGTCTCTCACTTACGAACAAAATCATTTCTCTTCTCTCCATCACCGTTTGCGAGCCCTAAAACCCCAAAACCTTCAAATCACTATAACTTCCTCAAATCACCACCAAATCACCTTCCACAACTCCCAAATTCTTCCTCTCTTCACTCTCTATCAATCTAACCGATTGATTTCTTCAATCGTCGTATCAAATGGCGGAATCGAACAAGAGGACGAAACGCTCTTCCGCTCATCAGTCTCGTATGGGGAACTCCGATGAACCTCCGGCACCTTCCAATCCGTCTCCTTTGCTTGCTTTGTTTTCTAGCAACCGACAACGCAATAGGTACTCATCGCTATTTTCGACCCGTAGCATTATAGAACCTAAATACCTAAATAGAGAATTCTTTGATGTTGAGGCATTTGATTGCTATGAAACTTTTAGGAACTTTGGATTGTTATATTTTATGTCTCTGAAAGCTCCAATCTATCCTGATATGGTTCAGATGTTTTATAGCAATATGGAAATTAGGGACAGAGTTATTCATAGTGAGGTTAAGAAAATTCCCATTATCATTGATCAATCTCTTTTTTATACCTTGACCAACCTAAGTAGTGATGGAGTAACTTTTGAGGGAACTGTAGTTGATGAATGGGAATTAGATTACAGTTCAGAAAATGGTTGTAGGATGGTAAGCAATGAAAATGTTGATTTAGATGGACGTTTTCTTGCTGGCTCATTCAAGTTTGATAGTCGCATCATGCATTACATAATTGTTTGCATCTTTCTTCCCCGTTCCACCAATTTAGCTCAGGCATCAGAGGAGGATTTCATTGTTATGTGGGCATTATTGACTAGTGGGAAAATTAATTGGGCTCATTTGGTTCGTCATAGGATGACCAAAGCTTTGCATGCTAATGCTCCACTCCCATATGTCCATTTGATCACTTTACTTTTGGAGCATGCTAATGCTCCACTCCCATATGTCCATTTGATCACTTTACTTTTGGAGCATTTCAATGTTCCTCTTGCAAATGAAAACACGCTTCCAGTCAAGCAGACTAGTGCTATTTGAGCTTTTGCTGTTAACTCTTTTGGATATCACAAGGCTGATGGTGGTGAATGGGTGCGAAAACGCGATGCAATGAATGTTGATGAGCGTACTCCTTCTCCTCCACATTGGGATGCATCTGTTGCTCTTCTCACTGACATCCTTGATGAGATTCACAACTTTTGCGTTCATTTTGACGAGCGCTTTGATGCGTTGGAGACTCGCCTCACTCGCTTGGAGGATGCTTCCGGCCCTGGTCCTCGTTCATCAGATGCTCCTTAGATTGCTTGTTTACCGTTATATTTCTTTGCCTTGTATTTGGCACCCCTATTAGACCTTTGTTTTGGCCTAGTACTCTGTTTATTGCGCCTTCTGTTTGTTATTTTGGTTGATACTCTGTGGGTGTTGCATTTACTCTTTGGTTTTGGTATTTTGGACCTTTGTTTGGTATTTGGTATATTAGACCTATGTTTCATACTCTGTTTTGGATGTTTGACTGCATACTCTGTTTTGGTATTTGGAATATTATCCTATTTGGAATTATTTTTGATGATGCCAAAGGGGGAGAGACAAGGGAAATTTTATGAAAGGAAATAAAAGGAAATAAAATTATATGAAAGTTTTATTTTTGAAAAACTTATAAAGTGTATTTATAAAAAAGACTTGGAAATAAATCTTATTCCCTAAATATTCCCACATATTGATCCCCAAAAATAATGCATTGTTTCTAAAAGACAAACACAAAGGGGGAGACAAAGGGGGAGTGATCGTTATAAATTTGAAAACTCTGTTTTTCTTTCTTCCCTTTAAAGATGGTTGTCATCATAAAAAAGTGGGAGATTGTAGATGCTTTGAATGCCGGTTTTGATGATGCCAATGAAAAGAAAAGGAGAGTACTAGATTGACAAAAGGAATTGGCAAAAGAAAGAGCTACACAACAAGGTCAATACAAGATCAAGAAGCAAGGTTTATTAGATAAGTATTAGCCTAGTTAGATAAATGTTAAAAGAATTCTAGAATTTACAAGTTACTTGGCATTAAAAATAAAATTTAAGTAAAATGTTTTTATAAAGTAAAATCAGTTCAAAAATTAAATTTTTTGAACTGGTAATTGATTACCAAGTTAGTGTAATCGATTACCAGAAGGTATAAGATTCAAATTTGAAAATTTTTGAACTGGTAACCGATTACTAGTTTCTTGTAATCGATTACCAGAGTGCAGGAAATACGAAATTTGAATTCCAGGCACAACGTTTCATAAACCATTTGAATTTTTAAAAGGTGTAATCGATTGCCATTTCCTTGTAATCGATTACCAGCGTGATTTTTCTGAAAATCTTGAAGAGACACATTTCCTCATCAAGAGTCACAGAGATTCAACTGTTTTATTATAAATATGTGTCTCCATTTCGAAAAATCTGCATAATATACATGTGCAATCATAAAAGTGAGAAATCTTTTTTGGAATCATTTGGCTAAACACTTGCAAATTGTTAAAGAATTCTTACAGGTTCTTCAAGTTGTATCATCTACTCTAAAAGAGAGTTCATCTTGTACAAACACTTCAATCATATACTGTGTCATTAAGAGAGGGTGCCTCTCGTAGATTGTGGGTGAATCTCAACACAAGGAAAGGGTTCCAAGGTGTTGGAGTATTCATTGATTGTAAAGAACTTTACAAATAGTGGAAATCTCAAGTGGTGAACTTGAGGACTGGACGTAGGCAAAGGGTTGGCCGAACCAGTATAAATTGAGTTTGCACTTCTTCTTCCCTTAACTCTTATTTATTTATTGCAATTACTAATTCATTATATTTTAAGAAATTAAGAGTGTGCATTCATATTTCATCTTAGAAAAATTGTTTTAAGTATAAGTAAGGACAAAAAAGGTTGGTAAACGAAAAGAAGAGATAATTTTAATTAACTTAATTCACCCCCCTCTTAAGTTATTTGAGGCCACTTGTCTTACAAATCAGACATATACGACTAGAATTTCTTGCTCTCTTTTCTTTATTATTTTCATTTTCAAAAGTCAAAATAGGATTTTATTAAATTTCAATAAACGATACAGATTTTATATAAAAGAGATTGGAATTAAGCCATAAAGAAAGAGTTGGAATAGATAATAATCAAAACGAAATTGAACATAAAATTGGAAATAATATAATTAGTCATAAGAAAGAGACACAGATAGCTAGCATCAAGTACACAATACCAAGGAAATAACACAGGTTTTCTAATCAAGTTAACGTGCTTTAAAATAATGAAACAACTAATATAAAAGATTCAGATTTCAAAACTTTACCTTAATCTAATAAATTTCAGAAGATGTCAGTGAGATTGCTCCAGAAGTGCTTCAAATGCTAGTTCTGTGAAATGCATTATAAGATAAAATTGTCAGTACAGATAAATGATACCGAGCAATTACATCAGAAAAGGACAATTACAGAATATTGTGTGCACACGTGGACATTACTTAAGTTCAAGCAATACTTAGGGTGTGTTTGGTTCTGCGTTTGGAACCTTTGAACTTGAGTTTAGAGCAGTCAAACTTGAGTTAGAGAGATTTTGGTGCTGTTTGGATTGGCATCAATTACTCAAGTTTGGAGCTAAACTTGAGTTTATGTAGAAGCAAGAATTTGTAGCTTCTGCGTTAACATAAACTTGAGTTTGGTGGCACAATTTTTCTGTTTCATTTTTTACCCTCTCCACCCATGAAATCTATATCTATATAACAAATAAAGACATGTCTTTTTTAGTAATTATACCTGCAAACATGATTTATAAAATCTAAACCAAACAACATTCACTTTCTTAAATTCACGTTTGCAACAAACTATCCAAACAAGAAATCACGTTTATATAAACTCAAGTTCCCTTCAAATCACGTTCAATAAATCACGTTTACCTAAATTCAAGTTTGCAAACGTCAATCCAAACACGCACTTAGTGTTTAATTGAATAAACATTCAAACTAAATTTTGAATTATCTTTATCTCACAAATTTGATTTGAACAAAAATTGTGAAAATTATGATATATGAACATGCATTTAGGGAGCTGAAACACTCCCCCAAACAAGCAAGAGCAGGGAATAAAAGGCAACACAATAAGACACATCTTATAACTAACATTGGAGAGCATTTCAAGAGAGCATTACAAAAGATGTTTCAGGGATCTTAAAGCCACCAGAATAGTAATACCTATAAAACTCGAACTCAAACATGATCCTAAAATAGTACAAAAGAAAGCTCACCCATACTGCTTAATCTTATGTTGCAGTTAAAGAAAACCCTCCATATTTACCTGTAGAACTTTTTCACGGGAAGCTTTCCATAAACTAAATTTTTCCGATTTCTGCTTTATCTTATGTTACAGTTGAACCTAAAGAAAATACACTATCAGTAATGACTAAAAGAAAAAATACAGCTTGCTACTGAAACTGAAAACATAAGTTCCACTAATAACAGGACCATTGCACCTTTTGAGATTTAATTCTCTGGATGTCATCCTAAAGTCATTTTGCAGCCTCATCACTTTTTTGTTTTTGTCTCAGCAGTTGAGTCTGAGCATTTTTCTTCTTCTTCAGCTCAGAGACCTGGAAAGAAAGTAATCAGTTCACTGAATTAAGTGGCCATTAAGAGTTATGAAATACCAAATTATAAGTTCACCTGTGCTTCAAGAGCATTTAACTTTTGAAAATAATCTTCCTTTAACTTCTGAGCACTGTCATCAAAGGTGGATGAAATATTTGCAAGATTGCACTTAAGTTCCTCAATTTCTTTCTACCAATAATACGAAACAAAATGGAGTTAGAGTTATTACCTTTAAAATTTTGAGCACCAGCACCAACAAATTGTATTGCTCGAGAATTCATTATGCCAAACTTTACATGTTTGCAGGACTCACATAACCCTTCACCAAAAGCATCACTTACAAAATAATCAATCCCACCTACTGTCAAATTTCCCTCAACCTAAAAATTATGATTTAAATAATTGCATTGTAAAAGTAATAGAATAGCAACTTGAAATCTGCATCCAAAATACTAATAAAAATAACTTGAAAGACCAATAACACATAATAGGCACTTGCTCAGTCATTAAGATTCATTAGTATTAAATCAAAGAAGAAGGGACTTTTTTGTTTTATAGAACAAGAAGAAGTATAATAGAAGATGAAAAGTGAAATGCAAGAGAAGAGGGCCTACATGGGAAAAAATATTATTAAGAGAGCAACTAAAACATATTTAACAAATTTATTGACGTTTTAATAAATGATGGATAACACAATTGCATATAGAAAATTACAACATTATAGGCAGGATAATTAAATAAAAAGGAATGTGCCTTACCTTGTCAACTGAAGTCACATTGATAAATAAGCTCTGATTCGGAGAGCATGTAAGCTCACAGAACAGATTCAAAAAGTTTCTTAAGCATGCCAGATAACCTACAAGAAAAGGAATTGCCTGCCAGAATGTACAGTGTATTAAAGACATGTCAGCAGATTTTCAAAAAGATGGTAATATTGAGTGCAGAGCAAGACCAACTAGAAAGATGTAGAGACATATAAAGACCAACCATCTAGTCAGTATATATCAGTATCCATAAGAAAGGAAGAAAGAAAGAGACAAGGAGAAAAAGAAGCGGTGGAATCAATTCAAATTTCAAGTTCCTGATGAATATGCATCAATATATAAAATTTGATAAAAACATTTACCTGTTACACTTGCGCCTTTAATGT
Source organism: Sesbania bispinosa (assembly GCA_026901365.1). Taxonomy (NCBI): domain Eukaryota; kingdom Viridiplantae; phylum Streptophyta; class Magnoliopsida; order Fabales; family Fabaceae; genus Sesbania; species Sesbania bispinosa. Next base: position 317,291 of record QLOH01000246.1, read on the forward strand.
GTCAAACTGAGCTTCAACACAGCAAACATTCCCAGTAATTGTTGGACACAAACTTTCGATCTTTGATGAAAGCAATTCATCTGGCTGGGGAAAACAAAGAGTTCACAACATTGTGACAACATTTAAAGCTTTAAAAATCTTCAAGCTAGAAAATGTGATGCACCAATTATGCTTATGAGAACATAAATCAAAATCCATCATTATATACTATGACACAGAACAAAGAATTCCGGGCTTGTTTCTAAAGTGATCTATAAATAAATAAATCAAAACTCTATAAAGACAAATCTATGAAGATGTACCTTTAGCACAATCATCATTCCCCACGATCGTCTTCATCTGCACTACCGACTGACAAAGACAAACAAGGGAGATGCCCATTGATATGTCTCATAATTTGTCAAGTTTATCTAGTTTCAATCTTCTAGAACCGAAACTACTTGAAGAGGGAACATTATGTATTATAATATTGATCCAGTTTAAACTGAGTTGAGCTTTTACCTTAAAGTTGTAGATGCAGTTTTAAAAGTAGACTACTAACATACTGATAAGTTGGGAATACTGCTCTGCCTTAGTCAATGGAGACTCACAAATTTGCACAATAAAAAAGAGAATTCGTTATATATATAAACCATTAGGGAAAGATCCCATAAAAATTTATATATAAACCATCAGTCAGCAATGCAACTGATCAAAAGTCAAATCGCTATTGTACTCACTCAATCATGGTCGTGTCCTTCACGACTCTATTTCCACCCTCTGCTTGATGGGTTTCTGGCAAGCGAACCAAAAATCCAGTAGTATAATAGTAAGAAGAGTTATCGTATCAACAGGGAACGGTCAATTCGCGTATAATTATGATCTATTTATCAAGAGAACTAAACGGATTTGTGAGAATATTTTGTGCGGAAAACGTAAATTGCAGATTAATAATCAATTGAATATAGAAAGGAAGAGTTGGAGACACTTTACTTGGATTAGGATTGAACTTCATCTCATCACATCCCTCATGTATGTCAAGACTATCTATTATTTATGGCTTTGAACTATAACACTGTAGATAAACTATATTGCTAAGACCCCGAGTTACCAGCAGCCTCACCACTCAAAGGTAATTCGTGCGAGCTCTCCCAGGCGACAAACTTACCCTCGGCTTATTTTGATTTTATTCCGTTTGTGAAGGAACTCATTGACAAACCATGCTTATCCTTTAGACGCCCTTCATTAGAGTACTGTCACTACCCATCAATCACTAGCAACGCCCATGTTTCAGGCACTGGGATTACAATCAACTAACCTTCGCTATCGGTTCATTAGACCATGCTTATCCTTTAGATGCCCTTCATTAGGATACTCACACTACCCATCAATCATTAGCTGCGCCCATGTTTCAGGCACTGGTTAACCGAGTATTCTTATTCACTCAGAGTTTGAGTTTCCTATGTCTAGGCTCCCCCAAACTCAATCCTAGTCGTAACGTTAATTACAAACACTAGCCTATAACCCCGACGCAAGCGTGGAATTTAGGAATTAAACACAGAATAAGATTACCAATATTATAGATAGGGAACTACATAAATAAATAGATAGAGTTTCACATACACTTGGGAATGGAATCGATTACATTCAATCCTAATGGAGAGTTAACTACACATGGTAGCCATACAAACCACCGAAGATGATGTCACCATCTTCAATCCTCATGCAGCGCTCCTCCTCTCCTACTCTAAAATTAGAACGGGTGCATTATCATTGAAATATAGCTGAATTACAATAATCGTGCACACCTGATCTGGTGCAAGAGGCTCCTATTTATATGTTAGGAATATGCACTAGAGACTTATATATTTATAAGCATCCATCACTTGTATCATGTTATTTTATAAAGGCATACTTATTCTTTTAGAATATAATTATTGTCCTTAGAATAGTAAGCTTAAACTTCATAAGAAATCAAGTAGATGACTTGATCGTGAGATCTTATGAAGAACTATTCTTAAATAGTCCCTAGTCAAGTATCATATTAGGACAAAGATGCATTTAGACTATTATGTGATTTCATTGATGATCATGTCTCACAGATCATGAATATGAGATATCATGCCCTCACATAGGTACACATTAAGAGTAATGGTGTACTGTTACATAAGTGTCATGAACGTTTCTTAAATTGATAAATGTTATATAAAGTCCTTTGACCTGAAATCACTACGATTCCTACATAAGGAATTATGTGTTTTGAATATCATCAAACGTTTCCAGTAACAGGGTGATCATAAAGTTGGTATTTGGACATATAATAAATTATGTGGAGGAATGTGAGTGCCCTAGTTGGGATTTGTCTCTCCTATGTAACATGAGTTATATCTGTAGGCCTCTTGATAAAGTGAGATTGCAAAATGCATTGCCATGCTCAGGAGGATAAACATGAGATGCTTATTTTCTGTACAGTCTACTTGGAGATCAAGAAAATATATATAAATTGAACTATACAAGGTTGACACAATCCATGCCCTTGTGTTCAATTAGATATTTGGACAAAGGGACTGATCATATAAATTATTATCATAAAATAGGATTTATCAAAGTTATTGATAATCTCAATATTTGGATAGTGATGTGTTGCTAGACACCGCTCATTATTTATGATATTAAATATAAAAGGGTTTTATTTTAATATTATAACCAAATATTAAAAGCCTATTGGGTCACACGCGTACAACAAGCCACTAAGAAAGGATGATAATTCTAATTAAATTAAATTAGAATTATTACATAATGGGCTAGACTCATAAGTGTGAGGGTTAAGTGAGTGAGGGGGTAAAACCCTAGCCACCACTCTATAAATAGAGCATAAGATGCACTACCCCAGAGACACATGAGCAATATCGCTTTTTACTCTCTAAGGCTACTAGCAGAGTTGAGGAGGGTTTCCTAGTACGGCTGTTGGCGTGGATACCAATAGAGACGTGGCTACTCTTGCCTCGTTTGTAATCCTAATAAGGTACGGCCTTTCGTTTCAATACCTTTTTATGCCTTGATTCGTGTTTTCGCAAAATTATTATAACAAGGGAGGGAATCCATTTATTTCCGCTGCACCCTGACCACATGCTTGATTCCCTTCAATTGGTATCCGAGCTTTGGTTTGCGATAAACACATTTTAGGCTTTTAATCTTCTGAAGATTATGATTTTTTTGTTGTTTTTCTGCTGAAAACGTAGCGCTGATATCTGGGCTGCAACCTGCGCTGCAGTGCTAGCTGAAGCATAGATCTGCGCTGCAGACTAGGCTGCAGCGCAGACTGAAGCGCAATTTACGTATTTGGATTCTGATACTTGCGCTTCACCTACGCTGTAGTGCAGGTAAAGCGCAAGTGAAGCGTAGCTTTCAGAATCAGTTTATTTTGTTCCGTTTATTGATTGTTTTATGTGCGATGTATATATATGTTTATATGTTTTAATGTTGGAGGGTCCCAAGGAACATGAAATAGTTCATGTCTTGGGCATCAAAGGGTTCAATTGTTGAAACCTTGTCTTGACTCAAATATTGGCTGCGATAAACATGCCACTTATTAATTTGTTGACAAGAGCGTATTTAAATGATACGAGGGACTTACTCATTTATCGGTTCGTGAAGTATTCGTTTGATGCAAGACACTTATTGATGATTGGTTGAGTGTTTATCAAATCCAGTTTTTGTTTTGAGACATTGCGTAATGTTTTATTTTGTATGCGCGTAATCAAACCTTGCTTAATATATATACATCTTATTATATCACTCGTTTTACAATCAATGGATGTTGGTTTTACATGATGATTGGTTATGGCCTTAGATGTTTTATTTAAATACAACTTGCGTGTCGTGTCTTACCTCCTATATTCTATTTGTAATTCTTTTCTCATCTCTATCCCCTCGTAGGTCAAATGAGGTTTCTTCTTGTTATGTAATGTAACCGGGAGGACATGGAGCATGGATTCAGTGGGAGATTTGGAGAGCTCAAGATTATATACAAGATTATATAGTTGATGTAATTTTGTATTGGTTTTTAGGAGGCCATAACCATATCATGTGTTTGTATGAGATGCATGCTTGTATGTTAAACGGTTTAACAAACAAATAAAATTAAAGCGATCAAATCCCTCAATGCTTGTGTGCCTTCCAATAAATGACACTCGTCAAGACTAGAATCGATTAAATGTGGGTCTGCCAAAGCAGGGTACATTTATCTATTTTAGTGAGGCGCGATGGGATAAATGTGGGTCTGCCAAAGCAGGGTACATTTATCTATTGTCAACCATTGGGTTTTGACTTAACTAGGTATATTCAATAGGATTGAAAAACCTAGAGGCACAAATATTAAGTCATGTTTTGCCTTCCAATGTAGGGCACTCGTCTAGGCTTGAATCAATTAAATGTGGGTCTGCCAAAGCAGGGTACATTTATCTATTGTCAACCATTGGGTTTTGACTTAACTAGGTATATTCAATAGGATTGAAGAACCTAGAGGCACTAAGTTAGGCATTAACTCATAAGATGAATTAGAATAAGAGTTATTCACCTAACTAATCCAAGAGTTGTATGAGATGCAATTGGAAAGCGTGTTCCTACCTAAATAACCTTTTCTTAAGCGATCAGCCAAAGCTGACTTAAAATAAGGTGAAATATGGATCTTGGCCCACTAAAAAATCTAGTGATTGGATTTTTTTTTATTCTTTATATTGAGGGTACTTGTTTTGAATCAAAATAGTGGGAGACATATTTAATTAAAGACCTTGTTAAATATGTTTTATGATACTTGCGTGCATAATTTTGAACACAACAAATAATCTTTTATTGCGATCTGTCCTTGGGAAGGACAAACTATTTGGAATCAACTTTCTAGACTGGTATAGAGACCTAAGGATTGTCCTTAGGCATGAGAAAAGGCTGCATGTCCTAGAAAGGCCTATTCCTAAAACACCCATTGCAAATTCTTCGAAAGCTGACAAGGATGCTTTTACAAAGCATCTGGATGTTGCTCTCGATGTAGGTTGCCTTATGCTTAGTACCATGAATGTTGAAAACAACATGAGAACATGGAGGCGTACAATATGATTGTACACTTAAAGAGACTTTGTCAAGGACAAGCTAGGCTTGAACGGTTTGAAGACTCAAAGCACTTTATCAATGTAGACTGGCAGAGGGAACCCCTGTTGGTGCTCATGTACTCAAAGCAATTGGGTACATTGAAAACCTAGAAAGGCTTGGATTCCCATTAGGCCAAGAGTTGGCCACTGATCTTGTCCTGCAATCGTTGCTGGACAGCTATAGTCAATTCATCATGAACTATAACATGAATGAATTTGATAAATCGCTGCTAGAATTGCTAAGCATGTTAAGAACAGCTGAACAAGACATTAATAAAGCTAAAGAGAAGGCCATATTGATGGTTAAACCTGGAAAAGGAAAGGGCAAGAAGAAATTCTTGAAACCTATGGGCGGGATAGCTAAGGAAGGAAAATGTTTCCACTATGGCCAATCAGGACATTGAAAACTGTGTAAAGTACCTGGAGGAGATCAAGAAGAAGGGAAGTGAGACTTCCGCTTCAGGAATATATGTTATAGAAGTCAATTTACCTACTTCTGCATCTTGGGTATTGGATACCGGATGTGAATCTCACATTACTGTGAAAATGTAGGATCTAAAAGGAGCAGGTTATTGGCTAAAGGAGAAGTCGACCTACGTGTGGGAAAAGGAGCAAGAGTTGTTGCCTTAGACGTAGGAACCTATTATTTAACTTTGCCAACTGGACTAGTTATTGAACTAAATAATTGTTATTTTGTGCCTACTATTAGGAGGAATATTAATTCCGTTTCTTGTTTAGAAAAGAGTGTTTTTCATAAAGAACAATTCAATTTATTTGAATGATGTGGTTGTGCAAAGTTGAACAATATGTTCTTGACATGGAAGTACCTATCTATAACATAAGGGTCAAAACAAATGGTTTGAACCCAACTTATCTTTGGCATTGTTGCTTAGGCCACATAAATGAGAAATGCATATCCAAACTCCACCATGATGGTTATTTGGACTCATTTGATTTTGAATCAATTGAGAGATGTGAATCTTATTTATTTGGGAAGATGACCAAAACCCCATTCACCGGAAAAGGGGTGAAAGGGTCGGTGATCTTCTTGGTCTCATACATAGTGATGTACGTGGGCCCATGGGCACAATGGCTAGAGGAGGTTTTCAATACTTCACCAATTTTAATGATGATTTCAGTACATATGGATTTGTGTATCTGATGGAACACAAATCTGAATCCTATGAAGAGTTCAAGGAATTTAAGAATGAAGTATAAAAACAACTTGGCAAGACTATTAAAACACTTCAATGAGATCGAGGTGGAAAATACTCAAGCCAACAATTTGATGACTATCTAAGAGAGTATGGGATAGTATCCCAGCTCACTCTTCCTGGAACACCTCAATGGAATGGAGTTTCAGAAAGGAGAAATCGAACTCTATTAGATATGGTTCGATCCATTATGACTCACTCTGATCTCCCAGGCTCCTTTTGGGGTCATGCTTTGTTAACAGTAGCCTTCACACTAAACCGTGTTCCATCTAAGGCTGTCATAAAGACACCATATGAGATATGGACTGGGAAACAACCTAGTATGTCTTTTATGAAGATTTGGGGTTGTGAAGCTTATGTGAAACGCCAAGTTTCAGATAAGCTAGGACCCAAATCAGATAAATGCTTATTTGTGGGATACGCAAAAGAAACTAAGGGTTACTACTTCTACATTCCTAGTGAAGGCAAAGTGTTTGCTGCTAGGACTGCTGTATTCTTAGAAAAGGAATTTGTCTCTAAGAAAATAAGTGGGAGGAAAGTATAAATTGAAGAGATTCAAGTACCACAAAGTAGCAATGAGCCGATAATGGAACAAGAGCAGATACCACAAAGTGTTGTGGAGCCACCTGCTCATGTAGCGCAAGACTTGCGTAAATCAGATAGAGTACGTCACCAACCTGAGAGATATGGTTTCCTTGTGTCTTAGGAAGGGGATGTATTGCTAATGGATCAAGGTGAACCAGTGATTTACCAAGAAGCTCTTTTGAGTCCAAAATCTGAGAAATGGCTTGATGCCATGAGATCTGAAATGGATTCCATGTACACCAACAAGGTATGGACCTTGATTGAGCCACCGAAAGGGATAAAACCCATAGGGTGCAAGTGGGTTTTCAAAAGGAAAACTGACATGGATGGTAATGTAAGTAACTTTGAAGCACGGTTGGTGGCTAAAGGGTTTTACGCAAATTCATAGTATAGACTATGATGAAACCTTTTTCCCCAGTTGCCATGCTTAAATCTGTTCGGATCTTGCTTGCTGTTGCAGTTTACCATGATTATGAAATCTGGCAAATGGGTATCAAGACAACTTTCCTAAATGGAAGCCTTCTTGAAGATGTGTATATGACACAACCTGAAGTTTTTGTTATACCTGAAATACTGGAAAGGTATGCAAGTTGCAACGATCCATTTATGGATTAAAGCAAGCCTCTAGAAACTGGAATCTTCATTTTGATGAAGCTGTAAAGCAGTTTGGTTTCATTAAAAATGAGGATGAACCTTGTGTCTACAAAATGGTTAGTGACAATATAGTTGTTTTTTCTGGTTTTGTATGTAGATGACATACTCCTCATAGGAAATGACATTCCTACCCTTCAGTCTGTAAAGACTTGGTTAGGAGATTGTTTTCTATGAAAGATTTGGGCAAAGCGACCTATGTGTTAGGTATCAGGATCTATAGAGATAGATCTCAAAGATTACTTGGCCTAAGTCAAAGTACATACATAGACAAAGTGTTAAAACGGTTTAACATGCAAGATTCTAAGAAGGGATCTTTTCCTATGTCACATGGTATAAGCCTATCTAAGGCTCATTCTCCTTCCAGTAAAGAAGAGAGAGGTCGCATGAGTAAGATTCCTTATGCATTCGCTATAGGGTCTATCATGTTTGCCATGTTATGTATTTGACCAGAAATATCATATGGTTTAAACATGACTAGCAGATACCAGTCTGATCTTGGTGAAAGTCACTAGACAACAGTCAAGAACATCCTTAAGTACTTAAGAAGAACTAAGGATTCATTCTTGATATATGGAGGTGAGGAAGAGCTACTTGTAAAGGGTTGCACTGATGCTAGATTCCAAACCGATAAACATGAATAAAGATCGCAATCAGGTTATGTGTTTTGATGGTGGCGCTGTGAGCTCTAAAAATTCGAATCAGGAAACAGTCGCTAATTCTACCACATTGATAAAACCCCTTATGCAGCAGAAGCATGATGGGCACACTAGATCATTAGGCATTAGAGTAATGTCTGAATGTCTCTAGTGCAAGTGGGAGATTGTTAGGAATATGCACTAGAGACTTATATATTTATAAGCTTCCATCACTTGTATCATGTTATTATATAAAGGCATACTTATTCTTTTAGAATATAATTATTGTCCTTAGAATAGTAAGCCTAAACTTCATAAGAAATCAATCAAGTAGATGACTTGATCGTGAGATCTTATGAAGAACTATTCTTAAATAGTCCCTAGTCAAGTATCATATTAGGACAAAGATGCATTTAGACTAGTATGTGAGTTCATTGATGATCATGTCTCACAGATCATGGATATGAGATATCATGTGCTCACATAGGTACACATTAAGAGTAATGGTGTACTGGACAAACCCACCTTAAGAACGTTGCATGGATTGTTACATAAGTGTCATGGACGTTTCTTAAATTGATAAATGTTATATAAAGTCCTTTGACCTGAAATCACTACGATTCCTACACAAGGAATTATGTGTTTTGAATATCATCAAACGTTTCCTGTAACAGGGTGATCATAAAGTTGGTATTTGGACATATAATAAATTATGTGAAGGAATGTGAGTGCCCTAGATGGGATTTGTCCCTCCTATGTAACAGAAGTTATATCTGTAGGCCTCTTGATAAAGTGAGACTGCAAAATGCATGGCCATGCTCAGGAGGATAAACATGAGATGTTTATTTTCTGTACAGTCTACTTGGGGATCAAGAAAATATATTTAAATTGAACTATACAAGGTTGACACAATCCATGCCCTTGTGTTCAATTAGATATTTGGACAAAGGGACAGATCATATAAATTATTATCATAAAATAGGATTTATCAAAGTTATTGATAATCTCAATATTTGGATAGTGATGTGTTGCTAGATACCGCTCACTATTTATGATATTAAATATAAAAGGGTTTTATTTTAATATTATAACCAAATATTAAAAGCCTATTGGGTCACACGCATACAACAGCAACTAAGAAAGGATGATAATTCTAATTAAATTAAATTAGAATTATTACATAATGGGCCAGGCCCATAAGTGTGAGGGTTAAGTGAGTGAGGGGGTAAAACCCTAGCCACCACTCTATAAATAGAGCATAAGATGCACTACCCCAGAGACACATGAGCAATCACTTTTTACTCTCTAAGGCTACTAGCAGAGTTGAGGAGGGTTTCCTAGTACGGCTGTTGGCGTGGATACCAATAGAGACGTGGCTACTCTTGCCTCGTTTGTAATCCTAATAAGGTACGACCTTTCGTTTCAATACCTTTTTATGCCTTGATTCGTGTTTTCGCAAAACGATTATAACAAGGGAGGGAATCCATTTATTTCTTCTGCACCTTGACCACATGCTTGATTCCCTTCATTATAGGCTAAGGAAAGACAAAAAAAATTGGGGAGAAATCTATCTAAAAACGGCAACAGGGCAAGAATCATGTGTTCTGCGCTTCACCCTGCGCTACAGCGCAGGTTGAAGCGCGCAACGCGTTCTGCACAGCTTCAATCTTTCTCTTTTTAACTTGATCTCTCCCCGAGATTGGTTTTGGTTGATTTTTCTTTCCTTGTTTCCCTTTTCTTGATGAAATCTTGCATTTATTGAGCATCTTGGATTTAATCGGGAAGGTTGTCTACAGAATCCTTCTTTAATTGGCAGTGATATATGTTGAGTCTTAAATAAAGTATGTCAGTGAATGAATACTTTCCAAAGTCTCATACTCTCGCTTGTTTTAATGAATAACAAATATAAAAGTTCAGAAGATCATTTAAAATGAACAAATAAACTGTCATATATCTTCTGTTCTATTTCAGACTGTCTGAAGTATGTGGTCACGAATGAAGGTTGCGCATCATCTGATGAATGCTTATGCAGCTGAAGAGTTATGTATCATCTGGAAGCTTTGCATTGGAGGCTGAACCGATTGCTATCAAAGTTGACCATGCTAAGAGACGTTACTGTGTTTAAAGGACATTCTTTGTCCGGTCTAACCAATTTCAGCATCAGCGTCAGAAAAGCTTTCCTACCTTGTTCAAATGATTTGCACATTTAAGGAAATGTTGCGACTCTGCTCACCTGACTTTATCTGCGCATGCTGCTGCAAAGTCGCTTGATACTCTTTAAGGATAAAGGAGTCACAACATCTTCTGGACGCATTTAATGCTGTGAGACAACGGATAAATCATCTCACTCTATAAATACTTCTATGCGGAGCGGAAAAAAAAAGAAAAGAGAAGAGAAGAACGGAAAAAATTCAACAATATCAACTGAACTCTTACGCCGTCAAAAAATTCTGTTAAAACTCCTTGTATACATTTCATTTCATATTCTGAGTGCTATCTCAATTACTTGTACATTTGAGCGTTCATCCTATCGTGTGTGATAGTGAGTGAACAATTTCTGTTTTAGTTTTAAAACAGTTTGGTTGGTAGAGCTTGAAGAGGCTTGATAGAAAAGACTACTTGGGTAGAGCTTGAAGAGGCTTGATAGAAAAGACTACTTGGTTGGGTCTGGGTGACCCTCTGTCTGGAGAGACTGTACTCGTGTTTGTCTGAAGAGACTGTACTTGTGTGTGTTTTGGTTAGTGAAAATCCAGTGGTGGTTTGCCTCTGGGACTGGACGTAGCTCACGGGTAGTGGGTGAACCAGGATAAATCTTGACTAAGTTTCTTCTATCCCTTACTCTCTGTTATTTCAGTTTTAACTAACTACTTCGAAGGGATTGAAAAGTATTTCTGAAAATTAACCTTTTGTGAAAGATATATTTCTTAGACTTCCGCTGTATCTCTTTTATACTCAGAAGAACGAAAACCTAAGACAATAACACTTGTCTGTTGATTTTTCAAAGGAATATTTACATCTATTTTCTAAAATATTAAAGTTTCCATAGAAACACTATTCAACCCCCCTTCTAGTGTTTCCCTGTGTTTCCTACAGTTGGTATCAGAGCTTATCCTTGGGGTTAACACCTAAACAGTGTTAAGGACAACGATCTTGATGGAAGCTTCCAACAACAGACAATACATCACTAAAGGAGCCTCTATCACAAGGCCCCCAGCATTCAATGGAGTGGACTATCACTATTGGAGTGATCGTATGAAGTTGTTTATTGAGAGCAACAACATTGATGTTTGGGATGTGGTCACTGATGGAGACTATGTGCCTATGCATAACGGAGTGCCAATACCTAAGGGTGAATGGACCTTAGAGCAGAAGGCTAGAGTTCAGTTAAATGCCAAAGCCAAACTCTATCTGATATGTTCTCTGAATAAATCAGAATATGAGAAAGTTCATGGATGTTCATCTGCAAGGAGATTTGGGATACACTTGCTGCTTCCCATGAAGGGACTGAGACTGTCAAGCAACCCAAAATCAACATGCTTGTACATCAATATAAGATGTTCAAAATGGAAGAGTCTGAAACCATAGATCAAATGTTTGGGAGGTTTCAGACTATAACTAATGGACTCAGGTCTTTAGGTAGGACTTTTGAATCTGGAGATAATAATAGAAAGATTCTGAGAAGTCTGCCAAAGTCCTGGAGACCCAAAGTTACAGCCATTCAAGAAGCCAGAGACTTAAACTCTCTTAGAATGGAAGAACTGTTGGGATCTCTCAAAGTTCATGAGCTAGAGCTTAGAGAAGATGACATCAAGAAGAAATCACTGGCATTAAACTGAAAAGCCAAACAGCCTAGGCATGGCAGCATGAAAGCTATGCAAGCACAGGACACTTCAGATAGTGATATTGCGTCTGAAGATAGTTCAGAAGATGATGATCTTGCCCTTCTTAGCAAGAAAATAAAAAAATTGTTGCAAAAGAAAGGAAGATTCAGAAAATATCAACCTTCCATATCTAGGCAAGGTAAGTTAGGTAAAGACTCGTTTAGTACTGACAAAATTACTTGTTTTGAATGTAAACAGCCAGGACACGTGAAGGCTGATTGCCCAAAGCTGAATAGATCAACCTTCCAAAAGAAAAAATCTTTCAAGAAGAAGAAAGGATTGATGGCTACATGGGAAGATCAGGATGACTCCACTTCAGAGGAAGAAGAGAACAATTCAGAAGAAGCCAACTTATGCCTGATGGCAAGTTTACCATCTTCAGATAGCTCAGATTCTGAGGTAATTCCACAAACCTTGCAAGATCAGTATGATGACCTTGTTGAAAGTAGTAGAGAACTCTTTAATGAGTTCAATGAACTTTCAAGAGCTTTTTCTAAAATATCTTCAGAAAATGAAAAATTACAAATTGAAAATTTTGCTTTGAAAGAAAAACTACTTCAACAAGATCCAAGTGGTTCTGAAAATCTTGCTAAGGAAAACAAAAAACTCCAAAACAAGATCAAAGAACTAACTCTGGATCTAGCCAAATTTGTTAAAGGCACTGACAATCTGAACAGATTATTAGGATCTCAGAAGCATGTATTAGACAAAAGTGGTTTAGGTTATTCAGACTCATCTTTTTCTGAACCATTAATATTTAAAGTGCCAAATGATAGGTTTAAGAAAGGAAATGGGTGTTCCAACTGTGGTAAACCTGGACATATCAAGTCCAAATGTAGACACAGAAGGAAATCTAAACCCAATTCTAACAAAAGAGGACCCAAGAAGGTATGGGTACCTAAAAGTTTGATTGTTTATGTTGTAGATGTGTTTAACAGGACAAAAGAAACACCACAGATGGTACCTGGACAGTGGGTGCTCGCGACATATGACGGGAGAAAGGTGTTTGTTCCAAAGCCTTAGACCCAAGGCTGGAGGAGTGGTCACCTTTGGTGGAAATCAGCAAGGGAGGATCACTGGCATAGGAACAGTAGGTATGACTCCTCTATCCCTTATTAAAGATGTTCTTCTGGTTGAAGGGTTGCAACACAATCTTTTAAGTATAAGTCAACTATGTGATAGTGGATATGTTGTGTCCTTCACCAAAGAAGAATGTGTAGTCAAAGACTCTTCAGATCAAATCCTCTTTTCTGCCAAGAGACACAATAATGTGTATAAGATTAATCTAGAGGAACTTGCAAGTCAAAATGTGAAGTGTTTTATTTCCATGGAAGATGAAAAACAGATTTGGCATAAGAAACTTGGTCATGCCAGCCTGAGATTAATCTCAAAGCTAACCAAACACAATCTAGTTAAAGGCTTACCAAAGCTCTCATACAAATATGATATTTTATGTGAACATTGTCTGAAAGGGAAACAAACCAAAAATTTCTTTAAAAGCAAAAACATTGTTTCAACTAGCAGACCATTGGAACTACTTCACATGGACTTATTTGGTCCCACTAGAACTGAAAGTCTTAGTAGGAAGAAATATGGTTTGGTCATTGTTGATGACTATACAAGATTTACCTGGGTTATATTCCTCAGAAGCAAAGAGGAAACTTTCGAGAATTTCACAAGATTCTGTAAGAAGGTGCAGAATGAAAAAGGAATCTGCATATCTGCGATCAGAAGTGATCATGGTGGTGAGTTTGAAAACTCAAGCTTCAAAATGTTTTGTGATGAGAATGGGATCTCACACAATTTCTCAGTGGCAAGAACTCCCCAGCAAAATGGGGTAGTTGAGAGAAAGAACAGAAGCTTGTAAGAGATGGGCAGAACCATGCTTATTTCAAGCAATCTATCAGGATCCTTCTGGGCAGAAGCTGTTAACACATCATGTTACCTTCAGAACAGGATTTTGATAAGACCAATTCTCAATAGAACTCCATATAAATTGTGGAAAGGAAGAAAACCCAATATTTCCTACTTTCATATCTTTGGATGTGAGTGTTTTATACTCAATACTAAAGATGACTTAGGAAAATTTGATGCTAAGTCAGATAAAGGATTTTTCATTGGATATTCTGAAACCTCTAAGGCATACAGAGTTTATAACTCCATAACCTTAACAATAGAAGAATCAATCCATGTAAAATTCAATGACTATAAAGAGACTGATAGGGAACTATCAGATCTGGAAGATGATTTTGCAAGAATGGAGCTAAATTCAAAAGAAAAATCTGAAGGATCACCTGAGCATAAGTCAACACCAATGTCTGAACCTGGATCTTCTCAGACCAACATTGTTGAGTCTCAGACTAAGAATGTGTTTCCCCAAAGCCGTGACTGGAGATACAAGTCTCATCACCCAAAAGAGAAAATTATTGGAGATACCTCAGAAGGAGTGAAGACAAGAACTAAATTCAGAAGCTTGAATAATCTTGCTTTTCTTTCTGAGATTGAACCCAAAAATATCGAGGAGGCTCTGCATGATGAAGGATGGATCTTAGCCATGCAAGAAGAACTCAACCAATTTTCCAAGAGTGATGTCTGGACACTTGTGCCTAAGCCCCATGAGAAAACAATCATTGGAACCAAATGGGTGTACAGGAACAAGTTGTCAGAAGAAGGGAAAGTTGTCAGAAACAAGCAAGACTTGTTGCTCAAGGTTATAATCAGGCAAGAAGGTATTGATTTCACTGAAACCTTGCTCCAGTAGCTAGACTAGAAGCAATTAGAATTTTACTCTCCTATGCAGTAAATAATGGCATCACCCTATATCAGATGGATGTCAAGAGTGCCTTTCTCAATGGTGTTATTGAGGAAGAGGTCTATGTTAGACAACCACCAGGTTTTGAAGATACTACTTTTCCTGAACATGTTTACAAACTCAAAAAGGTTCTCTATGGTCTGAAACAAGCCCCAAGAGCTTGGTATGACAGATTGAGCAATTTCTTAATCAAAAATGGTTTTGAAAGCGGAAAAGTAGACACAACTCTTTTCAGAAAAACGTCTAACAAAGATTTCATTCTTGTTCAGATATATGTGGATGACATTACTTTTTGGTTCTATTGATTCTTCATTATGCAAGGAATTTTCTAAGCTTATGCAATCAGAATTTGAAATGAGCATGATGGGAGAACTTAAGTTCTTCTTGGACTTCAGATCAAGAAACAATCATATTGTATATGGATCCATCAAGAAAAATATACAAAAGAAATGATTAAGAAGTTCAACATGCAAGGTTGCAAGCCCATGACAACTCCTATGCATCCTTCTATTGTGTTAAACAAGGATGAAAGGGAAGAACCAATAAATCAAACTTTGTACAGAGGAATGATTGGGTCATTATTGTATCTAACAGCCAGTAGTAGACCTGATATCATGTTCAGTGTCTGTATCTGTGCCAGATTTCAATCAGATCCAAGAATTACTCACTACAAAGCTGTGAAAAGAATTTTCAGATATTTAAATGGTACTACTAATCTTGGTCTTTGCTATAAGAAGAGTAAGGATTGTAGGTTAGTTGGATTCTGTGATGCTGACTTTGCCGGAGATAGAATTGAAAGAAAATCAACCAGTGGAGGATGTCACTTCATTGGTGATAATATGATAAGCTGGTCCAGCAAAAGGCAAAGCACCATAGTACTCTCAACAGCAGAAGCTGAATATATCGCTGCAGCCAGTTGTTGTTCACAACTGCTATGGGTGAAGTATCATTTAGAAGATTTTAATATCAATGTATCTTGCATTCCTGTCATGTGTGATAATACTAGTGCAATTAACCTCTCTAAGAATCCCATTCAACATTCTAGGGCAAAGCATATAGAAATCAAGCATCATTTTATCATAGACTATGTTCAAAAAGGAGTTTTTGATATACAGTTCATTGACACTGATCATCAATGGGCTGATATATTCACAAAGCCTCTAGTTGAAGATAGATTTAAGTTTATTAGAGATAATCTAAATATCTTAGCTTTATCTGAATATAACATATGTTCTGAATATGCTTAGTATGAACATGCATCTGAATATGCTTCGTCTGAACAAGCATCTGAATTTGTATCATATGTGTCTGAAGCACTAAGTCTGATGACGTGGCAAGGTGAAACTTTTGGGTTTCCTCTCTCTTTGAGAAACTGCTCTCTACACGATTGCACGTCTTTCAAGACTGCAAAAGCTATTATAAAGGCATTCTACGGGTATTCAAGGAGAAGGCTAAATCATTTCACAAGCAACTCGTCTCACACTTCTCTACAGCTGTTCAAGTGTTCCTTGTGCCCTAAGTTTCAAAGTTTTTCTCTCTGTGTTTTCCATCGTCTTCATCTCAAGCTCTTTAATGGCACTGAAGAAGACAACCAAATCTGCGGGAGGTAAAATCGTTCCATCTAAAACTATTGACCTAGATGAACTCAATGCATGGGGTATCAACCTCCATGATAGCTTTGAAGCAGCAGGATGGACCAACTTCTTTACGGCGATTAACTGTGCTTGGCATGAACAGAGTGTTATTGAGTTCTGGAGAAATGCTAGGGATATCTCAGCCGAAGATGGTTCCTTTCAAGCCCTAGAAACCACAGTGCTAGGAAAGAAAATTTTGGTGGATGCGAATGTAATCGCCAATGCAACTCATGTCCCAAATGAAGGGGAGATGTTCTCACCTGGTTGGGAAGGAAGAAATGGTGGCATTCCCAAGTACACCAAGAAGCTTTATGGTGTGAAAGTTTTGGATGACCCGAAAAGTTCGCTTATGTACCCTAGAGTGAGGATTCCCCATGCTATACTACATTGTTGTGTGTTACCGAAGTCTGGAAGCAGCAACCATGTTTCTGAACTTGAAAGATTTTGTTTAATTCATCTGCTTGACAAGAAAGCTTTGAACTTGCCTCGAATCATCCTCTACAACATGAAGAAAAGGGTTAGTGATTCTGCAACTAGTTATACTCATACAACTCTAATCACTAAAATTCTTTTGAAGCTAAATGTTCCTATTGAGCGGCTCTATGATCACGAGAGGCTTGCTCTATTCTCTTCCTACAACATCAAAAGAATGGGGATTCGTGTAACAAAGCCATCACCAGAAAAGACTATACTGGAGGAGGCAGTGTCTGATAAAGTAGTAAGAACGGGTAGAAAAACATTGGAGATTTTGAAAGAAGTAATGCAAGAAGATGAACATTGTTCTGAGTCCGTCTCATATCTCACACATGTGAAGATTCAGAAGAAGAAGAGATCAAGACCTCAGATGAAGGGTCATGGGTCTGAAGAAATTATCATCAGACAAACTGAAGAGATTGTGAGTCAGATTGAAGAAGGCACAACCATTACTACTAAGCCTACTTATGAATCTGAAGGACAGACAAAGGACAGTAATGTGTTGACATCTGAGATCATTAAACCGATCCAGGCTACACCTTTGGCTGTCAGTATGTCTACAACTGATCTCACCAGAATTGCTGAAGAAATTGAACGAGAAGAAAGAAGACAGAAGGAGGAACAAGAAAAACAAGATTATGCCATTACTGTTGCTACGCAGCAAGCTATTCTTGAGGAAGAGAGGATTGAGCAAGCTTCAAGGCTCAAGAAAAGAAGAGCAAGTGCTCACAAAAGGAGAGTAGCTAAGAAGATCAGATTGCTTGATCCTATTTGTACAGCTTCACCAATCAGAACTAGAAGAAGCGTACAAAAGTCTGAAGCTATCAAATTCCAGGAGATAGCTGAATCACAAAGGAAGAAGACTTTGGAGGCATTGCAACAAAAGAAGAAAGCTACTACTGAAGATGCAGCTCCACCATCTCTGCAGGACATTCAGGTTTCTAAACCTCTTCCCCCACCATCACCTGAACCTGTACCTGAATTTTCAGAGGATTCTCAGGTTGAGGATGAAGAAAATGCTGAATGCGTATGGTTTGGAGGCAATCTCTCTAAGGTGATTTTGTTGAAAGCCAAGACCAGAGATTACAGCAGAAAACAAACTCAGGATCTTGCATTGTCTGTTCAGACTGATCAGCAAATAATGTGGGCTGCTGAAGTGCCTCACCAATATTATAATGTTCCTATAGTTGAAAGGCCAAGAGTGCTTAGTTTTCCAAATCTATTTGAGGAACTTAGTTACTTCAGAGATCATCCACCTCTCAAATTTCATGATCTATCCAAATATCAGCTGGAACAGAAAGGTTGTGTAGCTGATGCTCTTGAAAAAATTAGAAGTGGAGTTGTTACAGCCAAACACAAGTGGCGTCTACTGGATCCTTTCACAGATGATAAAGTTTGCTTTAAAGACTGGGTCGTTGTGAACATATTGTGTCTGGAATCTGAACTGGTGGACAATTTATGTCAGAAGTACTTTGGTCAAAGCGGATTCATCCCACCTTCCAGGATCCATATCAAGCCATACACTGAAATTAAGGTATGCCCTGATGGAATTATACCTAGGCTACCTTATGCTGATGAATTGAAGCTAAAGAAGAAGAAGCAGAAGATTGTAGCATCAACTTCGGTTGAAGGACCAAGGGTCCTATCTGATTAGGACTGGAAGTTCTTAGCTAAAGAAGTTGCTGCAGCAGGAGGTATGGATCATTCTCTATACAATGCCACGTGGGACTATCACTTGAAAATTGTAGAGAAAGAAGGCAGCTGCTCAGGCACGAATTGGGATGACAATGATTCCATGGTCAAAGCTGGAAAGAATAGTACTCTTGAGACTCCCACATTCTTCAGAGGTAGATTCCCTTCATATAACTGGGATCACCATAATTTTCATTATAACTGGGAAGTTATGCAGTATGTTCTTGATCAACCACGGTTTATCAAGGTGACTGATGCCAGGAAGTTCAATCTTCCTCCTGGGTTTCATTTCTTCAAATACTATGGCAAGCAAATCACCCTGGTATTCTATGAAGACAATCTGGAAGTTGAACTATATGCTCTGACAGAGGAGAATTTTGTTCTACGGGCTCAAAATGCAGAATTAATCCAAAAGGCAGAACATATTCTTGAAGTCCAACATCAAATCAGGACCAATCAGACTGAACTCAAGGATGCAATGATTGCGGCATTAGAGGAAATCAAGCTCGCTTTGCCACAGATAGTAGAGCAAGCAGTGAAGAGTTTTCAACCCGGTTCATGATGTTGCTGTCATCTGACGTGCTTTAGATTGCATCATATTGTGTTTATATCTATGAATGCTATATCTTTGAGTGAATGCATCATTTTGTGTTTATATGTTGTCATTTGTCTGTTGTTGTTGCTTCATTATATCTGTGACTACCCTTTTTCATTGATGACAAAAAGGGGGAGTATATTGTGATGTGAGCTAACAAAGTATGCAGGGGATATGAGCTAACACAGTATGCAGCGGATGAACATGTGAACATGCTCTGAAAAAGAGATGCAGGATAAACACTTCAGAATACGATGCAGAACTCAGGGGGAGTCTTTGGTTGAGGGGGAGTTATCTTCTAACCCTAAAACTTTTTCAGATTCTCTCACATAGTTATATTTGTCATCATTAAAAAGGGGGAGATTGTTGAGTCTTAAATAAAGTATGTCAGTGAATGAATACTTTCCAAAGTCTCATACTCTCACTTGTTTTAATGAATAAGAAATATAAAAGTTCAGAAGATCATTTAAAAATGAACAAATAAATTGTCATATATCTTTTGTTCTATTTCAGACTGTCTGAAGTATATGGTCGCGACTGAAGGTTGCGCATCGTCTGATGAATGCTTATGCAGCTGAAGAGTTATGTATCATCTGGAAGCTTTGCATTGGAGGCTGAACCGATCGCTATCAAAGTTGACCATGCTAAGAGACGTTACTGTGTTTAAAGGACATTCTTTGTCCGGTCTAACCAATTTCAGCATTTGCGTCAGAAAAGCTTTCCTACCTCGTTCAAATGATTTGCACATTTAAGGAAATGCTGCCACTCTGCTCACCTGACTTTGTCTGCGCATGCTGCTGCAAAGTCGCTTGATACTATTTAAGGATAAAGGAGTCACAACGTCTTCTGGACGCATTTAATGCTGTGAGATAACGGATAAATCATCTCACTCTATATTTACTTCCATGCGGAGCGGGAAAAAAAGAAGAAAAGAGAAGAGAAGAACGAAAAAAATCAACAATATCATCTGAACTCTTACGCTGTCAAAAAATTTTGTTAAAACTCTTTGTACACATTTCATTTCATATTCTGAGTGTTATCTCAGTTACTTGTACATTTGAGCGTTCATCCTATCGTGTGTGATAGTGAGTGAACAATTTCTGTTTTAGTTTTAAAACAGTTTGGTTGGTAGAGCTTGAAGAGGCTTGATAGAAAAGACTACTTGGGTAGAGCTTGAAGAGGCTTGATAGAAAAGACTACTTGGTTGGGTCTGGGTGACCCTGTGTCTGGAGAGACTGTACTCGTGTTTGTTTGAAGAGACTGTACTTGTGTGTGTTTTGGTTAGTGAAAATCCAGTGGTGGTTTGCCTCTGGGACTGGACGTAGCTCACGGGTAGTGGGTGAACCAGGATAAATCTTGGCTAAGTTTCTTCTATCCCTTACTCTCTGTTATTTCAGTTTTAACTAACTACTTCGAAGGGATTGAAAAGTATTTCTGAAAATTAACCTTTTGTGAAAGATATATTTCTTAGACTTCCGCTGTATCTCTTTTATACTCAGACGAATGAAAACCTCAGACAATAACACTTGTTTGTTGATTTTTCAAAGGAATATTTACATCTATTTTCTAAAATATTAAAGTTTCCATAGAAACACTATTCAACCCCCCTTCTAGTGTTTCCCTGTGTTTCCTACAATATCTTTATTAATTGCTCTCAAATAATCTTCAAATCTTCATTAAATGTCTTCAATTAAACTTCAAATCTTGCAGATGTCTCCCTTATTTAATGTTATCTCTCCTTCATATCAAATATTTGCAATATTCTGCAAAAATCAGCACAATTTATATCAAAATAGAATCAAATTCAAATTCAAGATTAATAAATACAATTTATCTAATATTAAATAAAAAGGGATTATTTCGGGGTAAAAATACCATTTTATCCTTGATAAGTGAACTAAAAAGTGCTCTAATTTATCATATAATTTTCACTTATCAAAATACCCCCCAACTTAACTTCTTGCTTGTCCTCCAGCAAGAGACCTCTTTGCAATCAAGAAATCAATTCTATCCCCTGAATAACTAAAAATTCAAAAACAAATTCAAGGAACTTTTCATCATCTTTATGTTAAGCAGCAGTCACTTTCCAAACATAAAAAAAATTCAAGATTAAGGGATGTTACCAATCATCAATCAGAATAGAACACAAACTTCAATCAAACTTCTCAAAAATAGCAATTAAAGTAGTAAGTGATAAACCAAGGAAATCTCTCATTCTCACGGGTAAGTGTTTCCCTCAATCTTTTTCACCACCGTTGAACAACTAGAATTGATAGTCGTTTCCAATATCTGAACCTGCAAGTAGTTAATATGGATCAAAAGGTCTTTCCTTTGGTTGTAATGAGGCTGGGCTATCAAGAAACCATGGTTTTTCTAGATATGCAAAGAACACTTTGAATAGAGAGCATCTTGTGATTGTGCTTGGGATTTCTCTCCATTCACCTGGTCATTCTTGAATTGTCACCCTTTTTCGGCTTGGCCTCTTTATTTGAAGAAGTACTCCCCCCAACTTATTTAATTTCCACACTTTTGTGCAGATTTTTTTTTTGGATCATAAACAATAACATAGAAAATTTATTTATGGGGGAGTATTCTTCTTTGTGATTTTCTTGTGCCTGCTCTTTGAATCTCTTCGACCTTTTAATTCACCAACCTCTTGTCTCATGTTGTTGTGGTGCACCTTGCTCTCTATCCCAAGTGTTAAGGGACAGGATATAATTATTAAATATGGCTAGGGTGTATCAAAAGAAATATTAAAGGCTAAAATGGGCAATCAATAAATGGAAACATTTAATCAAGGTTGGCTATTTGGCACTAAGCAAAATATTATAATCACAAAATATGCCTTTATCACTTCCATATCTTCCACTAGCAAGACAAAATTCAGAAACTCAAGCAATAACAGTTGACAAGCAGCGGTGAAAAGCTCTCAATTTCAGTGTTTGGGCTCTCAGCTCACCGGTTATTGGTTAAAATTTCCTTGATAATGCACTTACTGGTTTTAATTAACTATCCTGATAGGTTCTCTTGAGAAGTATCCTAATTCTAACTGATTATGGAATTAATCACAAAACCCTATCATTTTTCCTAATCTGGTTAGTTAAATTACCTAATTACAGAGAATTTTGAGAAAGTTTCCTTAAATCTTAATTTCCTAAAATCCTAAAAATTTTAAAAATTCTGAAAATTTTAAAAAAAATGAAATACAAAACAAAAATCCTAATTAACTAAAAAATATTCTATAAAGTAATAGAAAATAAAAGAAAAACTAAAAGAAAGAAAACACCAGTATTGTTCGTATAGAATCTCCTCGCGGCGTTCTCCGGTCGAAGACGTTGAAGCTTCTCGCAGTCCACGGCGGTGCACGGCGGGGCAGGGTGTACCTGCAGGGACTCCGATGCTTAAGTTAGTAAGGATTATAATCAGAGTGTATATAATATAGAATGTGTACCTGAAAATTGCCTCCTGCAATGTATTTATAGAGGAAATAAGGAGGGAAAATCTGTTAGTTAGTTGTAACCGTTTTCAGTCAGTGTAATGACACGCTTCACCGAGATATAAGCATACGCGCCCAAAATATAGTCGGTTAATGGGTCGAGGTATATTTACCTCCAGAACAGATGCCCCCTAAGTCGGGTGCTTTGATATAAAGTATCTGACTTGAAATAGTCCAGGGTCATTCAGCCGGCTTGATACGTTCTGTAATCAATCGGGATAAACCGGATCGGAGTCCCGCAATCAAAATGATGTACTTCGTCGAAGTCGGCAGCGTTGGTTAGGTGCAAATGACTACACGTGTCATGTATAGTCGATCCAGATAATCTCCATTTTGGTAAAGATGGTTGATTTCGGCTCAGCATGGGATCAAGCCCAGATTGTTTGCATAACGACTTTACATCTGTTAAATCCGGGAACAACGTCGGCCCCAAAGTGTCAGAAGAGATGCCCCCAAGTTGATATTAAGTCGGTACAAGTCATTTGTTGAAGTCGGTTTTATCTAGGGTGCTCATATTGATGTATCTTTCAAGGAATTGATTCTGAGATGATAATAAGAAATCTGTGATCTCAAAGAACTGGGTCTGAGATGATAATTCTGGGTGCCAAGGAATTAAGTCCGACATGGATATCCGGGGTCTCACAGAACTGAGATGAGGAACATAATCCGAAGTAAATCAAGAAACAAATATAATAATCAAGGGACTGAGCCCGAAATGCTCGAGGGACTAAGCCTGAGATGCTCAAGGGACAAGCCCGAAATGTCTCGGAGCGTATCCAAGATCATCAATCGTATCTGGGTCCGTCGAGGGACTAAGCCCGAAATGTCTCAAGGAATGAATCCGAGATCGTCGAGGGACTACGGCCGAAATGTCTCGGAGCGTATCCAAGATCATTAATCATGTCTGTGATCGTCGAGGGGCTAAGCCCGAAATGTCTCGGAACGTATCCAAGATCATTAATCATGTTCGTGATCATCGATGGGCTAAACCCGAAATGTCTCGGAGCGTATCCAAGATCATTAATCATGTTCGTGATCGTCGAGGGGCTAAGCCCGAAATCTGAAGAGCTTGTGTATCCGAGATAAATCCAAGATGAGCAGTAGGTAATCCTTGCACCTTCTCCGTTTTAATCCGAGGAGTGATCCGTGAAAAATGTAATTACATGGATGAATATTTAGTAGTTGTCAGCAGTCGCAACATATCTGAATAAGGATGATATTGAGAATTCCGCTTGCCGACATGGTAAAGACCACCTGTCAAGACAAAAAGGGGTGGTAGGGTGTAATTTTCTGTTAACGTCGTGTGTAGGTAGTTATGAATACATCTCGGATGCGGCATGTCGACTCGTAAGTCCGAATGATATCGGACCATAAAACAGAATGAGCACGTCCTTTCTTTCAAGAGATGTATCAGGAAAGGTGTCTAAAAGAAATGAACTAATAAAATGACCTATGAAGAAAGTTGGGGTAAACCTTTAACGAAGTTGCTAGCACATTCAAGGCCCCACTGGGATTTAATTATTATGGCATGGATCGGATGAAATCCAAGATGCAATGCCTTTGTAATTTTAACAAGCCATCTGCCTCAACACAATCCCTTGAGCAAACAACTGATGCCACGCCAAACGCACGGAAGAACAAGTCGAAACAGAGGAGGAAAAGGAGTGCCTCTTCATGAAAGGGTTGGCTGCAGGGACACCTCCATTGATTAGGAAAATCTCGTGCAAGTGGCCGAGAAGAACAAGGGAATCCCCGTTGAGAAGTGCGCTCAGGTTATGACAGTTTTGAAGCTGCGTATGGATGCTCATGTCGTCCGCCATGAACCCAATTTCAGAGCTGAGAAGGCCACGGACCAAAAGCCAATGTCGAAATTGAAATATGCCATGAAGCCACTGGTGATGACAACAATGTTTCCGCGAAGTTTAAATGGAGCATCTCGGGTAACCAAACCGGGATGAGAAAGATTTGATTTATTCCTCCAAGTGTCTTCCATTAAGATGAGATTCACATTGGATAATCCATTTCGAGCAAATATCAATCCAGAACAATCTTAATGAATAAGCCTTCAAATGAATGATAGCCATAAAACTTCCTTGCTCGCAAGTTGAAGTGGTGTATCTGAGCATGGCACACGCATATAAGGTAAAGCCCCATGTATGTGTAAGCAAGTCTGCTGGCCATGAGTTGAACTATACAGATATCCGTGCCTGGGATAGGCGGTGCCATGTGATAATCGATGGAGACAATACGAACATTAAAAATCTCTGAATTCGATTGTGAATCAATCCTTGAGCATATCGGATCATCATCTCGGAAATTTGGCTCGAAAATAATCAAGGTTGCGGGGGCAATCAAATCAGATTGTTCTGGTTTTTAGTGGTTCAAACTCCCAACTCTGACGTGCATCATAATAGCTTTGTTAAGTGACCCTGATTCCCATTACAACTCGTTTTGATTCCCTAAAAATCCAGTAAACGCAGTGCGGTGACAAGAGGAGTGCACTATACCGAGAGCAAAGTGCTTCAACTGGAGTTTTTAGCCTGGAGTCCTCCAACGCAAAGATAAACGAGGGTTGTGTCTCATGCTTAACACGTTGGTTAAAGCTTTAGGAGTAGCATTGACTGTCATCCAATTCCTTCTCTTGTCCAGTAAAAAGGTTAGCGCAAATCCTTCAAGTGTGTATGTTGGATTCAAAAAGATCAATATCAGCAGCTACTCCTAGCAAGATCTTGCTCTGGAGTGAGTATTAATCTTGGAGTATTAGCTCGAAATTACATCTTAGATTTGTTGGTAGCAGCCAGAAGAACAGGGTATTCTCATCGCTGTTTCGAACTGATGGCATCTTCCACTGTTCCGATAGCTATCTCGGATCTTGGCATATCACCCAGCCATTCTGCAATGTGATGATCTACACATCTCCACATAAGATTTATACAACTCCCTAAGGTTTGTATCTCGGATTGATCAAGAGGTTGATTTCGGAAAGCACATTGATCAAAGATTATTTTCATTGATTTCGGAAACTTGTTTCCTTTGATTTCGGACCATGACGTGCCAACTTGAAAGGAAATGCAACTCGGATTGACGTGTCGGCTCATAGAGAGAGTAAAACAAACCATTCTCCCATTTGAACTTTTAACAGCGATGGGTAATTAAAGATCACCATTCCTTGTGCCAACAATGTTGATCGTTGGATGTCGGCATGTGCAGACTCGGTCAAGCTTGTTGACGAGAAGCATCAAGCTGGAGTCGGAATATACGCTTCTTAAATTGCGACTAGTGTAAACACGTCACAGGATTCGACAAAGGTGTCTGAGGGAAACTGATATCATCAAAGAAGAATTTTATCAGTTTTTTTCTTATATAAGCTGCACATGAACTGGCAACTGGCCAAAGAACACTTCAGCTGCTCGGAATGTAATTATCATGTCCAATAAGAGTTTCCCAAATTCCAACGAGCCAAGGCGAACCCATATACTTATTCTTGGAAGAAAAATCAACGTGTCCAACCCAGACTTTTCGAAACAATTATACAATGTAATTATACCAATGAACACGGAATGCATCTCGGAATATAATACCTCAATGATCAAGGAATTTCATCTCGTCACTTTAATATACATTGATCACGAAATTCACTTGGGGCATGTGATATTTCAATGATCACGAAATTCATCTCGGCACGTTAGATGGCGACACGTTATATGTCGAGTTACGATGCCTTAGATGGCGGCATGTGGTTAAAATCACGTTCTATCATGGGATGCGTTCTTCAAATCCTTGGAACCGATATCTTGCCAAAAGTATATCCAGCTCACGGCAATATTAAAGAAATTCCGATCATTATCATAAAGCCATCATGTTGGTAAATATTAAAGAAATTCCGAACCAGTGGCATGTTTTCAACAAGTATATTCTGAAATTTTTGGAGGCCCTCTGCATCTCATGTGCATCTCGGAATTATATCTTAGAATGAAATTGTATTACGTTATGTTACGTACCTGCTAAGCTCGGCCAGGGGAAGCCCGGAGAGGTAGACCTGACACACCTAGCAGGACCCCTAGCTCGACTAAGGGAGGAAATCAGATAGAAAAGGAAAGAGCTGATATTAAGCAGCCTAATAGCAGAATCAATGCATGTTGTCCCCCAATCAGCAAATCATGCCATATATAGAAGATACCCCCAACGCTTATAAAAGGAGGGGCGTAGGCAGCATCAAACACACACACTAGCTTCTTCACTTGGCCTAGTTGTACCATCCGAGTAGAATTTAGGCTTTATAAGAACATTTGGCGCCCATCGTGGGGCTCTGGTAAAACTCTCCCAGAGAACCACAAGTATTCCAAAAATGGTTAGAACGAGGTCAAGCAACAACAATGGAGAAGACCCAACATTGCATGAGCTTGTTCACCAACTCGAACAACTTGTTCACCAAAGAGTGCTAGAGGAGAAGGGTTGCGGTAAAACTTTTTCCGCTAGCCACAAGTGAAATACGAATTTCTGTTTGGGAAAAATGGTGAACCTCTCCATCGAGCGAGTGGTGCTTAGATAAGTTTTTCCTTAACTTAGTTACTCTTCATAATCATTGATATATACATGCTATTGATATTCATTCCTTTATCTAAATATACATTGTTGATTTATATTTAGTGACGTACAACAATATGTATTTAATTGCTTACAATCATTCGTACCACTAGTGATAATATGTATTTAATATGTATTTTACTCAACAGTTTTTGCAATAAATACTCTATCAAATTAAATATTTCAGTCAATTATGTAATAAAATTAATTCAGTCAAATAAAGTCAGATTCATATTTCTATATATGTTTTTCTACGTGATGTCAATCATCATTATTAGTTGATTGATGTTATCTCCTATGATTTCTCCAATTGTCATACACTTATGATTTCCTTAATTATCATATTATGGAGCATGAATCTCAATATGAAATGACTAAACATTATCTCAATAATTAGTCTCGATTCACAGTATATTGGAATGCGTGCTTTCAAATGTTTTTATTTGAAATAAGATGCAAAGTAGCATGAAAAATATTATATTCACACTATTATTGATCTAGTTACTCAATATCAACGTTTTTTAACATCAAATTATATCTTGGAAAAGAAATACATAGATTTAATTCCTTGCAGACCAGGTCGACCTGCTTCAGCCCAAATGACCAGGCCGACCTGCTTCCGTCCAAATGACTAGGCCGACCTGCTTCAGCCCAAATGACTTCATCAGACCGACCAACTCCAGTCTAAATGACCAGGCTGACCTGCTTTAGTCCATATGACTAGGCCGACCTGCTTCAGCCCAAATGACTTCATCAGACCGACCTACTCCAGTCTAAATGACCAGGCTGACCTGCTTTAGTCCAGATGACTGGGCCGACCTGCTTCAGCCCAAATGACTTCATCAGACCGACCTACTTCAGTCTAAATGATCAGGCAGACCTACTTCAGATTAAATACCTTTTAAGTCCAAAGGACCCGACCGACCTCATCAGGCCGACCTACTTCACGCCAAAGGATCAGGTAGACCTACTTCAGATTAAACACATTTTAAGTCCAAAGGACCCGACCGACCTCATCAGACCTACCTACTTCAGCCGAAAGGATCAGGTAGACCTACTTTAGATTAAACACATTTTAAGTCCAAAGGAACTGACCGACCTCATCAGACCTACCTACTTTAGCCCAAAGGATCAGGCAGACCTACTTCAGGTTAAACACATTTTAAGTCCAAAGGACCCGACCGACCTCATCAGACCGACCTACTTCAGCCCAAAGTATCAGGCCGACCGACTTTATCAACTTAAATACATTTCAGTCCAAAGGATCAGCAGACCTACTTCAGGTTAAACA
Source organism: Sesbania bispinosa (assembly GCA_026901365.1). Taxonomy (NCBI): domain Eukaryota; kingdom Viridiplantae; phylum Streptophyta; class Magnoliopsida; order Fabales; family Fabaceae; genus Sesbania; species Sesbania bispinosa. The sequence continues at coordinate 345,967 of QLOH01000246.1, forward strand.
TACATTTTCAGTACAAAGTACCGGGCCGACTTATTTCAGATTAAACGTACAAAGTATCAGGCCGACCGACTTTATCAACTGAAATACATTTCTGTCCAAAGGATCAGCCGACCTACTTCAGGTTAAACATACATTTTCAGTACAAAGTATCAGGCCGACCTACTTCAGGTCAATTAGGCCGACCGACTTCATCAACATAATTAAATATATTTCAGTCCAAATGATCAGCCAACCTACTTCAGGTTAAACATTCATTTTCAGTACAAAGTACCCGGGCCGACCTACTTCAGGTTAAATATATTTCAATCTAAAGGTTCTCTAATACCCTAAAAACCGAGTAATATCTCGGGGTAACGGGTTGAATTCATGAAGTTTGACAAAGGTTATCCAGTACCCTAAAAACCGAGTTGTATCTCGGGGTAACGGGTTGACTTCGCCTACCTCTCAAAAGATTCTCCAAATCCCTAAAAACCGAGTTGTATCTCGGGGTAACGAGTTGACTTCGCCTACTTCTCCAAAGATTCTCTAAATCCCTACAAACCGAGTTATATCTCGGGGTAACGGGTTGACTTCGCCTACCTCTCCAAAGATTCTCCAAATCCCTAAAAATCGATTTGTATCTCGGGGTAACGGGTTGACTTCGCCTACCTCTCCAAAGATTCTCCAAATCCCTAAAAAATCGAGTTGTATCTCGAGGTAACGGGTTGACTTCGCCTACCTCTCCAAAGATTCTCCAAATCCCTAAAAACGAGTTGTATCTCTGGGTAACGGGTTGACTTCGCCTACTTCTCCAAAGATTCTCCAAATCCCTAAAAACCAAGTCCAATTCTTGGGGTAACGAGTTAAAATAATTCTCCAAAGGAATAGTTGCTCCGCCAAATACATGCTCTAAAAACTGAGTTGTATCTCAGGGTAACGAGCTTATACTCTAAAAACCAAGTCCAAAACTTGGGGTAACGAGTTAAATTTATTCTCCAAAAGGAAGAGCTGCATCTCCAAAATTACGCTCTAAAAACTGAGTTGTATCTCAGGGTAACGAGCTTATACTCTAAAAACCAAGTCCAAAACTTGGGGTAACGAGTTAAAATAAATCATAATTTTTCTATGTTATTGAGAAGGAACAGCTCATCATTACGCCGAGCTGACACCTATAGAGTGTCACCTCTACTTCAAGCTTCCAGGTTTTTTACTTGGTTATTATTCATAATTTCTCCAAGTTATTGGAGAAAAGGCTCCTCATTACGCCGAGCTGACACCTATAGAGTGTCACCTCTACTTCAAGCTTCCAGGTTTTTTACTTGGTTATTATTCATGATTTCTCTAAGTTATTGAAGAAAAGGCACCTCGGCTTACCTAGCTGACACTAAGAATCCAGGTTCAGCACTGGATTATTATTTCAATTTAATATACGAGAGTGTCACCTCAGCTTACCTGGCTGACACCAAGAATCCAGGTTCAACACTTTATTATTATTTCAAGTTATTATACGAGAACGTCACCTCGGCTTACCTGGCTGACACCAAGAATCCAGGTTCAACACTTTATTATTATTTCAAGTTATTATACGAGAACGTCACCTCGGCTTACCTAGCTGACACCAAGAATCCAGGTTCAACACTTGATTATTATTTCAAGTTATTATACGAGAGCGTCACCTCGGCTTACTTAGCCGACACCAAGAATCTAGGTTCAACACTTGATTATTATTTCAAGTTATTATACGAGAGAGTCACCTCAGCTTACCTGGCTGACACCAAGAATCCAGGTTCAGCACTTGATTATTATTTCAAGTTATTATACGAGAGCGTCACCTCGGCTTACCTGGCTGACACCAAGAATCCAAGTTCAACACTTGGTTGTTATTTCTGATCCATTATTCTCTCCAAGTCATTACAAGGAAGTATCACCTCGCTACGCCAAGCTGACACCATTGAGTGTCACCTCTGCCTACTTGGCTGATAATTTAAAATCCAAGTTCAAAACTTGGTTAATATTTTGATTAAGTTATTTTGCTAAGTATGATCTCAGGATAGCGAGCTCACACCTCAACCGATCTCACATCTCAAAAATCCAAGTCCAGAACTTGGTTAATATTTTGATTAAGTTATTTTGCTGAGTATGACCTCAGGATAGCGAGCTCACACCTCAACCGATCTCACATCTCAAAAATCCAAGTCCAGAAGTTGGTTAATATTTTGATTAAGTTATTTTGCTGAGTATGACCTCAGGATAGCGAGCTCACACCTCAACCGATCTCGAATCTTAAAAAGCCAAGTCCAGAACTTGGTTAATATTTTGATCAAGTTATTTTGCTGAGTATGACCTCAAGGTAGCGAGCACACACCTCTACCGACCTAACATCTCAAAAAGCCAAGTCCAGAACTTGGTTAATATTTTGATTAAGTTATTTTGCTGAGTATGACCTCAGGTCAGCGAGCACACACCTCTACCAACCTCACATCTCAAAAAGCCAAGTCCAGAACTTGGTTAATATTTTGATTAAGTTATTTTGCTGAGTATGACCTCAGGATAGCGAGCTCACACCTCAACCGATCTCACATCTCAAAAATCCAAGTCCAGAACTTGGTTAATATTTTGATTAAGTTATTTTGCTGAGTATGACCTCAGGATAGCGAGCTCACACCTCAACCGATCTCACATCTCAAAAAGCCAAGTCTAGAACTTGGTTAATATTTTGATTAAGTTATTTTGCTGAGTATGACCTCAGGGTAGCGAGCACACACCTCTACCGACCTCACATCTCGAAAAGCCAAGTCCAGAACTTGGTTAATATTTTGATTAAGTTATTTTGCTGAGTATGACCTCAGGGTACCGAGCTCACACCTCAACCGATCTCACATCTCAAAAATCCAAGTCCAAAACTTGGTTAATATTTTGATTAAGTTATTTTGCTGAGTATGACCTCAGGATAGCGAGCTTACACCTCAACCGATCTCACATCTTAAAAAGCCAAGTCCAGAACTTGGTTAATATTTTGATTAAGTTATCTTGATGAGTATGACCTCAGGGTAGCGAGCACACACCTCAACCGAGCTCACACATATGAGATCCAAGTCTAATACTTGGATAATATTTTAATTATTTTGCAGAAGAACGACCTCACGTCATCGAGGTCAGACATCAGAAATCCAAGTCTAATACTTGGATAATATTTTCATTTATCTTACAGAAATACGACCTCACGTCACCGAGCGCACACATCGAAAATCCAAGTTTAATTCTTGGTTAATAATTTCATTAAGTTATTTGGCTTAGGTCACCGAGCTCACACGTCAAAAGTCCAAGCCTAATACTTGGTTAATATTTTTATAATCATGGTCTCATGATGCCGAACTCATATCTCAAGAATCCAAGTCCAAAAACTTGGTCAATTTCTGGATTATGTTACTAAGCTCATACCTAGACGAGTCTAAAAACTTGATTGATTTATCGAGTTATTCTGTTGGAAAAGTGCTTCGACATACCGAGATAACACCTCATGGTTTCATTTTTTGGTTTCTATTTAAACTAAGTTGTATGGACACAGGGTGCTAGAGTTACAAACTACACTTTGAGGATTGCAAAACAAAGCTTATTCAAGAATCATTACACTAGAAGACTGCCAACCACGCACAAGATTACTCAAATGATACAAATTTCCTATCACTATAAAAAATAAAAAGTAAGGAGCTGATGCTACCAAAGATGACTCTTAGATTACACCAGAAGACTACTGCCTGTACCAAGCAGCAACTCTTAACGCCATCCCCTTTAAGGCATGTTACGTACCAGCTAAGCGCATACTTTCTCTGAACAAGTCGGTCAGGATGAGCTCAGATCAATACCAATCAGAAGTGTCACAACAAAAACGATTAAGCTACTTCACTGTATAAACACTTTGTAGCTTGGGAGGCTTTTGTTGCGTACTGGCTAAGCTCGTACTTTCTCTGAACAAGTCGGTCAGGATGAGCTCAGATCAATACCAATTAGAAGTATCACAACAGAAACAATTAAGCTACTTCACTGTATAAACACTTCGTAGCTTGGGAGGCTTATGTTACGTACTAGCTAAGCTCGTACTTTCTCTGAACAAGTCGGTCAGGATGAGCTCAGATCAATACCAATCAGAAGTATCACAATAGAAACAATTAAGCTACTTAACTGTATAAACACTTCGTAGCTTGGGAGGCTTATGTTACGTACTGGCTAAGCTCGTACTTTCTCTGAACAAGTCGGTCAGGATGAGCTCAGATCAATACCAATCAGAAGTATCACAACAGAAACAATTAAGCTACTTCACTGTATAAACACTTCGTAGCTTGGGATGCTTATGTTACGTACCTGCTAAGCTCGGCCAGGGGAAGCCCGGAGAGGTAGACCTGACACACCTAGCAGGACCCCTGGCTCGACTAAGGGAGGAAATCAGACAGAAAAGGAAAGAGCTGATATTATGCAGCCTAATAGCAGAATCAATGCATGTTGTCCCCCAATCAGCAAATCATGCCATATATAGAAGATACCCCCAACACCTATAAAAGGAGGGGCGTAGGCAGCATCAAACACACACACACTAGCTTCTTCACTTGGCCTAGTTGTACCATCCGAGTAGAATTTAGGCTTTGTAAGAACACGTTATTATGTCGGTTCTGGCCTCGGAATTTGACATGATCTTAGAAACTGGAAAAATCAGAGATTCTCCTCTACATCATAAATTCTTACACGCACTGGTATTGAAGTTCGGACTCCGATAGTCTCCAAGTTCCCCTTCATAGTAGTTTCCTTACTTCTAAGGTGTCCAGCCTCGGACTTGGCCATTTCAGAACTACGAATATTGAATGCATATCTGAGATCAGAAAGCAAAGTCAACTACCCGGATTTGGTTGATCTATATTACGGAATCTGCATCTCGGCAATATTCCTAATCGCCTCCATCCTTCAAGCATCTGTGCCTTGCTGGAGCAGCATAAGCTTTCGTTCTTATCTGTATGGACTTAAGCCTTCGGCCAATGCACAACGGCCTCTTCCCCTCCATCTTGGGATAACAATTTTCAAACTTATAACCGAACACACATATAGCGAGACAGATAACGACCACAAGAGCCATGGTCACAGGTCTCTGATGGAATATTATTTTTTGATCCCGACATATGATAATCCCAGTTTCTTGGACCTGTATTAACTTGCATCTCGGATAAAATATAAAATTATATAACATTTTGATTATAAAACAGAACCTGACTTTAGTGGAGTCCGCGACTATCTCGGGCATCCCAGACAAGTTGATGTCGGAATTAACTCGGAATTAAAAGCCAGTTACATCACCTCGGCGAAGAAGATAGCTTCAAATATATTTACGTGTTACCAAACAAAAGCTGAAATTTCATCTAAACTTGAATTTCATCATTGCATTAAGTCGGTGTGAGTAAGACTACGATTCTTGATTTCTTGCGTTGCGCCGGAACAAAGATCAAGCAAGTAAAAATGTCGAGTATAAGGGTTTGTGCGTGATTCCGTGTCGAATGTGTCATACTCAGACAAGGAAGTTGATGCCGAAACTTGATAAGCAGAGCACCAAAGCGCTCAATCTTGATCTCATCTTCGAGAAGAACATCATCACATGCTTCTGCCGGTAACCTCAAGAATGGTCCCAAGAAAAAGAAAGGTCGCGGAGAAAAATAGCACAAGATCTCCCTATGTTAGATAAAACATAGAAATACATAATTGAATTCGAAATTACCCGGAAAGGGATGAAGAAGCTGTGGAAGCGTGGTTGCTCGCCGGAGAAGCCGCCAAGATCTTAGAGGAGAATTCTAGGAGGAGAATTTTTATGAACCGAATGAAACAGAAGGATGAATAGAGTGTTCCCCCTCCAGAGATGATCTTCCGGATTCTTCAACAAGATTCTCGAAGAAGATGGAGATCCAAAAAGCGTTTCTCATTTCCCACAGACGGCGCCAATGTTCGTATAGAATTTCCTCGCGGCGTTCTCCGGTCGAAGACGTTGAAGCTTCTCGCAGTCCACGGCGGAGCACGGCGGGGCAGGGTGTACCTGCAGGGACTCTGATGCTTAAGTTAGTAAGGATTATAATCACAGTGTATATAATATAGAATAATGTGTACCTGAAAATGGCCTCCCGCAATGTATTTATAGAGGAAATGTGGTGGGAAAATCTGTTAGTTAGTTGTAACCGTTTTCAGTCAGTGTAATGACGCGCTTCACCGAGATATAAGCATGCGCGCCCAAAATATAGTTAGTTAATGGGTCGAGGTATATTTACCTCCAGAACAAGTATCAATCTTCATCCTCTGTATCCTGTGAGTCCTTGTCCTGCTGCTGCTCCACCTCCCCCTGGATGAATAGGCCTGTCCCCAGGCCACTGCAAGAATATCCGGAACTCTTCAAGCAGCATGCTTGGGTATGGGTCTAGTACTCCTAATTGGTTTGAGGTCAACTGGTCTTTATACTTTGCAACGGTCTATGCAATTCATGAAGAACATGGAATCCTACCAATTTACATGCATAAATAATTACTCTCTTGACAACAAAATTTCACTGCAATTGGTAATGCATTCCTAAAAACAGAACATACTCATTTGTTTTGCAAGCATTCAATTAATCCATGGAAAGTGAAAGTTAAAATTTTTGGAAGAAACAGAGCATAACACTTTCAAATTTAATAACTCACAAAACAAAGAGCATTTCAATTCAGCAAATTGTTCTTTATGTTCCACACAGCCAGAATCACATAGCAATAATCAATAATATTCATAATCCTAAGGTTGCTACCCTAAATTGCAAATCATAAAAATAGAGTAAATGAAGATTTCAATTGGTAAAAATTAAGGAAAACATAACTGGAAGTTTCAAATTGATGGAAGTTTGTGAGTGGAAAGAGTGAAAAGAAGAGCTTAGGAAGTAGAGAAACAGTACATGAGAAAATAGAAGATTTTTAAAATTTCGTACTGCTGCGCTTCACCTGCGCGCAGAAGACAGTGACTAAAATTGCATTCCTGCGCTTTACCTGCGCTACAGCGCAGGTGAAGCGCAGAAAACAGAATGTAATTTTGCAATTTTCAGTCACGTTTTCTGTGCTTCCTATAATTTAAAAAATTTATTTTCCACAAATTTATTCCAATCAATTTTGAAAATTTCCTAAATCCTAAAAAAATGAAAAATCCTAATTAACAACATGAAAATAAAACAAAACTAAAATTAATTAAAGACTTTAAAAATCTCTGGGTTGCCTCCCAGAAAGCGCTTGTTTAACGTCTGATAGCTCGACGCCTGTTCTTTCAAGGTGGTTGATATTGGAATCCTCTGGCCAGCCTTTGTGATATACTCTTGATTCCCTCTGGCAGTGAACCTACCCCTCTTCTTGCCTCGGACCAATTGTGACTTGAATTTACCCATTTGGTCTCGGGTCTGAAGTTAGACCATGTTGCTGACTCCTCGGGCCTGACTTTTCTCTTCTTTAGAGTCTTTTGTTGAGTTGCATAGGTCTTCTCCTCCTGAAACTTAGAAAATTCAAAGTTATTAGATCTTACTCTTTTTGCTTCACAAGGGTCCTTAGTATGGAATATGCCTGACCACTTTGTCCTCAATTTGGCTCTATGTTTTGAATTTGATGACAGCTTGACTTTTCTTCCCTTTGCCTTTGGCAGCCTTGATTGAAATTTAAAAATCCCATCAGTAGGATTCATCATTTCAGGAGTTTGTTGTAATTTGGGGAGTCCTCTATCAATATGAAACACAATACTTTCATCTTTTGAGCTTAGTTCATATTTTCCCCGATCAACATCAACAATTATCTTGGCAGCTTTCATGAAGGGTCTTCCTAAAATTAGGGGGACATCAGTATCCTCCTCTTCTGTCTCTGCAACGTAGAAGTCCACAGAATATGCAAACTTGTCCACCTTGATTTGTATATCCTCTATTATCCCATACGGGCGTTGGGTGGATTTATTTGCAAGAAGTAACTTTACCTTTGCAGGCTTGACCTTCACATTACCCAGCTTGTTAAAATACGATAGCGGCATCAAATTGATGCTCGCTCCAAGATCCAATAAAGCATGAGTAGGTGGTAAATTACTAACAGAGATAGGTATAGTAAACTTACCTGGGTCAAGTGACTTACTTGTGATGTAGACCTCTTCTTTATGATCTTCTTTTTCCTCTTGTACTACCTCTTCTTCATCTTGATGAACAATTCCTTTGAGTAGTTCCTCCTGTGGCATTTGTTCTTTACAGATGATTGCACTACATCCTGCTTCCAGTGCTACAGTCTCTTCGGGGATCTTCCTCTTCTTGGTTAGTATTTCCTTCATGAATTTTGCATATGTTGGCATTTGTTCCATGGCTTCCAGTAAAGGAATGTTGACCTGCAGTCTCTTCATTGTGTCCAGGAAGCTAAAGAATTCCCTGTCACGACTCTTTTTAGTAGGATTCTTGGGGTATGGTAGCTCCCGGTGATGCAGCTCCAGTGAAGGTTCCTTTTCTCTTTTATTTGATTCAACCTGGTGTTCCGGTTCATCTTTCTCTTTCCCTTCTTTATCAGCTACAACCTCTTGTTCTTTTCTTTCTAAGACTTCTTTTTCTGCTACCAAGTTGTCACCAATACCTTTTCCTATTTCTTTGCCGCTTCTAGTGGATATTGACTTGTAGAACTCTTGTTGTTCATTGAACTCCCTTCTGATCTTCTCCACTTGCTTTGCTAGATGCATGAATGTTTCTTGCATTGCTTTCTGATTGGTTGTCATATCTTGTGTGAGCTTGTTGAGCTTTTCTTCAATCCTGGAATTGATATCAAGCACTGTGGTGCTGCTCGCTTGATTCTGATTTTGGTCATGGCTCCTTCTGCTGTCTAAGAAACAAACTTGTTCCATCCGGAATTTGGGGTAAGCACAATGCCCATTGGGGTGATTTTCTTTACAAAATTCACATACCAAGCTTGAAGTCATTTCCGCGACAGTTTGCGTCACTTGCTGTTGTTGGAGGATCATTTGCACTTGTTGGCTTAACTTCTCCATTTGTTGCTCAAGGACTTTGACATTATCTTGAAGAAGCTCTTCTTTTTGAATGTCCTGTCCCCAACATAGATCATGTTGACTGCGCAGAGCACAGTTGTCAATGACTGTAAGTGCCTTTTCTACATTTACTGATAGAATTGTTCCTCCTGCTACGGCATCTATGAAGGATTTGTACTTTGGCTTGAGTCCATTGCAAAAAATGTCGATTTGTATAGCATCATCAAAGCCATGATTAGGGCACTTATGCAGCAAGGATTTGTATCTCTCCCAGGCTTTATATAAGGGTTCGTTTGCTTCTTGCTTGAATGAGGAGATGTCGGTTTGGGCTTGAAAGTAATGTGGTAGGGGAAAGAATTTTCCCAAGAATTTCTCTTCTACCATGTTCCAATTATTCAGACTTTGACTAGGTTGTGACTTCAACCACTCCTTAGCTTTCCCTGTAGGAGAAAAGGAAAATAAACGTAAGTGAGCAACCTCTTTGTCTCTTTTTCCTCGAAACCCATAGTTTCAACTAAATCAAAAAATGTAGACAGGTGGTCATTTGGATCTTCGTGTTCTAATCCTGCAAACTGATGAGCTTGAACAAGCTGGATATGCGATGCTTTTAATTCCAAGGATTTTGGGTAAGTTGGGAGGACAATACGTAGCCCTTGATGCCTCATGTAGTCTCCCAAGACTCTTTTTGGTTGAGTGTCCTCCATATTTTTCATTTACTTCACTTGGGGTGGTTGAACAGAGAGTGTTGAGATTGTCTCCTTAAGCTTAGCCTTGCTTCTTCTTGGGTGATCAGAGAGTGTTGAAATTGTCTCCTTGAGCTCTGTCCTTTTGTTCCTTCTAGTTGTCCCTTCTCTCAATTGATTTTGAGATACCTGTATTCACAAGAGCACTATTCAAGAATCTCAAACAAAGAGAAGAACAAAATAACAAAAAAATAATAATTTAAATTTTTTTAAAAAAAATAATTAATTAATTTTTTAAAAAAAAATATAATAATTTTTTTTTGGAAAAAAATAAATAATATTTTTTAAAAAAATAAAAAAAAATTAAAAAAAAATTCCTAATAAAGTAAAATATTTTTGTTTTCTTCTCGACTTCTCCCTTGTCTCCTTTTCTTGTTTCTGCTCATGTTCTTCCTTGATGTCCTTTCTTTTCGGGACACCTGGCCTCTCAAAAGAATAAACAAGAAAACTTGAAAAGGGTAAGTGTGGAAGATAATTTTAATAATAATAAAAAAAACTATAAGTTTCCTAAATAATAAAATTTTCCTAAAATAATAAGAAGAATAAATAAATGAAATCCTAAGATAGATATGACTTGATAATTAGACCTCCAAGGTCTACACAAATTGGAAACCGTTCCCCCGCAACGGCGCCAAAAATACTTGATGGGTTTCTGGCAAGCAAACCAAAAATCCAGTAGTATAATAGTAAGAAGAGTTATCGTATCCACAGGGAACGGTCAATTCGCGTATAATTGTGATCTATTTATCAAGAGAACTAAACGTATTTGTGAGAATATTTTGTGCGGAAAACGTAAATTGCAGATTAATAATCAATTGAATATAGAAAGGAAGAGTTGGAGACACTTTACATGGATTAGGATTGAACTTCATCTCATCACATCCCTCATGTATGTCAAGACTATCTATTATTTATGGGTTTGAACTATAACACTGTAGACAAACTATATTGCTAAGACCCCGAGTTACCAGCAACGCGTTCTGCACAGCTTCAATCTTTCTCTTTTTAACTTGATCTCTCCCCGAGATTGGTTTTGGTTGATTTGTCTTTTCTTGTTTCCCTTTTCTTGATGAAATATTGCATTTATTGAGCATCTTGGATTAATCGGGAAGGTTGTCTGCATAATCCTTGTTTAATTGACAGTGATATCTTCATTAATTGCTCTCAAATAATCTTCAAATCTTTCATTAAATGTCTTCAATTAAACTTCAAATCTTGCAGATATCTCCCTTATTTAATTTTATCTCTCCTTCATATCAAATCTTTGCAATATTCTGCAAAATCAGCACAATTTATATCAAAATAGCATCAAATTCAAATTCAAGATTAATAAATACAATTTATCTAATATTAAATAAAAAGGGATTATTTTGGGGCAAAAATACCATTTTAACTTGATAAGTGAACTAAAAAGTGCTCTAATTTATCATATAATTTTCACTTATCACTGTTGCGCGGTCCATCGCCGCACATGGTGTGCGAATCTAGCTCCCCTATTCTGGTTCATCGGATGGCCTTTGTAGAAGCTTCCCATCGCATCAGCTCGTAACCACCGCGTCACTACCGAAACGACCGTTGTCAACCACCACGCCATAGCCTCGCGACTACTGTCATTTAACCCCCACCTCCATCCATTCGCGACCATCGTGCCACCGTAGCCATGGCGGTTGCGACAGCGCATCGAAAACCTCCTTCTCCGACCATAGCATCTAAAACAAGATGAAATCAGAAATTGGAAATCATAAACAAAAGAGAGGGAGAGGAATTAGGAAAAGAACAGAAGAAGCAAGGGTAGAAGAAAAGGGCATCGCCACCAATCCCAATGTTGTTGGATTCTAGGGTTTGGGGCAAAAAAAAATGAGGCGGCTCAATGCTTTGGAAGCTTACGTTACAAATAAAGTAAAAAAAGCCCGTAATTATTACCCACGGTGTAAAGAAATCAAATGTTACCAATAGATGTTCTAAGAACGGTTTTAGAGTGTGTTTGGCTTGTCATTTCAGCTAGTTGAAAGTTGAAAATAGTAGTTGAAACCATTTCAACCGTGTTTGGGAAGGTAGCATTTTTGGTAGCTACAAGCTTTTCTTAAAAAGCTACTTGGGTAGCTTTTTTAAAAAAGCTCTAATTTTCAGCTACTAGCTGAAAATTATTTACAAGTTTAGCCCTCAATCAGCCTCACTTATCATTATTTAATAATTAATGTTGTCCTTAAATGTCATTTTACCATTTTCAACTAGTTTTACCAAACACATTCAATAGTTTTTCAGCTTTCAACTAGCTTTAAGCTTTAAGCTTTCAGCTAGCTTTTTAGTTAGTTTTACCAAACGCACTCTTAAAATAATTGGTAAAGTTATTATACCTACATTTTCAAAGTCGTTGCATATTTCAACTTTTTAGGAACGGTTAGCAACAAAATAGGCTACGGTTAATAATGAATTGCCCATTATTGGTTTGGAAACGGTTATGAAAATGTTGACTAGCAAAGGGGTCATGGTTAAGAAAAAGCATAGCCTCTTCTTTGTTGCAGCTACAATTTTTTAAATATTGTCTAGAAAAGCGTTGCCTAAAGCCTAAAATGTTGTATGAAAAGTTGCTAAATATATGAGACTCGAGAAAATGAGCATTATGTTACTGTGGGTTGCGTTATTAAAAAAGGGGAGACATTTTAAATGAACAAAAAGGCAAACGACATTAAAGAGATTAATAGACGAGAATCCCACGTGAAAAATTTAATGGAGATGTCAAATATTGATTAGAGGGATAGGAAATAGGAAATGAGACATATATTGAAGATTGGGATTTGAGTCCTTTGATTATATCTGCATGGATGGTATAAATTCAACATGATTGGACCAAAGAAATTCACATTGAAATGAGATGAAAGCACATATTAGAAATAATATCATAGACTATATATAATATATATATTTTTATTTATTTATCTATTTCATGCATGCTACGGTAAATAATGAAGAAGTATAAGATTATTATTATTATTATCATTTGCATATAGAAGTGCTATGAATTTTGAAATCCACTATCAAAGCAAACCTTTTAAGTAATTGTTGAACACGAAACATATATTATGGATTTTTAACTTAACACATAAACATTTATACAAAGAAGTAAAGAAATAAAAAAGAATATGCTAATATATTGAGTTTATAGTAGGTTCATGATAATGTTCTCTTTTAACAAATTCAAGAGAAATTCTTTAGTTCATAAAATGAAATCAAAGCATCAAAAAATGTTTCAGAAAAGACAACAAAATTAAGCTATTTTGGTGACAGCTAGTGGGATTTATAAATTTGTAAATTTGGGGAGAAAGGATTTAAAAAAAAATATTAGCGACAACCATGGAACTAGCGACGACCTAGTGTCGGCTGTAAAATGTCATCTCTACTGCATTAACAATGAGGCTTTTAGCGACAGCTAGTGGGTCGTCGCTAATTATGAAATAGCGACGGTTTTTCCCCTGTAGCGACGGTATTCGGCCGTCGCTAGAAATCGATTTTCTTGTAGTGAGTGTATATATATTAAACTCAAAATGTGATAGTAATGATAATGCATCATTTTTTTCTCTACCCCCCACACACACACATGTTTATAATATTCATGTGTAATAGAACTATTTAGTGAAATATAGTTCTTCGATGTTGATAACTTGATATTTTATATACTTATTTTGGGTATTTAAGTGAGTTATTTGACATTTATGTTTATTATTATTATTATTTTATATCTCACTTATTTCCCTTATTTTGTCACAGAAATAAAAGGAGAATTTTGGCCAAGAAAGGAGATTTGATTAGATAAAAGAGAATATTTAGCGAGATTTGGCCAAGAAAAGTAAGAAATAAAAGAAAACTTGATGAGATAAAGGGAGAATCTTCAGTGAGATTTGGTCAAGAAAAAAAGGTTGGACAAAATAAAAGGATAATAATTCACAAGATTTGATGGAGATTTTTTTGGCTATCTTGAGTTGCACTTCCAATTTCCATATTTAGAAATATGATAAAGGAGGAAATAAAGTTAGAATCAAATTAGGATAATTGCAACTCTTATATAAGGACACCATCTATGACTGATGGGAAGGGAATCTGAAAAGGCCGAATCATCTGATTCATTTATCATCTTCCAACTCTCTCATCTTCAAGAACGGTATCTTTTGCAATATGATTTGGGAAACTGATGGAGTGAAACAATTCTGTCAAAGGGGTTTTTCTCTTATTTTTTTTCTTTTGTAGTTATAGAATTCTTAGGACTTTTAGTTTTGATTGATTTATGCTTTAGTATGCGTAACTAATTACCTAGCCAAAGGGCTTTGGTGGATCTTAAGCTGTGAACTTGATTTGAACCTGTTATCCCTTTTAAATTTTAGTTTTCTTTTTATAATTGTGTTTTCCTTATTATTTTATTATATGAAGAATTGATCACCCTTTGTAAATCTTAGTTGGATGGGTAATAGGCGACCGTACCATTCTCAATTAATGGATCTATAAGGTAAACTGGATCTGGGGTTTGTAGGATCAATTTTAATCCTAGGTTTCCAATCAGTTATTAGATTAACAAATTTATTGGTTCTTTACACTTTTCTTAATTCGTTATCTTGCATGATCATTGGGGATAGTGTTTTAAGAAAAAGATTATCAATATTGCATGCATGATCATTCGATATTGATAGTAGTAGAATAAGTGATTGGCAATTAGCTCGACATAATTTATAAGGGAAATTGGGGGACAATCTAGTAAGCACTTAAGTGAAACTAGATGTCCTAGGCACTTCCATAACTGAATCCTAATTGTGTATTTGTTTGCTTCCTTGTTTAACTTCCGCTCTTTCTTTCCCCATTTAATTATTATTAATCTCAATCAATAAATCAAATCATAATCTTTCTCTCTTATCTTATTAGTAAGAATTTAATTTAATATTATTAACAAATCTCCATGGGACAATACTTGGGTTTTAAATATTCAATTTTAATCTAATCGACGGGTACACTTTCCCGTAGATAAAACTCATAACACATGTATGATAACTCTTACTTGTAGAGAATATGCTTCACAAAACATGCATGTTTGTGTCAAAGAGTCTATGACAATGTGATTGAGGGAAAGGTTGAATTCCAGCTTAGTACAACTGATATTAGGAGTTTACAAACTTGATGGATGAAAATTAGTGTAAAAGTATGCATGACCATGCCAACCTACGAAGCTTGAGTGAAATTCACATTGAACTCGAGATCTTTGGTTGCTAATTTTATGTGTTATAGGTATTAAAGAGCTTATATAAATAATAGGTTACATACACTAGTGTGAATGTGTAAATTTCAAATAACGAATATTATAAACAAATATAGTAGTATATAATTATTTTCGAATTTTGCAGTCAAGATCAGTGATTCACATAGAAAGAACTAAGTCTAACACTTAGAATGTCAATGTTTAGTCCAACACAAGTTGCAAGAAAAACTATTCAAAATTGAGAAATCAAATTGTTCCACTCATCATTACACTAGAAATCAATAGCAAACAAAAAAAAAACATATTATAAAATGAGGTCCATAAGGTTATAATCTCATAAAGAAAACAAATGGATGTTTTTTTCTCCTATATCTAAGACACTCTAACTCTAAAGTATTCAACCATTATATGGTTCTAATCCAACATTTAATAGTGTCTCAAAGTATGGATGAAGCACTCTTCCTATTTTTCCCATTGCAAATATATCATAGAACTTAATATCTACTTCATCCATTGTCCTTAAAGTACAATCGCTAGGATTATATAACACAATTTTGAGCCAATTACAGAATAACACAATCATTGGGTCCTCTTCATTTTCTCCACAAGCAACATATAACACAAAAAATGAATGTTTAACACATTTCCCTATATGAGTAAGATCCACGTGATACCTTAAAAACCATCTAGAGTAATCTTCCTTCAACTCCAAAACATCAAAATCCAAACTTTCATCATTTTTACTTAGTCCCAAATGTAAATTCCCTTTAAATTCCCCGAAGTACCTGACACGCACATAACTACCAGTTTCGGAGATTGGATTTGGCAAATCCTTGAAGCATTGTTGATCCACATCATAATACATAGAAGCCTCTCTAGGAGCATACCAATGCACAGCACCATTACAGTAAATGCCAGACTCAACATTCAAATCGGGTGAGATAGTGGTGAAAACCCCACCTTCATCCCAAGAACCAATCTCAGAAGAATACACATAAATTTGAAACCTGCAACCATCCGCACTTTTGTCCCTCGTGAATAAAATAACTTTAAAGTAAAGGGACCTCAAAGGCTCAAAGGCTAAATAAATTGCAAGTGTTGCTTCATAATTATTTCTTTTTCCAGGGAAGGGAGGGAGCATCAGAAAGTGGTTGGTGGTAGGGTTAAGGATTGCATAACTATAATCCATTTGGTAGACATAACGACCCTTGTAGTGTTTAATTTGGAATAGGAGAAAACCATTGCATGACTGCACAATTCTAGTGATGGTTTGATGAATGTTAATAGGGAGAATATCGGAAAATGGGTAGGTCTTTGGGCTTGCAGGGGATAGATAAGGCAAGGGGACTATCTCGGCATAACCCCATCTTTGAAGCCAAAGGAATGATAAGGGAGATGTTTTGCACTTACGGAGAGCATGGGAGTGACAGAATCGAGGGCTGGAGATTAGAGCCAACCATTGTTTTGAGACACACTTGCATTGTCCCACCTGCTTTGTCGGCAGCCGGAGAAGGATCTCTGACAGAAGGTCGGCATTTCCGAAGACAGCATCGTGTGAGCTCTCCATGACTGGATATGATTATACAACCTGTTTTTTCTCCCTTTGGATGTTTGATGTTGATTTTGGTTATTTGTTTCCAATTATAGCCTGAAAAACTGTGCAATACATGTGAACTTCTCTTGTTGATACATGTGAACTTTTGTCGTTTTTAACCCTAGCTAGCGTAATCGTTAAGGAAGTAATGAAAATACAATTTTTAAATTTTAAAACATTTTAATTGTTTTATATTTTAATAAATGTTTTTTATTCTTAAATGAGTATTTTATGATACCCATTGGTAAAATTTTTAGATATCTTACCTATTTAGAAAAATAGGTTTCAATGCACTTTAGACTTATTTTGTTATTTATTTATGTGAGGAGACATGAATTTACACAAGTGTATGCAAAATCATATTTATAACATTAAATAACCTTTTATCTAATAATTTATTTTAAAATCTATCATTAGATTGAAATATATTATAAAATTTTACATAATATTAAAATTATTTAATGAATCATTAATATATGTTAAAATTAATATCATATATATTTTTTAAATATATGAAAGTGAATTTAGTAACTATATATTGACATTGTAATAATTTTTACATGTACATTCAATAGGGGTGTTCACGGTTCAGTTTGGAACGATTTCAAGGCAAAAAACTATCTGATCCAATCATTACAGTTTTATCATTTCATCATTCGATCAGTTTTGATATTTTTCAAATCCGATTCAATTTAAATTGGATTTGATTTGATTTGATCAGTTTTTCATTTTTTTTAAATATACATTAAATATTAGATAAAAATGATAAAATTATGAAAAAATGGTAAACATTTATTATTGGAACTTATATTTATTAAAATAAATATAAAATTATACAAAAAAAATGACATGAGATATGAAAACTAATTTAAAACTACTTTTAAATTGATATATTCATAGAAATATTAACATAATATTAGATAATATAATCATAAAAAGTATATTAGTATAAGCAATTTTATATATATATATATATATATATATATTTATACAAGTATAAGTATATGATTATTTTATAACTATAATAATATGAATATATAAGTTCGGTTTAGATTGGATTGGATCGATTTCAGCATAGGATCCAAAAACCAATCCAATCCCATAAAAAAATTATTTGGTTTATGTCGTTTGCATTGTATTGGATAGGATATGAACATTCCTACATCCAATCATATTTCATCGGCTCATCACTATATATTACAATATTACTTTTAAAATTTTATTATAACGTGATAAAATGGAAATATAATTCAACTTTTATGTAAAACTTATTTATATGTATGATTAATAAACTTTATAATAATAACAACCATTTAATTTATCAAATAAACATTATCTCTTGTTGTATTTTAGTTATTAGTTACTATTGTTTTCATCTATTCAAATGTATTGAAATTCAAATTCATAATTCATCTTTTGTTTTCTCTTAATATTAGGAAGTAGTTTATCCCTTAATATTAGGAAGTCTGTTTCATTATCTGTATATATATTCAGCATGTATCATCTTCTGAAATCAAGGAAAATCATTCACTATTAAACTCTCCTTATGGTATCTAGAGCCATATAGCTTCACAACCTTTTTTTTTCAAGGTCCAGCCACCATGAGTTCTTTCAAAGATGACAACAACTTAATACCAGCATCTTCTCATGTCACCCCATCCACCCCTATTGTTGCCAACAATCCTCAACCTGATCCAAATGGTCCTTCCACTATTATTACTCTTAATGTTGGCTCTCAAATCACAATCAAACTATTATGATCCTCCAATTATGCTGCCTGGCGAGATCAATTCAATGCATTACTAATTGGTATGACCTCAAAGGCTATGTTGATGGTACTCTTCCTTGTCCTACCAAATTTCTTGATAATGCTGCATCCAATATCAATCCTGCTTATAATCATTGGATTTGTAAAGTAGGTATTGTTTAGACCTCTAAAGATGCGTGGGATATTCTCTCCACCATGTATGCCAACAAATCCCGCAGCAGGATCCTATCTCTAAAAGACAAATTATCTCATCTTACTAAAGGAGGTCAATCTATCTCTTCATGTTTGCAACAAATCAAGGCCCTTTCTGATGAACTATCTATTATTCATCAACCATTAGACAACACATATCTCGTTCTTTATACCTTGAATGGTCTTAACTCTGATTTCAGAGAAGTTGCTGCTGCAATCCGTGTTCGTGAATCACCTATTTCCTTTGTAGAGCTGCATGATAAGTTAGTGGATTTTGAAACATACTTGCACAAAACAGAATCTACTCAAGCTCCTCTTGTTCCTACTGCCAATGTTGTTCAACGACAAAGGACTTCCTTTTTTAAGGCCAGAGGGTCTCACCAAACCTTCCAAAACAGGCATCAACAAAATTCATACCCCAATGGAAAGAGAGTCATTTGTCAGTACTATGAAAAGGCAGGTCACACAACAAAGGTTTGTTATAAACTTCATGCCTATCCCTCTCAACGCACACCTCTTTCTGCTCATTTTCCTCATAACTCTGCTTCACCTCCACCTAGTCAGTGGATCATGGACTCTAGAGCTACTCATCATGTGACTAACAATCTGCACAATTTATCAGTCACTTCTCCCTATGATGGTTCTGATCAATTACTTGTAGGAGATGGCTCAGGTTTGCCTATCAGTCACCCTAGTAACACCCACATTCTAACCCCTTCTCAGCCTCTTCATTTATCTGATGTTTTATGTGTTCCTAACATCTCTCAGAACATGATTTCAGTCTCAAAGCTTTGTAAAACTAATCAAGTGTCTATTGAATTTTTCCCTTCTGAATTTTTGGTGGAGGACTTGAAGACAGGAGTGGGCCTAATGCGAGGAACTCATCACAATAAACTTTACCACTGCTCCATATCACCACCACAGACATACCCTACCCGAGTCTCATCCATTAGATCTTGGCATCACATTTTGGGTCATCCATCTTCCAAAATCATGCATCATCTCAAAACCTGCCACCAAATTCCACTCCAGTCCAATGACTTTGAAGTTTGTCTCTCCTGCAAATGTGCCAAAAGTCATAAGCTGCCTTTTTCAAATAGACACATGAAGAGCTCTCAACCACTTCAGTTGGTCTTCTCTGATGTGTGGGGACAAGCACCAAGAAAGTCATTTGATGGTTTTCCATATTATGTTATTTTTGTTGACCATTACACCAAGTATGTTTGGTTGTACCATTTGAAAAATAAATCAGATGTTTATTCAATCTTTATTCAATTCAAAAGTCTTGTTGAAAATTTTTTTAAATTACCAATTATTGCCCTTTATTTAGATCACGGTGGTGAGTTCATAAAACTAAAATCATTCCTAAGCTTAAATGGTATAACTCATTACACCACCCCTCCACATACCCACAGCTCAAAGGCACAAGTGAGAGACGACATAGGCATATTGTCGAAACTGGTAGGACCCTACTGCACCATGCCAACTTACCCCCCTCAATTCTGGACCTCGACCTTCAAAACAACAGCCCACTTAATTAACTGCCTTCCTACACCTCTCCTAAATATGCAATCACCCTTTGAAATGTTGTTTAAACAAACACCAAACTTCAACCATTTGCACTCTTTTGGTTGTCTATGTTTTCCCTGGTTGAAACCATATGCCTCCCATAAGCTCCAACCAATATCCCAACCATGTGTCTTTCTTGGTTACTCTGATTCACAGTATGCTTATTTCTGTTATGACCCAACCACCAAAAGAACCTATGTGTTCAGATATGTCACCTTCTATGAATCAAAATTTCCTTATCCTCAACTTCACCTACCAACACCTCCAACCCCACTAGGGCCTTCCAAATTGCCCCACTGCATTACTCCCTCACCTTTCCTATCCAAACCAACTCACATTCACATTCCAATTCAATCACCCAACCACCAACCAACAACCTGCAACCAGAAAGTCAACATACTTCCAATACCACCCGCTCGTTGCATTCAGGACCCACTTCTGCACCTCAAGTTTCTTTAGGTAATTCTCCTCCCCTTACCTCTTCCTCTATCTCTACATCTGCACCTCCACCTCTCCCTTCAAGAACTCATTCCATGGTCACAAGATCACAGAATAATATTTTCAAACCCAATTTTTTTTTCTACCACTAAGCACCCTTTGCAGGAAAATCTTAAGCTTTCTAGTGTGACTGAAGCCTTGAAATACTCATGGAATGGAGTTGTTGAAAGAAAAAAATAGAACCCTTCAAGAAATGGCCAGAACTCTTTTGAGTGATAGTGGAATTCAAAAATACTTTTGGGTTGAGGCAGTTTCCACCTCATGTTACATTCTTAATAGAGTTTCTATCAGAAGCATATTGAATAAGACTCCATATGAATTGTGGAAAGGAAGAAAGCCTAACATTTCATATTTTCATGTATTTGGGTGTGACTGTTATGTTTTGAATAACAAAGAAAATCTTGAAAATTTTGATGCTAAATCTGAAAAAGTTATCTTTCTTGGATACTCAACAACATCAAACGCCTATAGAGTTCACAACATTAAGAACCAAACAATAGAAGAAAGTATGCATGTTATTTTCAATAATTCTAACCTATCTTCTGAAGGAAAAGCCAAAACTGATTCAAACGATGAATCTAATAAAACCATCACACATCAGAAGATATCTTCTGAAATAGAAAAATCTGCAGAAGAACCACCTGAATGGGAAAATTTCTCACATGATTCAAAAAATCATGATAGAGGAACTTCCAAAGAGTTGGAGATTAGTTTCAGCACATCCTCATGATCAAATTATTGGAAACACCTCAGAAGGTGTAAGAATTAGGTCTCAAGTCAGAAGAAATGAAAATGGAACAACTTTGTTATCACATATTGAACCTAAAAACATCAATGAAGCTCTTGATGATGTAAATGTGAATCTCTGAAAGTTTAAATTACACAAAAGGTGAGCTCATCAGCTAGAAATAAACATACCAATTTTACTATTGAAATTTTCAATTACCTCGTTAAATGAATCAACAATGGTTGCCTAGACAATGTTTAATATATGCCTCATGACATAAAATCTGCACTATGTGTTCCCAGTTTGTTTTTTAGCCTACAAATGAATACGAAAAATGAATATAATTAGTAAATTTAATGTTAATGTTAATATTATAATTAGGATACATCTCGGGTTTTAAACTAGACACATGCACGAGGGAAAATCCATTTTGAATACCTTGTTTGAAATAAGTTTCGCTAGTCTTTTCGGCCATAAAATCAAATGATTAGGGGCTTGCCCAATTGTTTGAACCTCGTTAGTGGGCACATGGACTCTAGCATTTGTATCTTGCACCCACTCATGAATAAAGAGTTTGGTCATTTTAAAAACATTAAACGTTGTATCCAACTAATTGAAATCTTAGGCTAAACTAAACCAATGTATATTCATGATTTAAATAACAGGTGTAAAGAGGATATATAGGCATGTGAGATAGAGGTGAAGGACTTGGTGGGTTAAAATATCATATAATATTTTATAAAGAAAATTTTAGCAGAAAGATGATCACACATAAGTATGCAACGAGATGATAATATGTACAAAAAGCTTTCTCAAGGGTCTTAACTCAACAACATGATTTCTAGAAAAGCATGCAATTGGATTGGATATAACATAACAATACAAATTAATCCTAGTTATAGCTATACTATAATATGTACAAAAAGCTTTCTAAGGGGTCTCAACTCAACAACGTGATTTTGCTGATTTAAATTCCTATTGACTTGCTTCACAAATTTCAGTAATAGGAATATTTGTATTTCTCTACGGGAAACTATGCCAGGTGCTTAGTGGTTTGGAAAGAGCACTTATTATTGGGCAACTATACCAGAAGCCATCAGCAAAAGATACATCGTAAACAACAACTTGGAAATGCATAGATGAAACACACCGGGTAGGAACTTAGTAGAAATAGAACCAAAGTAATACACACTACCCAAAAAATTGTAAAAGATCAATACCATCAAATTGCACAGTGCATCAATTAATCTCTCCCTCTCTAGTTAGAATCAAACAGTTCATTAAGGCTCTTAAGGCTATTATAAGACTTAACCCCTAACTCATATTACACGGAAACAAATTAACATTATTATTGCCAAACAATGTAATCATTTTTGTTAGGGTTTATAATCGAAAATAAGAGAAAGAGCGACGTTGACTTTGTGAGCAGACGAGGAGCTATACGACGGCGCTGTTAAACTCAATGACGAAGCTGCGATGGCGTACTACAACCAGGGGAGGAGCCACAATGGTGTTGTGGGCAACGTAAGGGCGGCGGCAATGCTGTTAAACCCAGTAAGAACAGAAACAGAGGGACTATGAAATCGGAAGGGAAGAATGCACAAAGAAGAATGAGATAGTGGATAAACAAAACCCAAGAGTCAGGAAAGTTATTTATTTGACTTTCTAAAGCGGATACAAAAACCCCCCATTCTAACATTTTTTTGTTTAACACTTAAATCGAGTACAATTATACCCAATTTAAAAAGTGTTAGCACAAACGATTTAGAGTTACATCATATAATTTCAAAAATTAATGTCACCACCTCCTTTTTTAATTCCGTTATTAACCCTGTTGTAGAATCCATATTTTGTTCTAGTATTTTTCACATATGACTAACTATATGAGAAATAATAATGCTGAAGAATTCGATTAAATTAACTATGTTTCATTTAGTTCATTTTCAACTAGTTAAATGTATTATTAAATATACACAACTTTGAAAATTTCTATTAGTAAGGTTTAGATAAAAAATAATTATAAATATTTTAATTAAAACATTCCATGCTATCATAACATATATAGATAAGAATTTATAGCGGTGTAAAATTTTAAGACGTACTTTTACACCATATTAATTATATAGAATATATGTTTTTATGATTGAAGTGTTGAATGATAAATATCTATAACTTGATTATTTATATATAATCTTGTAAATGGTTTTCCTTGACTTCAGAAGATGATACATGCTGAATATATATACAGAGAATGAAACTGACTTCCTAATATTAAGGGATAAACTACTTCCTAATATTAAGAGATAACAAAAGATGAATATGAATTTGAATATATGATAACAATCGTAACTAATAACTAAAATACAGCAAGAGATATTGTTTATATGATACGCCCCCACAAGATCATGTCACCATCAGAGACATGCATCTTGGCTCTAAACATGCCAAACTTGGCAGTGGGTTGCGGCTTGGTCAACGCATCTGTAGGTTGATCTCTAGTGGAAATATGCGACACAATTAATTTCCCTTGTTGCACCAACTCACGAACAAAGTAAAAGGCCAATAGGTAGGTGCTTCATTCTAGAGTGAAATATTGGATTTGCACATAAATAAGTCGTACCATTAGTCACAATGAATTTTTGGAGGCAAAGACAAAGGATGATGGAGCTCATGAAGAAGATTAGATAACCAAACCACCCCTGTTGTTGTATTAGAGACACTCCTGTATTCAGCCTCCGTAGAGGATCGAGCAACGCTTCTTTGTCTCTTAGAAGACCACGTCACTGGATTACCACTAAGAAAGATAATGTGTGCTGACGTAGAGGTATAAGTGTCAGCGTTTACTGCCCAATCAGCATCACTAAAGGCCTCTAATATGAGTTGGACAGGTTTCTGAAGTTGAAGACCAAAGTTCAATGTTCCCTTTAAGTAGCGCAAGACTCTCTTGAGTTGTTGCATATGAGTCTCAGTGGGTTTGTGCATAAACTAAGAAAGTTTATTGATTGCAAAGGAAAGGTCAGGTCTAGTGTGAGTAACATATTGGAGAGCCCCAATAATACTTCGAAACATAGAGGCACTTGCAGCCACTACAAGAAAAAAATGATTTTAGTGGGGGTTACTTTTGGATTTACCGGGGGTCAAACCCTCGCTAAGTGTTTTACCAGGCGTTGCCCAAACTGCGGGTAAAATGAGCGTCACAAATGTGTTACCCGCGGTTCGGAGCAAACGCTGGAGAATGTGATATTTTCCAGGGGTTTGAAACCCCCGGGTAAGATCACGGAATTTAACGGGCGTTTAAACCTACGGTAAATACAACAGTGAGCCAAGCAAAAAAGAAAGTACTTACCTGGGGTTAAAACCGCAGGTAATGTCTTCCTATTTTTTTTTGGAAGTGATCACTTTCTGTTCCACCTAAAAACATAATAAAGATTTTTTTTTTCTTCTTTTACTTTTTCCGTGTGTGTGTGTTGCGCATCTGCATCCCACTACGGATAATTAATAAAGATAATGGTTTGTTGTGTTTGGAGTTCAGCCATCCCTAATTAATATCTGCACTGTGGTCCAAGTCGAAGGAAGTAATTAAGCAAGAGATTGATTAACGTAAAATCACAAGTTTGCTGGACTTGAGAATAACTTTTGTCTAATTCAATTGTTTAGTGAAGAATTGAAATTGGAAATATATCAAGAATAAGTTTATGAAATGAAGCCGCTTTAGTTTCTTAAAGTTATTTAAAAGAGCAATACAATTATTAATTAATTCCTTGTAAAGCTAGGGAAAAAGAGAGATATACAAAGAAAAATAAAAGGAATAAAGAGAGAAAAAAAGTAAGAGATAATATGAATGGTTTGATGAAAATAAAAGAGATATATAGATTACAAGGAAGAAGAGGAGAATAAATTGTAAGAGAAATTAAAATGTATGAAAATCAGAATTAGCAAACCTAATAAGAAATCAAAGAGAATATCTTTACCCGGTGGACAATAAATTAAAATAATTAAAAAGGTTCTGACTTCACTTTGAGCATCTTTTTATACATATTGCCATGAAGCTTTGTCTTCATAACCAAGGAAATTGATCTATTCCCTTTATTCAGGTTTGTATACAGTGTAGCAGCAACGATCATGATTTTGATCAGGAAGAGTTGAGAACGCAGAAAGAAGGTACTTACCTGTGATCTTAACACAAGTCCCAAGTCAAAACACTGCAGAAGTCACCTCCAATACTAACTAATATCCTATTTAATCTTAACACAAGCTATTTTGAGGATCAAAATTTAATGCAATATCAGTTAAGGAAGATACTTACAGACGTGTAAGATCCAACAAGCTAGTAACAGCAGTAGGAAAAGGTCCCACAATTGACACCACATATACCTCACTGCATAACAAGACACAATTATAACATAGTAAAATTGGAGGGTAAAGTTGTTCTGTTACCCGTTTGGAATGAATTCATGAAGGCCTAACCAGTATATGTTCTGATATATAAAGAAAAAGGAAAATATTTTCATTGAATTAAACTGTACTCAATTGAAATTTTAATTCTCAGCTGAATAGTATGGCTTATGTCTCTCACTAGCTATAAAGATGTCAGCAGCAACTTTAGTTGGTTGTGAAGTAATCTGATTCAGATGAGCAATTGGGCTAAGTAATGCAGCTGATCTCAACATAGTCTGCAACTGCCCTTGAGAGAAAGCAGCTAAAGCCATCAAAGTTCCCTAAAATTTCAAATTCTTGTTATTATATATGCACATACTAGAAATTTAAAAAGGAACTTGTAAACACAAACAGAAATAAATTAGGAACTCACCAAGGAATGACCTACATAATGCATTCTTTGACCAGTATAGTTGTATACATACTGGACAAATGCAGGGAGATTATAACTAGCTAATTCATCCCATGACCAATCCCAGTAAGCCTATGCATAATCATAAATCAATAATCAATTATAGCATGTATCAACTGGTTTATTGAAAATCTTAAAACTAAAATGCAAGGTTTTCATAGGTAAAAGAATCATGTCATTAGGACTAAGAGATTTGTGCATGCGGCTATATTTTGTCCCACGAGTATTGGCAAGCCACACATCAAACCCATTGTCTGCTAAAATAAATGCCAATGATTCATCTGGAGAATTGAACAGCCATGTTATAGCATCCTAAAAACACACACCACAAATTACCTTACATTTCTAAAATCACAGGAAACAACAAGTGTGTTAGCTTTGAATATGCATATGACTCTGTAGTAACACAACTTACAATGAAGACACCATGAGGAATTAGTTCTAACAAGGCCCTTCCTGGATGAATTAGTTCTATAATAAGAAAGGACAGATATCTGAAAATAAAACCAAATCCCATCAGCAGCTCGTGCCCCACTAGATTTAGCCTCACTTACAACTTTCTCAGCTTTGTGTGTCACTTCCTGAATCTAACAGAAGAATCAAACGACACGTCAAGTCTCAAGGCAACCAAAAGAGGAATAATGAAAAACAGCAAAGTTTGTTTCATCATTTGACAGATAACTGAGCTAAATTAAATGGATTTGAATCCTATCATTTTCCTTAATTTCATTACTATCATACTTTGAGATAAGAGTGACCACTATGGATGCATGCACAGATAACAGGATCCTAAATAGTAATAATAACCTTCGCTCTAACCAAATCAATGCAACAAACCTGATGTGACTAAAAAATTACAGTGATAAAGAAACAGTTAAGAGTAGAGGAAGAGAAAAACTAACCAAATCAAGTATCTTCTCACTGAGCTTCAGACTCTAGTCCTTGATCCTCCTCAGGTCTATGATGACAATTAACCTCAGTGGCAGTGCAATTCTTCTCTCCCCATTCTCCAACCAAACATTTTGAACCATACCTCTGCCAAAAATGGCTAATCTTCAAGCACATTAATTCCCTCTTATGCTCAGGTGACAAACATATTTATCAAAACTGTTTCTAGCTAGCTCTACCTTTGTTGAGCTGAAACACAAACTCAAGGTTGCAGGGGAATTAATTATAATATAGTTACCTATTAGTTATACATGATTACTTGTGTCAGTTAATTATAATTGACATCAAAATTAATTATGCTAATTAATTACTTACACCTGATTGTATATAAATACATTTTGTACACACACTGATTCATTCAATACAAATTTAATTGCCTCTGTTCATCTCTCTTCTCTCTCTTGTATCTCCATTCTCCATACCTCTGTGCTCTATATAAATATGTTACTATCAGGTCTAAGTAAAAATAGTTATACTTTTAAATATGTTCTTTATTTCCATATCACAAATATGGCATGCAATTTAGTAATATCTCAAAACGAGTTTGAAAAGACAAAAACTTAGAATTCTTGTACCCTTTTGATATTAGTTGAGGTATCTATATCCTCTGCTTGAAAAGCTTGAGCAAATGAGCTTGAAAATGCACTGATCTCGGGAGCAAATCATTCTAGTGAGAAGTTTGTGGGGATTGAAACATCTCATCCTCGTTAAAACCTTGAGTAGCTGGTTTCAATTTCCTGTGATGTAGAACTTCTTGGTTACACTGGATGTAAGGATTCAAGAATTCTGGTGCTTGTCAGAAGGGTAGGAAACCAAACAAGAAAGGTTTTATATATATAAATCTAGTTTACTTACAAGGGGAAGGGAATTGGTGAACAGTATCCAGAGGCCACAGAGGATGAATTGAAACCAATCTCAACCACTTTGTTAAAGAGAACAACTATTATACATAAGGAAGATACCAAGCAGAAAGTCGAAAGTTGAGTAGACACATAATGTAAGGAATGCCTGAGAACTCCTTTATGGATTTTTTTCTTCAAATTAATCCTCCTAAACGTGATTCTACAAAGTCAAATTTGAAACAAATTTTACTCAAACTTGAAATATACACACACAAAAAGAATATTAAGGAATGAAGATGCTTAACTAAAAGATCAGAACAATTTCAGAAAGAGGAAGAGTTAAGAGATGAATACGTTGGTGCCAAGAAGAGGAAAAGACCAAAAGCATTCCCTGCACCACAAACAAAAAAGAAGGATGAGGAAATAGAGAATGTACAAATCCAGAAACCAAGAATGCTAGAGAAGTGATATAAGACAGTGTTCGTTCTAGTTTTGCATTTCATCTCAAAACAACAATCTATTACATCTTAGAAGGTGCAATTATAGCTTATCCTGAATACACTGAACCAACACTATCAGGCAGAAACTAATGCAAATTTGATAACCACAACCATTTGTAAAACTAATAGGTTGACAAATCAATAGTTAACCAATCAAAGCACAAGATTAGACATTAAAACTGATATAGCTACAAGCCCAACTCATAGTGTAATATAGTTATCTCTAATCAATTCAGATTATTGGCGAAAAATAGTGAAAACACAGGAAGGCGTTAGATTAGCTTCACCAAATCAAAGCTGGATGAGGGATAGATTGAGATACAGAACTTTCTGGGATAGATTGTCTTCGCTAATGAATTGAATTCCGATTTCAGGCTTCTTAACGTTAGAGAGAGGTTGCCGTCGCGTGCGACCATCATCGCGTGCGGCCTCTAGCCACCATCATCTCCGATTGTTCTGCACCGCGCCGCTCACGTTTCTGGCCACCGTCGCGCGACCTCTTTCTTTGCCTTGGCGCTGGAATCGTGCGCTCCAGTCATGTCACGAGCCAGTCTCGCTCTCGCCGTGTGTGTCATGAAGCTCACCCTTCGTTCCTTCTGCAAGACTCCACCACGATCCCCTTTACAGCGCCACCATTGAGGGCGGCTCCTACCTTCCCTGTCTTGCACACGTCCGACAACCATGGCCACACCCCAAATCCCCTATCAGAAAAGCCTAACCTCGTTCCAGGGATGAGCGACGACCTGGTCTAGAGATGATTTTGAGATGCAGAGCAGATGGTAGCGATTTGGAGAGATTTGCATTCACAATTTGAAAAAATCGAGGGTTTAGGGTTCGACACTGAGAAGAGAGAGAATAGCAAAGAGTTCAGAGAAATTAATCCAAACTTAAAAAATGTGTTTCTGTGAAAGTCACGCGAACCTTTTCTTTTTCTTTAATTTTAATTATTAGAGGGGGTTGCATTGAGAAACCTCCAGGAGTCCATTTCTTTTAACGGAGGTCGCATCAACTGTGCCTAGACAAACACATTAAGAGGGGTTGCATCAACCGTGGCTAAACAAACGTGGTTAAATCCTCTTTTTCTTGTAGTGAGCTGTCGAACCATCATGCAACTTGAGAGAAGTGCTAGAACACAATAGAGTGGAGCATGATTTCGCCCCCATCATGTTGTGTCTGTCCAGTAACTCACGAATATATCTTTGCTGCGAGAGAAAAAGTCTAGAAGGAGTAGGAATAATTTCAATTCCCAGAAAATAGTGAGGAGTGCCAAGATTTTTTAAAGAGAACTTCATGGACAGGTCTTGGATGAACTGGTTGATAAAGGCAAAAGAGTTCCCTGTGACCAGTATATCATCAACATAAACGAGGAATAGAACAAAAATGGAATTATGTGAGTAAATCAATAAAGAAGCGTCACTTTGGATCATACGAAAACCATAGAACAGAACATAGTTCCTTAGTGCTTGATGCCATGTTCGGGGTGCTTCCTAAGTCCATAAACAGCCTTCTTGAGTTTGCATACATAGTTAGGATGCTGAGAATCAACAAAACCATATGGCTGATGCATATAAACCGTCTCAGTAAGTTCTCCTTGAAGAAATGCATTATTGACATCAAGTTGGTGCATTTTCCAGGAGTGAGCTAGAGCTAATGTGAGCACCACCTTGATGGTTTGTAGTTTGATTACAGGAGAAAAAGTCAATACCTTGTCGTTCAGTGAATCCTTTAGCTACAAGTCGGGCTTTGTAGCGATAGATTGAGCCATCTAGGTTTCTCTTTATTATGAAAATCCACTTGCAATGAACAACATTTTAATTTTTTGGAGGTGGAACCAAAATCCATGTGCCATTGTGAATGAGAGCATCAAATTCCTCAGACATAGCCTTGCGCCAATGTGAGTATTTCAAGGCGTCAGTCACACTAGAAGGCTCAAGATTTTCCTGCAAAGGGTGCTTAGTGGTAGAAAAAAAATTTGGGTTTGAAAATATTATTCTGTGATCTTGTGACCATGGAATGAGTTCTTGAAGGGAGAGGTGGAGGTGGAGATGTAGAGATAGAGGAAGAGGTAAGGGGAGGAGAATTACCTGAAGAAACTTGAGGTGCAGAAGTGGGTCCTGAATGCAACGAGCTGGTGGTATTGGAAGTATGTTGACTTGCTGGTTGCAGGTTATTGGTTGGTGGTTGGATGATTGAATTGGAATGTGAATGTGAGTTGGTTTGGATAGGAAAGGTGAGGGAGTAATGCAGTGGGGCAATTTGGCAAGGCTCTAGGGGGGTTGGAGGTGTTGGTAGGTTAAGTTGAGGATAAGGAAATTTTGATTCATAGAAGGTGACATGTCTGGACACATAGGTTCTTTTGGTGGCTGGGTCATAACAGAAATAAGCATACTGTGAATTAGAGTAACCAAGAAAGACACATGGTTGGGATATTGGTTGGAGCTTATGGAAGGCATATGGTTTCAACCAGGGAAAACATAGATAGCCAAAAGAGTGCAAATGGTTGAAGTTTGGTGTTTGTTTAAACAACATTTCAAAGGGCGATTGCATATTGAGGAGAGGTGTAGGAAGGCAGTTAATTAAGTGGGCTTCTATTTTGAAGGCCGAGGTCCAGAATTGAGGGGGTAAGTTGGCATGGTGCAATAGGGTCTACCAGTTTCGACAATATGCCTGTGTCGTCTCTCACCTGGGCCATTGAGTTGTGGGGTATGTGGAGGGGTGGTGTAATGAGTTATACCATTTGAGTTTAGGAATGATTTTAGTTTTATGAACCCACCATCATTATCTGAATAAAAGGCAGTAATTGGATTGAATAAACATCTGATTTATTTTTCAAACAACCAAACATACTTGGTGTAATGGTCAACAAAAATAACATAATATGAAAATCCATCAAATGACTTTATTGGTACTGGTCCCCACACATCAGAGAAGACCAACTGAAGTGGTTGAGAGCTCTTCATGTGTCTATTTGAAAAGGGCAGCTTATGACTTTTGGCACATTTGCAGGAGAGACAGACTTCAAAGTCATTGGACTGGAGTGGAATTCGGTGGTTGGTTGTGAGATGATGCATGATTTTGGAAAATGGATGACCCAAAATGTGATGCCAAGAGCTAATGGATGAGACTCGGGTAGGGTATGTCTGTGGTGGTGATATGGAGCAGAGGTAAAGTTTATTGTGATGAGTTCCTCGCATTAGGCCCACTCCTGTCTTCAAGTCCTTCACCAAAAATTCAGAAGGGAAAAATTCAATAGACACTTGATTAGTTTTACAAAGCTTTGAGACTGAAATCAGATTCTCAGAGATGTTAGGAACACATAAAACATCAGATAAATGAAGAGGCTGAGAAGGGGTTAGAATTTGGGTGTTACCATTGTGACTGATAGGCAAACCTGAGCCATCACCTACAAGTAATTGATCAGAACCATCATAGGGAGAAGTGACTGATAAATTGTGCAAATTGTTGGTCACATGATGAGTAGCTCCAGAGTCCATGATCCACTGACTAGGTGGAGGTGAAGCGGAGTTACGAGCAAAATGAGCAGTAGAAGGTGTGCGTTGAGAGGGATAGCCATGAAGTTTATAACAAATCTTTGTTGTGTGACCTGGCTTTTCATAGTACTGACAAATGACTCTCTTGCCATTGGGGAATGAATTTTTTTGCTGACTGTTTTAGAAGGTTTGGTGAGACCCTTTGGCTTTAGAAAAGGAAGTCCTTTGTCATTGAACAACATTGACAGTAGGAACAAGAGGAGCTTGAGTAGATTCTGTTTTGTGCTAGTATGTTTCAAAATCCACTAGTTTATCATGCAGCTCTTCAAAGGAAATAGGTGATTCACGAGCACGGATTGCAGCAGCAACTTCTCTGAAATCAAAGTTAAGACCATTCAAGGTATAAAGAATGAGATCTATGTTGTCCAATGGTTGATGAATAATAGATAGTTCATTAGAAAGGGCCTTGATTTGTTGCAAGTATGCCGAGATAGATTGATCTCCTTTAGTAAGATGAGATAATTTGTCTTTTAGAGATAGGATCCTACTGTGGGATTTGTTGGCATACATGATGGAGCGAATATCCCACGCATCTCTAGAGGTCTAAGCTGCACCTACTTGACGAATCCAGTGATTATAGGCAGGATTGATATTGGATGCAGCAGTATCAAGAAATTTGGCAGGACAAGGAAGAGTACCATGAACATAGCCTTTGAGGTCATAACCAATTAGTAATGCATTGAATTGATCTCGCCAAGCAACATAATTGGATGATCCTGACAGTTTGATTGTGACTTGAGAGCCAACATTAAGAGTAATAATAGTGGAAGGACAATTTGGATGAACCTGAGGATTGTTGGCAACAATAGGGTGGATGGGGTGACATTAGAAGATGAGGTTGTTAAGTTGTTGTCATCATTGAGAGAACTCATAGTGGCTGGATGATGGATTCCTGGCAAGTGTACCAAAAGTCCAGCAGTAATAGAGTAAGTAAGATATCGTATCCACAGGGAGCGGTTTTAATTTGTAAAGTAATAGTGATCGAATTTTCAAGAAAACAGTTTATCAATGAAATTGGTTGTGTGTAGAATAATAGATAACAACATATAAACGAGATGAGAGAAGGATACTTTGGATTAGGATTTGACTTCGTTTCATCTCCCCCCTCGTGTATGCGAATCCCTTCTTTTAATTATGATTATACTTGTAATTACCTTAGCATTGTTTAATTACAATAATTATAAGGCATGCATGGCAATTATCGTACCCGCAAATTCCCCTATAACACCATAATTAAACGCCAAAAGCTATTCTCTACAAGCATTCAAAGTGGCTTGGCGACCCCTAACATTCCCCGTATTTTGCAATCAGCGCTATCAATTTAATCCATACCTTCCCATCGAACAACTATGAAGGGGTGTGTCACTCACCAAACGCTTCAATCGCAGCGAAGAACGATAGCACGATATGAACCAAACGAGTATCTTCAGCAATCGGAGATTAAGCTTCGTAGACAACTCTAAGCTCACCTAACTCTAATACTAGCCGGAGTTCCACTTTTTATATCTAGAGCACTAGACTACCACCCCGGCGCACGCGCGGAGGCGATGCATTACAAACAGCATAAAGATACCGATAAATTACAATAGAGAATCATACTTAAAAAGAAGAGAATTCTTATACACTTGGGGATTGAATCCACTACATCAAATCCTACTGGAGAGCTTAGCTACTCATGGTAGCCATTACAAACCACTGAGAAATCTATCACCTTTCTCAATCCTAGAACTACTCTCTCTCTCTATTTCTGTGTTGGGTCCTGAGGACCTGCCTTTTGATCTGTGCAAAAGGCTCTATTTATAGATTGGAAAAACCCTAATTCTCCTCCAAGAAGTCATTCTGGATCTAGGTTTAAAAGCTGTTGCGCGTCCTGCGCTTCATATGCGCTTAGCGCGCATGAAGCGCGATCAATCTGTTGTTGCGCTCCTCCTGCGCTTATCGCAAGTGGAGCCTGATAAATCTGAGGTTGCGCTCCACCTACGCTTAGCGCATGTGGAGCGTGTCATGCGTTGCAGATTCCCTTCAGATCTTGATCTAACTTCTGGATCTCTTTCTGATCTTGCCTTTGCTTGATTGGTTTTCCTATTTCCCTTTTTCTGAATTGATTTTGTATTTAATTGGCTTGGATTTGAATTTGGAGAGGTTATCCACAAGATTCTCTGATTAACTAACTGTTAATCTCCTCTTTATTTGGTCTTTATTTAAATTTTGAATCTGCAAACAACCTCCTTTCTGATGCTAGTTTCTCTCTCTTTCCAAATCTTCTGTAAATCTGCATAAAATAACAGATTTCTATTTAAAATAGCATCATATTCAAATTTAAACCAAATAATTACAATTATTATAAATATTAACAAAAAGGGATGATTTTGGGCATAAATTACTATTTTGACCTTGATAAGTGTAATAAAAACTATAGGAAAATAACGCTTATTGTATGATAAGTGCCAAATATTAGGATGTTTTGTATGGAAAGAATGGCACTTTTTGGGTTAATTGCATTAATTCTTTAATTGATTTCCTCCAAATTCTAGAACATTTAAGTTAAGCAGTAATATCTTAGTACTGATATAATTGAAACCTTTTAATCCCAATTTTTGATGTTTAATTGCAGGAAAGATTAAAGGAGATCAATCAGGAACAAAAGAAGTGAAGAAGCAAGGAGAAAAAAGAAATTCCAATACAAGTAAAAATTATTTTCGCTCATGAGCTAAATATTTAGCTCATGAGCGAAAATGGACCAGAGAAGAGTGTTTTTGGGTGCTAAATTGGCTCATGAGCTAAATTTTTAGCTCATGAGCGAATTTACCTTACTTCACGTTGAAGAATTCTTTGGCTCATGAGCTAATTTTTTAGCTCATGAGCGAATTTTCATTTACCAGCACCCCAAAACCAATTTCGAAGGAAGTTTTCGACAGTTCGACATTTCTAAAAATAGAACGAAGTCTCCGAAGAAGAACGAAAGCTGCGGAAGCTGAATCTTTGGTTTTCTCCTTCATCTCTATTGATTGTAAAGTCACCATGAGTGGCTAATCTCCTCTTTTGGGATTGGATGTAAATCGACTCGAACTCGGATATATTCTGGTTATATTTCTATATAGTGATTTCGTTTCTATCAATATTGTTATTTTCGTTCTGTTTATATGTTCTTGATTCTATCTGATCAATAGATTCTAGATTTAGATTTTTGGATCTAACTGGAAAGTATTTCTGAAAATTCGATCTGAACGAAAATAGTCGATATATCGTTATACTAGGAATAGATTTCGATATATTGAATGCTTTAATACTTGAACTTAATGTTGGATGATCTATTGAATATATGAGGAATCAATATTCAAGAGATTAATCTTATGAATTTTATATGTGAGGAATCAATATAAATGACCATTGTGTATGCCTCTATATTGATAGTTACAAATGCTATATATTGATATACAACCAGAATATAGAAGAGGGAGATAGATGAAATTCAATCCTAGTTCTCTCACTGATATCTCAATTCAAGTTTTATACCATGTTTTATTACTTGTTAGAATTTTACTTTAAATATCTATATCAATCATGAATCAAACCACTCTCTTTTGTATATATTTACTTTTTGAATTAGTACAACTTTGAACTACCAACTCCTCGTGGGATCGACACTCTGAATTCATTTTCATATTACTACAGTTGACTAATAGGTACACTTGCCTAGGAGATCAACAAGTTTTTTGCACTCCCTGGACAAAATTCGCCCATGAGCAAATTTATTTAGCTCATAAGCGAATTTTTTAAATATGCGCACCCAACCTTATTTGACAGCAAATGTAGAGAGAGAAACATCATTTTTGCAAACCCCTTTCTTCTCTCTCTTGTGCGCGACAGTGAAGCTCTCCAAGGGCATTACTTCACTTCATTTTCAATCAACAATTTCACACTCCAATCTTCTTCCTCCTTCCTCCAATCATCCTTCAAGGTAAGTTTTCTTTGAATCCTCTTCAAATGAACCGAACATATCTCTCTTTTCTTGAGCAATTCAAACTCTAGGTTAGACACCATAAGGTTGAAATGTGATTGGGTTGCTTGGAAAGTGTTGATTATCACTTGAAATATTGTTGAAAGATGATTATGTGTATGATTATTGTGTAATGGGTGAAATATTTGGCAAAAAAAAAATGATCAAGTATTTTACACATAATCATAATAATGCTTATCAAGTGTTTGATGAAATGCACCAATAAGCTTTTCACTTTTATAAACTATCATTCACTTGTTGTGCATTCTAAAAGTGAATTGCTTGCATTTGAAATTGATCATTTGAGTTTAAAAAGAGGGAAGAATCACCCTAATTAAATGACAATGTGAACAAACTTGTGCATAATGTGCTTCAATTGATGAAATTACATTGTCCATTTAAACTGTTTATGATACATGATGATTTAGTGATTTATTTCTTCTCTTGCAATTGAGTGTTAGAATGTTCACATGATAGGACAAATGCAAGTGGAATGTATATTGAAAATAATTGGCTGCTGTGGTTGCTACATCATTGTGCACATGGTTTGGAATGAATCATAGTTTGTCATACTAGTTTGTATGCATACTTGAAGCATATGTGCCTAATTGAAATGTTGAATATTTGCTCCAATTATGCAGGACATGACTAGAACAAAAACCACAGCAGAATATGACTCCTTCTTGAATGACATTATTAGAAGGAATTTGAGGATATTAACTGATCTTTTACCCAAGGAAGCCTACCCAGGCATGACACCAGAAGAATTTCAGACTTACCTTCAGTGGCCTGGGGACAGTTCAATTTTCTCAGGGGGGAGTGGAAGCTGCTGGAGCAAGTGGAGCTGTTGATTATGATGTGGGCTATTCTGGAGCTATGCCAGCAGGAGAAGGACCCTCAGGAGTAGCAGCCAGAGACATACCCTACCATTCCATCTTTCAAAACTCTGTGACATGGTTTCATTGTTCTTTTGTTGATATTTTAGTACTGTTGTGTGATTATGTTGGCAGATAATTCTAGTATTGCAATGTTTTGGTATGTTTAAATAGTAGTTGCTTTTGTGATATTTGCATTAGTTGTTTTAGTTTAGATGCTTGTTACTTTACTTTGTTAAGTTAGGATTAGCTGTTTTACACTGTTTTTCACTTAGTATTTTAGATATAGTACTGATAGATATAGTAAAAATTTTTGGGAATTAATGAAAAATCTTTCTTGAGGAGATTGGTTAAAAAGAAATCAGGATTTAGTAAGTGTCCTAAGGTTAGAACAGCTGAACAAACTGAACAAAGAGGTGAAAAAGGGAAAATGTGGTAAATTGCATAATCAAATAGGATTAGGACATTGGTGCATGATAATTGACCAAAATAAGCAATCATAACAATAGGTGATATAATCAAGGAAATAAGCCACAGATAACCCAGTGAGTGTGTGAATCCATAAACAAACTGAGAGTTTCACTGTTAATTAGCTCGTTGATATTGCTTGAGTTTCCTTTTTGATAATATCACACAAAAGGCATGGAAATGATTAAGGCAAGTTTTGTTATATAGAAAAAGCTTAGAGCCAAATAGCCAACCAAAAAATGATCAATTTTGTAATAAGCCCATTAGAGCTTAAGTTTTCTTTGATTATGTACCTTGACCTTAAATTTCAAAAGTTTATCCTACCTTTGCACACTAAAGGAAGGAGAGCATAGGTGCATATTATCATTACAAAGATAATGGGTTGGTGAAATTGTGTTTATAAAAGAAAAATGGTTTGGCTATACAATTTACTCCTTAATATGTATATAAAAATAAAAGAGAAAAATACAATGAAAATAAAAAGGAGAAGATTGTGAATGAAAAATTTGATGTATTGAGGTGTTAAGAATTGAGAGTTGATGTAAATTGAATTGAAATGTAGTTATGCTCTCTTTTCTTGAATTGTGCTTTTGATTATCCTGAAAAACCATAATTCTTGGAAGCCTAGCCTCATTACAACCTTTACAAGACCTTAAGATCCATGCCAAATGTGTGATTGTGGTTGAATTGGAAATGACTAGCAATTTTGATTTGTGCAATTTTCAGTGAAAGTTTGAGAGAAACACTCACCAGTGAGAATTGAGAGAAAAATTTCCTTGATTAGAATCATTTCATTGTTATAATTGCTCCTTTTGGTGATTAATTGCACTCTTGTCCTCCTTCTATTTGATATTGGATTTACCATATGCTTTTGATTTCAATTCTTTGGTTAGAATTTGAAGTTGTCTTTTGAAGGACCATGGAAATGATTTCCAAATAACCAATTTCAGAAATGAATTAATGAATAGTTGAAGTATGACTGTTTACTTTGCTTGAGGACAAGCAAGATTCTAGGTTGGGGGGAGTTGATAAGTGCCAAATATTAGGATGTTTTGTATGGAAAGAATGGCACTTTTTGGGTTAATTGCATTAATTCTTTAATTGAATTCCTCCAAATTCTAGAACATTTAAGTTAAGCAGTAATATCTGAGTACTGATATAATTGAAACCTTTTAATCCCAATTTTTTATGTTTAATTGCAGGAAAGATTAAAGGAGATCAATCAGGAACAAAAGAAGTGAAGAAGCAAGGAGAAAAAAGAAATTCCAATACAAGTAAAAATTATTTTCGCTCATGAGCTAAATATTTAGCTCATGAGCGAAAATGGACCAGAGAAGAGTGTTTTTGGGTGCTAAATTGGCTCATGAGCTAAATTTTTAGCTCATGAGCGAATTTCCCTTACTTCACGTTGAAGAATTCTTTGGCTCATGAGCTAAATTTTTAGCTCATGAGCGAATTTTCATTTACCAGCACCCCGAAATCAATTTCGAAGGAAGTTTTCGACAGTTCGACATTTCTAAAAATAGAACGAAGTCTCCGAAGAAGAACGAAAGCTGCGGAAGCTGAATCTTTGGTTTTCTCCTTCATCTCTATTGATTGTAAAGTCACCATGAGTGGCTAATCTCCTCTTTTGGGATTGGATGTAAATCGACTCGAACTCGGATATATTCTGGTTATATTTCTATATAGTGATTTCGTTTCTATCAATATTGTTATTTTCGTTCTGTTTATATGTTCTTGATTCTATCTGATCAATAGATTCTAGATTTAGATTTTTGGATCTAACTGGAAAGTATTTCTGAAAATTCAATCTGAACGAAAATAGTCGATATATCGTTATACTAGGAATAGATTTCGATATATTGAATGCTTTAATACTTGAACTTAATGTTGGATGATCTATTGAATATATGAGGAATCAATATTCAAGAGATTAATCTTATGAATTTTATATGTGAGGAATCAATATAAATGACCATTGTGTATGCATCTATATTGATAGTTACAAATGCTATATATTGATATACAACCAGAATATAGAAGAGGGAGATAGATGAAATTCAATCCCAGTTCTCTCACTGATATCTCAATTCAAGTTTTATACCATGTTTTATTACTTGTTAGAATTTTACTTTAAATATCTATATCAATCATGAATCAAACCACTCCTCGTGGTATCGACACTCTGAATTAGTACAACTTTGAATATCAATCATGAATCAAACCAGAATTTCTTTTGTATATATTTACTTTTTGAATTAGTACAACTTTGAACTACCAACTCCTCGTGGGATCGACACTCTGAATTCATTTTCATATTAGTACAGTTGACTAATAGGTACACTTGCCTAGGAGATCAACATTGTACACTTATCAAATACCCCCCAACTTAATTTCTTGCTTGTCCTCAAGCAAGACACCTTTTGCAATCAAATTTCAAATCTCCCCAGTAAAATTCTCATAAAAGACTACAAAGAAAAATTTTCATCATCTCTTTATTGGGCAGAAGTTACTCTCCAAATATCAGAAAAAATTAGAGTCAAAAGATCTTACCATTACTCAACCAAAACCAGAACACAATCAACAAGTTGAACTTTCTCAAGAGTAGCAATTAAAGCAATAAACAATAAACCAAGGAATTTCACTCATGCTCATGGGTACTGTTTCCCTCAATGTTTTCACCACAGTTGAACAACTATGATTGATAGTCGTTTCTAGTTCCTAAGCATGTTCATGGTTAATATGGATCAAAAGGTCTTTTCACGTTTGTAATGAGGCTGGGCTATCAAGAATTCATGGTTTTTTCTGGATAAACAATGAACACCTAGAATAGAGAGCATATTTGGATGTTGCTTTTCTTGAATTTCTCTCCTTCCACCATCTCTTTCTTGATTTATTTCACTTCTTTGCAGGCCTCTTTCCTTGTTTGAAGATGCACTCCCCCCAACTTATTCAATTTATTCATTTTTTTCTTTTTGATTTTAGGGGGAGTGATCTTCTTTTTCTTTTTGTTTTCATGTACCTGCTCTTTTTCAACCTTTTCTTCCCATTCTTTTTGCTTGCCACCTTGCTCTCTATCCCAAATGTGTAAGGGACAGGATATAGATATTCATTTTGGCTTGGGTGAACAAGAATAATCAAATAAGGCTCAAAATGGGTTATCAAAAATTGGAAAAATTATATCAAAGGTTGGCTTTTTGGCACTGAGCAAATATATTGAAAAACAAAAATTGCCTTTGTCACTTCCATATTTTCCATAAACATCATAAGATCCAAAAACTTAAGCAATAAAAGTTAACAAACAGCGGTGAAAAACTCTCAATTCAGTGTTTGGGCTCTCAACTCACCGGTTACTTTGCTAAATTCCTTGATAAAACATTTATTGATTTTAATTAACTACCCTGATAGATTTTCATGTGAAGCATCCTAATCTTAATTGATTATGGAATTAATCACAAGACCCTTTCTTCTTTCCTAATCTGTTTAGTTAAACTGCCCAATTTCAGAAATTTTTGAAAATTTTTTCCTTAATTTCCTAATTCCTAGATCCTAAAAAATTTAAAAATCCTAAAAATTAAAATGAAAAACAAAAATCCCAATTAACTAAAAAAAATAAAAAAAATAATTAATCCTATAAATTAAAAGAAAATAGAAAATAAAAGAACGAAAAGAAAGAAAAACACCAGTGTCAATATTCATCCTCTGTATCCTATAAGTCCTTGTCATATTCTCCAGCTGCTGCTGCTTCACCTCCCCCTAGAAGAATAGGCATGTCCCCAGGCCACTGCTAGAATATCTGGAGCTCTTCAAACAAAATACTTGGTTTTGGGTTTTGCAGCAGCCTGCGCACTCTTGAATCTCATGGGATCATATTCTCTGATCCTTCTCCTCATGCCTTCTCCTCGTGAGCTAAAGCCACGGGAAAGAATAGCAATTTATTCCTAGGCATCTGAAAAGTCAAATAACAATTAGTTGCTAAAACACATTTATTTTAATGATGCCTTATTGCAAATAGCAATTCATGAAGAACATGGAAGCCTATCATTAACCAATTGCATGCATAAAGAATTACTCTCAACAAAAATTTCATTGCACTTGGTAATGCCTTCCTAAAAACAGAATATACTCATTTGTTTTGCAAGTATTCAATCAATCCATAGAAAGTGAGAGTTTAAAATTTTTGAAAGAGATAGAGCATAACACTTTCACATTTAATAACTCACAAAACAAAGAGTATTCCAATCAAGAAAATTGTTCTTCATGTTCCACACAGCCAAAAACACATTCAAGTTAGCAGTAATCAACAATATTCATAATCCTAAAGTTGCTATCCTAAAGTGCAAATCATGAAAACAGAATAGATGAAGATTTCAATTGGTAAAAATAAAAGAAAAAATGCATGAAATTTGAAAGTTTCAAAATTGATTGAAGTTTGTGAGTGGAAAAAGTGAAAAGAAAAGCTTAGGAAGTAGAAAACAGTACATGAGAAAACAGAAGATTTTTAAAATCCCGTACTGCTGCGCTTCACCTGCGCTCAACGCAAGTGAATCGCAGAAAAATAGTAACTAAAATTGAAATTTTGCGCTTTACCTGCGCTTAGCGCAGGTGAAGCGTAGAAAATGAGATTTTTCAATTTTTAGTTATGTTTTTCTACTACTTCCTATTTTTTTTTAAAAAAATTATTTTCCACAAACTTATTCTAATCAATTTTGAAAATTTCCTAAATCCTAAAAAAAAAATGAAAAATCTTAATTAACAAACAAGAAATTTAAACAAAACTAAAAATAATTAAAAAAAACTTTTTAAAATTCTCTGGGTTGCCTCCCAGAAAGCGCTTGTTTAACGTCTGATAGCTCGACGCCTGCTCTGTTAAGGTGGCTGATACTGAAATCTTTTGGTGAGCTTGTGAGCTGCACCTTTCCGTTCTCTGGCCCATAATCCTCCCCATAATCTTGCCTTGGAGCAACCTGTAGTGTGAGATGACTTTGACCATTTGGGCTTCTTTCTGGAATTAGACCATGCCTCTGACTCCCTTGGCTTGACTCTTTTCTTCTTTATTAATTTGCTCTCATGTGCATGAGTCTTCTTTTCCTGAAGCTTAGATGATTCACAGTTGATTGCTCTCAATTTCTTTGCTTCGCAGGGGTCTTTGACATGAAACACACCTGACCACTTGATCTTTAATCTGGCTCTGGGCTTTGAATTTGATTCTATCTTGACCTTTCTTCTCTTTGCCCTGTTTTGGTCAGTGTGATTGCAGGCCTTTCTTCTGTGAAGTCTAGAAGGATTATCACTTGTACCATGCCTTTCTTGATCTTCCTTTGCAGGACTGATTGGATAAGGCATGGTCTTTGGTCTTGATACGACTTCCCTTCCTTCCTTGGGCTTTGATTCACCATCTCCCTGTTCACTCTTTTTCTTAATCTTTTTTTCATGTACACCCTCATATGTGTTGTTCTCTTTCCCCCTTCACAATCAATTTCTTCTTCAAGCACCGTCTTTGCTGTTTCATCCTTTCCTTTTTCTTCTTCTTCTGTTGTACCTTCTTCTTCATCAGCCAAATTGTCATTGATTTCCTCCCTTATCAGCTGAACAATGTCATCACACTGCTCTTCGGGTTTGGGAAGTGCATTTGCTGAAATTTGTTCTGACTGATGGTTGATCATATTTTATATCTCATCTAGTATGAGGCCAGCGGTTAATCCTTCTCTTTCACAATACAGCTGAAATTGTATAAATTCATCCCACATGTCTTCAATAAAATCATTATCTGAATGTCTTTCTGAGATTTGTTCTGACTGTTTGTTAGCTCTAGTTTCTTTTAATTGCTCCATCAAGGTGTCAGTGTTTCTTCTTGCTTCTTCTTTTTCCTTCTGAAGTCTTAACTCCCTTTGCTCTCCTAGCTGTGCTATCAAAGCATCATTTTTTCTTCTTGCTTTTTCTCTTTCCTTCTGACTGTCATTCATATCTTGTATGAGTCTATCGAGCTTCTCCTCAATTCTTGAACATGTGTTATGTATTGCAGTATCTGCCCTGAGTTCAGCTTCATCAGTTTGCTTATAGGATGAAACAACATCTTGTTGCCACTCAAAATTTTGATTCTGGTAACTTCTTCAATCCTGTGAAAAATTGTTAGAATAATTATTGTAACTGAAAAAGTTACCGTGATTTAATGTGTGGGAGAAATATTTTGGATCTTGCTGTCTAA
Source organism: Sesbania bispinosa (assembly GCA_026901365.1). NCBI lineage: Eukaryota > Viridiplantae > Streptophyta > Magnoliopsida > Fabales > Fabaceae > Sesbania > Sesbania bispinosa. The sequence goes on from QLOH01000246.1 coordinate 389,565, forward strand.
CATAATCTCCAAGGGTTCTTCTTGGTGGATTTTGCCATCCAGAAGCCATTCAACTTTTACTTCACTTGGGGTGGTTGAACAGAGAGTGTTGAGATTGTCTCTTTGCCCTTTTTCTCTCTCCTTTTGTTCCTTCTAGTTGTCCCTTCTCTCAATTGATTTTGAGACACCTGTCTTCACAAAAGCACTATTCAAGAATCTCAAACAATTGTTAGCTCAGAAAGGTGGAACAAAATAATTAAATTAAAAAAAACGAAAATAAAAAACGAAAATAAAATCCTAAAATTCTAAGATAGATCAAGTTTGAATTTGAAATATGATATTTACTTATCCTGAAATCCTAAAAGAACTCAAACAGGATAAGCATTGAAGATAAGATAAGACCAATTCAAATTTCAAATATATTTTTTTAAATTTTTCTTCGAAAATATTTATAAAAAATAAAATACGAAAATTAAAATTAAAATAAAAGTATAATCTTGAAAATTTGACCTCCTAAATCTATACAAATTGAGACACCGCTCCCTGGCAACGGCGCCAAACACTTGATCGATTCCTGGCAAGTATACCAAAAGTCCAGCAGTAATAAAGTAAGTAAGATATCGTATCCACAGGGAGCGATTTTAATTTGTAAAGTAATAGTGATCGAATTTTCAAGAAAACAGTTTATCAATGAAATTGGTTGTGCGCAGAATAATAGATAACAACAGATAAACGAGATGAGAGAAGGATACTTTGGATTAGGATTTGACTTCGTTTCATCTCCCCCCTCGTGTATGTGAATCCCTTCTTTTAATTATGATTATACTTGTAATTACCTTAGCATTGTTTAATTACAATAATTATAAGGCATGCTTGGCAATTATCGTACCCGCAAATTCCCCTATAACGCCATAATTAAACGCCAAAAGCTATTCTCTACAGGCATTCAAAGTGGCTTGGCGACCCCGAACATTCCCCGTATTTTGCAATCAGCGCTATCAATTTAATCTATACCTTCCCATCGAACAACTATGAAGGGGTGTGTCACTCACCAAACGCTTCAATCGCAGCGAAGAACGATAGCACGATATGAACCAAACGAGTATCTTCAGCAATCGGAGATTAAGCTTCGTAGACAACTCTATGCTCACCTAACTCTAATACTAGTCGGAGTTCCACTTTTTGTATCTAGAGCACTAGCCTACCACCCCGGCGCACGCGCGGAGGCAATGCATTACAAACAACATAAAGATACCGATAAATTACAAATAGAGAATCATAATTAAAAAGAAGAGAATTCTTATACACTTGGGGATTGAATCCACTACATCAAATCCTACTGGAGAGCTTAGCTACTCATGGTAGCCATTACAAACCACTGAGAAATCTGTCACCTTTCTCAATCCTAGAACTACTCTCAATCTCTCTATTTCTGTGTTGGGTCCCGAGGACCTGCCTTTTGATCTGTGCAAAAGGCTCTATTTATAGAGTGAGAAAACCCTAATTCTCCTCCAAGAAGTCATTCTGGATCTAGGTTTAAAAGCTGCTGCGCGTCCTGCGCTTCATATGCGCTTAGCGCGCATGAAGCGCGCTCAATCTGTTGCTGCGCTCCTCCTGCGCTTAGCGTAAGTGGAGCCTGATAAATCTGAGGCTGCGCTCCACCTGCGCTTAGCGCATGTGGAGCGTGTCACGCGTTGCAGATTCCCTTCAGATCTTGATCTAACTTCTGGATCTCTTTCTGATCTTGCCTTTGCTTGACTGGTTTTCCTATTTCCTTTTTTCTGAATTGATTTTGTATTTAATTGGCTTGGATTTGAATTTGGAGAGGTTATCCACAAGATTCTCTGATTAACTAACTGTTAATCTCCTCTTTATTTGGTCTCTATTTAAATTCTGAATCTACAAACAACCTCCTTTCTGATGCTATTTTCTCTCTTTCCTAATCTTTTGTAAATCTGCATAAAATAACAGATTTCTATTTAAAATAGCATCATATTCAAATTTAAACCAAATAATTACAATTATTATAAATATTAACAAAAAGGGATAATTTTGGGCATAAATTACTATTTTGACCTTGATAAGTGTAATAAAAACTATAGGAAAATAACGCTTATTTTACACTTATCACTGGACCGAAAAGAAAGGTTGTGAAGCTATATGGCTCTAGATACCATAAGCATAGTTTCATAGTGAATGATTTTCCATGATTTCAGAAGATGATACATGCTGAATATATATACAGAGAATGAAACTGACTTCCTAATATTAAGGGATAAACTACTTCCTAATATTAAGAGATAACTGAGTTCCTAATATTAAGGAATAAACTACTTCCTAATATTAAGAGATGACAAAAGATGAATATGAATTTGAATTTGAATACATTTGAATAGATGATAACAATAGTAACTAATAATTAAAATACAACAAGAGATAATGTTTATCTGATAAATTAAATGGTTGGTATTATTATAAAGTTTATTAATCATACATATAAATAAGTTTTACATAAAAGTTGAATTATATCTCTATTTTATCATGTTATAATAAAATTTTAAAAAGTAATATTGTAATATATAGTGATGAGCCGATGAAATATGACTGGATGTGGGGATGTTCATATCCTATCCAATCCAATGCAAACGACATAAACAAAAAAAATAAATTTTTTTTGTTGGATTGAATTGGTTTTTGGATACTATGCTAAAATCAATTCAATCCAATCCAAACCGAACTTATATATCCATATATTATTATACTTATAAAATAATCACATACTTATACTTGTATACATATATATCTATAAAATTGCTTATACTAATATACTTTTTATGATTATATTATCTAATATCATGTTAATATTTCAATAAATATATCAATTTTAAAGTAGTTTTAAATTAGTTTTCATATCTCATGTCATTTTTTTGTATAATTTTATATTTATTTTAATAAATATAAGTTCCAATAATAAATGTTTACCATTTTTCATAATTTTATCACTTTTATCTAATATTTATTATCTATTTTAAAAAATAAAAAACCGATCAAATCAAATCTAATCCCATTTAAATTGAATCGGATTTGAAAATTATCAAAACTGATCGGTTGATCAAATGATAAAACCGTAATGATAGGATCAGATAGTTTTTTTGCCTTGAAATCGTTCCAAACTGAACCGTGAACACCCCTTTTGGATGTACATGTAAAAATATTACAATGTCAATATATAGTTACTAAATTCACTTTCATATATTTAAAATATTTATGATATTAATTTTAGCATATATTAACGATTCATTAAATAATTTTAAATTTATGTAAAATTTTATAATATATTTCAATCTAATGATAGATTTTAAAATAAATCATTAGATAAAAGGTTATTTAATGTTATAAATATGATATTTCATACACTTGTGTAAATTCATGTCTCCTCATATAAATAAATAACAAAATAAGTCTAAAGTGCATTGAAAGCAATTTTTTTAAATAGGTAAGATATTTAAAAATTTTACCAATGGGTCATTAAAGAATAAAAAACATTTATTAAAATATAAAACAATTAAAATGTTTTAAAATTTAAAAATTGTAATTTCATTACTTCCTTAACGAGTACGCTAGCTAGGGTTAAAAACGACAAAAGTCACATGTATTGCACAGTTTCTCAGGCTATAATTGAAAACAGATACCCAAAATCAACATCAAACATCCAAAGGGAGAAAAAACAGGTTGTATAATCATATCCAGTCATGGAGAGCTCACGCGATGCTGTCTTCGGAAATGTCGACCTTCTGTCAGAGATCCTTCTCCGGCTGCCGACAAAGCAGGTGGGACAATGCAAGTGTGTCTCAAAGCAATGGTTGGCTCTAATCTCCAGCCCTCGATTTTGTCACTCCCATGCTCTCCGTAAGTGCAAAACCTCTCCTTTATCATTTCTTTGGCATCAAAGATGGGGTTATGCCGAGATAGTCCCCTTCCCCCATCTATCCCCTGCAAGCCCAAAGACCTACCAATTTTCTAATATTCTCCCTGTCAACATTCATCAAACCATCACTAGAATTGTGCAGTCATGCAATGGTTTTCTCCTATGCCAAATTAAACAATACAAGGATCGTTATGTCTACCAAATGGATTATAGTTATGCAATCCTTAACCCAACCACCAACCACTTTCTGATGCCTCCTCCCCTCCCTGGCAAAAGAAATAATTATGAAGCAACACTTGCAATTTATTTGGCCTTTGAGCCTTTGAGGTCCCTTCACTTTAAAGTTATTTCATTCACGAGGGACAAAAGTACTGATGGTTGCAGGTTTCAAATTTATGTGTATTCTTCTGAGATTGGTTCTTGGGATGAAGGTGGGGTTTTGACCACTATCTCACCCGATTTCAATGTTGAGTCTGGCATTTACTGCAATGGTGCCGTGCATTGGTATGCTCCTAGAGAGGCTTCTGTGTATTATGATGTGGATCAACAATGCCTCAAGGATTTGCCAAATCCAGTCTCTGAAACTGGTAGTTATGTGTATGTCAGGTACTTCGAGGAATTTAAAGGGAATTTATATTTGGGACTAGGTAAAAATGATGAAAGTTTGGATTTTGATGTTCTGGAGTTGAAGGAAGATTACTCTGGATGGTTTTTAAGGTATCACGTAGATCTTACTCATATAGGGAAATGTGCTAGACCTTCATTTTTTGTGTTATATGTTGCTTGTGGAGAAAATGAAGAGGACCCAGTGATTGTGTTATTCTGTAATTGGCTCAAAATTGTGTTATATAATCCTAGAGATTGTACTTTAAGGACAATGGATGAAGTAGATATTAAGTTCTATGATATATTTGCAATGGGAAAAATAGGAAGAGTGCTTCATCCATACTTTGAGACACTATTAAATGTTGGTTTAGAACCATATAATGGTTGAATACTTTAGAGTTAGAGTGTCTTATATATAGGAGAAAAAACATCCATTTGTTTTCTTTATGAGATTGTAACCTTATGGACCTCATTTTATGATATGTTTTCTTTTGTTTGCTATTGATTTCTAGTGTAATGATGAGTGGAACAATTTGAGTTCTCAATTTTGAATAGTTTTTCTTGCAACTTGTGTTGGACTAAACATTGACATTCCAAGTGTTAGACTTAGTTCTTTCTATGTGAACCACTGATCTTGATTGCCAAATTCGAAAATAATTATATACTACTGTATTTCTTTTATAATATTCGTTATTTGAAATTTACACATTCACGCTAGTGTATGTAACCTATTATTTATATAAGCTCTTTAATCACCTATAACACAAAAAACTGGCAACCAAAGATCTCGAGTTCAATGTGAATTTCACTCAAGCTTCGTAGGTTGGCATGGTTATGCATACTTTTACACTAATTTTCATCCATCAACTTTGTAAACTCCTAGTATCCAGTTGTATTGAGCTGGAATTCAACCTTTCCCTCAATCACATTGTCATAGACTCTTTGACACAAACATGCATGTTTTGTGATGCATATACTCTACAAGTAAAAATTATCATACATGTGTTTTGAGTTTTATCTATGGGAAAGTGTACTTGTCGATTAGATTAAAATTGAGTATTTAAAACCCCAAGTATATACTTAGGTACTAGGTAGATTTCAAAAACCTTTATGCAGATGGAGTGATAATCAGAACAAATGTAAAGCATAAACTGTAAGGAGAATAGGGAAAGAAGAAATGCACACACAGTTTTTATACGGGTTCACCTCTTAACCTTTAGGCTACGTCCAGTCCCTACTTTTAGTAGAATTTTCTCTAAATCAACCTTGTTACTAAAGCTCCTTGGGTACTCCTTACCACTAGTATTATTCTGCAGCCTCTTCATGCTCACCTCAATATTCTTTTGCAACCTCTACAGGCTCAGAACACATATAAACTTCTTTTGCAGCTTTTGCAGGAATTACACAGGGTATCTGCAGCCAAATCTAGGTTCACAGAATCTTGCAGATGCAATTTAGTCTTTTCTCAAGAAGAACAAACACCCGTATGTTGTTCTTGAGAGTTATAGAAGATGAAAATAGGAAATTACAATTAAAATGGGGCTCAAAATTATAACAGAGATAGCACAACAAAACTAAATGAGCCTACACACTCTCTTTCACGCTTTCTAAACTGTTTGAGACAAAATCTAAGAGATTTGTAGAGAGAGGAATTCTTCTAAAAGGTAGAAATGGTAATTTTGATGCACTGTTTACTTCTTCTGGTGTTGTGTGTTTCAAAATGAAGAGAGAGTTGTTTTTTATAGGCAAAGCCAGGTTGCTAGCCATTGGAGTTCCTTGGAGAAGAGGTTAAGCAACCAGCTATCAATGCAAGAGCTGTCACTTTCATGTGCAACCTTTTCTCTTTCTTAAGTTTGACTGGTCATATCTTCTGGAGAGAACATCTTCTACAACTAGGATTTCTTCTTAATTTAAATTTCCTTCTTATGGAAAGGTTCTTGAGACTTATAGAGGTGCTGGGCATATATGTAATTTTAACCATTGTAGGTTGTTTCCTCAATAGATTCATATGTTAATGAATCAAAGGCAATTTGCTTCTTCTATAGGTATACTGTCAGTGGAACTTTCTTCTGAAGTGTTGGTTATGTTGACAGCAGCTTCACATTCTTCTTCTTGATAGTTTTCTTATACTCTTTTATGTTAAGAGGAATATATTTTCCTCTGAATATGAGTCAGAAGGTAAAATCTAGAAGAATAAACCTTGCTGTCTAGAATGCTTCTTCTTAAGGTTTCCTGACAGAATGTATCTTCTGAAGTTTTGACAGCAATTTTCCATATGTGACTTCTCAACAACTTTCTTCCTTTCTTCTATAAATGATATCCATTTTATATTCTTCTTTGAATTAAAAATATCCTTGTATATGAAAGTAGTTTCTTCTGGATAAGCTTAGTTGGGATTATTTCTTCTGAAGACATCTTTCTTCTTCTGCATAGTCTTCTTTAGCATTTTTCCTATTTCTTCTTAAGACAAACTCAATTGAAAACATTAGTACAGATGTTCATAATTATATTAAGTGTATTTTGATATTCTTGGACCTTATACATGAAGTGGTCTATGACTTTATGGTTGAGAGATGGATAAGATTCCAAAACAAGCCCTGTAAATGTACAACCAAAACATTTGGAATTGATAAGCAAGAATGAAAGGCCAATATCCAATACATAAAAAAGCTTCAAAATGTGCAAATATTGACACCTTAAGGGCCCATTTGGTGCACATGATAAGAGACAGGATATGATAACTTTATCCTATCTTATAACTTATCATGTGTTTGTTGCACCAATATGATAGGATAACTTTATCCTGTTGCTTATCCTATCATATCCTTCTAGTGTAATTCTTATCCTGAGGGGGGAGCTGGGTTAGGGAGTGATAGGATAGGATAAGATAAAAAAATTTCTTCCTCATTTATCTTCTCTTTCTCTCTCGTCTCTCCCCCTCTTTCTCTCTCATATCTCTTCCCTCTCTCTCCTCTCTCCCCCTCTTTCTCTCTCCTATCTCTTTCCTCTCTCCTCTCTCTCCTCTCCCCCTCTTTCTCTCTCCTCCCTCTCTCTCCTATCTCTTTCCTCTCTCTCCGCTCTCCTCTCTCTCCCCCTCTTTCACTCTCCTATCTTTTTCCTCTCTCTCCTCTCTCTCCTCTCTCTCCTCTCTCCCCCTCTTTCTCTCTCCTCCCTCTCTGTCCTATCTCTTTCCTCTCTCTCCCTTCTCTCTCCTCTAGAGCCGGCAAAATGGGCTAGCTCGACCGGGCCGACCCGCAAAAATATAGGGCTTGGGCACCTATTTTAGAAGCTCGAATAACTCCCGGGCTTTTTAGCCCAGCCCAATAAAGCCCGCTACTCGCAAAAAATATCGGGTAGTCCGCAAAAACCCGCCAAAAAAACGGGTTACCTCAAAAAGCCCGCAAAAGGGTAGGGCTCGAGCACCTATTTTAGAAGCCCGAATAACTTCTGGGCTTTTTAGCCCAACCCGATAAAGCCCGCTGCTCGCATCAAGGTGGGTCGGGCCGGGTAGCCCGAATTGACAGCTCTACTCTCCTCCTCCCCTCTCTCTCCTCTCTTTCCTCTATCCCCACTCTTTGTCTCTCCTCCCCCCTCTCTCTTGCTCCCCTCTCTCTCCTCTCTCTCTTCCCCTCTCTCTAAAATAACAATTTTTTGTGCTAATTTTGATATTAATTTTAATATTTTTAACAATTTTATTTTTTGTAAAATAAATTTAAATATTTTCTAATAAAAAATAAATTTTTATTTATGTGTGCTTGCTAAAAAGCAAAAAAAAAAAAAAATTTAAATTTGTAATAAGGGTAATTCTGTCATTTTAATATTCTTTATATCTTATCCTACCATAATCTGTCCATCTCAAACGTAAGATAGGATAAAATAATCATATCTGTCTTCTTATCCTGGTGTACATCAAACATAAGATAAGATAAGAGCTTATCCTGCTGTTATCCTATCATGTCACTATCCAACTCTCCTATCCTATCCTATCCTATCCTATCATATCCTATCATGTGCACCAAACGGGCCCTAAAGGTTTACCATCCGAAACTTTTGTAGATGACATAAAATTTGTATATTTAACCTTGTGAAGGAAAAAAGACGTTTGCAAGAAAGATATATTTGTTCAGGTTTCCTTGGCAATAGTGCATATATAAACTTTCTCATACTCAAATCTACTTGAAGAACAAACAAGGAAATTTTTTTCCTTAATATTTAGTTGAAATTTAGTTTCATGGTCTTAGGTTTATCTAGCCCTTGGGAATTTCTTCACCTTCTTCGTCCTAGGACATGGTCACCATTCTCAATGATTTTTTCCAAATGTCTAAGTTGCTTGACATAATAAAGAGCTTCATTTCTATCCTTCCCATTAATGATAATCTCCTCCCTTGAAATAAGGAGGATAAATGGTTGAATCTCCTTTGCAATGAGGCATCCATAGTCTTTAATACTTTAGCCAACTTCCATCTTAGTTGGTGGATTTCCTCTACACGTATTATAAGGTTCCCGACCTAGGGTAAAACACATGGAAAAAAATAAGATGAGGGTTGAATTTATTTCTCTAAAAAATTTTACAAAAATTGGTTAATGATACAATGTTTGACACTTTTCACAAGATATATATATATATATATATATATATATATATATATATATAAAAGACAAGTGGTTTATTTGAAAGAGTTTGTAAGTACCATCTGAAAACCTTAGATGATGGCTCAAACACTGAATTTTGATATTGGATTTAAAGAAAACTTTGCACTTAGAAAATAACATTTAACCCCAAGTTAGTCTAAGATTCAAATGTAGTAAACAACTCAACAGAGAAGAATAAAAAGCACACAAAACTTTTATCATGATTCACTCTTAAATTGTAAATAGCTATGTTTAATTTTTGACACATGTCAAGATTATTCACTATCTTTCATAAGAGTAAAATAGGTATCTAACTCTTCTTTCTCATGCTACACTTCACAATAAATGAGAAATGAATCGATAAAAAACCAATCTTGGTCTTTCAGCTAACTCTTAAAGATGGGACAATGATTGGTTAATAAATATAGAGAGATCGCAATTAATTTTTTTCTCACAACCATACGAGTTGTACATGAATAATAAATGAGAAACTTGAGAGAAGTTTGAGTAGAATTGAAGGCTTTTGAGATTTCGGACTTAGAGCATTATATTAAAATCATCTTATCTTCATTCTTAAATGCTTCAATTTAAAGGTGAATGACCTTATTATCAGTCCATTAGAGACAATGATTTAATTTTAAAATTCTAAAACACATTTAATGAAATTTATGTTGTTTGGGTGAGTAGCCTCCTCCAATTATTTGTAGCACATAATTGAACACTGTTTTTTGCGCTTCACCTGCGTTCAGCGTAGGTAAAGTGCAGAAATATCAATTTCAACACTGTTTTTTGCGCTTCACCTGAAGCGCAGCGACACGCTGCAGGAAAATTTAAACTTGCGCTCCACCTGCGTTGAGCGCAGGCAGAGCGCAAGTACGCGTTTCAGCATATATTTGAATGCAAAACAGGGGAAGAGTCATTTTCTCTTCTCCTCTGTTTTTCCTCTAGAGCTCTTTTCTCTGCATTCCCTTACTCTTTTCTTCACTTTTTCACTCACAAACCTCCTCCTCTTCTACTTCCTCTGCTATTCAAGGTATGTTTTTCAGTTTTTGAGTAAGTTTTACCTATTGAAATCTTCTCTTCCTCTGTTTTGGTGATTGAACCTTAGGTTAGCAAACTTAGGCTTCTAGAGTTATATGTTTTTATGATGATTTGTCAATGTAGCCTTTGGTTGATTTGTTGGCTGTTGGTGGGTTTATAACTTGATGTTTGTTGGTATGTTCAGGGCTTTAGCATGTTTAATATGGTTAAATGGGTGATACTCTGTTTCTTGCTGAGATATTGCATTGACCATTCTGAATAAGTCTATCATAAATTTTCCGCTAATGCATGAAGCAATTCTATTTGGTGTTTTGAGTTTTGTTGGTTATATTGAGGAACATGCCTTAATTAATTACTCATGCATGGCAAATTGGTTATTCATATTACTTGGTGCCTAACTGATTTTTAACGAATTTAATGATTAGGTTTCATGCACCATTGCTGATAATTGAATTGTGACATTGAAGCTTAATTCTATGTCTTGATAATTGTTGACTGCTCAGGTTGTTAAGTTGTTGTCCTCACTGAGAGAACTCATAGTGGCTGGACCGAAGAGAAAGGTTGTGAAGCTATATGGCTCTAGATACCATAAGCATAGTTTCATAGTGAATGATTTTCCATGATTTCAGAAGATGATACATGTTGAATATATATGTACAGAGAATGAAACTGACTTCCTAATATTAAGGGATAAACTACTTCCTAATATTAAGAGATAACTGACTTCCTAATATTAAGGGATAAACTACTTCCTAATATTAAGAGATGACAAAAGATGAATATGAATTTGAATTTGAATACATTTGAATAGACGATAACAATAGTAACTAATAATTAAAATACAACAAGAGATAATGTTTATCTGATAAATTAAATGGTTGTTATTATTATAAAATTTATTAATCATACATATAAATAAGTTTTACATAAAATTTGAATTATATTTCCATTTTATCATGTTATAATAAAATTTTAAAAGTAATATTGTAATATATAGTGATGAGCTGATGAAATATGTTTGGATGTAGGGATGTTCATATCTTATCCAATCCAATGCAAACGACATAAACAAAAAAAAATTAAATTTTTTTTGTTGGATTGAATTGGTTTTCGGATACTATGCTGAAATCAATTCAATCCAATCCAAACCGAACTTATATATCCATATATTATTATACTTATAAAATAATCACATACTTATACTTGTATACATATATATCTATAAAATTGTTTATACTAATATACTTTTTATGATTATATTATCTAATATCATGTTAATATTTCTATAAATATATCAATTTGAAAGTAGTTTTAAATTAGTTTTTATATCTCATGTCATTTTTTTGTATAATTTTATATTTATTTTAATAAATATAAGTTCCAATAATAAATGTTTACCATTTTTTCATAATTTTATCACTTTTATCTAATATTTATTATCTATTTAAAAAAATGAAAAACCGATCAAATCAAATCTAATCCCATTTAAATTGAATCGGATTTGAAAATTATCAAAACCGATCGGAAGATGAAATGATAAAACCGTAATGATAGGATCAGATAGTTTTTTTGCCTTGAAATCGTTCCAAACTGAACCGTGAACACCCCTATTGGATGTACATGTAAAAATATTACAATGTCAATATATAGTTACTAAATTCACTTTCATATATTTAAAAAATATTTATGATATTAATTTTAACATATATTAACGATTCATTAAATAATTTTAAATTTATGTAAAATTTTATAATATATTTCAATCTAATGATAGATTTTAAAATAAATTATTAGATAAAAGGATATTTAATGTTATAAATATGATTTTCATACACTTGTGTAAATTCATGTCTCCTCATATAAATAAATAACAAAATAAGTCTAAAGTGCATTGAAAGCAATTTTTTTAAATAGGAAAGATATTTAAAAATGTTACCAATGGGTCATTAAAGAATAAAAAACATTTATTAAGATATAAAACAATTTAAATGTTTTAAAATTTAAAAACTGTAATTTCATTACTTCCTTAACGAGTACGCTAGCTAGGGTTAAAAACGACAAAAGTTCACATGTATTGCACAGTTTCTCAGGCTATAATTGAAAACAGATACCCAAAATCAACATCAAACATCCAAAGGGAGAAAAAACAGGTTGTATAATCATATCCAGTCATGGAGAGCTCACGCGATGCTGTCTTCGGAAATGTCGACCTTCTGTCAGAGATCCTTCTCCGGTTGCTGACAAAGCAGGTGGGACAATGCAAGTGTGTCTCAAAGCAATGGTTGGCTCTAATCTCCAGCCCTCGATTCTGTCACTCCCATGCTCTCTGTAAGTGCAAAACCTCTCCTTTATCATTTCTTTGGCATCAAAGATGGGGTTATGCCGAGATAGTCCCCTTCCCCCATCTATCCCCTGCAAGCCCAAAGACCTACCAATTTTCTAATATTCTCCCTGTCAACATTCATCAAACCATCACTAGAATTGTGCAGTCATGCAATGGTTTTCTCCTATGCCAAATTAAACAATACAAGGATCGTTATGTCTACCAAATGGATTATAGTTATGCAATCCTTAACCCAACCACCAACCACTTTCTGATGCTCCCTCCCCTCCCTGGCAAAAGAAATAATTATGAAGCAACACTTGCAATTTATTTGGCCTTTGAGCCTTTGAGGTCCCTTCACTTTAAAGTTATTTCATTCACGAGGGACAAAAGTACTGATGGTTGCAGGTTTCAAATTTATGTGTATTCTTCTGAGATTGGTTCTTGGGATGAAGGTGGGGTTTTGACCACTATCTCACCCGATTTCAATGTTGAGTCTGGCATTTACTGCAATGGTGCCGTGCATTGGTATGCTCCTAGAGAGGCTTCTGTGTATTATGATGTGGATCAACAATGCCTCAAGGATTTGCCAAATCCAGTCTCTGAAACTGGTAGTTATGTGTATGTCAGGTACTTCGAGGAATTTAAAGGGAATTTATATTTGGGACTAGGTAAAAATGATGAAAGTTTGGATTTTGATGTTCTGGAGTTGAAGGAAGATTACTCTGGATGGTTTTTAAGGTATCACGTAGATCTTACTCATATAGGGAAATGTGCTAGACCTTCATTTTTTGTGTTATATGTTGCTTGTGGAGAAAATGAAGAGGACCCAGTGATTGTGTTATTCTGTAATTGGCTCAAAATTGTGTTATATAATCCTAGAGATTGTACTTTAAGGACAATGGATGAAGTAGATATTAAGTTCTATGATATATTTGCAATGGGAAAAATAGGAAGAGTGCTTCATCCATACTTTGAGACACTATTAAATGTTGGTTTAGAACCATATAATGGTTGAATACTTTAGAGTTAGAATGTCTTATATATAGTAGAAAAAACATCCGTTTGTTTTCTTTATGAGATTGTAACCTTATGGACCTCATTTTATGATATGTTTTCTTTTGTTTGCTATTGATTTCTAGTGTAATGATGAGTGGAACAATTTGAGTTTTCAATTTTGAATAGTTTTTCTTGCAACTTGTGTTGGACTAAACATTGATATTCCAAGTGTTGGACTTAGTTCTTTCTATGTGAATCACTGATCTTGATTGCAAAATTCGAAAATAATTATATACTACTGTATTTTTTTATAATATTCGTTATTTGAAATTTACAAATTCACTCTAGTGTATGTAACCTATTATTTATATAAGCTCGTTAATCTCCTATAACACAAAAAACTGGCAACCAAAGATCTCGAGTTCAATGTTAATTTCACTCAAGCTTCGTAGGTTGGCATGGTCATGCATACTTATACATTAATTTTCATCCATCAACTCTGTAAACTCCTAGTATCCAGTTGTATTGAGCTGGAATTCAACCTTTCCCTCAATCACATTATCATAGACTCTTTGACACAAACATGCATGTTTTGTGATGCATATACTCTACAAGTAAGAATTATCATACATGTAGGTTGTTGAGACTTGCAGAGGTGCTGGGCATATATGTAATTTCAACCATTATAGGTTGTTTCCTCAACAGATTCATATGTTGATGAATCAAAGGCAATTTGCTTCTTCTATAGGTATACTGTCAGTGGAACTTTCTTCTGAAGTGTTGGTTATGTTGACAGCAGCTTCACATTCTTCTTCTTGACAGTTTTCTGATACTCTTTTATGTTAAAAGGGAATATATTTTCCTCTAAATATGAGTTAGAAGGTAAAATCTAGAAGAATAAACCTTGCTGCCCAGAATGCTTCTTCTTAAGGTTTCCTGACGGAATGTATCTTCTGAAGTTTTGACAGCAATTTTCCACATGTGACTTCTCAACAACTTTCTTCTATAAATGATATCCATTTTATATTCTTCTTTGAATTAAAGCAATATCCTTATGTATGAAAGTAGTTTCTTCTGGATAAGCTTAGTTGGGATTATTTCTTCTGAAGACATCTTTCTTCTTTTGGATAGTCTTCTTTAGCATTTTTCCTTTTTCTTCTTAAGATAAACTCAATTGAAAACATTAGTACAGATGTTCATAATTATATTAAGTGTATTTTGATATTCTTGGACCTTACACATGAAGTGGTCTATGACTTTATGGTTGAGAGATGGATAAGATTCCAAAACAAGCCCTGTAAATGTACAACCAAAACATGTGGAATTGATAAGCAAGAATGAAAGGCCAATATCCAATACATAAAAAAGCTTCAAAATGTGCAAATATTGACACCTTAAAGGTATACCATCCGAAACTTTTGTAGATGAAATAAAATTTGTATATTTAACCTTGTGAAGGAAAAGAGACGTTTGCAAAAAAAGATATATTTGTTCAGGTTTCCCTGGCAATAGTGCATATATAAACTTTCTCATATTCAAATCTACTTGAAGCACTAACAAGGAACAATTTTTCCTTAATATTTAGTTGAAATTTAGTTTCATGGTCTTAGGTTTATCTAGCCCTTGGGAATTTCTTCACCTTCTTCGTCCTAGGACATAGTCACCATTCTCAATGATTTTTTCCAAATGTCTAAGTTGCTTGACATAATAAAGAGCTTCATTTCTATCCTTCCCATTAATGATAATCTCCTCCCTTAAAATAAGGAGGATAAACGGTTGAATCTCCTTTGCAATGAGGCATCCATATTCTTTAATACTTTAGCCAACTTCCATCTTAGTTGGTGGATTTCCTCTACACGTATTATAAGGTTCCTGACCTACGGTAAAACACATGGAAAAAAACAAGATAAGGGTTGAATTTATTTCTCTAAAACATTTCACAAAAATTGGTTAATGATACAATGTTTGACACTTTTCACAAGATATATATATATATATATAAGACAAGTGGTTTATTTGAAAGAGTTTGTACGTACCATCTGAAAACCTTAGATGATGGCTCAAACACTGAATTTTGATATTGGATTTAAAGAAAACTTTGCACTTAGAAAATAACATTTAACCCCAAGTTAGTTTAAGATTCAAATGTAGTAAATAACTCAACAGAGAAGAATAACAAGCACACAAAACTTTTATCATGATTCACTCTTAAATCGTAAATAGCTATGTTTAATTTTTGACACAAGTCAAGATTATTCACTATCTTTCATAAGAGTAAAATAGGTATCTAACTCTTCTTTCTCATGCTACACTTCACAATAAATGAGAAATGAATCGATAAAAAACCAATATTGGTCTTTCAGCTAACTCTCAAAGATGGGACAATGATTGGTTAATAAATATAGAGAGATCGCAATTAATTTTTTTTCTCACAACCATACGAGTTGTACATGAATAATAAATGAGAAACTTGAGAGAAGTTTGAGTAGAATTGAAGGCTTTTGAGATTTTGGACTTAGAGCATTATATTAAAATTATTTATCTTCATTCTTAAATGCTTCAATTTAAAGGTGAATGACCTTATTATCAGTCCATTAGAGACAATGATTTAATTTTAAAATTCTAAAATACATTTAATGAAATTTATGTTGTTTGGGTGAGTAGCCTCCTCCAATTATTTGTAGCACGTAATTGAACACCTTTTAAAATTGTACTTAGTAAGAGGACATGCATCCAAAGTGAAACATTCTTTATAGGAATTAATGTTGAAGTTCTTCTTGAAGTAAACAGTCATCCTCAAAAAGTATATGTCAACTTTATTGAGGTTTGAACCATCATTGTACATAAGTTATCTTAGATGTTACTATAACCTTTAATTAATCTGACATTGAAAAGTATTTGGATTAAAGTTCTATTTAGATAAGAGATTTCTTCAAACGCTCATTCCTTCAGACTTAGGTCAAGTCTTGTTTAGAATCTTAAGTTGTAGAGGGTTCCCTTTTTGTTCAGAGTGAATCGTTGTAAAATGACTAAGTCTTGAGGGATTCTCTTTGTTTAGACAAGCTCACCTCCAAGAAGTTTTTAATATGACAAACTATTTAAGTTTAAATATATGAGATGCATTTGGTATTACTAATTATGTGCTTAAGTGTGGCAGAGATTTCCAGTCTTTGTTTACTGCAGAAGTTTTAATCTAGGCACATGAGTTAAAGAGGATCTCTAGACCATAAGACAAGCAAAGTCATGGATGAAGAAACACAAGAACGAAACTGTAAGCTGTCATGGTTCAAGAAAACCTGCAACAACTTTGGTTCTCAAGATAAAGGATCAGTTGCAGACTCAGCCAGCAAAGAGACACTAGTACAGCTTGAGATGCAAGCCTATGTTCAGATAACATCGTATTAACAGAAAAGATCTCAGATAAAACAAGTAGAAGCAAAAATAAGAAAGAGACTCAAGCATAGTTTGAGATGCAAGCCATGAACAGATGCAAGTTCAGCTTGAGATGTAAGCCATGAACAGATGCAAGTTCAGCTTGAGATGCAAGGATAGCCTGAGACATCGTCTCAGGACAGAAGCAGTAGAATGAGATCTTATCAGAGATACAAGAAAGTTAAGACAGACTTTGGACAGAAGCAATATTGCAAGCTCAGTAGAAAAGACAACAAGTAAAGTCAGCACAGGGTCAACCAAGTACACTAACACAATACCCAAGTCCCTAAAAAGTTGTTTTGGCTAAACAGAAAAAGCTTATCTGTCAGCTATGTGTCTCAACAGCCAGAAACGGTCATATAAACGGCTAATTTCTATCTGGAGTATAAAAAAGAGACTTAATGAAACAATGTGGCGAGAGAGAGAGACTGCCTGCATTACTACACAATTACTAAGCATCTTATCACATCTCAACTATCATCTCAAGTGCACGTCTCAACTGTTTATTACACAGACTCATCCCAACTTGAGATCCACATTTGGCTCTACTCATCTCTCTTCTCTGAGTGTCATACTGTCATCATATTTTAGAAGAGAGCTTATCTAGCTTACTACATCTTTCATCTGTACTTTATATGCTTGTAAGCTATCTCAACTTACTCTGTAACCTTGTCTCATCTAAGATAGGAGTGTGCCTAGTCTTAGAGTGAGGTGTGTGTGTCCTGAAGAGGCTGTAAGCAATACTTGTGGCTCAGCTAAGATAGGAGTGCCTAGGCTTAGTGTGAGTGAGACGTCCTGAAGAGGCAGTAAGAATACTTGTATTGACGGGTTTGTCAATAGTAGAAATCTCACGTGTTGTGAGGACTGGACGTAGCCCAAGGTGTGGGTGAACCAGGATAAGATCTCCGCCCCTTATCTTTACTGTGCTTATCTTAAATTAACTAAATAACCAGGCTGCATCTCTAAGAATTAAACCAACGTCTCAGTTGAGACTCTAAACTAACTTGAACACAGACAGACTCAATAAAATTGAATTAATGTGTATTCTGTCATACAAAGAGATTCCAAGTCAACAGACTTGAGAATACATCTCATCCTTCAATTTTAGTTTGGAAATTTCAGGAACAGATTTGACAAGTCTTTATTCAACCCCCTGATGGGTTTCTGGCAAGCAAACCACAAATCCAACAGTATAATAGTAAGAAAGAGTATCGTATCCACAGGGAACGATTATTTATGTAGACCGAAATCGTATTTATCAAGAGAAAGCACAGTTTAGAGAGTATGATTGCAGAATGGTAAAAAGAGTAGATAATTATTTGGAATTAGAAAGGTAGAGTTAGAGACACTTTACTTGGATCAGGATTGGATTTCATCTCATCACACCCATTGTGCATATAAAGACTACTTATTATTTTGGTATACTCTATAAAATATGTAGACAAACTTTATTGCTAAAGCCCCTAGCCAGCGACCTTAACACTCAAGGATAAATTGTGCGGGCTCTCCCAGGCGACAGATTTATCTCGGCTTATTTTGCTCTCTTTTGTTCAGTTTGTAAGAGTTAGACGATAAACGAGGCCTATTGGTAGACGCATCATTCACTCCAGTACTGTCACTACCTTATGCTCATTAGAATACGCCCATGTTCGAAATCTTGGAATTACAACCCCCTAACTCTTTGCTATCAGCTATCAAGTCCTATTTGGCAACTGCTCCTTCACTTAGAGTACTCACACTACCCCTCACTCATTAGAAACAGTCCCTTTCAGCCGTTAGTAATAACCGAGTAATCTTATTCAATCAGAGGTTGAGTTTCCTATGTCTAGGCTTCCCCAAACTCAATCCTAGCCGTAACGTTAATTACAAACTAGCCTATAACTCCAGACGCAAGCGTGAGAATTAGGAATAAGCACAGAATAAGACTACCACCATTATAGATAGGGACCTTATTGAAATAATAATATAGCATTTATATACACTCAAGGATAGAATCGATTACATCCAATCCTACTGGAGAGTTAACTACATGAAGTAGCCATACAAACCATTGAAGACGCTGTCACCATCTTCAATCCTCGTGAAGCGCTCCTCCTCTCCTACTCTAAACTTAGCTCTGGTACATAATCAATGAATTACAATGACTATCTACTCGCTAACCAACTAACTCACTCCTTCGGACTAACGCAAGAGGTTCCTATTTATAGATTAGGAAAGACAAAGCAAATTTGGGAAGAGATCCTCTTAAAAACGGCAACCGGGACGTGATCTGCGTGTTCTGCGCTTCAAGCTGTGCTATAGCGCTATAGCGCAATTCTGCGCTTTACCTGCGCTACAGCGCAGGTTGAAGCGCAGAAAACAGTATGCAATTTGCAATTTTCAGTCACGTTTTCTGCTACTTCCTATTTTTTAAAAAAAAAATTATTTTCCACAAACTTATTCCAATCAATTTTGAAAATTTCCTAAATCCTAAAAAAAATCCTAATTAAGAAAATAAAACAAAACTAAAAACTTTAAAAATCTCTGGGTTGCCTCCCAGAAAGCCCTTATTTAACGTCTGATAGCTCGACGCCTCTTCTCTCAAGGTGGCTGAAACTGAAATATTCTGATGAGCTTGTGAGCTGCACCCTTCCTTTTTTTGGCCTGTATACCTCCCCATAATCTTTCCTTGGAGCAATTTGTCCTTTTCTTTACTTTCTTGCTTTGATGTGCATGAATCTTCTTCTCCTTAAGCTTGAATGGTTCACAAAAGAATTCTCTCAATTTCTTTGCTTCGGGGGGTTCTTTGACATGAAACACACCTGACCACTTGATCTTCAATCTGGCTCTAGGCTCTGAATTTAAGTCTAGCTTCACTTTTCTTCTCTTTGCCTTGTTCTGGTCAGTGTGATTGCAGGCCTTTCTTTTATGAGGTCTGGAAGGTTTATCACTTGCACCATGCCTTTCTTGATCTTCCTTTAGAGGACTGATTGGATAAGGCAAGGTCTCTGTTCTTGAAATCATTTCCCTTCCTTCCTCGGGCTTTGATTCTCCAACTCTCTGTTCACAATCACATGTTGTATTCTCTTCCTCCCTTTCACAGTCAATCTCTTTTTTAAGCACCATCTTTGTTGTTTCATCCTCTCCTTGTTCTTCTTCTTCTTCTGCTGCACCTTCTTCTTCCTTTTCTTCTTCAGCTTCTCTTTCTTGTGTTTCTTTAGATTCGTCTTCTTCTTCTTCTTCTTCTTCTTCTTCTTCTTCTTCTTCTTCTTCTTCTTCTTCTTCTTCTTCTTCTTCTTCTTCTTCTTCTTCTTCTTCAGCTAGATTGTCATTGATTTCCTTCCCTATCAGCTGAACAATGTCATCGCACTGCTCTTCGGGGTTGGGTAATGCATTTGCTAAAGATTGCTTGTCCAAACAGTCGATCATATTGTGTATCTCCTCTAGTGCAAGGCTAACGGTTACTCCTTCTTTTTCGCAATGCTGCTGAAATTGTATAAGTTCATCCCACTTTTCTTCCATGAAATTGTCACTATCTGAATGCCCTTCTGAGATTTGTTCTGACTGTTGGTTAGCTATTGCTTTTGTTATCTCTTCAATTGTTGTATCAGGAGACTCTCTCTTCTTGTTGAGCAGTCCCAACATGGTGTCAGTGTTTCTTCTTGCTTCTTCTTTTTCCTTCTGAAGTCTTGACTCCCTTTGTTCTGCCATCCGTTTTAACAAAGCATTAGTGCTTCGTCTTCTCTCTTCGCTTTCTTTCTGAAATTGTATATTTCTATGATTGAAATCTTCCATAAACTCATAAAATTGTGAGTCTCTTTGTTAATAGGAAGAGTAACTCTGCTGTTGTTGGAAAAAAGGTTGCATGTGGAGTGAAACATCATCTTGGTGCCTCCTAAAATTCTGGTTCTGGTAACTTCCCCAATCCTGTGAAAAATTGTTAGAATAATTGTTGTAATTAAAGAAGTTACCTTGAATTGGTGCATGAGAGGAGTAACTTGGTTCTTGCCACCCAACATAATCTCCAAGGGTTCTCCTTGGTTGATTTTTCCACTCATAAGCCATGTGACATTTACTGCACTTGAGGTGGTTGAACAGAGAGTGTTGAGATTGGCTCTTTGAAATTTGTCCCCTTTTTCTCTCTCTATTTAGACACTTCTCTCAATTAATTTTGAGACACCTGTCTTTCACAAGAGCACTATTCAGGAAGCTCAAACAAATGTTAGCTCAGGAGAGTGGAAAAAAATTATTATTTTTTTCTTAAATAATAATAATAATAAATATTTTTTTTAAAAAATAATAATAAATATTTTTTTTAAAAAAAATAATTAAAATAAAATAATTAAAAATAAAATATTTTTGTTTTCTTCTCGACTTCCCTCTTGCCTCCTTTCATGGTTTCTACTTTTATTCTTTCTTGATGTCCTTCCTATTTCTGCTTCAAGTTGTAATTGATTTGGGGACACCTGGCTTTTCAAAAGCAAAAACAAGAAACTTGAAAAAGGTAAGTGTGGAAGAAAAATTAATAATAATAGAAAATTTTTTAAATTTCCTAAAATAATGAAAATTACCTAAAATAATAAGAATAATAAATAAAATAAATCCTAAGATAGATATCCTTGATAAATAGAACTCAGGGTTCTACACAAATTGGAACCGTTCCCCGGCAACGCCAAAAATACTTGATGGGTTTCTGGCAAGCGAACGACAAATCCAGCAGTATAATAGTAAGAAAGAGTATCGTATCCACAAGGAACGGTTATTTATGTAGACCGAAATCGTATTTATCAAGAGAAAGCACAGTTTAGAGAGTATGATTGCAGAGTGGTAAAAGAGTAGATAATTAATTGGAATTAGAAAGGTAGAGTTAGAGACACTTTACTTGGATCAGGATTGGATTTCATCTCATTACACCCATTGTGCATATAAAGACTACTTATTATTTTGGTATACTCTATAAAATATGTAGACAAACTTTATTGCTAAAGCCCCTACCCAGCGACCTTAACACTCAAGGATAAATTGTGCGGCCTCTCCCAGGCGACAGATTTATCTCGGCTTATTTTGCTCTCTTTTGTTCAGTTTGTAAGAGTTAGACGATAAACGAGGCCTATTGGTAGACGCATCCTTCGCTCCAGTATTGTCACTACCTTATGCTCATTAGAATACGCCCGTGTTCGAACTCCTGGAATTACAACCCCCTAACTCTTTGCTATCGGCTATCATGTCCTATTTGGCAACTGCTCCTTCACTTAGAGTACTCACACTACCCCTCACTCATTAGAAACAGTCCCTTTCAGCCGTCAATAATAACCGAGTAATCTTATTCAATCAGAGGTTGAGTTTCCTATGTCTAGGCTCCCCCAAACTCAATCCTAGCCGTAACGTTAATTACAAACTAGCCTATAACTCCAGACGCAAGCGTTGGAATTAGGAATAAGCACAGAATAAGACTACCACCATTATAGATAGGGACCTTATTGAAATAATAATATAGCATTTATATACACTCAAGGATAGAATCGATTACATCCAATCCTACTGGAGAGTTAACTACATGAAGTAGCCATACAAACCATTGAAGACGCTGTCACCATCTTCAATCCTCGTGAAGCGCTCCTCCTCTCCTACTCTAAACTTAGCTCTGGTATATAATCAATGAATTACAATGACTATCTACTCGCTAACCAACTAACTCACTCCTTCGGGCTGACGCAAGAGGTTCCTTTTATAGATTAGGAAAGACAAAACAAATTTGGGAAGAGATCCTCTTAAAAACGACAACAGGGACGTGATCTGCGTGTTCTGCGCTTCAAGCTGCGCTACAGCGCACGCTGTAGCACAGGTTCCAGAGAGTTGCGCTTCACCTGCGCTATAGCACGGGGTGAAGCGCAGCTAACGTCTACAACTTCAACTTTCCTCTTTTAACTAGTTGATCTCTCCCCGAGACTGGTTTTTGCTCGTTTGTCCTTCCTTGTTTCCCTTTATTTTCTGATATTTTTGTATTTATTGTGCAATCCTTGTTTATTTGGGAAACTTGTCTCCAATATCTTTGATTGATTGGCTCTATCTCCTCATTAATGATTCAAATCTTCTTCAAATCTTTAATTAATTGTCCTCAATCAATCTCCAATCTTGCATGAATCCTCCACATTTAATGCCATTTAATCTCTGAATTGAATCTTTGCAAGAATCCTACAAAATTCAGCAATAAATCTATTAAAATAGCATCAAATTCACAACTAGGATTAATAAATATCAATTATTAAATATTAAATAAAAAGGGATAAAAATGGAGCAAAATTACCATTTTGTCCTTGATAAGTGAAATAAAATATATACTAATTTATCAACTATTTTTCACTTATCACCCCCCTTCTAGAGACATCCAGCCAACTTCACTCTTTTATCTAAGCATATTACCCTTGCATAAAATGTTAGAATTTCTTAATCATTAAATAATTTTTAGGATTGTTCTTATCAAAAGTGTGAGAGATTTTGGTTCTCAACCTTTTGAGACTCAATAGTTTTGGATACAATCACTATCTTAGAGAAAAAAAACAAATATAAAAATAATTGTCTTTCATAACTCATAAGGATAAGATGAAAGAGATTGAAGAATAAGAATTTTGGTAGCGTTTTTACACTATAATGTTCAATTCTATATTTTTTCTTGTCCTTATAGCCTTCCTTGTCATTTCTATCTTTTCCATTTTGTGTGCTACAGCCTTCTTATAGTTTTGAGTTGACCATTCTGAGGTCTTGTTTATGACCTTCGTTATGAGGCACTTTTCTGCTATCCTTTTGTTTTGAGTAAACCCACAAATTGATCCCTGACTTTTTTTGCTTAGGGCAATTTAGTCATTGACATTTAAAAATGACCTTATTAGTCCCTGACTTTTTTCACCGTCCATCAATTTAGTCCAACATCACATTTTCCGTTAACGAGGAGTTGAGTTGTTACGTAAATTAAGTGACACGTAGAACCCAGAAAAACCGCAAATTAGTCTCTAGTTTTATTAACATCATGCAATTTAGTCTATGATATTTAAAAATGACTTTATGAGGGATTGAATGTTGTAGAAATGTGTGACTCTCTTTTGAACTCTAAAAAACCTCTCAAAATACATTCATTTCCATTCATAAAGTGACTAATTATTCTCTCGAGGATCAAATATGTTCATACTAAATCTCTCCCCTTTAACTTTTGGATTTGTTCATTCTCTTTCTTATTTTAAATTGTGTTTTTATTTCAATTAACACATTTATTAAAGGAAATGAACCCTCTTAAAGATTAATTTTTTTATTCTTATTCTTCTTCCCTTGTCCTTGTATTAATCATTTTCACATGTGAAGTTAGCTAAACGTCTCTAAAACGGGGATTGAATAGAGACTTGAAAATTTTCGTTCCTAAAAACTTAAGATCAATCTGAGCTTAACTCTTAAAACAAAGCTTAGAATCTCATATTGATGCTTTTGAGACCAATCTCAAATAAGTCCAGTTAGATGAAACATATATGAATAAGATTAGACTTTATTAATTATAGATTGCTTGATTATTTACCACGT
Source organism: Sesbania bispinosa (assembly GCA_026901365.1). Taxonomy (NCBI): domain Eukaryota; kingdom Viridiplantae; phylum Streptophyta; class Magnoliopsida; order Fabales; family Fabaceae; genus Sesbania; species Sesbania bispinosa. Next base: position 414,053 of record QLOH01000246.1, read on the forward strand.
ATGTTATTAAGATTAATTCTACTCAGTTAAACTCATACAGGTAAGGTAAATAAAGAGCAGGGATGAGAAGAGATACACTCAGACTTATCTTGGTTCAACCACACCTTTGGGATACGTCCAGTCCTCACAACCTTGTGAGATTTCCACTATGAATGCAGTCAAAATACAAGTATTCTTAAGTCCACCTCTTCAGGATTACGCACTGAGTATTCTCGTTACAGTGCCTCTCCAGGCTTACAATCACCCACACCAAAGCTTAGGCACCTCGTAACATGATTGGGAAAAGGTGAGATTGTCACACCCTAAATTCCATAAGCAAGAATTTGATCCGTTGGAAACCAAATTCTTAACTTAGAATTTAGAATCTTTCATTCTAAATATCGATCTGTTCTATAAATTATCGCAATTCCAACATATTAAGATAATTTACATAACACATAAGAAAAATTAAAATCTTATAACTACATAAAGCTTAACTACCCATCATATAATTATAAAGTCCAAAATACAAAAAGAGTCCAAAGGAGTATTGCAAGTGTTAGAACACAACCCTAACTACATGAACATGGATACAAATTCTAGTCATAATATAAACAAGCATATACAAAGGGCCATCCACTATATACAAACAAAAGGACTAAATCTTCCGCTTCCCAAAATCACTCCCGAGGCTGAGTACTCCGGGAAGGAGGAACCTGAACATCTAACAAAATCCACATATCGCGTGGTGAGATACAATCTCAGTGAGCAAAATCTCTATGCATGGATGCAAGTACATATAATTTATGACAATTCAGGCCATAGGTACAATATCAAAACCATATTAGTCTCAATTCAATATAAATATCAGTATGCTTAAGATGCTTGCCCGAAAGGCCATGTACAATCACAATCTAGAGTTAGACCTGAGCTCAGACTACAGGGGATATCTCCCCAGGGGACGAATCCCACCCTACAGTATTTGACCGAAGTCCATAATCTTTCCATAACTCGATTGAATAACTAACTTCGATAATCGGAATTGATAAATATCGCGAATCCCATTGTTCTCGACACTTTCGATAGTTCGAACCTTTCGAAACTAATGAGATTCGCCAATCGATCAACACTCGAACCAAATATTCATCAATCCTTATATCGAAATCAATTAACAATCCTTAGTTTTTCGTTTCGGAACAAGTTTAATCGGAGAAAACGAAGCGTTTCGACGCTTCGATAGTTTCGAAAGTTTCGAAACTAAGGAATATCAAGAATCGATCCGTTCTAACCAATTAAAATCATTACCCATTAGTCAAATAACAAGCACAACCACAATCAATATCAACAATAAAGTATAATCAGAGAAAGGGAGAGGGAGAAGTGGGTTCAAGGGTTTTGGAGACCAATTCCTAAATCTAACAATCAAGTGAGAATTTACTCACCAAGAGAAGAAATCCAAGTAATTAGATGAAATGAAGATGATTCCTAGCTTCGATCCGTTGTTCCTACGTTGTTTAGACACTTCCTCTCTCTAGAATCCACTCCTTCTCTCTCTAGAATAGGTTTTTCTCCCAAAATTCTGATTTTAAAACGTGCTGGGTATATATATTTTCGCTCAGTAATCGATTACCAAACCCTGGTAATCAATTACTGAGAGAAAAATACGCCTAAAAACCCATTCTGGGAACCTAGTAATCGATTACCACCTTTGGTAACCGATTACTAAGAACCCAGGTTGCTGGTAATCGATTACAGGGTTAAGTAATCGATTACTAGGGGCCAGACTCTCTGGTAATCGATTACTAGCTCTTGGTAATCAATTACCAGTGACCAAATACTCCTAAATTTTGTTCTATCAAGTTACCAAACTATAACTTACCCCTTTCCACCTATTTTTCTCATACCTCAAAGAACATACCACATATTTTAACTTATAAATCTCACAATTAACTTAACCAAAAGTTGGGATGTTACATTCTACCCCCCTTAAAGAAATTTTGTCCCCAAAATTTTACTAATATAAGATAGGAGATCTTACCATATTCAAAAAGACTAGGAAAATGATTCTTGATAACATCTTCTTTTTCCCAAGTAGCTTCATCCATAGATAGACTCTCCCAAATTACCTTAACCAAAGGAATGTTTCTATTCCTCAGAGTCTTGGCACTTCTGTCAATAATCTGAATAGGTTTTGCAGGTAGGGTGAGGTTGTCCTTTAATTGTATTGGTTCAGAAGACAACACATGAGAAGGATCAAATACATATTTTCTCAGCTTAGACACATGAAAAACATTATGGATTTTGGAAAGATAAGGTGGAAGAGCCAATTTATATGCAAGAGGACCAACTCTCTGCAAGATTTGAAAGGGACCAATGAACCTGGGACTCAGTTTTCTAGATTTCATAGACTTCCCTAGACCAATGATAGAAGTTACTCTAAGAAACACATGTTCCCCTTCCTCAAACTCTAGTTCTTTTCTTTTTTTATCAGCATAACTTTTCTGACGGCTCTGGGCAGTTACAAGTTTTTCCCTAATGATCCTAATCTTATCAGAAGTTTCCTGAACCAAATCCGGACCCAACAGTGATTTCTCACCCACCTCATGCCAACACACATGGGACCTACATTTCCTACCATACAAGGCTTCATAAGGTGCCATGCCTATGCTGCTATGGAAACTGTTATTGTATGCAAACTCTACGAGTGGTAGGTACTTATCCCAACTGGCTGACTCCTCTAATGCACAGGCTCTCAACATGTCTTCAAAGGTTTGGATGGTTCTTTCAGACTGACCATCAGTCTGAGGGTGGTAAGCGGTGCTAAACCTAAGTTTAGTCCCGAATGACTGGTGTAGTGCATTCCAGAACCTTGAAGTGAACCTGGGGTCCCTATCAGAAATGATGCTAGAAGGAATACCATGCAATCTGACAATCTCTCTAACATATAGTTCAGCTAACTTATTCAGGGAAAAGGTATTTTTAACTGGAAGGAAATGGGCTGATTTGGTCAAACGGTCCACTATAACCCATATGGTATCAAACCCAGCTTGGATCGAGGTAATCCCACCACAAAGTCCATAGCTATGCTTTCCCACTTCCACTCAGGAATTTCTAAGGGTAACAGGACGCCAGATGGTTTCTGATGTTCTACCTTTACTTGTTGACAAATTAGGCACTTAGACACAAACTCAGCTATTTCCCTCTTCATACCTACCCACCAAAACCTCTTCCTCAAATCCTGATACATCTTGGTGGAACCAGGATGTATAGACATCTTACCTTTGTGAGCTTCCTCCAACACCAGTTGTTTGACTCTACCCCCTTTAGGGACACAGATCCTTCCTTGAAAAAGAATCAATCCCTCACCTGACTTAGAAAATCCTAACTGCCCCTTTTTACTTTGAAGATCAAGATCCAAATCCTGAGCTTCCTTAATCAGAGTCTGAAACTCACTAGAAATTTCTAATCGGTACATCTGAATGCTACCTACTCCCAACTCTACAATCAGGTTCAAATCTCTAAACCTCTCTAGAAGACTCATCTCTTGTATCATCAAAGATGACACATACAGGGATTTCCTGCCGAGAGCATCAGCCACTACATTGGCTTTACCTGGGTGATATTTCAACTCAAAGTCATAATCTTTCAAAAACTCCATCCATCTTCTTTGCCTCATGTTGAGTTCTTTTTGATCAAAAAGATACTTCAAGCTCTTATGATCACTAAAGACCTCAAACCTTACACCAAACAGGTAATGCCTCCAAATTTTTAGGGCAAAAACCACAGCAACTAATTCTAAGTCATGGGTAGGATAATTTTCCTCATGAGGCCTCAACTGCCTAGATGCATAAGCTACAACCTTCCTATCCTGCATCAGAACACCTCCTAACCCCTTCCCAGAGGCATCACAAAATACCTCAAAGGTTCTAGACACATCAGGTAATGCTAACACCGGGGCACTGGTCAATCTATGCTTTAACTCTATGAAACTATGCTCACAATCACTATCCCACACAAAGGCTTGGCCCTTTCTAGTTAACTTGGTGAGAGGCAAGGCTAAACGATAGAAACCCTTAATGAATCTCCTGTAATAGCCAGCTAAACCTAGAAAGCTTCTAATCTCAGTAACAGTCCTAGGCCTTTCCCATTCAAGAACAGACTCTACCTTGCTAGGATCAACTGATACTCCTTTCCCTGAAATTACATGACCTAAGAAATGAACCTTATTCAGCCAAAACTCACACTTGCTCGGATTAGCAAACAATTTCTTTTCTCTCAAGACTTCTAACACCAACCTTAAGTGTTTCTCATGATCTTCCAAACTAGAAGAGTAGATCAAAATATCATCAATGAACACAACCACAAATTTATCTAGGAAAGGTCGGAAGATTCGATTCATATAGTCCATAAACACTGTCGGAGCATTAGTGACACCAAATGGCATCACTAAGTACTTGTAGTGTCCATATCTAGTTCGAAAAGTGGTTTTATGAATATCTTCCTTCCTTATCCTAATCTGATGATATCCTGACCTCAAATCTATTTTGGAAAACACAGAGGCACCTCTAAGTTGATCTAAGAGGTCATCTATTCTAGGCAATGGATACTTATTCTTAATTGTAATTTTATTCAACTGCCTAAAATCTACACATAACCTCATACTCCCATCCTTCTTTTTCACTAACACTGGAGCCCCCCACGGAGAGACACTAGGCCTAATGAACCCTTTTTCTAACAACTCTTCTAATTGTCTCTTAAGTTCACTAAGTTCTAAGGGAGACATCCTATAGGGTGCCTTAGAAATGGGTCCTGAACCTGGTAATAAATTTATGGTGAACTCTACCTCTCTCTCAGGTGGTAAGGTTAGAACCTCATTAGGAAAAACATCCTGAAACTCCCGAACCGTAGCTACACTACTTAAATCTAATTTTGTTTCTAAAGTTGAGGAAAGTAACAACAGAAAACATTTACTCCCGTCATTGATACTTTGGGAAACTTGAGAAATACTAAACAATAGAATGGACAACTTTTCCTTAGAAGGAACAGAAAGATTAGGGAAGACAACCTTTTTATTAAAACAATCTATCAATACCTGATTGGATGATAATCAGTTCATTCCCAGAATAATATCAATTACAGACAAAGGCAAGCAAATCAAATCAACAACAAAAACTCTTTCTTGGATAGTCAAGGGACAATTCAGACACACAAGAGAAGTTGATATAGCTTCTTTAGCTGGAGTTACAACATTAAGAGTATAGGGTAATGAAGTGGTAGACAATTTTAACTTATTCACACAATCAACAGAAATAAAGGAATGTGATGCTCCTGAATCAAACAATACAATTAAAGTTTCCTTTCCTAGGGTGCAAATACCTCTTAACAAATTATCTGAAGAAGCTGCCACTTGACCGCTGAGGGTAAAAACCCTTCCAGTTGATTGAGGCTTCTGGGGTCCCTTGATTCCGGGGCAATCCCTCTGATAGTGACCAGGCTGCTTGCAGAAATAACACACCTTCTTCCCCACCAGACATTCTCCCCCATGCTCCTTCCCACACTTTGGACATACACGAGTATCCTTGCTTTGCGGAGGTTGGACAGCTACAAGTTGTTTTCCTTGCCACTTAGGCCTGAAGTTCTTGTTCTGATTACTAAATTCTACCTTCCTTTTGCCTCTGTTATCTTGTGGTACTGAAGAGGACGTCACTCCCTTGCAATTCTTTTCAATAATGTAACACTTACTCACCAGGGTAGAGAAATTCCTGATTTCCATAGCCGCCACTCGATCAATAATTTCCGGTCTCAAGCCTCCCTCAAATTGGGTGCATCTCCACTCTTCGTCATTCACCACCTGAAGGGTTATGCTTCTCGAACTCGGACAACCTAACTGAGAAGACATCCACAGTTGGTGGTGGTTACTCCGGTCGTTGTCTAGCTAACTCTTGCAAGACTGCTGTGTTGGTAGCTGTTTGATTCCCCATCATTTGAGTAAGTGCCTGGAGAGCTGCCACCATTAGATCTGGTACTGGTTCAGGTGAAGGTGAAGGAGATGGTTGCTAGCCCTTGACCTACCCCTCCTGTTGCTTTCCATAACTTCCTACATATCATAAAGCAAATCTCGAGGTGATCAGTCTCTTAATTCACAATATAATACATAAGAAATCATCAACAAACCATAGAAAACCCTAATTCTCACAGTCCAATTGGATTGAACCGCTCTGATACCAAAATGTCACACCCTAAATTCCATAAGCAAGAATTTGATCCGTTGGAAACCAAATTCTTAACTTAGAATTTAGAATCTTTCATTCTAAATATCGACCTGTTCTATAAATTATCGCAATTCCAACATATTAAGATAATTTACATAAAACATAAGAAAAATTAAAATCTTATAACTACATAAAGCTTAACTACCCATCATATAATTCTAAAGTCCAAAATACAAAAAGAGTCCAAAGGAGTATTGCAAGTGTTAGAACACAACCCTAACTACATGAACATGGATACAAATTCTAGTCATAATATAAACAGGCATATACAAAGGGCCATCCACTATATACAAACAAAAGGACTAAATCTTCCGCTTCCCAAAATCACTCCCGAGGCTGAGTACTCCGGGAAGGAGGAACCTGAACATCTAACAAAATCCACATATCGCGTGGTGAGATACAATCTCAGTGATCAAAATCTCTATGCATGGATGCAAGTACATATAATTTATGACAATTCAGGCCATAGGTACAATATCAAAACCATATCAGTCTCAATTCAATATAAATATCAGTATGCTTAAGATGCTTGCCGAAAGGCCATGTACAATCACAGTCTAGAGTTAGACCTGAGCTCAGACTACAGGGGATATCTCCCCAGGGGACGAATCCCACCCTACAGTATTTGACCGAAGTCCAGTATTTGACCGAAGTCCATAATCTTTCCATAACTCGATTGAATAACTAACTTCGATAATCGGAATTGATAAATATCGCGAATCCCATTGTTCTCGACACTTTCAATAGTTCGAACCTTTCGAAACTAATGAGATTCGCCAATCGATCAACACTCGAACCAAATATTCATCAATCCTTATATCGAAATCAATTAACAATCCTTAGTTTTTCGTTTCGGAACAAGTTTAATCGGAGAAAACGAAGCGTTTCGACGTTTCGAGAGTTTCGAAAGTTTCGAAACTAAGGAATATCAAGAATTGATCCATTCTAACCAATTAAAATCATTACTCATTAGTCAAATAACAAGCACAACCACAATCAATATCAACAATCAAGTATAATCAGAGAAAGGGAGAGGGAGAAGTGGGTTCAAGGGTTTTGGAGACCAATTCCTAAATCTAACAATCAAGTGAGAATTTACTCACCAAGAGAAGAAATCCAAGTAATTAGATGAAATGAAGATGATTCCTAGCTTCGATCCGTTGTTCCTACGTTGTTTCGACACTTCCTCTCTCTAGAATCCACTCCTTCTCTCTCTAGAATAGGTTTTTCTCCCAAAATTCTGATTTTAAAACGTGCTGGGTATATATATTTTCGCTCAGTAATCGATTACCAAACCCTGGTAATCAATTACTGAGAGCAAAATACGCCTAAAAACCCATTCTGGGAACCTGGTAATCGATTACCACCTTTGGTAATCGATTACTAAGAACCCAGGTTGCTGGTAATCGATTACAGGGTTAAGTAATCGATTACTAGGGGCCATACTCTCTGGTAATCGATTACTAGCTCTTGGTAATCGATTACCAGTGACCAAATACTCCTAAGTTTTGTTCTATCAAGTTACCAAACTATAACTTACCCCTTTCCACCTATTTTTCTCATACCTCAAAGAACATACCACATATTTTAACTTATAAATCTCACAATTAACTTAACCAAAAGTTGGGATGTTACAGAGATTAGACAAGATTGAGGTTTTCTAGCTTAGATAATGTACAAAAGTTAGGGACTAATTTGCAGTTTTTCGCGGTCCTACGTGTCACTTAACGTGACAACTCAACTCTCCATTAATGAAAAATGGGACATTGGACTACTAAACTGATGGATGGTAAAGAATGTCAGGGACTAACAAAGTCACTTTTAAATGTCACGGACTAAATTGTCCGACGCAAAAAAAGTAAGGGACCAATTCATGGGTTTACTCCTTTTGTTTTCAACTTTCCTTCCTATAGTCATAGTAATTACTTGAATTTCTTTTTCCTTATGTTTGCATAGAATAATTTGAAAAATTACTAACTTTCATGTGTTAGAATAGTAAAAGAAGGAATTTCAAATGACAAATAGAAGGAATTTCAAATGACACATATTAAGAGAGAATTTCAACATTTCTCAATTATGTTTAACATTTTAGCTTATTATTTATATTTCACACACTTACAATTGACTCAACATTTTCTATTTGAAAATTCTAAAATTCATCATGGAAACACACACTTAGGGCCTGTTTGGTTTACATTTTCATTTCCTGTTTCCATTTCCTGTTTTCATTCTGTTTCCTATTTTCTGAAATTTTACAAAGGAAAAACTGAAAATGCTGGAAACAACAATTTTTTGTTTCCAGTTTTTCCTTTGTAAAATTCCAGGAAATAGGAAACGTAAAATGGAAACAGGAAATGGAAACACAAACCAAACAGGCCCTTAGATTGCTCTTTATTTCAAGTTTGTGTCATTTCTTGATGTTGACTCTTTCTAAGGTTCATTCTTAACTTCCTCATTATGTTCTTCTTCAAACTTGATTTGCATCCCATACTTCCAACGTTGATTCTGACTTGTTTAGAAATTTGAGTATGTTAATGGTAATTTTCATTTTGACTTGATCATTTGATTTTCTTCTTTCATGTCTTATTCTACAATTCTTGAGTTTCTTTGAATCTAATGAACTCATAATACTTCTTAAGTTCACTTATAACTTATAATGCACACTAAGTGACAAGATTAGTACAATAACAAGACTCAAAAAGCTCCTTAGAATTTTCATAAATCCTTAGGGCTTTGTGATCTAAATATATACTAAATCTGTATATGGGATTGACACATGGCACAATATTATGTAATCCCTATTTTTTTATTTTTTTTACTTAGTTCAGATTTCTCTAACTGCTCAAATGTTTAAAAGTAAGTTTTAAAAACTTTCAAAAACTGTCCAATTTTAAACTGTCCATTTCTTTTGCCTCTTATATGGTTTCAATTTTTCCTCTCTCACCAGAAATCTTAACCTCCTCCTTTACTGATATCTTCTTCCCCTTTTCAAATTCACATATGGTAAATAATAAGGTTAACCTCCTCCTCCTTCCTGAAATTTTAACTTTCCCCAATCGATCATACACTTTAAAAGTGAAAAATAACCCTAGCTAATCAACTATAGTTTATGTATGCTACTGTTTTGTTGTTTCAATCATTTTCAAATAATGCTCATAATTCTGAGGAACAGTGTCACAATGCAAGATATTTCCTTGCCAATATATGGAAGCCATTTTCAATGCTCATCTACTTTGGTCTGGCTACTCTAATGAAAGTGCCTATGAAGTTTTGCTCCTAAATTTTGTACGGCTGACTTGAAGGTTTAAGGAGGTGGTACGTTCTTATTTGTCTTTATTTTATGTATTATGTTCTCTGCTTTTTAACAACTTCAATTGTTACATTAAATTTAATATTGAATTGTAATTACCACTTTCTTTTTTTCCCTTAATTTCTTTCCCTTTCTTAAGTTCTATGAAGCAAAATAAAATACGAGGATATCAATCCATCTAATCTAATTTTACAAATAATAAAATCTTTTTTTCTATCATTCTTGTTTTTACATAGAGCCACTATAGTAAAACCGCTACTGTAGATTCGTTCACTGTTGGATCAGGGTGAAATTTTGGCAATAGGTTCGAAACATATGGTTCTTCATTCTGAACGGTTGTATCATTGATACGAAGTCTGAGTTGGGAGATATTCAGTTCGCACAGTAGCTATTGATGAGTGGCAGAATTACGTAAATTTCTATGTAATTTCAGCACCCATTGACTATGAATTATTGAAATTATAATCTAAAACCACTCTTCTTTGCTTAAATTGTGATAAATGTAATTAAAGGAGTCTCAATTGAATTTGATGCTATTTTGATGAAATGTTGATTTTACAGGAAAAATGCTAAGGTACAAAGGAAGCATCAAATACAAGAGACAAAAGCTGTGTAGAGCAAAACTAAAATGAAGAGCAAGTTGGAAATCCAATACTGATTTTTGCGCTCCACCTGCGCTAAGCGCAGGAATGACGTTTCAGTACTGTTTCCTGAGCGCAGGTAGAGCGCAGGAAGCGTAACCTAGCACCAATGGGCCATAAATCAGAGTTTACAAAGCCCATTGACACAACCTTTTTAGGAAACTTTTCACAGAGACTCTATAGACTGGAGAGAACGGCTGATACCAAGTTTTGAAGAGAAGAGTATGACAGTCTCTGAAGACCATTCTGGAGCAAGGAGAAGACTACAATAGAGCTCGAAGGTGATGGGTTTCTGGCAAGCGAACCAAAAATCCAGTAGTATAATAGTAAGAAGAGTTATTGTATCCACAGGGAATGGTCAATTTGTGTATAATCGTGGTCTATTTATCAAGAGAAAACAACGGGTTTTGTGAGAATATTGTGCGGAAAATCTAAATAGCAATTTAATAATCAAAAGCAATAGAAAGGAAGAGTTAGAGACACTTTACTTGGATTAGGATTGAACTTCATATCATCACACCCCTCGTGCATGTAAAAACTATTTATTATTTTAGGTTTACTCTATAATACCGTAACCAAACTATATTGCTAAGACCCCGAGTTACTAGTAGCCTCACCACTCAAAGGTAATCCATGCGGGCTCTCCCAAGCGACAAACTTACCCTCGACTTATTTTGCTTTTATTCCGTTTGTAAAGGAACTCATTGATAAACCAAGCCTAATCCTGTAGACGCACCTTCATTAGAGTACTCACACTACCCATCACTCATTAGATACGACCATGTGTTGTTCACCTGGAATTACTATCAACTAACCTTTGCTATCGATACACAAGCCTAATCCTGTGAACGCCCTTCGTTATGGTACCGTCACTACCCATCACTCATTAGTAACGCTCATGTGTCGGTTTTCTGATATCGAGTCCTCTTATTCAATCAGAGTTTGGGTTTCCTATGTCTAGGTTCCCCCATCCTCAATCCTAGTTGAAACTAGCCTATAACTCCGGCGCAAGCGCGGAAGTCAGGGATTAAGCACAAAATAAGATTACCATATTATAGACAGAGAGCTCAGAAATAATAAGATAGAGTTTACATACACTTGGGGATAGAATCAACTACATTCAATCCTAATGGAGAGTTAACTACACATGGTAGCCATACAAACTACCGAAGATGCTATCACCATCTCCAATCCTTGTGAAGCGCTCCTCCTCTCATATTCAAAAATTAGAACTGGTGCATTATCACTGAAATATAACTGAATTATAATAATCGTGCACACCTGATCTGGTGCAAGAGGGTCCTATTTATAGGCTAAGGAAAGACAAAGAAAATTGGGGAGAAATCTATCAAAAAACGGCAACAGGGCAAGAATCACGTGTTCTACGCTTCACCCTGCGCTACAGCGCAGGATCTAGAGAGCTGCACAGCGCTGGTGAAGCGCAGAATACGTTTTGCAGCTTCAAACTTTCTCTTTTAAATTTGATCTCTCCCCGAGACTGGTTTTGGTTGATTTGTCTTTCCTTGTTTCCATTTTCTATGAAATCTTGCATTTATTGTGCATCTTGGATTTAATTGGGAATGTTGTCTGCAGAATCCTCGTTTAATTAGCAGTGATATCTTTATTAATTGCTCTCAAATAATCTTCAAATCTTCATTAAATGTCTTCAATTAAACTTCAAATCTTGCAGATATCTCCCTTATTTAATGTTATCTTTACTTCAAATCAAATCCTTGCAATATTCTGCAAAAATCAGCAATATTTCTATCAAAATAGAATCAAATTCAAATCTAAGATTAATAAATATAATTTATCTAATATTAAATAAAAAGGGATTAAATGGGGCAAAAATACTATTTTATCCTTGATAAGTGAACTAAAAAGTGCTCTAATTTATCATATAATTTTCACTTATCAGAAGGCCTAGCTTCTAATCTTCTTCTTAATCCTATTGGTTTGTAATGGCTACCATGAGTAGCTAATTCTTTTCTTAGGATTGAATGTAGTCGATTCAATCCCTGATTGTGTTTTGAAATTTATGTTATTTGGGAATCCCTATTTTTATAATATTGGTGTTTTTATTCTGTTCTTAATACTTAGCTTCCGTCTTTGTACTGGAGTTATGATGCGATTTCTTAAATACGTTGGAAAGCGGTTTTCTAAATCTGATTTGGTAAAAACACTTGATGGTTGAATACCTAGGGATAGGGTTTAATTTATCGATAGCTTTAACAACTGATCTTCAAGCTAGGGCAATTTGTGATTGTGGGAACCTCGATGAATTGTTCTAAGTATTTCATATCTGTGGGAACCTTTTATGAAATAAAATCTATTTGTGCTTCAATATTTATAATTATAAATCCCTAGATATGATTTATTTCCAAAACACAAAAAGGGTGCGATAGACGAAGTTCAATCCTAGTCTCTCTATTACTCAATTTCAGTATATTTCTCCTGTCTCAATTTATTTTTAGTTCACTATTATAATCTTCACAAACAAACCATTCATAATTTGCCGTACTCAATAAGTGTGAGCACTAAGAAATTGAATTGTACGGTTCCCTGTGGATACGACAACCTTTTCTCTTACTATTATACTGCTGTGATATTGGTACGCATGCGAAGATCTCAACAAGTATTTTTGGCGTCGTTGCCGGGGAACGATGTCTCAATTTAAATTCTTAGTAAATCCATCTTATTGAGTTGTGAATATTTTTATTTTATTTTATTTTTCTTTTAGGAATTTCATTTTTTTATTATTTTACTTCTTTTGTTTTTATTTTTTATTTCTAGGATTTCTATTTTTATTTTTTTTAGTTAATCTATTTTATTTTATTATTTATTTTTTTATTATTTTGTTCCTTTCTCCCGAGCTAACCATTGTTTGAGTTTCTTGATTTATGCTCTTGCGAGGTCAAGTGTCTAAAAATCAATTGATATTTGATCCTGAGATAGAAAGGACGTCTAGAAAGAACAGGAGTAGAAACAGGAGAAGAAGACAAGGGCGAGCTCAATGAGAGAATTTCATTATTCTCTGTTCAACCAACACAAGTGAAGTAAAAGTTGAAAAGATGGCTGAAGAGATACCATCAACCCCACCAAGAAGGAAAATAGGAGACTATGTTATGCAACAAGGACCGCATTATTTTTCAAGCATAGCCATACCTGCTACTACTAAATCTCTAGAGATGAAGCCAACATACTTGAGCCTCACCAGTTCTCATCAATTCACAGGATTGGATCACGAGGATCCACATACTCATCTTTCTACCTTTTATGAATTGATTGGTACAATGGGTTTTGAGGAAGGTGACTTAGAGTCTGTTTATTTACATTTATTTCCTTTCTCTTTGATAGGTAAAGCTAAGGAATGGCTCAAGTCACACCCCAATCAAAGTCTCATTAGTTGGAGCATTGTGGGAGAGAAGTTATTGAACAAATTTTTCCCACCATCTCGTTATATCAAGGCCAAGTCAGACATCTCCACATTCAGGCAAGGATCAGAGGAACTATTATGTGAAACCTAAGTGATATTTAAATCGTTGCTAAGAAGGTGTCCCAACCATGGTTTTGAGGATATTGCACAACTGAATATCTTCTGCAATGGACTCACACCTGACACCAAGATGATTATAGATGTTGTAGCAGGAGGCACAATCATGTCAGTGGATGCAGAGCAAGCTACCAAAATTATTGAAACCTTTGCATTAACTGATCAACAAGCTCAGCGTGGAAGGAAACCTGTGCAGAAGAAGGGAGTGTTAGAGCTGAACACTAATGATGCACTCTTAGCTCAGCATAAGCTCCTTTCCCAACAATTAGAAGTTATTACCAAGCAGATGGCTAAGCTCCCTCAGCAGTTGCAGGCAATACAATCTCATCCTGGGCAGTCCCCACAATTGACTTGTGACTTTTGTGGAGGTGACCATCCCAACGGTCATTGCTCCTATCAAGACATTCAGGAAGAGCAAATTAACTATATGGGAAATCAAGGAAGACCGATCAATTTCTCCAACAATAATCAGTTTTCAAATAACTACTCTCAATGTTGGAGAAATAATCAGAACAACAATTCTGGTTGGAGACATGATGCAGGGGCTTCTAATAGGCAAACTCCTTTTCAACAACAACAACAAAGCTACCCTCAAGTACATGACAAATTATCAAAACTGAGGAGAAAATGGATACTCTCATATAGTCTCTCGATACCTATAAGAAGAATACAGACGCAACCCTCAGAAATGTAGAGACACAAGTTGGCCAGTAAGCAAAGGACACCATGAAGCTTAATAAGGGAAAGTTCACAGCTAACACCCAAACTAATCCCAAGGAGTAGTGCAATGAAATCCTCACAAGTAGTTATTCATCAGTGGGAATTGATATGGGGAACAACTTAACAGCTGAGGAGCACATTCTGCCAGAAAAGGAGGAAGATGGAGGACTGAAAGAGGTTGAAAAGAAAGCAGGAGGCTCAGAGCAGAATGAGTCAGAAAAGAAGCTACCATATTCACCTGACCAATCTCAAAGAGACCAGGACGAGATGTTTGATCAGTTCATGAGAATGTCTAAAGGATTACAAATCAGTATTCCTTTTCTTGAGGCATTGGAGAATACACCCAACTATGTAGAGCTTATTGAAGATTTTCTGAGTAAGAAGGAAAAGATATTAGATGAAGACACAATGTAGTTAGAGGGGGGTGTAGTGCTGTTCTTCGAAAATCAATACCACAAAAGACACAAGATCCTGGAAGTTTCACAATCCCAGTCACCATTGGAAGCTTAACGGTGAAAAAGGCAATGCTAGACCTTGGGGATAGCATAAATCTGATGCCTCTATCTATGCTTAAGAAGATTGGTGACGTGAAGGTCAAACCTACCAGAGTGAGTCTGCAACTAGCAGACAGGTCCATCAATCATTCATGTGGGATAGCTGAAGACGTTCTAGTCAGGGTGAATAGGTTTGTGTTTCCTATAGATTTCACCATCATGGATATGAAATATGTAACATCCCGAAAAATGGAACCTAGGAAACATAAGAAAAGCCTTAGGTGGTAGACCTAGCTAAGAAAGGAATTTAGAAGTAAGATGAGAATTCGGAGGTTAAATGTGACTTCAGAAAATAAATTAGGGAAAATCCATTTGGAACAATGTGTCTTAAAAGAGTATAGAGGAGGGACTAAGAGTTAAAAAGAAGAGCAACACCCTAGATCTTAACCTTTAAGCGTGGAAGAATAAGCCTCGTAGTCAAGGGAATGGATTTATCAAGGATTAGAGTGGGGAAGGTTTGGATGAGAAGAACTAAGTTAGAAGGAGTTTTGAAGGATAGGAAGTAGGTTTGAGAAGGATAGAATTGAATTGGAACTAAGAGGGGCACAAACTGAGGTTATTGCTTAATTTTGGGAATTAGGCCTAATGACCTTGGTGCATTAATTCGCAAATATCTAGAACCATGGGTGTCCGATTAAGGTGATTCCACTTCCATTATACAGCTAACTTCCGGGGCTTCAGTTTGATAGGTTATATTATAGGGTTCCGAGCTCATTTGAACTCCCAAAACAAACTCATACTCGCTCAAGCGAAAATAATTCGCTTGAGCGAAAATCGTCCAGAGAGGGTACTTTTCTTGGGTCATTTTCGCTCAAGCGAATTTGATTCGCTTGAGCGAAAATTCGCGAACTCAGTTTCCAAAAACAGAGGGTTTCACTCTTTCCCTTTATTTCCCTTTGTTTCCTAGGGTTTCTAGAGACAGAGAGAGAGTTCTAGAGAGAGAGAAAGCTTGGGAGCTTGAAGGGGGAAGAAATGGAAGATCATGGAGCATTTTTTAAGGTTCCCAACCACTTGGGGAGCTTGGGATTTCCCCTCTCCACCTCTCACCCGCCCCTATTTCCTTCCCTAAGGTGAGTGTGATTCACACACTTGCTTATTTGTCATGAAAATTCCCTTGTATGATCCCTATTCTACCTTTCCTTGATTAAATTCATGGTTATTGTTGATTAGAGAAAGCTAGGGTTGTTGATTTGGATGTATTCTTTGAGATGCAAACCCTAGGTTAGAGGAAATTGGGGGTTTTCATGAGGATGAAGGTTTGAGATGTAATTATGCATATAATTGCTTATGTTTATGTATTCCATGATGCTTGTGCATGTTTTTACCCCATCATGTTCATGGAAAATGATTATTACTCTATTAATTGCTCTAGTTGAAATTAAGGTTTTGAAATGGAATGATTTAGATTACCTTATGGATTTCATTCATGAATGGCATGTATATGATGATAATGTTCAATTCAAGTATGTTTCATGTATAAAGATATGATTGGGGTATTTGGCCCTTGGCAAAGGTTTGGGTCTTTATGGCCTTGGCAAAGGTTTTAGGTAAGGTCTTCCAGCCTTCAGGGAAGACGATTCCTGTTAGTCTGAGCTCAGTTTAGCCTAAGGAAAAGGTTAAAATCCATGGTACAGAATTCAATATTTCAGAATTAATGTTAATTGTCCATGTTATTATGATTATGTTTGATAAATCCTTTGTGATGAACATGATTGAGTAGTTATGAGTTAATATATTATTGCATGGACATGATTCTCTAGGATTATCATTCTACTTATGATTGCCATTGAATGATTGATGCTACATGTCTTGTACTTACATTCTGAGTGTTTTAGGAACTGTTCATCTTTTATATATTGTAGTTTCCATGTGTTTTGCCTCCCCACACATGCACACACTATTATCATGCTCACTGGGACGTAGTCTCACCCCACGTTTCGGGGATATACTCTAGTTGTGCAGGTGATCCCGGGTGATGATAAAGCAGGGAAAGAAATGGTGAAGCGGAGTAGTACTTCCAGTAGAAGACTCATTTAGTTGAATTAGTTCATATGTAATGATAGGTAGCTAAATAATGATGTATACGTGTATGTATATTCTGTTCTGGCCACGGAGGCCCTATTATGATATTAGTGAATTCAGGTTATTAAATTGTGCTGGTGTTTTTTCTGGTTTTCAGGTGAATCTGGAAATTGGGAAATGTCCAGTTTTCAGGGGAAACTCTGCCGGATTTCCGGCAAGAGTTTTATGAACTTTAAACACTCCAAGTGTGGGTTCCTCCCTGTCTTCTCTAAGGGAATGATTACGAATTGTGTTATTGAATGTTAAAGTAGCCTAAGCACGCATTGGACTGCTTAGGAAGTTGTGCTTGTATGCCGATACACGAAATGACGCGAAATAATTTCATAAATTCGGGAATAGTGTTTCCAATGGACATTATTCTTGGATTTAGAAATTAGGACGTTACAAAAGAAGATGTTAATGTACCATTAACTTTGGGGTGACCGTTCATGAAGACGACAAAGGTCATAGTTGATGTTGATAGAGGTGAATTCACGGTTAGCACGCATAATGATGAGATGACATTCAATATGTTCAGGACAACTCCACAACAAAAAGAACCTCCAGACTGTCTGAAGATAGACTCTACTGAGGGAGTGTCATATTCCAGCACTGAACCACCATTGCAAAGAGTCAAGAGAGAGGAAGCTGATTGTCAGGGCACTCACAAGATGCGGTGGAAAAAGATTAAGGTTCTGAATAAAAAGTTAAAAAGAAGAAAGTTGTTGAAATCAATTGTTGGATCCAGCTTCAAAAGAAGAAAACAAGAACCAGTATCAGTTGCTGATAGAGATGCTGGTGGAATAAGAGAAGTGTTCAGAGACTTGTTAAGGGAAGTCAGTGGTGTATCACTAAGGTTCACCACAAAACTCCATCTTCAGGAACCTTAAAGAAATAGGCGTCAAGCTATATGACGTTAAACGAGCACTTCCTGGGAGGCAACCCAGTATTTTAGTCATTAATTTTTACAACTTTTGATTTTGAACTTTCTGTGATTTTGTATATATTGTGTGATAGTTAAGTTTTTTTATGCTTGATTGGTTTAGGAATTATTAGGAATTGGATGAGTAAGTGTGTGAGATAGAAATACAGATAATTTGAATTAGGAAGTAGCAGAAAATTTGACTAAGTGTTGCAAAATTTAATTATGTTTTCTGCGCTTCACCTGCGTTCAGCGTAGGTAAAGTGCAGAAATATCAATTTCAACACTGTTTTTTGCGCTTCACCTGAAGCGCAGCGACATGCTGCAGGAAAATTTAAACTTGCGCTCCACCTGCATTGAGCGCAAGTACGCATTTCAGCATATATTTGAATGCAAAACAGGGGAAGAGTCATTTTCTCTTCTCCTCTGTTTTTCCTCTAGAGCTCTTTTCTCTGCATTCCCTTACTCTCTTCTTCACTTTTTCACCCACAAACCTCCTCCTCTTCTACTTCCTCTGCTATTCAAGGTATGTTTTTCAATTTTTGAGTAAGTTTTACCGATTGAAATCTTCTCTTCCTCTGTTTTGGTGATTGAACCTTAGGTTAGCAAACTTAGGCTTCTAGAGTTATATGTTTTTATGATGATTTGTCAATGTAGCCTTTGGTTGATTTGTTGGCTGTTGGTGGATTTATAACTTGATGTTTGTTGGTATGTTCAGGGCTTTTGCATGTTTAATATGGTTAAATGGGTGATACTCTGTTTCTTCCTGAGATATTGCATTGACCATTCTGAATAAGTCTATCATAAATTTTCCGCTAATGCATGAAGCAATTTTGTTGAGCCTGAATAATATTTGTCATGATGATGCTCTGTTTTGAGTTTTGTTGGTTATATTGAGGAACATGCCTTAATTAATTACTCATACATGGCAAATTGGTTATTCATATTACTTGGTGCCTAATTGATTTTTAACGAATTTAATGATTATGTTTCATGCACCATTGCTGATAATTGAATTGTGACATTGAAGCTTAATTCTATGTCTTGATAATTGTTGACTGTTCAGGTTGTTAAGTTGTTGTCATCACTGAGAGAAATCATAGTGGCTGGACCGAAAAGAAAGGTTGTGAAGCTATATGGCTCTAGATACCATAAGCATAGTTTCATAGTGAATGATTTTCCATGATTTCAGAAGATGATACATGCTGAATATATATACAGAGAATGAAACTGACTTCCTAATGTTAAGGGATAAACTACTTCCTAATATTAAGAGATGACAAAAAATGAATATGAATTTGAATTTGAATACATTTTAATAGATGATAACAATAGAAACTAATAATTAAATACAGAAGAGATAATGTTTATCTGATAAATTAAATGGTTGTTATTATTATAAAATTTATTAATCATACATATAAATAAGTTTTACATAAAAGTTGAATTATATTTCCATTTTATCATGTTATAATAAAATTTTAAAAAGTAATATTGTAATATATAGTGATGAGCTGATGAAATATGATTGGATGTAGGGATGTTCATATCCTATCCAATCTAATGCAAATGACATAAACAAAAAAAAATTAATTTTTTTTTGTTGGATTGAATTGGTTTTTGGATACTATGCTGAAATCAATCCAATCCAATCCAAACCGAACTTATATATCCATTTATTATTATACTTATAAAATAATCACATACTTATACTTGTATACATATATATCTATAAAATTGCTTATACTAATATAATTTTTATGATTATATTATCCAATATCATGTTAATATTTCTATAAATATATCAATTTGAAAGTAGTTTTAAATTAGTTTTTATATCTCATGTCATTTTTTTGTATAATTTTATATTTATTTTAATAAATATAAGTTCCAATAATAAATGTATACCAATTTTTCATAATTTTATCATTTTTATCTAATATTTATTATCTATTTAAAAAAAATGAAAAAACAATCAAATCAAATCTAATCCCATTTAAATTGAATCGGATTTGAAAATTATCAAAACTGATCGGATGATGAAATGATAAAACCGTAATGATAGGATCAGATAGTTTTTTTTCCCTTGAAATCGTTCCAAACTGAACCGTGAACACCCCTATTGGATGTACATGTAAAAATATTACAATGTCAGTATACAGTTACTAAATTCACTATCATATATTTAAAAAATATTTATGATATTAATTTTAACATATATTAACGATTCATTAAATAATTTTAAATTTATGTAAAATTTAATAATATATTTCAATCTAATGATAGATTTTAAAATAAATTATTAGATAAAAGGTTATTTAATGTTATAAATATGATTTTTCATACACTTGTGTAAATTCATGTCTCCTCATATAAATAAATAACAAAATAAGTCTAAAGTGCATTAAAAGCAATTTTTTTAAATAGGTAAGATATTTAAAAGTGTTACCAATGGGTCATTAAAGAATAAAAAACATTTATTAAAATATAAAACAATTAAAATGTTTTAAAATTTAAAAATTGTAATTTCATTACTTTCTTAACTAGTACGCTAGTTAGGGTTAAAAACGACAAAAGTTCACATGTATTGCACAGTTTCTCAGGCTATAATTGAAAACAGATACCCAAAATCAACATCAAACATCCAAAGGGAGAAAAAAACAGGTTGTATAATCATATCCAGTCATGGAGAGCTCACGCAATGCTATCTTCGGAAATGTCGACCTTCTGTCAGAGATCCTTCTCCGGCTGCCGACAAAGCAGGTGGGACAATGCAAGTGTGTCTCAAAGCAATGGTTGGCTCTAATCTCCAGCCCTCGATTCTGTCACTCCCATGCTCTCCGTAAGTGCAAAACCTCTCCTTTATCATTTCTTTGGCATCAAAGATGGGGTTATGCCGAGATAGTCCCCTTCCCCCATCTATCCCCTGCAAGCCCAAAGACCTACCAATTTTATAATATTCTCCCTGTCAACATTCATCAAACCATCACTAGAATTGTGCAGTCATGCAATGGTTTTCTCCTATGCTAAATTAAACAATACAAGGATTGTTATGTCTACCAAATGGATTATAGTTATGCAATCCTTAACCCAACCACCAACCACTTTCTGATGCTCCCTCCCCTCCCTGGCAAAAGAAATAAATATGAAGCAACACTTGCAATTTATTTGGCCTTTGAGCCTTTGAGGTCCCTTCACTTTAAAGTTATTTCATTCACGAGGGACAAAAGTACTGATGGTTGCAGGTTTCAGATTTATGTGTATTCTTCTGAGATTGGTTCTTGGGATGAAGGTGGGGTTTTGACCACTATCTCACCCGATTTCAATGTTGAATCTGGCATTTACTGCAATGGTGATGTGCATTGGTATGCTCCTAGAGAGGCTTCTGTGTATTATGATGTGGATCAACAATGCCTCGAGGATTTGCCAAATCTAGTCTCTGATACTGGTAGTTATGTGTATGTCAGGTACTTCGAGGAATTTAAAGGGAATTTATATTTGGGACTAAGTAAAAATGATGAAAGTTTGGATTTTGATGTTCTGGAGTTGAAGGAAGATTACTCTGGATGGTTTTTAAGGTATCACGTAGATCTTACTCATATAGGGAAATGTGTTAGACCTTCATTTTTTGTGTTATATGTTGCTTGTGGAGAAAATGAAGAGGACCCAGTGATTGTGTTATTCTGTAATTGGCTCAAAATTGTGTTATATAATCCTAGAGATTGTACTTTAAGGACAATGGATGAAGTAGATATTAAGTTCTATGATATATTTGCAATGGGAAAAATTGGAAGAGTGCTTCATCCATACTTTGAGACACTATTAAATGTTGGATTAGAACCATATAATGGTTGAATACTTTAGAGTTAGAGTGTCTTATATATAGGAGAAAAAACATCCATTTGTTTTCTTTATGAGATTGTAACGTTATGGACCTCATTTTATGATATGATTTCTTTTGTTTGCTATTGATTTCTAGTGTAATGATGAGTGGAACAATTTGAGTTCTCAATTTTGAATAGTTTTTCTAGCAACTTGTGTTGGACTAAACATTGACATTCCAAGTGTTGGACATAGTTCTTCCTATGTGAATCACTGATCTTGATTGCAAAATTGGAAAATAATTATATACTACTGTATTTTTTTTATAATATTCGTTATTTGAAATTTACACATTCACGCTAGTGTATGTAACCTATTATTTATATAAGCTCGTTAATCTCCTATAACTCAAAAAACTGGCAACCAAAGATCTCGAGTTCAATGTGAATTTCACTTAAGCTTCATAGGTTGGCATGGTCATGCATACTTTTACACTAATTTTCATCCATCAACTTTGTAAACTCCTAGTATCCAGTTGTATTGAGCTGGAATTCAACCTTTCCCTCAATCACATTGTCATAGACTCTTTGACACAAACATGCATGTTTTGTGATGCATATACTCTACAAGTAAGAATTATCATACATGTGTTTTGAGTTTTATCTATGGGAAAGTGTACTCGTCGATTAGATTAAAATTGAGTATTTAAAACCCCAAGCATATACTTAGGTACTAGGTAGATTTCAAAAACCTTTATGCAGATGTAGTGATAATCAGAACAAATGTAAAGCATAAACTGTAAGGAGAATAGGGAAAGAAAAAATGCACACACAATTTTTATACGGGTTCACCTCTTAACCTTGAGGCTATGTCCAGTCCCTACTTTCAGTAGAATTTTCTCTAAATCAACCTTGTTACAAAATCTCATTGGGTACTCCTTACAACTAGTATTATTCTGTAGCCTCTTCAGGCTCACCTCAGTATTCTTTTGCAACCTCTGCAGGCTCAGAACACATACAAACTTCTAGGCTCACAGAATCTTGCAGATGCAACTTAGTCTTTCTCAAGAAGAACAAACACTCTTATGTTGTTCTTGAGAGTTATAGAAGATGAAAATAGGAAATTACAATTAAAATAGGGCTCAAAATTATAACAGAGATAGAACAACAGAACTAAATGAGCCAACACTCTCTCTTTCACGCTTTCTAAACTGTTTGAGACAAAATATAAGAGATTTGTAGAGAGAGGAATTCTTCTAAAAGGTAGAAATGGTAATTTTGAAGCACTGTTTACTTCTTCTGGTGTTGTGTGTTTCAAAATGAAGAGAGAGTAGCTTTTTATAGGCAAAGCCAGGTTGCTAGCCATTGGAGTTCCTTGGAGAAGAGGTTAAGCAACCAGCTATCAATGCAAGAGCTATCACTTTCATGTGCAACCTTTTCTCTTTCTTAAGTTTTACTGGTCATATCTTCTGAAGAGAACACCTTGTACAACTAGGATTTCTTCTTAATTTAAATTTCCTTTTTATGGAAAGGTTCGTGAGACTTGCAGAGGTGTTGGGCATATATGTAATTTTAACCATTATAGGTTGTTTCCTCAACAGATTCATATGTTGATGAATCAAAGGCAATTTGCTTCTTCTATAGGTATACTGTCAGTGGAACTTTCTTCTGAAGTGTTGGTTATGTTGACAGCAGCTTCACATTCTTCTTCTTGACAATTTTCTTATACTCTTTTATGTAAAGAGGGAATATATTTTCCTCTGAATATGAGTCAGAAGGTAAAATCTAGAAGAATAAACCTTGTTGTCCAGAATGCTTCTTCTTAAGGTTTCCTGGCAGAATGTATCTTCTGAAGTTTTGACAGCAATTTTCCACATGTGACTTCTCAACAACTTTCTTCCTTTCTCATATTCAAATCTACTTGAAGCACAAACAAGGAACAATTTTTCCTTAATATTTAGTTGAAATTTAGTTTCATGGTCTTAGGTTTATCTAGCCCTTGGGAATTTCTTCACCTTCTTCGTCCTAGGACATAGTCACCATTCTCAATGATTTTTTCCAAATGTCTAAGTTGCTTGACATAATAAAGAGCTTCATTTCTATCCTTCCCATTAATGATAATCTCCTCCATTGAAATAAGTAGGATAAACAATTGAATCTCCTTTGCAATGAGGCGTCCATAGTCGTTAATACTTGAGCCAACTTCCATCTTAGTTGGTGGATTTCCTCTACACGTATTATAAGGTTCCTGACCTAGAGGGTAAATCACATGGAAAAAAACAAGATGAGGGTTGAATTTATTTCTCTAAAAAATTTTACAAAAACTTGTTAATGATACAATGTTTGACACTTTTCACGATATATATATATATATGTATATATATATATATATATAAATAAGACAAGTGTTTTATTTGAAAGAGTTTGTAAGTACCATCTGAAAACCTTAGATGATGGCTCAAACACTGAATTTTGATATTGGATTTAAAGAAAACTTTACACTTAGAAAATAACATTTAACCCCAAGTTAGTTTAAGATTCAAATGTAGTAAATAACTCAACAAAGAAGAATAACAAGCACACAAAACTTTTATCATGATTCACTCTTAAATCGTAAATAACTATGTTTAATTTTTGACACAAGTCAAGATTATTCACTATCTTTCATAAGAGTAAAATAGGTATCTAACTCTTCTTTCTCATGCTACACTTCACAATAAATGAGAAATGAATCGATAAAAAATCAATCTTGGTCTTTTAGCTAACTCTCAAAGATGGGACAATGATTGGTTAATAAATATAGAGAGATCGCAATTCTCACAACCATACAAGTTGTACATGAATAATAAATGAGAAACTTGAGAGAAGTTTGAGCAGAATTGAAGGCTTTTGAGATTTCGGACTTAGAGCATTATATTAAAATAATCTTATCTTCATTCTTAAATGCTTCAATTTAAAGGTGAATGACCTTATTATCAGTCCATTAGAGACAATGATTTAATTTTAAAATTCTAAAACACATTTAATGAAATTTATGTTGTTTGGGTGAGTAGCCTCCTCCAATTATTTGTAGCACGTAATTGAACACCTTTTAAAATTGTACTTAGTAAGAGGACATGCATCCAAAGCGAAACATTCTTTATAGGCATTAATGTTGAAGTTCTTCTTGAAGTAAGCAGTCATCCTCGAAAAGTATATGTCAACTTTATTGAGGTTTGAACCATCATTGTACATAAGTTATCTTAGATGTTAGTATAACGTTTAATTAATCTGACATTGAAAAGTATTTGGACTAAAGTTCCTTTTAGATAAGAGATTTCTTCAAACACTCATTCCTTCAGACTTAGGTCAAGTCTTGTTTAGAATCTTAAGTTGTAGAGGGTTCCCTTTTTGTTCAGAGTGAATCGTTGTAAAATGACTAAGTCTTGAGGGATTCTCTTTTATCTAAGCATATTACCCTTGCATAAAATGTTAGAATTGCTTAATCATTAAATCATTTTTAGGATTGTTTTTATCAAAAGTGTGAGAGATTTTGGTTCTCAACCTTTTGAGACTCAATAGTTTTGGATACAATCACTATCTTAGAGAAAAAAAACCAAATATAAAAATGATTGCCTTTCATAACTCATAAGGATAAGATGAAAGAGATTGAGGAATAAGAATTTTGGTAGCATTTTTACACTATAATGTTCAAATCTATAATTTTTCTTGTCCTTATAGCCTTCCTTGTCATTTCTATCTTTTCCATTTTGTGTGCTACAACCTTCTTATAGTTTTGAGTTGACCATTCTGAGGTCTTGTTTATGACCTTCGTTATGAGGAACTTTTCTGCTATCCTTTTGTTTTGAGTAAACCCACAAATTGATCCCTGACTTTTTTTGCGTAGGGCAATTTAGTCACTGACATTTAAAAATGACCTTATTAGTCCCTGACTTTTTCACCGTCCATCAATTTAGTCCAACATCACATTTTCCGTTAACGAAGAGTTGAGTTGTTACGTAAATTAAGTGACACGTAGAACCCAGAAAAACGGCAAATTAGTCTCTAGCTTTATTAACATCATGCAATTTAGTCTATGATATTTAAAAATGACTTTATGAGGGATTGAATGTTGTAGAAATGTGTGACTCTCTTTTGAACTCTAAAAAACCTCTCAAAATACATTCATTTCCATTCATAAAGTGACTAATTATTCTCTCGAGGATCAAATATGTTCATACTAAATCTCTCCCCTTTAACTTTGGGCTTTGTTCATTCTCTTTCTTATTTTAAATTGTGTTTTTATTTCAATTAACACATTTATTAAAGGAAATGAACCCTCTTAAAGATTAATTTTTTTATTCTTATTCTTCTTTCCTTGTCCTTGTATTAATCACTTTCACATGTGAAGTTAGCTAAACGTCTCTAGAAGGGGGATTGAATAGAGACTTGAAAATTTTCGTTCCTGAAAACTTAAGATCAATCTGAGCTTAACTCTTAAGACTAAACTTAGAATCTCATATTGATGCTTTGAGACCAATCTCAAATAAGTCCAGTTAGATGAAACATATATGAATAAGATTAGACTTTATTAATTATAGATTGCTTGATTATTTACCACGTATGTTATTAAGATTAATTCTACTTAGTTAAACTCATACAGGTAAGGTAAATAAAGAGCAGGGATGAGAAGAGATACACTCAGACTTATCTTGGTTCAACCACACCTTTGGGCTACGTCCAGTCCTCACAACCTTGTGAGATTTCCACTATGACTGCAGTCAAAATACAAGTATTCTTAAGTCCACCTCTTCAGGATTACGCACTGAGTATTCTCGTTACAGTGCCTCTCCAGGCTTACAATCACCCACACCAAAGCTTAGGCACCTCCTAACATGATTGGGAAAAGGTGAGATTAGACAAGATTGAGGTTTTCTAGCTTAGATAATGTACAAAAGTTATGGACTAATTTGTAGTTTTTCGCGGTCCTATGTGTCACTTAACGTGACAACTCAACTCTCCATTAATGAAAAATGGGACATTGGACTAATAAACTGATGGATGGTAAAGAATGTCAGGGACTAACAAAGTCACTTTTAAATGTCACGGACTAAATTGTCCGACGTAAAAAAAGTAAGGGACCAATTCATGGGTTTACTCCTTTTGTTTTCAAATTTCCTTCCTATAGTCATAGTAATTACTTGAATTTCTTTTTCCTTATGTTTGCATAGAATAATTTGAAAAATTACTAACTTTTATGTGTTAGAATAGTAAAAGAAGGAATTTCAAATGACAAATAGAAGGAATTTCAAATGACACATATTAAGAGAGAATTTCAACATTTCTCAATTATGTTTAACATTTTAGCTTATTATTTATATTTCACACACTTACAATTGACTCAACATTTTATATTTGAAAATTCTAAAATTCATCATGGAAACACACCCTTAGGGCCTGTTTGGTTTACATTTCCATTTCTTGCTTTCATTCTGTTTCCTGTTTTCTAAAATTTTACAAAGGAAAAACTGAAAATGCTGGAAACAACAATTTTTTGTTTCCAGTTTTTCCTTTGTAAAATTCCAGGAAATAGGAAACAAAAAATGGTAACAGGAAATGGAAACACAAACCAAACAGGCCCTTAGATTGCTCTTTATTTCAAGTTTGTGTCATTTCTTCATGTTGACTCTTTCTAAGGTTATTCTTAACTTCCTCATTATGTTCTTCTTCAAACTTGATTTGCATCCCATACTTCCAACGTTGATTCTGACTTGTTTAGAAATTTGAGTATGTTAATGGTAATTTTCATTTTGACTTGATCATTTGATTTTCTTCTTTCTTGTCTTATTCTACAATTCTTGAGTTTCTTTGAATCTAATGAACTCATAATACTTCTTAAGTTCACTTATAACTTATAATGCACACTAAGTGACAAGATTAGTACAATAACAAGACTCAAAAAGCTCCTTAGAATTTTCATAAATCCTTAGGGCTTTGTGATCTAAATATATACTAAATCTGTATATGGGATTGACACATGGCACAATATTATGTAATCCCTATTTTTTTTTATTTTTTTACTTATTTCAGATTTCTCTAACTGCTCAAATGTTTAAAAGTAAGTTTTAAAAACTTTCAAAAACTGTCCAATTTTAAACTGTCCGTTTCTTTTGCCTCTTATATGGTTTCAATTTTTCCTCTCTCACCAGAAATCTTAACCTCCTCCTTTACTGATATCTTCTTCCCTTTTTCAAATTCACATATGGTAAATAATAAGGTTAACCTCCTCCTCCCTCCTGAAATTTTAACTTTCCCCAATCGATCATACACTTTAAAAGTGAAAAATAACCCTAGCTAATCAACTATAGTTTATGTATGCTACTGTTTTGTTGTTTCAATCATTTTCAAATAATGCTCATAATTCTGAGGAACAGTGTCACAATGCAAGATATTTCCTTGCCAATATATGGAAGCCATTTTCAATGCTCATCTACTTTGGTCTGGCTACTCTAATGAAAGTGCCTATGAAGTTTTGCTCCTAAATTTTGTACGGCTGACTTGAAGGTTTAAGGAGGTGGTACGTTCTTATTTGTCTTTATTTTATGTATTGTGTTCTCTGCTTTTTAACAACTTCAATTGTTACATTAAATTTAATATTGAATTGTAATTACCACCCTCTTTTCCCCCCTTAATTTCTTTCCCTTTCTTAAGTTCTATGAAGCAAAATAAAATACGAGGATATCAATCCATCTAATCTAATTTTACAAATAATAAAATCAGGGTGAGATTTTTGCAGTAGGTTCGAAACATATGGTTCTTCATTCTGAATGGTTGTATCATTGATACGAAGTCTGAGTTGGGAGATATTCAGTTCGCACAATAGCTATTGATGAGTGTCAGAATTACGTAAATTTCTATGTAATTTCAGCACTCATTGACTATGAATTATTGAAATTATAATCTAAAACCAATCTTCTTTGCTTAAATTGTGATAAATGTAATTAAAGGAGTCTCAATTGAATTTGATGCTATTTTGATGAAATGTTGATTTTACAGGAAAAATGCTAAGGTACAAAGGAAGCATCAAATACAAGAGACAAAAGCTGTGTAGAGCAAGACTAAAATGAAGAGCAAGATGGAAATCCAATACTGATTCCTGTGCTCCACCTGCGCTAAGCGCAGGAATGACGTTTCAGTATTGTTTCCTGTTTCTTGAGCGCAGGTAAAGCGCAGGAAGCGTAACCTAGCACCAATGGGCCATAAATCAGAGTTTACAGAGCCCATTGACACAACTTTTTTAGGAGACTTTTCACAGAGACTCTGTAGACTGGAGAGGACGGCTGATACCAAGTTTTGGAGAGAAGAGTGTGACGGTCTCTGAAGACCATTCTGGAGCAAGGAGAAGACTACAACAGAGCTGAAAGGCCTAGCTTCTAATCTTCTTCTTAATTCTATTGGTTTGTGATGGCTACCATGAGTAGATAATTCTTTTCTTAGGATTGAATGTAGTCGATTCAATCCCTGATTGTGTTCTGGAATTTATGTTATTTGGGAATCCCTATTTTTATAATATTGGTGTTTTTATTCTGTTCTTAATGCTTAGCTTTCGTCTTTGTACTGGAGTTATGATGCGATTTCTTAAATACGTTGGAAAGCGGTTTTCTAAATCTGATTTGGTAAAAACACTTGATGGTTGAATACCTAGGGATATGGTTTAATTTATCAATAGCTTTAACAACTGATCTTCAAGCTAGCGCAATTTGTGATTGTGGGAACCTGGATGAATTGTTCTAAGTATTTCATATCTGTGGGAACCTTTTATGAAATAAAATCTATTTGTGCTTCAATATTTATAATTATAAATCCCTAGATATCATTTATTTCCAAAACACAAAAAGGGTGCGATAGACGAAGTTCAATCCTAGTCTCTCTATTACTCAATTTCAGTATATTTCTCCTGTCTCAATTTATTTTTAGTTCACTATTATAATCTTCACAAACAAACCATTCATAATTTGCCGTACTCAATAAGTGTGAGCACTAAGAAATTGAATTGTATTGTTCCCTGTGGATACGACAACCCTTTCTCTTACTATTATACTGCTGTGATATCGGTACGCTTGCCAAGATCTCAACAAATATTTTAGGCGCCGTTGCCGGGGAA
Source organism: Sesbania bispinosa (assembly GCA_026901365.1). Taxonomy (NCBI): domain Eukaryota; kingdom Viridiplantae; phylum Streptophyta; class Magnoliopsida; order Fabales; family Fabaceae; genus Sesbania; species Sesbania bispinosa. Next base: position 444,029 of record QLOH01000246.1, read on the forward strand.
CGATGTCTCAATTTAAATTCTTAGTAAATCCATCTTATTGAGTTGTGAATATTTTTATTTTTATTTTATTTTTCTTTTAGGAATTTCATTTTTTTTATTATTTTACTTCTTTTGTTTTTATTTTTTATTTCTAGGATTTCTATTTTTATTTTTTTTAGTTAATCTATTTTATTTTATTATTTATTTTTTTTAGTTTTTTATTATTTTATTCCTTTCTCCCGAGCTAACTATTGTTTGAGTTTCTTGATTTATGCTCTTGCGAGGTCAGGTGTCTAAAAATCAATTGATATTTGATCGTGAGATAGAAAGGACATCCAGAAAGAATAGGAGTAGAAACAGGGGGAAAAGACAAGGGCGAGCTCAAGGAGACAATTTCATCACTCTTTGTTCAAACAACACAAGTGAAGTAAAAGTTGAAAAGATGGCTGAAGAGAGACCACCAACCCCACCAAGAAGAAAAATAGGAGACTATGTTATGCAACAAGGACCACACTATTTTTCAAGCATAGCCATACCTGCTACTACTAAATCTCTGGAGATGAAGCCAGCATACTTGAGCCTCATCAGTTCTCATGAATTCACAGGATTGGAACACGAGGATCCACATATTCATCTTTCTACCTTTTATGAATTGATTGGTACAATGGGTTTTGAGGAAGGTGACTTAGAGTCTGTTTATTTACATTTATTTCCTTTCTCTTTGATAGGAAAAGCTAAGGAATGGCTCAAGTCACACCCCAATCAAAGTCTGACTAGTTGGAGCATTGTGGGAGAGAAGTTCTTGAACAAAATTTTCCCAACATCTCGTTATATCAAGGCCAAGTCAGACATCTCCACATTCAGGCAAGGATCAAAGGAACTATTATGTGAAGCCTAGGTGATATTTAAATCATTGCTAAGAAGGTGTCCCAACCATGGTTTTGAGGATATTGCATAACTGAATATCTTCTGCAATGGACTCACGCCTGACACCAAGATGAGTATAGATGCTGCAACAGGAGGCACAATCATGTCAGTGGATGTAGAGCAAGCTGCCAGTATTATTGAAACCTTTGCATTAACTGATCAACAAGCTCAACATGGAAGGAAACCTGTGCAGAAGAAGGGAGTGTTAGAGTTGAACACTAATGATGCACTCTTAGCTCAGCATAAGCTCCTTTCCCAACAATTAAAAGTTATTACCAAGCAGATGGCTAAGCTCCCTCAGAAGTTGCAGGCAGTACAATCTCATCCTGTCTAGTCCCCACAATTGACTTGTGACTTTTGTGGAGGTGACCATCCCAACGGTCATTGCTCTTATCAAGACATTCAGGAAGAGCAAATTAACTATATGGGAAATCAAGGAAGACCAATCAATTTCTCCAACAATAATTAGTTTTCAAATAACTACTCTCAAGGTTGGAGAAATAATCAGAATAATAATTCTGGTTGGAGACATGATGCAGGGGCTTCTAATAGGCAAACTCCTTTTCAGCAACAGCAACAAAGCTACCCTCTAGTACATGACAAATTATCAAAACTGAGGAGAAAATTGATACTCTCATATAGTCTCTCGATACCTATAAGAAGAATACAGACGCAACCCTCAGAAATGTAGAGACACAAGTTGGCCAGTTAGCAAAGGACATCACGAAGCTTAATAAGGGAAAGTTAACAGCTAACACCCAAACCAATCCCAAGGAGTAGTGCAATGAAATCCTCACAAGTAGTTATTCATCAGTGGGAATTGATATGGGGAACAACTTAACAGCTGAGGAGCACATGCTGCCAGAAAAGGAGGAAGATGGAGGACTAAAAGAGGTTGAAAGAAAGCAGGAGGCTCAAAGCAGAATGAGTCAGAAAAGAAGCTACCATATTCACCTGACCAATCTCAAAGAGACCAGGACGAGATGTTTGATCAGTTCATGAGAATGTCTAAAGGATTACAAATCAGTATTCCTTTTCTTGAGGCATTGGAGAATATACCCAACTATGCAGAGCTTATTGAAGATTTTCTGAGTAAAAAGGAAAAGATATTAGATGAAGAGACAATGCAGTTAGAGGGGGTGTAGTGCTGTTCTTCGAAAATCAATACCACAGAAGACACAAGATCCTGGAAGTTTCACAATCCCAGTCACCATTGGAAGCTTAACGGTGAAAAAGGCGATGCTAGACCTTGGGGATAGCATAAATCTGATGCCTTTATCTATGCTTAAGAAGATTGGTGACGTGAAGGTCAAACCTACCAGAGTGAGTCTGCAACTAGCAGACAGGTCCATCAATCATTCATGTGGATAGCTGAAGACATTCTAGTCAGGGTGAACAAGTTTGTGTTTCTTATAGATTTCACCATCATGGATATGAAAGAAGATGCTGATGTACCATTAACTTTGGGGTGACCGTTCATGAAGACGACAAAGGTCATAGTTGATGTTGACAGAGGTGAATTCACGGTCAGCACGCTTAATGATGAGATGACATTCAATATGTTCAGGACAACTCCACAACAGAAAGAACCTCCAGACTGTCTAAAGATAGACTCTACTGAGGGAGTGTCATATTCCAGCACTGAACCACCATTGCAAAGAGTCAACAGAGAGGAAGCTGATTGTCAGGGCACTCACAAGATGCGGAGGAAAAAGATTAAGGTTCTGAATAAAAAGTTAAAAAGAAGAAAGTTGTTGAAATCAATTGTTGGATCCAGCTTCAAAAGAAGAAAACAAGAACTAGTATCAGTTGCTGATAGATATGCTGGTGGAATAAGAGAAGTGTTCAGAGACTTGTTAAGGGAAGTCAGTGGTGTATCACTAAGGTTCACCACAAAACTCCATCTTCAGGAACCTTAAAGAAATATGCGTCAAGCTATATGACGTTAAACGAGCGCTTCCTGGGAGGCAACCCAGTATTTTAGTCATTAATTTTTACAGCTTTTGATTTTGAACTTTCTGTGATTTTGTATATATTGTGTGATAGTTAAGTTTTTTATGCTTGATTGGTTTAGGAATTATTTGGAATTGGATGAGTAAGTGTGTGAGATAGAAATACAGATAATTTGAATTAGGAAGTAGCAGAAAATTTGACTAAGTGTTGCAAAATTTAATTATATTTTCTGCGCTTCACCTGCGTTCAGCATAGGTAAAGTGCAAAAATATAAATTTCAACACTGTTTTCTGCGCTTCACCTGAAGCGCAGCGACACGCTGCAGGAAAATTTAAACTTGCGCTCCACCTGCGTTGAGCGCAGGCAGAGCGCAAGTACGTGTTTCAACATATATTTGAATGCAAAACAGGGGAAGAGTCATTTTCTCTTCTCCTCTGTTTTTCCTCTAGAGCTCTTTTCTCTGCATCCCTTTACTCTTTTCTTCACTTTTTCACTCACAAACCTCCTCCTCTTCTACTTCCTCTGCTATTCAAGGTATGTTTTCAGTTTTTGAGTAAGTTTTACCGATTGAAATCTTCTCTTCCTCTGTTTTGGTGATTGAACCTTAGGTTAGCAAACTTAGGCTTCTAGAGTTATATGTTTTTATGATGATTTGTCAATATAGCCTTTGGTTGATTTGTTGGCTGTTGGTGGATTTATAACTTGATGTTTGTTGGTATGTTCAGGGCTTTTGCATGTTTATTATGGTTAAATGGGTGATACTCTATTTCTTCCTGAGATATTGCATTGACCATTCTGAATAAGTCTATGATAAATTTTCCGCTAATGCATGAAGCAATTCTGTTTGGTTGAGCCTGAATAATATTTGTCATGATGATGCTCTGTTTTGAGTTTTGTTGGTTCTATTGAGGAACGTGCCTTCATTAATTACTCATGCATGGAAAATTGGTTATTCATATTACTTGGTGCCTAACTGATTTTTAACGAATTTAATGATTATGTTTCATGCACCATTGCTGTTAATTGAATTGTGACATTGAAGCTTAATTCTATGTCTTGATAATTGTTGACTGCTAAGGTTGTTAAGTTGTTGTCATCATTGAGAGAACTCATAGTGCCTGGATCGAAAAGAAAGGTTGTGAAGCTATATGGCTCTAGATACCATAAGCATAGTTTCATAGTGAATGATTTTCCATGATTTCAGAAGTTGATACATGCTGAATATATATACAGAGAATGAAACTGACTTCCTAATATTAAGGGATAAACTACTTCCTAATATTAAGAGATAACCGACTTCCTAATATGAATTTGAATTTGAATACATTTGAATAGATGATAACAATAGTAACTTATAATTAAAATATAGCAAGAGATAATGTTTATCTGATAAATTAAATGGTTGTTATTATTATAAAGTTTATTAATCATACATATAAATAAGTTTTACATAAAAGTTGAATTATATTTCCATTTTATCATGTTATAATAAAATTTTAAAAAGTAATATTGTAATATTTAGTGATGAGCTGATGAAATATGATTGGATGTAGGGATGTTCATATCCTATCCAATCCAATGCAAACGACATAAACAAAAAAAAAAAATAATTCTTTTTTTGTTGGATTGAATTGGTTTTTGGATACTATGCTGAAATCAATTCAATCCAATCCAAACCGAACTTATATATCCATATATTATTATACTTATAAAATAATCACATACTTATACTTGTATACATATATATCTATAAAATTGCTTATACTAATATATTTTTTATGATTATATTATCTAATATCATGTTAATACTTCTATAAATATATCAATTTTAAAGTAGTTTTAAATTAGTTTTCATATCTCATGTCATTTTTTGTATAATTTTATATTTATTTTAATAAATATAAGTTCCAATAATAAATGTTTACCATTTTTTCATAATTTTATCACTTTTATCTAATATTTATTATCTACTTAAAAAAATGAAAAACCGATCAAATCAAATCTAATCCCATTTAAATTGAATCGGATTTAAAAATTATCAAAACTGATCGGATGATGAAATAATAAAACCTAATGATAGGATCAGATAATTTTTTTGCCTTGAAATCGTTCCAAACTGAACCGTGAACACCCCTATTGGATGTACATGTAAAAATATTACAATGTCAATATATAGTTACTAAATTCACTTTCATATATTTAAAAAATATTTATGATATTAATTTTAACATATATTAATGATTCATTAAATAATTTTAAATTTATGTAAAATTTTATAATATATTTCAATCTAATGATAGATTTTAAAATAAATTATTAGATAAAAGGTTTTTTAATGTTATAAATATGATTTTTCATACACTTGTGTAAATTCATGTCTCCTCATATAAATAAATAACAAAATAAGTCTAAAGTGCATTGAAAGCAATTTTTTTAAATAGGTAAGATATTTAAAAATTTACCAATGGGTCATTAAAGAATAAAAAACATTTATTAAAATATAAAACAATTAAAATGTTTTAAAATTTAAAAATTGTAATTTCAATACTTCCTTAACGAGTACGCTAGCTAGGGTTAAAAACGACAAAAGTTCACATGTATTGCACAGTTTCTCAGGCTATAATTGAAAACAGATACCCAAAATCAACATCAAACATCCAAAGGGAGAAAAACAGGTTGTATAATCACATCCAGTCATGGAGAGCTCACGCGATGCTGTGTTCGGAAATGTTGACCTTCTGTCAGAGATCCTTCTCCGGCTGCCGACAAAGCAGGTGGGACAATGCAAGTGTGTCTCAAAGCAATGGTTGGCTCTAATCTCCAGCCCTCGATTTTGTCACTCCCATGCTCTCCGTAAGTGCAAAACCTCTCCTTTATCATTTCTTTAGCATCAAAGATGGGGTTATGCCGAGATAGTCCCCTTCCCCCATCTATCCCCTGCAAGCCCAAAGACCTACCAATTTTCTAATATTCTCCCTGTCAACATTCATCAAACCATCACTAGAATTGTGCAGTCATGCAATGGCTTTCTTCTATGCCAAATTAAACAATATAAGGATCGTTATGTCTACCAAATGGATTATAGTTATGCAATCCTTAACCCAACCACCAACCACTTTCTGATGCTCCCTCCCCTCATTGGCAAAAGAAATAATTATGAAGCAACACTTGCAATTTATTTGGCCTTTGAGCCTTTGAGGTCCCTTCACTTTAAAGTTATTTCATTCACGAGGGACAAAAGTACTGATGGTTGCAGGTTTCTGATTTATGTGTATTCTTCTGAGATTGGTTCTTGGGACGAAGGTGGGGTTTTGACCACTATCTCACCCGATTTCAATGTTGAGTCTGGCATTTACTGCAATGGTGTTGTGCATTGGTATGCTCCTAGAGAGGCTTCTGTGTATTATGATGTGGATAAACAATGCCTCAAGGATTTGCCAAATCCAGTCTCTGAAACTGGTAGTTATGTGTATGTCAGGTACTTCGAGGAATTTAAAGGGAATTTATATTTGGGACTAAGTAAAAATGATGAAAGTTTGGATTTTGATGTTTTGGAGTTGAAGGAAGATTACTCTGGATGGTTTTTAAGGTATCACGTAGATCTTACTCATATAGGGAAATGTGCTAGACCTTCATTTTTTGTGTTATATGTTGCTTGTGGAGAAAATGAAGAGGACCCAGTGTTTGTGTTATTCTGTAATTGGCTCAAAATTGTGTTATATAATCCTAGAGATTGTACTTTAAGGACAATGGATGAAGTAGATATTAAGTTCTATGATATATTTGCAATGGGAAAAATAGGAAGAGTGCTTCATCCATACTTTGAGACACTATTAAATGTTGGATTAGAACCATATAATGGTTGAATACTTTAGAGTTAGAGTGTCTTATATATAGGAGAAAAAACATCCATTTGTTTTCTTTATGAGATTGTAACCTTATGGACCTCATTTTATGATATGTTTTCTTTTGTTTGCTATTGATTTCTAGTGTAATGATGAGTGGAAAAATTTGAGTTCTCAATTTTGAATAGTTTTTCTTGCAACTTGTGTTGGACTAAACATTGACATTCCAAGTGTTGGACTTAGTTCTTTCTATGTGAACCACTGATCTTGATTGCAAAATTCGAAAATAATAATATACTACTGTATTTTTTTTATAATATTCGTTATTTGAAATTTACACATTCACACTAGTGTATGTAACCTATTATTTATATAAGCTCGTTAATCTCCTATAACACAAAAAACTGGCAACCAAAGATCTCGAGTTCAATGTGAATTTCACTCAAGCTTCATAGGTTGGCATGGTCATGCATACTTTACACTAATTTTCATCCATCAACTTTGTAAACTCCTAGTATCCAGTTGTATTGAGCTGGAATTCAACCTTTCCCTCAAGCACATTGTCATAGACTCTTTGACACAAACATGCATGTTTTGTGATTCATATACTCTACAAGTAAGAATTATCATACATGTGTTTTGAGTTTTATCTACGGGAAAGTGTACTCGTCGCTTAGATTAAAATTGAGTATTTTAAACCCCAAGTATATACTTAGGTACTAGGTAGATTTAAAAAACCTTTATGCAGATGGAGTGATAATCAGAACAAATGTAAAGCATAAACTGTAAGGAGAATAGGGAAAGAAGAAATGCACACACAGTTTTTATACGGGTTCACCTCTTAACCTTGAGGCTACGTCCAGTCCCTACTTTCAGTAGAATTTTCTCTAAATCAACCTTGTTACAAAAGCTCCTTGGGCATTCCTTACCACTAGTATTATTCTGCAGCCTCTTCAGGCTCACCTCAGTATTCTTTTGCAACCTCTGCAGGCTCAGAACACATACAGACTTCTTTTCCAGCTTTTGCAGGAATTACACAGGGTATCTGCAGCCAAATCTAGGCTCACAGAATCTTGCAGATGCAACTTAGTCTTTTCTCAAGAAGAACATGAAGTTGGCTGAATGTCTCTAGAAGGGGTGGGTTGAATAGAGACGTTAAAATATTTTTCCTGAAAGTACACACTTAATTTCAAGTTGAGACGTGATCTCAAGTTTAACACTTGGAGTCTCAAATAAGTTAGATGAGATGTTGTCTCAACAATAATGTTGTGATCAAGTAAAGATGATTTGTTAATAATTGAAACTTGATTATTCTGACTTAGAAAAAGATTTGAGATGAGACTCAAGATGAGACATACTTTGTGTTATTACAAATAGATTTTCTTTATAAGTACTTAGTTTATTTTAACCAGCAGATTTGATAAATGAGATGTGCAGTGTAAATAAAGAGATAAGGGAGAAGAGATGCACACAGAGATTTATACTGGTTCACCCACAACATTGGGCTACGTCCAGTCCTCACCACATGTGAGATTTTCACTATTGACAACCCGTCAATACAAGTATTCTTACAACCTCTTCAGGACGCCCCTCACACCAAGTCTAGGAACCTCCTATCTTGGCTGAGTTACAAGTATTCTTACTGCCTCTTCAGGACGCACACTCTCAATCTAAGACTAGGCTTCCTCCTATCTCAGATGAGACTCAGTTACAATGCTTGATAGTTTAAGGTTGTTCTAGCCTGAACACACACAATGTGAATAAACAATGATTCTGGACTAGAGAGACTCTCTTCTCACAAGGATATACAAATGAGTGTAGTAAGAGAACAGAGTTTATGAGACTACAGAAGCTCTTTCTTGTAAGATCTATTCTGTTCAGCAGACTCTAGAGATGAGACGTGAGCTCTCTGTGAGATGAGATGAGATGTAATGATTAAGTGTTCAGCAAAGAGTCTCATCGCATCACTGTAGCTTTCAGCCTTTTATTCCAAGATAAATTAGCCGTTATTTGGCCGTTATGTGATGCTTGAGAGCCGTTGGAAAGTAGCTGTTGGAGAGAAGAGCTTTTCTGGACAAGAGACAGCTTCTAGATGATGTAATCCTGTGACAGCGAGCACTGTACTTCCTTGTCCTTGTGTTGACCTTGCTTTTTGCTTTTGCATAGGTTGTAGCCTTTGACCTTGATTCTATTCCCTTTGACTGTTTATGAGACTCATCTTCTGATCAGATCTTTGAGCTTGCGTCTCTTCTATGAGCTTGCATCTCTTTCATGTGCTTTGCATCTCTTCTATGAGCTTGCATCTCAAGCTGATCTTGGATCTCTTCTTGAGATCTTGCATCTTTATTTGATTCTTGGATACTTAGATTCTGAATCTCTTTCTTGTACATGATGCTCATATGATTTTTGAATTACGTATCTTGTCTCATGAGAAGACCTTGAGCTTGCATCTGTTCTTAAGCTGACGTCTCAAGCTGTTTCTGAATCTCTTCACTTGCTGTTTTGATAGGACAATGAGTCTTTGCTCAATTTACCCAAAACAGACTTACGTTCTGGTTTTGAAGAGAATACTGGATTACTTTGATCATCTTCTTCAAGTGGATCTGCAAGTATCAGTTCTAAAAGAGTTCTGCCAAAGACTTGAACAGCTTAGTTAGTAATAACAAGATGCAGCTCTTATTCATTTTAGCTCATGATTGACTTTAATGGTTTGGCACATTAAAAACCTTATAAAGGTGAGTTTGTTTCAACAGAACAAACACTCTTATGTTGTTCTCAAGAGTTATAGAAGATGAAAATAGGAAATTACAATTAAAATAGGGCTCAAAATTATAACAGAGATAACACAACAGAACTAAATGAGCCAACACTCTCTCTTTCACGCTTTCTAAACTGTTTGAGACAAAATCTATGAGATTTGTAGAGAGAGGAATTCTTCTAAAAGGTAGAAATGGTAATTTTGATGCATTGTTTACTTCTTCTGGTGTTGTGTGTTTCAAAATGAAGAGAGAGTTGCTTTTTATAGGAAAATCCAGGTTGCTAGCCATTGGAGTTCCTTGGAGAAGAGGTTAAGCAATCAGGTATCAATGCAAGAGCTGTCACTTTCATGTGCAACCTTTTCTCTTTCTTAAGTTTGACTGGTCATATCTTCTGGAGAGAACATCTTCTACAACTAGGATTTCTTCTTAATTTAAATTTCCTTCTTATGGAAAGGTTCTTGAGACTTGCAGAGGTGCTGGGCATATATGTAATTTTAACCATTGTAGGTTGTTTCCTCAACAGATTCATATGTTGATGAATCAAAGGCAATTTGCTTCTTCTATAGGTATACTGTCAGTGGAACTTTCTTCTGAAGTGTTGGTTATGTTGACAGCAGCTTCACATGCTTCTTCTTGACAGTTTTCTTATACTCTTTTATGTTAAGAGGGAATATATTTTCCTCTGAATATGAGTCAGAAGGTAAAATCTAGAAGAATAAACCTTGCTGTCCAGAATGCTTCTTCTTAAGGTTTCCTGACAGAATGTATCTTCTGAAGTTTTGATAGCAATTTTCCACACGTGACTTCTCAACAGCTTTCTTCCTTTCTTCTATAAATGATATCCATTTTATATTCTTCTTTGAATTAAAGCATTATCCTTATATATGAAAGTAGTTTCTTCTGGATAAGCTTAGTTGGGATTATTTCTTTTGAAGACATCTTTCTTCTTCTGGATAGTCTTCTTTAGCATTTTTCCTATTTCTTCTTAAGAAAAACTTGTTAGAACCACAGGCACCACTAAAAGGGGGGTTGAATAGTGTTGTGAAAATTTTTACCATTTTGGAAATCTTAAGCAAATATTTCTAACTCATTAAAAACAAGTTAAAGTGAAATGGTTATAAACAGAGTTCAAAACGGAAATTGCGGAATATAAGAAGGACAAACACAGTGACTAAGAAAAGCTGACTAAATCAAAAACTTGTTTGAATTTTTGATTAAATTGATTTAGATATTCAGATGCATCTCAAGATACCTTCTGAAAGATATTACAAAGAATCTTTTCAGAACAGTTTCTGAGTAACTTCAGATGATTGATCATCGTCTGAAATGTACTTCTAACTTCAGAACTGAAACTGTTTCAGATTCACTTCAGAGAGTTATTTCGACCGTTCTTCAAAGTATATTCTTTGTAATACTTCAAATGATATAAGATTAACTGAATGAGTTATTATCTTGAAAAACATAGTTTATTGAAAATTGTTGTGTTAAGTTTATTATAAAAAATACTTTTCAATCCCCTACACAAATATAAAGCTGTAAATAAAGGAGTTTAAGGGATAGAAAACTTAGCAACAAAATTTATCCTGGTTCACCCACAAACCCGTGAGCTACATCCAGTCCCAGGGCAAACCACCACTGGATTTTCCACTGTATGAATCCACAGATACAAGTATTCTTTTCTATCAAGCCTCTTCAGGCTCTACCACGAGTATCCTTTCGTTTTCAACTGCCTCTCAAGGCAACTCAGTGCAGTATTCTTTTACAGACAAGCCTCTCCAGGCTCAACAAGTATTCTTTCTTCCGCCAAGCCTCTTCAGGCTCTCAGACACATAAAGTGTTTACAAATTAAGTTTAAGTTTCCACGAAACATAAACTTAATCTCTTCTTGTACTAGAGGATAACTGAATACTACTCAGGATACAAATGAATAAATCTAAGTACAAGGGTAAGACAGTGATACAAGTGTATAAGTTTAGATACAATCCTGTCTCTAATATGAGGAATAACATCCTCTGAGAATTGGCTAAGTAGATATTGAATTTAAGCTTTAGCCCTGTTCTCTAACCATTGGCTTCCTTGGGTTACATTCTCACCCTTTTAAATGGAATCACCATGGTATAACTTGAGATGCATGGTCGACTTAGTTAGTCTACAGGTTTGCCAACCTGCAAGCTTCCATCTCTTTCATCTCTACCACACACTCTGTCTTCAAAGTCTTTCTTGAGGCTATTTATAAGTTCTGATGAAATATAGCCGTTTAAGATGGTTGATAATACCATTGAGATGTTGATGATGTGGCTCATATAGCCGTTGTGTAAAAGCTTCTCAGACGGTTGCTTCTTCTTAAGCAAAATACGTGTTCGGACAATCTTGTTCTGACACTTCTGTTGATAAGCTCCTTTGAGAGATTTTCTTGATAATTTTGTACTTCTTCTCTCTCTTGATTTTCTTCTGCTTTCTTCAGCTTTCTTCTGTTTTTCTTTAGAGTAGGTATAAGGAGGTATCCGTTGGATTTGTCCTTTAGCTCATTTGTACATACTCCTTTTCTTCAGATGCTCCTGACACAGTTTCCTCTTTCTTCTTTGAGTGAGGTGTCTTGTCCTAAGCATAATAGTTGTTGTTGCTATATCCTTTGTGAATAAAGACATATGATATTATAGCCGTTGAATCATATGGTCTCAGCTTTTGTTGTGACTTCTTCTATGTTGAAATCTGTTCCATGCAGTCTGAGAGTTTCATTTCTTCATACTATTAAGCCATTTATAACTTCCTTCAGATGATAGCTTCAAGTTTCTTTTAATTGCTTTCAACCTGAAATCCTTTCAGCTTGTTCTTTTCTTCTGGAAATATGATTCTTCTCTTCTTCAAATGATTGAGATGCTTCTTCCTTTCAGCAGAAAACTTCTTCTTTTTTACTTCAGCAGAATGCTTCTTCTTTTTACTTCAGATGATCCTGTTCTATTCAACTTGGACTCTTCTAGTTCTTCTGATGTTTGGATAGATGTTGAATTAAATAATATTAGTTCAAACATCTTTCTCGATATTTCCTTGTCCAGACTTCTGATTTGCTTTTGCACAGCCGTAGGTGCAGTATGTCTACGTATACCGTGTTCTTTTTATTGCAGCCGCAACAATGGTTGCAGGATTTCCATATTAGTGCAAGTCTGACGATCGAGGCAGAAAAGTATGCTTTACTTTTGTGCCAAAATGAAGTAGTCCATTGGATACCGTGTTCTTCATGAAAGTACTTCTTGGTTAGAGTGTTCTTCACACATAGCAACGTCTTCAATAGGTCAAACTTTGATTCTGACCCATTCATTCTTCAGATACATAGAATGCTTCAGATCAACTTTATGTCTTCAGATGATAACTGCTCTTCAAATGAAGTCAAGTCCTCATTATTGTCTTCAAGTCTTCAGACGATGAAACTGAAGTTGGCTGAGTGTCTCTAGAAGGGGGGTTGAATAGAGACTTTCCAAATCTGTTCCTGCAATTCCACACTAAAATTGATAGTTGAGATGTCCTCTCAAGTTTGTCAACTTGGAGTCTCTGTTAAGACAAGATAGAGTTTATCAATTTTAGTGATGATCTTTATCTAGACCTTAATTCAAAGTCTTATCTTGATTATCAATTCAATTATATCTTTAGTTATCAAGCGGTATTAATTAATTCAAGATAAGCAGATATAAAGATAAGGTAAGAGACAAGAGACAGAGATCTTATCCTGGTTCACCCACTCCTTGGGCTACATCCAGTCCCCACAACCTGTGAGATTTTCCACTATTGACAAACCAGTCAATACAAGTATTCTTACAGCCTCTTCAGGACGTCTCACTCACACTAAGCCTAGGCACTCCTATCTTAGCTGAGCCACAAGTATTCTTACAGCCTCTCCAGGACGCAAACACCTCACTCTAATACTAGGAACCTTCCTATCTTAGATGAGACAGGTTACAAATAGAAGTTTGTGATAAGTCTAGCCTAAGCTCATACAGTGTATGGATATAAAAGAAAATGAGCTAGACTAAGTCTCAACTCTGGTTACAGTATTGGAATGATATACACAGAGAAGAGATGAAAGAGACAAATGGATAATCTCAAGATGAGATGAGTCTGTGCTTCAGACAGCTGATGGATACACTTGAGATGTCTGTTGAGATGTGATAAGATGCTGAATAATTTCACAGAAGTGCAGGAAGTCTCTCTCACACCTCAGCTCTTGACAATGTCCCTTTTATATCAAGACTTGAGAAACTAGCCGTTATGTGGCCGTTACAGTCCGTTGGAGCCTACAGCAGCAGTCACAGTCTTTTCAGTAGGCAGTCAGCAGCTTTTCAGTCTAAGGTACTGTGTTAGTGTCCTTGCTTGCCTTTATGTTGACTTGACTTGTTGTCTCTTGACTTTGAGTATGCATTCTGTCTTTTGTCCAGATTCTGTTACACTCTTGTTGCATCTCTGATGAGATCTCATCTTGCTACGTCTGTTCTTGAGACGACGTCTCAAGCTATCTGATGAACACATTTTTATTCACACTTTGCATAATTAATCTTAGCTTGCTTGGACTATAATTGTTATTAAATCCACTGTTTTAATTGGAATTTACCAAATTGGGCTTAATTGGGCTTTAATTGTGAATGTTGTTTAAATTCGGATTTTTAAGCCTACTGACCTACCTGTCTTGTTTTGATGATATCTGGAGCTATAGGTGTCCGATTTGAGAGATTCCAGTGGCATTGGAAAGCTAACTTCCGGGGCTTTAATTTGATATCCAATATGACCATATTACCATGAAGCAATTAGGAGCAGTTGCTGTTTGAAAATCGCCTACTGTTGCTGTCTGACACAAGTCCGAATTTGATTAGTTTTGTAATTAGTTTGTGGGCCTGTTTTAATTAATTTCGGCCCAATTAAGGCCTAATCAGATTGTTAGTGATTTAGGCTCTATAAATAGGTGTGTTGTTGAGTAGTTTGAACACTTTACATTCATTTTTCAGATTTTAGAAAAAAAGACTCTCCACTTTCCCTCTCTTTTCTCTCTTCTTGCAATTTTCGAATTTGGTTCCTCTTCTTCATCTTCTTCAATTTTCGAGTTTCTCCTCCATGGAAATGGAAGGCTAAGCTTCAAGGATTGTTTCTCTACTGAATTCACAAAGGAAATTGAGGTTATAATTTCGTTTTTCATGTCTTGAATTCTTGGACAGATTCTTCACTTTCCTTCTCCTAGTTTCTTGATGTTTAGGTTTGAATTTGAAATTGAGTTACATGCTTTATGGAATTCGAATTCTAATCTGAATCTAACTCACATTTTAGGTTGCTTAATCTGAAATGAATTCTAGGTTTGCTTAATTCCAAGGATTAGAAATTAGGATTCATGCTAGTTTGCTTTATTCTAGTGTGAAAATTAATGAGGATGCTTAATCCGAATTTGAATCTGTCAAGGAATTGAGGAATTTTGTATAAACCAATGATTGATCCAATTTGTGAATGAGGTAGAGAACCAATTCGTTTTTCTGAAATTGTTTTCTGCAAATTTAAATTCTGTTTTGGAAATTAGGAAATTAGTATGAACAACAATCAAAATCCTCTTGTGTGTGTGAGTTGCTATGGGATTGAAATTCTGAAATTGTAATTGGATTCCTTGAGAGAGACGACTTTGGGTTAATCAACCTACTGCACTTTAATTCATTTTATTTGGTTGAGTACGGCCTCGACCACTATCCATGCATCTCAAGCTGAACTAGCATCTGTTCATTGCTTGCATCTCAAGCTTAACTTGAGTCTCTTTTAGTTTAATGATGGGGTCTCTTCTTTCCTTAGAATATCATCTGAACATAGAGGCTTGCATCTCAAGCTGTGTTAGCATCTTAATGCTGTTTATGTGTCTGACCTTGGCTTTGCATCTGATCTGAGACCGTCTCATGTATACAATTCTGGAGTCTGATGTTTCTTATCATTTGGATTCTGATCTTTCTGAATTCTTCATGAGAATCCTGTCTTTCTAAGATCTCTCATAACAAAATATCAGTAACTTCAAGAACAGAAAACATTAAGTTTGATCAATAGGTTTGTTGTCATTAAAACCAATATCTCAGAGGGTATTTGCGCTAACAATCTCCCCCTTTTTGATGATGACAAACCTATTTGAACAAAATTAAGTTTTCATGTGTAATAGCATATAAGGGATGATGAGAGTCTATATATTTTTCATAATATGATCCACTCAATTGAACTCCCCCTGAGTTCATGCCTAACAATGCAAACAATAATATCATAGCATGATTCAGAATTATATTATGCTATTATGCACATGACAATTACTTTCCTATTTCTCCCCCTTTTGGCATCAACAAAAAGATGGAAGGAGAAATATATCAAATACATAACATCAGAAAAATCTGTCAAATGATCACAACATATTGATTTTCAATTATACTAATGGCATTAAAGACATGATTTTTACTTATCAAACCTATGGATGATCTCAACAGAGGGTTTTGAGCAAGAGATATATGCAATAATATTCTCAATTTTCCAAGAGTAATAAAACAATAGATCATACATATGGTTATAACAATGATCCCAAGAATTTTAGATGAAGCAATATGATATAGAAAGGGATAAATGCTCCAACAATAATAGTTAGAACAGAAGAATCAAAGACTAAGGTAAGAAGAAGAGCTTTTAGAGTTTAGATTCCAGAATTTTCTTAGTAACTTGATATTCATATTTTTCAGAATCTCTTTCACTAAGTTCAGAATCTTCTTAAACTTCTTTCTTATACTTTTCTCTTTGATCATCTTTCTCAATTCAAACCTCAAGAGAGTTATTTTCCCATTCTCTTTTCATTTTAACATTTCCTCAAGAAAGATAAAGAGTGATTTCTAGAGTTGTAGAGGAAAGAGGTATATGCATTCATCAAAATCCATAAATAATCACACCCCAACCTAGTCATCATACATGGTAAACACATTTGCAAATAATTTGGCTGACTCCCCCTCAAAATGAGATGGTTCTGGTGATATTTTCAATATTGCTGGTTTAGCAATTTTTTAATGGCTTATGCAGAAATTTTTATCTTTCATAAAGATCATTTGAATAGGGGATGCAATTAGGATAGAATACAGAACTCAATCTTTAAACCAGAACAATGATTTATTCTGTTTTCATACTTGATTTAAATGACAGGAATTTCATTTGATACATAATCAAGTAGAAGGAATACATTCAGCACAAAGATTGGTTCAGTTACTCCCCCTAAGTATGTTGCTCACCTTGATTTTTATGCCCATGGATAAAGGCATAAAAGGTTAAGATTACAGATTTTAGACAGCAGGGGAACACAGAACATAAATTTATCAATATGATTTGCAGATAAGATCATAATCATTGCATATTTTTCAGCAAACAAAATCTGTTCTGATAACATTTCAAAGATTGAGATATTCAATGTTAAGTTCCTTTCATACTCATTGATTCACCCAATATTCCAAATCATGATATGCACATCAATTTGATACATCAATTCACTTTTGATATGCCAAAGTTTATCACAGATTTGGGAATCAAGGGGACATTGTCAAAGGTTTCACTTTCAAGAGATCAAGTTTCACTACTTTTCTATCATGTATCCTTAATCTTTGAACAAGTACCGCTCCCATCATTGATTTATCTATAAATTTATATTCTATCACAATAAACCACATCATAACACTTTCCAAAGCCACAAAAATCAGCTCATTTGGATTGGTACAATTAAAGATATTATATCTTGAAGTTTCAGCACCAAATCAAAAAACATCTATTGACTTAGCTACTTTAATCTGAACTTGTGAGTTATTTCCAGTTCATAAAAATATGAGATTTCAACACAATAAACTAGACATCACAAGATTTCTAATGGTATAAAAGTCATTTCATTTGGAGTTTTTGTCATAAGATATGAGTGATTAAAGTTTGCAGTTCTATAATAGAGTGCTTATTGTGACAGGTCTGGTTTTTCATTCACTGTGATTAATCTATGCATCCAAAAATAGTGAAAATTAATACTGTTAAACAATTGAACAACATATTTCAAATCCCACTGGTTTTATTTGAAAAGGATTTTCCTAGCTCCAGATATAAGTATTCAAAACAGATGTGTTCAAATTTGATTAGATGAGAGATCAGTCAACTTGAAGTATTTGCTGGGAATTATGCAGATGATGAAAAATTCTGAAACTTTCCAGTCAAATACTTATCTGAGCTAGATTTCATACAAAACTGGTTTCACTCAAAAATCATTTATGTAGCTCTAGTTATGATCTATTTAAGTGAACATGTTTATATCAGACTTTGTATCAGTGAAGCTGTGTTCACGAATTTACTGGCACTTTTGTGATTAGAATTATAATCTCAACTTTTCAGTTTGATTCTATTTTAAGTTGTCTTTCCAATGAAATTGGTCTCACAGAAAAATAATATCTACAACTCCAGTTATGATGATTTTAAGTAAACAGGTTTCTGTGAGCATCTGTAAAACTACAGCTGTGTTAACAAATTTTCTGGCACTTATGTGCTTAGTGTAACTGCTTCAAATTTTCCAGTTATGCACTCCTATGAGTTAGCTTTACAACAAAATTGGTTTTACTCAAAAATCAATTTTGTAACTCAAGTTATGATCATTTTAGTTAGGCCATATCAGAAACATTTCTGCATATAGTGCAATAACCTTTTTGCCTTCAACTTTCACTTATTTCAAAATCCTTTTATGAGCCTTTCAATCTCAGAATTTCTTTTTCATATCAATTACTTAGAATATTGACTTGATTATAGATTTGGAGAGCATATAGGCTTGGCTTGTAGAAATGTTTCTCCTAAACAATTCAATCCTTCCAAGTTTACTCTTTTCTCTTTTATCATGAAATTGACTCAAGGATATCTTTTCTCTTTTATCATGAAATTGACTCAAGGATATCTTTTCATATGATCAGCTCATGTTTAATCATACATAGATTTCAAAATCAAATTTTCACATGATGCAAGATCATAACTTAAGCATATGTTGCATTACAGCATACTCACAATAGTTGTGATTCAAAACTGTATTTAAGGTTAAGACAAAACATCATTCAGAATTCTAATTATCCAAAAAAAAAAAAACATAGAATCATTCAAGTAAGCATGTTTGTCATTGAAAACTGGTTTCTAAATTCTGCATAGCATCAATATACTTGAATCCTATCTTCAGAATGAGAATAGTAAGATTTATCACATATGCATCATCATGGAAGATTAGAGTTTCAGAGTACCTCATGAAGTAATCCTCAAGTTATCATCTGATCCTTATGATTTAAGAATTTGCAGCTTGATATATGTAGAGATGAGCTCAGCTTTTGCATATTTTCTTTTCAAACTGAGTCATTTCTTTGTGCTTTCTTCTCTTAGAAACCTCTATCTCTTCCTCATATTGTGGGAAATCACTTGCCTTCTTGTGCAGTAGCCATTATCTAAGCTAACTGTGATTCATGGATTTCCTTTTGTACTGTCAGAATTTATAGCTGCAGCAGGAGTCTCTCTTGGCTGTTCTATCTCATATATTTTCATCTAAGTCTCACTCTCAGTCTCAACCTGAGACTTCAGATGTGACTTTTTCAAGTGCAGCCACTCCTTCTGTCTTCTTTTATTTTCATGATTTCTGAACATCCTTTTGACTTGGACATGTTCTTTTTTTTTAGGATTTTCTCATATATTTCTTGTTCAGATCCAAACCATTCCAGTTTATCCACAAATCTGCAAGCTTTCTCATCTCAAGTGTAGGATTAGTCTTGTCAAATTGTCATGCATGCTTTCTTCTACACATTGTGTAATGAGACTGCAGACTCTATAGTTACTTTATAACATGTTCAGAGAATTTTCAGATTTGAAATTGACTTCTTGCTTCAAAGACATGAATGTATTAAGCACTTTCCAACAAGAGGATATCTATCATTTGATACTCCAAACTCCAAGTGAGCATATGAGACATTTAAGCATTTAAAAGGGAGTAAAAATATGATTTTGATTTGTTGTTCAAAATTTTAAATAACAACAGCAGTGGCAACAAACAATGATCAAATAGATTTTCATGCCTTTTGCAAATATGGACACTACAAGTCTAGCATGCTTGTATAATTATTAAAACACTCACAACCATATGATGCTTTTAAAAACATGCAAATACATATAAGGGAATTTATTAATGATTTGATCAAGCATTTTTAGTCCAAGTATAGAGAGGGATAAGAGATTGATATCACCAATGGGTCTTCTTTGTATGAGCAATTTCAACCTTAAAGTTTTAAGCATTTTTTGGACAGCATCTATTTCCCTTTCTCATCTTTGAAAAAGGTCCTTTAATGCTTTTGCTTAGCTTTGGTAATCAATTTTCTTCACCCATTGCTTCTCTTTGAGAAGTTTCACAATTTTACCTATGCCTTTGATTTGGGCATTGCTGTTGTCTCCAAAGGAGACAACCCATGTTGCTTTTTCTTCAAGTGATAGGAACTTGTTTTTGTCCCCTGTCATGTGCCTTGAACATCCATTGTCCAGCACCCACATTTTCCTTGAATTTGCTGCTGCTAGGCACATCTGTTACAACACAAGATTTGGCTTTTGGTACCCACTTATATTTGGGTCCTTCATGGTTAGTTACCCTTCTCTTGGATGCTACATGTCTCAAGAAGCATTCAGTGGCCTTATGGCCAAACTTGCTACAGCAAGAACATCTTTCCTTCTTTCTTTTTCTTGCAGGAATAAAGAAGTCCTTATACCAAATCTCACTAGAAGACTTCTCATAGCCTAATCCAGCTTTGTCAAAAATTCCCTTTTGAGACCCAATGAGTCTCTCAAGATTTTTTGTTCCTTTTACAAACTTTGCTAGATCATCTATGAGAGTTCTATTTTGTTTTTTGAGCTTCTGGTTTTCTTCAGAAAGATTTTTTAGTTCTTGCTCATCATGAGATTGATTCTTTGCTTTAACAAGTTCAGACAGTCTCATGTGAGACAACAAGAGACTGCTGTTTTTATGATTCAAGCTTTCATTTTCTTTTTCCAAAACCTTCACCTTTTCAAGAGCTGTGTCTAATTCAGATTTTAAAAGAGAGCTTTTTGAGACAGGAAGGTTTGAATCATAAAGGAGATTTTCAAAGGCACATTTGAGTTCATTGAAAGAGATTTCTGAATCTGAATCACATACCTCATCATCAGATGAGTCACCATTGGCCATGAGGCATATATTGGCAGATTCTTCATTTTGGCTTTCATCTCCTTCAGTGTCATCCCAAGTTGCCATCATTGCCTTCCTTTTTGGACTCTTTTTCATCTCCTTTTTGAGTAATGGACATTCAAAGTTGATATGTCCAGGTTTTCTGCATTCAAAACATATGAATTGTCTCTTTCTGTCAGACTTTATTTCTCCTCTTCTTGAGGGAAAGCTTCTTCTTCCACTTCCTCTAGCTCTCCACATGCGTCTGATCTTTCTTGAGATGTAGGATAGCTCATCATCCATCTCACTTTCATCATCTCCTTCATCTTCTTCAGTTTCTGTGTCATGAGATGAGTGAAGTCTGTTGAGATGAGCTTACCCTTTTACCTTTGGAGCTGTTGGATGATGCCTTCAAGGCTATTGTCTTGGGACGTCTGATGAGGTCTTCTTCCATCAGCTCCTGCTCATGAACCTTCAAAGATCCAAGGAGTTCATCCAATCTGAGAGTGCTCAGATCCTTGGCTTCTTGGATAGCTGTAACTTTAGGTCTCCAAGGTTTGGGCAGGCTCCTTAGGATTTTCCTTACCATATCTTGATTTGAGTATGTTCTTCCTAAAGATTTTAGGTCATTTGTTATGACAGTGAATCTCCTCACCATGTCTTCAATGCCTTCATCTTCATTCATCTTAAACAGCTCATACTATCTTACCAGTATATTGATCTTGGCTTCTTTAACTTGGTTTGTTCCCTCATGCTCAATCTCAAGAGCATCCCATATTTCCTTTGCTGAGACACATCCAGCTACCTTGTCATATTCACTTCTGCTTAAAGCACAGGTGAGCAGGTACTTAGCTCTTGAGTTGAGTACATATCTTGCTTTCTCAGCATCTGTCCATTGCTCTCTGGGTTTGGCTGCCCCGAGTCCAAGCTCATCTGTTATGTATGGCATATAAGGTCCTGCCTCAATGATCTCCCAGAGATCAGCATGCTGAGATTCAATGCACAGTCTCATCCTGTCTTTCCAGTAGTAATAATCAGTTCCATCAAAGGCAGGAGGTCTGTTTGTTGAAGCTCCTTCAGGAATGAACAGACTTGTGCTAGGACCAGCCATGGATATTTTTCCTCTTCACACAGAGGTGTGCTCAACCCCAAGAGGCCGAGCTCTGATACCAACTGAAGTTGGCTGAGTGTCTCTAGAAGGGAGGTTGAATAGAGACTTTCCAAATCTGTTCCTGCAATTCCACACTAAAATTGATAGTTGAGATGTCCTCTCAAGTTTATCAACTTGGAGTCTCTGTTAAAACAAGATAGAGTTTATCAATTTTAGTGATGATCTTTATCTAGACCTTAATTCAAAGTCTTATCTTGATTATCAATTCAATTATATCTTTAGTTATCAAGCGGTATTAATTAAGTCAAGATAAGCAGATATAAAGATAAGGTAAAAGACAAGAGACAGAGATCTTATCCTGGTTCATCCACTCCTTGGGCTACATCCAGTCCCCACAACCTGTGAGATTTTCCACTATTGACATACCAGTCAATACAAGTATTCTTACAGCCTCTTCAGGACGTCTCACTCACACTAAGCCTAAGCACTCCTATCTTAGCTGAGCCACAAGTATTCTTACAGCCTCTCCAGGACGCAAACACCTCACTCTAAGACTAGGAACCTTCCTATCTTAGATGAGACAGTTTACAAATAGAAGTTTGTGATAAGTCTAGCCTAAGCTCATACAGTGTATGGATATAAAAGAAAATGAGCTAGACTAAGTCTCAACTCTGGTTACAGTATTGGAATGATATACACAGAGAAGAGATGAAAGAGACACATGGATAATCTCAAGATGAGATGAGTCTGTGCTTCAGACAACTGATGGATACACTTGAGATGTCTGTTGAGATGTGATAAGATGCTGAATAATTTCACAGAAGTGCAGGCAGTCTCTCTCACACCTCAGCTCTTGACAATGTCCCTTTTATATCAAGACTTGAGAAACTAGCCGTTATGTGGCCGTTACAGTCCGTTGGAGCCTACAGCAGCAGTCACAGTCTTTTCAGTAGGCAGTCAGCAGCTTTTCAGTCTAAGGTACTGTGTCAGTGTCCTTGCTTGCCTTTATGTTGACTTGACTTGTTGTCTCTTGACTTTGAGTATGCATTCTGTCTTTTGTCCAGATTCTGTTACACTCTTGTTGCATCTCTGATGAGATCTCATCTTGCTACGTCTGTTCTTGAGATGACGTCTCAAGCTATCCATGCATCTCAAGCTGAACTAGCATCTGTTCATTGCTTGCATCTCAAGCTTAACTTGAGTCTCTTTTAGTTTAATGATGGGGTCTCTTCTTTCCTTAGAATATCATCTGAACATAGAGGCTTGCATCTCAAGCTGTGTTAGCATCTTAATGCTGTTTATGTGTCTGACCTTGGCTTTGCATCTGATCTGAGACCGTCTCATGTATGCATCTGCATCTCTGCATCTGAACTTTGAGACTGCATCTGATCTTGAGACTACATCTGATATGAGACCGTCTCATGTCTGATTCTGCATCTCAAGTTGAGTCTACATCTCAAGTCTGATTCTGCATCTCTGTTGAGTCTGCATCTCAAGTCTGACTTTGAAACTCATCTTTGCTCAACCTCATATTTCAAAGTTCTTCTTTGTCATGCTTGGATTGAATATGATCTTATAATGAATTTGGGCTTGTCTCAATCTGACTTTACAGTTTGAGCTTGTCTCAAGCTAACTTTGAATCTCTTCTTGGTTTGGCATCTTCTATTCTGGTCTTATCTCTTGATTCTGAAGCTAAGTTAGAGTCTCATCTCTTGGCAGATCTTGCATCTGACTGTTGATACTTCCTTTTAAGTTTGTAGATGAGTCTCTTCTTTGAGCATTGGTCTTAAGCTGATTTTTAGACTGAGCTTGCATCTAAACATGAGATAGCATCTCATGCTTGAGTCTGCGTCTCATCTTGACTTGACTTGATGAGACCCTTTCTGATTTCTAGTAGAGACCTTTCTGATTTTAGCTGAGACTTTACTCTGATGTGCACCTCTCTCAACTTAGGTTATCTTCCATTTTAAGCTTCTGAAGACTTTCTGATAAGTATATGTATCGAGGCCTTCTTCTGAAATTACCTTCAGCATATAGAACTTCTAAGCTCTGCCTGTTCTTCAAAGACAATTCTGGAGTCTGATGTTTCTTATCATTTGGATTCTGATCTTTATGAATTCTTCATGAGAATCCTGTCTTTCTAAGATCTCTCATAACAAAATATCAGTAACTTCAAGAACAGAAAACATTAAGTTTGATCAATAGGTTTGTTGTCATTAAAACCAATATCTTAAAGGGTTTTTGCGCTAACAGAAACTGCTTCAGATAGACGAGTCTTCTCTTTTCTTCAGACTCTATGTTATACTTTTCTTCTTTTCAGATTTTATGCTACTTTTTTCTTCTCTTCAGACGATAGTCTTCAAATCATCAGATCGTCTTAAGGTCTTCAGACAGTTGACATTTTACTTTAGTCTTCAGGTCTTTAGATAAAGAGTACATTTCAGATAGACAAGTCTTCTCTTCTTTTCAGATTTTGTATTTCTTCATCTTCCGATTTACTGATTCTTCTTCTTCCATTACTTCACTGGTTCTTCTTCTTCTGATTCAGATACTTCAGACGAACATTCCAACCTAGTTCTTCTTCTTCTGATTCACTGATTCTTCTTCTTCTGATTCAGATACTTCAGACGAACATTCCAACCTAGTTCTTCTTCTTCTGATTCACTGATTCTTCTTTTTCTGATTCAGATACTTCAGACGAACATTCCAACCTAAACACAATCAACAAACCGATACCTTTCTTAGTAGCACCTGTTTTCTTTTAGTCTAATCTAATTTGTTAAACCTTAAAACCAATAGTCTAATCTAATTTGTTAAACCTTAAAACCTATAGTCTAATCTAATTTGTTAAACCTTAAAACCAATAGTCTAATCTAATTTGTTAATCATTAAAACCAAGGATAATGAGTCTTGAATCTAATTTGAATACTTAAATTAATTCTGAGACTCAACAAAACTCAATTGAAAACATTAGTACAGATGTTCATAATTATATTAAGTGTATTTTGATATTCTTGGACCTTACACATGAAGTGGTCTATGACTTTATGGTTGAGAGATGGATGAGATTCCAAAACAAGCCCTGTAAATGTACAACCAAAACATGTGGAATTGATAAGCAAGAATGAAAGGCCAATATCCAATACATAAAAAAGCTTCAAAATGTGCAAATATTGACACCTTAAAGGTATACCATCCGAAACTTTTGTAGATGACATAAAATTTGTATATTTAACCTTGGGAAGGAAAAGAGACGTTTGCAAGAAAGATATATTTGTTTAGGTTTCCTTGGTAATAGTGCATATATAAACTTTCTCATATTCAAATCTACTTGAAACACAAACAAGGAACAATTTTTCCTTAATATTTAGTTGAAATTTAGTTTCATGGTCTTAGGTTTATCTAGCCCTTGGGAATTTCTTCACCTTCTTCGTCCTAGGACATAGTCACCATTCTCAATGATTTTTTACAAATGTCTAAGTTGCTTGACATAATAAAGAGCTTCATTTCTATTCTTCCCATTAATGATAATCTCCTCCATTGAAATAAGGAGGATAAACAGTTGAATCTCCTTTGCAATGAGGCATCCATAGTCGTTAATACTTGAGCCAACTTCCATCTTAGTTGGTGGATTTCCTCTACACGCATTATAAGGTTCCTGACCTAGAGGGTAAAACACATGGAAAAAAACAAGATGAGGGTTGAATTTATTTCACTAAAAAATTTTACAAAAATTGGTTAATGATACAATGTTTGACACTTTTCACAAGATATATATATATATATATATATATATATATATAAAAGACAAGTGGTATATTTGAAAGAGTTTGTAAGTACCATCTGAAAACCTTAGATGATGGCTCAAACACTGAATTTTGATATTGGATTTAAAGAAAACTTTGCACTTAGAAAATAACATTTAACCCCAAGTTAGTTTAAGATTCAAATGTAGTAAATAACTCGATAGAGAAGAATAACAAGCACACAAAACTTTTATCATGATTCACTCTTAAATCATAAATAGCTATGTTTAATTTTTGACACAAGTCAAGATTATTCACTATCTTTCATAAGAGTAAATTTGTCACACCTTAAATTTCATAAGCAAGAATTTGATCCGTTGGAAACCAAATTCTTGACTTCGAATTTAGAATGTCTCATTTTTAATATCGACCTGTTCTATAAATTATCCGCAATTCCAACATATCCAGATAATTTAAATCAAACAACAAAGAAATTGAAGTCCTTTAATCTAAGCAACATACTACCCACCACATTAAATAACAGTCCATTTTACAGCTAGAGTTAAGATAACTTCTACAAGTCCTTACATACCAGATGGATTCAAATTACACATAAAGTTTCTCTTTAATCAACAATACCAAAACATCTACTACATACCCATATTCACAACTCAAACTAATGCTAGACTACATTACTTGAGTCATAAGAAAATAACTACATCAGTCATCATTTAATTACATCATTCAAAAAGACAAGGAACACATTCATCTTCTGCAACCACAATAACCCTTTCAAGGTTGGGCAATCCGAGGAGGAGGAGGGTACTTGGACATCTATAATCCACATAACGCGTGGTGAGATAAAAATCTCAGTGAATAATTCTCTATGCATGTATGCAGGACATTTATTCATGACAAGTAACCCATTCCATTCATAAATCATAACTTAACATTTACATTAACAAATGCATAAGGATGCTCTTGTATGCTTTGCCACTAGGCCATGTACACCTCACATTATAGAGTTAGACTCGAGCTCGAACTACGGGGGATATCTCCCCCGGGGACGAATCCCACCCTTCTTAGGCCGAAGCCCTCTTATTTGACCGAAGCCCTTGAATCATTAAACTTAGATCGAATAACCGATTTAGACACTCGGAATTGATAATTATCTTAATCTCGTTAATTTCGACAATTTCGACACTTTGAACCTTTCAAAATCAAGGAGATTTGATGTCTAACGACAACCACAACGCACACTCATCAATTCCGACATCCAAATCGACTTCCGATCCTTAGTTTATCATTACGGATCGAGTTTAATCGAAAAGAACGGATTGTTTCGACGTTTCAAGAGTTTCGAAAACTTTTGAGAATTTCAAAAGTTTCGAAACTATCGATCATCAAGAATCGATCCGTTTTTAACCGATTAAAATCACTCCCATTGATCAAACAACCAAACACAATCACAAACAAACAATAATATCAAGTAAATTCAGAGAATTGGAAGAGAAAGGAGGGGGTTCATGGGTTGGAGACCAATTCCTAATTCTAGCAATTAAGTGAGAATTACTCACCACAAAGTAGCAATCCAAGTAGTTTAGAGGGAAGAATTGTGATTCCTAGCTTCGTTCCGGTGTTTCTACTTCGATCCGACACTTTCTCTCTCTAGACCCTCTCTCCCTCTCTCTAAAATTGAGTTTTCTCTCAAAATTCTGATGAATTTCGCGTCCTGGGTATATATATTTTTGCTCAGTAATCGATTACTGAAGGCAAAATTTGCCTAAGGACCCATTCTGGGAGCCTGGTAATCGATTACTAGCTTTGGTAATCGATTACTAAGAACCCAGGTTACTGGTAATCGATTACTAGCTCTTTGTAATTGATTTCCAGTGGCCAAACTCTCTGGTAATCTATTACTCAGCTATGGTAATTGATTTCCAGTGGCCAAACTCTCTGGTAATCGATACTCAGCTCTTTGTAATTGATTTCCAGTGGCCAAACTCTCTGGTAATCGATTACTCAGCTCTTTGTAATCGATTACCAGTGGCCAAAACTTAAAGGCTAAGTCTTAGTAAGTCACTTTACTCAATCTTTACCTATTCCTACTTCCTTTCTCTTAGTCCCTAATGTTCTAACCACACAATTTAACCTATAAACCTCACCATTAACCTATTCAAAAGGTTCGGATGTTACAATCTACCCCACTTAAAGAAATTTTGCCCCCTAAATTTCACAAATACAAGTATTAAATCTTACCACAACTCAAAGAGGTTAGGAAAGTGATGCTTGACAACATCTTCTTTCTCCCAGGTAGCTTCATCTATTGATAAACCTTCCCAAACTACCTTAACCAAAGGAATGTTTCTACTCCTCAGAGTCTTGGCACTTATGTCAATAATCTGAATTGGTTTGGCAGGTAGGGTGAGGTTGTCCTTCAATTGTATTGGTTCAGAAGACAAGACATGAGAAGGATCAAATACATATTTTCTTAGTTTAGACACATGAAACACATTATGTATTTTGGAGAGATAGGGTGGAAGAGCCAACTTGTATGCAAGAGGACCAATTCTTTGCAAGATTTGAAAAGGACCAATGTATCTGGGACTCAGCTTTTTAAATTTCACAGATTTCCCTAAGTCAATGACAGGAGTTATTTTCAGAAACACATGTTCCCCTTCCTCAAACTCTAGTTCTTTTCTTCTTTTATCAGCATAACTTTTCTGACGGCTCTGGGCGGTTACAAGTTTTTCCCTAATCATCCTAATCTTATCAGATGTTTCCTGAACCAATTCTGGACCCAACAAAGCTTTCTCACCCACCTCATGCCAACAAACAGGGGACCTACACTTCCTACCATACAAGGCTTCATATGGAGCCATGCCTATACTATTGTGATAACTGTTATTGTAGGCAAACTCTACAAGTGGTAGGTACTTATCCCAACTGCCCGACTCTTCTAGTGAACAAGCCCTTAACATGTCTTCTAAGGTTTGGATGGTTCTCTCAGACTGACCGTAAGTCTGAGGATGGTAGGCGGTGCTAAACCTAAGTTTAGTCCCGAATGACTGGTGTAGTGCATTCCAGAACCTTGAAGTGAACCTGGGGTCTCTATCAGAGATGATGCTAGAAGGAATACCATGTAACCTGACAATCTCTCTAACATATAACTCAGCTAACTTATTCAGGGAGAAGGTATTCTTAACTGGAAGGAAATGGGCTGACTTAGTTAAACGGTCCACTATGACCCAAATGGTATCAAACCCTGCTTGGACTCGAGGTAAACCCACCACAAAGTCCATAGCTATGCTTTCCCACTTCCACTCAGGAATTTCTAAGGGTAACAGAACTCCAGATGGTTTCTGATGTTCCACCTTCACTTGTTGACAAGTTAGGCACTTAGACACAAACTCAGCTATTTCTCTCTTCATACCTACCCACCAGAACCTTTTCCTCAAATCCCGATACATCTTGGTGGAACCAGGATGTATAGACATCTTACCCTTATGAACTTCCTCTAATACCTGTTGTTTAACTCTACTCCCCTTAGGGATACAAATTCTTCCCTGAAAAAGAATTAATCCCTCACCTGACTTGGAAAATCCTACTTGCCCCATCTTACCCTGAAGATCAGGATCCAAATCCTAAGCCTCCTTAATTAGAGTTTGAAACTCACTGGCAATTTCTAATCTGTACATCTGAATGCTACCTACCCCAAACTCCACACTTAAGTTCAAATCTCTAAACTTCTCTAGGAGACTCATCTCTTGTATCACCAATGATGACACATGCAGGGATTTTCTGCTGAGAGCATCAGCCACTACATTGGCCTTACCTGGGTGATATTTTAACTCAAAGTCAAAATCTTTCAAAAACTCCATCCATCTTCTTTTCCTCATGTTGAGTTCCTTTTGATCAAAGAGATATTTCAAACTCTTATGATCACTAAAGACCTCAAACCTTACACCAAACAGGTAATGCCTCCAAATTTTTAGGGCAAAAACCACAGCAGTTAATTCTAAGTCATGGGTAGGATAATTTTCCTCATGAGGCCTCAACTGCCTAGATGCATAAGCCACAACCTTTCTATCCTGCATTAGAACACCTCCTAGCCCCTTCTTAGAGGCATCACAAAATACCTCAAAGGTTCTAGACACATCAGGTAATGCTAACACCGGGGCAATGGTCAATCTATGCTTTAGTTCCAGAAAACTATGCTCACAATCACTATCCCACACAAAGGCTTGGTCCTTTCTAGTTAACTTGGTGAGAGGTAAAGCTAAGCGAGAGAAGCCCTTAATGAATCTCCATAATACCCGGCTAACCCTAGAAAACTCCTAATCTCCGTAACCGTCCTAGGTCTTTCCCACTCAAGAACCGACTCTACCTTACTAGGGTCAACTGACACTCCCTCTCCAGAAATGACATGGCCTAGGAAATGGACTTTGTTTAGCCAAAACTCACATTTGTTTGGATTGGCAAACAATTTCCTTTCCCTCAAAACTTCTAACACCAACCTCAAGTGTTTTTCATGATCTTCCAAACTAGAAGAGTAGATTAAGATATCATCAATGAACACAACCACAAATTTATCCAGGAAAGGTCGGAAGATTCGATTCATATAATCCATAAACACTGCCGGGGCGTTGGTAACACCAAATGGCATTACTAAGTACTCATAGTGTCCATATCTAGTTCGAAAAGCGGTCTTATGAATATCTTCCTTCCTTATCCTGATCTGATGATATCCTGATCTCAAGTCTATTTTGGAAAATACAGAAGCACCTCTAAGTTGATCTAAAAGATCATCTATTCTAGGCAATGGGTATTTGTTTTTAATTGTAATCTTGTTCAACTGCCTAAAATCTACACATAACCTCATACTCCCATCCTTCTTCTTTACTAACAACACTGGAGCCCCCCAAGGAGAGACACTAGGCCTGATGAACCCCTTTCCTAACAATTCTTCTAATTGTTTCTTAAGCTCACTAAGTTCTAAGGGGGACATTCTATAGGGTGCCTTAGAAATGGGTCCTGAACCTGGCAACAAATCTATGGTGAACTCTACCTCTCTCTCAGGTGGTAAGGTTAGGATCTCATTAGGAAAAACATCCTGAAACTCCCGAACCGTAGCTACATTATTCAAATCAGATTTTGATTCTAAAGTTGAGGAAAGTAACAAGAGAAAACACTCACTCCCGTCATTGATACTTTGGAAAATTTGGGAAACGCTAGACAACAGAATAGACAATGTTTCCTTATGAAGAACAGAACAATCAGGAAACACAACCTTTTTATAAAAACAATCCAACAACACCTGATTGGAAGATAACCAGTTCATTCCCAGAATAACATCAATACCAGTCAAAGGTAAACATATCAAGTCAACATTAAAAACTCTTTCCTGGATAGTTAATGAACAATTTATACATACAAGAGAACTAGTTATAGATTCTTTAGCAGGAGTAACAACATTGAGAACATAAGGTAAGGAGGTGGTGGACAATTTTAGTTTATTTACACAATCAAAGGACACAAAGGAATGGGATGCTCCTGAATCATACAATACAATTAAAGTCTCCTCCCTTAAGGTGTAATTACCTCTTAACAGATTATCAGAAGAATTCGCCGCTTGACCACTGAGGGTAAAAACCCTTCCAGTTGATTGAGGCTTTTGGAGCTCCTTGAGTCTTGGGCAGACCTTCTTGAAGTGACCGGTTTGCTTGCAATGGTAACAAACATTCTTCCCTATCAAACATGCTCCCAAATGTTCCTTCCCACACTTAGTGCATACCCGAAGATCCCTAGATTGAGATGGTTGAACCGTCACAGGTTGTCTACCTTGCCATCTTGGTTTGAAGTTCTTGTTCTGATTACTAGTTTCCACCTTTCTTTTCCCCTTGTTATCTTGTGGTATCGAAGATGCCATTACCCCCTTACAATTCTTCTCTATAATGTAACACTTGCTTACCAAAGTAGAAAAATTTCTAATCTCCAAAGCTGCCACTCGATCAATGATCTCCGGCCTTAATCCTCCCTCAAACTGAGTACATCTCCACTCTTCATCATTTACCGCCTGAAGGTAGCGAGAGAACTTCGATAATTCTTCAAATCTTGACACATGCTATCCAACCGTCATCTCTCCTTGTTGAAGTTGTAGGAACTCTGCTTCCTTTTGCCTCTTGATTGTCGCCGGAAAATATTTCTCCAAAAACAGACTTTGGAAAGCCTCCCAAGTCAATGGAGTCTCCACCTCTGCCAGTTGTAATCTTGCAGTCCTCCACCAATCCTCAGCTTCCCCCCTCATCATGTATACAGCCAAGCTCACCTTAACCTCATCAGAACACTTCATTGCTTCAAAAATTCTATTCAAGTCTTTAAGCCACCTTGCCGCCACGTCAGGATCATATACCCCATTGAATTGTGGGGGGTTATGCTTCCTGAACTCAGACAATCCAACAGAGAAAACATCCAAGGTAGGTGGTGGTTGCTCCGGTCGTTGTCTAGCTAACTCTTGCAATATTGCAGTGTTGGTGGCTGCTTGGTTCCCCATCATTTGTGTAAGTGCCTGAAGTGTTGCCACCATTGGATCAGGTACCGGTTCAGGTTAAGGTGAAGGAGATGGTTGTCTAACCCTTGGCCTACCCCTCCTGTTGTTCGCCATAACGTCCTACATATCATAAAGCAAATCTCGAGATGATCAGTCTCTTAATTCACAAAATAATACATAAGAAATTATCAACAAACCACAGAATATCCTAATACTCACAGTCCAATTGGATTGAACTGCTCTGATACCAAAATGTCACACCTTAAATTTCATAAGCAAGAATTTGATCCGTTGGAAACCAAATTCTTGACTTCGAATTTAGAATGTCTCATTTTTAATATCGACCTGTTCTATAAATTATCCGCAATTCCAACATATCCAGATAATTTAAATCAAACAATAAAGAAATTGAAGTCCTTTAATCTAAGCAACATACTACCCACCACATTAAATAACAGTCCATTTTACAGCTAGAGTTAAGATAACTTCTACAAGTCCTTACATACCAATGGATTCAAATTACACATAAAGTTTCTCTTTAATCAACAATACCAAAACATCTACTACAAACCTATATTCACAACTCAAACTAATGCTAGACTACATTACTTGAGTCATAAGAAAATAACTACATCATTCATCATTTAATTACATCATTCAAAAAGACAAGGAAACACATTCATCTTCTGCAACCACAATAACCCTTTCAAGGTTGGGCATTCCGAGGAGGAGGAGGTACCTGGACATCTATAATCCACATAACGCGTGGTGAGATAAAAATCTCAGTGAATAATTCTCTATGCATGTATGCAGGACAGTTATTCATGACAAGTAACCCATTCCATTCATAAATCATAACTTAACATTTACATTAACAAATGCATAAGGATGCTCTTGTATGCTTTGCCACTAGGCCATGTACACCTCACATTATAGAGTTAGACTCGAGCTCGAACTACGGGGGATATCTCCCCCGGGGACGAATCC
Organism: Sesbania bispinosa; assembly: GCA_026901365.1. Lineage (NCBI taxonomy): Eukaryota > Viridiplantae > Streptophyta > Magnoliopsida > Fabales > Fabaceae > Sesbania > Sesbania bispinosa. Next base: position 477,107 of record QLOH01000246.1, read on the forward strand.
CACCCTTCTTAGGCCGAAGCCCTCTTATTTGACCGAAGCCCTTGAATCATTAAACTTAGATCGAATAACCGATTTAGACACTCGGAATTGATAATTATCTTAATCTTGTTAATTTCGACAATTTCGACACTTTGAACCTTTCGAAATCAAGGAGATTTGATGTCTAACGACAACCACAACGCACACTCATCAATTCCGACATCCAAATCGACTTCCGATCCTTAGTTTATCATTACGGATCGAGTTTAATCGAAAAGAACGAAATGTTTCAACATTTCAAGAGTTTCGAAAACTTTCGAGAATTTCAAAAGTTTCGAAACTATCGATCATCAAGAATCGATCCGTTTTTTAACCGATTAAAATCACTCCCATTGATCAAACAACCAAACACAATCACAAACAAACAATAATATCAAGTAAATTCAGAGAATTGGAAGAGAAAGGAGGGGGTTCATGGGTTGGAGACCAATTCCTAATTCTAGCAATTAAGTGAGAATTACTCACCACAAAGTAGCAATCCAAGTAGTTTAGAGGGAAGAATTGTGATTCCTAGCTTCGTTCCGGTGTTTCTATTTCGATCCGACACTTTCTCTCTCTAGACCCTCTCTCCATTTCTCTAAAATTGAGTTTTCTCTCAAAATTCTGATGAATTTCGCGTCCTGGGTATATATATTTTTGCTCAGTAATCGATTACCAAAACCCTGGTAATCGATTACTGAAGGCAAAATTTGCCTAAGGACCCATTCTGGGAGCCTGGTAATCGATTACTAGCTTTGGTAATCGATTACTAAGAACCCAGGTTACTGGTAATTGATTTCCAGTGGCCAAACTCTCTGGTAATCGATTACTCAGCTATGGTAATTGATTTCCAGTGGCCAAACTCTCTGGTAATTGATTTCCAGTGGCCAAACTCTCTGGTAATCGATTACTCAGCTTTTTGTAATTGATTTCCAGTGGCCAAACTCTCTGGTAATCGATTACTCAGCTCTTTGTAATCGATTACCAGTGGCCAAAACTTAAAGGCTAAGTCTTAGTAAGTCACTATACTCAATCTTTACCTATTCCTACTTCCTTTCTCTTAGTCCCTAATGTTCTAACCACACAATTTAACCTATAAACCTCACCATTAACCTATTCAAAAGGTTGGGATGTTACAAAATTAGGTATCTAACTCTTCTTTCTCATGCTACACTTCACAATAAATGAGAAATGAATCGATAAAAAATCAATCTTGGTTTTTCAGCTAACTCTCAAAGATGGGACAATGATTGGTTAATAAATATAGAGAGATCGCAATTAATTTTTTTTCTCACAACCATACAAGTTGTACATGAATAATAAATGAGAAACTTGAGAGAAGTTTGAGCAGAATTGAAGGCTTTTGAGATTTCGGACTTAAAGCATTATATTAAAATCATCTTATCTTCATTCTTAAATGCTTCAATTTAAAGGTGAATGACCTTATTATCAGTCCATTAAAGACAATGATTTAATTTTAAAATTCTAAAACACATTTAATGAAATTTATGTTGTTTGGGTGAGTAGCCTCCTCCAATTATTTGTAGCACGTAATTGAAAACCTTTTAAAATTGTACTTAGTCAGAGGACATGCATCCAAAGTGAAACATTCTTTATAGGCATTAATGTTGAAGTTCTTCTTGAAGTAAGCACTCATCCTCGAAAAGTATATGTCAACTTTATTGAGGTTTGAACCATCATTGTACATAAGTTATCTTAGTTGTATAACCTTTAATTAATCTGACATTGAAAAGTATTTGTACTAAAGTTCCTTTTAGATAAGAGATTTCTTCAAACGCTCATTCCTTCAGACTTAGGTCAAGTCTTGTTTAGAATCTTAAAAGGTCCCATGTCATGTGCTTACGGTCTGATTCAGGGAAATCGTATATTCCTGTACATCTCCAGCTAGTTTCTCCATCATCAAGTGAAACCATGTCATCTATATGATTAGCTGATGTAGATAAAATATCAGTGATATCATTATTCCAGAAAAGTTCCAAACCTCCAACTCGGGTTCTTCCCTCTCCAGAACATCTAACTGCCCAAGTGTTATTCAGTCCACCAATATTTCTAAGCCGCATAATCTCTTCCTCCTTTCTCCTTGTTTCCGTAAGGAAAACAAGGTTGGGAAACTTAGTAGCAATGAGCTTTTTTAAAGCTCGAACTGTTCGTGGGTTCCCAAGCCCCCCACAGTTCCAGGAAAGGATTTTCATAATTCTCGGCAAGCCTGGATGTCCAGGCCTGCCGTTAATTTTTTGCATTGTATCCTCTTAATATGGTTCCTATCACCCACACCATCCACTGGGTCAATATCCATATCAGCCTTCCTTTTTGTTAGAAGGTTGTCAAAAACAAAATTCTCCTTATTTCCCCCTCCAGGATGCTCAGTCCTAATTCTCTTCCATGTCTTCCCATCTTTCTTGCTTGTATGAACCAGATTGGAACAATCAGTGAGAACAGAACTATGCTTCAGAGTTGGGCTTTCTCGTGTAGGTGGTTCTTCTGGTATAGCAGCCTTTAGGCACGTGATTTGTGTATTGGAGCAAGTGTCCTCAGCTTCTTTTGGCATATTGTTTTTTTCAAAATTCATTTTGGGACTACTCTTCTCTTGGACTTCATCAACCTTCAGATTATGCAATTTCTCCAGCAGGTCCAAAGCTATTTGTTTCTTCCTTACCTTCTTTTCATCTCTCTCTTGTTTAACATGAGCTGGTTCAGATTTGACACGTCTCACCGATTGGAAGGTTTTTAACCAAGGACTAAACCTTCTATCACCATTATCCTCATCTGTGGAGTCAGTACAACTCTGTTCATCATGACCAATTCTTCCACATTTATAGCAAAATTGAGGAAGTTTTTCATACTGAAAATCCACCCAAAAAAACTCCATCCTTTTGCGACCCGGCATTCACCACAGTTAGGAGAGGCTTCTGCATTTCAATATTCACACGGGCTTTGACACATGATCCCTTACCTTGTATTTCAAAGATATCAGTGTCCAGCACATCCCCCGTACATTCTCCTAGTTTGCGTCCCATTCTTCGAGTTCTGCAATGTAATGGTAGGCCCCATAATTGTACCCAGGTTGGAGCGTGAGAGAAAGTCATCTCCAAAGGGTCAGAATTTTGATCCCACCTCTTCATAATCAGCCAAGAGTTACGGAACAGCCAAGGACTACCATTGATTGCTCTCTCCACGTCCTTCTGTTCTTTGAAGAAAAACTGGAATATTTTTTCTCCTAGGGTTTCTTTTTGAAACCTTTAGGAGAATTCCAAATACTCATCAATGCATTAAGCAAACTATTCACATAGATAGATTTATCAGTGATAATCTTTCCAATAGTGCTTAGTTCGCATTCTTGAACACCATCTTGGACATCTTCATCATCGAAAATAATTAATCTTCTTTCTGCATCAGCCCTTGGCTATTGATCATCCACGTTAGTAGTCTCGGACATTATGTTGCCAGTAGTCATGCAAAGTGCAGAGACAATTCTGCATGAAGCGATAGCTACACAACACACGGAGGTTTGACTCAACTCGCTGCCGGCCCTAGAGAAACCCTAGGAGAGTGTGCGAGAAAAAAAAGAATCGATTTGTCACTTGTTAAAATTTATAAAAAAGAAAAAAAAGATCTAAATTGTTAATTTTTCTCTGATAAAATGTGTATAATATTTTTTTTATTATCAGTAGAATAATATTTTGAAATGATAAAAAGAAACTTTGAGAAACATGCATAAAATAACTGAGTGAGGAGGCAGCTAGAGGAGGAGGACTTTGAATATCTGCATGAGACTTTGGACAGACAAAGAGGCAAGTAGGGGTGGTGTTCATATTGATAAGTGAAAATTAGTTGATAAATTAGAGCACTTTTTAGTTCACTTATCAAGGATAAAATTATAATTTTACCTCAATTTAATCCCTTTTTATTAAATATTAGATAAATTGTATTTATTAATCTGAGATTTGAATTTGATGCTATTTTGATAGAAATATTGCTGATTTTTGCAAGATATTGCAAAGATTTGATTTGAAGGATAGATAGCATCAAATGAGGATGATATCTGCAAGATTTGAGATTGATTGAAGATATTTAATGAAGATTTAAAAAAGATTTGAGACATTAATGAGGAGATCACTATCAATCAATCAAGGATTCTGCAGACAAGCTTCCCAAATAAATCAAGGATTGCTCAATAAATGCAAGGATTTTATCAAGAAAAGGGAAACAAGGAAAGACAAATTTGCCAAAACCAGTCTCGGGGAGAGATCAAGATTAAAAAGAGAAAGTTGGAGCTGCAGGACGCTACCTGCGCTTCACTTGCGCTATAGCACAGGGTGAAACGCAGACTCTCTGGAAGTTGCGCTCAATGTTGCGCTATAGCGCAGCCTGGAGCGCAGGTCACGCTGATTTATTCCCTGTTGCCGTTTTTAGATAGATTTCTCCCCAAATTTGTTTTGTCTTTCCTAGTCTATAAATAGGAACCTCTTGCACCAATTCAGTGGTGTACGATCATTGTAATCCAGTCTATATTTCAGTGATAATGTACCAGAGCTAAGTTTAGAGTAGGAGAGGAGGAGCGCTTCACAAGGATTGAAGATGGTGACAGCATCTTCGGTGGTTTGTATGGCTACCTTGTGTAGTTAACTCTCCATTAGGATTGGATGTAATTGATTCTATCCCCAAGTGTATGTAAATTCTATATTATTATTTCTGTGCTCTCTGTCTATAATATTGGTAATCTTATTTTGTACTTAATTCCTAATTCTCACGCTTGCGTCTGGAGTTATAGTCTAGTCTTGACTTAGTTAGTTTCGACTAGGACTGAGAGTGGGGGAGCGGATTCTGAAGAAACCCACTCTCTGATTGGATAAGAGGACTCGGTAGCCAGGGTTCCTTTACGGGGGCGTTGCTTATGATTGATGGGTAGTGTGAGTACTCTAATGAAGGGCGTTCCAATATGTTAGGCATGGTTTTTGAATTACCGATAGCAAAAGATTAGTTGATTGTGAATCCCGGAAGCGAGAAGTGGGTATATCTAATGAGCGATGGGTAGTGACAGTACTCTAGCGAAGGTATACTTTATTTGGTAGGCCCCGTATTTCAATTAGTCATTTACAAACTGAACAAAAGAGAGCAAAATAAGCCGAGGGTAAGTCTGTCGCTTGGGAGAGCCCGCATGGATTACCTTTGAGTGTGTGAGGCTGCTGGAAACTCGGGGTCTTAGCAATAAAGTTTGTCTACAGTATTATAGAGTAAACCTAAAATAATAGATAGTTTTTACATGCACAAAGGGTGCGATGAGATGAAGTCCAATCCTAATCCAAGTAAAGTGTCTCTAACTCTTCCTTTCTAATTCCAATTGAATATTTACTTTCTATTTACAATTTCGCAGCTATACTCTCTAAATCGTGCTTTCTCTTGATAAATAAATCACAATCTACATAAATTAACTGTTCCCTGTGGATATGATACTCTTCTTACTATTATACTGCTGGATTTGTGGTTCGCTTGCCAGAAACCCATCAAGTATTTTTGGCGTCGTTGTCGGGGAACAGTTTTCAATTTGTGTAGACCTTGGCGTTCTAGTTATCAAGCCTTTTTTTATTATTATCTTAGGAATTTATTATTTTTTTTTAGGATTACTATTTATTATAATTTTATTATCATAATTAAAAAAATATCTCTTCAACACTTACCCTTTTTCAAGTTTCTTGTTTATGCTTCTGAGAGGTCAGGCGTCTCCTAATCAACTTCAGTTTGACCCGGAAATCGAAAGGACGTCACGAAGGAACAGAGGTAGAAACTCGAGGAGGAGAAGAAGGAGATTATTTGTTGAAGAACCCAAAAACATGGCCGAAGAGGAAACTCCAAGAAGGAGGACACTAGGAGATTACATCTCCCATCAAGGACCATGTCACTTCTCCAGCATTGTATTGCACCCAATGCAAGAGCTTTGGAGTTGAAGACTGCACATGTTAACCTCATTAGTGCACATCAATTCGCTGGATTGGACCATGAAAATCCAAATACTCATCTCTCTAATTTTTATGAATTGATTGGTACTATGGGTTTCGATGAAGGTAATTTGGAATCTGTTTACTTACGCTTGTTTCCTTTCTCTTTGATAGGTAAAGCTAAGGAATGGCTGCAATCACACCCAAATCAAAGTCTAACCAATTGGGGTGTGGTTGAGGAGAAATTCTTATCAAGATTCTTCCCACCAGGGAAGCAAATTGAAGCCAAAGCAGATATTTCCACCTTCAGACAAGGGAATAATGAACCACTTTGTGAAGCTTGGGAGAGATTCAAATCTTTGCTGCGCAAATGTCCCAACCATGGCTTTCAAGACATAGCCCAACTTAATATGTTTTGCAAGGGACTGCGTTCAGACTCCAAATCATTCATAGATGCTGCAGCAGGAGAAACAATCTTATTCGCAGAAGTTGATCAAGCTCTAGAAATTATCAACAATTTCGCACAGAATGATCAAGAAGCTCAAAGTGGAAGACAACCTGCACAATTACCAAAGAAAAGGATGCTCGAACTCAATCAAAGTGATGCTCTACTAGCAGAGAACAAGCTCATCAAACGTCAGATAGAAGCACTCACTGAGACATTGAAGGCACTCCCTCAACAACTCAAAGTTGTCTACTCGCAACCCGTCCAAGCCCAACCATTGATTTGCGACTTCTGTGGAGGTGACCATCAGAATGGTCAACGTGCTATACAAGAAACACAGCAAGAGCAAGTCAACTACATGGGTAACCAGGGAAGGCAAGGGAATTTCTCTAACAATAAGAACAATTACTATAAAGGTTGGAGAAATAACCAAACCAACTCTGGTTGGAATTAGAATGGAGGAAGACAACCACCTTACCAACAACAGCCCTCAACATATGACAAATTGAATTCTTTGGAAGGTAAGATTGATGAATTAGTGCAAGGATTTAGTGGATTCAAGAAAACCACTGAGGCATCAATCAAAACTCTAGAGAATCAAGTGGGTCAGTTAACAAAAAAGATGGCAGAGCACAGGCAGCAACACTTCTCTACAGTGACCCAAACCAATCCAAAGGAACAATGCAACTTAGTTGCTACTGATGGCAACAAGTCAGAGGAGGAGGAGCTTGATGAGGAAGAAGAAATCATCTTCGAAGAACAATTGCTTCAAGAGGAAGTTGTTCATCAAGATGAAGAAAAAGCGGCCCCACAAAAAGAAGAACATCATGAAGAGAAGGTCTTTGTTACAGGTAAGTCACTTGACCCAGGTAGATTTACTATACCCATCTCTATTGGTAATCTACCCTCTACTCATGCGTTATTGGATCTTGGAGCGAGCATCAATTTGATGCTGCTATCTTATTTTAACAAGTTGAGTAATGTGAAGCTCAAGCCTGCTAATGTGAGATTGCTTCTTGCAAATAAATCTGCTCAAATCCTACATGGAATAATAGAGGACATTCAAATAAGAGTGGATAAATTTGCATATGTTGTAGATTTCTACATTGCAGAGACAGAGGAGGAGGATACTGAAGTCCCCCTCATTTTAGGAAGACCACTCATGAAGGCCGCTAAAATGATCATTGATGTTGATCTAGGGAAATATACATTGAGCTCAAAGGATGAAACTATTGTGTTTCATATTGACAGGGGTGTACCCCAGTTACAACAAACTGATGCTATTTCCAAAAACTCTTCACAACTGCCAGGCTCCGGATTTTTGAGGAAGCGTAGGATGAGGATAAAACACCTAGAGTCAATCTGGGAGTTCAAGTTCAAAAGGAGAAAGAGATCAACATCTGATACTGAGGAGGACGGTGACAATGAAGGAAGAGTCACAGATTGGCATGGAGGATGGGAACTCAAAGGTAGAACTGGTATAGAGTCAAACATCACCCTCCACTTGAGGCCACCATAAAGAGGTTGCAAAACCAGGCGTCGAGCTAAAAGACATTAAACAAGCGCTTCCCGGGAGGCAACCCAGTGTTAGTGAGTTTTGTTTTCATTTTTATTTTTCTTTTTGTTAATTTTTAGTTTTAGGAATCACCGTGTAATTAGGAGATTGCTAAATTGGGGATATAAATTTAAAAGGAATGCATGGAATCAAGTAGGAGTAGCAGAAGCAGAGAGAATGTTGCACATCTGCGCTTCCGCTTGCGCTATAGCGCAGGACGAAGAGCAGAATTTACTAGAAATACAATACTCTCTGGTTTTTTTCGCTTCACCCTACGCTATAGCGCAGGGTGAAGCGCAGCGGCACGCTTCAACTTCCGAAGCAGTGCGCGCTCAACCCTGCGCTATAGCGCAGGGTGAAGCGCAGGGAACGCTGTTTAAATTTCGAAATTTTGGAACGAGGGAGTTCATTGCGAACATCCCTCCGATTCCTTCCCTCGCTTTTTCTCTGATATTCTTAACCTTTTTCTTGCCTGTTTCTCACTCATATAGCCTCATTTTCAGTTTCTGACTTCACACCAGGTATGTTTTTATAGTTTTCTTCCTTTCTAACCGATTGGAATTTTGATTTTTTTATTTGAGCATAGGCTTAGGATAGGAAGTTTAGGATTCTAGGACCCTTTAGGAAAGAAATAATTGTTTATAAATGTTCAAAAATAGTTTGCATGTGGTTAGGATCTTTTGTGAGATATTCCTGTTTGCTTAGGTGGTAGTTTTCAAAGTGTTCAATAATTTCTGCAAATTATTTTGGTTAAGTGCATGTATGATTAATTTCTCTGATATTTTTGCATGCCCTTACAAAAATAATTATGCCTTATTGCATGTTACTGATGACATGATTTTTGAGCATGAGTTTAATTCTCACTTTTGCCTGATTAGGATTGTTTAGGACTTGCTTTAACTAATCACTCTAGCATGTCTTAATTAATTAATTGGCATTTATTGGGTAAGAATTAAAATCAAATTTTTATGCACAATTGTTTGATTAATTGATTGCTCTAATTATTGAAATTAATTGGCCATTTATTTCATAATTATGAGTGATTAAATATTATGATGCGGAAATAATTTTGATTTGCTTCTCTTTTGCAGATGGTTCGAACAAAGAATGTCAGTGCTCCCAGTTCCTCCAGAAAGAACACAGGGGGTGCCAAGAGGAAGGCCCCCCAGAGGGCACCTGACTTTGACCCTCAGCGCTTCAGGGACCTCAAGTCCTTTGAAACGTATACTGATATCTCCGATTGCAAGTTCATCCTGGAGAGACCAATCCAGCTCGAGGAGGGAGAGTGTGAAGACTTTGCTGCTGAGATCCATAAGAGAGGATGGGATCACCTTAGTCGCCCTGATGACTATTTCGATCCAGATATTGTGAGGGAGTTATACGCCAACGCTATAGGAGAGCACGGTGTTAACCCCAGTAGGGAGTCCTATGTTCGAGAATAAGTTATCAGGTTTGATTGCGATGCAATCAACTCATACCTAGGACATCCCATTGAGGGGGATCGAGACCTCGTGGAGTGCGAGTTCAACGAGAGGACAGCTGTTGTGGGGCTGCAGGGTAATGACCCCTTTGACCTTGAGACTGCTTAGCTCTTATGCTTACCAGGGCGTTCCTTTGAGAGGAATGCACAGGGGGAGGCTGCCCGGATACACAGGCATGACATGAGGAGTATTACTACGATGTGGACAGTACTGACGCTGCCCAACATACATCCCACTGGGCATGTTTCTGACATCATTATGCTAGTGGCCCACCTCATATATTGCATCCTCACTGGCGCCACAGTAGATATCTCGTGGGTCATCACCAGCAGGATAATATACTTTGCATCTGTTGTGTCAAACAGGACCCCTAACTCCAAAATCAGACTCGGCTTCCCCTCTCTAATCACCTCTCTCTGTAGATCTAGGGGTATGGAGGTGAACCCGAGGGTTCGCATCCTACCACCTATGACCACAGCATACATTGACGCCTACTGCATCCCACCTAAGGAATTAGAGGGTGGAGGGCAGCCAGCACCACCACCACCAGCAGACCAGGATGCTCCAGTCTGGGCTCAGAGACTTGAGGCCCAGAACACTCACATGATGGCTCAGATGTCCACTCTCCACCGAGCCGCTATTCATTTTCAAAGTACTCATTGTCAGGCTGGTGTGGACCCCATGCTCCCTGCATACTTTCATGACTATTTACAGTGGCCTGGGGACAGGCCTATTTTCCCAGGGGGGATGGAGCAGCCGGAGCTGAGGATGGAGCAGCTCACATGGATCAGGACCACGAGGACTGTTTTTTCTTTCCTATTTGGTGCTTTTCCTTCTTTTTCTTTTCCTTTTGCTTCTTTTTATTTTTCTTCTTTTATTTTATTATTTTCTTTTTCTTTTCTTTTGATTTGTACTGTATCTAATTCTCATTGATACTTATATATTATGCAGTACTTATCCAATTATTTTTTTTGTTTTTCTGTTAAATTTTTAAAATTTTTAGGATTTAGGACCTTAGGAAATTAGGAATTAAGGTAACTTTTTCCTTATTCTCTGTAAATAAGTAGTCTAACTAACCAATCTAGGAAAGATGATAGGGTCTTGTGATTAATTCCATAATCAGTTAGGATTAGGATACTTCTCAAGAGAACCTATCAATATAGTTAATTAAATCCATTAAGTGCTTTATCAAGGAGTTTTAGCCATAACCGGTGAGCTGAGAGCCCAAACACTGATATTGAGAGCTTTTCACCGCTGCTTGTCAACTATTATTGCTTGAGTTTTTAAATTTTTGCTTGCTTGAAGAGATATGGAAGTGACAAAGGAATATTTTGTGATTATAATATTTTGCTCAGTGCCAAAAAGCCAACCCTGGTTTAATATTTCCATTTATTGATTGCCCATTTGAGCTTGAATATTTCCTTTGATGCACCCTAACCATATTCATTGAATGTAACCTGTCCCTTAACACTTGGGATAGAGAGCAAGGTGCACCACAACAAAATGGGATAAGAGGTTGGTCACAAGAGATTCAAGAGAAGGCACAAGAAATCACAAAAGAAGGATCCTCCCCACAAACAAAATTTCTATGTTATTCTTTCTGTCGAAAAATAAATCTACACAAAAGTGTGGAATTGAATAAGTTGGGGGGAGAATTTCTTCAAAACAATGAGGCCAAGCTAAAAAAGGGTGACTATTCAAGAATGACCAGGTGAATTGAGAAAAGTCCCAAGCACAATCACAAGATGCTCTCTATTCAAAGTGTTCCTTGAATATCCAGAAAAATGATGATTTCTTGATAGCCCAGCCTCATTACAACCTAATAAAGACCTTTTGATCCATATTAAATGCTTGCAGGTTCAGATTTTGGAAACGACTATCAATTCTAGTTGTTCAACAGTGGTGACAAAGATTGAGGGAAACACTTACCCGTGAGAATGAGAGATTTCCTTGGTTTATCACTTACTGCTTTAATTGCTATTATTGAGAAAGTTTAATTGATGCTTGCATTTCTATTCTGATTGATGTATGGTAACATCCCTTGATCCTGAGTTTTTCTTATGATTGGAAATTGACTGCTACTTAGGAAAGAGTTAAGGGATAGTTCCTTGAATTTGTTTTTAATTATTAGGAATACACTGGGAATAGAGTTAATTTTTTTTATTGCAAAGAGGTCTCCTGCTTAAGGACAAGCAAGAAGTTAAGTTGGGGGGATTTTGATAAGTGAAAATTAGTTGATAAATTAGAGCACTTTTTAGTTCACTTATCAAGGATAAAATGATAATTTTACCTCAATTTAATCCATTTTTATTAAATATTAGATAAATTGTATTTATTATTCTGAGATTTGAATTTGATGCTATTTTGATAGAAATATTGCTGATTTTTGCAGGATATTGCAAAGATTTGATTTGAAGGATAAATAGCATCAAATGAGGAAGATATCTGCAAGATTTGAGATTGATTGAAGATATTTAATGAAGATTTAAAGAAGATTTGAGACATTAATGAGGAGAATCACTGCCAATCAATCAAGGATTCTGCAGACAAGCTTCCCAAATAAATCAAGGATTGCTCAATAAATGCAAGGATTTTATCAAGAAAAGGGAAACAAGGAAAGACAAATCTGCCAAAACCAGTCTCGGGGAGAGATCAAGATTAAAAAGAGAAAGTTGGAGCTGCAGGACGCTACCTGCGCTTCACCTGCGCTATAGCGCAGGGTGAAGCGTAGACTCTCTGAAAGTTGCGCTCAATGTTGCGCTATAGCGCAGCCTGGAGCGCAGGTCACGCTGATTTATTCCCTGTTGCCGTTTTTAGATAGATTTCTCCCCTAATTTGCTTTGTCTTTCCTAGTCTATAAATAGGAACCTCTTGCACCAAGTCAATGGTGTACGATCATTGTAATTCAGTCTATATTTCAGTGATAGTGTACCAGAGCTAAGTTTAGAGTAGGAGAGGAGGAGCACTTTACAAGGATTGAAGATGGTGACAACATCTTGGTGGTTTGTATGGCTACCTTGTGTAGTTAACTCTCCATTAGGATTGGATGTAATTGATTCTATCCCCAAGTGTATGTAAATTCTATATTATTATTTCTGTGCTCTTTGTCTATAATATTGGTAATCTTATTCTGTACTTAATTCCTAACTCCCACGATTGCGTCTGGAGTTATAAGCTAGTCTTGACTTAGTTAGTTTCGACTAGGATTGAGAGTGGGGGAGCGGATTCTGAAGAAACTCACTCTCTGATTGGATAAGAAGACTCGGTAGCCAGGGTTCCTTTACGGGGGCGTTGCTTATGATTGATGGGTAGTGTGAGTACTCTAATGAAGGGCGTTCCAATATGTTAGGCATGGTTTTGAATTACCGATAGCAAAGGATTAGTTGATTGTGAATCCCGGAAGCGAGAGGTGGGTATATCTAATGAGCGATGGGTAGTAACAGTACTCTAGCGAAGGTATACTTTTGTTGGGATTCGAATTTCACTTAGTTCGAATTTCAACAATTTGAATGTCATTTATACTTTTCGAGTTTTCAGAAAGCTTACAAGTTTCATAATTCGAGTTTCCAGAAAGCTTACAAGTTCCAGAATTCGAGTTTGAGAAGTGAATCTCATAACTTAGAAATTTGTTAAAGTTAACATTAAAAAGGAACTTCAGAAACTCGAAATAAGAGACAATGGAACTTCGAGGAATCGAAGTCATAAGGCTTCCGGAAAATCGAAGTCAGGAGATTTTCTAGAAAATCGAAGTCAGAAGATATTCTGGAATATCAAAGTTATAAGACTTCTGGACAATCGAAGAAAGGACTCTGAAAATCAAAAGCGGAAAGCAGACTTCAAGAAACCAACAGAAAAAGCTAAGTGTCAAAGATGAAGAGTTTTCGAATATATGAAGTCAGAATTCCAGAAAGCAGATTTCGAGAAATCGGAGAGGAGATTTCGAGAAACCAGAAAGGAGATTTCGAGAAACCAGAAAGGAGATTTCGAGAAATCAGAAAGAAGGATTTCGAAAAGACAGAAGACACCAGAAAACAGTTAGTGGAAGTTATAGAAGACAAAGACAGGTGTCATTAAGTTAGTGGTTGATTTCAAAGATTGTAAACCGTTTTCTGGATAGCAGAAAACGTGGCAAGCATCTACGCTGCCAACACATAAGGTTGTTGATGTGTCAAACATGCATTAGTTAGCCGTTAGGATTAGGAATCTATAAATAGTAGAACCCACAATGTAATAAGGGTTGGCAAATCACTCATACTCATACTCTCTGAAACACCTTATACGTCCGATCACATTGCGACAAACAGGTTACTAAGAGAAGCAAGTATGTGATGAACCCATCCATCTTTATCTTAATGCATATTGTTCTTACAACTCATTTCTTTTCTTTGTTTACATTCTGCAATTTACTTTCTGCAATTCTTCTTTGCTTTACATTTGTTTGAGACTTTCATTGACTTCTCTGAAAAGTTACAAATATCTTGAAACTTGATAAATTTCTGAATCAGGTAGTTTTTACTTTTGATAAAAGAGAAGTTTTTTGATAGAATTCTGAATCAATCTTTGGAAAACTTATCACTTCTGGATTTTAGAAAACCATAACAATTGATTTGGTGAAATTTGTACCAATCAACCAAATTTTCCAGAAAACTTAACTTTTGAAAATCTAAAAACCATAAACCTACTTTTTTAAAAGAGTCCCGTAAGAGGATTTGATTCTAATCCCCAGATTGCTCGTAGAATCAAAGTGTTAAAATTCATTCTTTTCGAATCTGAATTTTTCACCACAAACAAATTGGCACGCCCGGTGGGACATATTGCCAAAGGTAGTGAGTGTTACGATTTTATGAATAGATTTGTTCTTGTATGCGTTTGAGAAGTGGAAGAACAATTTCTGTTCAAATGGCTAACAATTCTAGACAGAATGCGAGTGGAAATAACAATAGGGATAATGCTAATATTACGAATTCCGAGAATTCGTCTCCCCCAAGGAATGAGTCTGTAAATAACAATGATAATGGGGCCAATGGAAATAATAGTGTTACAAGGGAACCATCAACGAATGTTATTACAACCACTACTGCTGTGACAGACCCTGTAGTAAGTCAAATTGGTTCTACGATCCCTATACCCAGTTTTTATGTCTATGCCTCAAAATGGGCAACCACAGTATGGGTTACCATATGGATTTGTTCCAAATTCTGGAACAGCCCCGCCAACTATGTCAACAGTGGGTCCTTTTGTTGTTCGAGAACCCATGTTTAATCCCTTTGTGGGAATTCTTCTTCATCTATCACAAATTCTACGTTGCAAACTCTAAGGCAACAAATGGATGAAAGTAACCATGAAATGGTGAACATGTTGACAACTCAAATGGCCACAGTGTTCGATCCCCTAGTACAAACAACGAATACAAATTATAATTTGTTGGCTAGGCAAATGGAAAGGATTGCGGATGTGTTTGGAGCACCCACAGATCCTATAGTAAGACAAGTGGCTAACATGAATCCTCATGTAAATCAAGGAGATCAGAATAACCAAATACCAAATCCTGTGAATCCTGTTGAAAACAGAGAAAACAATACTCCCAGAGTTATCCTGAATAGAAATCAGAATGCTGATGAAGTTCTCGAAAAGATAAGAGCAAATAACTTGGGGGGGCAACAAAATGTTGTTGGAATAGTTGAGCAAGTCCTAAATAGACATGGATTCAATGTAGGATTGCAAACCACCCTTATGTAGTTTCTCCCTTTACCCAAGTGGTATTGCAGACTGAATTGCCAAGGGGATGGAAAGTTCCCAAATTTACTAAGTTTGCTGGAGAAGTAGGGGAATCTACCGTCGAACACATTGCTCGATATCAAATCGAAGCAGGTGATTTGGCAAATAATGAAGAACTTAAAATGAAGTATTTTCCTAGTTCTTTAACCAAGAATGCTTTCACTTGGTTTACAACTCTTCCCCCAAATTCGATTCATACATAAAATCAATTAGAAAGAAGTTTTCACGAACAGTTCTTTCGAGGGGAAACCAAAGTTACTTTAATGGATCTAGTGAACATTAAAAGATTTTCAAATGAATCTATTGATGATTATTTGAATAGATTCAGGCAAATGAAAGCTAGATGCTTTACTCAAATTCATGAATATGAGTTAGTCCAAATGGCTGCAGGAGGACTAGATTATTCAATTCGAAAGAAATTGATTAATCAACAGCTTAGAGACATGGCCCAATTGGCAGATAAAGTTAGGCAAATTGAACATTTAAAGAAAGAAAAAGAGAGATTTCGAAAAACTGACAAAATCTTTCGAAAAGACAAAGTAGCATATTTTGAAGTATCAGATGATAGTGATTTCGAATATGATATGGAAGAAAATGATGTTCATGTAGCAGAACTTAAGTCTGGACCTCCTTATGTTTGTCAATATTTGAAACCTAGTGGAAATACCAATAATGATAATAAAGATAAATTTCTAAAGAAGAACTATGGTTTCGACATTTCAAAGGCAGATCAAATCTTTGATATCTTATTAAAAGACAAACAAATAACACTAAGTGATGATCATAAAATCCCTTCTCAAGAACAGAGAAGAGGTAGAAAATATTGTAAGTATCATCATACTTATGGACATTGGACTAATAGTTGTGTTCGTTTCAGGGATATTATTCAGGAAGCGATCGAACAGGGAAGATTGAAATTCGAAGAGAAAGTTTCAATGGAAATGAAAATTGACTCCGATCCTCTTCAGGTTAACGCAAACTACGTTGAGCCTGTGAGTATTAATATGGTCGAAGTTGTAGATTCTAACTCTGTGGGGCAGGCCACTGAGATGGCTTTGGATGGAGAACGAGAATTCCATGATATATACCCGAAAGGAGGTGAAACTTTGTTGGAATTTTTGAATCGAAAGAAGGCAGAAGATGCCTCTATTGAACTTTGTCCAAGATGCCATGCTGTTTTTGATAGATCTGCAGCCAAAATTTTCCATGGCTCAGAAATGAAAACACACTATCAACAAGTGGTTGCAAATCATCAGAGACTTGAAAACAAACAGAAGAAGCCTTATCCTTCATACGGAGGATGGATTTCGAAATCTGAGTCTATGTCTGGGGGAAAAATACCTGGTAACATGAATAGGTTCGAGAAAGGAAAACGACCTATGAATCAAGAATCCCAAGGGAAGGTAAAACCACGTACTTTCATACCTTCATCTTCAGTTCCTCCAAACCAGTGGGTTCGACCCGGATATGTTAAGTATCAGAACAACTTCCAAGGTTCTCATCAGAAATCTTACTATGGAAACAGACCTCAGATGACTAAAACCCAATGGAGAAAGGCTCAGAGAATGAGAAAGGCTGCTTTTGAGAAACAAGAAAAGAAAAACACGGCTGTTGAGGAAGGCAATCAACAACCAAAAGCTGTGAAAGCGAAGAATACTCAAGTAATTCAAGTGCAAGCAAATTCGAATCATCCCTCCTATGCCCAAATAGTCAAAAAGAAACCTTCATTCCAAGTAATTGGAGGTTTTAATGAAAATGAGGATGATTTGCTTACTGAAAATTTCGAAACAGGGTTTGCTGATGATCTTGATGATATTTGTGCAGTTGTATCTGTTTTACCAGCAGAGTATGCCAAAGAACTCGAGAAGGATTTGGAAGACGAGGACTTCGAAGAAGATGAAATTGGTGAAGATCCAATTTGCTATACTTATATTAGCAAACAAATTTGCCAAAACACTTCAGCAGTGTTTGAGAAGCCCACTGAAGAGATGCAACTTCATATGAAACCTTTGTTTATAATAGCACTTGTTGAAGATGTAAGTATAGGTAAAGTACTAGTTGATTCAGGAGCGGCAGTCAATTTAATGCCGAAGTTTATGATGAAAAGATTGATGAAGACCAAGTTTGATCTGATGCCTCATCAGATGATCATAACGGATTTTAGTGGTAAGACTTCGAAATAAGAAGGGGTGCTATGTCTGGAATTGACAGTGGGAACTAGAATGAGACCCACCATGTTTGTGGTAGTAGATTCAAAGGCAAACTACAATCTGTTACTCGGTAGAGAGTGGATACATGAAGTAGGTGTTGTTCCATCATCAATGCATCAAAAATTGTGTATGTGGACAAAAGAAGGAGTTCCCATTTATGTGGATGGGGATAAAAACTACTTTAAGGTTGAAGAAGATGCAGTGGATGTGAGGAGTACTGAGAAAAAAGTGATGAAGGCAAAACCTTACAAGGTAATTGATAAATACATGTTGGTGCCTACCAAGGTACCTTATTCTTTGAGAATAAATCCAAACTATGGATTTATGTTACAATGTGATGTCGGCCCCTTTGAGGCCGCAGAAATATCCGAATGGTCGGATCCAGAGTAGATTCGAGCTTCTGGGCTCGAATTTCGGCCTATATGGCCGAAAAAAAGGGTTGAAGCGGCTTTCGAAGCCGAATTCAATGAAAATAAACAAAATGAAGAAGAAACGGCCCCTAAGGCCGAGTGGCAAGAAGGAAGGATAATCATTGAGGAGATAATAGAAGAAGAAAATTCATTTGAAGTAGAAGGTGATT
Organism: Sesbania bispinosa; assembly: GCA_026901365.1. Taxonomy (NCBI): domain Eukaryota; kingdom Viridiplantae; phylum Streptophyta; class Magnoliopsida; order Fabales; family Fabaceae; genus Sesbania; species Sesbania bispinosa. The sequence continues at coordinate 495,131 of QLOH01000246.1, forward strand.
CTTCTAAAAGGGTTAAAAATTCTTCTGAGGAAAACAAAGATTCTGAAAAAGAGTATTTTGAGCAAATGATGAAAAGGGTTGAGATTTATGTTCAGGAAACACAAGAGCCTGAGTTCGAAAAACTGGATTGTATTTATGATGACTCTCCCTTGGGTTTCGAAGGATTTTTGTCTCAAGGTATCAAGAAAATGGAAGCTCAAGATCCTTTGGAAGAAATAAACTTGGGTGATGCTAATAAAAAGAGACCCACGTTTATTAGTCAGAATCTCGAAGGTGAATTTAAGGAAAAAAATCATTGATTTGTTGAGGGAATATAAAGATTGTTTCGCTTGGGATTACCATGAAATGCCTGGTTTGAGTCGAGAATTGGTAGAACATAAGCTTCCAATCTTTCCAGAAAAGAAACCAGTGAAACAGGCCCAAGAAGATTTGCTCCAGAAATTGTTTCAAAAATCAAAGAAGAAATTGAGCGTCTTCTAAAGGCCAAGTTCATTCGAACTGCCAGGTATGTTGATTAGATTTCTAATATAGTGCCTGTTATTAAGAAAAATGGATCTTTAAGAGTATGTATTTATTTTCGAGATCTTAATCATGCAACTCCTAAAGATGAATACCCAATGCCAGTTGCTGATATGTTAATTGATTCGGCAGCAGGAAATGAATTATTAAGTATGTTAGATGGGTATTCAGGATATAATCAGATTTTTATTGCCGAAGAGGATATTTCGAAGACAGTTTTTCGATGTCCTGGTGCAATAGGTACTTATGAATGGGTAATGATGCCCTTTGGCTTGAAAAATGCTGGAGCAACTTATCAAAGGGCCATGAATTCAATTTTCCATGATTTAATAGGAAATTTTATGCAAGTTTATATTGATGATGTTGTGGTTAAGTCTGAATCAAAAGACTTGCATTTGAATCATTTAAGACAAGCTTTCGAGAAAATGAGAAAGCATGGGTTTGAAAATGAATCCTATTAAATGTGCTTTTGGTGTATCTGCAGGCAATTTCTTAGGCTTTCTTGTGCATAAGAAAGGTGTTGAGATTGACAAGAATAAGGCTAAAGCTATTCTCGAAGCATCTCCACCTACAACCAAGAAACAGTTACAGTCTTTTCTGGGGAAAAGTTAATTTCCTTCGAAGATTCATTTCGAATTTATCAGGAAAGACAAGAGTATTTTTCCCTTTGTTGAAATTGAAGAAAGAAGAAAACTTCAAATGGGAAGATGAACACCAACAAGTTTTTGAGGAAATCAAGAAATATTTGACAACTCCTCCGATTATGACTCCTCCTTTGCCAGGAAGACCTTTAAAGTTGTATATTTCTGCTTCAGAAGCCACAATAGGAAGTATGTTGGCTCAAGAGGACAAAAATGGTGTTGAAAGAGCTATTTACTACCTGAGTAGAGTCCTTAATGATGCAGAAACTAGATATTGTGCTATAGAAAAGTTGTGTTTATGTTTGTACTTTTCATGCACTAAACTTAAATATTATGTGAAACCCCATGATGTATTTGTGATTTCACATTTCGATGTAATAAAGCACATGTTGTTAAAACCTATATTGCATAGTAGAGTTGGAAAATGGGCTTTAGCTTTAACTGAATTTTCACTAAAGTTTGTTCCATTAAAAGAAATGAAAGGACAAGTAGTTGCAGATTTCTTAGTTGATCATCCTCCTATTCCAATTGAGGAATCAACATTTGTAGGGTTGGACCCTTGGAAATTATATTTTGACGGATCCAAACATAAGAATGGAGCAGGGATTGGAATTTTACTAATTTCACCCAAAGGGTTTCCAACTCGAATGATGTTTGAAATTAAACATCACTGTTCAAATAATGCAGTAGAGTATGAAGCTCTTATTGCTGGTCTCAAAATTTTAGTTTCTATGAATTTGAGAAACGTTCATATTAGAGGAGATTCTCAATTAGTTATTAAACAAATAACTAAAGAGTATAAATGTTTAGATCCAAAATTGGCTAAATACTTGGTTCAAGCCAATAGACTTTTGGAAATGTTTGATGAAGTGAAGATTGAACATATTCCAAGGGGTCAAAATTTCGAAGCCAATGAATTGGCTCAAATAGCTTCTGGATATAGAATTTCTATTGGAACTCTTAGGAAAATTAGTGATATTCAAAGAAGGTTCCCAATGAAAGGATTCGATATCCATAATATAAATCTCTTAGAACAGAATGATTGGAGAAGTGAAATTATAAGTCTTATCCAAAATCCTTCCTTGGTAATAAGAAACATTTGAAATACAAAATACTGAATTATTGTATTTTAGGAGAAGAACTTTACAAAAAGGCAATTGATGGGAATTTACTTCGATGTTTGGGAGAAACTGAAGCTTACTTAGCTTTAGTAGAAGTTCATGAAGGAGCTTGTGGTGCTCACCAAGCAGGAAAGAAAATGGAATGGATTTTGAAAAGAAAATTATTCTTTTGGCCTTCTATGGCCAAAGATTGTCATAATTTTGCAAAGTCTTGTGAAGAATGTCAAAAGCATGGAAATGTACAACAAGTTCCAACAAGTGAATTGCATTCAATCATAAAGCCTTGGCCTTTTCGAGGATGGGCTTTAGATTTAATTGGAATGATACATCCAGCTTCTCGAGAAACCACAAGTTTATTTTAGTTGGAGTTGATTATTTTACCAAATGGGTAGAAGTAATTCCTCTAAAAGAAGTTACTCAAGAAGATATCATTCGTTTTATTGAAGAAAACATTATATTTCGGTTTGGCTTACCAGAAACCATTACTACAGATCAAGGAACAATGTTTACTGGGAGAAAAATGGTTAGGTTTGCTGAATCAAAAGGAATAAAATTACTTTCTTATACTCCTTATTATGCACAAGCCAATGGTCAAGTTGAAGCAGTTAATAAAACTATTATTGCTTTGATCAAAAGAAATATTGGACAACGTCCTAGAAATTGGCATGAGACATTAAATCAAATTCTTTGGGCTTATAGAAATTCTCCAAGAGAGGCAACTCGAACTACTCCTTATAAATTGGTATATGGTCATGATGTTGTGTTACCAGTTGAGGTGAATTTACAATCATTAAGAGTTCAAAAACAATATGAGTTACCTTCTCAAGATTATTGGAATTTGATGTTTGATGAATTAAATCAACTTGATAAAGAAAGGTTGGTTGCTCTTGAAAATATAATTAGACAAAAAGAGCAAATTACTCGTTGTTATAATAGAAGAGTTAAGAAAAAAGAATTCCAAATTGGTGATTATGTTTGGAAGTTGATTCTACCAATTGATGAAAAGTCTAAGAAGTTTGGTAAATGGTCACCTAATTGGGAAGGACCTTTCGAAATTGAAAAAATGTTTTCCAGTAATGCGTATTCAATTCGAGAATTAGTTGGTGATTTGCGCATAATGTCAATAAACGGAAAATACTTAAAGGAATATAAGCCAAACTTGCAAGAAATTAAAATTGTGCATAAAGGGTAATGAATTGTTCAAGTGATCAAAGGAATACCAAAGGTTGTTCCAAAAATATCTCTTTCTGCAAATAAAGACTATTTTGGGGGGGCATCTGTTGGGATTCGAATTTCACTTAGTTCGAATTTCAATAATTTGAATGTCATTTATACTTTTCGAGTTTTCAGAAAGCTTACAAGTTTCATAATTCGAGTTTCCAGAAAGCTTACAAGTTCCAGAATTCGAGTTTGAGAAGTGAATCTCATAACTTAGAAATTTGTTAAAGTTAACATTAAAAAGGAACTTCAGAAACTCGAAATAAGAGACAATGGAACTTCGAGGAATCGAAGTCATAAGGCTTCTGGAAAATCGAAGTCAAGAGATTTTCTAGAAAATCGAAGTCAGAAGATATTCTGGAATATCAAAGTTATAAGACTTCTGGACAATCGAAGAAAGGACTCTGAAAATCAAAAGCGGAAAGCAGACTTCAAGAAACCAACAGAAAAAGCTAAGTGTCAAAGATGAAGAGTTTTCGAATATATGAAGTCAGAATTCCAGAAAGCAGATTTCGAGAAATCGGAGAGGAGATTTCGAGAAACCAGAAAGGAGATTTCGAGAAACCAGAAAGGAGATTTCGAGAAATCAGAAAGAAGGATTTTGAAAAGACAGAAGACACCAGAAAAACAGTTAGTGGATGTTATAGAAGACAAAGACAGGTGTCATTAAGTTAGTGGTTGATTTCAAAGATTGTAAACCGTTTTCTGGATAGCAAAAAACGTGTCAAGCATCTACGCTGCCAACACATAAGGTTGTTGATGTGTCAAACATGCATTAGTTAGCCGTTAGGATTAGGAATCTATAAATAGTAGAACCCACCATGTAATAAGGGTTGGCAAATCACTCATACTCATACTCTCTGAAACACCTTATACGTCCGATCACACTGCGACAAACAGGTTACTAAGAGAAGCAAGTATGTGATAAAACCCATCCATCTTTATCTTAATGCATATTGTTCTTACAATTCGTTTTCTTTTCTTTGTTTACATTCTGCAATTTACTTTCTGCAATTCTTCTTTGCTTTACATTTGTTTGAGACTTTCATTGACTTCTCTGAAAAGTTACAAATATCTTGAAACTTGATAAATTTCTGAATCAAGTAGTTTTTACTTTTGATAAAAGATAAGTTTTTGATAGAATTCTGAATCAATCTTTGGAGAACTTATCACTTCTGGATTTAGAAAACCATAACAATTGATTTGGTGAAATTTTGTACCAATCAACCAAATTTTCCAGAAAACTTAACTTTTGAAAATCTAAACACCATAAACCTACTTTTTTAAAAGAGCCCCGTAAGAGGATTTGATTCTAATCCCCAGATTGCTCGTAAAATCAAAGTGTTAAAATTCATTCTTTTCGAATCTGAATTTTTCACCACAAACAACTTTATTTGGTAGGCCCCGTAAGTCAAGTTGAGGAGAAGAGAACTGCTCAAGGACAAGTAGATACTTTGACAATTGAGTTACAAGAGAAAAGTTACAATTTTATTTTTCCCAGTTAAGAAAATGCATGTTAAATGCCTTATATTGGACAAACTATGTATTTAGAAAAACTTTTTCATTGTTTAAAAAAAATTTTACAACTATTTACGGGGAAAAGAAGATTAGAGTCACAATATGGGATGACTATGTTACACTATTTCAAAATCAAATGAAAGACAACATGTCTAAAGATTCTAAAGTCAATGTAGCAATTGTTACGTCAACCATAATTAAAGATTTCGAGGTACTAATATTAGACTATTATTTTTATTAAAATATTCATTTCAATTTTAATTTTTCCTTCCTACAATTATGTCAAAAAAATTTCAGGTGAGTTATCTATTTCCACATCAAGGTCAACCAAAATTTATGTCAACATAGACATGCCAGAAGCTAATGAGCTTATACAATCATTCAAGTAAAGATTTTTAAATATTACACATCATGCTAATATTTGGAATAATTATTTTGCACCCAAATTTTAAATTGTTATATTATTATAGGGATTCAAGTCATTCACATCTGTTGGAAAATTTTAATATAACAAATTCTCTGATCCTCCCTAAATTGGATAAAATGAAGGCTATTGCTGAAATTTTGGGCTTGGCAACATCAAACAGTAATATGGTACTTTGATTTTTTTTTTTAATTTAGATATTCATAATTGATCACAAAAACAAGGGTACTTGCTTAATTAATTTTCTTTTACAATACAGAATGTTGTATATAGTTGCGTTGCAACTATAATGACATCTTCCTTAAAAACAGTTGGTATTATAATTGTTGCCCAAATTGCAAAAAAAAGGTTACCTTGGCACCTACAAATTTCATTTTCCAACATTGTAACCAGAATAATGACTACCCAATGCAACGCCCTAATTTCTAAATTCAAGACTTAGTCCGTTGGAAACTAAATCCTAAATTTTCGAAACCAAAACGCGCGATTCAGGATATCAAACGTCACAATTCGATAAGTAACCAACGAAAACTTATACAATTTGTGGACAACATAAACATTATATACATAACCACTACTATAAAATATATGCATCAGGCCCGAAGGCTACAAACTGAACAGCTCTAACAAGAAAAACAAGCTATACATAATATCCTATACAATCTAAAAGGTAAAAACATGAAGACCTGAACAGCTCCTGCTCTAATCTCACTGATTTCTACCAGGAGGTACCTGCACACGTAGATTATATCCACAAAACGCGTGGTGAGACTAATGTCTCAGTGAAATATAACCATGCATATGCAATTAAGAGGCAAAGCAATTTCTAATCAACATGCATCTATAGTCAATATGCATCAATAGTCAAGATACCTCAATGAACAATATCATAGCTGAATAAAAGAAAAAACACTGAATATGCAACTCACTTCTTTACTCAGCAGGCATAATATTCTCACTTAAACTGGAGTTAGAATTGAGCTTAGACTACGGGAAACGTCTTTCCCGGGGACGTATCCCACCCATTACTGGACCGAAGTCAAATTTCACATAATTAATCAATTTTCTTAACTCACAGCACAAGGCCGACTTATTTAACTCACGGTTGAAACCGGCATACATGAATCAACTACCAAAACTAAAATTAAAAGCATTTCGATAGTTTCGTAACTTTCGAAAGTTCGTAAATTTCACAATTTCGACATTCGAAGGTTTTTCAAACCAATCCCAACATTAATTACTCAATTCCAATGAAACCTCACAATTTCAATCAAAACAACCATATAGAAAGGGAATTAAAGGGTAGGGTTCATACATTGAGCATTTCGACAATTTCGTAAATCTCGCTAGTTTCGTAAATCTCGCTACCCTAAGGTTTTCAATGAAAAATCTAACAACAATCGTTCAATCTCACACAACCATCACTAATCTAACCACAATAATCATATAGAAATGGGAATTAGAGAGTAGGGTTCATACATTGGGGAAAATAAAAAATCAAAGGGGAATGTGTGTGTGTGAGTTATACTCACCAATTCTTGAAATTCAAAGGAGGAATTGATGAGTAGAACGTTCCTTTGATGATTCCTAGCTTCGATTCCCTTTATCAACCTCAAAACCCCACTTTCTCTCACTAAAATTCACTCTCTATCTAGGTCGAAGGGGAGAAGAAGAACAAATGAAATTCTGATTTTTTTGCATGTCCCGACTTATATACTTAAGTGACTGTAATCAATTACAAGCCCATTGTAATCGATTACTAGCGGCAAAATTACACTAAAAACCCTTTGGGTAATCGATTACAACTCCTTGTAATCGATTACCACACACCCAGATTTCCTGGTAATTGTTAGAACCACAGGAAACACTAGAAGGGGGATTGAATAGTGTTTTAAACTTTCATAAATAATTTTGGAAATCTTTGATAAAACAATCGTATGAAACGATTAAAGTACAAAACAAATCTTAAGATCAGAGTTAGTTTCAAAACATGCGGAAGATAAGAGAGATAAAGATAGAAAATCTTTCTCTTAAACTTAAGATTGTTTTGATCGAAAGGCTTCTCAAAATATCTTCTGAAGATTGTTACACAGAGTATCTTAAGCACAGTTTCTAAAGTACTTCAGCAAACCGAAGACTGTCTGAAGTCTAATTCTGATTTCTGAACTGAGTTCATTTCAGACTCACTTGAGACACTTACTTTAGAAGTTATTCAAGGTACATTCTCTGTAATATCTCAAACGATATGAGAGAGACTTGAGGTTTAATTATCTTTGAAGAATATGTTTGTTTGAAATTGTTTTGTTATGGTGAATCTGAAAATACTTTTCAAACCCCAAAGTAAATGCAAAACTGAGAGTAAAAGAGATTAAGGGAAGGAAAACTGAGACACAAAATTTATCATGGTTCACTCACATCACCGTGACTTACATCCAGTCCCAGTGGCAAACCACCACTGGATTTTCACTATCTGAAACCACAGATACAAGTATTCTTTCTTCACCAAGCCTCTCCAGGCACACAAGTATTCTTTCTTCCACCAAGCCTCTCCAGGCTCTCAGACACATAAAGTGTTTACAAATTATAATCAAGTTTAAGTTTCCATGAAACATAAACTTAATTTCTTCCTGTACTAGAGGTTAACTGAGTACTACTCAGGATACAATATATGAATCTAAGTACAAGGGTAAGACAGAGACACAAGTGTTTATCTTAAGTACAATCTCGTCTCTAATAAGTGAGGTACTTCTCCCTCAACTAAATTGGCCTAAATGAGATATGAAATTAAGCTCCAGCCTCATTCTCCAACCATTGGTTCCATGGGTTACATTCTCACCCGTAACATTGGAATACCAAGGTATCTTTAAAGCTTCAAATCGTACCTAGTTTGATAGTCATTTGCTCAGCGTGGTTGTCTTCAGACCAACAACCAACTTAATTAATCTAACAGATCAACTGAACAACATGGCTAACTGACCAGCTAGTCAGTAGCCTGATTGATTCAGCAAAGATCAACTTGATCCACTCTGATCAATTCTTGTTGACATATTGGTGATCCACCTTAGCTCAAGTCAACCCATGTTAACCATTTGGCACTCAGCCTAGTTAACTCTGTTTGATCAACTGGATTACTAACCAGCAGGTTAGCAGCAACTTGATTGATCCTTTCGATCAACTTACTTACTAACCAACGGGTTAGCAGTAAATTGATTGAACCTTTTGATCAACATCTTCAAATTCTTTCTTAAGGCTATTTATATGTTCTTCTTGAATATAGCCATTGAAGATGATTCATAATACCGTTGAGCTGATGATGATGTGGCTCATATAGCCGTTGTGTAATTGCTTCTCAAACGGTTGCTTCTCCTTAAGCAAATAGGTGTACAGACGATCCCGTTCTGACACTTGTTATGTGCTTCTTTGTGAGAGATGTTCTTGATATTATTCTGCGTATTCTCTCTCTTGAATTTCTTCTGCTTTTGCTTTCTCCTTAACTTTCTTCTGCTTCTTTTTGGATTGTATAAATGAGGAAATATCCGTTGAAATACTATAGTTTAGAGATAGCATTTAATCCTCTTTAATCCGTTGTGAGACGCACTTCTGAGGGCTCTGACATGTCTGACATAGTATAAGCGTAGGTGCTGCTATAAGCTGCCACCGTTGTTGCTGCGAATGCTGCGTTGCAGAGATTTCCTCAGTGATGTATGAAATTCAAAAGCACCAGGAAAGGTCTCTGTGTTTATTTCCATAAATATGCTTGAGAAGGAAACGTGTAGCAGAGAATGACTTTTTCTCAGCAATCTTCAGAGAGCAAAAGTCTTCATATTCTTTAGTAAGTAGTGCCACGTCGGATTTCAGAAGGCCTCAATACTTCAGACGGATTGAGACTTGAGACAGATTGAAACTTCAGACAGCTTCACCACTTCAGACGGGTTGATGCTTCAGACAGCTTCAATACTTCAGACGGGTTGCGTTCTTCAGACAACTTCAATCCTTCAGACTGGTTGAAACTTCAGAAGGCTTCTTCCTTATGATAAGAGGATTGTAGCTTCATTATTCTTTGTATCTTCTTCTTCTTGTTGTTCTTCTTCTTCTTGTATCTTCTTCTTCTTCTACTTGTATCTCCTTCTTCTTCTTCTTGTATCTTCTTCTTCTTCTTCTTCTTCTTCTTCTTATTGTATCTTCTCCTTCTTCTTCTTCTTGTATCTTCTTCTTCTGAAGTAAAGATGTTGAATTGTATGTACTTTATTCAACCATCTTTCTTGCTTGCTTTTGTTTAGTCTTCTAACCCATTCTGGACATTGGCAGGCGTACATGCAGTAGGTCTGCGTACACAAATCCTTTTGTTGCAGGCGTAGCAGGCGTTGCAGAAAGTCTTTGTAGTATTTCCTTATTTATGCAAGACTTCGATCGAGGTAGAAAAGCATGTCTAGCTTTATCTACTGAGATGAGTGTACTCCATTTGATGGAGTGTGCTTTACGCTTTGCAACGTCTCCAAGAGATCATTTCTTGATTCTGACATCTTCATCTTTCAGTCTCAAGAATGCTTTAGATCATCTTCATTTCTTCAGAAGATAGTTGTACTTCAGATAGATGCATCTTTGAGTCTTTAATTCTTTAAGACTTCGATTCTTCATATAGTCTTCAGGTCTTCAACTTGGTTATGGATTACTCTTCTTTGGATTCTGCATTTTGTTCTTCTGATCCTGATCTTCTGAATGCGATTTTGATTATCTTCTTCTTCAGATAAATATTCTGACCTGAAACACAATCACCAAACAAATACCTTTCTCAGTAGAATCTGTTTATGTAATCTTATTAAGAGGTTATACAAACTTAATCGTTAATATAATCTTATTTGTTAATTATTAATATAATCTTATTTGTTAATCATTAATATAATCTTATTTGTTAATCATTAAAACTTAAGGATGTTAAGTCTTATAGTCATGTTTCAATACTTAAACTGATTTATAGACTTCACAATCTCCCCCTTTTTAATGATGACAAATAAATTATATATTACTGACAAAATGTGTATAAAAAGAAACGAGAGATAATAAACAAAATATTTAATTGAATTACTCCCCCTATCTATATTACTCCCCCTGAGACAAGCATTTGATTCTTTTAGTTATCTTCTGAAACAATTAAGTCTTTAATCAATTCCAATTGTTAAATCTTTATTAACCAACTGTTACAAGTTTATTGTTAATATTTTAGATAAACGATTGTTAAATTTTACTTGTTAAGATTTTAGATACCTACTGTTATTAGAACATTAAAAAATTTTCTATGCCAATTATTGGTTAAGTCTTTTAGATATCTTCTCTATACCAAATGTTAAATTATTATTATTAATATTTTAGATACTGATTGTTAAATCTTTACTGTTAATATTTTAGATACCTATTGTTAAGACTTATTGTTATTCTTACTTAAGTTTCCTATATATAAACCCTTTTATATACCTATTGTTAATATTTTAGATACCTTCTTTTTAGCATTTTGTTAGTTTATATTTCTCCCCCTTTTGTCATTGATTAAAAAGGTTTGGTGATAACTTGCATTAAAAACAATAAAGTCTTAAGTTAGTTGTTATAAAGACTGGTAAAAAAAAGATAAGCAAAAAAATAGTAGATTGAGACGAAAGAGAAACCAAACATCTAGACTGAAAAAGGAAAAACGTCAAACGTTGGAAACAGAAAGGCAAACGTTGGACACACAAGCTGACATGAGATGTTTTTACAGAGGTTGATTAAAGGATCTTTTCTCCTCTTGACTTCTTTAAACACCCAGATCACCTGTAAGATTGAACACAGTTCTCCTTATCTTCTGTAACTTAGTACGAAGCTGAGCGTTCTCCATCCTTAGTCTTTGAATCTCAGGAAAGTCATCGGTTTCCTCTGTGTTCCGATGATTTACCTTAAGAAGACCAGGATGTCTATGATCGTACAGGTGGCTAATGAACACATTGTTTACCATAAGAATCTTCATGATCACAGTATTGTAAGGTAGGATAGTAGAATCTCCCAGTTTTCTTCTTGCCATATCGAAAAGAATGATCCACGGAAGATTAATCTTCTTCTTTAGCAGAAGATTGATAACACAAAACCTCTCCATCTCAAGGTTATGGTTATCATTAACACGTGGGATCACACAATATTTCAGAATATTGAAGAGAACTTTGGGAATGACTTTCATTCCTCGCCTATTGAAGATTAGATGGTTAAATTGTTCCTCAACTAGATCTTTCCAAGCTGTTGAGAACAATTCTCCTTCAGCTTTTACTCCTAGAGCTTTCTCAAGGATATTGGTAGTTACAACCACGTTTTGATTCATTACTTGGGCTTTGAGGCAGGTCTCTTCTTTTGAGTTTTCAAGACATAGCGTGTTCCAGAATTGGTACACATTTTCTTCATGCCATTGACTATCAATGGCTTCAAAGAAGGGTAACCATCCGGCGGCTTCGAAAAAGGCAGTTACATTATAACCAACCTTAGAGAGATTCTGAAAGTCTACAGTTTGAGTTTGAAAGATAGAGGAAGACATTTCGAGAGATGGAAATGAGAAATCTTTTGGAGGTTTCCTAGAGAGATTTGGAGGTTGAGATGAAGAGAGCAGATAGAAATTTGAGAATATATACACAAGAGCAATTAATTATGATACTGACAGTGCCTTCTTGGGAAGAGTGCATTGATTGATAGACAAGTGAAACGTTGCGACCTTTAAAGATATTAGACGTTATAGTTCCAAGAGACCCCCTTATTAAAACAACACGTCTTTTCAGAAGACAATGCATTGAATATAAGATCAGGAAAGTTTAAATTAGGTAATGGAGAGATGTTACCACATAATCCGGTTATTGTTATCTGGATGAAGCGGTGTTATCTGACATTGCTTCTTGCCTTGAAGACCTTTTCTGCATCTGAGGTCACTTGAAGTCTGTACGTCCTACTTTTGTCTTTTGCCTTTTCCGCTTCCGAGAATCTTTGAACAATCATCTTAACCTTTCTTCAAGAATTGAGATACACTTTAATGGCTTAAGTATCAGTCACCTTAGCATTCTTGACCCACAATTTCAGCAAGTCCATAAAACTTCCTGAACAGGTTCAGAGAATAGGGATGTTACTAAGTCATGATTGTCTTCTCAAGATTTGAGTTAGTTTTGGTGCATATAATGTTAACTATCTTTAACATTGATGACCCACAATTCCAGTGAGTTCATTTCGAACTTTTCTGAACAGGTTCAGACAATGGAGATGTTATCACGTTAGCAACCATTTCAGACGATGTTGTCTTCACCTTTTCTTCTATTGGCTTTCTTGAGATTGTCTTTAAAAACCTGTTTTTCTGAAACATACACAAACTAAAAATACCTTTCAGTAGCATCTGATATTTAAGTTAATCATTAAACCAATTGTCTTAAATTCCTGATTATATTTTACCAATTTAAGAAATTATTTTAGATTTTAGATTTTAGTTGAGTTCATTTAATTTATATTTTAGCTGAATTATTTAAGGGAACAAATATTAAGTTATAAGATTCATGTACAGTGTAGATAATCACACAATTTTAAGTATGTACAAATGGAAACACATATAAACAACTCAAACACATAGAAAATAATCAAAATTTTAAAATTGAAAAGAAAAATACATAAAACCAAAACAAACAACCAAAAAAAAATAGAAGGCAAAAAGTACTCAAAACATAAAGACATAAATACAGAGACTCAAGAAACAGAACATAAGTGTATCATTGGTCATCAACAGGGTTTTTCTCATTTGCATTGGCTTTCTCCTTTTGTGTTTTCAGCATCTGCAGTTCTCTTTGATAGAATCTGAGTGTTTCTTCCAGCCGTCTGATGCGTTCATTCAACTTCCTTATGTTGTATCTTCTGAAAATTTCTCTCAAATCTCCATGATTACTTAGAGAGTCAGATGACTGCATATGGTTCTGAGTTGATGACGGAGAATTGTGTTCTTCTTTTATCTCTGCTGGTATCCCCTTAGAATGTTCATATTCCTTTATAGTGAACAAGGGTGATGGCTCCTGGTCAAAGAATCTTTCAATAGGAAATCCTTTATATTGAAGGATTTTCATAATCAGTGTAGTATGGGGAAAGACTTTTACTTCTTCTAATTTTCTTCTCACCATATGATAGAGGATGATTCTTGGAAGATTTAGTCTCTTTCTTTTGAGGAGATGAATCAGCACAAATCTTTCCATGTCTAAGATGATGAATGTATCCTTCCTATTGGGGAGAACACAACATTTAATAATTGCCAGCAGAATTCTGGGAATTTCCAGTAAGTTTGAGCATACTGGTGTTTCAAGAGTTCTGCGACCAAATAACATTTGATCATGCATCTCTTTCTCTCTATCATTGATTTCCAAATCTGAAGAGAATTGTTTCCGGTTGCTTTAACATCAATAATCTCCTTTAGAACTTTGGAGTCCACCTTGATAGGTATACCCATTACAGAGGTGTTTAGACCACATGTCTCTTCCATGAACACTTCTGAATTGTTCCAGAATTCCAGAACAATCCGTTCGTTCCAGGGAGAAGATGCCTTTTCAAGATAAGGAATCCATCCTACAGCTTCGAAAAACTCAGAGATTTTGAGTTCTCCTTTGTCAAAGTCACTTAGTATTATTCCTCTTGTGGGAATGATCCTTCCATCATACTTGCATGGACTTTGAACACCTGAGATAACTAATTTTGATGCCATTGAAGTGAATTTTGAGGAATTAGAAGCAAATGTGCTATGATATTCTTCTGGTGATCTTCCAATCCTTAAATAGGCAATCAATCGTCGCTTCAATTTATGAGGAGAGCAGTTACAAGCACTGAGTAGTTTTGGAGAGGTGTGCATCGTGCCAGTTATGAGAAACCGGTTGATGATTCAATGATTCACATTGTGTCGTTTCATATTTAATAAATAAACACATACGACTCTTCATTTACTTAAATAAATGTACACATAAATTCATGCAGATAATTCTACTAAACATGTGCGACGGTTCAACCCATTCATTCAAGCAAAAATATGCAACAGAACAATTTATAAACATTAGGCAATGTACATATATAACACTTAGCATGCAATCATATATTTTAAACAATTTCAATAAAACAAATCATGCAACAGATAAGTAACTATACTTAAATTTAAAATTAAATTTAGACAGGAAGGGTGTTACCCGTTTGTGATCTATAGATAGATACACTTTCCTTTTCCAGTTACGTCCTGTGCTTTAGCCTTATGAATAATGAGTATTGGAAAATGATTTTCCTATTCTCATTATCATTCTTCAGAGTTGCTTCAGCTTGGTGAGATTTCCATCTTCTGAGGATCTACTCCTTCTGCATTTGTTAGATGCTCAACCCGAAGGTGAGCTCTGATACCAATTGTTAGAACCACAGGAAACACTAGAAGGGGGGTTGAATAGTGTTTTAAACTTTCATAAATAATTTTGGAAATCTTTGATAAAACAATCGTATGAAACAATTAAAGTACAAAACAAATCTTAAGATCAGAGTTAGTTTCAAAACATGCGGAAGATAAGAGAGATAAAGATAGAAAATCTTTCTCTTAAACTTAAGATTGTTTTGATCAAAAGGCTTCTCAATATATCTTTTGAAGATTGTTACACAGAGTATCTTAAGCATAGTTTCTAAAGTATTTCAGCAGACTGAAGACTGTCTGAAGTCTAATTCTGATTTCTGAACTGAGTTCATTTCAGACTCACTTGAGACACTTACTTTAGAAGTTATTCAAGGTACATTCTCTGTAATATCTCAAACGATATGAGAGAGACTTGAGGTTTAATTATCTTTGAAGAATTTATTTGTTTGAAATTGTTTTGTTATGGTGAATCTGAAAATACTTTTCAATCCCCAAAGTAAATGCAAAACTGAGAGTAAAAGAGATTAAGGGAAGGAAAACTGAGACACAAAATTTATCCTGGTTCACTCACATCACCGTGACTTACATCCAGTCCCAGTGGCAAACCACCACTGGATTTTCACTATCTGAAACCACAGATACAAGTATTCTTTCTTCACCAAGCCTCTCCAGGCTCACAAGTATTCTTTCTTCACCAAGCCTCTCCAGGCTCACAAGTATTCTTTCTTCATCAATCCTCTCCAGGCTCACAAGTATTCTTTCTTCACCAAGCCTCTCCAGGCTCACAAGTATTCTTTCTTCACCAAGCCTCTCCAGGCTCACAAGTATTCTTTCTTCACCAAGCCTCTCCAGGATCACAAGTATTCTTTCTTCCACCAAGCCTCTCCAGGCTCTCAGACACATAAAGTGTTTACAAATTATAATCAAGTTTAAGTTTCCATGAAATATAAACTTAATTTCTTCTTGTACTAGAGGTTAACTGAGTACTACTCAGGATACAATATATGAATCTAATTACAAGGGTAAGATAGAGACACAAGTGTTTGTCTTAAGTACAATCTCGTCTCTAATAAGTGAGGTACTTCTCCCTCAACTAAATTGGCCTAAATGAGATATGAAATTAAGCTCCAGCCTCATTCTCCAACCATTGGTTCCATGGGTTACATTCTCACCCGTAACATTGGAATACCAAGGTATCTTTAAAGCTTCAAAACCGTACCTAGTTTGATAGTCATTTGCTCAGCATGGTTGTCTTCAGACCAACAACCAACTTAATTGATCTAACAGATCAACTGAACAACATGACTAACTGACCAGCTAGTCAGTAGCCTGATTGATTCAGCAAAGATCAACTTGATCCACTCTGATCAATTCTTGTTGACATATTGGTGATCCACCTTAGCTCAAGTCAACCCATGTTAACCATTTGGCACTCAGCCTAGTTAACTCTGTTTGATCAACTGGATTACTAACCAGCAGGTTAGCAGCAACATGATTGATCCTTTCGATCAACTTACTTACTAACCAACGGGTTAGCAGTAACTTGATTGAACCTTTTGATCAACATCTTCAAATTCTTTCTTAAGGCTATTTATATGTTCTTCTTGAATATAGCCGTTGAAGATGATTCATAATACCGTCGAGCTGATGATGATGTGGCTCATATAGTCATTGTGTAATTGCTTCTCAAACGGTTGCTTCTCCTTAAGCAAATAGGTGTACAGATGATCCCGTTCTGACACTTGTTATGTGCTTCTTTGTGAGAGATGGTTCTTGATATTATTCTGCGTATTCTCTCTCTTGAATTTCTTATGCTTTTGCTTTCTCCTTCAGCTTTCTTTTGCTTTCTTTTGGATTGTATAAATGAGGAAATATCCGTTGAAATACTATCGTTTAGAGATAGAATTGAATCCTCTTTAATCCGTTGTGAGACGCGCTTCTGAGGGCTCTGACATGTCTGACATAGTATAGCGTAGGTTCTGCTATAAAGCTGACACCGTTGTTGCTGCGAATGCTGCGTTGCAGAGATTTCCTCAGTTATGTATGAAATTCAAAAGCACCAGGAAAGGTCTCTGTGTTTATTTCCATAAATATGCTTGAGAAGGAAACGTGTAGCATAGAATGACTTTTTCTCAGCAATCTTCAGAGAGCAAAGTCTTCATATTCTTCAGTAAGTAGTGCCACGTCGGATTTCAGAAGGCCTCAATACTTCAGACGGATTGAGACTTCAGACAGCTTCACCACTTTAGACGGGTTGATGCTTCAGACAGCTTCAATACTTCAGACGGGTTGCGTTCTTCAGACAACTTCAATCCTTCAGACTGGTTGAAACTTCAGAAGGCTTCTTCCTTATGATAAAAGGATTGTAGCTTCATTCTTCTTTGTATCTTCTTCTTCTTGTTGTTCTTCTTCTTCTTGTATCTTCTTCTTCTTCTTCTTCTTCTTCTTCTTCTTGTATCTTCTTCTTCTTCTTCTCCTTCTTCTTCTTGTATCTTCTTCTTCTGAGATAAAGATGTTGAATTGTATGTACTTTATTCAACCATCTTTCTTGCTTGCTTTTGTTTAGTCTTCTAACCTATTCTGGACATTGGCAGGCGTACATGCAGTAGGTCAGCGTGTAACATCCCGCTAATTAAGACTTTAATTCATAGGAATATCATAACTGAAAGTAGAATGAAGAAAAGAATAGGTACAGGAAAGCTTAAGAGGCAAAAACTAAGGTTGTAGCTTGATTTTGGTTTTAAGCCTAATGACCTTGGTGCACTAAATTGCAAATATCTAGAGTTGTAGATGTCCGATTGAGGTGATTCAACTCTCATTAGAAAGATTATTTCCGGGGCTTCAGTTTGATAGGTTATATGATAGGGCTCTGATGAAAATCGCACCTTCAAACAGACTCATTTTCGCTTAAGCGAATTTAATTCGCTTAAGCGAAAAACAGAGCCTTTTTGGGGTGCTCTCTGGAAAGAATTCGCTTAAGCGAATTTATCGGGGACGAAACCAAATTTTAGAGACTCGCTTAAGCGAATTTTTTAGCTTAAGCGAGTGGCACGTTACTGCACCACTTAAAACATGCCCCTGGACGGTTTTCAGTCAGTTTCCTCCCGTTTCTTCACATTTTTCAGAGAGAGATAGAGTGGTTCTAGTGAGAGAAAGTCCCAGCGAAGGCCAAGAACGATTTCTACTCATAAAGAACGAATCTTGCATCAATCTTTCCCTATCAAGGCACTCTTTTCCTCGTTCTTTCTCCGTTTTTTCCGACTCACAGGTGGGTGTGACTCTCACTTGTTTGTCCTGATTGTTCTCACAGCATGTTCCCCATTCTTTTTCCCCTTTTCTCTCATGGAATGATGATATATGTATGGTATGAATATAGGAAATATGAATGCATTGATAATTATTTGTATCGAATTGCCAAAACCATAGGATAGATGACTTGGATGATTATGTATGATGACTTGGATGATTATGTATGATGAACTTTGATTGGGTTATTCTAAGATCATGGGCCTTTGGCCGTCACAGCCATGGAATTATGAATTTAAGAAATCACAGTCATGGATTATGAGTTGAGATAATGAGGATGTATTATGAACCTTGAATATTTTATTATGGAATCATGGGCCTTTGGCCATCACAGTCATGAATGATGAATTAAGTTATCACAAGGCTTATAGCCATCACAGTGCCTTCGGGCTATCACAGGGTCATTGACCGTCACAGTCACAGGCCTTCGGGCAAATTATTTAAGAAAGACGGGGTAACCACATCGAACTCATGGCCAAGAGGGAGATGGGGTCCCCAACCACAGAATGAAAATTAAACATTATTTAAGACTTAATCATAGGTAGCCCTGGACGACGGTCCTTGGTTACATGGTCGAGCGCTCATCACAGTCACGTTACAGAGAAAAGACCCCGGGTGTCGGGTAATAACACCTCACAGTCATGCATTGCATCATAATCATTTATTTCCAATACGTTCAATTATGTTTAATTGTCTCCATTATGTTTCTTGAAATTAATATGAATGCTATGGTGGTTCTTGGTTGTTTTCCCCCACACTGCACACACTGGTTACGCTCACTGGGACCTAGTCTCATCCCACGATACGGAAACTATATTTCAGTTGTGCAGGATGAGTTTCCGGATCAGGACGAGTAGTAGAGGATACATGAAGTACCACAGATTAGACTTTGATTTCTTATTATCGTTATTAATGTTGCTTAGGACTACCGTAGTCTTTTGTTTCGTCGTTCCCTAGGAATTACTATGTTAATTTTAATGCATTGTATTGGAGCCTTGATGGCAACTATGTTGTATTTTTCTATGTTTTATTCATGTAATGTGGAGCTTTGGTAATGGTTGGATTACACAAGCGATTATGTTTTATTTTGATACGCGAAATTGACGAATTAATTTTATAAGTTTGGAAATAGTGCTCCCAACAAGCATTATTTCTGAATTTAGAAATTAGGACGTTACACTACGCACACAAATCCTTTTGTTACAGGTGCAGCAGGCGTTGCAGAAAGTCTTTGCAGTATTTCCTTATTTATGCAAGACTTTGATCGAGGTAGAAAAGCATGTCTAGCTTTATCTACTGAGATGAGTGTACTCCATTTGATGGAGTGTTCTTTACGCTTTGCAACGTCTCCAAGAGATCATTTCTTGATTCTGACATCTTCATCTTTCAGTCTCAAGACTGCTTTAGATCATCTTCATTTCTTCAAAAGATAGTTGTACTTCAGATAGATGCATCTTTTAGTCTTTAATTCTTTAAGTCTTCAATTCTTCATATAGTCTTCAGGTCTTCAACTTGGTTGTGGATTACTCTTCTTTGGATTCTGCATTTTGTACTTCTGATCCTGATCTTCTGAATGCGATTCTGATTATCTTCTTCTTCAGATAATTATTCTGACCTGAAACACAATCACCAAACAAATACCTTTCTCAGTAGAATCTGTTTATGTAATCTTATTAAGATGTTATACAAACTTAATCATTAATATAATCTTATTTGTTAATTATTAATATAATCTTATTTGTTAATCATTAATATAATCTTATTTGTTAATCATTAAAACTTAAGGATGTTAAGTCTTATAGTCATGTTTAAATACTTAAACTGATTTATAGACTTCACAGTAATCGATTACAACACCTTGTAATCGATTACCAAAAACTCTGCTCTCGGGTAATCGATTACATCCTGTTAGTAATCGATTACAAAAAACTCAGCCCTTAGGTAATCGATTACATAATCGATTACCAAAAATTCACCTCTCTGGTAATCGATTACAACTTGTGAATAATCGATTCCCAATAACTCAGCTCTCTGGTAATCGATTACCAGTCCACTGTAATCGATTACCAGTAACCTAAATTCCCTAAATTCACTTAAGTTAAAACCTAAAACTTGGTTTTTATAACTAGATTTTAACCCCTAATTCCCTCCACTTCCCTGTCCTTAATTACTAACACATACATCTCCGTTTTAGCCAAATCAATTATTAAAGCTTCTAATTTTGCGGGATGTTACACCCAATGACAAGGTAATAATTCTTTTTTTTCATATAATTATATTACTATGTGTTGTAGCTTTGTTAATTTTAAAAAATATTATTATATTTATTTAATTTGTTCTATGCACAATATTGTAGGTTTCGCTTGGAGCTTAGTGTCAAAGATTCTACCGATTTAACCATATTTGTTCTATTTCATGAAGTTGCCGAACAATTAGTGGGTGTGAAGATAACTGAACTTACTAACGTAATTGAAAATGTAAGCAATTATTTTAAATTTTCCTTATATGTAAATAAAATTACATTGTTTACTACCAAACAAGTTATTTGTTTATGAATTTCATACATGCAGGAAGATGCTGATGATTTGGAGTTACCTCCACAACTACTAAAAATAATAGGCTCTTCACATGTTTTCGAAGTGAAAATGAGTAGTTATTTTGAAAGACAGGGACATCAAAGTTTTACTGCAAATAAAATTTTGAAGCCAGTGGTGAAGGTTATAACTACTTAATTAAGATGTTTAATTATTTTATGACTTATAAATGAGGTGTAAAAATTTATGTGGTAAATTAATTTTTTTTTCTAGATTGAGAAGGAAGACAATGTAGAGATTTTACCAAACAAACCAACAAACACGTTGGAAATTGGTGACTCATCAAATGGATCTCTAAATATTGAAACATCAAAATCACCTCCAAAAAGAAGAAGGTTGAGGTAAGACATTTAACAATTCTTCCTACAATTTTGACGAAATAATCCAATCTTATTATTCATTTAACACCTTTTTATAGGTTGCAATCTGATGACGAAGAATCACACTCCATGGACAAAAGAGAGAACTTGAAAGATTTGGAAGAATGAAGATGTCATATTATTTTCTAATTTTTAAATGTTTCTTTAATTAAGTCAGTGTAATGAACATCTGGATATTGCTAAGCTAAATTACTTACTCATATTATATTTTTATTATCTTTTAATGTTTTTCATAATTTAAGTGATACATCATTCCCCTTATAAATAAAACAAACAACTACGTCTAATTATATTAAATTAAATATAAAACAAACTTAATCATTTACACTATATAATGACATTATCATATGGATATTGCTATGATAAATTACTTACTCAAATTATATGCTTATTACCTTTTAATGTTTTTCATGATTTACGTTATACATCATTCCCCTTATAAATAAAACAACAACTACGTCTAATTATATTAAATTAAATATAAAACAAACTAAATAATTTACATGATACAATGACATGAAGCCAAACTATCAACATTATTTATTTAAAATATTAAGTATTAATCATGGTATTTAAAAATTAAAAGTAAATAATTTTTTCAAATTAAAAGTAAATAATTATTTCAAAATAAATACCACTTAATTATGGCAGATTAAATCAAATTCTAAATAATATATTGAAAACACATGTATAATATAAAAAATCCAGAAAAGTACATTCACGATAATAAAATAAATCATGTTATTCATTCATTATAGATAAAAAAATTATTTATAAAATAAGCAAATTAATTTATAGTTCCTAATATAAATTCAAATTACGATACATACTAAATTTTACACAAATTACACTTCTAATAAGCCACAATTACCACACATCCTCAAATCAATTAATGTTTGTGTGCTTTATTACTTTTAAATATAGTTTTGTATTAAATAAATAACACATTTCTGATAAAATAGAGTAGGAACAATATAATACATTTAACTACAAACAACTAAATTTCATTTAAAAACAATTATTTTTCTCATTAAAACTTATTTACTTCAAAACAGATGTTGCATACAATAGACAACATAACATCACGAAACACAACATTACCTCAAAGGTGGACAAAATGATCATTGTAATCCGACCAACAATACCCTTCCTGAAAATAATTTATACAATTAACAAAATACTTTATTGTATGACATGGTATAATAATAATAATAAAAAAAATAAATAATAAGAAGAACAACAATAAAATAATAACAATTAAGAAGAGTACAATGATAAAGTCGTTTCATATTCATAACTGTTAATTTAAAAATATCATAATGGCTATTGTTATAATTAATACCTGTTTTTAAGAATGACAATGCATATACATAACCATTCACGTGCATAATTTGAGTTGTTTCATTTTCCTAACAACTAATTAATGTGTTAAACTACCTGTCAATACTGTAGATGCATATACTTGTAGATATATTATATGCAGGTTTTGATGATGCCAATGGAAAGAAAATGAGTTCACAAGATTGACAAAAAGAATTTGGCAAAAGAAAGAGAAAGAGCAAGGAGCAAAGGTCAATACAAGATCAAGACTAGAAGTGATGTTAGATAAGTATTAGTCTAGTTAGATAAAGTGTTAAAAGAATTCTAGACTTTGCAAGTAATTTGGCCTTTAAAATAAAGTTTATGCAAAAATGTTTTATGAACCAAAATTAAGTTCAAAATAAATATTTTGAACTGGTAATCGATTACCAGTTGGAGTGTAATCGATTACCAGCAAGCATTCAACTTCCGGAATGAAATTTTGGTTCTGGTAATCGATTACCAAAACCTGTAATCGATTACCAGAGTGCAGGAAATTCAAATTTGATATTTCAGGCACAACGGTTCGCAAAACTGAACTGTGTAATCGATTACCAAAACCTGTAATCGATTACCAGTGTTCTGTTTTTGAAATTCTTGAAGAGACATGACTTTTAATCAAGGATTACAATGTTTCATCTTCATCCTTATATATATGTGTCTTCATTTCGAAAAAATCAGGAGATTACAATGTGAAATAACAAAAAGTGAGAAACATCTTTAAGAATCATTTTGGCCAAAACATTTGCAAATTATTAAGGATTCTTATAGGAACTTCAAGTTGTATTATCTACTCTAAAAGAGAGTTCATATTGTTCAAACAATTTCTTCTCATATTGTGTGATTAAGAGAGGGTGCCTCTCGTGGTTTGTTGGTGAAACTCAACACAAGGGAAGGGGTTCCAAGGTGTGTGAGTGTTCATCTCTTGTAAAGGGTTTTACAAGAATAGTGGAAATCTCAAGTGGGTTACTTGAGGACTGGACGTAGGCAAGTGGATTGGCCGAACCAGTATAAATCGTGTTTGCAATCTCTCTTCCCTTAACTCTACCTTACTTATTGTATTTACAATTTCATTATATTAAGCATTAACATTCATTCTTCATCTTTGAAAAGAACTTTTTAAGTATAATTAGGGAAAGATAATTCATTAATCGAAAAGATTAGATAGTCTCGAATAACTTAATTCACCCCCCCTCTTAAGTTAGTGAGGCCACTTGTCCAACAAGTGGTATCAGAGCTTGTATCTTGTTTAAGGATTAGAAGCCTCAAGATCTATAATGGCCTCATCTAGTTCCATGTTCGGTGAAGGAAGCTCTTTCAATAGACCCCCTGTATTTAATGGAGAAGGATTTCACTATTGGAAGTCTAGAATGCAAATCTTTATAGAGTCAATTGATCTAAACATTTGGGATGCTGTTGAAAATGGACCATTTATTCCTTCAATGCAACTAGGGGAAGAAGTTAAGATAACACCTAGGGATCAATGGAGTGAAGAGGATAAAAGAAAAGTTCAATATAACTTGAAGGCTAAAAATATAATCACATCTGCACTAGGAATTGATGAATATTTTAGAGTCTCTAATTGCAAAAGTGCAAAAGAAATGTGGGATACATTGGAAGTAACACATGAGGGTACAAGTGATGTTAAAAGATCTAGAATAAACACCCTTACTCATGAATATGAATTATTTAGGATGAACCAAAGTGAAAGCATTCATGACATGCAAAAGAGATTTACGCATATAGTTAATCATCTTGCATCTTTAGGAAAAGTCTTTCCTAATGAAGATCTTATTAACAAAATTTTGAGATGTTTGAGTAGGCAATGGCAACCAAAAGTGACAGCAATTGCAGAATCAAAGGATCTTACAACAATGTCTCTTGCTTCACTGTTTGGGAAACTTCAAGAGCATGAATTGGAACTATTGAGACTCAATCAAAATGAAGAAAATGACAAAAATAAGAAAAGCATTGCACTTAAAGCATCATCACTTGTCTATGAAGAATATGACAACGAAGACATCATTGAGGAAGAAGATTTAGATGATGACGAAGAATTTGATCTCTTTGTAAAAATGTTCAACAAATTCCTAAGGAATAGAAGAAATCAAAAGAGATCTACATTCAACACAAAGATGAAAGGAGAAGATTCCTCCTCAACCCCAAGGTGCTTTGAATGCAATCAACCAGGACACTTAAAACTAGACTGTCCAATCTACAAGAAGAGAATGGAAAAATCAAACAAGAAGACATTCAAAGATAAGAAAGCAAAGAAAGCCTACATCACATGGGATGATAATGACAAAAGCTCCAGTGACTCAGAGAATGAAACAGTTAACTTGGGATTTATGGCTAGAAACTACGATAGTGAAGAAGAGGTAACATCTTCTAACAATGATGCATCTATCTCATTTGATGAATTACAAGAAGCATTTAATGATTTACATAAAGAATCATTTAAGTTAGCAAAACTAGTTTCATCATATAAGAAAACTACTACAAAACTTGAAAAAGAAATTTCTAAATTAAATGAAGATTTGGAAAATCTTAAAAATGAACTTAAAGTAGTAAATTCTGAAAATGAAAATTTATGTTTCATTATTGATTTAGAAAAGATTAAGCAAACTCATCCATGCACATCATGTCTAGAACATCAAGAGGAAATTAAAAAGTTAAATACTATTCTTTCAAAATTCACTTATGGCAAAAATAATTTGGATGTCATCTTAGGAAACCAAAGATGTGTCTTTGATAAAGCTGGATTAGGATATGATCCTTCAAAGCAACAAAAGCTTTACAAAAATTTCTTTGTCTCATATACCATGTCTACTAGTCCATTTATTAAATGTAACTATTGTGGTAGAAAGGGACATAGTGCATATACTTGTAATATAAGAAAGAATGGTGTTCAAAATGGACACATGATTTGGGTTCCAAAAAGCACCTTACCCAAAACTAACATTCAAGGACCCAAGATGATATGGGTACCAAAAATTAAGAATTGTATTGTAGGTGTGCTTGATGGCAAGGCATTCTCAATGGTAACTTAATAGTGGATGCTCCAAGCACATGAAGGGAGATACTTCAAAATTTATCAACATTACTCCCAAAAACAATGAACATGTCATTTATGGAGACAACAACAAAGAAATCAACATGGATTTTTCGAGAGAGTAGAAGACTTTAAAGAGATCATCCTCTTGACAACATCATTGGAGAATTTTCAAAAGGGGTAACAACTAGACTCTCTCTTGAAGATATATATGGCTTTTGTTTATAAAATTGAAATAAAAATATTGATGAAGCCTTAAAAGATAAACATTGGATTATTGCTATGAAAGAAAAATTAAATCAATTTGAAAAGAAATCATGTATGGAAACTAGTTGATAGACCAAGTGATCATTCAAACTATAGGATCTAAATGGTTATTTGGAAATAAATTAGAAGAGAGTTGGGAATCTTAGATTTCTCTAAATTAAAAGATACACTATTTGGCTAATACTTTACTACTTATGGATATATATTGTTTAGTATATATTTGATGCTCTTGGATTCTTTTTGATGATGCCAAAGGGGGAGAGAAAGGGAAAGGAGAAAAAGGAAAAAAACTATATGTTTATTTGCGAGAGAAAAGGAAAGGAAAAGAATATGAAATTGAAATTTTATTTTATCCCCAAATAATTCTAAAAAGACAAATACTAAGGGGGAGACAAAAGGGGAAATGATTGAAATATGTATACTTGAAACTATTTTTCTTTCTTCCCTTAAAGATGGTTGTCATCATCAAAAAGGGGGAGATTGTAGATGCATATACTTGTAGATATATTATATGCAGGTTTTGATGATGCCAATGGAAAGAAAATGAGTTCACAAGATTGACAAAAAGAATTTGGCAAAAGAAAGAGAAAGAGCAAGGAGCAAAGGTCAATACAAGATCAAGACTAGAAGTGATGTTAGATAAGTATTAGTCTAGTTAGATAAAGTGTTAAAAGAATTCTAGACTTTGCAAGTAATTTGGCCTTTAAAATAAAGTTTATGCAAAAATGTTTTATGAACCAAAATTAAGTTCAAAATAAATATTTTGAACTGGTAATCGATTACCAGTTGGAGTGTAATCGATTACCAGCAAGCATTCAACTTCTGGAATGAAATTTTGGTTCTGGTAATCGATTACCAAAACCTGTAATCGATTACCAGAGTGCAGGAAATTCAAATTTGATATTTCAGGCACAACGGTTCGCAAAACTGAACTGTGTAATCGATTACCAAAACCTGTAATCGATTACCAGTGTTCTGTTTTTGAAATTCTTGAAGAGACATGACTTTTAATCAAGGATTACAATGTTTCATCTTCATCCTTATATATATGTGTCTTCATTTCGAAAAAATCAGGAGATTACAATGTGAAATAACAAAAAGTGAGAAACATCTTTAAGAATCATTTTGGCCAAAACATTTGCAAATTATTAAGGATTCTTATAGGAACTTCAAGTTGTATTATCTACTCTAAAAGAGAGTTCATATTGTTCAAACAATTTCTTCTCATATTGTGTGATTAAGAGAGGGTGCCTCTCGTGGTTTGTTGGTGAAACTCAACACAAGGGAAGGGGTTCCAAGGTGTGTGAGTGTTCATCTCTTGTAAAGGGTCTTACAAGAATAGTGGAAATCTCAAGTGGGTTACTTGAGGACTGGACGTAGGCAAGTGGATTGGCCGAACCAGTATAAATCGTGTTTGCAATCTCTCTTCCCTTAACTCTACCTTACTTATTGTATTTACAATTTCATTATATTAAGCATTAACATTCATTCTTCATCTTTGAAAAGAACTTTTTAAGTATAATTAGGGAAAGATAATTCATTAATCGAAAAGATTAGATAGTCTCGAATAACTTAATTCACCCCCCCTCTTAAGTTAGTGAGGCCACTTGTCCAACACATACAATAATGTGTGCCTTCAAGTATACAATAATGTGTGCCTTCAAGTAGCATAAATGCATATACATATCAGGTACTATTTTTTTGACAAATAAATCCTAAGTGATGTTCTCCTCTTGCACACTACATATCCCTCTAACTCAATTCACTCCTAATATCTTCTAAATACTCAATAGTTTCATATCTTTCTACTCTCATTCACAAGCATGACGTTTACCACTCAGCAACCAAGTAAAGAAACAGGTTATGTCATCTACACAAACCAAGTCCCTTCATATATTCATTTATTAATTTTAAAACACTTCTTTTCATTATGTACTCAAAACAGTTGCCAATGTACGTATACATGAAAGTCCAACTCTTGCAGAAATTCAACAACAAATCATACTTAAGTCAGAAAGAATTGTTTGCTTTGATGGGAAAACACGGTCCTTTTGTGGACTCATTCTTCATTCTCACACCTCCAATCAAAATACAGGTAATATTTGTGTTATCATGTACTCAATAATTTTTTAAAATAAAAACAATTTTTAAAATCAAACTTTATGCTGACTACATTTATTTCTTTAAATTTTTCAAGAATCATAAATCTATCACATTCATCACAACACATGGAAAATTCACACAAAAGGATGACCGGTGAAACAAATACTTCTCCAATTATGTCAACAGAGATAGATCAAGTTGGTTAGTACACACGTAATTAATACAATACTTTACACCGGTTCCATTTTCTAAGTATCATTTACAAATAAAATATATGCAATTAGGTCAAAATTAAACCATACTTACTTTAAAACGCTAAATATTATCTTCCAATGTGTCAATAGTTTTATGTCCTCAATTTCAATGTCCATAATCATTCTTGGTCAAATCTGCATATAAGGTGACAATGTTAAATTACGTCATTCATTTACTACAACCTTAGTACAAATACATAATTTACATTATGAAATAACAAAAGATAAAATATTTTTAAACAATTACTCGGAGATGTTTGATGCATAAATTTCATTTATTTATTTTAAATGTAATTATCATTAACCATATTTTATTCCTGCAGAAATCATTAATCAATCAAATGCACCACCACAAACAGGAAATTCTGAAAATACAATGGCAAATGAAAGAAATGGTAAGTACATCCCAAAATTCAATTTCATTCGTCTAATTTATATACTACAAATTAATTTAAAAAAGTCAACATCCTATTCAAATATAACTATATAAATTACTATCAGTATTAGTTTTTCAATTTACAATAAAAATCATTAAAATCAAAATTAACATAACCAACTTATTATCCTATGTAATAGCTTAATTTTATTAGTTATCTTATTTTCTTTATCATCTTCAAAAATTAAATGTTTTCATATTTCTAAATAAATGAATTCAAATTACTTTGATTGATTGCTTTCATCTTATGTAGCCAGCAGAACCTTATCAGATGTGATACCGACAACATATAATTGTTAAAGAAAAGGAAGAAATGAAAGAAACTTTCAAAATTCACAATTAAAACATGTCAACGGTTAGTACAAACAAACCCATCTTAACACACAATGAGTGAATTACTGACTATATTATATTTACATAATTCCAGGTATTAATCCCGATTATATGGATATTGGTCGACCAAGTTTTATATGTGAAGATTGTGGAAGCACTATGTGGTATGAAGAAAGAGCAGATAAACCACATCGACCAAAGAAGCCAAAATTTTCATTATATTGCCAACAAGGAAAAGTGAAATTACCAATCCTTCAAGAACCGCCACATATTTTGAAAAGTCTTTTATCTTATCAAGGTGGTCGTCCTGCTGTCAAGTTTAGAGAAAAAATTAGAGCATATAATTCAATTTTTGCTTTCACATCCATGGGTGCAAAAATAGATAATACAGTCAACTCATGACCAGGACCATATGTTTTCAAAATTAGTGGACAAAATTATAACAGAATTGGAGGACTCATACCCACACAAGGACAACAACCAAAGTTCTCCCAGCTCTATGTCCATGATACAGAAAATGAAGTTCAAAACAGACTTCGTTCCTTCAATAATGGAGAAATAACACAAAATATTGATGCACCATTATTCAAAGGTTGAAGGAAATGCTCGATATGCATAATACCATTGCGCAAGTATTTAGAATGGCAAGAGATAGGTTGAATGCATCTAAAACAAAAAATGTGCATATCAAGTTACTTGGTACAAGATCAAGAGAATCGCAACAATATAGTAGACCCACCGTATCTGAAATTGTTGCTCTTATTGTGGGAGATTTCGGCCAATCTGAAGGAAGAAGAGATATAATAATAGAGCATAAAACAGAAGGACTACAAAGAATATCTGAGTTGCATCCTTCATTCATGGCAATGCAATATCCATTGTTATTCCCATATGGTGACGATGGATATCACATAGACATTTGTTATTACCATAATGATGGAAAAAATAAGACAAGGCGAAACAAGTTGACAATGAGAGAATTTTATGCTTATCGACTACAACAAAGAACCATAGAAGCAAAGACTCTTATTTGTGGTGGTCGCTTATTCCAACAATATATTGTTGATGCATATACAGCAATAGAGGAAGATCGATTGCGATGGATTAGACAAAATCAAACAGTGCTACGAACTGAATTGTATAAAAATGTTTGTGATGCAGTAGTTCGTGGAGATACAATAGCTGCAGCTACCGGTAAGAGAATTGTTTTGCCTTCATCTTTCACAGGTGGTCCTCGATATATGGTCCAAAACTATCAAGATGCAATGGCCATATGTAGAAGTTTTGGTAATCCAGATATATTCATGAAATATATGCTTGATGAAATATATGCTTGATGAAATACCAGGCCAATCGGTTGATGACAGGCCAGACATTAAGACTAGAGTTTTCAAGATGAAACTTGACCAACTAATGAAACACATAGTATAAGGACAGTATTTTGGACAAATTACATCAGGTAACAATCCATTTGATTATATTATAGTTATGAAATTTAATATGAATTATTAATTACAATTCAATCTCATGTTATGAATATTAATTGTCAATTTAATTTTGTAGAAATTAATCAAACATTTCTAAATTTAATTTAACTCTTGCAGCAATATACACTATAGAGTTTCAGAAAAGAGGTCTACCCCATGCACATATTCTCTTATGGTTGCACCAACATAATAAGTACCCACCAGCAGAAGACATTAATAAAATAATCAGTGCAGAATTGCCATCTCAAACAGAAGATCCAGTTGGATTTAATGTTGTCACACAATTCATGATGCATGGCCCATGTGGAAATACACACAAAAATGCACCTTGCATGGTTGATGGATTTTGCAACAAAAATTTTCAAAAACGTTTTGCTCTGAAACAACCATAGATAATGATGGATTCCCCACCTATAGAAGGAGGGATGATGGAAGACATGTGAAAAAAGGAGATATCAAATTAGACAACCGATTTGTGGTACCATACAATCGAGATTTATTAATCTCTTTTCAAGCACATTAAAATGTGGAATGGTGCAACAAGTCCAAGGCAATAAAATATCTCTTTAAGTATCTCCATAAAGGGCCAGATAGAGCAACAATGTTAATAGAAGAAAATGTGTCGGTACACACCACTACAAATTCAACACAAATCACAGAAGTTGATGAGATCAAAACATATTTGGATTGCAGGTATGTACATCAATATACATACTTTTTTAAATATTTATGACTTATATATAGGTAAATGAATTTACATTAACGATATAAATATTATAAACATTGCACCAACTACTTGCAGGTATGTTTCGTCCTGTGAAGCATGTTGGAGAATTTTCAATTTTGATATACACTACAGAACACCATCAGTTATGAGATTAACTTTCCATTTACCAGGAGAAAACTCAATCACTCTGAGAGATTCAGAGGAATTGACAACAGTTATTACAAGGGAAGGAATTGAACAAACAATGTTTACAGAATGGATGAGAATGAATTCAATATGCTCTGAAGCACGACAATTAGCATATTCTGAATTCCCAACCAAATTTGTTTGGGACACAAAAAACAAAAAATGGAAAAAGAGGCAAGTTGGCCGATCAATTAGAAGAATCTATTATGCACATCCAACATTTGGTGAGAGATATTACTTGAGAATGTTGTTAAACATTGTTTGGGGTCCATAAAACTATGAACAAATCAGGACAATAGGCAATGTCAAGCATAATACTTTCAAAGAAGCATGTTATGCCCTTGGTCTCTTGAATGATGATAAAGAATGGAATGATAGTTTGAATGAAGCAAGCCAATAGGCAACAGGTTGTCAATTAAGAGAATTATTTGTTACAATTCTTCTTTTTGGTGAAGTAACAAATGTTAAGCAATTATGGGAAAATAATTGGCAATTATTGTCTGATGATATTCTCTACAAGAAGAGACGATTATTTCATCACTTTGGTTTACAACTCACAGATCAACAAATTCAAACATATTGCTTGATTGAAATTGAAAACATTTTTATGAAAAATGGAAAGCAGTTGTCTTATTTCAGTGGAATGCCATTACCAGATAAGACTACCATTGAAGTTGTGGATAATAGACTTATAATGAAAGAGCTTAATTACAATGTTCAGGACCTAACACTAGAACATCAAAGGTGTCACCCATTATTGAATGAGCAACAAAGAGAAATATATGACCGACTTATACATGCTGTCAGCACTAATAAATGTGGTGTATATTTTGTCTATGGCCATGGAGGCACCGGAAAAACTTTTCTCTATAGGACAATCATTGCAAAGCTCAGGGCAGAAAAAAGAATTGTACTTGTTGTTGCTTCATCAGGTAAATAACTATTATTCATCCTATGTTATCCTTCACAGAAATTAATTTCAAACTTTTCATGAAACCTTAGCAACTCCATCACCCACCACATTTGTCAATGAATAGTAGTTAATACTATCATTTATTCCAAATTGTACTCCCTTTTAAAATATTTAAAAAAATCATCCTAATTTAAATTTATTTTTAACTTTTTTTCAAATCAAACATCACTATTTAATTCCATCGTAAATTTAAACTATCTGAGTTATATCTAAAATTCTAATTATAACTATCTGCGAAATTATTTCACATATAAACAATTCATATAAATTAAATTAATTATTTTTTCTATAATTTAATCTCTCACTCAATATATTTAATTATTATTATGAATTAACTATTAAGACTATATATATATATAACACAAATAAAAATTAAAAAATTCCTTAATAAACTTAATTCATATAATATATTAAATAATAACAAAATACAACAGATAAACAAACTAAAAATTTCCATTATCAAAATTAATTTTTTAATAATTCACAACCCATTCCACTTTTTTTTATACTTTGATCCATACTTTGATCAATTGTATTCATATTGATATAGTCTTCACTTCATTAAATTAAATATCAACTTTTATATATATAATTTATCATTCATCCATCATTTAATTTATCATTCTAGGTATTGCATCATTACTACTACCTGGAGGGAGAACGGCTCACGGTAGATTTCAAATACCATTGGATATATTTGAAGATAGTACTTGCTCAATTAAGCAAAATACCCAACTTGCTGAATTGATTCAGACAGATCTCATTATTTGGGATGAGGCACCCATGACAAAAAGATTAGCTTTTGAAGCTCTTGACAGAACACTAAGAGATATTGTTGGTTACAAATGTGGATACAAATCAATGAAGCCATTTGGAGGTAAGGTTGTCCTTCTTGGAGGAGATTTCAGACAAATATTGCTTGTTATAACAAAAGGACAAAAACAAGACATAGTTCAAGCATGTATTAACAAGTCTTATTTGTGGGATCATTGCAAAATCTTTATGCTATCCAAAAGCATAAGAGTAAGTGACACCTCATCTTCTCCTGAACACAATTCATTAGCACGTGAATTTAATAGATGGGTCCTCCAACTTGGTGATGGCAAAATACCCACGGTTAGTAGAGAAGGCGAAGATTCTCCATCATGGATAAAAATACCAAACCAATATCTACTTAAGCCAACAGGTGATTCATTGAAACAAATTGTGGATAGCATATATCCAAATTTACAACACAAATTGCGAAATGAAGAATATCTCAGAGAAAGAGCAATACTCACTCCTTTGAATGACACAGTTGATGACATCAATGATTACATTATAGACATCATTGAAGGACAGACAAAAGAGTACAGAAGCTCAGATGAGATTGACAAAACAACTGATAATATCACAGAGCAAGAGCTTATGTATCCAGTAGAATTTTTAAATTCACTAAATTTCACTGGATTCCCAAACCATTACTTGAAGCTCAAAGAAGGAATGTCAATTATGCTACTTAGGAACATCAATCCCGCCTTAGGAATGTGCAATGGAACAAGACTTCTTATCTTGCATCTAGGAGATTGGATAATAGAAGCCAAAATAATTACAGGAATCAACATTGGTGCAAAAGTACTTATCCCACGAATAGTTTTGACATCAACAGATTCAAGTGGCCTTTTTTGTTAAGAAGAAAGCAATTCCCAATAAGGTTATGCTATGCAATGACAATAAACAAAAGTCAAGGACAGTCACTAAACTATGTGGGATTATACTTGCCAAAACCTGTTTTTAGTCATGGTCAATTGTATGTTGCATTGTCAAGAGTGACATCACCAAAAAGATTGAAAATTCTAATTATTGATAGTGATGAGAATTATGCAGAATACACTAAAAATATAGTTTACCATGAGGTTTTTAATGGTCTTCCTCAATGTAATTACATTTGATCAAATACTATTAATCATTATGTTTCTTTTCATAATTTTATAATTAAAATTATTATTTTTATTTACATTTCAATAGGTATTATTAACTATTTCATTAATTATGTCTTTTCATTGACTATCACTTCCTGTCATAACACTACAAATATTAAAACACAAAAAATATGTTAAAAACCGTTATACTATTTTTTACATTTATAAAATTTAGTCTCAAAAGAATCATTTTTAATAGTAAAATTCAGGGTGAGGGGGTGTTGCCAAGTTCAAGCTAGGGAAAGCCTCCGGACAGTCTCAAAACAACTTTAAAATAATAATTATATTTAATATACATACAAACCATGTAATCAATGATTTTATTATTTATTATTAATTATTATTTTAAATTTCATTTTAATATGTAATATTAATTATTCCCTTTAATAAGTTCTACAATTTCAAAAAAAAAATATTTTTAAAGGCGAACCTAATTAAACTAAATAACGTATCAAACATACCATCAATTAAATAATTAAACAATTTCAATATCTTCCATACACACAAAACCACATAATTTATTGAATAACAAATAACACACTCATTTCTTTATCAGTTTATCTTCATTGCTTTGTTATATTAGCACTATGTGACACAATACAGTAAGTCTACCTAAATTTATTACCACTCCTCATTTTTTTATATTATTATTTTAATATTTAATAATTTAACTCTACATTAAATTACACTTCTCATTCTTCGATATTATGAAAGTATAAAATCCCATGGACATTACGTTTTACTTTTAAAAAAAAAAAACCAACGTATTTATATAATATAATACCACGTTCTTACATTTTCCATATAAATTCAAAAATAAATTATTAATTACTTAGTTTTTAAGATCAAATTTAGATAATATTATACATATGCTTTGTATATTTTTTTTAGTTAAAATTAAATTATACAATCGATACCTACCAACACATTACTCCACACTATAAGCCTAAAAGAAGAAGATTGCAACTTTCTCATGCACTGGGCCAAATTACGAGCTGCCCATAGAATGACAGTGTTAAAGATATAACAAAAACCATGTCATTAAAGACACATTATGGCCCAAAAGTTTTAAATAGAAAGGGGCATATGTTTCTAAACATAAAGATAAAACAGTACGTTAAACTATCATTTCTTTTCCTTCTATCAAATAGCTCAAAATTTAGCTAAATTTGTAACGCCCTAATTTCTAAATTCAAGACTTAGTCCGTTGGAAACTAAATCCTAAATTTTTGAAACCAAAAAACGCGATTCCGGATATTAAACATCATAATTCGATAAGTAACCAACGAAAACTTATACAATTTGTGGATAACTTAAACATTATATACATAACCACTACTATAAAATATATGCATCAGGCCCGAAGGCTACAAACTGAACAGCTTTAATAAGAAAAACAAGTTATACATAATATCCTATACAATCCAAAAGGTAAAAACATCAAGACGTGAACAGCTCCTGCTTTAATCTCACTGATTTCTACCAGGAGGTACCTGCACACCTAGATTATATCCACAAAACGCGTGGTGAGATTAATGTCTCGGTGAAATATAACCATGCATATGCAATTAAGAGGCAAAGCAATTTCTAATCAACATGCATCTATAGTCAATATGCATCAATAGTCAAGATACCTCAATGAACAATATCATAACTGAATAAAAGAAAAACACTGAATATGCAACTCACTGCTGTACTCAGCAGGCATAATATTCTCACTTAAACTGGAGTTAGAACTGAGCTCAGACTACGGGAAACGTCTTTCCCGGGGACGTATCCCACCCATTACTGGACCGAAGTCAAATTTCACATAATTAATCAATTTTCTTAACTCACAGCACAAGGCCGGCTTATTTAACTCACGGCCGAAACCAGCATACATGAATCAACTACCAAAACTAAAATTAAAAGCATTTCGATAGTTTCGTAACTTTCGAGAGTTCGTAAATTTCATAATTTCGACATTCGAAGGTTTTTCAAACCAATCCCAACATTAATTACTCAATTCCAATGCAAACCTCACAATTTCAATCAAAACAACCATATAGAAAGGGAATTAAAGGGTAGGGTTCATACATTGAGCATTTCGACAATTTCGTAAATCTCGCTACCCTAAGGTTTTCAATGAAAAATCTAACAACAATCGTTCAATCTCACACAACCATCACCAATCTAACCACAATAATCATATAGAAAGGGGAATTAGAGAGTAGGGTTCATACATTGGGGAAAATCAAAAATCAAAGGGGAATGTGTGTGTGTGAGTTATACTCACCATTCTTGAAACTCAAAGATGGAATTGATGAGTAGAACGTTCCTTTGATGATTCCTAGCTTCAATTCCCTTTATCAACCTCAAAACCCCACTTTCTCTCACTAGAACTCACTCTCTCTCTAGGTCGAAGGGGAGAAGAAAAACAATGAAATTCTGATTTTTTTTTTGCATGTCCCGACTTATATACTTAAGTGACGGTAATCGATTACAAGCCCCTTGTAATCGATTACTAGCGGCAAAATAACACTAAAACCCCTTTGGGTAATCGATTACAACTCCTTGTAATCGATTACCACACACCCAGATTTCCTGGTAATCGATTACAACACCTTGTAATCGATTACCAAAAACTCTGCTCTCGGGTAATCGATTACAACCTGTTAGTAATTGATTACAAAAAACTCAGCCCTCAGGTAATCGATTACATAATCGATTACCAAAAACTCACCTCTCGGGTAATCGATTACAACCTGTGAGTAATCGATTCCCAATAACTCAGCTCTCTGGTAATCGATTACCAGTCAACTGTAATCGATTACCAGTAACCCAAATTCCCTAAATTCACTTAAGTTAAAACCTAAAACTTGGTTTTTATAACTAGATTTTAACCCCTAATTCCCTCAACTTCCCTTTCCTTAATTACTAACACATACATCTCTGTTTTAGCCAAATCAATTATTAAAGCTTCTAATTTTGCGGGATGTTACATTCTACCCCCTTCAAGCAATTTTGACCTCAAAATTGTTTAAGAACAGAAAGTAAAAACTACCTCAACTAAAAAGTTCCGGAAATTGGTCCTGAATGTCATCTTCTTTCTCCCATGTTGCCTCTTCTGGAGATTGACCCTCCCAAAATACCTTCACCAAAGGAATTGTCTTGCTCCTTAAGGTTTTGAAACTCTTGTCGATAATCTGTGCAGGTCTAGAAGGAATGGTGAGATCTTCTCTTAATTGTATTGATTCAGAGCCAATGATATGTGATGGATCATGAATATATTTTCTTAACTGAGATACATGGAAAACATCATGTATCCTGGACAATTGAGGTGGTAAAGCTATCCTGTAAGCCAGAGAGCCAACCCTCTCTAGTATCTGAAATGGACCAATAAATCTAGGGTTGAGCTTTTTGGTTCTGATGGATCGTCCTATGCCTGTAACAGGAGATACTTTCAAAAATACATGATCCCCTTCCTCAAACTCTAAGTCTTTTGTTCTTTTATCAGCATAACTCTTTTGTCGACTTTGGGCAGTTACAAGTTTTTCCCTAATGACCCTGATCTTATCTGAGGTTTCCTGCACTAACTCTGGGCCTAATAGGGTTCTCTCACCCACCTCACACCAACACAAAGGAGACCTGCATTTCCTACCATACAGTGCCTCATAGGGTTCCATGCCTATACTGCTATGAAAACTGTTATTGTAGGCAAACTCAATGAGAGGCAGAAATCTATCCCAACTACCTGACTCCTCTAAAACACAAGCCCTGAGCATATCTTCTAAGGTCTGGATGGTTCTTTCAGACTAACCGTCAGTCTGAGGGTGGTAAGCAGTGCTAAACCGAAGTTTGGTCCCGAAAGCCTGGTGAAGTGCATTCCAGAACCTAGAAGTGAACCTAGGGTCCCTATCTGATATGATGTTAGAGGGAATACCATGGAGTCTGACAATCTCTAACATACAGATTTGCTAACTTGCTAAGGGAATAAGTACTCTTAATTGGTAGGAAGTGGGCTGACTTGGTCAGTCGGTCCACAATCACCCAGATGGCATCAAAACCAGCTTGGACTCGAGGCAATCCTACCACAAAGTCCATAGCTACACTCTCCCACTTCCACTCAGAGATTTCCAAGGGTAAAAAGGTTCTTGATGGTTTCTGATGTTCTATTTTGACCTGCTGACATACTAAGCACTTAGAAACATATTCGGCTATATCTCTCTTCATACCATCCCACCAAAACATCCTCCTCAAATCCTGATACATCTTGGTAGACCCAGGATGTACAGAAAACTTACCTCTATGAGCTTCCTCCAAAACCTGCTGCCTGAGGCTACCCCCCTTAGGGACACAGACTCTCCCTTGGAAGAGAATCACCCCATCTTTTGACTCTGAAAACCCTGACTGTTGTTTTCTCTCTTGAAGGCTTGAGTCCAAAC
The DNA here is from genome assembly GCA_026901365.1 of Sesbania bispinosa. NCBI lineage: Eukaryota > Viridiplantae > Streptophyta > Magnoliopsida > Fabales > Fabaceae > Sesbania > Sesbania bispinosa. The sequence goes on from QLOH01000246.1 coordinate 533,829, forward strand.
TCTGAGCCTCCTTGATTAGAGCTCTCAGCTCACTAGTGATCTCAATCCTATGGAGTATGATCCTATGCTCTCCAACTGTAACATCTAGACTTAGGTTCCTGAACTTTTCCAACAAACTCATTTCATGAATCATCATGGAAGACACGTGAAAGGATTTCCTACTGAGGGCATCATCCACCACATTAGCCTTGCCAGGATGGTATTTCAATTCAAAATCATAGTCCTTAAGAAATTCCATCCACCTCCTCTGCCTCATATTGAGTTCTTTCTGATCAAAGAGATATTTTAAACTCTTGTGATCACTAAAGACCTCAAATCTTACTCCAAACAGGTAATGCCTCCAAATCTTGAGGGCAAAGACCACTGCCGCCAACTCCAGGTCATGAGTAGGATAATTCTCCTCATGAGGTTTCAACTGCCTAGATACATAAGCCACTACTCTCCTATTTTGCATTAGAACACAACCTAAACCTTTCCCTGAAGCATCACAATACACCTCAAAGGCTTTAGACAAATCCGGTAGCGCCAGTACTGGAGCGGTGGTTAACCTTTCCTTGAGCTCCAAGAAGCTCCGCTCACAGATCTCATCCCACACAAAGGCTTGCCCCTTCCGAGTCAACCTTGTGAGAGGTAAGGCTAGCTGGGAGAATCCCTTAATGAATCTCCGGTAGTAGCCGGCCAATCCTAGGAAACTCCTAATCTCCGTAATGGTATTAGGTCTTTCCCATTCAAGGACAACTTCTACCTTGCTAGGATCAACAGATACACCCTCACTAGTAATTACATGTCCTAAAAATTGAACTCTATCATTCCAAAACTCACACTTCTCAGAGTTCGAAAACAACTTCTTTTCTCTCAGAACTCCTAACACAATCCTAAGGTATCGTTCATGCTCTTCTAAACTACGGGAGTAAATCAGAATATCATCAATGAACACAACGACAAACTGATCCAAATAGGGCCTAAAGATCCGATTCATGTAGTCCATGAACACAGCAGGAGCATTGGTTACTCCAAATGGCATCACCAAATACTCATAATGCCCATACCTAGTCCTGAAGGCTGTCTTTGGTATATCCTCCCCCTTAATCCTGATCTGATGGTAACCAGACCTCAAATCTATCTTAGGGAAAACTGAGGCTCCCTTAAGTTGATCTAAAAGGTCATCTATTCTGGGTAAAGGATATTTGTTCTTAATGGTAACCTTGTTCAACTGCCTATAGTCTACATATAGCCTCATGCTCCTGTTCTTCTTTTTCACTAAAAGTACTGGAGCCCCCCAAGGTGACACACTAGGCCTAATGAACCCTTTAGACATAAGATATTCTAACTGGGCCTTAAGTTCACTAAGTTCTAGTGGGGACATTCTATATGGTGCTTTTGAAATAGGTTCTGTACCTGGTACAAGGTCTATGGTAAACTCTATCTCTCGGTTCGGAGGTAAGGTGGTTACCTCACTAGGGAAAACATCTTGAAACTCCCTAACTGTAACTATACTGCTTATGTCTACCTTAGACTCTAGAGTTGAGGAAAGTAATAAAACAAAACACTCACTCCCATCACTAAGGCATTCAGACAATTTGGTGACACTGGATAAAAAGATTGATGGTTTCTCCCCCAAAGGAGGAGGAAGAAGCAGAAAAACAACATTTTTGTTAAAACAATCAAGCATGACTCGATTTGAAGATAACCAATTCATGCCAAGAATAACATCTATACCCCTTAACGGTAAACAAACTAGGTCAACCTCGAAGGCTTTCCCTTGTATCACAATGGGGCACTGAATACACACAAGGGAAGTAGAAATGGCCTCCTTGGCGGGAGTGACAACACTAAGAACATATGGCAAAGATGTAGCATGTAAGTTCAACTGTTTAACACAATCATGGGAAATGAAAGAATGAGTAGCTCCTGAATCAAACAACACAATTAAGGTTCGATCTCCTAGTGTGCACATACCTCGCATTAGATTATCTGCAGAAGCTGCCACTTCCTCGCTCAGAGTGAAGACTCTTCCAGTGGTTTGGGGTTTTGGTGGATCTTTTCTCTTTGGAAATTCGTTCCTCATGTGACCAGGATGCTTGCAAAAATAACATACATTCTTCCCCGTCAAGCATTCTCCAGAGTGTTCCTTTTCGCACTTGGGGCAAGTAGGTACCCCTTGGCGTTGGGCCGGTCTAGTAGTCAAAGCTGAGGTGCCTTGCCACTTAGGCCTCGGGCCCTTGAACTGATTTGTTCCATCTATCTTTCTCTTTCCCTTGTTGTCAGTAGGTGGTGTAGAATTGGTAGTTCCTCGAATATTCTTCTCCGCAATGTAACACTTGTTGATTAATGTGGGGAAATCCTTGATCTCGAGTGTTCCAACCCGATCCAGCAATTCAGGTCGGAGTCCTCCTTCAAACTGAGTGCACCTCCACTCCTCATCAGCTATCGTCTGAAGGTATCTTGAGTATTTAGCTAACTCCTCAAACTTGGCCACATATTGGCCCACCGTCATACTCCCTTGCTTTAGTTGTAGAAATTCTGCTTCCTTTTGTCTCCTGACTGTAGCGGGAAAATACTTGTCTAAGAACAGGGTTTGAAAAATACCCCAGGTAACCGGAGTTTCCATCACAGCAGTCCTAGGACTAGCGGTTTTCCACCAATCCTCAGCTTCATCCCTCAGTATGTAAATAGCAAAGCCCACCTTAGACTCATCAGCACATTTCATCACATCAAAAATCCTATTGAGATCCCTCAGCCAATTGGATGCCACATCTGGATCGTATACTCCATTGAATTGGGGAGGGTTGTGCTTTCGAAATTCCGCCAGCCCATGAACAAACGGATCCACCATAGGAGAATGAGGTGTCCCTGTTGTCCTTCGGGCCAATTCCTGAAGTAATGCTGCATTGGCAGCCGCTTGCTCTCGTGCCGCCTCAGATTGGATCCGGTTAGCGTTCATTTGTTCTCCCATCATGTGTGTGAAAGCTTGTAAAGCTGCTGCCACTGGGTCTGGTGGTGGATTCTGATAAGAAGGATTAACTCTAGGACGACCCCTCCTACCACTTGCCATAATTCTCTACACATCATTAAGTAAACATCGAGGTGATCAGTCTCTCAATTCATAAAATAATACATAAATCAGAATAACAAGTCACAAGAAAATCCTACTACCACAGTCCAATTGGATTGAACTGCTCTGATACCAAAATGTAACGCCCTAATTTCTAAATTCAAGACTTAGTCCGTTGGAAACTAAATCCTAAGGGCCTTTTTGGTTTGCATTTTTATTTCCTGTTTTCATTTCTTGTTTCCTGTTTCCTGAAATTTTACAAAGGAAAAACTGGAAATGCTGGAAACAAAAATTTGTTGTTTCCAGCATTTCCAGTTTTTCCTTTGTAAAATTTCAGAAAACAGGAAACATAATGAAAACAGGAAATAGAAACAGGAAATGAAAATGCAAACCAAACAGACCCTAAATTTTTGAAACCAAAACGCGCGATTCCGGATATCAAACATCACAATTCGATAAGTAACCAACGAAAACTTATACAATTTGTGGATGACTTAAACATTATATAAATAACCACTACTATAAAATATATGCATCAGGCCCGAAGGCTACAAACTGAACAGCTCTAATAAGAAAAACAAGCTATACATAATATCTTATACAATCCAAAAGGTAAAAACATCAAGACATGAACAGCTCCTGCTCTAATCTCACTGATTTCTACCAGGAGGTACCTGCACACCTAGATTATATCCACAAAACGCGTGGTGAGACTAATGTCTCAGTGAAATATAACCATGCATATGCAATTAAGAGGCAAAGCAATTTCTAATCAACATGCATCTATAGTCAATATGCATCAATAGTCAAGATACCTCAATGAACAATATCATAACAGAATAAAGGAAAAACACTGAATATGCAACTCACTTCTGTACTCAACAGGCATAATATTCTCACTTAAACTGGAGTTAGAACTGAGCTCAGATTACGGAAAACGTCTTTCCCGGGGACGTATCCCACCCATTACTGGACCGAAGTCAAATTTCACATAATTAATCAATTTTCTTAACTCACAGCACAAGGCCGACTTATTTAACTCACGGTCGAAACCGGCATACATGAATCAACTACCAAAACTAAAATTAAAAGCATTTCGATAGTTTCGTAACTTTCGAAAGTTCGTAAATTTCACAATTTCGACATTCGAAGGTTTTTCAAACCAATCCCAACATTAATTACTCAATTCCAATGCAAACCTCACAATTTCAATCAAAACAACCATATATAAAGGGAATTAAAGGGTAGGGTTCATACATTGAGCATTTCGACAATTTCGTAAATCTCGCTAGTTTCGTAAATCTCGCTACCCTAAGGTTTTCAATGAAAAATCTAACAACAATCGTTCAATCTCACACAACCATCACTAATCTAACCACAATAATCATATAGAAAGGGGAATTAGAGAGTAGGGTTCATACATTGGGGAAAATAAAAAATCAAAGGGGAATGTGTGTGTGTGAGTTATACTCACCAGTTCTTGAAATTCAAAGGAGGAATTGATGAGTAGAACGTTCCTTTGATGATTCCTAGCTTCGATTCCCTTTATCAACCTCAAAACCCCACTTTCTCTCACTTTCTCTCACTCTCTCTAGGTCGAAGGGGAGAAGAAAAACAATGAAATTCTGATTTTTTTTTGCATGTCCCGACTTATATACTTAAGTGATGCTAATCGATTACAAGCCCATTGTAATCTATTACTAGCGGAAAAATAACACTAAAAACCCTTTGGGTAATCGATTACAACTCCTTGTAATCGATTACCACACACCCAGATTTCCTGGTAATCGATTACAACACCTTGTAATCGATTACCAAAAACTCTGCTCTCGGGTAATTGATTACAACCTGTTAGTAATAGATTACAAAAAACTCTGCCCTCAGGTAATCGATTACCAAAAACTCACCTCTCGGGTAATCGATTACAACCTGTGAGTAATCGATTCCCAATAACTCAGCTCTCTGGTAATTGATTACCAGTCCACTGTAATCAATTACCAGTAACCCAAATTCCCTAAATTCACTTAAGTTAAAACCTAAAACTTGGTTTTTATAACTAGATTTTAACCCCTAATTCCCTCAACTTCCCTTTCCTTAATTACTAACACATACATCTCTGTTTTAGCCAAATCAATTATTAAAGCTTCTAATTTTGCAGGATGTTACAAAATCTTACGCCAAACTTTAAATAATTAGCCATGTTCATTGTGTATTTGTGTTCAAAACAAGAAAAGGCAAAACAGAGTGCCATGATTTCCTTGGATTGATAACATAAAAATACCTGTAGTCATTCACAACTTTATGAAGACAACCAAACCTATGTGTCTGTCACATATTGACAAAACAAAGAATAAAAACCCAATTTCTCACACTACTTTACAAGATGTAAGCACTTAAACCACTCACAACACTTCAATTGCCATAGACCTTACACAACAACCAAATGAAAACATCAAATAGGCAATGCAATATAATTGGAATTTTGGAGCTTTCATACCTTAAATTGGAACAAAATACTTTGAGGGGTTGCCTTCATTGATGTCATTATCAATGATTCTTGCTGCACCAGCTTCCTGGTCTTCTGCTTTGTGATTCTTAACATCAAGATCTGAATGGATTTTCATCTTTAACATCTTCTTCATAAGCTATAACATTACAAATTACTTAATCAAACCTATTCAATCAAATCCACATTACTTGCTAAATTCATATTTAACTCTCCAATATATCTATGTTACTATAAACAAACACCCTTACTGCTAAGGAAAAAAATTGATTCTTTTCATTAATGTGTTTGAATTCCATGTACACTTACTTTCTTCATGTCTTTCATTGGATAAACATTTTCCTTAACACAGGGAATGATCTTCTTCCCAAAACACAATCCATGCTTTCCTTTAAGATTGTTTTTTTGTTGACTCAACCAACACTTTTCCATGGTCCATTTTATCTTAAAATCAGTATCTGCCAAAAACAGGTCACCTAATGTGATCCTTTCCCCTTTCTTCTACTTTTAATCACTCTCCACATTGAATTATTCAATGACTTCATGACACTCACAGATCGAACCTGAACAATTTCCTACTACCTCCTAACCAATTCCTTTTCTTACCATAGGCATTATGGTCTTCACAAACAACATCCTACAACTTGTGCTCAAATGTGTCCTGCATCAATACATTCAGCTACTCATGTTCACCACATAATTAACCAAACCACAAAACATAAAATCAACCACCAACATCTTTTCTACTATTCCATTTATTTTAGGAGTGGGGGCTGACCAACATTCATTAACTTATAAAAGGGTAGGGTTCCAATCCAAGAAAATTTAAGCATCAGAACCATTCCTTTTCAGTTTAATCATACAACACAACAAATAAATAGAAAAAAAATATAAAAGGATAGACAATATCACCTCCACTGCACGATGTAGAACACTCTTCACCAACACATCGTGAGACCAACAACCCAATAACATTATAACCTAAAAAATATTTACTTTACTTTTTATAAAAAATGGGAAACCAATCAAAACGATGAAATCGACAGAATGAAATAACTTACCTAACTCAGAACTGCAGAGGAATAAAGACAATGAAACTGCGTCAAATAAGAGTAGTAGAACCCCCTATCTTGAAGGAAAAAGGGGGTTCTTTTCCTTTGTTTTCATGACTGCACAATGGTAGCGTCAATCAAATGGGTATTAATTTTTCTTGAATAAAACATTTATTTCAACTCATAAACAGTAGCAACTCAATAAATTAAAACAAATCTCAACAACTAATTTTATTGAAAAAAAATTCAAACAACTATTTAAAAAAAACAAATCACGCACTTGACAAAGTCGAACGCCGTTACAAGCTTACAAACCATAATTCTGATGACATGTATAGCGTTGCCTGCCACCTTCCGACAATAAACCCGCCTAAGAAGTTTTCTTCTTTTTCTTCCTGGACGCAAAAGTATTCTCCATCTTCTTAGATAATCTACCTTTTCCCTTTTTAAATTGTTATTAACATGACTTGGGCTTGCCTTCTCACCTATCAACCAAGGACCGGCCCAAATTGAATCCCAAATACAAAACCAAATTTATTCCCATTGGTCCGACCAAAAAAAAAATTTAAATACCATTGTTTGAAAATAAATAAAATTGAATTCCATTGTTATGATCAATTTTATTTTTGATATTACCACCGCTATAACCAATACATTGCTACTTCCTTTATTCCTTAACTAATTATCTTTCTTTTGTTTCTTAAGTCATCAATATATAAAAAAATGTAAATTAAATTTATAATTTAAAATATATTGATTATTTTATACAAGTAAAAAAATAACATTTAAATAAAAACATAAAATACCAACAAACTCATATCATATGTACGTAAACTTTTATTCTTAATAATAAATGATAATATAAAAAACAATCAATTTACATTCTTAAACTATTCACAATCATCCAACATTGTAAAAATTCATACCAAAAACACAAATCTACTATTCCAGTTGTAAAAAAACAATCTAATTACTATCCAACAATAAACATGCATTAAAAAATACATTTGTTAATTTCAATTAATTTAAAATCTTTCTACAAATATATATAAATTGCCTCTCAATTAAAAAAATTTTATTCAGTCACTCATTATTACTCTTATTACGTATAAATGCATAAAAATTAATTAAATATTTTCTAAAATTACTAAATGGGACAGAAAAATATCAAAATTTATTCAAATGAAATATATGAAAATAATTTAAAAAATAAAAAATTAATAAATATACTACCCTGCAAATATAACGAGTTTTGTTTTTAGTCTCTATAAATTTTTTTTTGTTAAAGCGTCCTCCCAAAAAATATTTTTTGCAATTATTCCCTCCCTTCAATACACAATGGGGATCTTCAAATCAGGAATTGAATGCTTCAAAAGTATAAACATAAATAAAGCTCAAGAAGAAGATAAATCAAATAAAGACAAATTTTACAAAATTCAAAAACAAATTGGGTTGGATGATGTCGTAAAATCAATGTCTAGATATTTTCTTAATTTTAATTATTAATTAACTTTAAATTTAAATCGTTACATAATATACCTTTATGTATGAAAATAACATGTGGTAATTGTTAGAACTTGAAAGTAGTAACCAATAATAAGACACTATCAAATCAGTTTACTAAATTCTAAATATATACATATATTTTTAAAATTCATACATAATAAATTATTAAATGATGTGTACATATACTAAAAGTCTTTTTATTAAAAAATATTAATTTTGATCATTTTGAATATTTAATAAATATTTGACAAATTTTTATACATATAATAATTAAATTTATTATATCTACAAACCATCTAATCACATTTTAAATTAAAATTTGTGTATATTTTTAATTAAATAACATTATTTAATAAGATCTTAAATTATAGACAAACACCTCTTATATTTTCAACGTTTTAAAAATAAATAAAAAATACTAAATAATTTTATAACATGTACAAATCATCTAATGACATTCTAAAATAAATTATTGTGTATATTTAATTATTATATTCAAATTTTTAAAATAAACCACGGGTTAAATTTCTAGTTTCTCCTAATATTTAATCTCATTAACCGATTAGTAACTGACCATTGCAGGTAAAAAAAAAAAAGACTGAAGCACCGGGAGTAACCCACCGTAGAATCCGCCTTTTATCATAACCCCCCCCCCCCCCCCCCCCCCCCCCCCTCTCTCAACAACGCGTTTCTTTTTCTTTCTTTGTTTCTTTCTTGTTTCTTGTCACACAATGCAAAGGTCAACATCAACCTCCGCCTGTGAGGTTGCCGGAAGCATAGACATCCTCTCGGAGATCCTTCTCCGGCTGCCAGTGAAACCACTTCTCCGATTCAAGTCCGTCTCGAAACAGTGGCTAACCCTAATCTCTGACCCATGTTTCCACTGCTCCCACTTCCTTCACCACCACACCCACACCCCAACTTCCCTTCTTCTCTCCGACAAGTGTGGCCCATCACCTCGCTTCCACATCCTCCCTTTAACCAAAACTCCAACCCTTCATCTTCTCAATCTCGATTTTCTCAACCGCCCTAACGTCACCGTCCTTCGATCATGTAACGGCCTTCTCATCTGCCACTCCACCCCCTCCACCTACTTCATCTGCAACCCTACCACAAGAAACTTCATCACTCTCACTTTCCCTGATCGCAAATTCAGGAAACAAACACGTGCCCTTTATCTTGCTTTTGACCCTTTGACATCGCCACACTACCAAATCATTTCACTTCGGATATTAGGTACCCAGATTTTCCAGGTGCTGTGTGTATTCAATGTATATTCCTCAAAATCTCGTTCATGGAGTCACCCTGGAGTTTCTGCCGTTGCTCCATCCAAGGTGATTACTGCTTCTGGGCTTCCTGGGGTTTACTGCAACCGTGCTATTCACTGGTGCAACGAGGGTGAGAGTTCTGTGTATTTTGATATTGATAATCAGTGTCTGAAAAGTTGGTCAATGCCTTTTTCTGATTCAGAATGGATTAAACGATGTATTGAGTATTTTGGGGAGTCTAGGGGGCGTTTGCATTTGATAGTTAGTGTTGTTAAAGAAACTCTGAAGTTTGATCTTTTTGAAACGAAGGATGATTACTCTGTGTGGTCATTGATACACCATGTTGATCTTAATCCCATGCGAGTTGAATTTCCAGAAGTACGTTGGGATTTGGCTAATTTTGTCCTACCCCTTTACATTGTTTGTCCTGCCAAAGAGGAAAAATCAATGTTGGTGTTGCTTGTGGGTGGAGCAGCTTTGTCCTTTGATCCTGTGGATTCGACCTTGAGAAAGTTATGTGTTTTTAATCCGGGTATGACAGCGGTTGATGTAGTAACTAGTTATATGTTGGGTGAAGTTTTTCAGTATTTTGAAAACCTTTCTTTTGTTGATGCTTTTACTGCTTATGAATTTAATCATGGGCAGTGAAAATTGTCACTAACCTTTTGTATGCAACTCTACTTCTCAACAGCTTCTTCATTCTTGAAAGCTCTAATGATTGACCTCTAAAATTCTACCATTGCTAATTTCCTCTAGAATTTCATGGGATTCTGTGAGTTTTTCATTCTTATCATGTGTGGTGAATCCATCTTGTATGCAGAATTTTAGTTGTTTCCGATTCGTGTTAACTTGGGTTTCTGGTTTCTTGCTGCCTTTGATTTTCACTATTGTGAGTGAGCTATCCATGTTTTTGAGTTGTATGCTGTCTGTTTTGGGATTACTGTGGCTCTGCTCTGCAAATTTCTGAAATAGGTTAATTTGTTCTGTGGCTCTGGCATGACAACTTACTGAAATGGGTTAATTTGCTCTGCTCTGCTCTTTGATTTTACTGGTCATACAGAACTCATTTTTCTTCATTTGAATGCCAAGAATGTCACCATGAAACTCAAAGAAATTAAACCTAACAGTGTAGTTATGTTCTTTACATCCTACTAATGTCAAATCATATGTTAATTTATTAATTCCATGCAGTGAACTGTTATGCATTTGATTGATGCCCATTGCTTCCAAGGCTACACATCTAGAACTCCCCACATAAATGTATTGTCAAGAATTTATTTAATTAAGAACTGTGGAAGGCTAGGTGCAGTAATTACATTTAGATGCCAAGGGTTAAGTATATTTTCTTTTAAGCTGGTTATTGATGCCAGATTTTTATGCTGACTTTACAAATTGATAATTGATTGTTGTAGCCTTTAACCTTGATTTCTATAGTGAGGCTCACTTTGCTAAGTACAGATGCGATTTCTTGTGTGGTGATTCATGCTAGGATCCATGTTGTCCTGATGTGAAATATACCTCTGTGGGAAGACCAAATTTCCTGCTTGATCTATAGTATCTAAATTTCATTTTCCTTATGATAAAGTTTGAATAACTAGCCTGCAAATTGGAGTGAAAAGTTGGTAATGGCGGTTTAGGATAATGTACCTATTAAAATCAATAGCATGGTTAGCAGGCAAAGGACGATGTACCTGCACTTGGCAAAGCGAAGATCCTGATCAAGATGGTATTGCAAACATGACAAGTCTTACGCATCTCTATAGAAATCAATGTTAAAGAATGCAACAAGAGGTTCCATTTTTGCATATGGCTAGGAAAATCAAAACGTAGGTAGAGATATGAAGTGTGTAGTAGTGTTAGGCTATAAGAGTGTGTCAACTAAACAAGAATAATAGTAGTTTTATAGTCTATTTAAGGATAATATAGGAAAGTATAGTGTGATTATATAACCTGTGGATCTAGAAAGTAATGCACTAACCTTTAAGAAGAGGTTCCATTTTTGCATGCAATCAGTTATTATTTTTCCCTACATGATACATAGAGCGCTTTAATCTTAGAACCATTGATTTGCATACTAATTATTACATGTCTGGTGTTAGGTTTCTTGTCATATACACTATCAATAAGTCTAGAAATCCATGAGTTCATGCCTACACTTATAACAGTCCATCGTACAGTACCTTCTAATTGTCCCTTGTAGAAGTCTTATATGGTAGAATGAAAAACTTCCATGGAACTTCTTTCATTTTGACGAGGATCTTGTTTCTTTAAGTTGTTAGTGGGTTATGAGACAAGATTAATTAAATTATGCTTATAAATCAATTAAGCGCTTGTATTGGTTATATTCTCTCTCTTTGCCTTAGGGTATTTTTATGAGTTTAGAGGGGAGGGAAAGGGAAGGGTTAGAGGGAAAAAGGAGGGGAAAAAGAGAAAGGAAAGACTTTATAAAATACTCAAACTCACAAACACAAAGGGGGGAATGGCTTCCAATAAACCCTTCCCTTCCCTCTCTTCCCCTCCAAAATTTAACTCACAAACATACCCTTAGAAAACTATTGTAGTTCCTCAGCAATATACTTGAAATGCACAACTTGCAAATATTTTGGATTTTTTTAAAAAAATAGTATGTATTTGTTTAGCCATGGACAAGCTATGATATGATGTGCAACTAATTATGTTACCACAAATATAAATTTTAACATGCAAACCCGCCCTTAAAGGCGATGTGGGGTCGGGTTTTACTTAGATCTAGTCAAAAACAAGTTTTTCCTGTCAAAATTGGGGTAGGGGAGGGTCTATACCCGCGAGTTCGGGTTTGATTGTCGTGTGTACCCTTACCCTCCACCTCATGGGCCATTGTGCAACCACCTGAATGTGAGACTCAAACAAATAAACATCAATTAAACAAAAATTAAAAAAAAAAGATAAAACCGCAAACCAAATAACCTAACACGAAAGAATGACAAATATTAGAGATATTTTATCTAGTGTGATTCATTTATAATTTGAAATCAGAAAAATGTGGATTAATATATTAATTGTAACTATTGAATTTAATACTATGATAATTACCATATATTATGAGTTTTTTTTTTGACGGATATATATATGAGTTTGATTCATTAAATTGAAGTTTGTTTGGATAATTGTTATATTTTTTTTTTTGTCAAAGGATAATTGTTATACTTGTTACATCCCCATGAGATAACTATTATATTTGATTGATGGTTGAATTTGGCTGAGAGAATTTTCTTTTAAATGATTCATTCATTTGATTGATGATTGATTCAATTTTTTATTCATTCATCCAACTATAGACAATTACAATTAGTTTGCATACAAATCTTTATATATGAAAGGAATATTAATAATACACTTTTTAAATATACTCTTCATTATTAATAGTAAGAAGAAAAAAAAAACTATATACTTTTTATTATATGAGAGGAATATTATTAAATGATTTATTCACTCTATCTTAGTGGACTCAAGTGAGTCCTAGAAAATCATATGGGTCCAACTTTTTTTTTATAGGATCTACATAAATTTCATCCTATAATAAAAAAATATTTTAAAAATATTTATTAATGAGTGTGTTACAAACCAATGTTATTAAACTCGGACTGGTTATTGACTCAGTCATGGAATGGAATCAATGGATCACTGATTGAACCAGTGACTCAGTGGTTGAATCGGATAAATCGAAAATATATTAATGTGTATTAAAATAAGTATATTTGCATTAACTTTTGCCTGTGACATAATTTTTTACTTTTTAACTTTTGTATTGATTCTAAATCTCTTTAAGAATGTTTAGCTTTTTTTTGGGATATAAATGTGTATAGTACATATATTTAAAATACCACATATATGGTAAGAAACACTTGGTGGCTAAGTGGTGTAACTATTCGTGCACTACATAGGGACCTCGGGTTGATTCCTGTCGGGGCCTTCATTATATTTTTTTAATAAATAACATTGCTAGCTCCTCAGTTGACTTCGAATCGGATCGAGTTACCTCGGGTCCACCGGTTTAAGACAGGTTTAACCTGTTCATGAGCGGTTCTTTTGCATAAGCGGTTTGTAACTGTGACCAAACTTGTCAGGGTTAGTTTTAATCAGTGTTATTAAAACCGGACCGGACCTATAACTGGTCTGGTCAGGCTTGTAGCCGTTTCTGCAGTTGAATCAGTCATAAATCGGTTGACTCGGCTACGAATCGGTGAAACCGGTACGGACCGGATCGGAGTCAACTACACATGCATTGAAGCACTTGCTACTTAAAAAAATAATGCTGAGTGTCTGACAAGGAGTCGAACTCACGTCCCTGTCCATACAGCGCGCAAGGCTTAACCACTTAGCCCCATATGGTCTTTAGTAGTAATGTGTTGATTTTTATATATAATGTCTTTTGGTTATTTAGTTGCGAGATTTTTTTTTTGTTTTTTGATTGAAGATACTTCCAGGCTCTTTAGTTGTCTTTTGTTTTATGTTAGTTAATATATTTTTTTTATATCAAACTCAAATTTTAAAATTTTTATGTACTTAAAAAATCACACATATTTTTATAGATAGTATATTTTAAGTATGAAATTATTAATTTTTATATATACCGGTTCAACCGGTTTAACCAATGACTCACTAGTTCGACCAATGACCCATTAACCTAGTACCCTCACCGAGTCGATGATCGGTCAGAGTTTTATAACATTGGTTTTAATAACATTGTTACAAAACTTCCTTTTTATAATATTGTTAAGATAGTTTTTCATATTTTTATATTAAATATTGAACTTATTAGTCGATATAGGCCCAATATATTCACTGCTTTAAGGCCCACGATAGCTTGGTTTTACATTTTACACTCCTTCGTTGCTATCCACGTCACTCCAGATTTTTTCTTTTTTTATAATTTAAATATCCTTAATTTTTCCTTCCCCTTACACCACACCTTTCCTTTCCACTCCCAATGTTAACCTTTCCCCTCCCTCACCCTTTTTCCCATGCATTTGTTATTTAGGCATCATGCCTTGGAACCAAATCAACGAATCCTTTAACACAGACAATGTGATCCTGTCAACCTATTTTCTAATGCAGATGTTTCAAGTCTTGCTTAGCTCCAAACAATGGAGTGTTGCATTATTGAATACCTTGATACTAAAAGATATGAAATCATGTGAAAAAAATAAAAATAGCGCTCCACCCCTTAAAGAATTTGATTGCACGAGTAGTCCCAAATAAATTTGTTATTTTGTGTTTCAAAGTGGTGCTTTTATAAGATATATGATGGATGGTTTTGGAATTATCTATTCATGAGTTACATTGAATATATTTATAGATAGATGGCAGTCCTATAAACTAGGAAGAGGATCAAATATCAGAACAAAATGATAAGATTGAGGATAAGGGATAAGGTTACAACAGAATGATAAATTGAGGATAAGGTTACAACTGAAACTTAATCTAATATTTAAAACTAATTGCCTAGTTATGAGGTTGATCCATTATGCCCCCTCAAGATAAAGTTGCCATCTGCAAATTTTATCTTGGATTTGATATCTTGAAACCGAGTTGATGGCAGAGGTTTTGTAAGAAGATCTGTCAGCTGATCTTTTGTAGAGACATAAGAAACTTGTAAATGGCCTGCCTGAACTTGTTCTCGAACAAAATGATAATCCAGTGAAATATGCTTCATACGAGAGTGCATCACAGGATTAGAACATAAATATGTAGCTCCAATATTGTCACATAGTAGCCTAGGTGGAGCAACAAGTTGAACATTCAGTTCGGTAAGAAGATTTGAAAGCCACATGATTTCTGATGTTGCAGTTGCTACAACACGATATTCTGCCTCCGTGGAAGACCTTGCCACCGTTCTTTGTTTCTTGGAGAACCAAGAGATGGGATTGCCACCAAAGAAAATTATGAAAGCTGACGTGGATGTTCTGTCATCAGCATTACCTCCCCAATTAGCATCTATGTAAGTGAGAAGATTAAGTGAGTTTGGTGGTCTCAACATGATACCAAAGTTGATGGTTTCTTTAAGATAACGAAGAAAACGCTTCAAGTGTTGGCTATGAAGTGCAGTAGGCTTGTGCATAAATTGAGAGAGCTTGTTGATGGAAAATGACATATCGGGACGAGTTAAGTTGAGGTACTGAAGAGCACCAATGATTCTTCTATATTGAGTAGCATCAATGGCAGCAGTACCAACATGAAGAGTCAATGTAGCAATGGAGGAAAGAGGTGTAGGGGCTGGTTTCGCCCCCTCCATAGCAAACTTCTCCAACAAATCCCGAATATATTTATGTTGTGAAAGGAACAAGCCAGACGAGGTTGGTATGAATTCAACACCCAAGAAGTAATGAGGTGTGCCCATGTTTTTAAGTGAAAATCGTTGAGACAAGGTTGTAATGAAGTTGTCCAGAAGCATGGGATCATTACCTGTGAGCAAGAGATCATCAACAAATACGAGAAAATTTGCTCAAGTGTTGCCAACATTGTAAATAAAAAGTGATGGATCACTTTTACTGGTGACAAAGCCATAAGAGTTTATGAATGACTTCAAGGCATCATGCCATGCACGAGGAGCCTGACGGAGGCCGTAGATGGCTTTGTGAAGTTTGCAAGCATAATCCGGATTATGTGGATCTTTAAATCCCGGTGACTATTACATGAACACTTGCTCCGTGAGACAACCTTGTAAGAAGGCATTATTGACATCAAGTTGATGCATTGGCCAAGAATTTCCGAGAGCAAGAGTGAGAATGACTTTGATTGTTTTTGGGCGTACAACCAGGGCAAAGGTTTCTTGAAAGTCAATTCTTGGACATTGTGTGAAGCCTTTTGCTACGAGACGTGCTTTGTAGCGATCTATTGAGCCATCTGGATTTCTCTTTATGCAAAATAGCCACTTACAGTCAACTATATTGGTGTCTTTAGGAGTCAGGACAAGAGACCAAGTACCATTCCCAAGAAGAGAATCAAATTCATATGTTAATGCTTGTCTCTAGTGAGCATGTTTCATGGCCTCTCTCACACTGGATGGTTCAAGATTTTCTGGTAAAGGATGTTTAGATGCTGCAAAAACACACTTTGGTTTGTACATATTGTTTTGTGACATGGTCACCATGTGGTGCCTTCGAATGGGGTTAGTATGATGTGAAGGGGAATTGGTGAAGCATCATTAATTAAATGAGAAGAAGTGGGTAAAGCATTACCTGAAGAATGAGCTTAGCACAATGGTGCCTCTGTCAAGGATGTTGAAGCGAGTGGAGTGGCATCTGATGAGTGGAGGTCTGGTGAGGATGGTTGCAGTGAAGATGTTTTTTTGGTGAGGGGAATAATATGATGAAGAGGCTGTGAGATCACTAGAGTGGATGTGGTGCTGCTGGGACTTTGTGCTCTTTCTGATTTGTGGGGGAAATGATTATCAAAGAATGAGACATGACGAGAGGTGTATAATTTGTGAGTCTTTTGATCAAGACAAAGGTAGGCATATTGGGAGGGTGAGTAACCAACAAAGATGCATGGAGTTGACCGTGGTTGAAGTTTAATTGAGGTATAGGGTCGCCACCAAGGAAAACATAAGCAACCGAAGGACTGTAGGTGCTTAAAGTTAGGTGTTGTTTTGTGAAGGACTGCATAGGGTGATTGCATGTTAAGTAGGCCTGGGCACAGAACCGAGAATCGTCCATAACCGGTAAATCTGTTTCTTTTTTTAATGTGATTGGTCGGTTAAATCCGGTTTATCGGATTGGACGGGTGTTCAAAACAGCTTATACGGATTAAAGTGGTCGAGTTCGGATGTTGAAAAAAAACCGCATTAACTGATTCCGACCGAATACATAATATATACTATTAATTAACTTTTTTAATAAAACAAGGCACGACTTTTAATACACTCAGACCGTGTCAGCCTTATGTAAAGTGCAATACACCCTTTTTTTTGGTAAAAACACTGCACCCCCAATTAATCTAATTAAACCACACATTTGAAGGCCCAACCCAATAACTTTACAACCCTAGTTACTCACAGAGATTGACACACACACTTGAGTCTCTCTTTCTCTCTCACATCTAACCTAGCGCCGTTCCAGCCTCCAGGCTCACCTTCTCATCTCCACCTCCATCAATTGGTTCAACTCTTCCATTTGACTGTCTGTGCAGGAGCCCTTACCCTCAACATTATGCTTTATCAGTGGCCGCAAAAGGAGCATCTAGGCCGGTAAGCTCCAACAAGGGCTTGAGTGTGCCGCATCGGAGCACCGTCTCCACCGTTCTTCCACCTACTTTGTAAAACAGAGATCGAAGCAGAGCTCATGTTGCGCCAAAGATCGTCTTTGTCGCTTCGCCATAGAAAGCAGTGTCGATCACCGCCATGGAAAGCAGCCCTATCGGCATTGCGCCTCTCCATTCTCTTTCCTTACCATCATGTCATAGTTGGTTTTCCAGGAGATTCTTTTTTTTCCCTCAAATTGTTAGCCTTGATTTGTGTTGTGTAAACCCGACTCAAACCACCCAATCCACCCGGAAACCCAATCGAACCGCCACCGAGATAACCGACGCCTGAAACAGGCGGAATCGGCCAAAGATTTTCTTCCATCGATTTGTTTCGGTTTGAGTATTTTTCACCTGAATCCGTCCGAATCCGACTGATGATCATCCCTAATGTTAAGGACTGGTGTGGGTAGGAGATTGATGAGGTATATAACTGTGGTAAAGGCAAAGGACCAATATGTGATGGGCAAGTTGGCATGGTGAAGAAGAGCACGTCCAGTTTCAACAATGTGGCGGTGTCATCGTTCAGCAGTGGCATTAAGCTCGGGTGTATGAGGAGGGGTGGTGAAGTGGGATATACCATGTTGGGTGAGGTAGGATCTGATTTTAGAAATCCTCCGCCATTATCAGAGTACAATGAGATGATTTTGGCATTGAAGAAATTTTCAGCAATAGATTTGAATTGAGGAAATATTATTGAGACATCAGACTTATTTTTCAATGGATACAACCACATATACTTAGAAAAATGATCCACAAAAACTAAGTAAAAAGAATAACCATCTAATGACCTAACTGGAGTAGAGCCCATGCATCTGTATAGACAATTTCAAGAGGCTTTTTGCTGCTGATGGTGGATGTAGAGAAAGGTAACTTATGACTGTTGGCACTGCTACATAATGTACGGGGTTGGCTGGTGCTCAACTTTATTGAATGAAGAGATGTCAAATCTCTCAAAATACGATCAGAGGGATGTCCAAATATATGATGCCATGGGGGATGGGAGGAAGATGTTGAGAGAAGGGCTTTGTGAAGTAAATCACAGAGTCACAAGAAGGGGGGTTGAATTGTGACCCTTGATAACTTTTAGTCCAACCTACAAGTACTTTAAAAAACGTACTGATCTTTGCTCAATGAATACCTTGTCTATCAGAAGTTACTTCTAGAAGATAGTGGTTAATGTATAATGCCAACTAATTTGATTAACACTATCTTTTTAAAGGTAAGCAATATCATAGGGATTGATATCATCAAATTTTATTCTTCCATATAGTGTATTTAATGTAGGTACAACTCAAATAAGGTTCAGAAGAATAAAATAAAGTTTCTGCAGTTATGCAGAAGCAAAACAATGAATCTGTCACTGTAAACCTATCTTCTGAAGGGTCAAATGATTTTATATTGTAATAAAACATTCCAGAATAGTTATTTAACCAATAACTAATAAGATTATATGACAAAGTCTATTCAGAAGAAAGTTTATATCAGTCCGGTATATTTAAATCAAGTTACAATGAAATCTGATATATGTTTCTTCTGAAGTATCAAATGAACTTGAAATTTGATAAAACTTTCCAAAATAGTTATTTAACTAATAAATAATAAGATTATATGAGAAAATCTGTTCAGAAGAAAGTTTATATCAATCTGGTATTTTTAAATCAAGTTACGCAATAAAATCTGATAAATGTTTCTTCTGAAGTATCAAATGAACTTGAAACTTGATGAAACTTTTCAGATCAGATATTTAAATAGTAAAAAATCATAATATAAAGTTAGATCTGATTAAAATCAAGTTTGTAAAGATCTGGTGGTTTGAACCCCAAGTTTCAATGTTGAACAATGAACAGATATCAAGAAATGTGCTTCTGAAGCACCAAACAGTTTCATAATTTGATGAAACTTTCCAGATCAGTATTTGAACTGATATGGATGTGATTTATGTGAAAATATCATTTCAAAACTAGGTTTATCAAAATCTGATAGTTTTAACCCCAAGTTTCAATGTTGAACAATGACGGATTTCAAGAAATGTGCTTCTGAAGCACCAAACAGTTTCATAATTTAATGAAACTTTCCAGATCAGTATTTGAACTAATATGGATGTGATTTATGTGAAAATATTAGTTCAAAAACAGGTTTATCAAAATCTGGTTCGCATCTTGCTAAATATTCAAAGTTTGAACAATAACTAGCAAATCAATGAATGTAAGTGCAGAAAGATAAAGAAAGTAAGGGTAAGAGGCATTGCATAGATGATTTTTATACTGGTTCACCCTCACAATCCTTGGGCTATGTCCATTACCTACCTCAGTAGGATTTTCCACTAATCAATCATGATTACAAGGTATTCTTTGTTCCTACAGCCTCCTCAGGCTATTTTCAAGTATTCTTTGCAGCCTCTTAAGTATTATTTTGCAGCCTCTTCAGGCTTTAACACAAGTATTCTTTGCTCAGCCTTTGCAGGCTCTACACACTCTCAATCCAACACTAACTCTCTCTAGTTAGCTTGGGAGATCATAAACACTCTTCAACAAGAGATGAGTTTTTTACATATGGCTCACAAAACACTCAGGGAGTGGATTAATCTTTACAAAACTGAACCTAAACACACTCTCTGAGAATTATGCGTAGCAGCTCTGCATATTGGTGTGGTTGAAGGAGAACCTCACTCTAGAAGGGGATTTCTACATTATGGCTCTTTGGATTTCTTCCCTTTGTTCTCCTTGATTTTGCCCAGTTGAATGTGGTTGCATTTATAGAGTTATGGGGGTCAAAATAGTCGTTGCAGTTGCTTGGAGAAGTGGTCAAGCTCTCAGTTGGCCTTGTAGGAGTTGTCACTATCATAGGACAATTTTTCTCTTTCTTCAGCTTTGACCAGTCAATCCTTCTGAAGTGTATCTTCTGCAACCAGTAATTTCATTCTATTTGAGCTTCCTCCTTCTGTAGTAGTTAGTAAGACATGCATAAATACTAGACATTTTCTCATTTTTAGCAAAAGGTGTCTTAAACTCATTTAAATTGAAATTGTAGGAGGTTCTGCCAATTTCTTTCTTCTGGAGGTTGCAGAGGGTCTGTTTCTTCTGTAGAAATCCCGTTTCTTCTTCTGGAAGTGTGTAGAATTTTGTTTCTTCTTCTGGAGCAAATAGCTTCTTCTGGAAGTGTGCAGAAATTCTGTTTCTTCTTATGGAAATGTGCAGAAATTATGTTTCTTCTTCTGGAAGTGTGAAATATGCTTGTAAAGCTTCCAATCTTTTATCCTTGTTTTATTTGCATTGTGAGAGAAGTAATTTCGCTTATGGAAGCTTCTTTGAGTGTTCTTCAACTTAAAATATTCAAGGATAATAGCTTTAGGAGTGTGGGAACTTGTTCAATGCTTCTAAAGATACTTTGAACATGTTTACAACTTGAAATAAGAATTTGATGCTTCTGCAAAAACTGTAAGTTCTGCTTCTAAGGACAAAACTGTGTTTCTAGTGATATTAATCATCTCCAATTGCTTTGTTAGCATCAACAACACTTGGATTGAATATGCTTGGATTGCTTAAGTGATCTTTCACATTCAGAAGGTGTCCGGTTTCATGAAAAGCTTCTTCTCATGCTTCTAGTGGTCTTGAATGATCCTTCTAAAGCTTCAACTTTTCTTCTGAAGCTTGATACAACTCATTTTAATACTCATGGAATCTTAGATGAACTGTCTTGACCTTCTTGAAGCTAAGGAGCTACTTCTTGAACTTGTTTCATCACTTTTGACATGAAAGCTCTATGTGACATGCTTCTAGACACATATTCTGATGTTAAATGATGTTTATGATCTTTGCATCTTCCTTCTGTAACTTTTCCTGTATTCTTTCTCAAGTGAAAACATTAGTACCAAAGCATTTAGAACACTTAGAATATTGTTGTGAAAGTTTGTTGTCATTAAAACCTTTGCTCAAAAGGGTCTTGGTGTAACATCCTAGATTTTATTAGGATAAATATTAATTGGATTAAATAGATTAATTAAGGAGATAATTAATTTAATGGGAAATAAATAATAGGGTTATTATTATTATTAGTTTTATTTCGTAAAGATAGTTTTATTTGAAAATAAAATAAAGGGGGTGAGAATGGGCCCAAGCCCAATTAGTTATTCTGTAAGGAGGGGTAACAAAGCACCCTAATCCTTATTCGTATCATTCGTCAGTAAGTGAAAGGCTAAGGAGGGGAGAACCTGAGTCTCAAGAGAGAGCTGCTGCGGAGTGAAAGTCAAGATCCAAGAAAGGACTTCATCGCTGTGATCAAAGCTTCGCTTAAGGTACGGTGGGGGAGAGGGTATTGCATGTATATGCATGTAGGGATATTGGGTAGTGAGGGCAACCATAAGACCCTCTAAAGACTCTAAATCCGTATGGATGTATGTGTAAATAGGAATGAATGATATAATCTGTTGATTGATGATTGATTGTATGTAAATTGATGAGTATTGGATGAGATTAATGATGTTATTGAGAATAATGAAAGAGGGATGATTAGGGATTGAGAAATTGGGGATTTTGATGAATTTATGGTAAAATCTGTAATTGATTGATGATTTACTGTGTATTGGATGTTATTAATGAGTATGGATGATGTTTAGACGAAAAAGATTGATTAGGGATTGATTGGATGAGATTAGAGATGTTTGAAATCGTGAAATCTGCGATCTGCGTCACGGGTAATCGATTACCAGGTGTGGTAATCGATTACCAGAGTGTCTGGGAAACCTAGAACTACCTTTCGATGGCTAGTAATCGATTACAGGGGTGCTGTAATCGATTACCAGAGAGTCTGTCTGTGGGTAATCGATTACAGGGGTGCTGTAATCGATTACCAGAGAGCTTTTCTGTGGGTAATCGATTACCAGAGGTTGGTAATCGATTACCAGAGTGGATTTTGAGATCCTGAGTGTTTGATATTGATGATTAATGATGTTTAATGATGTTTGTGATGATTATGACAATGTATAATGATGATGATTGATGTTAACAGTGTTTATCACTTATAATGATGTTTGATGATGAGCATATTGATGCATGATGATGGTGACAAGTGTTTATCACTTATAATGATGTTTGATGATGAGTGTATTGATGCATGATGATGGTGACAAGTGTTTATCACTTATAATGATGTTTGATGATGAGCGTATTGATGCATGATGATGATGATGATGATAATGATGTCGGTGTATATCACCTTATTATGATGATGTTTAATGATGAGTGTATTGATGTATGATGATAACGATGTTGGTGTATATCACCTTTTTGACGATGATGTTGATGATAACGATGTTGGTGTATATCACCTTTTTGACGATGATGTTGATGATAACGATGTTGGTGTATATCACCTTTTTGACGATGATGATGATATTGATGATGGTATATATCACCTTTTTTATGATGATGTTACCTAAGTTGTGCGGGCCCATAGAGGGGGTACAACTTAGGAGAGATGCCTTGTGCATGTGTGATGTTACTTGAGTTGTGCGGGCCCCTAGAGGGAGTACAACTTAAGAGAGATGCCTTGAGCACATGTGATGAGACCTGAATTGTACGGGCCCATAGAGGGGGTACAATTCGAGAGGTGAACTGAGTTGTGCGGGCCCATAGAGGGGGTACAACTCAGGGGATCAAGATGGGGCGTTCGATGCACGGACCCATAGAGGGGGTGCAACCTAGGAGTGATTGTACGGGCCCATAGAGGGGGGGTACAACCTAGGGTCGAATATCGTTGTGCGGGCCCATAGAGGGGGTACAACCTATCGGATAGTGTATGGTAACACCGATAGACTGTCTTGGTACTAACTAGAGTGACTGACGAGGTGCACCCATTGTGTGGAGTTCCAAGTCAGGATCTTTGGGCAGACGATGATAGATGAATGATGTAATTATGATAATGAGTATGATGATAGATGAATGATGTAATGATGATAATGAATATGATGATAGATGCATGATGTATGATGATAATGAGTATGATGCTATATGCATGATGTAATGATGAGAATGAGTATGATGATGGATGAATGATGCATGATGATAATGAGTGTGATGTTATATAAATGATGTTATAATGTTAGTGAATATGATGATATATGAAAGATGCTATGATGATGAGTTTGGGCTAATGTGTGACATATCTACATGTCGATATAGATGATCAATTATATGTTGAGTTTTAGATGAATGTTATTATTGGTGATTGATGTATTGATGGCATGATGTAATGATGTTGTGGGTGAGGACGGGTATTCTCTATGTGTATGTATATGTAGTATTTCTTTTCCTCACCGTATTTTGTGGATATATTTTACAGGTGTTGATGAGGACACGACTGGTGTCGATTATGATTAAAAGGGTATGCTCTGATAGATGTGACATCAGGGTGTATTTGGGAGTTTACCATGTTTTTAGACTAGGAGTATATTTATGAACCTTTTGGGATGCCTTGTATGGTAGTAGGTTATTAATGGTTTTATGTATTGGTGATTTCGCTGCTTTATGTTTGACTTATATCTGAGAGTTTAATTTCTTTTAATAAAGTCGTTTTCGAACTATGAGATTTTATAAGAACGATTGTGAACCTTTTTACATATCGTGGGGCTTTCCCCTTATCTAAGCTTCAATTTCTTAAACACATAAGAGTATGGGGTAGAAGGGTGTCACACTTGGACCTTACACTTTGGGGTTGGTTGGTCTGGCTGGTATGTGGTAAAGGGCGTGGTTAAGTTGTCCTTGAAGCAGTGGCACATTTGTCCTCAGATCCTTCACCAGAAAATGATCAGAAAAAAATTCAAAAGAGATTGGATTAGATTGGCATAAAGAGGAGACAAACATGAGATTTTGTAATATAGATGGAACATACAAAACTTTTGGGAGACTTAAAGTATGAGATGTGGTACATAGAGAGCTTTTACCAATGTGAATAATAAGCAGAGTAGACCTATCACCAATAATCAGCTGGTCACTTCCAGAGTATGGGGTTGAGAGATGCAAGCGATCAAGATCATTTGTTATGTGATGAGTGGCACCAGAGTGCATGATCCAATCAGTGGCAACATTGTGGGATGTAGTCTGAGCATGGTGAGCAGATGGTGCATTGCTCCGTTTGGATGGATATCCATGCAACTTGTAACACACCTTGGCAGTGTGGCCAGGTTTCTCATAGTATTGACATACAACCTTCTTGGGGTGGTTAGGTGAGGTAGGTTGATGGTAAGACAAGGAGTGACCTCATTGTTTATGATAGGAGGTTTTTCCTTTGTGAGCATCATATGCAGTGACAATTGATGAGGAATCAGCATGAGACTCATCCCTTGTAAGGAATGTTTCAAAATCAGTGAGGAGATCATGAAGCTCTTCAAAGCTAATGGGATTTTCTCTTGCTCTAATTGCAGCCGATATTTCTCTATACTAAGCTTCCAGGCCATTCAAAGTGTGAATAACAAGATCCACATCATCTAGTGGAGATGTGATAATGGCTAATTCATCAGCCAAAGATTTGATTCCATGGAGATATTCTGAGATGGTTTTGGATCCCTTCATGGATCGAGAAAGACGCTCTTTAAGATTCATTATCCGATGGCGTGTTTTGCTGGCAAAGGTTTTATTCAGAATATCTCAGGCTTGCTTTGAATTTTTTACGTTACCTAACATTGTGATAACGCTTTGATCAACCGAGGAGAGGGTGGCATGGAGGATTAATTGATCCTGTCGGTGCCAATAGTTATAATCCTGATGCGAGCGAGAAGGGCACGTGTTTGTTCCATCAACAAAGCCAATGAGGTCATATCCAATGAGAAGAGCATTGAGTTGTACTCTCCAGGCAGGAATTTTGGTGTCGGTGAGTTTGATGGAGTTTTGAGTGTTGAGAGCAAAAATAGATTTGGAGTTTTCAGGAACATTGTTCCCTATATCAGAGGTGGGAGATAATGAAGACATGACTTTGGTTTAGGATCGATGAGCTGGTTAAGCAAAAGCTTCTGATACCATATATGATATATGATGGAATGGTTTTGGAATTATCTATTCATGAGTTACATTGAATACATTTATAGATAGATGACAGTCCTATAAACTAGGAAGAGGATCAAATATCAGAACAAAATGATAAGATTGAGGATAAGGGATAAAGTTACAACAGAATGATAAATTGAGGATAAGATTGAGGATACGGTTACAACTGAAACTTAATCTGATATTTAAAACTAATTGCCTAGTTGAGGTTGATCCATTAGCTTTTACCACTTGAATAAAAACAAAGGACTTCACAAACAAATGAAAAGGACTCTTTATCCGCTCTTAATGATATCAGAAAAAAATTGCATGCATATGTTTTTTACTCATCTATTATTGTGTGTTTTCATACTTAAATATACACTCAGTCAATAAATATTTTCTTTTAATAAAATATACCACACACCATGCATATGTTTATATTTGTATTATTATAAATTTAGTCCTATTATAAGTAATTTGAATTCTTTTTTTAATCCAGGTCTATATATATAGTATCTCATATTACATATCTCATTTGTCAACTTTTGTATAACTTTAGGAAATGAAGATGTATTTAAAGTTTTGAAATACAATTAAATTTTATAATACTAAGTAATCCTTAATATTAGCATTGTTTAATTTGTCTCCTATTATCATTTAATTGGCATGCCAATGAAAATTTAATTCAGCTTTTACTGATTTTAACATGTTTATATACATAATTTGTTAATATATATTATATTTTTACTAGAATAACGTATTTTCCGTGCAACGGACTGGCATACGTCTAGTTTTGTGTTTCAAAGTCGTGCTTTTACCACTTGAATAAAAACAAAGGACTTCACACACAAATGAAAAGGACTCTTTATCCCCTCTTAATGATATCAGAAAAAAATTACATGAAAAAATTGCTTATATAGATTCTTGGTGGTGTGGGAGAGTGAAAAGATTATGTGGGAAAGAAGAGGAGTGGTATGATGAGAGAAAAAAGGACATTTATCTTGTGTTTGAATATAGTAATTTGAAATTACTAGATTTTGCGTTAAAATAGTAAAAGAAAGAATTTCAAATGACAAATGAGAGAGATTATTATGACAAATAGGAGAAATTTCAAATGACACATATTGAGAGAGAATTTCAACATTTATCTGTTATATTTAATTTTTTAGATTATCATTTACAATTTCTCTCATACAGTTCACTTAACATTCGTTATCACAATTTTAGGAATTCTCAAATTCTTCATCCAAACACACTTAAATCATAAAAAAAAATTGAGAGTGGTGTATTTAGTAAAAAATTTGGTCAATGTGTATTCAGTAAAATGAGATGGTGTAAAATGTAATATATTTTTTGGACTAAAAGGCCAACCGTGGCAGCAATTCTGGGTGTGGTTGAGAAATCTGGGCCTTTAGGACTAAAAGAATAAGGTCCATGAGGCTCATGACCCAGCATTCGCCTATTAGGGTTTAATGAATGAATCTCTTAACACTGGACAACCAAGTAACCCTCTCTTGTTAAAGAGGCAGCTCCTGCCTCCTTTGATTTTTTAGTTTGCTGCAGTGCCATTAACATAGGCTTATAAGGGGATTTTGAAAGGAACTAACAACATAACCTTCATTCATAAGGCCTGAGAAGTATAAGTATCTTAGACTAAGTATTGTAAAAGGAATCTATTTTTGCATGATATCGGCTGATTTTGAACATAACACGTGCCACATACTCATTAAAATATATTTTTTTGTTAAATATATTTGAATATTATGATTTCTTATACTTTATGATGAAATCTAGTTTATTTTATATTATTTTATAATGATATTTTTAATATATTAACATGTAATGGTATTATATAATGATAATATATACATATATAATATTAAGGGAAAAGAGTATATAACCACCCTAAACTTTCACCCTTTTGCAAATAGGCACAATGAACTTTTATTTTGTCTTAGTTAACCCTTAAACTTCTATTATTGTTGCAATATGTCATTTCATTAACATAGAGGTAAATAATTAACGAAACCAATCATAATTATTCAAGATTTTGTAGTTAAAATATTAAAATAATATAAAATAAAGTTTTAAAAAATAAAAAATAGAAAAAAACCCTAAATTAAAAGAACACACCATCATGTTCTGCTTTTAGAATTTCAAATGTGTTTGGAATTTGACGGAATTCAAAAATAAAAAATTGAAAATTTTACCCTTTTACATGTTTTTAATATTTGAAGCACAAAATATTGAAAAAATGATATTTATTATGTTAATTATTTAACTTCATATTAATGAAAAGACCTATTGCATTAATGATAAGAGTTTAAGGATTAATTGTGACAAATTGAAAGTTCATGATGCCTATTTGCAAAAAGCCAAAAGTTCGGGGTAGTTTTATGTTCTTTTCCCTAATATTAATATAATATGATATTATAATATATTATATAACATTTTTTCTCTTTCTTTCTATAAAATTTTAATTTTTAAATATTAATGGATACTCGCAACCGCACGAGTATCTGTTATTTTTAACCGATATGGATACGGGTAGTGCACCGCTACCTGTTCCGCCCGATTCACATCTCTAATTTGATGGCACATTGTGGCGCTGCAATTGGGTAGAACGGTTTGATTGAAAAATTTTGGACTTTACTGCAATTCCGTAGAATACTGGGCCTTTTTTGACCAAAATAAAGAAATTTGGGCCTTTTGAACCAAAAAAAAGGTCCATGAAGCTCATGACCCAGCATTGGCCTATTAGGGTTTAATTTAATGAATGAATCTCTCAACACTGGACAACCAAGTAACCCTGCTAAAGAGGCAGCTCCTCCCTCTTCCTATTTTTTCAGTTTGCTGCAGTGCCGTTAGCATAGCATTGGAGCACTTGCTCGGTTCGCAAATTCAACATGGTTCGTATGCTCCTCTTATCACTCCTTTCTTTGATGCTTTTTTGAATCTCACCTTCGTAATGGATCTCGATCTTTTTCATTTGCATTTTCCCCGAATTCAATATTCAATGTTCATGAAATCGCGCATGTCAATCCACTTTCTGATACATTTGAACTCAAAGTTTGGTGCTTTACAATCATAGTGTTATTATCTGTTTAGAATTTAGATCACCTATATTGGTTGGGATGATAATGCTTCCATGGTATATGGATTCCTGCGTTAGTGAGTGTATATGGGGTTTCTCTAGATTTCACTTTGCATAAAATATTGTGTATTTTGGATTCAACATAGGAAGCTTGGAATTAGTATGTAATCTATTCTGTGCATGTTATAAAAATTTATTGGTAGCCTAGGACTCCATATAATCTGACCCCGAGTTTTGTTCATTTATTGTTGAATTTGATGTTCAAAGCCCTTTTTTAGTGTGTATTTGAGGTTTGAATTTTAATGCTTATGACTGTGACAGGCTAGGGGATTGAAGAAGCATTTGAAGAGGCTCAATGCCCCTAAGCATTGGATGCTTGACAAACTGGGTGGTGCATTTGTAAGTGAAAAATTCATCATCTTATAACCTATTTTTAAGCGTGCATTTCAAAGACTTATGTGAA
This sequence comes from Sesbania bispinosa, assembly GCA_026901365.1. Lineage (NCBI taxonomy): Eukaryota > Viridiplantae > Streptophyta > Magnoliopsida > Fabales > Fabaceae > Sesbania > Sesbania bispinosa. The sequence goes on from QLOH01000246.1 coordinate 563,077, forward strand.
CCATTTTTTCTGCATAGGCTCCTAAGCCCTCGTCTGGACCACACAAATCTAGGGAATGTCTCCCTCTCATTCTCATTCTGCGAAACAGGCTGAAATATGCTCTGACATACCGTGAAGTCATTGCTATTTTGATGCAGCGCCATGTCCTTGTTGATGGCAAAGTCAGGACAGACAAGACATATCCAGCTGGTTTCATGGGTATGTATGTAGCATGTCAATTTTTGGAATAACTTCTCACTTTATGTTGTGAAGTCAAGATGCTATACTAATTTGTTTTTGGGTGTATAACATGCTATATTGCTCTAGTATTTTATTATATTGTTTTTTGAGCTTGATGAGTTCTGATGTATTCAACAAGCTCTCTTGGACTGTTGGTAGCTAGGTATTGTAAAAGGTGTTTGTCTGGAGTATTGAAAGGGAAGTTAAATATTAACTGAATCCTAGGGATTCATCTATGTAGATGAATACAGGATATAGTTTCTTTCATTCTGTGTGACAATAGAAGTTGAAGAGTCTACCTGGTTCTTTTTCTTTTCTGCCCCCTCCCCCCTCTGAAGTTATATAATTCTATTTATTTGTCGGGAGACATGATTTATTTATAAAACCAATTTATGTCTCTTTACAGATGTCGTGTCAATCCCTAAAACAAATGAGAACTTCCGCCTTCTTTATGACACTAAAGGCCGATTCCGGCTACACTCAGTCAGGGATGACGAGGCGAAGGTACTTGTATTACTCTTGTATTTGGTTACTAAATGTTTTTCATCCATCCATCCCCTTGGTGCAATGATACTATTATTATATACAATAGCATACTCTGAATTTTTTGTTTTAAGTTCTTATATATATAGGGTAACATACTACTGTTGATGATAGTGAACCTTTTAATGACATCAATTTCAGGATTATGTAATTAATTATATGAATTTTGGAGTCACAGCCTAATTGATTTTTCCCACATAATGGTTGTAGTTTCATGTGTTTTCCTTTTCTTTTATGGTGTATGTGGCAGTTTAAGCTCTGCAAGGTTCGATCAATACAGTTTGGGCAAAAGGGTATCCCATACCTGAACACCTATGATGGTCGTACTATCCGCTATCCAGACCCTCTCATCAGGGCTAATGACACCATTAAGCTGGATCTGGAGGAAAATAAGATTGTTGATTTCATCAAATTTGATGTAGGGAATGTAGTTATGGTAACAGGTGGAAGGAACAGGGGACGTGTTGGAGTGATCAAGAATAGGGAGAAGCACAAGGGAAGCTTTGAGACAATCCATGTTCAGGATGCCACTGGGCATGAATTTGCAACACGTATGGGCAATGTCTTCACTATTGGCAAGGGGACAAAACCATGGGTATCTCTTCCCAAGGGTAAAGGTATTAAGCTATCAATCATTGAGGAGGCTAGGAAGAGGATTGCTGCCCAACAAGCAACTGCTGCTTAAGGCTCTGTAGTTTAATGAATAGACCTAGTGCTTGGTAGTTCTATTCCATGCTTTTGGTTTTCTATTTTCTTGTATCGAGTTTTTCTCAGTTGAATTTTGAATTTTGCACTATACAACTTTTATTGTGCCTGCTATAATCATGAAGGAATTTTTCCATTCCCTAGTTTTGATTTAATTACTAGTAGTACAAAATAGCTGAAGGGGATCAGGTTGCAATTGAATATGACTATTTGTGTGGTATATTGAATGATTGATATGGAGTTTGTGTTTGCGTGAACCGTAGTGAATAGTGATTGAGTCGCTGATTTTGCATGGATTTCAGTGTTTAATGATGCTCGCCACTTGCCAATAGGATGTTTGAAAAAAAACTTTTTCATGTCTAGTTATATTGTAGAGAGTATTGCTATCGAACCTTTTTTTGTCACCCTCTAACATTCAACTTTTGTCAAAGAACGTACTATCTCCAAGGGATTCAAACCATCAAAATTTCAGTTTTTACAAAGTTGTAATGCTATACTAATTTAGTACGAACTAATGTTTGATACAATCACGAATTTAGTACTAGCACAAAATCTTTTCTCATTCCCCCAAATGCACGGGTCACTCGCACTGGAAGGACTGACTTTGTGTTGATTACAATTATATGCAAAAATGTATAATAAAGTATGATATTGTTTAATTCTAATCCCTTGATTCTTTAATTACCTTTTAATGTGAATGTTTCAGAGGACTTAAGTCCCTGTCTCAAAGGCATCATAGGTTGCTTGTGCATACTTGACAATTTCTCTACGCAACCAAGAGTGAAGAGGGTCTAAAAAGCCCTCCCAATTGGATAAGCACATACAAGTTAGTTAGTTGTTGAGAGTACAGTGAAGTTAGCAAAATACTACACTGCTCTGCTAGCTTACAATATGACTGGGGCTGCTCATGTAATGATGTGAAAGAGATTGGGGGTGATGAATTTGAAGATGAATAAACGGGAAAGAAACAGTGAAACTTACCATGGAATTGTTAGTTAGTGAGAGAGGAATTGGTTTGTGAAATGTTAGAATGATGACACGTGGTTATTTAGAATTGCCACATTTTATATGTACGAAGGGGGAGGCAGGCATAGGCAATGTGGGATCTCATGTAATGTAATAATAGGCAGTTCTAAAACCGTACTATTTTCACTCTGATTTTTCAGATGATAGAGACCGACCGACACTTCATCGTAGTATCAAAGACTGTTACACTGTTTTCCTTTCTTTATTCTTCATGGTTTTACACTACGATTGTTTGCGTTGAAAAAATAAGGAAAGAAAACACATGTGGTGAAAATGAGTATAAAAATCAGTTTTCCTTCGTTTGGATGGTAAAGAAAACTGCTAAGAAAACATAAAAGTGAGGTGGGTCCCATTAAAATCTTTTCTTCGCTCAAATGCAAAGAAAACTCATCATCTTGTTCAAGCTTTGTGATATACATTTATACCCCTCTCTTTTTAACATTTTCTAACCTAGATATGTAACATATCTATTTATTTTAAAATAAAGGTCCAATTTCATAAACTATTAAATTATTATTTTTCTATCATTTTAATTAAGTAATGAATATACGTGTTAAGCATTCAATTGATAATTACCCAATTTTTTTTCTTAATGTCACTAATGTTTTAATTAAGGGTATTTTAGACATTTACAATATTTCATGTTTTCTTTCCTTTCATTTTATATTCAATTTTCTCTCCAACCAAACAACTATAAAATCACTTCATTTTCATCTTATTTTCTCTTCTCCCTATTTTCTTTCATCTCATTTTCTTTCCACTTATTTTCTTTTTACAACCAAACAAAGTGTTAATGTTCTATGACCCAGGGAAAGGTGGTATTTTCCCAATTTGATTGGTGAGAAATTAATTTCACAAAAAATACTCTGAATATTAAGTGAAAATCCTTTTCAACAATAATTTTTTATACACATAAATCTTATAGATGAACCGAAAATTACATTTTTTTTTTGTAAATGAAAATTACATATTTAAAGATTTCAATTTTTTTTTCTTTTGGATCAACATACGTTAATAGATTGTATGGACAAAAAAAATTGATGAAATTTGTTAATATTTAAAGAATTCAATTTTTTCCATTATTTTTTATTGGAAATAATGGCGGTTAGATAAAATTGTTAATTGTCACGTAATTTTATGTGGTGAGAAAAATACAAAATAAAAATTGTCATATTATGAGCTCTAACGCTAAAGAAAGTTGGTTTTCCTCTCTACACATATCAAGATATAAAATTTTGAGTTAAATATGTTTTTAGTTCTTAAATATAGTTGAGATTTGAAATGAACAGGTTGAATTGTTGATTTTAATTTATGATTTAATCATTACATAAATTTAATTTTTTATTTATTTTATAATTTTAAATTATATTTATTAACGATCTAAATATAAAGAAAAATAATAAATACTATATAAAAACACTCATATATATATATATAGTACAAATAAAAACTGTACATAAACACAAGTCAATAAAAAGAAAAAAATTAAATCACAACTAATGGTGACGACGCTGCTGTGGTGGTGGGCCACAATCCTCATTCAGGGGTTGGTCATCTAGGTCATCATAGTAGTGCGAGTGCGCCTGACTGAAACTTGTAGAAGCACCTGCATTGCGGGCATCCAGCAGTGTCTGTAACTGTTGTTGGAGCCGTGCGAAGTCCTCCAACAGTGCATACTGTTCCTGACAGTGATCATCCCTCTCTTCAACTCGCTTGGCCTGCAGCTTTGCTTTGATAACCTCTCGCCTCAGCGCCTCGTCATACGAATGCAGAGACCCGTCGCTGGCACTGGTATGGGCACGAGACTCCTTAGTGAGGCTGGTCACACCAGGACGAATGTTGCTTGACAAATCCCCCAGTGCCATAACAGCGGCCTCGAGTCTTGCCACCGCCAACATCCTTCCAGTTCTGTAACTTGGTGTACCCATCAGTGATGGACTTATCCCTCATCTATGACTCCACCTCCCTTAGGCGGTCCGGGTAATTTGTCTGTTGATTAGAGATGAACTTATAATTAGTTAGTTACTCTACAGCAAATATATCAAATTATATAAAACAAAAACACTGCTAAAAATAATTTTTTCCTACATATGTGGACCGCACCCGATCATCTACCCAACCACCATCCTTTTTGTGTGGGTGGCCACAAAAAACTTATCTGGATCTACAGCCCGCCCAAGCTCTCGAGCCTACACAGAAAAATTAGACTAATAAATTATTTTAATTACAAATACAAAGATAATATAGAAAAGTAGGTTTACACATACCATATCCATAGCCACCTCAACGTGAGCCTTGTGGCCTGTGGTGTGGATTGCTCCGCCTCGACGAGAAGCCTGGTTGGTCTTGTTACGAGTAGATTTCCCCTTGAACTCATCAGAGGCCCAGTAGGCCAAAAGATCCCCCCAAGCCTCCTCACCACACCAAGTAGGCCTAGTCTCACTCGTCCGGGCCTTGTTGAGCATATCTCGAAGGCGTCTAGCAATCCTCTACTGGTACACCTTCTTAATTTGGGCCTCATCCTCAGGGCCCAAGTAACTTTGCTCTGCGAAAAAAAATATTACAGTAATAAGTTGAAAATCTCGTAACGTTAATACAAGTGTATGTAAAATGAAGGCATTTTACTGTAAACGCCTCCCACCACTTGTCCTTCACGTCATGCGGGGTGACCTCCCACAAGTAGTGAGGACCTTGGAATTGTGATCGGATCGCATGACCAATGGCTGTGATGGGGTTGTTAGGCCCCAACTGCAAAATAAAATTCAATATTAACTCTGAAAACTTATAAAGATTCAATATTAACAATTCAAAAGAAGTATATATATATATATAGAAACTCACCCTCTGCTACAAGGTCAGATAATAACCCTACTGTGAGGGTCCCGCTCGTGAGGGTTACTGGAGCTGGCACCCCAGGTACCGAACATGCTCAGCATCAGGCTTGGGGTTAGCCTAGCTCGACATCAACCTCAGCCTGAGCGTCCACCTCGGGCTCAGAAAGATGTGGAAGCTCATTCTCCCCCTCGGTAGGGATCTCATGATATCTGGATGTAGGGATGAGCCTCATGCCCTCGAATCTTGGTTGGTTAGATGCAACAGGTTGACCAAACGGTGGAGGGTCTGAAGAAGAAGACCGCACATACGGTGGTGGGGCTGAAGTAGAAGGCTGCTCCGGCAGCTGATGGGGGAGGTTAAGGTTGGTCCTCTTTAGGCAAAAAACCATCTGATCCGATCATTGCGATTTTATCATTCATCATCCAATAGGTTTTGATATTTTTCCAAATCCGATCCAATTTAAATTGGATTGGGTTGGATCGGTTTTCAGTTTTTTAAAGATATATTTATAGAAATATTAACTTGATATTAGATAATAAAATCATAACATATATATCAGTATAAGTATTTTTATAAATATATATGTATACAAGTATAAATATATGATTATTTTATAAGTAATAATATATGTATATATAAGTTCGGTTTGGAATAGATTGGATCGATTTTCAACATAGGATCCAAAAACCAATCCAATCCAATAAAAATTTTGGTTTTTGCGGTTTTCGATTTTTTGGATTTCGGTTTGATTCGATTTTCGATTTTTCGGTTCGGTTTATGCGGTTTGCGTTGGATTGAATTGGATGTCAACACCCCTAGTCCTCTCCCGACGTGCGCAAGCTGCCTGTGCAGCAAGCTCGCTTGGAGGGATGAACGCCCCTCCAATTGGTGGAACCTTTTGTCCACCTCGACCCCAGATACGAGGCATTATTATCTAATAATTATATACATAATTAAAACTAATTAAATCTATTTCTAATGATTTATATACATGTTAAAAAAATTATTAAAACAATAATTAAAACTAATTATTGAAACTAATATTAAACCTATTAAAACTAATTAATAATAATTAAAACTAATTATTAAATTATTAAGTTATTAAAACTAACTAGTTAACTAATATTAAATCTAAGGGTAAAATATGTTTTTGGTCTTTGTAAATTAGCGAGTTTTGTTTTTAGTCCCTATAAATTTTTTTATAAAGCGTCCTCCCAATTTTTTTTTTGCAATTAATCCCTCCCCTCAAATGGCGTGTGTCAGGTGCTTATGTGACGGTTTAGAGGCATAAATTTCTGGCAGTTTAAGATTGCCAGAATTACAACAATGAAAACTTAAGAGAGAGAAAATGTGCCTCATTAGCACCTGACACACGCCATTTGAGGGGAGAGACTAATCGCAAAAACAAATTGGGAGGACACCTTAATAAAAAATTATAGAGACTAAAAGCAAAACTCACTAATTTTACAAAGACCAAAATCATATTTTACCCTAAAACTAATTATTAAATTATTAAACCTAACAATTAAGACTAATTAACAATTAAAACTAATTACTATATTATTAAAACTAACTAATTAACACTAAACCCTAAAACTAGCCATTAAAACTAATTAGCTACAATTAAAAATAATAAACAATAATTAACAACAATTAAAAACAATTAAAAGCAATTAAAATCAATTACTTGGAGGAGGAGGAGGAGGACGTTGGAGGAGGAGGAGGGAGAGGGGGAAGGAGGACGCTGTTGGAGGAGGAGGGGTCTGGAAGAGGAGGGAGGAGGAGGGCGCTGGATAAGGGAGGAGGAGGATTGGAAACTGAGGAGGAAGAAGAAGAGGGGAGGGGGAAAGGGTTTTGTTCATGTAAGTTTTAAACTTATTAGCAACGGCCTGACCGTCGTAAAGTTAAAAATATACGTAGCAACGGCCAGGTCGTTGCTTATGTGACGCTGACGCGCCAATTTTAAATTTTTGATTAAAAACATAGCGACAGCTTGGCCGTCGCTACATATATTTTTGAATTTTCAGAAAAAAAAGACTTTTTCAGTGTAGCAACGGCCAGACCGTCGCTACAATATGAAACCTAGCGACGACCAGGCCATCACAACATATTAATGACACAGTTATGCGTTGAACTTCGCATTTAACGATGTAGCGACGGCGTCGCAACGGCTATAACAACAAGGGTAAAATCTTGGGAATCGGAAAAATAGGTACAAATCTCTCAACCTCCATAGAAAATGTCCTACTTGTTGATGGCCTTAGGCATAATTTTCTTAGTGTTAGTCAATTGTGTGATAAAGGATTCTCAGTATCATTTGACTCACAAAATTGTGTTATTGAATCCAAACTTGACAAAAACATTAAGTATATAGGATATAGAATAAATAATGTATATAAGATAAAATTAGATAATACTACAAATCATAACCAATGCCTTCTTAGTAAGAATGATGAATCTTGGTTGTGGCATAAAAGAATTGCTCATATCAATATGGATCATTTAAACAAATTAATATCAAAAGACTTAGTAATAGGTTTGCCTAAGATAAAATTTGAAAAAGACAAACTTTGTGATGCTTGTCAAAAGGGAAAACAAGTAAAAGTATCATTTAAATCAAAGAACATAGTAACAACCTCTAGGCCATTACAACTAATACACATGGATCTTTTTGGGCCTTCTAGAACTATGAGTTTTGGGGGAAGTTATTATGCTAGTCTTAGTGGACGATTTCTCTAGATATACATGGACCTTATTTCTTGCAAATAAAAGTGATGCTTTTAATGTCTTTAGGAAATTTACAAAAATGATTCAAAATAAGAAAAATATTAAAATAGCATCCATTAGGAGTGACCATGGAGGGGAGTTTGAAAATAAAAACTTTGACTTGTTCTGTGATGAAAATGGAATAGAACATAATTTTTATGCCCCTAGGACTCCTCAACAAAATGGAGTAGTTGAAAGGAAAAATAGGTCACTAGAAGAATTAGCAAGAACCATGCTTAATGATTCAAATATCCCTAAATATTTTTGGGCAAAAGCAGTTAGCACTGCTTGTTACACTATGAATAGGGCACTAATTAGACCAATTTTAAAGAAAACACCCTATGAACTATTCAATGGTAGAAAACCAAACATCTCTCATCTTCATATATTTGGATGCAAGTGTTTTATACTAAATAATGGAAAAGATAACTTAGGAAAATTTGATGCTAAATCAGATGAGGGAATATTTCTTGGATACTCATTGAATAGTAAAACATATAGAGTGTATAACAAGAGAACTATGACAATAGAAGAATCTATACATGTAGCTTTTGATGAATCTAACACCTTTTATCCTAGAAAAGAGATCATTGATGATATTGTAGAAAATTTAGAAAATACTCACATACATGAAGAAGTTCACAAGGATAAAGAAAAGGAAAATATAGAAGATTCTACAATAGAAGAAAACCAAACAAACATGGATCTTCCAAGAGAGTGGAGAATTTTAAGAAATCATCCTCTTGATAACATCATAGGAGATATTTCAAAAGGGGTAACAACTAGACACTCTTAAAGACATATGCAATAATATGGCTTTTGTTTCTAAAATTGAAGTAAAAAATATTGATGAAGCCTTAAAAGATGAACGTTGGATTATTGCTATGCAAGAAGAATTAAATCAATTTGAAAGAAATAATGTTTGCGATCTAGTTGATAGACCAAGTGATCATCCAATTATAGGCACACAATGGGTATTTAGAAATAGGTTAGATGGACATGGTATTATTGTAAGAAACAAAGCTAGGTTAGTGGCCAAAGGGTATAATCAAGAAGAAGGAATATATTATGAAGAAACTTATGCACCAGTGGCAAGACTAGAAGCCATTAGGATGTTACTTGCATATGCTTCTATAATGGATTTCAAATTGCATCAAATGGGTGTCAAAAGTGCATTCCTTAATGGATTTATTAAAGAAGACGTGTATGTAGAACAACCTCCTGGATTTGAAAATTTAGAATTGCCTAATCATGTTTTTAAATTAAAAAAGGCCCTATATGGATTGAAACAAACACCTAGGGCTTGGTATGAAAGGTTAAGCAAATTTCTTTTAGAAAAAGGATTTACAAGAGGAAAGGTTGATACAACACTTTTTATTAAAAGAAAAATGCATGACATTTTGTTAGTTCAACTATACGTTGATGATATTATTTTTGGAGCTACTAATGACAATTTGTGCAAGGAATTTTCTAATGACATGAAAAGCGAATTTGAAATGTCTATGATGGGGGAGTTAAATTTCTTCCTTGGATTGCAAATTAAACAAACCAAAAATGGTATCTTCATCAACCAAAGCAAATACTGCAAGGAACTAATCAAGAGATTTGGAATGGAAAACGCTAAACAAATGGCCACACCTATGAGTACTGCTTGCACTTGGCATACTCAGTTATAATTTGATTGGTATTCTGGTATCAGTTATATTTTGGTATTTTGATTGGTACTATGATTAATATTTAGTTTTTGATTCATCTATATTTTTGGATGTCTATTTTTGTTTTTGATGATGCCAAAGGGGGAGACATTAGGGAAAATGAGATTAGGGAAATGCATAAATTCTATGTTAGGCAAAATCTTTTGGAAATATCAAATTTGACTATGTTTTGAAAAAAAAAATTTTGGAAAACATTGGTCTTGTAAAATTTTGATAAATCTTATTTCCCAAGTATCCCAAGTATTCTAAAAGACAAACACAGAGGGAGAGACTAAGGGGAGTGATCGTTATTGACTTGAAAAATCTTGTTTTTCATTTTTCCCTTTAAAGATGGCTGTCATCGTAAAAAAAAGGGGAGATTGTAGATGCCTTGATTACAGGTTTTGATGATGCCAATAAGAATGAAAGAAAAGAGAAATGCAATGGCAAAGGAAAGAGCTAATTCAAGAATCAAGGATGAATAGAAGATCAAGATCAAAGTCAAGACAAGAAGGTCTTTTGGTTTTAGTTTAATTTAGTTAGACAAAATGTTAAAAGAAGTATAAGATTTGCAAAGAACTTGGCACTAAAAAGAAAATTAAACAAAGTATTTTTATAAAGTTCAAATCAGTTCAAAAATTAAATTTCTTGAACTGGTAATCGATTACCAACATAGTGTAATCGATTATCATATTCTTGTAATCGATTACCAGAGTACTTTTTCTGAAAATCTTGAAGAGACATGACTTCTAATCAAGGATTACAATGTTTCATCATCATCCTTATAAATATATGTCTCATTTTCGAAAATTCACACAAATTTACTCATGTAGAATCATAAAAGAGTGAAATCATTACAAGAATCAATTGTGTCAAACACTTGCAAGTTTTAAGATTTCTTATAGGCTCTTCAATTTGTAATATCCACTCTAAAAAAGAGTTCATTTGTATAAACGATTCAATCTGATACTGTGTGATTGACGAGAGGGTGCCTCTCTTGTTTTGTGGGTGATTCTCAACACAAGGGAAAGGTTCCAAGGTGTTGGAGGATTCATCAGTTGTAAAGAACTTTTACAAGTAGTGGAAATCTCAAGTGGGTGACTTGAGGACTGGACGTAGGCAAGTGGTTGGCCGAACCAGTATAAATTGAGTTTGCACTTCCTCTTCCTTTAACTTTTACTTAATTATCGCTATTACAAATTCATTATATTAAGAGTGTGCATTCATACTTCATCTTAGTGAAAGCATTTTAAGTATAATAAGGGCAAGTTAAATTAGTAAACGAAAAGAATAGATAACTTTGAATAACTTAATTCACCCCCCTCTTAAGTTAGTTGAGGCCACTTGTCTAACAAGACCGTCGCTAAGATCGACGGGTGATGCTCTTCGCGTCTAAAAACGCACATTCTTATCATGCTAATTATTGTCATTGTTTAGAAGTGGCTGCTGTAAAGAATTCAAATAGGTGGAAGCAAGACATTTTGTGGGTTTAGTATCAATTGATGCAGCCATGCAGGATTTCCCTGTGTTGCAACACTTCCTTCAGCATTGTGTGTTCTTTTGCACTAGGTTAAGTTTCAGCAAGTTGAACTATAGATATGGCAACTGTAAACTAGCTTGAACCAACACAATTAGGGCTGTAAATGAGTCGCGTTGAACCGAGTACCTGAAGCTCAGGCTTGGCTTGTGAAAAAGATGAGTGACTCAAACTTGGCTCATTTATTTAAACGATCCAAACTTAAAGCTTGAGCTTGGCTTGTTTAGCTCATTTATAACTTCATTGTTCTTGCTTTTTTTTAAAATTTTCTTTAAATCATTTTTAAAGTTTATGACTTTAGTATTTAATAAATATTTTATTATTAAATGATAATATAAAAATCAAAATATATTCTTAATGGGTGGGGATCAACTTACTCCCGAAGTAACTTTTGGAAAAGTTACTCCGCTTAATAACTCTTTATAACATTGAATTTCATCAATCCAACCGTCATATTAAAAGTTTTCATTAAGTAGACAAGCCTACAAAATTTCATAAAATTTGAAAATTATTTGATGTTTCATCAAATCATTTTAGTTTAACGTACAATATACTTCTCAAAATATAAGTAAATATCAACTTTAAAATCACATACCTATGAATATCCAATTGATTTAAAATTTATTATGCATAATCATCAGAGACGGATGCGGGGGGCAAGGATGGGCCTTGCCCCCCTAACTCCCTAAGTTTCAACATATATATATACACACACCCAAAAACCAAAAAAGATTATAAAATATATACATATAAATTAAGATAAAAGAAATATGATACATTTAATTTTTATTTAATATTTATTATTAAAATTTATTTGTTGACTCCTTTAAGTGATTTTTATCAAAAAAAATATTTGATAGATATTATTATTGATGAATTTTATAATATAAATGTGTATAACTTAGATAAAATATATGATGCATTTAATTTTTATTTAATATTTAGATGAATATTAACTAGTGTTTTTAGGACATTAATTAAAATCAATATATAGAAAAATTTTATTGGGATGTGAAACATCTAATGTTATAGTAATGTAATTAAGAGCATAATTTGTAATAAAAATATTTTACATATTGATTTCTTAACCAATACTCTTAGTACAAGACCCTTGATAATTTTTTATTCCGACCCCCCTTTAAGTGAATCCTGGATCCGTCCCTGATAATCATCATATTAATATCACATTATTCAACGGTTGAATTGATGAAATTCAATATTTACAAAGAGTTATTAAGCGGAGTAACTTTATCATAGTTATTTCTTGGGTAAGTTGATCCTCACTCATTCTTAATATATGATATATTTAGTTAAAAAATTCTAAAATATTATATTTTTCGAAATTCAATACATAAATTCTTGACTAATATAAGAATTATTTTAATACTTATTTTTAAATATATAAAGTAATTATTTTACTTTATTATTTTATTATATATTTTAAAATTAACTTATAACTGTATGTTTTCTTCTTTTTTTTATAAATCTTTTTTTAATTAAATTATTTATATTAAAATAAGCGAACTATTCACGAGCTGTTAATGTCAAGTTTATAAGGTTGGACTTGGCTCATTTAAATAATGGAGCCCAACTTTAAACTTGCATGGGCTTATTTGTTTAATTAAACATACGAGTTTGATCGAACATTTAACGAGCCCAACTTAAATAATTCATGAATAACTCAACTCATTTACAACCCTAAACAACCCCACCCCCACCTGCATGTATCCCGTTTTCTTCTTTGCTACCTACTTATTATTCACATATGCAAAACAAAATTCAAAATTCCAACACTTATCATCATCATCTTTAACGGTAATTGAGAAATTATGTCAAGTGATTAAAATATAGAGAGATCAAAACTTCCACATAGAAGGACTATTTAACGATGGAAGAAATGAAATTCCAATGCTTCTTATCCAATTAATTTAAAAACCAGTAATATGAAGAAAAAAAAAACAACTCATTGACCCTAAAACTTTTTATCAAGATTTTACAAGTAAAAGTGAAAAATAAAAAGAACAAACACATATCAAGTACAACCTTTAATTTCCTTTCAATTTACATAAAAAACCTTGCTCAAAACATTTTTACCCACAAAATTCAATGGAACGAAAAAAGAAGTAAAGAAACAAAGAGAGAAGAGAAAAGCATTATTATAGCTCCATGTCCAAAAACCTAAGAGAAATGTTGTTTGTACAGCAACATCTTGTACAACAAAGAGAGATAAAGGAGAGAAAAGAGAGAGAAATAGGAGATGTGATGGGTGATGTGATGGAGAGATATAGAGAAAAAAATGTGTTATATAAGTTGTTGTATATTTTTTATTGTATAAATAAGTTATCTCAAAACCTAATTAATACAATTCTAAACATTTGACACAAAGGGTACAAAAGTACTTCCTCTTAATCTTGAAAGCACATGGGCAAGAAGCATAATCTCCACTAGATCTCAACATCCATGGCACAAGGGTACGTAAATGCTCCCACATAATAGGGTTATAGAACATTGGAAAAGCTAATGGTATTGGGTATGTCGTGGCACCTCTATCTATTTATTCTATATTAAAAATGCTCCAACAGTACACGTGTCATGTTTTTTTATTTGGTTTTTTCTAAGGTTTTTATTCTCACTTTAATAGGGTGATTTCTTTTATGAACCACATTTACCCTTCATGGGGGATAGTCATACTCCTGCCGTTTTTTCTTGTTTTTTTTTCTTTTTGTTTCTTATCACAATTTTAATTTCTTTTTTATTATTATATATATTAAAAAATTTTCTCTCTTCCTATTAATCTGTTTCATTACAAAAGTTATTTTTTTCAATGAATCATGTATATTCTCCACAAGAAATAGTTCTGGTTCTATTATTTTCTTTTTTATCACACTTTAATTTTCTTTTTTTATTATTATTATATTAAAATAAATTCTCTCATTATCCATTTCTATTTATCTGTTTCATTACATAACAACACACATTAAGAAATACGAGTGTGTTGATTTACATTAAATTTAATGTGTTTTTTAAATATATTATTTATCTTTCTACTTTATTCATTAATATTTTCACTTATTATCTTTTTTATCTATTCTATTTATTTATTCACTCTATATATGTTTTTTACTTGATTTTTTTCTAAGTTTTTATTCTCACTTTAATAGGGTGTTTTTTTTATGAACCACATTTACGCTTCACGGGAGGTAGTCATGCTCCTAGCGTTTTCTTTTTTTTCTTTTTGTTTCTTATCACAATTTCAATTTCTTTTTTATTATTATATTAAAATATTTTCTCTCTTCCTATTAATCTGTTTCATTACAAAAGTTAATTTTTAATGAACCATGTATATCCTCCATAGGAAATAGTTCTGGTTCTATTGTTTTCTTTTTTTGTCACACTTTAATTTTCTTTTTTATTATTATTATATTAAAATAAATTCTCTCATTTTTCATTCCTGTTTATCTGTTTCATTACATAAAAACACACATTAAGAAATACAATACGTGTGTTGATTTACATTAAATTCAATGTGTTTTTTCAATATATTATTTATCTGTCCGTTTTATTCATTAATGATTTCACTTATTATCTCTCTTTATCTATTCTACTTATGTATTTACTTTATATTAAAATTGTTTAACCATTAAATGTGTCATGTTTTCTTACTTCTATTTTTTAGTTTTTTATTCTCACTTCGTGATTTTTTTAACATGAGTATCCTCCATGGGAGCAGTTCTGCTCTTGCCGTTTTCTTTTCTTTTTTATCACACTTTCATTTTTTTTTAGTATTATATTAAAACATTTATCTCTCTATTTAATCATCATAGTCATGGCTTAAAAAATACAGATATTATACTTAAATTATTTCTATTAACATATGCTAAATTGTTGATTTTCTTAAAAGGAGATAAATATTATAGATTATTGATCTTAGACATTGTATATTATGCTTAATACATGTGCATCACACGGGTTAGATCGATACTAGATAATACCTGAGTGAATTCTTGCATTAGGTGATGGTTATTTAGAAACTTATGGTGATAATGAGACTAATACTGAAATATCAAAGGATTTACTGATGAATTCTACAGGTAATATATACAATTGGAGATATAATTTTGTTTGCATACCCTAACTTGCTTTCAAATTTTGGAAACATTGCCTTTGTTTAGGATAACAAAATTCTTGCTCCTACGTTCACTACAAGAAAAACGCAAATTAGCGACGGCCATGGGCCGTCATTACAAGTGAAAAGTCATCGCTACAAGCTACTTAGTGATGACTTAGAGACGGCCACGTGGACGTCGCTACAGAGCTCGTCGTAAATGCAGTAGCGACGAGCAAAGCACGTCGTCGCTACGTAGAGACGGCCAGACCGTCGCTACAACCGTCTCTAAAAACATGGTTGTCGCTACATATTACTATTTTTTTAAAATTTTTTATCTAGCGACGACCTTAGTGACGGCCAAGGCCGTCTCTAAAAATATTTTTTTAAAAAAATTATATTTATTATTATTTATTTTATTTTAATATTTAGGGTAAAGGGTTTATTATTTATTAATTTTAAAATTATAAAAACAATACTAAATATTGTATGAACACATGGACAGAAGAAAACATATGTATATATATACATAGTTTGTTCAAACATAATACAATAAAACTATAAAAAAACATAATGAGAAGAAAATAATGGTGGCGGCGAGGCTAGTGTTGTGGTGGGGTCGACTCCTCCTCCTCATCCAACGAATGGTCATCCAGGGCGGCATCGTAGTGGGGATGCGGCTGAGCCTGAGCCTGAGCTGCAACCTGAGCCTCCAGCAACTGCTGTATCTATAGTCATAGTCGTCCTAACTCATCCTCCAATTGTGCAGCCTTCGCTATAGCTTGGCGAGACTCCTGCCTTGCTTCATTTACTTCCTGCCGCATCGCCTCCTCAGTTGAATGTCGTGACCCGTACCCGTCAGTACTCCCACTAGTATGAGCCCGAGACTCCTGAGTGAGGCTGGTCACATCTGGACGAATGTTGGTTGCCTAGTCCCCGGTGCCATAACAACGACCTCGGGTCTTGCCACCCGCAACATCCCTCCTGATCTCCAGCTTGGTGGAGGCTGCAGTCATGGAGGTGTCCCTTATCTGTGACTCCACCTCCCTCAAGCGGTACTTGTAACTTTTCTATTGAGGTAAAAATAAAATTAGTTAGTTATATATTCAATTGCATAAATATGAAATTATATTAAAAAACACTTACATAGGTGGATTGCGCTTGGTCATCTACCCAACCACCACCCTTTTTATGTGGGTGGCAACAAAGAACTCGTCGGGCTCGACCTCCTGCCCAAGCTGTCAAGCCTACACAGAAAAATTATACAGATTAATTATTTTAACAACAAATAGAAACATAATACAAAAGAGTGTTTGTTTATACATACCATATCCAATGCCACCTCATGGTAGGCCTTGCGGCTCGTGGTGTGGACTGCCCCGCGCGTTAAGAAGCCCGATTGCTCTTGTTACAAGCGGACTTCCCCTTGAATTCCTCAGAGTCCCAGTAGGCCAAAAGACCCTCCAGGCCTCCTCACCACACCACGTGAGCTTCTTCCCAGCCTTTCGGGCATTGTTCATCATATCTCGAAGGCGACGAGCTGAAGGGAATCAAGCATGTGGTCAGGGTGCAGCGGAAATAAATGGATTCCCTCCCTTGTTATAATCGTTTTGCGAAAGCACGAATCAAGGCATAAAAGGTATTGAAACGAAAGGTCGTACCTTATTAGAATTACAAACGAAGCAAGTGTAGCCACGTCTCTATTGGTATCCACGCCAACAGCCGGACTACGATTCTCTCCTCTGCTCTGCTAGTAGCCTTGGAAAGTAAGAAGCGTTGCTCATGTGTATTGGGGTAGTGCATCTTATGCTCTATTGATAGAGTGGTGGCTAGGGTTTTACCCCCTCACTCACTTAACCCTCACACTTATGGGCCTGGCGCATTATGTTATAATAATTCTAATTAAATTAAATTAGAATTATTATCCTTTTTCCTAGTGGCTTGTTGTATGCGTGTGACCCAATAGGATTTTAATATTTGGTTATGATATTAAAATAAAACCCTTTTATATTTAATATCATAAATGGTGAGCGGTATCTAGCAACACATCACTATCCAAATATTACGATTATTAATAAAATAATAAATCCTATTTTATTATAATAATTTATATGCTTTGTCCCTTTGTCCAAATATCTAATTGAACACAAGGGCATGGATTGTGTCAACCTTGTATAGTTCAATTTATATTTTCTTGATCCCCAAGTAGACTGTACAGAAAATAAATATCTCATATTTATTCTCCTGAGCATGGCCATGCATTTTGCAGTCTCACTTTATCAAGAGGCCCTACAGATATAACTCCTGTTACATAGGAGGGACAAATCCCATCTAGGGCACTCACATTCCTCCACATAATTTATTATATGTCCAAAAATCAACTTTATGATTACCCTGTTACAGGTAACGTTTGATGATAATTAAAACATATAATTTCTTATGTAGGAATCGTAGTGATTTCAGGTCGAAGGACTTCATATAACATTTATTAATTTAAGAAACGTTCATGACACTTATGTAACAACCCATGCAACGTTCTTAAGGTGGGTCTGCCCAGTACACCATTACTCTTAATGTGTACCTATGTGAGCACATGATATCTCATATCTATGATCTGTGAGATGTGATCATCCATGAACTCACATACTAGTCTAAATGCATCTTTGTCCTAAGATGATATTTGACTAGGGACTATTTTAAGAATAGTTCTTCATAAGATCTCACGATCAAGTCATCTACTTGATTTGTTATGAAGTTTAAGCTTACTATTCTAAGGACAATAATTAAATTCTAAAAGAATTAATAAAATGTAATGCCTTTATAAAATAATAATAATATGATACAAGTGATGGATGTTCAAAAACATATATGTCTCTAGTGCATATACTAACAATCTCCCACTTGCACTAGAGCCATTCAGACATAACTCTAATGCCCAATGATCTAGTGTGCCCTTCATGCTTCTGCTGCACAAGGGGTTTTGTCAGTGGGTCTGCAACATTGTCATCAGTATGCACTTTGCATATCTTCACATCTCCCCTATCAATGATTTCTCGGATGAGATGGAAACGTCTAAGTATATGTTTGGATCGTTGATGCGACCTGGGTTCCTTGGCTTGTGCAATAGCCCCATTGTTATCGCAATAAAGACTTATAGGATCCACAATGGTAGGAACTACCCCAAGTTCTATAATGAATTTCCTGATCCAAACGGCCTCCTTCGCAGCATTTGAGGCTGCAATATACTCAGCTTCTGTGGTAGAATCAGCGACTGTTTCCTGCTTCGAACTTTTCCAGCTCACAGCGCCACCATTCAAACAAAACACATAACCTGACTGCGATCTTGAATCATCTTTGTCAGTTTGGAAGCTAGCATCAGTGTAACCTTTTACAAGTAGCTCTTCCTCACCTCCATATATCAAGAATGAATCCTTAGTTCTTCTCAAGTACTTAAGGATGTTCTTGACTGCTGTCCAGTGACCTTCACCGGGATCAGACTGGTATCTGTTAGTCATGCTCAAAGCATATGATATGTCTGGTCGAGTACACAACATGGCATACATGATAGACCCTATAGCAGATGCATAAGGAATCTTACTCATGCGTTCTCTTTCTTCGTTACTGGAAGGAGATTGAGCCTTAGATAGGCTTATACCATGTGACATAGGCAAAAGTCCCTTCTTAGAATCTTGCATGCTAAACCGTTTTAACACTTTGTCTATGTATGTACTTTGACTCAGGCCAAGCAATCTTCGAGATCTATCTCTATAGATCCTGATACCTAACATATAGGTTGCTTCGCCCAAATCTTTCATAGAAAAACAATTTCCTAACCAAGTCTTTACAGACTGAAGGGTAGGAACGTCATTTCCTATGAGGAGTATGTCATCTACATACAAAACCAGAAAAACCACTTTGCTGTCACCAACCATTTTGTAGACACAAGGTTCATCTTCATTTTTAATGAAACCAAACTGCTTAACAACTTCATCAAAACGAAGATTCCAACTTCTAGAAGCTTGCTTTAATCTATAAATGGATCGTTGCAACTTACATACCTTTCCAGCATTTTCAGGTTTAACAAAACCTTCGGGTTGTGTCATATACACATCTTCAAGGAGACTTCCTTTTAGGAAGGCTGTCTTGACATCCATTTGCCAGATTTCATAATCATGGTAAGCTGCAATAGCAAGCAAGATCCGAACAGATTTAAGCATGGCAACTGGGGAAAAGGTTTCATCATAGTCTACACCATGAATTTGCTTAAAACCCTTAGCCACCAACCGTGCTTTAAAGGTACATATATTACCATCCATGTCAATTTTCTTTTTGAAAACCCACTTGCACCCTATGGGTTTTATCCCTTCGGGTGGCTCAATCAAGGTCCATACCTTGTTAGTGTACATGGAATCCATTTCAGATTTCATGGAATCAAGCCATTTCTCAGATTCTGGACTCATAAGAGCTTCTTGGTAAGTCAGTGGTTCATCTTGATCCACTAGCAATACATCCCCTTCCTGAGACACAAGGAAACCATATCTCTCAGGTTGGTGGCGTACCCTATCTGACCTACGCAAGTCTTGCGCTACTTGAGCAGGTGGCTCCACAACACTTTGTGGTATCTGCTCTTGTTCCATTACAGGCTCACTGTTACTCTGTGGTACTTGAATTTCTTCAAGTTCTACTTTCCTCCCACTCATTTTCTTAGAGACAAATTCTTTCTCTAAGAATACAGCAGTCCTAGCGACAAACACTTTGCCTTCGCTAGGATTATAGAAGTAGTAACCCATAGTCTCTTTTGGGTATCCCACAAATAAGCACTTATCTGATTTGGGTCCAAGCTTATCTGAAGCTTGGCGTTTCGCATAAGCTTCACAAACCCAAATCTTCATAAAATACATACTAGGTTGTTTCCCAGTCCATATCTCATATGGTGTCTTTATGACAGCCTTAGATGGAACACGGTTTAGTGTGAAGGCTACTGTTAACAAAGCATGACCCCAAAAAGGAGTCTGGGAGATCAGAGTGACTCATCATGGATCGAACCATATCTAATAGAGTTCGATTTCTCCTTTCTGAAACTTCATTCCATTGAGGTGCTCCAGGAAGAGTGAGTTGGGATACTATCCCATACTCTCTTAGATAGTCATCAAATTGTTGGCTTTAGTATTTTCCACCTCGATCTCATTGAAGTGTTTTAATAGTCTTGCCAAGTTGGTTTTATACTTCATTCTTAAATCCCTTGAACTCTTTAAAGGATTCAGATTTGTGTTCCATCAGATACACAAATCCATATGTACTGAAATCATCAGTAAAAGTGATGAAGTATTGAAAACCTCCTCTAGACATTGTGCCCATGGACCCACATACATCACTATGTATGAGACCAAGAAGATCACTCACCCTCTCATCTTATTTTGATGAATGGGGTTTTGGTCATCTTCCCAAATAAACAAGATTCACATGTCTCAATTGATTCAAAATCAAATGAGTCCAAATAACCATCTTGGTGGTGTTTGGATATGCATTTCTCATTTATGTGGCCTAAGCAACAATTCCAAAGATAAGTCGGGTTCAAATCATTTGTTTTGACCCTCTTAGAACTTATGTTATAGATAGGCACCTTCATGTCAAGAACATATTGTTCAACTTTGCACAACTTTAAAACATATCATTCAAATAAATTGAACAACTATTGTTCTTTATTATGAATGAAAAACCACTCTTGTCTAAAAAGAAACGGAATCAATATTCCTATTAATGGCAGGCACAAAATAACAATTATTTAGTTCAATAACTAGTCCAGTTGGCAAAGTTAAATGATAGGTTCCTAAGGCTAAGGCAACAACTCTTGCTCCATTTCCACACGTAGGTCGACTTCTTCTTTAGCCAATGACCTACTCCATTTAGATCCTTCACATTCACACTAATGTGAGATCCATATCCGGTATCCAATACCCAATATGCAGAAGTGGGTAAATTGACTTCTATAACATATATCCATGAAGCGGAAGTCTCACTTCCCTTCTTCTTGATCTCCTCCAAGTACTTTACACAGTTTCCAATGTCCTGATTGGCCACAGTGGAAACATTTTCTTTCCTTAGTTATCCCACCCATAGGTTTCAAGAATTTCTTCTTGCCCTTGCCCTTTCCAGGTTGGACCATCAATATGGCTTTCCCTTTACCTTTATTAATATTTTGCTCAGTTGTTCTTAACATGCTTAGCAGTTCTAGCAGCGATTTGTCAAATTCATTCATGTTATAGTTCATGATGAATTGACCATAGCTGTCCAGAAACGATTGCAGGACAAGATCAATGGCCAACTCTTGGCCTAATGGGAATCCAAGCCTCTCTAGGTTTTCAATACACCTAATTGTTTTGAGTACATGAGCACCAACAGGGGTTCCCTCTGCCAGTCTACATTGATAAAGTGCTTTTGAGACTTCAAACCGTTCAAGCCTAGCTTGTCCTTGATAAAGTCTCTTTAAGTGTACAATCATATTGTACGTCTCCATGTTCTCATGTTGTTTTCAGCATTCATGGTAGTAAGCATAAGGCAACCTACATCAAGAGCAACATCCAGATGCTTTCTAAAAGCATCCTTGTCAGCTTTCGAAGTATTTGCAGCGGGTGTTTTAGGAATAGGCCCTTCCAGGACATACAACCTTTCCTAAGGACAATCCTTAGGTCTTATACCAGTCTAGAAAGTTAATTCCAGACGGTTTTTCCTTCTCAAAGACAGATCGCAATAAAAGTTACTTGTTGTGCTTGTTGCTATGCACGTAAGTATCATATAACAAACATATTTAATAAGGTCTTTAAATAAATATGTCTCCCACTATTTTGATTCAAAACAAGTACCCTCAATATAAAGAATCAGAAAATCCCATCACTAGATTTTCTTAGTGGGCCAAGATCCATATTTCACCTAATTTTAAGTCAGCTTTAGCTGATCGCTTAAGAAAACGTTATTTAGGTAGGAACACGCTTTCCAATTGTATCTCATACAACTCTTGGATAGTTAGGTGAATAACTCTTATTCTAATTCATCTTATGAATTTATGCCTAACTTAGTGCCTCTAGGTTTTCAATCCTATTGAACATACCTAGTTAAGTCAAAACCCAATGGTGACAGCTGGATATTACTTTTATCCTATCGCGCCTCACTAAAGTAGATAAATGCACCCTGCTTTAGCAGACCCACATTTAATCGATTCTAGCCTTGACGAGTGCCATACACTGGAAGGCAAAACATGACTTAATATCGGTGCCTTTAGGTTCTTCAACCTTATTGAATATACCCAATCAAAACCCAATGGTTGACAATTCGATATCACTTTTATCCTATCACGTCTCACTAAAATGGATAAAGGTACCCTGCTTTAGCAGACCCACTCTTCATCGATTCTAGCCTTGACGAGTGTCATTCATTGGAAGGCATAATGAGCATTGAGGGATTTGATCGCTTTAATTTTATTCGTTGTTAAACCATTTAACATACAAGCATGCATCTCATACAAACACATGATATGGTTATGGCCTCCTAAAAATACAATACAAAATTACATCACATATAATCTTGAAGTCTCCATCCACATGTCTCCACATGCTCCTTTGACTCCATGCTCTTTCCGGTTACATTACATAACAAGAAGAAACCTCGTTTAACATACAAGGGGATAGAGATGAGAAGAGAATTACAAGAGGAATGTCAAGAGGTAAGGCACGACACGCAGGTCATATTTAAATTTAAAACAACTAAGGCCATAACCAACCATCATGCAAAAATTAGCATTTATTGATTGTAAAACGAGTGATATAATAAGATGTATATATATTAAGGGAGGTTCGATTAACGCGCATACGAAGTTACACACTACGCAGTGTAGCACGGGGTGCGGGGCAGCGCCCCGACACAAAAAATTAGATTTGATAAACATTCAACCAATCATCAATAAGTGTCTCGCATCA
The DNA here is from genome assembly GCA_026901365.1 of Sesbania bispinosa. Classification (NCBI taxonomy): domain Eukaryota; kingdom Viridiplantae; phylum Streptophyta; class Magnoliopsida; order Fabales; family Fabaceae; genus Sesbania; species Sesbania bispinosa. The sequence goes on from QLOH01000246.1 coordinate 586,480, forward strand.
AATGAATACTTCACAAACCGATAAACGAGTGAGTCCCTTGTATCATTTGAATACGTTCTTGTCAGCAAATTGATAAGTGACATGTTTATCGCAGCCAATATTTGAGTCGAGACAGGGTTTCAACAATTGAACCCTTTGACGCCCAAGACATGAACTCTTTCATGTTCCATGGAACCCTCCAACATTAGAACATACAAACATATATACATCGCACATAAAACAATAAAAAAGGAATCAAAATAATACAAAATAACAGAAACGCGCACCTGCGCTTCACCTGCGCTTAGCGTGGGTGAAGTGCACGTATCAGAATCGAAAATTCTGTGTTCTGCGCTTCATTTGCGCTTCACCTGCGCTTCACTTGCGCTCAGCGAGATTGAAGCCCAGATTTCAGATTCAAAATTCCAGTATGTTGCGCTTCACCTGTGCCCAGCGCAGATACGACGTTCAGAAAACGTTCTTCATTTTTAAACAGAAAAACATAATATCACATATTCAAACGATTTAAAAGCCCAAAACGTACTTATCGCAAACCAACGCTCTGATACCAATTGAAGGGAATCAAGCATGTGGTCAGGGTGCAGCGGAAATAAATGGATTCTCTCCCTTGTTATAATCGTTTTGCGAAAACACGAATCAAGGCATAAAAGGTATTGAAACGAAAGGTCGTACCTTATTAGGATTACAAACGAAGCAAGTGTAGCCACGTCTCTATTGGTATCCACGCCAACAGCCGGACTAGGATTCTCTCCACAGCTCTACTAGTAGGCTTGGAAAGTAAGAAACGATTGCTCATGTGTATTGGGGTAGAGCATCTTATGCTCTATTTATAGAGTGGTGGCTAGGGCTTTACCCCCTCACTCACTTAACCCTCACACTTATGGGCCTGGCCCATTATGTTATAATAATTCTAATTAAATTAAATTAGAATTATTATCCTTTTCCTAGTGGCTTGTTGTATGCGTGTGACCCAATAGGATTTTAATATTTGGTTATGATATTAAAATAAAACCCTTTTATATTTAATATCATAAATAGTGAGCGGTATCTAGCAACACATCACTATCCAAATATTACGATTATTAATAAAATAATAAATTCTATTTTATTATAATAATTTATATGCTTTGTCCCTTTGTCCAAATATCTAATTGAACACAAGGGCATGGATTGTGTCAACCTTGTATAGTTCAATTTATATTTTCTTGATCCCCAAGTAGACCGTACAGAAAATAAATATCTCATATTTATTCTCCTGAGCATGGCCATGCATTTTGCAGTCTCACTTTATCAAGAGGTCCTACAGATATAACTCTTGTTACATAGGAGGGACAAATCCCATATAGGGCACTCACATTCCTCCACATAATTTATTATATGTCCAAAAATCAACTTTATTATTACCCTGTTACAGGTAACGTTTGATGATAATTAAAACATATAATTCCTTATGTAGGAATCGTAGTGATTTCAGGTCGAAGGACTTCATATAACATTTATTAATTTAAGAAATGTTCATGACACTTATGTAACAACCCATGCAACGTTCTTAAGGTGGGTCTGCCCAGTACACCATTACTCTTAATGTGTACCTATGTGAGCACATGATATCATATATCCATGATCTGTGAGATGTGATCATCAATGAAAGTCTAAATGCATCTTTGTCCTAAGATGATATTTGACAAGGGACTATTTTAAGAATAGTTCTTCATAAGATCTCACGATCAAGTCATCTACTTGATTTGTTATGAAGTTTAAGCTTACTATTCTAAGGACAATAATTAAATTCTAAAAGAATTAATAAAATGTAATGCCTTTATAAAATAATAATAATATGATACAAGTGATGGATGTTCAAAAACATATATGTCTCTAGTGCATATACTAACACGAGCAACCTGTAACATCCCGGAAAATTGAGACCTAGAAAGTATAAAGTGTAACATCCCAAAAATTTAGAAATCTAAATCTATAACAAAAATAATAATGACAATAAAATTAAAATACTTATAATTGTATTTCGATAATATTGATGATGAAAAGAGAATCTTTATAATAATAACAATAACTATTAATAAAATAATATTATAATATTAATGATATAATAATGGCACGATAATACGAATACTAAAAGAGAGATATAGAATTTGATATTAGAAGATAGAATATATTATTAGAAGATAAATTATATTATTAATGTTTCAATTAACCTTAATTGTTATAAATGTAGTAGTTATTATATTATTAATATTAATATAATAATATCAGAACCGATTGGGATATCCTCAGGAAAGAGATATGCTTTAGCATTTTAATTTAAAGATCATATTTCAAAATAGGAATGATAACATCACAAGAAATAGAGATAAGAGAGTAATATCAAGTTTAGGATAATGTTTAAATATAAGATTCGAATTCGAATTGAATGTAGATGGATAAGGAAAAGCTTAAGAGGCAAAAACTAAGGTTGTTGCTTGATTTAGGTTTTAAGCCTAATGACCTTGGTGCACTAAATTGCAAATATCTAGAGTTGTAGATGTCCGATTGAGGTGATTCCACTCTCATTAGAAAGCTTATTTTCGGGGCTTCAGTTTGATAGGTTATATGATAGGGTTTCGATGAAAACCGCACCTTCAAACAGACTCATTTTCGCTCAAGCGAATTTAATTCGCTCAAGCGAAAAATGGGGGGTTTTAGAGTGCTCTCTGGATGAAATTCGCTCAAGCAAATTTAATTAGCTCAAGCGAATTTGACAGTTACTGCACTTTTAAAATACGAGTCCAGTCAGTTTCGCTCAATTTCTATTCCATTCCTTCGCATTTTTAGAGAGAGAAAGAGAGGTTCTAGTGAGAGAACATCCCAGCAAGGATCAAGAACGACTCCTACGCTCCAAGAACGAATCTTTCATCAATCTTTCCTCCTTCAACGCTATCTACTCTCCGTTCTTTCTCCATTTTCTCGACTCTCAGGTGGGTGTGACTCTCACTTGTTTGTCTTGATTGTTCTCACAACATGATCCCCATTCTTTTTCCCTTTCTTCCATGGAATAATGATGTATGTATGAGATAAGTTTAAGAATTATGAATGTATTGACGATTGGATGTCTAGAATTGCAAAACCATAGGGTAGATGACTTGAGTGATTATGTGTTATGAACCTTGAACATGTTATTATGAAATCACGGGCCTTTGGCCATCACAGTCATGGATTATGAGTTGAGATAATGAGGATGTATTATGAACCTTGAATATTTTATTATGGAATCATGGGCCTTTGGCCATCACAGTCATGAATGATGAGTTAAGTTATCACAAGGCTTATAGCCATCACAGTGCCTCCGAGCTATCACAGGGTCATTGACCGTCACAGTCACAGGCCTTCGGGCAAATTATTTAAGAAAGACGGGGTAACCACATCGAACTCATGGCCAAGAGGGAGATGGGGTCCCCAATCACAGAATGAAAATTAAACATTATTTAAGATTTAATCATAGGTAGCCCTGGACGACGGTCCTTGGTTACATGGCCGAGCGCTCATCACAGTCACGTTATAGTGTAAAGACCCCGGGTGTCGGGTAACAACACCTCACAGTCATGCATTGCATCATAAACATTATTTCAATGATGATATATTATGTGTAATCCATTTATTCATGATGCTCTAGATAGATACGTGTAATTGTGATGATTCTTGATTGTTTTCCCTACACCGCACACACTTGTTACGCTCACTGGGACGTAGTCTCATCCCATGATATGGGAATTATATTTCAGTTGTGCAGGAAGAATTGTTTAGCAATGGATAAAGAGATTGGAGTTCTTTGGTAGATTCACCTGCCCCTCAGCTGCTAGATTGACCTCTAGGACATTTAGATATAATTAAATTATGTCATGTAATAAATTAGATTTGTGTCCAGAATTTGATTACTTTTGAGAGCCACAGAGTGGCATGTATTTGTATGAATTATGTTGAGTAATTGATGTATTTCGTTTAAGCAAGTGTTGGATTGCCTAAGCAATTATTTGATTGGATGACGATACTTGAGATGATGCGAAATAATTTCAGAAATTCGGAATAGTGTTTCCAACGAGCATTATTCTTGAATTGAGAAATTAGGACGTTACATAAAGGAAAAACCTTAGGTGGTGAGCCAAGCGGTTAGGGAAGTTAAAAGTAGGTTAAGAAACCGGAAGTTAAGAGTGTAAAAGAGGGACCAAGAGTTAATCCAACTAACTGTAGGTCGAACCTAGAAGGTATCACACTCACATTCAGAGGGAATATAGTGGTTAAGGGTAAGGAAATGAGGTCGGGTATAGAAGAATTAAATTGAAAGGAAGAGTTAAGGAGAAGAGCTACACCGAGATCTTAGCCATTCGGTGTGGTAGAATAAGCTTTGTGGTCAAGGGAAAAGATTTATCAAGAATTAGAGTGGGGAAGGGTTTTGGATGAGAAGAACTAAGTTAGAAGATGGTTATCATGGAGAGGAACTAGGTTGAGAAGGAGAGCTTTGAGTTGGAATCAAAGAAGGGCAAAAACCTAGGTTGTTGCTTAATTTCGGGTTTCAAGCCTATGACCTTGGTGCACTAATTTGCAAATATCTAGAGTTGTAAGTGTGCAATTGAGGTGATTCCAATTGGGTTAGAAAGTTACGATTCGGGGCTTCAGTTTGATAGGCTACACGATAGTATTCCAAGCTCGTTTTCACCCTTAACGGACACATTCTTGCTCAGGCGAGAAAGCTGTCGAGAAACAATAGCATTAACTCAATTCCTCTCTGTTTTATGCGCTCCCTGTTGCGCTGAGCACAACTGAAGCGCAGAAATCAGATAGTTTTGGGGAAAAGCTGCGCTTCACCTGCGCTGAGTGCAGGTGAAGCGCAGCGATGCGACTGTTGCTGTAAAAACACTAAAACTGAGTTTTGATCCATTTCATTCATTTTCTCCACTTCCCACTTCCTAGAGAGAGTTGGAGCGTGATTCTAGAGAGGGAGAGAGAGCTAGGGCTTGATTCTAAGGAAGAAGAAAAAGATTTTCATCCATCTTAAGGTCTTCCACCTCCATTCTTTCTCCTCTACCACTCCTTGGGTACTCCTAGAGGTGAGTTTGGTTCTCAACTCACTCCCCCTTGTTGAATGGAAATCAATTACATGCTCCCTACTCCATTCTTCCTTGTTCTTTCTTGCACGTTCATGTTGAATTGGTTGAATGTTCAAGTGATTGAGGGCCATTCATCTTTTATGCTTAAACCCTATGAATAGGAAAACTTAGGGTTAGAGAAATTGTCTTGGTGTGTGATTTTGTGAGTATGTATTGGTTTATATTATCATATGATTATTTATTGTAGAATGATGTTTGGATTATTGAAATGTTTTGAGGAAAAGAATGAAAATTTATAGTGATTCATATCTCAATTCTTCCTATTAATGTACATTGAATTGTTAATTATGAAAAGAGGGGACTTCGGTCCAAAGAGGAGGCTTTATGCCTAAAAATTATTAAGAATATGAAATTATGAATGTGTATGTGTGCTTAATTAAAACAGGAGGTTAAGTGGCCACAAGGGAGACGTCCTTTGTATGGTTTTGAGCTAATTTCAGGCAAAAGTTGAAAGTAATAAGAACCCACGGGTGTTGGGTAATACACCAGAGGTTATGTGTGAATGTGAAATGTTGATTTTATTATGTTATGAACCTTTGAAATTTTATGTGCATGTATGAATTGTAGGAACACAGGGAAACACTAGAAGGGGGGTTGAATAGTGTTTCTAAATATTTTAAGAAGCTTTTCGAAAACAGATTTTCAGACAGGTTACTAGAAGGCTGTCTGAAGTTTTTAGTTAGCTGTCTGAAGTTGGTTTCAGACTGCTTTAAAATGGTTCTAAACGAAGTTTCTTCTTTTTAAAATATTAAATAAAATATTCAGTCCCCTTAATTAGTTTAAAACTGAAATGACAAAGATAAGGGAAGAGAAACTTAGCCACAGAATTTATCCCGGTTCACTCACTACCACTTGTGAGCTACGTCCAGTCCCAATGCCAACTAGCACTTGGATTTTTTCTTAATCTTGCAAGATTACAAGTATTCTTTTCTATCAAGCCTCTTCAGGCTCTACAACCAAGTATTCTTTTTCAGACAAGCCTCTTCAGGCTCAACAACACAAGTATTCTTTTTCAGACAGGCCTCTCCAGGCTCAAAAGGAAATACAAATGAGAGAAATGCTTAAGCTCACAAACTATATCAGTTTTGAGACTTAAACAGTTACAGATGTACAAAGATGACTGAGGTATGCTCAGGATAATACAATATGTGTGTACAAAGATAATAAAAAAATCTATCAGAGTGTTTCAGCGAAAAACTTGCAGAGTTTCTGTTCTTTTGCTATGTTGCTTTCTCTGTGTTGGTCTTCAAATGAGGGGGGTATTTATAACCAAATGATTTGAATCATTTAAGACTCTTAGGTTTGTGAAATCAATGCTAGCCGTTGTGAGACAGCTGCTGCAGTACAAAATATTCTCTGACATATTCTGATATTCCCTGACAATTTCTGACATTTTTACAAGGTTTGCTCCTGCCAAAAAGGTGCTCTTTGTTGCTGCTGCAATTGCTGCGTAGCAGAGGACACGTTGTGACAGAGAACGTGCTTGAATTGCATTGCACAGGTGTCAGCTGTTTGTAGCAGAGAACATGCGTGAAAAACGTGCAGAGGTACATGGATTGTCACAGCTTCAGACAAGAGATGCCACGTCATCAAAAGCTTTCAGACGGCTTTGATGCTTCAGACGGGTTGATCATCTTCAGACAGCATCAGCTTCTTCAGACGGATCCAACACTTAGTCTTATATAGTAGGCTTCTTGCTGAAAATCATAGATAAACAATTTAGACAATCGTATCTTATGAGAAACAACTTAAGTTGAATTTGTTGATCATTAAAACTTAGAGAAATTTCAGTCTTTAAAACATCATAAACCTCTTTATGATATTTTTGAGACTCAACATGAATGTTAGAGATGCTTGCCTGTTGTCTGAACACTCGCACAACTGCACAACCTTACTCACTGGGACGTAGTCTCACCCCACGTTATGGGGATTTATGTTCAGATGTGCAGGAAGTCCTTCAGAGGCTTGATCGGGAGTGGTAGTTGCAGGTTGGGTCTTATGAAGGCCCGATCCTTCTAGTTGTTGGTGGAATTCTTTCATTATTTTGCTTTATATGAGTTTAGGGAGTTTTATCGTAGGGATTGTGTTTATAAGTTAAGATTATTATGGAAATAGGTGTATAATAATTTGGGGAATGACCATGTAATATTCTGAATATAAATGCAAGTACATATATAAATGTTGTATTGGCTGTTTTCTTTTAGATTTCAGGATAAGGTGGTAAACTGGAAAATATCCGGTTTTTTTTTAGGAAAACTCTGCCGGATTTCCGACTTGGGTTTTGTGGACCATGACACTCCAAGTGTGGGTTCATTCCCTAAGTTTTAATTAAAGTTTTATAATGAGTATAATGATGTATGAACTGTGTGAGGGCTTAAGTAAACGTTGGATTGCCTAAGCAATTGTTTGAAGGGTGTGACGATATCGATAAAGTAGCGGGTTAATTTCGGAGTTTCGGAATACTGCCTCCAACGAGCATTATTCTAGGATTCTGAAATTAGGACGTTACATTATGGTATCAGAGCAGTTCAGTCCAATTGGACTGTGGATAGGTTAGTTGCCCGTGACTTTCTATGATCCTACAATACCTCATGCTCAATAAAGGGACTGATCACCCCTCTATTGGGTGCGTTGTACACGGGATTGTGGTGAGTGACATTAACAGGATGCCCTGTTAAGGAAGTTGGGACATTTCCCTAACAAGGTTAGAGCCACCCACTTGTGAGATAGAGGGAGAATGACATAGGTTCCTTTCTACGAGTAATACTTTCACCTTAGGAATTTTATAAAATGTCACCCCTAGTTCCTGGTAAGCATAAGGCACACATAAGGACAACTAACTTAGATAGACCCCTTGTCAAGTGAAGAGTAGGTTGTTGTTTAACTTAGAACGAAGGTTATTTGATCTGTCTGACTGAATGTGATGTTGGCTTGCTTGGGGTTTAATATTTTCTATTTGATTTTTCAAATCCATTTTTTCTTTTCAATTTTTTTTAATATTCTTTATATACTAATAAGTATAGAATTAAATATTTTAAAAAAAATAAATTATTATTATTTTTTAATTACACATATTTAATAAATAATGTATATTATATCATTCAATTTTAATAATCTATTAAATAATATTATCTATGCATCAACGGGTAGAACGCGAGTTCTAAACATTTGACACAAATTAAGTACTTCCTCTTAATCTTGAAGCACATGGGCAAGAAGCATAATCTCCACTAGATCTCAACATCCATGGCATAAGGGTACAAGAGTTTTAGCAGGTTGAGTATCAACTGATGAAAGATTTTGCTATGTTGCAGGATTAATTTCTTTTGTATTATGTGTTCTCTGCACTAGGTTGAACCGCACCTTAATTTCACTCATTTGAATTCTCTGTAGCAACATCTAGGATTCACTAATCTGAATATATTTTTGTTCCCTTTTTTATAAGTGTTTTTTTTTTTTTTTATTTTAGTCTCTGTAAAAATTTAATTTAAATCCAATATAGCCACTAAAGATTAATATGGGCACTTGGCAACGACTTATGTGACATTTTATTAGCCACGCCATCATTTTAATAAAGCTTTGGTAGTAATATATAGGGATCAATCTAACTGCTAAAAAACAAAATATGTAAATCATAAAAAAAAAAAAAATCAAAGGAACTAAAATTAAAAAAATCATAAAAATATAAGGGCTAAAACCAATAGTCTATAAGAAAATATACACGAAGTGACCCGTATATATATTATATACGCACACAATTAATTAACGTACATACTATATATACGGTAAAAGAAGCAAAGTGAGAAGCTGAATGTCTTCAATGTCACCACCAGTTTGTGAAGTTAATTATAATATTAATTGTTGCAGCGGAATAAGTCAGAACGAATAAATATACCCCACCCTTAAGAAATTTAACATCAATGGACAAAAACAACATTTTATTGGGGGAGCAAATTTGAGAACCCCACTTTTGATTACCCAGAAAAGTAGGCAATGAAGAAAAGGTGTGGCCTACGGGGCATATTCATCACAACAACATAAATGATCCAACACTCCTCCACCATATTCATTCATTTGCCGTTACTACTCTTCAATTTTCACTCTTTAACTTTTGAGTTCAGTCACATGCTTTCTCCCTCCTTGATACTATATAGATTCACAGGAAGGATACTGAAATTTTCTTTCCTATGCTACAATTTTTGCTAAAAAAAGAGCCTAATAATGTAACCACTCCTACATATGATAGTAATATATGGGGAGAGATTGAATACTGTGGAAAGATCATAAAAGGGTCAATCCTGTAAATATATATGGTTTGTCATGGAGTGTCTTGTCTTGTTAATTTATTTAGCAAAATGTGATTTCAATTTCATATAAGAAGAAAAAGATAGGTCACTAATTGCTACTGCATTGCAAATAATTGTTGGGAAATTCTAAGGCACCCTCCAGCGAGAGAGGGTTTTGGTATCTTTTTTCACTATTTAATTAATTTCTCTTAACTTTTTTTAAATGATTTTAGTATTTTTATAGTTGTAGATATATTTTAGCTACTAGAATTTGTATTTTTAATTTTTAAAAAGACTTTCTGACCCCATGTAACTATTATCCTGTATTTTTTATTGTGTTCTCTCATTTTTTCACATTCTCATTGGCAATACACGGGTTTATCATTCAAAATCAATTTTATCTCTTTAAAATGATTTAACAGGGAGTACATGACGTGTTCCTATGTAACTTTGATTTTTATGTCTCTATTTAATAAAAAAATAAACAAGAAGGTACCAAAACCCTCTCATAGGAGAGGGTACAGAATTGCGACCCATAATTGTTTTCACGTTTACTTCACTCCACATGCTTATTTATACTACTATTAAATTTCTCATATAAACTATAGTATTATTTTTGTTTGCAAAATAAATTAATTATAAGAATTATTAAATGATGCACCTCATCTCTAGTTGTCCACTGCCAATCACAACATGCCGCATTAGTCCCAAAGTTGCTGCATTAAATTGAGTCTTAAAGTCAAGGTAGGCTATCCACAAATTTAACATCAAATTATTGCTGTTTTTATTGCCTAATAAAAAATATTGCTGTTTAAAGTCTGTTACTATAGTTCTTAAACACTATTCATTCTTAGTTAATCAGCATCATTATGAGATATTAATTTTTTCATCTACTTCCCTTTGAAATACAAATCATTTAAAATTCTTAATATATTAAACATAATTAATAATTTATTTAAAAAAAATTACATTTACTAAAGAAAATATGAGTAAGTGTCTTTAGGATATTAATTAAGAAACTAATGAGTTGTGACTCAGTTGGCAACGTAGGCTGATCGAGATTGTGGAAATTTTCTCTGGTTTGATTCCCACTAAACACATTCTTAGGATAGGGATGAAGAATCTTAACTGTGAGTCCCGAATAGGATTGTCTTTGGTAACGGGGAATCGGGGATACCTGTGGTTAACACCAAAAAAATATATTAATTAAGAAATTAAAATTAATTAGCAATAAGAGTGTGTTTAGTAAGACATTTCAGCTAGATTAAAGCTAAAATTAGTATCTAAAATTATTTTGGTAAGGTAACTTTCTTAGCTAGCTACTAGTTTTTTTTAGAAGTTACTTGAAATAGTTTTTTTTAAAAAAAAAAAACTGCTCTTTTTCAGCTTTTAACTAAACATTTATGATAATTAATTTTATTTCTCAATAACTATCATTAATCATTATTTAATAATTAATGATGACTTTATATGTTATTTTATGATTTTCAACTAGTTTTTATCAAATACAGAAAAACCTCTATAAATTAATACTCGGTAAATTAATAACCTCTCTAAAATAATAATTTTTCTTGGTCCTGACTAAGGCCCAAGGTTTAAATTAATAATTTCGATAAATTAATAAGATAATAATTTTCCTGAAGACCCTTATATAAATTTATGGTCCCTTCAATATTATAAATTAATAATTCTATAAAATTATAAATATAACTAGGACAACTTAGTAAAATATGATTCTATTGTTGTTTGTTTTTTCTTAAATTTAAATCTAGTTATATTTCATCGCTAACTTTCCTTACTGCATCCAAAAGCTCTGATGTTGCGTTCTCATACTGCAACAAAAAATTGTGAAGAGTTGTTGCCGCTATTAGTGTTTCCTTCCGCGTAATTGGTTGCAAAGGCATTGTATCATCTTCAGTTTCATCCTCATAGGATTTTCAACTACTAGCTACAATTTCTTCTAAATTTTGGACCTTTGAACATGTATCATTTTCACCCGGGTAACCCAATAGGTAATAACCTCTTTAAATTAATAAAATTACGTGGTCCCGACATTATTAATTTATAGAAGTTTTACTGTACTTTCATTAATCAAATCAGATAATTTTTCAGCTAATTTTACTAAACATATTAGGTGGTAATTGGTATATGTCTACTTTTCCTTAAATAAGATTTAACTCATTATTTAACTCATATTCGAATCTTATGTATGAAAAAAAAATCTCATAACGATGTTACCCTCAAATACAATTACCTCCCGTAAAATTAAACATGTGATCATACTAAAAAGAGAGTTAAGAAATTAAAATTAAAAAATTCCGTTGAAAAATAGAATATAGTATTGTGATTTTAATAAAAATATTCTATATATTTATTTATTTATTTATTAATCCGTGTAATTAAGGTGGTTACCATAACCCTTTACTAAATATGCTTTCCCTCTATTAACATTACAATCTTGATTTTCATACACATATCTCTCTTCCATATCCTCCATACCTCTTTTTTCTTTTTATCTCTTTATTTATTTTTTCCATGGCATCACTTTGTCTCATTTTTTACTCATTTTTTTCACTTTTTTTTCTTTTTTTTTTCCCTCTCTCTCCATCCATCTCCTACACCTCAAATAATACAAGTGTAGGTTTATCAATTTTCATCTAACATATATATAGTTTCTATGATTAGAATTATTTAATTTTTTTTGTCATTATCTTAAATGAGATAATCATTATGGCGTGATATGATTGGTCCAGGTTACCTTGAGAGTTGATGATTAGATGCACCAGCAGCAGAGTAGTCCAGCCTCATTTGTTGTGTTGCATCTTGTGAGCAGCTGCCATGATATTAGCAATGGTGGCCACACCGAAAGGTAAAAAGAAGATCACATGCTTCCCATACCAAATTTTCCCAAAAGGAGTATAGTTTCCATTTACCTCATTTGCTAGCAAGACTTTCGTGACTTCACTCATCACTTATGCCTCTTCTGCACAGCTTAATTTTTTTCTTCTCAATAATAGTAAAATACAATTCATCATGTTCCAACGTATCTCTCATAAGATAAAAAAATAAAAATGGTGGTTCTTGGATCTTATTTAAAATAGCTTGAGTCTTAATTACAGTCCAAAATGAAAATCAAATGTCCTACTCCTTTCTCTAAATTATATAATTATTGTTAGAAAAAAATATCAATGATAATTAACGAATATGGCATTATTCATGTATTTGATTGATTTAGTAATAATTAATTAATAATTCAACTATGATTTAGCCTAATAATACTAAAAAGTTATTAGCTAGTCTATAAAGTTTTACTGGCGATAATATCAAAGATTTTTGTGTTCATTATCTTGTACACTTGGACACTATGGTCACGCCATATCTTCCTCTCTACGTCAATTATTATTGACAATTGATGAGTTGATAAATACATGCTTTCTAATTATTACTATAAAACGCATTAGATTCGTTCTCCCAATGAACCCCCCTCATTCATAGTTTGCCTTCCATTTCCCTTTTTTAGTGGGCTATATCAAATATCAATATACATTTGGCTATACACTACTAATCACAAATGGGAACAGTAAAAAAAAACACAATATGAAATAATAAGCTTAATTAACATATATAACTTACTCCTTCATGTAAATTATTAATATTTTAGAGGATTATTTATTATTTGAGTTGGAAAATTAAATAAAATCTTATCAAATCAATTTTAGATATATTAAAGGAAAGACCAAATAGTAGTTAGTCACAATAAAAGTTGATTCTGACCTCAGATTTTATTTAAAATGTTAGGGTTCGAATCGAAGTCGCCACACACACATATATACCTGTGTGGGATTCCGGTTAAAGATAAAAAAATATTAAAAAAAAATTATAGCCTTAATTAACTGTAACTAAATCACAAAGAGAATTATCTCCTATATATACAGAGAATCAACACTTGTATTAAAATAAAAAATTTAGATATAAATATTGTTATTGTATTTATATTATTTGGACATCAAGTTAACATTTAAAGTTTTCTACAAGGCAAAGAGCAACATGCACTAAGCTTAATTAGTACTTGGAATAATTAAACCACATTCATAAACTTCAAGTTACAAGTTGAAAGAGATCCTAGCTTCTTGGAACCCCAACATGCAATGGACTACTAAAAACCCTAGTCAGATCAAAAGAGTTCCCCTTTTTCTTTCTTTTTCTCTGACTTGGCTTCTTATTATGATTTGAATTGTCATATCCCAAACTTACATAGGGATTGGTAATTTCTTTCCATGTTAGAACATAGGAGCTAATTCCATCATCTCCTCCACTTGACCAACATTTTCATCCAACAACCACTTCTCAAGAAATGACAATGGAGGAGCACAACTATTCTCAGATTTCTGCCTATTATTGTTCTTGTCCACAGCTTCAGAACACTTTTCAGGCATTGAATCACAAGTTGACTTGTCCCAAGCAGCATTGTTAAGGTTCTCAAATGACAGAATAGAATCAAACTCTTCATGAGACACTAAATCTCCTCCACCACCCTCATCTTTGGTCATTATTTTGTGCTGAATCTGAAGGTTTAAAGCAGCAGGAACTGAAGCAGATTTCACTAGCTTATTCCCATTATTCTCTTCTTCTTCTTCTTCTTCATCTTGGTGAGTGGTTCCTTTGAGTGGATTTGGAGAAGATCTCATCCAACCTTCTAAAAGCCTTGAGATATTCTCAGTGCTTGAAGCATATGTTGAGGACTGAGAAGAATGACTAAGTCCAAGAGATGAGGCATGGTTGTTGTTGCTACAGCTGATATCTAAACTTCTGTCACTAAAGCTCTTTGATAGATACTGACCAGAACTAGTATTGGTTGTTGTTGTTGTTGTTGAATCTGATGCTTGGTGTGGCTCTAAGGCTGCTTGAAATTTCTTCAGCTTCTTCTTTAGATGTGTGTTCCAATAATTCTTTATGTCATTATCTGTTCTTTGTGGAAGATAGGAAGCTATGGCTGCCCATCTTCTCAACAATATATTAATAACAAAAATTCAGACATATCATATCATTTGCATATGCTAATTAAAATAATAAATTTTAAAAAAAAGAAAAGAAAAAGTAGTTGTTTTCATTTTTAATGAGAATAAGGACATGAGGCTGAATTCTGTTTTTTTAGTTTTGTCATATTTCCATAACAGATTGATTAGGAAGAAATTAATGGCAAGATTAATTGATTTCTTAATTTCTTCAATTTGTTGAGGAAATTAAAGAGAAAGAATGATATATGATGTTCTGAAGATTAATTACTTACTTGTTACCCAGTAGAGCTTGCAAATGAATTATCATCCCTTCCTCATGTGGAGTGAAGTTCCCTCTCTTGATTCCTGGCCTCAGGTAATTTGTCCATCTAAGCCTGCAACTTTTGCTGCACCTTGACAACCCTTTTTTTTTATTCAAATTGAAAATACTTAGATCAGAAAAAGTTATTAATTATCATAGCTAGATTATAACATTATTGTCATGGCCTTTGAGAACTTAATCGCTAAACAGAGGAAGAAAAAATTAAAGAATTTGCATAAGTAGCTGAATTTAGTTACCAGTATTAGTAGGCACTGATCTCCAATTTCCTGGACCATGTTCTTGGATGTAAGAGACAAGGATGATATCTTCTTCAGGTGTCCATGGACCCTTCTTGATGCCAACTTTGTCACAGCAAGGAGGCCTCCCCATGGCACCTTTCTGCCACAAAAACTCACTTTCTTCTTTCTCTTTAGGCTAAACTAAACTAAACTTGTTGAGGGAGCTTTCAAATAGTACCAATGCATTGCTTTATATACTCCCATGACTTTGAGGAAAAAGAAACCACTTTATTTTTACTCTAATTAATCTACCTTGCTCACTCACCTAACTCTTTTACTAGCTTTTATAATTATGCAGTCAATGTGGAAACCAAAGTCAGCGAGGAGTTTCAGCATTTTTCTCTTTTCCTTTTTTCTGGGTCACGTGGCACCATGGCTTTTTGCCAAAGTTATATACCAAAATTCAATATTACCTAGCTACCCCTTTTTAATATAGATAGATATTGAAATGTTTGCCTAAGATATCCTTACCACACTAATTAATCACCCTATTAAATTTATACATAAATTTGGTAGACATCTAATAAATTGAGGCTAAAAAAGAAGTCTATATTTTTTCTTCTAGGATATTCTTTTGATTTATTAAAATTAAAGTCCCTGACCAAACATGATTCAATTGAAAGCAAAAATTCAATTATCACATTATTTTCCAACAAATATTTTTTGTTTGATTTAATTTGATTTTTCCTTTCCCAGCTCTACAAATTGAATGTGTGGTACTACCAAAATTTAGTGGACTATTATAACAATAAATGAAATTTTCAGAGTAGAGAGAAGAAATTAGCATAAATACCCCAAAGGTTTGAGATTTTAGTAAAGTTTGTTGCTAGCTTTTGGGGAATGTTAAGAGAATCTTGAACAAAAGAATAATGATTTGTGGTTACTTGTCTGTTAGGATAAATATATATTTTATTTGTACTTGTAAAGAACAATTTTACCCTGTGGCGATAATTATGCATATGAAATAGTTATCAACATCGTGTGAGGGACTACTCTATTAAGTTCCAAAAGGAGTAATGTTTTTTCCTTTTTTTTTTTTTTAGAAGGGATTAACAAGTAATATGCATATCAACATTTGGTGCAGTCATTTTTTAGTATAATCAGTGCAATCATAGAATCTGAGTTATTGAATAAAACGATTATATTGTGAGATGTTAATTTGGTATATATTAAAAAAACCATTTCGATATCTGACGGTCCATATTTTATGACTACACCGATGGGATTAAAAAATAACTATACGAAATCCAAAAACGATATGGAGTTTAAAAAATTATTATTAAAATAAAATAATTCAGTTTTCTGAGAATAGCTGCTTCATAATTTCATGAGAATTTCCTTTCTTTTTCATCATCTAAAAAATGTGTGTGCACACACCTACACACACTTCATGATTGATTTTATGAGAATTTTTCCTTTCTTTTTCATTGTCAAATATAATTGGCAGAGTGTGTTATTGCTTCTTTATGAGGAACAGAGAGCAGGTCCTCTTAAGCATGTGTCCAAGCTGTGCCATGTACTGAAATGGTGTGTTAGTACTTAGTTTCTGTCACTTTCCATAGCTCTTAATTGCTCTCTCTCTCTCTTCAGAGAAAAGATAACAATCTCTTTTGCCACCATTTTTCAATTTACATCTCTTGAGGATCATCACCGCTAGTCGGTGTCCAATGTGTAATAAGCATTTAAGAGTAGGCTTGAATGGCTTCCACCCTCATCTAGAGATGAGTCTTAAAATTCAATGGGTTGATCAAAGATATCAAAAACATGTACCCCACATAGAATTGACTTTAGTGTAAATATCTACTAAATAGACTTGTACGTATAACCCATGTACTCAGCCATCCTCCAACACATATTTCATTTGGAAAATGGTGGATATTCATATCTAAGAGGTGCATCATATCCACCTTTGAGTTATGAGAAAGAAAATGAGATGTGTGATGGAAAAAAAAGAGGTAAAAAGAAAAAATAGTTAAAATTTGAGTTGTAAGAGAAATGAGGTGAGTGTCATTTAACACCATTTCATGTTCTTTTAAAGTTTTAATTTTTAGCCATAATTTTTTTGGTGATTAAAAAAATTGGTTTGGCAAGTGATTCGGATATGAAAATAATGTTTGTGAATAAGAAAGGATATTGATTGACATAATGAGAACATTTTCTTATGTTTGATAATGGAATGAAATTGTTATATTTCATTATTAGATTATTTAGAATATAGAATAATATGATGAAATGATAAAACCAAACTATATTCTTATCTTTCTTCCCCTCCAATTTAGAGGATAAGAGGTGGAACTAATATTTCTTTATATTCCATCATAAAAATATTTAAATAATGAAATGATAAATTTATTCTATTTTTATTCTATTTTATTTTATTTCGTTCCATTTACATGTGAATATGAGGGAAATAACTTAGCTTAACCAATTTCCAATATTTAACGAAAATGTTTGATCCTCTAAAGTGAAGAATTTATTTTAGTGGAGTGTAAGGAATTATAGTATTAATTAAAAAATTCATGGTTTCTTTTACCAAAAAAAATCAATGGTTAAATTTGTGATTATATGCATATACATTAATAATAAATTATGGAATTGTTTAAATTTTACTTGTTAATCTATCAATTAATAGCTTTAATTCTTATTTTCCTCTCACTTTAAAGAAGTGAATTCAAAAGAAATACCAATTACAAATTCATCATCACTATGCTCTAATATTGTGAGTTTTAATTTGTTAACATGTACAATATTTAGTAATAAAAGTATTATTTATTATTTTTATTAATTACTGTAAAAAAATTAAATATTTTTTAATTTTTAAATACTTATATTTTTATTAAATAATTTCTTTTAATTCTTTTTTTGTATACACACATAAACTTATACAATAAGATACAATAAGAATTAAAATTTTAATTCAATGAAAGCAAAAATAAAATTAATCTTCTTAAAAAAATAATTTCCCTACTTAATATGTAATGCTAACTAGTGCCCTTAGAATAATGGTTAAGGAATAAAAAGTAGAAATTTTTTATTGAAATATAGAGTATTTAATATTATAAACACAATAAATATTATAATTTTCAATAAAAATATTCTATTTCTTGATATATTAATCATTTTTTAGATCACTTATTAGCAATACTCTATCTTTAATTTCGTCATTATTTGTATTTAATCCGCACTTAATTTATTCAAGTGGTTTATATTTGGCGAAATTTCATGAAGGCTAAGTTGTACTATTGTTTTATTTATGAGTAAGTTACATCATGCTCTCACAACGTCTGAAAAACTTCAGTGAACAGGATCTCTACTTTTAGATATGATGCTGACCTCTTTTAATAAAGTTATTTCACTTGTATAAAATCTATGAAGAATGAGTATTTTTGTTTTAAATAATAATGGCAGGATAGATATCCTAAAATATAAAAAGAGGTAGCTAACCATCAAAGTTACAAGAGTTTGTGTTACCTTAAATAAAATCTCATTTACAATGTGTTTGGTTGTATAAAAGAAAAATAAATAAATGAAAATAAGATGGTTTATAATAATCATGCAAATATGTTAAAACAGTAAATAATTGTTCATAAAGAAAACATTAAGAAAATATTTGAAGTTTTTTATCTAAAAGTTTGCATACATTTCAATATTTTCTCATACATAAACGAGTTTAATTTACTATATTTTAGGGATGACATTTTTTATTATCGAATTACATAACATTAAATTTGAATTGTTGGTTCAAGTGCATGCTTGATTACCTTTAAGCAAGGTTTCGGGTTCGAGTCTTGTGGATAAAAAAATCTCCGCTAGGAGAATTAGCTCCACCATGATGCGGAGGTTCCCGGCTCGAACAGATTGACTCCCGTGGAGGATACATGTGGTTAAACCAAAAATTTAAATATCATAATGAGAAAAATTAACTCTTAGCACGAGATAATTCTGTTATTTAAATCAACATTAATTCTCCAAGTAAATACTAATTCCTTTTCGCTTTGATCTCCAATATCAAACAATAAAATAAATTAAAAATGCATTTCATTCGGAAAGCTAAAAAAATGTTAATGGAGAGTAATCGTTTCATTCTGACTCCTTCAATTTTAACCAATTCCATCCATATTCAATCGATAATTATGTGTATCAAACGTAAAATCAACCTTTTTGTAACCAAAAAGAAGAAAAGGGGCATTCCTGTTCCTTTCTTCCTAACAAATGCAAACCCAACATTGGTTAGTGGTCCATCTCTGCAAAATACCTCAATGCATTGCATTTTAGGATAACACTGCTTATCCTATAATGGTACATTGGTACTGCATTTAACATCATCACCTGTATTCAGCAGAGAACAATTTGTAGCCTTGTAACATGAGAGACTGACATGACAATCTCAATCAGCTCACCTAACAATTCGTGCGGTATAGGTGTAACACATAAATTTTTTCAACCATATGTCAAGTATATAATATTATATATTAATATAATATAATAATGTTTTGCAACAACTGTAGACATGTACTCATAAGTTGC
Source organism: Sesbania bispinosa (assembly GCA_026901365.1). NCBI lineage: Eukaryota > Viridiplantae > Streptophyta > Magnoliopsida > Fabales > Fabaceae > Sesbania > Sesbania bispinosa. The sequence goes on from QLOH01000246.1 coordinate 606,070, forward strand.
AGCAGGTGCAATAAGATATACGCGGAGTCAACAATATGATATGATGGTTTTTACCCTAACTAATAACTACTAACACTTTTTAATGCACACTTTTTAATGCATTTGCTTCATAGCATGTTTGGTTTCACATAATATCAGGTTACAAATATGGATCCAGCCTAACGATACTCTCAATAGTATTGGACTAGATTCACGTTTGTAACATGGTATCGGTGGAAGATACAAATGCAACAACTAATCATAAATATGCAGCAAAGATACAAACAAATAGTAGAACATCAAGGACCAGCAAAACAGAGAAATTTTTAAAATGACTATACAGGTGTACTCTCTTTTTCTATGATCCTGCTTCCATAGCTTACAAGGTTTCCATTTCCACTAGGCCCACATGCTACAACACAGTGACCAAGTGGCCATCTGAACTCTGATGTTACACATGATTCCAAGACCTCTTTTTTTTCCCTAGTTCCTCAGGTATTCAATCAATCTATATTGCTTGTACATGTTTACATCCTATCCACCAAGTGCAATGATCAGACTATTTGCACAGTCAATCTTCATGCAAGGAACAACTTCCCAGTTCCAATGGATGAAAAACCAGCAAAATTCATCTCCCCAAAATTTTTACTCATCATCCAATTAGCATCTGCTCGCCAAACATAAAATTATATTTGCAGAAATTAAAGATAGACAATTCAAGTGCTACCAAATTCCAATACATTGAATGCAGAATGCACATAAAGAAGGAATCAAATTGTTATAAACCAGTTACATAATGCCTACTATCAATGACAACCAAAGTTCTTTCCCAAATCCCAATAGGTATGCTTGGTTGCATGAACCAAATGACACCATTGTGATTTGTCAAAATCAATTCTTCTGAAAGGCCATGTAGATCTATCAATCAAGAAAAGAGCAAAAAGTATATGTTTTGATGCATATAACATCAAAATTAGAGGAATAAAGTATTCCCCTTAGGTGATATGTATCAGAAAATGACAATGCAAAGACAGCACATATGCTTGTGATGACACCCAAGCCTCACAATGAATATCCATATCAATTACAAGTATAAGATGAAACATTATCTTAAATATGTAAAGAATCCTAAGCAAACCAAGAATATTTCTAACAGGAATGTGCAACTCTTTTATTCAGGCAGCTAATCAATTTGCAATAGAGTTGGTCACCAGCTCACCCACTAATAAGAACCATAATGTTTGTTCCTACCTCTGGAGAATGAGACCATTATGTACTTGCTGCACGATGCATATCCTTCTATGGTGTTTTGCATTGTTTTTCTTGTACTGCACAATCAAGAAACACACCTTAGTACTAGTTAGTTAGCATCCAAAACTGAACAATAAGACAGACAACCACCAAAAGGGAAGGCAATTCCAATATTGACAAGTGAAAACAACTACCATAACAATAACTGAAGACATAGAAGAACTGAAGGTATTAATCACAAAGGAAATTTAACAACTGGAAAAAGTTAATCTTTGGGTCAAAAGCCGGGGGGGGGGGGGGGGGGAATAGAATCATTATAAGGCCAGCAAGAATTTTGATTTTGTAGACAAATCTTGGAGGAATTAATGTTAGAGCCTCACAGCTATTGCAGCTTTTCAACTTCTTCCGCTTGCCATTGTCGTTGTGTTCATTCTCCCCTCCCCTCACAGGCTTATGCTCCCGTACAGGATGATACTTCATAGATACCAACTCTTCCTTTGCAGAATCAAGCCTGCACTTTCCATCTTTCTGGTACAATTTTGTGTAAGCAACAATAACCAATTGAACCTTTATAGATGATAAGTCGCATGGAAACATCAACACTTACATAGGACTTCTCCAACCCCATAATCTGTTGCTTACAAAGCCTAAGTTCCATCTCAAGTGCGTGTATACGAGATTCAGCAGGCACAGCACATTGCTCCACCATCTGTTTTTGCCTGCCCCGGACAACTTCAGGTTGCCACACATTCAAAGCTACAGAGGCTTGTCTACAAAAAACCAATCACAAAATCCTATCAACAGAATATACACTGAAGCTACTAATTACTAATACTAATAAAGGCACTAGGACTAATGCAGGGTCTAATGCAGTTGATTTATGCCCATAATAACCAATACACTCTCACCAACTCACCAAGTGCAATGTTAATCTGAAGCTACCCAGGAAATGAAAAATCCAATCCACCCCATTACCTTTCTATGATAAATCAAAGGAACATCACATGATTGCATTAATTTTTCCAGCATATATAGCACCAAAACAATAGCATAACATTCAACTTGAACTGATAGGAATTTAGCAATGGTTATATTAGTGAAGTTACCTGATCCTACGCAAATTGGACAACTCAGCAGCAGTTTCTCTGGCTTTGGTGGTCTCTTGAGCCATCCGTGTCTCAATATCACGGAGCCTTCTAGAATGTTCAGCAACCTGGCTCTCCTTTCTCAGTAAAGCCCTCCTATGAGCTGCTATTCTCCTCTCCTTGTCTCTCTCGAACCTCACCAGCAAAAAATTAAGTTAAATTAAATAAAAATCTGAACTTTACAAATACCCAGAAAACAAATTATAGAAAAAAAAGGAAAATATGCAGTTTGGAAGCTGAGAGAAGCCGAAAACGAAGAAACCCAGAATCCTAATCCTACCTGAATTTATAAAGGGATTTAGGTTTAGAAGAAGAAGAAAGAGGAGGAGGGTGTGTAAGGGGAGGGAAGTCGGAGGAGAGGAGGCGGTTCCAGAGAGAGTCTTCGGAGGAGAGACGGTGAAGGCGGCGGCATGAGATGGAGATGCAGCACAGGTCCTTGTACGTCAAATCGCTTGTTTCTATTCCGATTTCGAGAATTCGCCTCCACAGTTCGTCTGGGAGGAGCGACGAGGACATTTTCGGGAATCCAACAAGTTGTCGTGCGGTGAAGAAGAAGAAGAACCAAAATACAACACAACGCAACACAAGCGGTTCCACCGTAAATCGAGTAAACCACCACTTTTGTTCCTGAAAGTGTTGAGACATGTCAATTTAGTCCCTGAATGCCAAAAACCTAAAAAAATGTCCCTGAAATTGTTCACCGTCGGTCATTTTGGCCCTTCTGTTAGTGGGAGTCACTTAACCGTAACAGAGACGTTGACGTGTCCTATTAACTGTCAAGCTGGCATGCTGATGCTGATGTGTCCTAAAAAAATGCCAAAAACGTCTTCCCTGTATTTTAGCTTCCTCCTCACAAATTAGGTTTTTTAGATTTGGGGATTTTTTTAGAACCCTAATCACAGTAACCTGCAAATGAAGGGTAGTGCTTCATCAAATCGGCAATTTCATCAAAGAAGAGCCACCACCCCTACATGGAGCTCGTATGCGTCTTCAATGGGAAATGCGACAGAGGTTAAGGGACTGAAGGCGCTCCATTGTCATTGTGGTAGAAGAGTCATTATTCGTGTGTCCAAGACAGATCGCAACCCAGGGAGACCGTTCTACTCTTGCTGTTTACCGAAGGTAATTGAACATCCTTTTCGTTTGCAGTTGTTTACAAAATTCCATTGATGCTTTGCATTGTCTTTTTAAAGTTACATACATGGTTTTTATTTTGTCAGGATGATGAATTAAACTGCAAGTTTTTTGCATGGGTAGATCAAGATTGTGATGATGTTGCTCATGATGGAAAGGATATGGAAGAATTGTGGAGGATGCGCCTAAGCTCTCAGCTTGAAGGAATGCATAGTGAAATTAGGGGCTTAAAATATGTAGTAACCTTAATGTGTATCTGTTTGCTGGTGTTAGTGATTGTGGCAGTATTTTGGATTAAATTAGGCACTTAGTGCATTTAGGGATCTTTTATAATTTGTCTACATTGTTATGATTTTGGGTATTTGTATTGACCTTTAATGGAATTACATTATGAAAGCACATTTTGGTCTACAATATTAAATTTCTGTTTTACGGTTAAATTCATTTTTATGTTTGTGTAGATTGAAAATTAAAATTAAACTGAACATGTGGTCAACATAATGTAAAATATGCAATTAAGAATGTAAGATAAAGGGTGCATAATGCAATTGGATCTGTCATATATAGCAGTTAAACCATAACAAAATATAGCCTGTAAGTAAGGCCTAAAAAGGCTGAAACTGAATGTTGTTTTGCATAACACATTCATCAAAAGAGAGTGATTCTGACTGTAGTCATTACAAAAAGTCTAATAGAATTTAAATCCCAAACTGCCTAACTAAATTTAATTCCCAAAATGCCTAACTAAATTCCTAACATAAGGCCTAACAGATTCTTCAAGGCTTTTTTGGTGGAGGAGGATGAAATCCAGGTGTGGGCATGAACCGCATGAATCTGTTACATGTTGAAACACTTGCTCCTTGAAATGGTCCAGCAGTAGAAGATGGACCAGCTATTCCCCTTGGCCTCAAATTAATTGGGCTTGATGCACTTGCTCCCGGGAATGGGCCTACCACAACAGTAGGGCTGATAGTAGTTGGCCTTGATGATGAACTTGGTCCAAGGTATGGGCCTGCAGCAGAGGTTGGGCTGATAGTACTTGGTCTTGTTGATGGATTTCCTCCCACAAAGGGGCCTGCAGCAGAAGTCTGATTGGCAGCAGTAGTTGGGCTTGATAATCCTCCTCCTCTTGTTGGCAATTTTCTTCTTGTACTTCCTCTGTAGGTAGGCCTAGCAACAGTAGTATGAATCAAACCAGGTTGTCTAAAAGGAGTGTTAGGGCGCACTTGGGACATTGGTGCCTAAAATGAGAAAAGAAATGTGATTACATTTATGAAGGATTGTGGCTGCTGTAAAAATGAAGGAATGTGATGAAAAAAGACAAGCTACTTACCACCCTAGTTGTCTGAGTTGGTTCAGCAGAGACTACAGGTTGGTTTGGTGTAGGTGGAAACCCCTGCAAGATTAAACAAACCTCACTTGTGTTAGAATAAAACCAAGTCACATTTCAAATGTTTGAGTGTTTGCTTATGATAACCTGATTGGTGTGCACAGGTTGGGGTTGAGATGGTTGACTTGTTGGTTGAGATTGAGATAAATCAACCTCTCTCTGAGTTTCATTGAGATTTTATGTTGCTGTTGTTGGGTTGATAGGGGTTGCAGTTCCATCACCTTCACCAGCAGGCACTTCAGTTGTCTCCACTGGTTTCCAACCCCTTGGCTTTGGTGGCACCCCATAATGTTGTGATTTGGATGACCACATCTTGAACAAATGCACTCTGGGTATGATCTTTTCAATCTGTTGTTTTGGACTGAGTCCTCATTTCCATCCTTTCTTCTAGCTTTTTTGGGCCTGCCACCAGCTCTCTTGATGGGTGGTGGTGCAGGCTTATCATAATCTGTCTTCTCCCAGAATATTTCCCCTTGAGTGGGTTGTACAAAGTACTAATAAGTGGCATTGTAAGACCCCATGGTTAGCCAACCATGACAATAGTCTTCAGGCTTTTCATTTTTACAAGCAATGGCTGCAATGGCATGACAACATGGCATTCCTAATTGCAAATGAATATTAAAACACTGCTTGTAAATAAAAAATTATAAACTATTCAAAATTAGAATTAGGTGTTTTGAAATTACCTGTCAATTGCCAGAACCTACAAGTGCATGTATGGGTGGAGAGGTTGACATCCACCTTGGCATAAAAAGATTGCACTTCATACCTCAGCCCATCTCCATCTCCTGACCAAATTGGTGTCCAGCCATTACTTGCCATTTTATCTTTATCAAGTCTGCTTTGTTGCATAGGTGTTAATGCACCTATGTGCCCAGCCAATTTAAGCTTGTTTGCAGCCATGGTTTTCATCACATAGCATCTTACCTCCTCTGCCATGGTCAGAATAGGCTTCCCCCTATATTTCAGTATTTTGGATTTAAAAACCTCACAATTGTTATTGGTTATGCTGTCCACCTTAGGCCATTCACTGAAATGTGCCTTTGTCCATGCCTCCTTAGGCCATTTGTCCAGATATGCCCAAGCCCTTTCATTGATTCTCTTCACCCTCTCCATAGTTGCATTAAATTGGGCTAGTGTTGTTGATCTAGAACACTACCAAACAACTGATCTCAACTCCTTGTCTTTAAACTGCTTGGTGAAGTTTCTCCATATGTGCATTGCACAGAATCTGTGGTCCACGCCTGGCATAACCTCTTGCATAGCAGGTATTAGTCCCTACACATGTAAAATAACTAGTCATTTTAGTCCCTGCAAGTAGTCACTTATTGTCATATTAGTCCCTGCAAGTAGTCACTTACTGTCAAATTAGTCCCTACAAGTCCCTATGACACTGCTAAACTAGTGTAAACCCATTTTAAACTAGACATAACTACTACTAAATTAAAACAAAATAAAGTTGACATACCTTCTGCATATCAGACATAAAGTTCCATTTGTGATGTGTGTAATCACCCAAGTCATGTTGAAGCAAAGTCAAAAACCACTTCCAGTTTTCCTTGTTCTCGACATCCACTATGGCATATGCTATGACAACGATATGATTATTAGCATCTTGGCCTACAGCATAAAGTAGTTGTCCCCCAAAGTAACCCTTCAAGAAGCATCCATCAAGACCAATAAATGGTCTGCATCCTGCCAAAAAGCCCATCTTGCACCCTTCAAGGCACACATACAGTCTCTCAAACTGTGGTTGAGAAATGGGGATAGGAATGACATCCATCTTTACAGTACTCCCAGGATTGCTTCTAAGAAGTTCATGTGAATAGTCCCATAACTTGCCATATTGTTCTTTCTCACTACCTTCAACCATTTTTCTGGCATTCTTCAGTGACCTAAAGATCTTTGTGTCATCTAAATACACTCCAAACTCCCTCCTCATATGATCAAAAGCCTCATTGTGAGTAAGGGAAGGTTGGGTTCTGAGCTTCTGGACTAACTTGGCAGACACCCACTTACAACTTGCTTGAGAATTTCTGAAGCCTCTGCAACAACTATGTTCTTCAACAAATAATTTAATTTGGAAACTTCCATTGAGTGAGCTTCTGCTACAGAATATCTCTCATCCACACTGCTTGTTTTTACACTTAGCCCTTGCCCTTTCTTTTTCATTTTTTACCCATTTCAATTCTCTACCATAGTAGATGGTGTAGTCCTTTACAGTTGTCTTAAATAGTTGAATAGTGTCAAACTCCATGCCAACTTCAAGCTTCACTTGGCCAAAAGATGCACCATCATCAAACTGAGGATACAAAGGCCTTTGTCCACCCCATTCTCATCTTCACTGCTGATAGGTGATCTTAAATCCTCAGAATGGTAACTATTATTCCCACCATCACTGTCAACCTCTCCCACTCCAATTACCCCAACATTCAAATTTGGTGCATAAGATTGCCTATGACCCACACCAACTGAAGGAGGAGGATTACCTTCACCATCATCTTCACTGCTTTCTTCACTGGTCACAACTCTTCTCTTCTTTGAACTGTCAACAACTTTCTTCTTCCCTTTTCTGCCAGAACTTTCAGCAACCACATTCTTCCCTTTATTCTTTGAACTTTCAGCAACCACATTCTTCCCTTTCTTCTTTGAACTTTCAGCAACCACATTCTTCCCTTTATCAGTGTTTCTTGAAGCAACATCATTTTTCTTCTTACTCCTGATCTCAGCAACTATAGGAGAATCTTCTTCATCATCCTCACTCACTATTGGACTTGGTCTATATAAGCTATCCTCTGCACTCTCATAGCTATCACTATGTATGTCAGATAATGTACCCTCTTCTACACCTTCTTCAACTACAACATCATCATGATTTTCCTCAACAGGACTCAGCTCTTCCCTTTCAGTACCTTCTTGAACAACCACCTCAACAGGACTCACATCTTCCATGTCAGCAACTTCTTCAATTATCACCTCAACATGACTAGTGTCTTTATCCCCTTTTCCAGGTTCTTCACCTACAACCTCCACACTACTGTCTTCAGCCATTTGAACAGTATTTTCACCCATAACCACTTTAGAAAATACAACACACTCATCTGGAATTACTGGGTGCTCAAAAAACACTTCTATTTCCCCATTATTGTGTTTAGAAGCTAGACACAGGTCTACTATATCTGAATCGTGATCTTTCCTAATCTCCCTTAAACCAAGATCCAAATCAATTTCAGGATACAACCAATAACAATGTTGAATGTCATGGTACTTGTGTAACTTGCAAAGATCAATGATCAGAAACCTATTCAGTAAATCACACTCTAATTCTTCCCACACATCTACCTCACCCCCCACATATTCTAGCACCCTTTGCTCATTTCTCAGCAACTTCCCTCCATGGTGCAATATCAGTGTTATGAAATCCATTCTACATTTAGCACACAAATCAAATGTGTAAATTTTCCCAAATAAATACCCAACAACAATACATTTAGCATATTTAACAAATAACTAACAAGAAACAAACACCAAAAAATCACATTATCCTCTAATAGCGAAAGCAGAGCATGAAAATAAAACCCACACCTTCACCCACGTACCTTCGAAGATGAAAATAGGGCAAATGTTCACACCTTTGTATGTCCCAGTCGCAGCGATGGTACGACACAACCTTGGAGATTTCTTTACTCGCACTCTTCAATGCTCTCAGATTTCTCTAGGGCTTCTGGGTAAAGGCTTCTAGGTTGGAGACTTGTAAAGAAAGGAAGTTGATGGGTCATGAACGTGGAGGGAAATTTTGGGTTGTAAAACGTTTTCATATTCGTCCCTGAAGGTGTCTGTCTGATGTAGAGATCCGCATCAGCATGCCAGCTTGGCGGTTAATAGGACATGTCAGCGTCTCTATTACTGTTAAGTGACTCCCACTAACAGAAGGGCCAAAATGACCGACGATGAACAGTTTCAGGGACTTTTTTTAGGTTTTTGGCATTCAGGGACTAAATTGATGGGTCTTAACACTTTCAGGGACCAAAGTGGTGGTTCACTCACCATAAATCACCATAGTTAGGACCTTAGCAACAGGTAGGTAAATTTGAGGAATTTATTTTTTGATCCCTAACAGTATGTGAAATTGCAAATAAGGTCAAATATTTGTCTTTTTTTTTGTCAAAAGTCAAATATTTGTCTAACATTAGGTCATGTTCAACCCAACAACTCTCAAAAGTTTCTTAAACTATTATTTTATAATTTTTCACACATTTTCATACTATCATATTATTTTTATTATTTCAAACAACTCAAACAATTTTTATCTCCAATCCAGCAACTTTACAAAATTTCTTAAATGGACCCCACAATCTACTTCATACTCATATATTTTATCATTTATTAAAATAAAAAAATCTGTAGCTTTTTGGATTGCTACAGAAAGTAACCGGGTTGAATTTTAAAATCCTCTCCAACGGTTTACATACTCACTCAAATTTCTTTCTGTCAGAGTAACAACCCAAGAAGCAGGCATTGGAGATGCCCTTAGAATGTGCAGAGAGAACGAAGATCCTGTGATCCACCCATTATTAGTCATGCTCTTTGTCGAACTGCATATCCCTCAATCTCATTGCTTGTATATACAAGCCCAGTTTGGATATATTTTTTACTGAATAATTTTTAGTTAATAAAAATTAGAATGAATCAACAGGGTTAAATGAATTTAACTTTTCCATAAGTTGAAATTAATTATTTATGGAGAAATTAAATGGGAGAGCTTTTGGAGTAGGTGGACTATAAAGACTAATTTCAACTTATGGAAAAGTTAAATGCATTTGATCTCTTTGATTTATTCTAATTTTTTTCAACTAGAAGGACTTGTGCAGAAATTTCATTCAAGCTGGCCCTAGAATGATCAAAGAGGTCAAATAAATTTAACTTCTCCATAAGTTGAAATTAGTTACTTGTGGAGAAGTTAGATGGGAGAGCTTTTGGAGTAGGTGGGCTACAAAACTAATATCGACTTATGGAGAAGTTAAAAGCATTTAACCTTTTTTATGGGAAAAATATGTTTTTCGTCCCTATAGTTTCGGTCAACTTTAGTCTTCGTCCCTGTACTTTAAATCCTGTGTTTTTTGTCCCTAAACTTTCTAAACCCCTAAACTGCGGTCCCTGTCCGTCAGTTAAATCTGTTAACATGATGAGTTGGCTAACAAAAGTTACATGCCAGCCTTAATAGTGAGTCCCAAATAACCGAATGATCATCTAATTAATTTTTTTAATAATTTTTTATTAATAAAATAATCCTAATTGCTAAATTAGGGTTTTCACCTGAGAAAATTTACCCGATAAAAAACCTAATTTCATAATTATGGTTATTTTAATAATTAAAAAATTAATAAAAAAATATTTATTAGATGATTCAACTATTTGGGGCCCATTATGGAGGTTAACATGTAACTTTTGTTACCCGGTTTATTAGATTAACAGATCTCACTAAGGACTAGGGACCATGGTTTGGGGGTTTAGAAAGTTCAGGGACAAAAAACAAAGGATTTAAAGTACAAGGACGAAGACCAAAGTTGACCGAAACTATAGGGACGAAAAATTTATTTTTCCCCTTTTTTATTTATTCTATTTTTTCACCTAGAAGTACTTCTGCAGAAGTTTCATCCAAGCTGACCCACAGTGTAATTGTATTTAAGTTTGGTTACATGAGAGCAATATACTACCTTCGATCCTATTTATAAAAACATTTTGGATAGTTGATATTGGTTCTTATTATGAGAACCTTTTTCAGATTATCTTTGTATTAATTATTTTTTGATAAAAATACCTCATTAGTGGAGATAGGTGAGTAATTAATGACTAGAGAGAATGACACAATAAAGTAATTAAATAGAGAATGAAAAATAATGAGTCTCAATAAATTTAAGGGTAATTATGTAAAGATGATACATATTCATGACAAATTTATTGTGATCAAACCAACTTCCTTAATCCTTTTGAAATGGTTAAAAAGTTCTTATAATTAGGACAAGATGTAGTATATATAGCCAAAGTAGGAGCAAAAATAAAAATAAACTAAAAGTGAAGGAATTCTGTGAGTCAAGAGGAAGCAATTTTAAGATACTTTGTAAATTGGATGCATTTCAAAAACAGTTTAATTAAATTCTTATTTAATTGGAGTGTCGTTTGATAAGACATTTCAGCTAGATAAAAGCTAAAATGAAGAGCATTTTATCAGTAAGTTAGCTTTTTTAGGTAACTATCAACTTTTCTTGATAAGTTACTTGAGATAGTAAAAAACTCTTTTATTAAAAATTTATTACAAGTTTATCCTCTAATAACCCCTACTAATCATTATTTAATAATTAATGATGTTCTTATATGTCATTTTACCATTTTAGCTAGTTTTATCCAACACTTTCAATTAAATCAACTATCTTATCAGTTTTCAGTTAGTTTTACCAAACACATTTTTAAATGAGTGTTTATGTGATAAGCATTAAGGGAGTAGGTGAGAATGAGAGGGAAACAGGGTACTTTACATTTGCATAAGTTTTCATAAGCTATTATGAGCGTGTTATTGAAATAAGTCGAAAATAACTTATGAGCTGGTCATAAATTATTTTTATAAATTTATCCAAACACTTACATAATTAGTTAATTACTTATCTCATGAGATAAATTCAAATAAACTCTTCCATAACACCCCTAAATTCTATAGTAGAATTGTTTTACAGTTGGCTCTCCTCTAAATATATGTTTGGATAAAAGTAATTGTTCGAGTTCTAACATAGTACGACTGTACTACTAACAGAAGTAAGTCCCTTATTGGGGACTTAAGGTACTAATGGAATAGCTAAGGTAGTAACAAAAGCAAGTCCCACGTCGGGTAGCTGAGCTTCACTAAGTTTCATTGCCAGCTAGGATCAACAGAATAATGGATTCCCTCTTCCTTTCAGTTTCTTTTCCTTTTTTCACTTTCTGTTTCTGTTACAACTGAATCACTTCTCCGTTTCAAGTTTCCCGCTCCTTTTCTTGGCTTTGGCTATTGTATAAATACAAACAACTTGTAATCCTTTTACTCAGATTAATACAATAAGTCTTTCTCTCAGTTTTCTATTATGGTATCATGAGCTAAAGAATCAGGGAGTCTTCTTCCATGGCGAGAGGTCCTTCTAACAACAACAATGGAGGAGGTTCTTCTAACAACAATGGAGGGGTTGTCAATCCCCCTCCACCGAATCTAGCTTCTAATCCTCTTAGTGTCTATTACATTCATCTGAATGAAAACCCAGCCTTGTCTCTTGCATCTCCTTTTCTAACACCCAAAAACTATCATAGTTGGTCAAGAGCAATGAAGAGATGCTTAGTTTCGAAAAACAAATTCAAGTTTGTTGATGGAAGCTTGCCATTGCCAGATCAGTTTGATCCAAGTTTTGATGCATGGGAAAGGTGCAATAATCTGGTGCTCTCATGGATTCTGAGTTCTGTAGAGCCAACCATTGCTCAAATCTTGATGAATTTAGAAGTAGCAGCAAAGGTATGGAGACTTCTAAAGGTCAGATTCTCACAAGTAGATAGAATTCAAATTTTTGAGTTACAGCAAGAACTTATGTCAATGAAACTTAGTGAAGCTCAGCTACTTGATATGGGACTTGCTTCTTGTAGGAACCACAGGAAACACTAGAAGGGGAGTTGAATAGTGTTTTAAAATTTTAAGCTAATTTTCGAAAACCTTTTTGTAAAAGACATTAAATGAATTTTAGCAAGTTATTATGAAAAACTCAGTTGGCGGATAATAAAGATTATCAGAGTTAGGCGGAAGCTATGAAAATAAGTTTTTCAAATACTTGCTGAATATGATAGACACTTCAGAAGGTTTAGTAAAACATTTTCAAAACGTCGTTTAAACTAGATTGAATATAAACTTCAAAACATAAAACAAGTTGTTCAAAAATGTTTTGCATTATTATCCTATTGATTTAGTTACTTGCTGAAAAACTGAGTTAATAGAGAACTTGTTGAACCACTTCAGAAGGTTCAGTAAATACTCTTCTGAAAAGATTTGTTTAATAAAAGAAGTTAAACTGTGCGAAATACAGATTCACTTTTCAAACCCTTCCTTGGTTAGAAATAAACAGATAATGACTGAATGTAAAGAGTTAAGGGTAGAGAGAAATTTACACAAAGAATTTATCCTGGTTCACCCACTAACTCAGTGAGTTACATCCAGTCCCAGGGCAAACTACCACTGGATTTTCCAATAATTCCGCAAGATTACAACTAAGTATTCTTTGTTCTCAACTGCCTCTCGAGGCAACTCAATGAGTATTCTTTGTCAACCAAGCCTCTCCAGGCTCAAACCAAGTATTGTTTTACAGTCAAGCCTCTCCAAGATCAAACCAAGTATTGTTTTACAGTCAAGCCTCTCCAGGCTCAAACACAAGTATTCTTTACTACCAATTAGCCTCTCCAGGCTCTATCCAAGTATTCTTTTCTATCAAGCCTCTCCAGGCTCTACTCAAGTATTTTTTTCTATCAAGCCTCTCCATGCTCTACCCAAGTATTCTTTCTTCCTCCAAGCCTCTCTAGGCGCTCAAAGTATTATTTCATCATCCAAGCCTTTCCAGGCTCAAACACAAGTATTCTTTACTACCAAGCCTCTCCAGGCTCTATCCAAGTATTCTTTTCTATCAAGCCTCTCTAGGCTCTACTCAAGTATTCTTTTTTATCAATCCTCTCCAGGATCTACCCAAGTATTCTTTCTTCCTCCAAGCCTCTCCAGGCTCTCAAAGTATTATTTCATCATCCAAGCCTCTCCAGGCTCACTGAGTATTATTTCTTCCTCCAAGCCTCTCCAGGCTCTCAGACACTTAATGTGTTTACAATTATGAATTGGTTTAAGTTTCAGCGAAACTTAAACTTCAGTTTTCTTGTACATAGGGATTACTGAGTACAATTCAGAATACAAAGATTGAGTGCTAAGTACAAGGAATGACAAAGATACAAGTGTATAATTCTAAGATCTAACTCATCTCTGTTGGATCAGAAGGTTGGTTGTATATGATCTGTATTGAGCATGGCCAATTTCTTCTGTAGGCTAAGTAAATGCCATGGTTCAAAGATAGATGATTGGATATTCATGGCTGCCCATTTTTGGTTGGCTTCTTGTGGATGATTCTTTGGGAATTTTGGTCAACATACCTTGTTACCCAACTGTAAATCAAATTCTCATCATTCCAACCAATCGACCAACATCTTCAAAAACTTTCTTGAGACTATTTATATGTTCTGGAAATATAGCCGTTGAAGAATGTAGAGTATACCGTTGAGAAAATAATCAAGCCGTTGCGAAATAGCTTCTCATTTGGTAGCTTCTTTCTTAAGCAGATTAGGTGTGCAGATGACTTGGTTCCGACACACTGCAAATAAGCTCTTATTCTTGAGAGATTTTCTTTGTCTTCAACAAGTTGATATTTCTCTCTCTTCTTCTTTCTTATTTCTCTTCTTGTGAGTGTAAGGAGGTGGGATGTTAAGATCCATTAGACTTCTCCTTTTTTCCCGTTGTGAGTTCTGCTCCTTTTTGGTTAGCTTCTGACTTTGAGCAGAGTAGATGTGTAGATGTAAATCTTGTTCTGACACACATCAATGGCTTATGAATATTTCTTGAGAGAGTAGTTTAATCTTCAGCAGGTTGGCTTGCTTCTCTCTTCTTTCTTCATCGTACAAAGTCTAGATAGAGATGATGATTTTAACCGTTGAGATTCTCTTTTATCCTTTGTGAATTTTGCTTTTCTTCTCGTAAGGATTCAGACTTCTGATATCGTATTGTAGAGTAGATGCAGAAGCAGGTGTACAGCAGCGCTGACCTGTTGCTGACCACTATTAGCTTTTCTGCAATAGGTTTCCTCTTTTATGCATGATATTCCTTAGAATAAGGAAAATAGCTTTTGTTGCTTCTTCCTTTGTATTTGATGGCAAAAGACATTTAGAACCCTTTAGGTCTTTGCGCAGAGAGTCTTTGCCTTTGAAGTTTCTCGTTGTAGAGGATTTAAACATGTCATCAGAGAGTTGAGAAATTCTTTAGTGTGTTCACGATCTTCAGCATGTTGATCATCTCGGCGTGTTGAACTATTCTTAGTCTTTCTTGATGATTTCAGATATCTTGACCCTTCAGATAGTTGCTTTTGATAGAAGGTTGCCTTCCTTCTAACCAGATTTCTTTCTTCAGTGTTGTACTTTAGATTCAACTCTTGTGTGCTTTCTGATTAGCAATTGATGAACACATTTTTATTCACACTTTGCATAATTAATCTTAGCTTTCTTGGACTATAATTATGATTAAATCCACTGTTTTAATTGGAATTTACCAAATTGGGCTTAATTGGGCTTTAATTGTAAATGTTGTTTAAATTCGGATTTTTAAGCCTACTAACCTACCTGTCTTGTTTTGATGATATTTGGATCTATAGGTGTCTGATTTGAGGGATTCCAGTGGCATTGGAAAGCTAACTTCCGGGGCTTTAATTTGATATGCTATATGACCATATTCCCATGAAGAAATTAGGAGTAGTTGTTGTTTCAAAATCGCCTACTGTTGCTGTTTGTCACAAGTCCGAATTTGATTAGTTTTGTAATTAGTTTGTGGGCCTATTTTAATTAATTTCGGCCCAATTAAGGCCTAATCAGATTGTTAGTGATTTAGGCTCTATAAATAGGTGTGTTGGACGGGAGTTGGATGAAGGGGAGTTTCTCTTTTCTCACATTTTCATTGCACTATGTCTCTTGTTCTCTAATTTGATTATTTTTACATTGAGGACAATGTGTGATTTAAGTGTGGAGGAGGTGATTTGTAGTAGGACTTTAGGATTATATTGATTAGGATTTTTAGTAGTTGTGTGTTCTTGAAAAAAAATGTTGTTTTACTGTATTTTTGGTGTTTTCCGTAGGAAATTTGCTGTTTTTGAGTTGCTGTCAGCATTTTCATAGTTAATCTGTAGCTACTGCTGTTACTGTTTTGCTGTCTGGAATTACTGTAAACTGTCTGTTTTGCTGTTTGGTTGTTACTGTTGCTGTTTTTGTATTACTGTAGCTGTTTACGTTTTTATTGATGCTATTTACAGCAGAATTTTATACAGCAGTATTTTACAGCAAAATTTTATTTTACAGCAGAATTTTGACAGTTATCCGAATTTTACAGCAAAAATAGAATTTTTGACAGTAGGAAAAATAATACATTTGGCATGTTTTTCATATGATTTTTAGGATTTGTGTTGGTAGTTGGCATTTTCATCATATTTGGATAATTGGTTTCTTGATTTATGTTGTTTGGATTCCTTATAATTTAGTGAATAAGTTGGGTTTGATAATTATTGGGTTGAATCTTTTGTGATAGAGTTGTCCTTGGTGAGATTTTGAGCCTTATTGATGGATGGACCATTCTATGCCATTCTCTCTTTTTCTTGTGTGATTTCACTCTTGTTTGCTTGTGCTCTAGAACTTGGCTTGACTCTTTGATTTGCAACTTTGTTCACATGCATGTATTGAGATGATTGAGGCATTTTTGTTGATAATTTAACTACTAGCCATATTAGCCTACCTTGATGATTTTCCACTTGCTAGCCCCTTTGAGCCTATGGATCCCATTTCTTGTTTTTAAAAGCTCATTACAAGCCTTAAAAGTGAAAAACCATGATTGTCCTTGCCTTAGAGGATAAAGGAGCTTTAGAATTGTTTTGGGAATAGGTTCTTGAATGAGTGTGGGGGGTGTACTTGAATTTCTTATCTTATCTACTCTTGTGGATATCATATTTTTGACCTTTGGCTAGTTACAAAGAAAAAAATGATGAAAAAGGAAAAAGAAAGAAAAAGTAAAAAAAAAAAAAGAATAAAGAAAAGCTCAAAAGAAAAGTGTAAAAAAAAGAGCAAAGAAATAAAGTGTTCTTGAAATTCAAAAATGGATCAAAAGGTAGAAAAGATGAGTTAAATTGTAATCTTGAGATGTATGCTACTTGCATTTATTCATGGATTTACTCCCCATTGCTCCTCTATTCTCTTTGGTTTATAGCTTCTTATCCTTCATTTTCCCTACCTTTACCTTGGCCCATTACATCCTATTTGAAGTCCTCTTGATCTTTGCTTGCATGTGTTTCATTTGTTGTGGATATTAGAGTCTTTCCAAGCCTATAGTAGTGTTTGCTTACATGAGTGATTTGAGTGTATATACACAAGCCTAAACACTTGAGAGATAGAGAATTTGTCTTGTGAGGATTCTATCACTCTTGATTCACCCCTTTTTATTAGATTCACCCTCTTGTTTGCTAAATTGCAGGGAATTCCATTCATATTTTTCTTGACTCCATAATTCCTTGGATGTTGTATTTTGCCTAATCTTATGCATTCCTTGGATCTCTTGATGATAATGCCATTTGTATTTGCATTGTGCTCCCTAGTATATTTTTGGCTTCATGTGGTATTTTGCCCGAAGTGCAAAAGGGCAAGTGTGGGGGAATTTGATGAGCACAATTTTATTCACACTTAGTACCTTTAATCTTAGCTTTATTGGAGTGTAATTGTGATGAAATCTACTGATTTAATTGAGATTTACCGAATTGGGCTTAATTGGGCTTCAACTGTAAATGTTGTTTAATTTCGGATTTTAAGCCTCCTAACCTACCTGTATTGTTTTGTAGATATCTAGAGCTATAGGTATCATATTTGAGTGATTCCAGTGGCATTGGAAAGCTAACTTCTGGGGCTTTAATTTGATATGCTATAGGACTATATTCCCATGAAGCAATTAGGAGCAGTTGCAGTTCGAAGTTAGGATACGGAAACTGTCTCAGAAACAGCATTGTTTTGTATTAGTGTATTGGGCCTCATACTTGTTAATTTAGGCCCAAACATCATTTAGATCTGATTAACTAGGAGTAGATCTATAAATAGGGGCAATTACTCTTTTGAAAAAAATACTTTCTCATTTTTCTAAAATTCAGATTTGAAGTCTCTTCATTTTCTCTCTTCTTCTTTCTTCTTCTTCTTCCATTTTCGTTTTTCCTCATCAACCTCCATGGAAGGCTGAATTCAAGGTTGATTCTCAAGTGTTATAAGCATTGGATCTTGAGGTTTGATCTATGCAATTTCGTTTTACAATTTTCTGCACATTTTCTCTTCTCCTAATCTCTAGAATTCTAGGATTTTGAATCTTGAATTGGAATGCATGCTTCATGGTTCTTCTTCTCCTCTTAATTATAAATTTGAATCTTAGTTTGCTTAATTCTAAGATGAATCTACTGTTTGCCTAATTCAGTAGGTTAGGGATTAGATTCTCACACAAGTTTGCTTAATCCTTGTATGAGATAATTGATGAATTGATTTATGCTTAATTGGTTAATTCGAATTTGTGTAGGAATTGCTAATTTTCTGTAAATCAATGAAAGATCCTATGTGAATGACCTTGAGAATTCATCCATTTTCATACATATTTTCTGAATTTCGAATTTTAGCTTTATGTTCTTGAATTTTAAGAAACAACCAAACAAAACCCCCTTGCTTGCTTTTGAATCAACAATTCTTGTGAGTAAATTCGAATTTGCTATTGAATTCCTTGAGAGACGACTTTGGTTAATTTTCCATTAACTACATATTCTGAGTATTAATATTTGGTTGAGTACGGCCTCGATCAGCAATCTTCTTGAAGACTTTTTCAATTCAGCTTGCAGATGTGCTTCTTTTCTTCATTCCATATGCTTTCAGCAGGTTGATTAATTCTTCAAATATCTTGCTATATTGTTCTTCTTGTAGCTCGTTGCTTCTTTCTTCTTCCATTTCTTCTAGTTAGTAGGTTGGTTATCTTCTGAGAGTTGCTCCAATGCTTTTCCTTTTTCTTGGTATGTTGTTCTCCTTCAGCAGGTTTCTTCTACAAGGTTCCTGAAACACAGACAAATACCTTTCTCAGTGGCACCTGTTTTTCTTATGTTCTAATCTAATTTGTTACTCATTAAAACCAAGGATAATAAGTCTTGAATCTAATTTAAATACTTAAATTAATTCTGAGACTCAACACTTCTGTTACTCCTTTAGCTATTCCCTTAGTGCCTTGAGTCCCCGATGTGGGACTTACTTTTGTTAACTACATTGTACTACCTTATCTTTTGTTGTATTACTTTATCTTATCCATCGAATTTGACTTTAATTTTTTATTTTGAAGTTAAACTGATTCTCAACTAATGACTTGAACACTGGAAATGGAGGAGACATCATATTTTAATTTGATAGGATATAGCCACACATATTTTGAGAAGTGATAAATGAACAAAACATAATAAGAGAATTCATTTATTGACTGAACAGGGGCTGAACCCCATACATCAGAGAACACAAATTTCAAAGGATGAGTACTGACTAAACTAGACCTAGAAAATGGTAATGTATGAATTTTATTTGAGAGACAATAAGAACATGAGCTAGAAATTGAAGTAAAGGAAATGTGACTTGACTTGAGTGCATAAGTGAGAGTCTAGTGAGTTGGATGACCAAGACGATGGTGCCATAGGTGAAGGGAGGATGGAGACCAGACATAGGCTGTTTATGGAAAGGTGGATAGGGGGTTTGGGTGAGGAAGCTTGTACACGTTAATGATGTTTCATTAAAAATTAATTGAGTACAATCGTATAGTACTTATATAACATTTGAGAATTACAAAAGAATTTGAAATTTAAAAATTAAATTCAAATTTAAATTTCAAAATAATAATAGTATTGGATCGGTATTGGACATGAGCGTTTTATGAACAATTTAAATATTTTCAGATTGTTATCATACTTCTATTTTTAGTTTTTTAAAGTTTTATGATGATATAAATTTAAATATTATAATAAATAGGATTTAATGGATTTATATTGGCGGTGTAAATAAGTTTTACACTGTTATCCAATAACGTGCTGCCACATCATTTTTTAAGTTTAATAACACATGAGTTGTCATGCTCAATAAATAATGTGATAATTTATTATTGAATGTTAGTGTATGATAATTAAACTCTAATAAATAAATAAATAAGGTATGATATTTTATTATATTTATAATGGTTTATATTTACTTTGGAACATTATTTTTTCAATTGATTAAAGGAAACCCACGAGTATCCCACTATATTTTATTTTTTATTTTTAATGACTTAAATACATATTTATGAATAACTCATATATATTTAATACATTCTAATTCAAATGATATATAAAAATAGACATTGATAATCTTAAAAAAATAAGAAACTTAAGAATTATATCATATTTTAAGGAAAATATGTAAACTTTCCTTCATTACTTATCTGATACTATAATTAAACATATTTAATTATTATATCGGGGCAGGGGTTTACACTCCCAAACCCCGCTTCAGCCTCCCATCAAAATCGGATCTGGTCACTGTTGGGTTTTCTTTAAATCTAGTTAAAGTAGGTTTTCCTCATCAAAATTGGGCCAGGGCGGGTTGATACCGTTTGGGTTTGATTGTCATACCTACCCATAAGGGATTTATCGACCTCAAGTTAAAATGTAATCTTTATATTAAAATAACATAAATAACAACTAAAATAACCTTTTTTTATCAAGGTAAGATCTAGGGGCATGCAAGACCCGATCGACCCGTCCCACTGGCCAGTCCCGACCCAAGCTACTTGGGTCGAGTCTAACCCTTTCACACATGGAAGAATAGAGTTAAAATAGATTTCATTTAATAACTCAGTATCAGGTTGAGGACGGATTCGAGTCAATTTTCGGGTTATCCAACCTGTCCTATATATGGATATATATATTTTATATATATATAATATTTATTATTTATAAATTTTTATTACTTAAAGATTTAACATCATTTTATCTTTCAAGGGATCTTTAAATTCAACTTTCCTCTTAATACTTTTAAAAACATTCCATAGATAAAGTTATATAGAGAGTTGTCAATTCGAGCTACTCGGCCCGACCCAGCTCGATACAGGTAGAGGACTTTTATCGGGTTGTGCTAAAAAGCCCGGAAGTTATTCGGGCTTCTAAAATAGGTGCATGAGCCCTACTTTTTTGCGAGTTGTCCGATTTTTTGCGGGTTTTTTTCGGGCTACTCGACCTTTTTTGCGGGTAACAGTCTTTATCAGGCTGGGCTTAAAAGCCCGGGAGTTATTCAGGCTTTTAAAATAGATGCCCAAACCCTACATTTTTGCAGGTCGACCCGGTTGGGCTAGCCCATTTTATAGGCTCTATATAGTTATATAGTGATATGATATTGATATTATTCTCTTAACAATTTTTTAAAGTAAAAGAAAGTTAAAAATACATATATTGAGAGAAATTCTAATGTACATATACTAATTACATGAACTATTTTTGTTTGATTATTACAATATAACCATTTAATGATTTTATTCAATTTATACGTCGGGCCAACTCGATCTCGTTCTATTTTAATATGGTCTTAATTAGACTCGTATATTATCAAGTTTTTTTCGAGTTTGTGGACGAATTCAGGACTAAAAGTTTGACCTAAAAAATTTAGGACTGGGTGTCTCATGCACGACCCTAATAGGATCAATATTAAAATAATAATGTATACAAACAAAATAACATTTTCCAGTTAAAAATATTAGGGGGACACACTTAATTAGGATATAACTAAAAAGGGCTTTTGTTACAAATTATATTAAAAATTAAAAGGTTTTGGAAGTTGAATTTATAATAAAAAGTAGAAAATAAAGAATAATTAAATTTAATTATTTGAAAAAAATTATTTCGCGTGACATGTAAAATTTTTAAAAATAATTCTGAAAACTCACAAGTTGTAAATTAACCGGATAGGAAGCTTGACCATAGCTAACATGGACCTTTTTTTATTCTAAACTTGGTGATAGCAGGAAGGTTGTGGATCTAGTATTGAGCAAAATCAACCGGTTAGAATTGAAAAACAAGCAAATTAAGTGGCTGGGCAGCAAGCTATAATGCGCAAGAAAGTAAAGGAAAATGAGAGAAATTGAAAGAAAATGGAAGAGATTAGAGGTGGAATTGGGGCCACTGAGGAAGGCAACCCCTTCAACAGATACTAGCAGGTAACCCGTGCCTTCGCACGGGTAAATTGCCAGTATAATTTATGTTACCCGTACTTCGCACGGGATAAAATATTAGTTATCATAAATATTTATATATTAAGAGAATATGTTTTAATACAGTAATAAAATAATTAATGTATGAGAAAAAAAGAAAAAAATAGTAAGAGCAAGACTGCCTCCCGTACGTGGTTCATTAAAAAAATTACTCTTATAATAAAACAAATTATAGGAATGAATAATTAATGAAAATGATTAAATATAATAAAAAAGAAAACAAAAGTGCGATAGAAAATAAAAGAAAACGACAAAAGCAAGATTCTCCCGTCGAGGATACATGTTATTCATTGCATAAAAAACTATTACTAAATTGAGAATAAAAAAACCAAAAAAAATAAAAAAGAAATGAAAGTTTGAAAACACAACACATGTATTGTGGGAACAATTTTAATATAGAGTAAATAGAATAGATAACATGGTAGGAACGGGACTGTCTCCCGTGGAGAAAACCCGTAGTTCATAAAAAGATTCTTTGATAATGAAACATATTAATAAAAACAAATAATGAGAGAAAATGTTTTCATATCATAATAAAAAAAGAAAACAAAAGTGTGATAAAAAATAAAAGAAAAAGGAAAATGGCAGGATTAACACTGCTTCCCGTGGATGATACTTGTAATTCATAAAAAAAACATTTTATTAACGTGGTAATGAAAAAGAATGATATTATAAGTGAATGATTAATTAAAAACAAACAAAAAGGAGAAAAAACACTATAATAGGAGCTAAATAAATGA
This sequence comes from Sesbania bispinosa, assembly GCA_026901365.1. Classification (NCBI taxonomy): domain Eukaryota; kingdom Viridiplantae; phylum Streptophyta; class Magnoliopsida; order Fabales; family Fabaceae; genus Sesbania; species Sesbania bispinosa. Next base: position 628,855 of record QLOH01000246.1, read on the forward strand.
ATACATGATTTTGATAAAAAAAATGAAAAGAAAGTAAAAAGGATGATACATTTTTTGTCATCGTCCATTTCTGATTTTTTATTACATAAAAACACACATTAGGAAATATAATAAATGTGTTGATATACATTAAATGTAATATAATAATAATAATAAAGAAAATTATTGTGTGAGAAAAAATAAAATGGTAGGAACAGAACTGTCTCCCGTGTAGAATACCCGCAGTCCATAAAAAAATTTCTTTTATAATCAAACATATTAATAAAAATAAATAATGAGAGAAAATATTTTAATATCATAATAAAAAGAAAATGAAAGTGAGATAAAAAAAATAAAAGAAAAAAGAAAACGGTAGGATTAAGACTGCTTCCAGTGGAGGATACTCGTGATTCATAAAAAAATACTACAATAGAAACTAAATAAATGGAGATATAATTTGATAAAAAAATGAAAAGAAAGTAAAAAAGGATAATAAAAAAGAAAATTAATGTGTGAAAAAAAATAAAATGGAAAGAACAGAACTGTCTCCCTGTGGAGAATACCCGCAGTTCATAAAAAATTTCTTTTATAATCAAACATATTAATAAAAACGAATAATGAGAGAAAGGATTTTAATATCATAATAAAAATAGGAAATAAAGTGAGATAAAAAAATAAAAGAAAAAAAAATGTAGGATTAAGATTGTCTCCCGTGGAGGATACCTGTGATTCATAAAAAAACACTACAATAGAAGCTAAATGGAGATATAATTTGTTAAAAAAATGAAAAGAAAGTAAAAAGGATAATAAAAAAGAAAATTAATGTGTGAGAAAAAATAAAATGGAAGGAACAGAACTGTCTCCTATGGAGAATATGCGCAGTTCATAAAAAATTTCTTTTATAATGAAACATATTAATAAAAATGAATAATGAGAGAAAAGATTTTAATATCATAATATAAAAAAGAATATGAAAGTGAGATAAAAAAAGAAAACGATAGGACTAAGACTTACTCTCGTGGAGTATACCCGTGATTCATAAAAAAAACACTGCAGTAGAAGCTAAATAAATGGAAATATAAAAAAGAATATTAATGTGTGAGAAAAAAATGACGGGAACCGCCCGTGGAGAATACACGTAGTTAATAATTTTTTTATAATGGAACATATTAATAAAAACAAATAATGAGAGAAAATATTTTAACATCATAATAAAAAAAAGAAAATGAAAGTGAGATAAAAATAAAAGAAAAAAGAAACGACAGGATTAAGACCGATTCCCATGGAGGATACCCGTGATTCATAAAAAAAACGCAACAATAGAAGCTAAATAAATGTAGATATAAAAAAAGAAATTTAATGTGTGAGAAAAATAAAATGATAAGAACAGCCCGTGGAGAATACCCACAGTTAATAAAAAAGATAATAAAAAAGAAAACCCTATGTGTGAGAAAAAATAAAATGGAAGGAACATAACTGTCTCCCGTGGAGAATACCCGCAGTTCGTAAAAAAATTCTTTTGCAATTAAACATATTAATAAAAATGAAGAATGAGAGAAAATATTTTAATATCATAATAAAAAAAGAAAATGAAAGTTAGATAAAAATAAAAGAAAAAAGAAAACGACAGGATTAAGACCGATTCCCGTGGAGGATACCCGTGATTCATAAAAAAAAAACGCAACAATAGAAGCTAAATAAATGTAGGTATAAAAAAAGAAATTTAATGTGTGAGAAAAAATAAAATGATAGGAACAACCAGTGGAGAATATCCGCAGTTAATAAAAAAGAAAACCTTATGTGTGAGAAAAATAAAATGGAAGGAATAGAACTGTCTGCCGTGGAGAATACCTGCCGTTCATAAAAAATTTCTTTTGTAATTAAACATATTATTAAAAATGAATAATGAAAAAAATATTTTAATATCATAATAAAAAAAGGAAATGAAAGTGAGATAAAAAAATAATAGAAATGAGGAATAAAAGTGACTTCCGTGGAGGATACCCGTGATTGATTAAAAAAACTACAGTAGAAGATAAATAAATAGAGATATAATTTGATAAAAATAAATAGAAAGTAAAAATGATGATTGATGTTTTTTGGAGGGAAAGGGAAAGAAAAGGGGAGAAGGAGAGGGTGACACTTGGCATATAGAGTGAAAGGATTTTATAAGAATAGAATATAATAGATAGAATAGAAATAGATAGAAGAAAACCCTATGTGTGAGAAAAATAAAATGGAAGGAACAGAACTGTCTGTCGTGAAGAATACCTGCAGTTCATAAAAAATTTCTTTTGTAATTAAACATATTATTAAAAACGAATAATGAGAGAAAATATTTTAATATCATAATAAAAAAAGAAAATGAAAGTGAGATAAAAAAATAATACAAAATGAGGAATAAAAGTGACTCCCGTGGAGGATACCCGTGATTGATTAAAAAAACTACAATAGAAGATAAATAAATAAAGATATAATTTGATAAAAATAAATAGAAAGTAAAAATGATGATGTGATGTTTTTTGGAGGGAAAGGGAAAGAAAAGGGGAGAAGGAGAGGGTGACACTTGGCATATAGAGTGGAAGGATTTTATAAGAATAGAATAGATATAGAATAGAAGCCAGCAGTGTAGATTCACCACCAGCTCGTGGAACCAGATAAGAATCACAATAGTTTAAGCAAGAACCATCAAGGCTCTCAACCTCACAAGAGAGAATACAAGCATAAACTCAATATATGAATGAAGATTAGCTTACAGGAGAGGAGAGGCTCCATTTTTATAGATGTAAGGGCGGCCAACTCAAAAAAGGGAAAAATAAAGATGACTAAAAACCTCCTAACTTGAGTGTTGAACCCATGACTCCTATCCCAACTAGCCTAGCAACCTCCTAGCCAATAAAACCACTCATATTAGCGCCCCTATGTAGGAAAATAAGGGAAAAATACAAAATAAAAAGAAAATACAAGAGAGTCCTAATTAAGGGTGGTACATAGGACTAGGGTCCTATCCTGGGTCATGGGTGTCCTCCTATAAGGTAGTACCCTTCTGTACGGTAGTGTCCCTAAATTTGTAGGACACTAATTTCTTCATCTCTTCGTTGCTTGAAGGTGGTTCATATTCCTTAGTTTTGATCTTACAGCCCCAGGCAATCTTGTGCTCTTCTAGCAGCATGCCATCATTTGCTCCCCCATGAAAAAGATTTGACCTCAAATCTGAATAAAAGAGGCATGTAGTGTGGAAAGGCAAAAAGGGGGTAAGAAGAAAAGAAGTAGAGATATAAAGTGGATGACAAGACAAGATGAGAAAGAGGAATACTTCCCTTTGAGTCATGGATCCTAGATTGTCCTCCCTTAGTAGGCTCCTCTCAGTCTAAGGCACAAGTAAGAGTCCATAAGTTCCAAACATAGAAAACCAAGGAGTCATAACAAAAGAACTTAGGGATCACAAAGATTTGTAGTAGAAAAATATATGTTATGAACAAATGGTATTTAAAGTAAGGGGTAAAGAACTCCCTCTTTGAATTTGGAACCATCTTGTCCATGTACTCTGTGGAATTAGATCCTGGATCAAAGACTAATCTTTTGAAGCCCTCTCTTGCAAGTAAGACAAGTAAGTGGTCATAGAGAAGGCTTAGGAAATAAATTCCACACAAGTACCAAATGTGTTTCAATGTGTGATACTCATCAAAATATTCTACACTATGTTCCCAAATAAATGCACATGTGAAACTATGTGGCATAAATGTCTTAATATTTTTCAATAACATCCCAACATGCCCTATGACTCTACCACATGCATCTTGTTTAGAAGCATATTGCACATGTTCATGCCATGAATGGTTTTTACAATTTATTTCAAAAGGCATATCAATAGGAATGTACTTACCCAAATAGAGGGACGATAACACCTTACGCATATTAACATTATCATATGTGTGAATGTAAGGTGAAACATTTAAAGAGTCATCTTGGGAAAGCATATCATGAGGCATATCAACAAGTGTTGTGGATTTCAAACAAGTTTTCCTACATGTGATAGCTTTATTCAAATTTTTATCCTTTTCACTAACTAGTTCAAGAGCATAATACACATCTTTATATGAAACAATTATTTTAGGTCCAAAATGTGTATGTACATTATAGATACAAACCAAAGTTACATGCATATTCAATCCAACTTTGTTATCATGCAATCTAGATTGATCAAAGGAGTTGACTAAACATACATCTCTATTAAGTTTCATGGTACTCTTAAACTTAGTTAATTTTTCTAAACATGCAATAGGTTTCAAAGCATTATCAACATTGTTTATTTCTTTCAAACATGTAATGCTTTGAGGCATATAATTGTACATAGAAGGAGGTATTTCATGCATAAATAAAGTTAGTTTAGGAAACTCCCTTTCAATAGCTTGAGTTGTCCTTTTTGCATTACTAAGAGTATTTGCCATCAACCTATCCAAGTTTCCACTAGAAGGGTTAGCAATTAAATGATCACAAGTTAAATTAAGTTGCTTTCCCAACTCCTCACTTTTATTTTTAAGTTTTTCCTTCATCCTCTCTTTTTCTAATTGTTCCTTTTTCTCTAATTTTCTTTTCTCTTGTATCTCAATTAAGATTTTTGAAAATTCATCTTTAATTTCATTAGAAATTTTTTCTAACTTCCTTCCAAATCTATCTTCAAAAGAGTTTTTTGTACTTTTCCTATTTTCTCTTTTTCCCTTTTCCTCTTTTTCATAAGTTTTCTCATAATAATCTATTCTTCTAAATTTTCTTTCTTCAACATATCTTCTCCTTTCATGGTTAGAGTTATCATAACTCATTTCCTTCTTCTTACTATCTTCAAAATGATATCTACTTATTTCTCTTTCTCTCCTTCCTCTCCTATATCTTTCATCAACTTTTTCATGAGAAGAGTGTCTTCTCATCTCATTTTCTTTCCTATCTTCATCTAGCTCCTTCCTCCACAACCTATTTGAAATCCTGGAATGATTTTATTTGAAAGTGTTTAAAGACCTCTCCACTCATTAATTAAGTGTTTCCACTTAAAGAATGCATTCACTCGTGTTTGTCACTCTTTTTATGGTTTTTTCTATAATGTTTTCACTCTAGCCTCTTCTACTCAGTTAGGATTGATTTTAATTCTAACAAAGACCAAAGTTATTTTCCTACCAAGTTGGACGAGATTGAGATGAAAGGGAAAATTACAACAAATTGACAACTGTATTGTTGGGTTATCTTTTTACTATTTTTCTCTTTAATTTTCTGTATTTGTGAATTTTTTTGACTTTTTTGGGTGTCTTTTGACTTTTTCTCTTTTCCTTGACTTTTGCACCTTTTTGCTTTTTGCACCTCTTTTTGTATTTTTGGCTATGTATTTTTTTTAATTCTTTTTACTTCTTTTCTTTTTCTTTGCCTATTGCCCCAACAGAAAATTACAACAAATAGAAATCTACCTAAAATAAAATTTGCAAGAATTTTGCCTAAAAATTGGACCAAAACGGTACCAAAAAATTGAAAGAATTGTCTGTTTTATAAAAACTATTTTTTAAAACGGTATGGCAACTTGATTCAAAATTTGACAAAAAAAATGCTTAGCAGTTTCCTATTGATTACACCATCACAAAACGTCATTTCTAAGTGCTGGATTCAGTTTTAGGATTCAAACTAAAATTTGAAGGAAATTCAACAATTGTGGTTTGTTGAACTTTTTCCAAAATTATGAGTCAAAAACCAGTCTATAGGTGAACGTTTTGCGTAATCAAACAGGGAATTCCTAAGGTCAAATAAGCAGTCAATTCAAATTTGCAATCAAAATTCCAAGAAGACAAAAAGAACAAGAGTAGAATATGAACAAAACATGGCCAAAAAATAGCGCAAAAATGGCAAAAATAAGAGGAAAAATTGTGCAAAATTAAAGAGCAAGAGTGTAAAGGGGAGAACTGAAATTAAAAGGATGGGGAGGACAGAATGTAAATGAAAGAAAGTAGAGGGGATGACAGAAATTAAAAGGATGAGAGAAGCAGAATTTAAATGGTGAAATGTAAATGACTGAAATTTAAAAGCGATGAAAATGGATGAACAATTATATGGTGAAATGAACAATTAGCAAGGTGGATTGTGGAAGAAATGTAGGTGAACGATCTTTGGAAGCAATAATACTCCTACTTACCACAATCAACCACAAATAAACAGTTAAATTGCAAGAATCACTCAAGAACAATTATGAGCAATATAGAATAGGCATTTTATCAAACACCTAAGTGGTGGGATTAGCGACCCAAAACAGCCCCATTCTAGCGAAGATTCACGAAATTCAGACAAATCAAACAAGTGTTGTGAGCAGCAGAAAGACACCTCGGGCCCGAGAAACAGTCCACAGTCCGAAATTACAAAGTAATGGATGAAAATTTACACAAAATGAAGTATGGAACTGCAGTTGTTCCATCCCCAAAATTCGCTCCAAACTCATCCAATACAGCCCCAAATTTACTCAAATCAACAAAGCTCTTATTACCAATTAATAGTAGGAAGGTTGTGGATCCAGAACTGAGCAAAATAACCGGTTAGAATTGAAAAACAAGCAAATCAATTGGCTGGGCAGCAAGCTATAATGCGCAAGAAAGTAAAGGAAAATGAGAGAAATTGAAAGAAAATCTAAGAGTTTCTTTTCCCACCCCTCCATTTTTTTAATTTTGTTTTCCAAAAATACCACTCACCCTATCAATTATTTCATTCATTCAAACCTAAATCTCTCCCACCCCTTCCCACCATTCCTTGAACCACAAAGCTCTTTCTCCGTTCACCTACTCTACATTTTTTTGTCCATAACTTCATTAGCACCAATTGTTGGCCTTTCTATTAAGGTATATGGGTGTGCCTTTCTACCAAAGAATTATGCTATAGGAGGTGGTGGTTAGAGAGTCGGATTTGTCACCAACATAGTTGTATTTCATGTGGTCGTTATTAGACTTGGCTTTCTACTATAGCTTAATTAATTACCAAAGTTAGACATATTTCTCGCAATATTTTCAACAATGGTAGATTCATTTCTATTGTTGCATAGACTTAAATTTTTTTATAAGCAAAATTCCATTGAATAAAGCATTAGGGTTCTTAAATCCAATTACAAATCAGAAGCTAAATGATGCATGGACATATTAGTTAAAGGGCATGTATTGTAAATTAGAAAATTAAAACAACTATATTTTGAATTATGATAGTTTTGCAATTAATAAGTTAGAGACAAGTTATAACATGTAAAATTTACTTTTGTATACTACATGGTTATTGATAGGGTGTATTAGGAAAATTATGAGGCGTAGTATGACAAAGGTGAATTAACTGTTGGATTGTTGGTTAAAAGTTTGGATGGTGGAGATTGTTGATGGGAAATGGTCCTAGGACTTCCAAATTTTTGTACTAGTAATTTCTAATAAAAATTATACATATTTGTAATGAAATCTATTCAAATAGCTATTAGATAAGAGTTGTTTTGTTATACTTATTTGACAATGTTTCTGTTATGATCGGATAGGATAGGATGATGTTTCTATTCAGATATCAAAATTTATTTTATTTGCTATCTGTTTTCGGTTCTTCCTCTTTGTATATATATACACTATTTGTTACATTTGTAATCAAGAGGGAAATAAATTTCAATTCTTGCTATCTCTTCATGGTATCAAGAGCTTGTTAGCTTCACAACATTTTTTCCCCAATCCAACCAATATAAGCTCCACTCCCTCCTCCTCACAAATTACCCCATCCACACCTAAAATTACATTTGAACCCCAACCAGATCCAAATATCTCATCAGCCATAATTGCTTTGAATGTTGCTTCTCAAATTTATATCAAACTCTCAGGTTCAACTAACTATCCACCTCGGCGAGTTCAATTTAATGCCCTCCTGGTGGAATATGGCCTCAAAGGCGAGTTCAATTTAATCCTACCAAATTCATCGATGTTGATGAAACACTCATCAATCCTATTTATGAGTGTTGGGTCCGCCATGACCAACTGATTGTTCATGCTATTATTAGTTTAGTGGAACCCACTCTCACCTTAATGCCTGGATGTGTAAAAACCTCGAAAGATGCTTGGGATATCCTCTCTACCATGTTTGCCAACAAATCTCATAGTCGTGTATTATCTCTCAAAGAAAAGCTTTCTAACCTCATCATGTAAGGTCCAAGACCCTTTGAGCAAAGGTTTTAATGACAACAAACTTTCACACCAATATTCTAAGTATTCTGAATACTTTGGTACTAATGTCTTCACTTGAGAAAGAATACAGGAAAAGTTACAGAAGGAAGGTACAAAGATCATAAACATCATTTAACATCAGAATATGTGTCTAGAAGCATGTCACATAGAGCTTTCATGTCCAAAGTGATGAAACATATTCAAGAAGTAGCTTCTTAGCTTCAAGAAGGTCAAGACAGTTCATCTACGATCCCATGAGTATTAAAATAAGTTGTATCAAGCTTTAGAAGCAAAGTTGAAGATTTAGAAGGATCATTCAAGACCTCTAGAAGCATGAGAAGGAGATTTTCATTAAACCGGAGACCTTTTGAATATGAAAGATCACTTAAGCAATTCAAGCATATTCATTCCAAGTGTTGCTGATGCAAACAAAGCAATTGGAGAAGATCAATATCATCAGAAACATAGTTTTGTCTTTAGAAGCAGAACTTACAGCTTCTGCAGAAGCATCAAATGCATATTTCAAGTTCAGAGTATCTTTAGAAGCACTGAGCAAGTTCCCACACTCCTCAAGCTATTATCCTTGAATATATCAAGTTGAAGAACACTCAAAGAAACTTCCTTAAGAAATAGTTTTCTCTAGAAGAAGAAACAGAATTCCTGCACACTGCAGAAGAAGCAGTTACAGCAAAGCTGCAGAAGAAACATGCTGTCAGGAAAGCTGCAGAAGAAGCAGAATTGATCCAAATCTATTTTTCTCATTTCTGAGACTGCAGCTAAGTTAAACATAGTTCAAATAATTTATGTCAAATTATTTGGAGCCCACAATGTGCTTACAGAAGAACTGGCTATAGAATCCACAAGTTTCATAGTCTGCAGAAGATAGAGAACATACAAGACAAAGTGAGATTTTCACTTTCTGAGGTCACAGCTGCAAAATTGACTCAAAAATATTCTCCATCAAGCAAATGATAAATGTTAAAAGGATCTGCAAGAAAAATGTCATTCCAGATATCCTGCAGAAGGAGAGAATTGCTGCAGAAGGTGCAAATAAGGCAAAACTCAAATTAATCATCTTCTTCTCATCTTCTCATAGTTCCAGTGGGCCAGCTGACCCTAAAATAAGAGAAAATACTATACTGGAAAGGTTCATCATGTCTACAGAAGAAAAGCCTTGAGAAATAGCCCAAAAACAGCCTGCAGAAGGAACCCTGCAGAAGGAAGAGCTGGTCAAACTTGACAGCTGTAAAGCTGTACTTGCTGCAGCAGTGAAAGTGACATCTCCTTGGACCCAGCTGGCTGTCCAACGGCTATATTCTTCCCAGAACTCTATAAAAGGATGCTTTCTCTACAATTGGAAGGCACCTCACTCCAGAAGATACATCAGTTTCTGCTTCTACACTTTCTAATCTTCTGGAAAACTTCTCTCTCCTTCATAAGAGTGTTCTCTGGTCTGAAAAGCTTTGGAGAGAGTCTTGGCTCAACAATTTGCTTATTCTGTGCAAGTATTATAATAGTTTGAGCCTTATTTGTTTGTAATCTTTCTTGTAATTGGTTGTAAAAGTCTCAAAAGAGGTGTGCAGGTGCATAGCCTTCTTCTGAGCAGTAAGGGAAAGGTTTCCCTGTGAGGTTTACTGAGATTTGGTGATCTCAGTGGGTATACAGAATCTGCAGAAGGTACTTGCAGTATTCTGGGCAGTAAATCTTCTGCAGAAGGTTCTGTAGTTGATTTATAGTGAGAAAGTTGGTTTGGTTGTTGTTAGCCTGAAGAGGCAGGTAAAGAATACTAGTGGTGAGGTCACCCAAGAAGATTGTAAGTTGATTAAAAGAGTGAGAAAATCCTACAGGTGAAGGGACTGGAGGTAGCCTCAGGTTGGAAGAGGTGAACCAGTATAAAATTTTGTGTGCCATCTTCTCTACTCTCTCTTTATTATACTGCATATTATTTACATCTTCTGCATAATTAAAATTAACTAACAACCATCTTCTGAAAGTCTAAACTCTTTGTACTTAGCCAAGGGAATTCCTTGAGCAGAAAAAGTATTTAAAGAAATTGCAGACCAGATTTATTTAATCACAATTCAACCCCCCTTCTTGTGATTAAAGCCAAAGCTTCACATCAAAGGTGACCTATCAGTCATATCTTATCTACAACAAATTAAGTCCCTTTCAGATGAGATATCTATCATTTACTAACCCCTTAACAATACTGATCTTGTTCTCTACACTCTGAATGGCCTTGGATCTAAGTTTCGAGAAGTTGCTTCTACCATACGTGCTCGTGAGAACCTTGAAGAACTACATGGCAAACTTGTTGATTTCGAGACATATCTAAAAAGAATCGAACCACCATCCTGCTTGTTTCCGATAATTATGTTGTGCAATGTTTCAAGTATTCCTCATTCAAGGCAAAGGCAGCCCGTGTGCCATCCAATTACAAACAACGACATGATCCCCCACCTCAAGCCAAGAAAGTGATTTGTCAATACTGTGAGACACACAACAAAAGTATGTTACAAATTCCATGGGTACCTTCCCCGTACTTCACATCCTACTGCTCATTATGCTTGAACTGCCAACTCATCCCCGCCAAGCACATGGATTATGGACTTTGGAGCCACATACCCTGTCACCAATGACCTACAAAACTTATCTGTCACATCTCCCTACAATGGTGAAGATCAATTATTTGTAGGAGATTGCTCAGGTTTGGCTATTAGTCACACTAGTAATACTGCCATTAAAACACCATCCCAATCTCTTCAATTATCTAATGTTCTTTGTGTTCCTCATATTAACCAGAAATTGTTTTCTGTTTCTAAGATTTGCCAAACTTATCAAGTTTCTGTTGAATTCTTTCCAAATGAATTTTTGGTGAAGGACTTGAAGACATGAGTGGGCATGATGCACGGACCTCATCACAATGAACTCTACCATTGCTCCATCTCACCATCACCACCACAAACTCATCCTTCTCGATTTTCCTTTACCATTCCATGGCATCATGTCCTCAGTCATCCATCCTTTCGAATTATGCAGCACTTGAAAACCAGCCACTGTCTCCTAATAAAATATGTTGAGTTTGAAACTTGCACCTCCTGCAAATGTGCCAAGACTCATAAACTACTATTATCAAACCTTCACTTGCAGAGCCCTCAACCTCTTCTACTAGTTTTTTCTGATGTTAGGGGTCCTTCTCTAATAAGATCTTTTGATGGGTTTTCTTACTATGTTTTTTTGTTGACCATTTCACAAAGTATGTGTGGTTGTACCCTTTGGAAAATAAATCAGATGTTCATTCTATTTTCATTCAATTTAAGAGTGTTGTGGAAAAATTCTCCAACTCGCCTTTAATTGCCCTTTATTCTGACAATGAAGGAGAAGTCATTAAATTAATAGCTTTCCTAAGTTCAAATGGGGTAACTCATTAAACAACTCCACCACACACACTAGAGCTTAATGAACATCTGAAAGAAATCATAGACACATTGTTGAGACTGGTCGACTCTTCTTTATCATGCTAATTTACCATCAAATTTTGGACTTCAACATTCAAAACAAATGTTCATGTTATCAATCGTCTCCCCATTCCCCTTCTCCAAATGAAAACACATTTTGAATTATTTTTCAATCAGCAAACAAATTATAATCATCTCCACTCTTACGGTTTCTAATGCTTTCCATGGTTGAAACCATACACAAATAACAAACTTCAACATTTATCTCGACCATGTGTTTTCATTGGCTACTCTGAATCCAACTATACTTATCTATGTTATGATCCTATCTCCCACAAAACCTTCACATCCCACCATGTCACCTTCATTGAAAACAAATTCCCTTATCCAGACGTTGAACAACCAACCACTCCAAGTCAACTGATCCATCCAGTCTCAACTCCTCCTCATTACTCTCGATCCCTATTTCTAACAACCACTCTCAAATTCCAAATCCCCCACCAATCGTTCAACCGCCTCAAACAATTCAAAACCAACAATCACCCACACCTCATCCACATCATAGCAACCATCCTCACACAACCTCTCTAAGGTCATCGCTGCATAATCTTGATGCAGCCAATGACCCCTCATTCGCCCATGGGTCCAGTCTTGCACCTCAAGATTCTTCAGGTACCATACTTCAAATTACTCAATCTTTCTCCCCCTCTCTACCACCAACCCCTACAAGAACACATTCCATGGTGACAAGATCCCAAAATAATATTTTTAAACCCAATAATGTTTTTTTTCTATCACCAAACATCCTTTGCAGGAGAATCTTGAGCCCTCTGGTGTGACTTAATCAATGAAGCATGAGCATTGATGAAAAACTATGTGTAGGAAACACTAGAAGGGGGGTTGAATAGTGTTTCTATGGAAACTTTAATATTTTAGAAAATAGATGTAATTATTCCTTTGAAAAATCAACAGACAAGTTTTACCGTCTGAGTATAAAAGAGATACATCGGAAGTCTAAGAAATATATCTTTCACAAAAGGTTAATTTTCAGAAATACTTTTCAATCCCTTCGAAGTAGTTAGTTAAAACTGAAATAACAGAGAGTAAGGGATAGAAGAAACTTAGCCAAGATTTATCCTGGTTCACCCACTACCCGTGAGCTACGTCCAGTCCCAGAGGCAAACCACCACTGGATTTTCACTAACCAAAACACACACAAGTACAGTCTCTTCAGACATACACGAGTACAGTCTCTCCAGACATAGGGTCACCCAGACCCAACCAAGTAGTCTTTTCTATCAAGCCTCTTCAAGCTCTACCCAAGTAGTCTTTTCTATCAAGCTTCTCCAAGCTCTACAAACCAAACTGTTTTAAAACTAAAACAGAAATTGTTCACTCACTATCACACACGATAGGATGAACTCTCAAATGTACAAGTAACTGAGATAGCACTCAGAATATGAAATGAAATGTGTACAAAGAGTTTTAACAGAATTTTTTGACAGCGTAAGAGTTCAGATGATATTATTGATATTTTTCGTTCTATATATTTTTCTTCGCTCCACATGGAAGTATTTATAGAGTGAGATGATTTATCGTTGTCTCACAGCATTAAATGCGTCCAGAAGACGTTGTGACTCCTTTATCCTTAAAGAGTATCAAGCGACTTTGCAGCAGCATACGCAGACAAAGTCAGGTGAACAGAGTAGCAGCATTTCCTTAAATGTGCAAATCATTTGAACGAGGTAGGAAAGCTTTTCTGACGCAGATGCTGAAATTGGTTAGACCGGACAAAGAACGTCCTTTAAACACAGTAACGTCTCTTAGCATGGTCAATTTTGATAGCGATTGGTTCAGCCTCTAATGCAAAGCTTCAGATGATACATAACTCTTCAGCTGCATAAGCATTCATCAGACGATGCGCAACCTTCAGTCGCGACCATATACTTTAGATAGTCTGAAATAGAACAGAAGATATATGACAGTTTATTTGTTCATTTTAAATGATCTTCTGAACTTTTATATTTGTTATTCATTAAAACAAGTGAGAGTATGAGACTTTGGAAAGTATTCATTCACTAACATACTTTATTTAAGACTCAACAATCTCCCCCTTTTTAATGATGACAAATATAACTATGTGAGAGAATCTGAAAAAGTTTTAGGGTTAGAAGATAACTCCCCCTCAACCAAAGACTCCCCCTCAACCAAAGACTCCCCCTGAGTTCTGCATCGTATTCTGAAGTGTTTATCCTGCATCTCTTTTTCAGAGCATGTTCACATGTTCATCCTTTGCATACTGTGTTAGCTCACATCCCCTGCATACTTTGTTAGCTCACATCACAATATACTCCCCCTTTTTGTCATCAATGAAAAAGGGTAGTCACAGATATAATGAAGCAACAACAACAGACAAATGACAGCATATAAACACAAAATGATGCATTCACTCAAAGATATAGCATTCACAGATATAAACACAATATGATGCAATCTAAAGCACGTCAGATGACTGCAGCATCATGAACTGGGTTGAAAACTCTTGACTGCTTGCTCTACTATCTGTGGCAAAGCGAGCTTGATTTCCTCTAATGCCGCAATCATTGCATCCTTGAGTTCAGTCTGATTGGTCCTGATTTGATGTTGGACTTCAAGAATATGTTCTGTCTTTTGGATTAATTCTGTATTTTGAGCCCGTAGAACAAAATTCTCCTCTGTCAGAGCATATAGTTCATCTTCCAAATTGTCTTCATAGAATACTAGGGTGATTTGCTTGCCATAGTATCGAAGAAATGAAACCCAGGAGGAAGATTGAACTTCCTGGCATCAGTCACCTTGACAAACCGTGGTTGATCAAGAACATACTGCATAACTTTCCAGTCATAATGAAAATTATGGTGATCCCAGTTATATGAAGGGAATCTACCTCTGAAGAATGTGGGAGTCTCAAGAGTACTGTTCTTTCCAGCTTTGACCATGGAATCATTGTCATCCCATTTCGTGCCTGAGCAGTTGCCTTCTTTCTCTACAATTTTTCAGTGATAGTCCCACGTGGCATTGTATAGAGAATGATCCATACCTCCTGCTGCAACAACTTCTTCAGCTAAGAACTTCCAGTCCTCATCAGATAGGACCCTTGGTCCTTCAACCGAAGTTGATGCTACAATCTTCTGCTTCTTCTTTAGCTTCAGTTCATCAGCATAAGGTAGCCTAGGTATAATTCCATCTGGGCATACCTTAATTTCAGTGTATGGCTTGATATGGATCTTGGAAGGTGGGATGAATTCGCTTTGACCAAAGTACTTCTGACATAAACTGTTCACCAGTTCAGATTCCAGACACAATATGTTCACAACGACCCAGTCTTTAAAGCAAACTTTATCATCTGTGAAAGGATCCAGCAGACGCCACTTGTGTTTGGCTGTAACAACTCCACTTCTAATTTTTTCAAGAGCATCAGCTACACAACCTTTCTGTTCCAGCTGATATTTGGATAGATCATGAAATTTGAGAGGTGGATGATCTCTGAAGTAACTGAGTTCCTCAAATAGATTTGGAAAACTAGGCACTCTTGGCCTTTCAACTATAGGAACATTATAATATTTGTGAGGCACTTCAGCAGCCCACATCATTTGCTGATCAGTCTGAACAGACAATGCAAGATCTTGAGTTTGTTTTCTGCTGTAATCTCTGGTCTTGGCTTTCAACAAAATCGCCTTAGAGAGATTGCCTCCAAACCATACGCATTCAGCATTTTTCTTCATCCTCAGCCTGAGAAACCTCTGAAAATTCAGGTACAGGTTCAGGTGATGGTGGGGGAAGAGGTTTAGAAACCTGAATGTCCTGCAGAGATGGTGGAACTGCATCTTCAGTAGTAGCTTTCTTCTTTTGTTGCAATGCCTCCAAAGTCTTCTTCCTTTGTGATTCACCTATCTCCTGGAATTTGATATCTTCAGACTTTTGTACGCTTTTTCTAGTTCTGATTGGTGAAGCCGTACGAATAGGATCAAGCAATCTGATCTTCTTAGCTGCTCTCCTTTTGTGAGCACTTGCTCTTCTTTTCTTGAGCCTTGAAGCTTGCTCAATCCTCTCTTCCTCAAGAATAGCTTACTGTGTAGCAACAACAATGGCATAATCTTGTTTTTCTTGTTCCTCCTTCTGTCTTCTTTCTTCTCGTTCAATTTCTTCAGCAATCCTGGTGAGATCAGCTGCAGACATACTAACAGCCAAAGGTGTAGCCTGGATCGATTTAATGATCTCAGATGTCAACACATTACTGTCCTTTGCCTGTCCTTCAGATCCAGAAGTAGGCTTAGTAGTAATGGTTGTGCCTTCTTCAATCTGACTCACAATCTTTTCAGTTTGTCTGATGATAATTTCTTCAGACTCATGACCCTTCATCTGAGGTCATGATCTCTTCTTCTTCTGAATCTTCATATGTGTGAGAGATGAGACGGACTCAGAACAATTTTCATCTTCTTGCATTACTTCTTTCAAAATCTCCAATGCTTTTCTACCCGTTCTTACTGCTTTATCAGACACTGCCTCCTCCAGTATAGTCTTTTCTGGTGATGGCTTTGTTACACGAATCCCCATTCTTTTGATGTTGTAGGCAGAGAATAGAGCAGGCCTCTTGTGATCATAGAGCCGCTCAATAGGAACATTTAGCTTCAAAAGAATTTTAGTGATTAGGGATGTATGAGTATAACTAGTTGCAGAATCACTAACCGTTTTCAGCATGTTGTAGAGGATGATTCGAGGCAAGTTCAAAGCTTTCTTGTCAAGCAGATGAATTAAACAAAATATTTCAAGTTCAGAAACATGGTTGCTGCTTCCAGACTTCGGTAGCACACAACAATGTAGTATAGCATGGAGAATCCTCACTCTAGGGTACATAAGCGAACTTTTTGGGTCATCCAAAACTTTCACACCATAAAGCTTCTTGGTGTACTTGGGAATGCCACCATTTCTTCCTTCTCAACCAGATGAGAACATCTCCCCTTCATTTGGGACATGAGTTGCATTGGCGATTACATTCGCATCCACCAAAATTTTCTTTCCTAGCACTGTGGTTTCTAGGGCTTGAAAGGAACCGTCTTCGGCTGAGATATCCCTAGCATTTCTCCAGAACTCAATAACACTCTATTCATGCCAAGCACAGTTAATCGCCGTAAAGAAGTTGGTCCATCCTGCTGCTTCAAAGCTATCATGAAGGTTGATACCCCATGCACTGAGTTCATCTAGGTCAATAGTTTTAGATGGAACGATTTTACCTCCCGCAGATTTGGTTGTCTTCTTCGGTGCCATTAAAGAGCTTGAGATGAAGACGATGAAAACACAGAGAGAAAAAACTTTGAAACTTAGGGCACAAGGAACACTTGAACAACTGTAGAGAAGTGTGAGACGAGTTGCTTGTGAAATGATTTAGCCTTCTCCTTGAATACCCGTAGAATGCCTTTATAATAGCTTTTGCAGTCTTAAAAGACGTGCAATCGTGCAGAGAGCAGTTTCTCAAAGAGAGAGGAAACCCAAAAGTTTCACCTTGCCACGTCATCAGACTTAGTGCTTCAGACACATATGATACAAATTCATATGCTTGTTCAGACGAAGCATATTCAGATGCATGTTCAGATGCATGTTCACACGAAGCATATTCAGAAACATATGTTCTATTCAGATAAAGCTAAGATATTTAGATTATCTCTAATAAACTTAAATCTATCTTCAACTAGAGGCTTTGTGAATATATCAGCCCATTGATGATCAGTGTCAATGAACTGTATATCAAAAACTCCTTTTTGAACATAGTCTCTAATAAAATGATGCTTGATTTCTATATGCTTTGCCCTAGAATATTGAATGGGATTCTTAGAGAGGTTAATTGCACTAGTATTATCACACATGACAGGAATGCAAGATACATTGATATTAAAATCTTCTAATTGATACTTCACCCATAGCAGTTGTGAACAACAACTGGCTGCAGCGATATATTCAGCTTCTGCTGTTGAGAGTGCTATGGTGCTTTGCCTTTTGCTGGACCAGCTTATCATATTATCACCAATGAAGTGACATCCTCCACTGGTTGATTTTCTTTCAATTCTATCTCCGACAAAGTCAGCATCACAGCATCCAACTAACCTGCAATCCTTACTCTTCTTATAGCGAAGACCAAGATTAGTAGTACCATTTAAATATCTGAAAATTCTTTTCACAGCTTTGTAGTGAGTAATTCTTGGATCTGATTGAAATCTGGCACAAATACAGACACTGAACATGATATCAGGTCTACTGGCTGTTAGATACAATAATGACCCAATCATTCCTCTGTACAAAGTTTGATTTACTGGTTCTTCCCCTTCATCCTTGTTTAACACAATAGAAGGATGCATAGGAGTTGTCATGGGCTTGCAACCTTGCATGTTGAACTTCTTAAGCATTTCTTTTGTATATTTTTCTTGATGGATCCATATACAATCTGATTGTTGCTTGATCTGAAGTCCAAGAAAGAACTTAAGTTCTCCCATCATGCTCATTTCAAATTCTGATTGCATAAGCTCAGAAAATTCCTTGCATAATGAAGAATCAGTAGAACCAAAAAATAATGTCATCCACATATATCTGAACAAGAATGAAATCTTTGTTAGACGTTTTTCTGAAAAGAGTTATGTCTACTTTTCCTCTTTCAAAACCATTTTTGATCAAGAGATTGCTCAATCTGTCATACCAAGCTCTTGGGGCTTGTTTCAGACCATAAAGAGCCTTTTTCAGTTTGTAAACATGTTCAGGAAAAGTAGTATCTTCAAAACCTGGTGGTTGTCTAACATAAACCTCTTCCTCAATAACACCATTGAGAAAGGCACTCTTGACATCCATCTGATATAGGGTGATGCCATTATTTACTGCATAGGAGAGTAAAATTCTAATTGCTTCTAGTCTAGCTACTAGAGCAAAGGTTTCAGTGAAATCAATACCTTCTTGCTGATTATAACCTTGAGCAACAAGTCTTGCTTTGTTTCTGACAACTTTCCCTTCTTCTGACAACTTGTTCCTGTACACCCATTTGGTTCCAATGATAGTTTTCTCATGGGGCTTAGGCACAAGTGTCCAGACATCACTCCTGGCAAATTGATTGAGTTCTTCTTGCATGGCTAGGATCCATCCTTCATCATGCAGAGCCTCCTCGATATTTTTGGGTTCAATCTCAGAAAGAAAAGCAAGATTATTCAAGCTTCTGAATTTAGATATTGTCTTCACTCCTTCTGAGGTATCTCCAATAATTTGTTCTTTTGGGTGATGAGACTTGTATCTCCAGTCACGGCTGTGGGGAAACACATTCTCAGTCTGAGACTCAACAATGTTGGTCTGAGAAGATCCAGGTTCAGATATTGGTGTTGACTTATGCTCAGGTGATCCTTCAGATTTTGCTTCTGAATTTAGCTCCATTCCTGCAAAATCATCTTCCAGATCTGATAGTTCCCTATCAGTCTCTTTACAGTCATTGAATTTTACATCGATTGATTCTTCTATTGTTAAGGTTCTGGAGTTATAAACTCTGTATACCTTAGAGGTTTCAGAATATCCAATGAAAAATCCTTTATCTGGCTTAGCATCAAATTTTCCTAAGTCATCTTTAGTATTGAGTATAAAACACTCACATCCAAAGATATGAAAGTAGGAAATATTGGGTTTTCTTCCTTTCCACAATTTATATGGAGTTCTATTGAGAATTGGTCTTATCAAAATCCTTTTCTGAAGGTAACATGCTGTGTTAACAGCTTCTGCCCAGAAGGATCCTGGTAGATTGCTTGAAATAAGCATGGTTCTGCCCATCTCTTGCAAGCTTCTGTTCTTTCTCTCAACTACCCCATTTTACTGGGGAGTTCTTGCCACTGAGAAATTGTGTGAGATCTCATTCTCATCACAAAAATTTTGAAGCTTGAGTTTTCAAACTCACCACCATGATCACTTCTGATCGCAGATATGCAGATTCCTTTTTCATTCTGCACCTTCTTACAGAATCTTGTGAAATTCTCAAAAGTTTCCTCTTTGCTTCTGAGGAATATAACCCAGGTAAATCTTGTATAGTCATCAACAATGACCAAACCATATTCTTCCTGCTAAGACTTTTAGTTCTAGTGGGACCAAATAAGTCCATGTGAAGTAGTTCCAATGGTCTTCTAGTTGAAACAATGTTTTTGCTTTTAAAGGAATTTTTGGTTTGTTTCCCTTTCAGACAATGTTCACATAAAATATCAGATTTGTATGAGAGCTTTGGTAAGCCTTTAACCAGATTGTGTTTGGTTAGCTTTGAGATTAATCTCAGGCTGGCATGACCAAGTTTCTTATGCCAAATTTGTTTTTCATCTTCCATGGAAATAAAACACTTCACATTTTGACTTGCAAGTTCCTCTAGATTAATCTTATACACATTATTGTGTCTCTTGGCAGAAAAGAGGATTTGATCTGAAGAGTCTTTGACTACACATCCTTCTTTGGTGAAGGAACAACATATCTACTATCACATAGTTGACTTATACTTAAAAGATTGTGTTGCAACCCTTCAACCAGAAGAACATCTTTAATAAGGGATAGAGGAGTCATACCTACTGTCCCTATGCCAGTGATCCTCCCTTGCTGATTTCCACCAAAGGTGACCACTCCTCCAGCCTTGGGTCTAAGGCTTTGGAACAACACCTTTCTCCCGTCATATGTCGCGAGCACCCACTGTCCAGGTACCATCTGTTGTGTTTCTTTTGTTCTGTTAAACACATCTGCAACATAAACAATCAAACTTTTAGGTACCCATACCTTCTTGGGTCCTCTTTTGTTAGCATTGGGTTTAGATTTCCTTCTGTGTCTACATTTGGACTTGATATGTCCAGGTTTACCACAGTTGGAACACCCATTTCCTTTCTTGAACCTATCATTTGGCACTTTAAATATTAATGGTTCAGAAAAAGATGAGTCTGAATAACCTAAACCACTTTTGTCTAAGGCATGCTTCTGAGATCCTAATAATCTGTTCAGATTGTCAGTGCCTTTAACAAATTTGGCTAGATCCAGAGTTAGTTCTTTGATCTTGTTTTGGAGTTTTTTGTTTTCCTTAGCAAGATTTTCAGAACCACTTGGATCTTGTTGAAGCAGTTTTTCTTTCAAAGCAAAATTTTCAATTTGTAATTTTTCATTTTCTGAAGATATTTTAGAAAAAGCTCTTGAAAGTTCATTGAACTCATTAAAGAGTTCTCTACTACTTTCAACAAGGTCATCATACTGATCTTGCAAGGTTTGTGGAATTACCTCAGAATCTGAGCTATCTGAAGATGGTAAACTTGCCATCAGGCATAAGTTGGCTTCTTCTGAATTGTTCTCTTCTTCCTCTGAAGTGGAGTCATCCAGATCTTCCCATGTAGCCATAAATCCTTTCTTCTTCTTAAAAGATTTTTTCTTTTGGAAGGTTGATCTATTCAGCTTTGGGCAATCAGCCTTCACGTGTCCTGGTTGTTTACATTCAAAGCAAGTAATTCTGTCAGTACTAAACGAGTCTTTACCTGACTTACCTTGCCTAGATATGGAAGGTTGATATTTTCTGAATCTTCCTTTCTTTTGCAACAATTTTTTGATTTTCTTGCTAAGAAGGGCAAGATCATCATCTTCTGAACTATCTTCAGACGCAGTATCACTATCTGAAGTGTCCTGTGCTTGCATAGCTTTCATGCTGCCATGCCTAGGCTGTTTGGCTTTTGAGTTTAATGCCAGTGATTTCTTCTTGATTTCATCTTCTCCAAGCTCTAGCTCATGAACTTTGAGAGATCCCAACAGTTCTTCCATTCCAAGAGAGTTTAAGTCTCTGGCTTCTTGAATGGCTGTAACTTTGGGTCTCCAGGACTTTGGCAGACTTCTCAGAATCTTTCTATTATTATCTCCAGATTCAAAAGTCCTACCTAAAGACCTGAGTCCATTAGTTATAGTCTGAAACCTCCCAAACATTTGATCTATGGTTTCAGACTCTTCCATTTTGAACATCTCATATTGATGTACAAGCATGCTGATTTTGGATTGCTTGACAGTCTCAGTCCCTTCATGGGCAGCTGCAAGTGTATCCCAAATCTCCTTGGCAGATGAACATCCATGAACTTTCTCATATTCTGATTTATTCAGAGAACATATCAGATAGAGTTTGGCTTTGGCATTTAATTGAACTCTAGCCTTCTGCTCTAAGGTCCATTCACCCTTAGGTATGGGCACTCCGTTATGCATAGGCACATAGTCTCCATCAGTGACCACATCCCAAACATCAATGTTGTTGCTTTCAATAAAAAACTTCATACGATCACTCCAATAGTGATAGTCCACTCCATTGAATGTTGGAGGCCTTGTGATAGAGGCTCCTTCAGTGATGTACTGTCTGTTGTTGGAAGCTTCCATCAAGATCGTTGTCCTTAACACTGTTTAGGTGTTAACCCCAAGGATAAGCTCTGATACCAACTGTAGGAAACACAGGGAAACACTAGACGGGGGGTTGAATAGTGTTTCTATGGAAACTTTAATATTTTAGAAAATAGATGTAAATATTCCTTTGAAAAATCAACAGACAAGTGTTATCGTCTGAGTATAAAAGAGATACAGCGGAAGTTTAAGAAATATATCTTTCACAAAAGGTTAATTTTCAGAAATACTTTTCAATCCCTTCGAAGTAGTTAGTTAAAACTGAAATAACAGAGAGTAAGGGATAAAGAAACTTAGCCAAGATTTATCCTGGTTCACCCACTACCCGTGAGCTAGGTCCAGTCCCAGAGGCAAACCACCACTGGATTTTCACTAACCAAAACACACACAAGTACAGTCTCTTCAGACAAACACGAGTATAGTCTCTCCAGACACAGGGTCACCCAGACCCAACCAAGTAGTCTTTTCTATCAAGCCTCTTCAAGCTCTACCCAAGTAGTCTTTTCTATCAAGCCTCTTCAAGCTCTACCCAAGTAGTCTTTTTCTACCAAGCCTCTTCAAGCTCTACCCAAGTAGTCTTTTCTATCAAGCCTCTTCAAGATCTACCCAAGTAGTCTTTTCTATCAAGCCTCTCCAAGCTCTACAAACCAAACTGTTTTAAAACTAAAACAGAAATTGTTCACTCACTATCACACACGATAGGATGAACGCTCAAATGTACAAGTAACTGAGATAGCACTCAGAATATGAAATGAAATGTGTACAAAGAGTTTTAACAGAATTTTTTGACAGCGTAAGAGTTCAGATGATATAGTTGATATTTTTCGTTCTATATATTTTTCTTCGCTCCGCATGGAAGTATTTATAGAGTGAGATGATTTATCAGTTGTCTCACAACATTAAATGCGTCCAGAAGACGTTGTGACTCCTTTATCCTTAAAGAGTATCAAGCGACTTTGCAGCAGCATGCGCAGACAAAGTCATGTGAGCAGAGTAGCAACATTTCCTTAAATGTGCAAATCATTTGAACGAGGTAGGAAAGCTTTTCTGACGCAGATGCTGAAATTGGTTAGACCGGACAAAAAACGTCCTTTAAAACACAGTAACATCTCTTAGCATGGTCAACTTTGATAGCGATCGGTTTAGCCTCCAATGCAAAGCTTCAGATGATACATAACTCTTCAGCTGCATAAGCATTCATCAGACGATGCGCAACCTTCAGTCGCGACCATATACTTCAGACAGTCTGAAATAGAACAAAAGATATATGACAGTTTATTTGTTCATTTTAAATGATCTTCTGAACTTTTATATTTGTTATTCATTAAAACAAGTGAGAGTATGAAACTTTGGAAAGTATTCATTCACTGACATACTTTATTTAAGACTCAACACTATGTCTGAGGAGTTTGATGCACTACTTCATAATGGCACCTGGAAATTAGTTCCAGTTTCTAAGAATCATAATGTAGTTTAGTCCAAATGGATATTTCGCATTAAAAGGCATCCAGGTGGTTCTATATCTCGCTATAAGGCTCGTCCAGTGGCCAATGGGTTCACTCAAACACAAGGAGTTGACTTCAAAGAAACAACTTCTCCAGTCATTAAACCTCAAAGAATCAAGGTGGTCCTTACTTTATCTTTGGCTCACTCTTGGCCACTACACTAACTTGATGTAAATAATGCTTTCCTACAAGGGGATTTATTCGAAATTGTTTATATGCATCAACCCCGTGGCTTTGTGGATCCCCAACATCCAACCTCAGTTTGAAAGCTTTAGAAAGCAATCTATGGTCTTTGTCAAGATCCTCAAGCATGGCATGAATCGCTTAAGCAATATGTGTTATCATATGGTTTTCGAATGAGTCACAGTGACGCTTCTTTATTTATCTACTCAGCTCACTTAGTTCAGATCTTCTTCCTTGTTTATGTTGATCATATCTTGGTGACAGGTAACTTAAATAAGTTTCTAACACAATTTATTCAAGATCTATCATAGAGGTTTTCTCTAATTAATCTTGGCAGTCCCCACTACTTTCTCGGTATTGAGATTATTCCCACCTCTATCGGTTTATTTCTCTCACAACACCAATATATACATGCTTTATTAGAGAAACATAACATGGCAAGGGCCTAACCGTGAAACACTCCTCTGTGCACAACCACATCTCTTCGGCTAAATGATGGTTCTAAAGTTGTTGATGCCTCTCAATTCAGAAGTACTATTGGTTTCTCTTTACGTATGCCACTCATACAAGGCCAGATATGTCCTTTGCCATTAACAAATTGTTGCAATTCATGCACAGACCCTCTAAGACACATATACACAATAGCTCAAAAGGATTCTACGCTATTTAAAAGGTACTATCAACTATGGTCTCCAACTGAAAAAAGTGGCCCACTTAGCTCTTGAAGCATTTAGTGATTCTGTCTGGGCAGGTAATGCAGATGAATACACTTCTTCCTCTGCCTATATCATATTTCTCGGAGGAAATCCAGTTATTAGACCTCTAAACGTCAACGCAGTGCCACACGTTCGTCTACTGAAATTGAGTATAGAAGTGTTGGCAACACTGTTGCAGAACTTACTTGGCTCAATACACTTCTACGTGAACTTGGTCATCCTCTATCTTATACTCCCAATATTGACTTTGATAATATTGGCACCACCTATCTCTGTTCCAACCCAGTATTTCACTCTGGAATGGAGCACCTGGCCATTGATTTTCACTTTGTCAGGGAATTGGTGCAACAAGGTCAACTCATAGTGTCTCATATTTCATGCAAGGATCAAACTGTTGATGCTTTAACTAAATCGCTATCTTCATCCATGTTTTGCGTGTTTTGGTCCAAGATGCATGTCATTGATGGTGACATGATCTTGAGGGGGCCTATTAGATAAGAGTTGTTTTGTTATACTGATTTGATAATGTTTCTGTTATGATCAGATAGGATATGATGGTTTTTCTATTATGTTTCTGTTCAGATACAAAAGCTGTTTTATTTGCTATCTTGTTTTCGGTTCTTCCTCTTTGTATACATACATTATCTGTAATCAAGAGGGAAATACATTTCAGTACTTGTTATCTCTTCAATAGCTTTGTCACAATAGAAATTTTCAAATATGAATGA
Organism: Sesbania bispinosa; assembly: GCA_026901365.1. Lineage (NCBI taxonomy): Eukaryota > Viridiplantae > Streptophyta > Magnoliopsida > Fabales > Fabaceae > Sesbania > Sesbania bispinosa. The sequence goes on from QLOH01000246.1 coordinate 654,080, forward strand.
TTGGAATCATTGTTACCATTGCGATGCTGAAATAGACGCCATTTGCTCTTCATCCACAAAAGTTCTTCCAAGCTTCCCCAATTCTATGGCTAGTTTTGCAGCACTTACGTTTCATGACTAATTTAATCAATTGAACCTTTGTCTCACTTTAATAAAAAAATCTTTTTTTAATTATGATTGGCTTTTTGGGTACTTTTTGTTGAGTAGTAAGGCGAAAAACAATTTCTTCATTTTGTATGAGGTTTAACGCTCCCTTTTAATTTTACAAATATGACTATGTTTCTATTTGATTTGATTTTCTTGGTGCAAGACCACAGGCGGGAGGCAATCCTGTCGAGCCGGGTATGACCTCTATTGGCAGCAAAGCTCTCCCTCCGAGTCTATTTGATTTGATTTGATTGGCTTTTTGGTTCCCATTTATCCATCTAAAGATCTTAAAATTTATTGAGGTGTTTAATTTTTTAGTAAAAATAATTTTATGAATCTTTAAAAATCACATACTTTAAAAATCAAATTCCACTGGGATACAAATTTTCCATGTGTTGCAGTTGCAAGATGAAACGTGATCTAGACCAATTTCTTGATGTTGAAGTAATAACTAGGAAAGTAAGGAAGAATGGAAGAAGGGGTGGGGTTTGTCTACAAATTATTATGCGGTTACAAAACTTGCTAGAGGATGTCATTTTTTTCTTATTCAGCAAGCCTCACCTCTCAACTAAGAAACACTAGCAACCACCATATTAGATTCCCCCTATTCTTAATGAAAAATATTTAAAATAAGTAACTTTTAGAAAGCAGGTCTGTTTATTTTGAGAAAACTTTTTTGTTTGTTAATTTTAATTACCAAACTATTTTTAATTTTGATAATAAAAACATTATTCTATTTTCTGTTTTCAAAATTTTAGATAAAAAATAATGAAAATAATTTTATATTGATTTATCTGTTTTCTATACAAAACTTTAAAAATGGAAAATAAAATAAAAAAATAAGCTAACATTTTATGTAATTAAAACTAAAAATAGAAAATAAAAACAAAAAAATGTTTTCCCAAAATAAACGGTCAGAATTTGAGGACCTTTGTTTTATCTTTTCCCTTATTTTCAACTTTCAACTTTTTTTTTCACTCTTTTCCCATTTTAACATGAAGACCTTTTACCACCATCCAACACTCTCCATCATTGCTACTATCATTTAACTTTATTTTTTAAACTCTTATTTTTTAACTTTAACTTTAAAATAGTTTTTAATATAAAAAGTAAAACCAGAATCAAACACTATTTGAATCGGATCACGTATCAGACCCAATGACCTGCTAACAAAACTCAGATTTATGGCAACCGCAAGAATCTCAAGGAAGCATTAATATCACATCCTAACATATTCTGAGGATCTTGACATTAAGATAATAAGATATTCCATTGCAATTTGGATATCTTTTGTCCAATATGACAACAACTCTAAGGATTGTTTATCTAGTACATACACAGTAGTTATAATTCTTACCTTTAATTTTTAATAAAAATTCGATTAAATAAGAAGCATTATTTTTTTTCCCCAAAGTATAGACTTGTTTAATTTACACACATGTGACCATAAAAACCATATGAAGAAAGGGAATTGAAACTCAAATTTACCTTTGGATTTATCCCAATAATTAAGTGAGGATGAATGCTGACCATGTAAGATTTTATACACCATTAAATCTATTTGCCATTGCTATTATAATTTGTACCTAACATTGCATGGCTGTCATGTGAGATAAGAACCCCCAGTTGCTATGATCCTCATGAATAGCCTTCCCTATAGTGCAAAACATAAAACAATTGCACAAAGTGGACCACAAGAAGATGCTATGTGAAGCTTAATTCATTGCCCATACTGCACATGTTTAAAGATGTGTAGCACTTTTTCTATAAGGCCATATGAAAAAACATAGCACTAATTTTCTTCTGGACAGAAACAAGTCAAGCTATACAGGAATCTAAGCCAATGGCTAAACGGGACACCCTACTAAATCATTGTTATTGCCCAATTACTATGTGATCCCACTGCCTTCAATGCAATTTAAGTTTTGTCCTGTTCCTAATATATCAACCATTAGGCTCTTTCTTTTGACCCCTTTTTTTCTCTCTCTTTTTTTTTTTTGTAAAATACAAGTATTTTTCATAAGAGGCAATCCTGCTCGAATCGGGACATTCACATCTTGGTGGAGCTAGTTCTCCTATCAGTGATTTTTTTACACACAAAACTCGAACTCAAGATCTTGCTTAAGTGAAATCAAACATGTACGTCTTGATCCAACCCCGTTAATTTTTTTTTCTCTATTTCGATATTATAAATCAACATCTCTGCTATAATGTGGAAAATGAAGTGGTTTGCTTACTGCAAGTCCACAGCATTTAATTGGCCTTCAAATTAGGCTAAGCATATGGGTCAGTAATGGCAGAAAAGGAGGGGCAATATCTTAAAATCATGATAGGGGAATCATATTATGGAACCTGCCTAAGTGAAACAAATGCAAGTTTCAACAATAATACAGATTCTGTGTGTTAACCTTTTGCTATACTTGCAGTGTGGTCAAAACAAAAACGTCACTCATAATATTATCTTAAATGGGAATTAAATTTTCACTCAATTGAAATAAAGTGTAATGGTTGTACGTCATTGGTTCTTCTCCATTTTGAGGACCTAGAAAAAATGTATGCACATCAGCACATGTATGTTACAATTGAAGTGCAAATATGCAGTGCTTTCTGAAACTTGAGGCAAAAATACTATTAGTCTGGTTTAGTGAACTTAGAAAACCCTTGTACTCTAAAAATCAAGGAGTCACAGTATCTGTCTCAATTAATTTCTCAAAAATTAAAATCGTAATATATTAGTTTTTTAAAAAGTTTGTTTTTATCAAATTAATTTCTCAAAAATGTACAATTGTCACCATATGAGTTTTTTGTTACCAGTTAAATTCTTATAAATGAACTTGATGACAATTTTATATCTTTAAAGAAATTAATAAAAAATTCTCTAAAGGACTAATATGATTATACTTTAATATTTGAAAGATTAGTTTGATGATAGAAATCCTTATGGAACTAAACTAACAGCAATCCTTTTTTTGGGTACAATCTAACAACAATGTCATATTTAAAGTACTGAGTTGAGGATTTACTCCAGAAAATTATTTTGTCGCTTTTTTTAATATATAGCTATGTATATGATGACTCGGTCAAGGTAACCATATGCTTTTAAAATAAGAATTTTGAAAACTAAATATCAATAAAGTTGAAGATGAACACTAACAAATACAATATCCTAATGTTTAGATATACGGGTGGGCAACAGTCGGGTTTGGGCGGTTTCGGTCCCAATAAACCCAAATCGTTGCAAACTGATGCATGTAAAACTTGGCCCATTCTTGACCGCACGATGGCTCGGTTAATTCGGGTGGCGGGTCAATAGTAAATCGGGTGGGTCGGGTGGGTTTTTCGGGTGTGCCGCTTTTTATTAAAAATGAATAATTTAAAAAAAAAAACAGAATGCAGAACCAGAAAAGTGAATCAATACACATCAAAACCCAGAAAAGAGAACCAAAAAAGAGAATTAATAAACATTAATGCAGAATCAGAACCAGTTTTGAATCAATGGATTGTTCCTAACAACAGAACCAGAAAAGAGAATCAAAGAAAAACCTTTCATTATTTTTTTGATCTGAACCCATATTCAAAACTCATGTGAACTATTTGGTTACAAATCCAAAACAGAAAAACAAATAAGAGATTTATCCTCAAAATTGATCCATGGTCTGTAAACAACCCACCTATTGGTCATAGATTTGCCGTCGTCGACCTCTGAATCTTGGCCTCCTCCTTGCAAGTCGCGTCGTTGCCGTCACAGAGCTCCTCGCCGCAGCCGCACCAACATCATCGCAAATCTCCTTGTCGCGACCACGCCACCATCATCATAGATCTCGTCGCGGCCGAGCCACCATCGACACAGATTTCCTCATCACGGCCGCGCCATTGTCATCACCGATTTCCTCTTCGTTGCGGTTGCACCACCGTCCTCACGGCCATACCACCTTCTGCAGAAGCTTAGAGTAAGTATGTAGGTTGAAGTACGTAGATCGACCAAAAAAGAAAGAAGGGAGAACTGAACTGAGAGGGACCAAGGGAAGATGAGCTAGATCTGTACTTCTGTAGAGTGAGGTAAGAGAATGAAAGCCTGGGTTGAACCAACTGGAAGGATTGGAAACCTTGTCTGAGGGTAATGGGTTGGGTGCGGCGCATCAAATGAGGAGTTGAGAGTGATTTAGGGTTTCTCTTCTACTTAATATTTTGTAAAATAAAATCTAATAAAAATAATGATATATGGTTCGGGTGGGTCGGATTTCGATGGATTGAATTTTACCCATCCGAATGGATTGAATTTTACCCATCCGAACCCGACCATGACAACCCATGTTTAACTATTTTTTAAACTGGCTGAACCCGTAACCCGTTTATACCCGCCCGTTTCCCACTTTTTCAATGCGGGTAACTCAGGTAATGGGCGGGTGCGGTTTGTTTGCCCACCCCTAGATATACCCATCTCACACCCCTTATTTTATTCTTATTTTTTCTTGTGGTATCACAATTATCACCGCTCTTTCTTCTCTTCCTATCTCTAAATAGGTGTACTTATCAATATACATCAAACATTTCCAAGATACAAATATACCCATGATTTGATAAAACCAACAATTCAAACCTAGGATGTACCGTCGTCCAAAAAAAAAAAACCTAGGATGTACTGTTCCCATCCCAGTTGAAGATGACCCCCTATACCCTAAACCCAAGAACAATAGGTCAATTTTGAAAGCTACAGCTTTTCTAGATGAAAATTAGTTAAACCAACCTTTCTGAAACTGATTTTGTAATAATTCTTTCAATTAATATTTGACACTAAATTATCATATTAAAGCAAACCAGGAGATTTCTTTACCTCCTTGTACTCAGTACTTTGAAATATAGTTCTATGCTATATTAAGAAGCAATGTGCAAGCACTAATTCTGCTGAATAATTAATTGTACTGCAAACTAATAAAAACCATCGTCAAATATGCTATTGTCAGTCTGTAATGCTTCCATATACATAACATACATGATACATTGTGGGTTAATAGTAATTGACAAAAAAAAAATTGTCAATAATCCTGTAAAACATTGGAATATTGTTCATCATTGATGACTGGGGGAGAGAAGGTGAAGAATGGTGAAAAGAATAGAATGAAAGGCCATGCTAGATTACCAGCACCAAAATAAAAAGGATATTGTACATCAAGTCAGTCCCCTTTTGCATCCTGTCTGCCTCAGCACCAAGAACTGTGCCTTCTCCAAATGATGCATCTGATGCAAAAATTCCAAAGATTAAAATAAAAAATACAGCAAACCAATTATCTTTTAATATTAATTTTAAACTGACATATACTGTGTGAGATACCTATACAAAGCATAAGGCAGCTACTATCTTGAATGGTGCCATGAGAGAAGCTCCAATCTCCGAAAGGCAATTGGCCACATTAACGCAAAATCTAATTGTTACATTTTCTGAACCTCATCATAGATAGAGTGGAAGAGGGCAGTGGAAATGTACCTCTCACCAAAACTAGGAAAAATAACCTTCAAATATGCAAAATAAGAAGGGAAGGAAGAATCAACACTAGGAAGAAATATTAACATTAAAACATTTTCTCATGGAAAGTAGTAAAATAGAACATTAAAATGCATGCATTCTGCACACACAATTCTGTTCTCCAAATTTCCACCCTTGCTAAATCTGGGGCAACAACACTGTCATTTTGCCTAGGGCCCTCATTTGTCACTCTCAATAGAGTGAAAGGGAAGCACAAAAGCCCAACTTCATCTAAAACCACAAGATAATTATTATGTTTCCAGCCAATGACCTTGTAGTTTTATAAACAAAATGAATACAGATCCATCATGATTCTTGTCAGGAACCAACTATTTCAAAAGCTTAAATTATTAGGTGAAGGCACATGAATGATATCATTCATATTATATTTTTAACATGCCTCTCACGCAAGAGCGTTTTAGGCCTTTTAGGCTTGAAGCGTGGACATTACCTACCTTATGTTGAAAGTCAACTTTTTTAGTAGAAGAATATGAGTGGCAAGAATTGAACTCTAGACCACTTGGTCATAGAGCTCTAATACCATGTTGAGAGAAAGAGACGTGAATTCCAAAGTACATTTCTCTCGTTCCTTTTTCCCTCAACAATTCTAGAGAGATTTCATTTAGAAGAGTTTCATTTTGCAAAGATCTAATTGCAAAGAATATAAGAATACCAAAATAAGCATGCTCCCACCAATTTTGTGAAGTCTCCCCTTCACAGTTCACACACACACATGTATGAGAGAGAGAGAGAGAGAGAGATTGCATAGGGTGCATTCAATGAAAACAACATAAAAGAAAGCCAAAATAATTTAACAAGAAATAAACTCACCACAATAAGTTTTCCAGAATTCTCAGGTCGTTTTGCTAAACTTATGGCAGCAGCTGCTGCAGCTCCTGAAGAAATCCCAACCTACACAAAAGTTTGAAATAATTATGATAAAACCTATTCTAAAAGTAAAAACCAAACAACTTAGTAGCTTATGACGTCATTGCATTATCCAGAAACATACAAAACTAAAGCTGAAGTAGGTCAAACTGAAAACTACATTGAGACTACCTATAGAAAGCTAAACACAGAATACCTATATCTATTTGCAAAACAAAGAAATTTATAATGCCAAAATATTGCAAACTTTTCCGATAATTGGCATTAAAATATGAAACATGAAAACATTATATATTTAAGGTCATTTTAAATTATAACTTACCAGTAAACCTTCTTCCAATGCTAATTTCCTTGCCATTTCAATAGCTTCAACATTGGTAACCTGCAATTTCATGTGTCAAGATAATTTATTATGCAAAATAATCTATATATGCAAACTATAAGGATAATAATGAAAATAAAAAAACACCAAAGCAACAATTAAAAAGTGTTCATTGGATGCACTCCCGGTATAACAATTAAATCATTTATAGATGACTCCAAAATTGAACTCTTCACCATCTAAAATCATGATAAGCATAAAGCTTGTTCTTCAGTATAGAAATTCCAAAGAAAAAGTGAATAATCCCAAGCAGGTTACGCTGACCAGAAAGAAAAAGGAAAGTATACAACAGAGGAGGAATAAACTTTTTGTTTACCTTAATAACCTCATCAAGCAGTTTGATATCCAAAATGCTTGGCATGAAACCTGCAACAAACTCTCCGACACAGTCAACAGCTGACAGGAAAATCTATTTTAAGTGGATACTAAGATTGAAAATTTGAAACTAACGACATGAAGAAAAACAAGGGGAAAAAAGCGATCATTCATAGACTTCGTAAAATATTCATACCTGGATTGTCTCCTGAGATTATACTTCTGTCTGCAGGTTCCACCCCAACAACCTAAGCAAGACACAATATGGTACACTTTAATGTTAGGTGAAAGACAGTGGAATGGATAAAGTGTCACATGCACCTCAAATGCAAGAACTGAGATAAAGAGCATACAGCAATTATTGTCTACCAGGTGCCCAATACATTCAGGTATATCGCACAATTGAAATCTTACTAGAAAATGTTGGACACAGTTTAAGGTTTAACGAAATTTATGCTAGAATAGTCATACTAAAATTCCATGCCCTCCTTCTGGATCCTTTTTCTTCCTTTATTCTCTCTCTCCAACTCAGGAACACAAAAATTTAGATCCAGCTCTCTAGTCTAGAGAATTAGAATATGAGAAATATAGTGCACAAGTTGTCATCATACTGATTCAATAACAGTTACATATAGTTTCTTTCAATACCAATAAAGTGCAGATTATGAAATTTGAATTCAGGACCTGATATACTTTATAATGGAATTTGTTAGATTGTTATTGTTAGTGTATCATATGATAGATATGGGCTTGGGCCTATCACTATGTATATTTGTAAATACACTTATGTGTATATTGACAAGTTAGATGGCAGTAACTATGATACCTGGGCCTCTGATATCAGACTCTGGCTAAAGGGACAGGATTATCTTGATCATCTTACTCAGAAGGCTGATTCCATCGACGAAAAAGATCCCCCCCCTTGGTTTAAAGTTGATGCTCAGATTTGCAGTGTTCTTAAGTCGACTATTCATCCTACCCTGAAGCGGATATTTCGAGCCCATGAGACATGTGCTGGTGTTTGGGAGCAGGCAAGGGTGCTTTACACCAATGATACTCAACGCCTCTATGGTGTTTGCCACAATCTCTTGAGTACCATTGTCCCTAGACGACTTGATGGATCCATGGCTGAGTACTTGGGCAAAGTTCATGGTCTTTTACATGACTTCAATGAACTCTTGCCCCTCGCTTCCACTCCTGCCCAAGAACTGGAGCAACGCAAACTTTCTTTATGTTGATGGCATTGTATGGGCTCCTAGACGAGTATTCTTTGGTCCGTGATCAGATTTTGGGATCTCCGACTGTGCCCACTTTGACCTCCACTTGGTCAACGTTGTTGCGTGTGCCGCCCAAGTCATCTATTGACATACCTTCTCCTATCACCCCTGTTGACTCTTCTGCCTTAGTATCCCAGCGTGATGATCGTAGCCGCTCTCGCAAACCAGGCAAGACTCGTCACAGGTGTGATCATTGCCACAAATTGGGCCACACTATTGATCGGTGTTTTGCATTGCATGGTCGCCCTCCTCGGTCTGCTAATGTTGCCCAGGTTGCTCCCTCTGTGCCTTCTAATGTTGATGCCACTTCCTCTGCTCATCCAGGACCGCCGGCTATCTTCAACGACTTCCTTAAATGGTATGAGGATCGTCAGGCCTCCGGTTCCACTGCTTCTGTTGCGCACACGGGTAATTCCTTTGCTGGTCTCACTCACTCCACCTCCCTTGGCCCTTGGGTTCTTGATTCTGGTGCCACCGATCATATTACTGGTAATAAATCCCTTTTCTATACCCTTTCCACTTCTGGTTACTTATCGTCTGTGACTTTGGCTAATGGCTCCTAGGCCCCATCCCATGGTGTTGGTAGTGTCCACCCTCTTCCTTCTCTCTCCATTGATAATGTCCTTTATGTCCCTGGGTCACCATTTAACTTATTATCCATTAGCCATCTCACTCGTACTCTTGATTGTGTCATTTCTTTTACTAAAGACTCTGTTTTCTTACAGGACCGGAGTTCGGGACAGATGATTGGCGCCGGATGTGAGTCTCATGGCCTTTATCAGCTTCGTACTTCTGCTCATGCTGGCTCGGTGGTGGATTCTCCCCTTCTCATCCATGCTCAGTTGGATCACCCTAGCCTTGCCAAGCTACAACAACTAGTACCGAGTCTGTCTAAGTTGTCCACTTTGTCGTGTGAGTCATGTCAATTAGGAAAACATAGTCGTAGTCCATTTCCTAGGAGTGTCAATAACAGAGCTTCGTCTCCTTTTGCTTTAGTTCACTCTGATATTTGGGGTCCGAGTTGTATTAGGTCTACTTTAGGGTTTCAGTATTTTGTTACTTTCATTGATGATTATTCTCGATGTACGTGGTTGTTTTTAATGAAAAATCGTTCTGAGTTGTTTTCTATTTTTCAATCATTTTATAATGAAGTAAAAAATCAATTTGGTGTTTCTATCCGTGCTCTCCGCAGTGATAATGCTCGTGAATATCTCTCCCATTCTTTTCAAACATTTATGGCTTCTCATGGTATTCTTCATCAGACCTCTTGTGCATATACCCCACAACAAAATGGGGTTGCAGAGCGCAAGAATAGACATCCCATTGAAACAACTCGAACCCTTTTACTTCATGGTCATGTCCCTCAACAATTTTGGGGTGATGTTGTTCTCACCGCGTACTATCTCATCAATCGCATGCCCTCTTCTGTCCTAAACAACCAGGTCCCTAACTCTATATTGTTCCCTCATGAGCCTCTCCACCCCTTACCTCCTAGAGTCTTCGGGTCTACGTGCTTTGTTCACAACCATAGTCCTGGTCTTGATAAATTGTCTGCTAAGTCTCATAAGTGTGTCTTTCTAGGTTTCCCTCGGTCTCAGAGGGGGTATAAGTGTTTCTCACCCTCTCTTCGTAGATATCTCATTTCAGCTGATGTCACGTTCTTTGAGTCTTCTCTCTACTTTGAGTCTAATTCCTTAACCTCTGGGTCTGACTTAGTATCCACCACCACCCCTTTTGTCTTTGATCCCTCAGACATGCCCGTTGTGCAGGGAGATCCACCACCTCAGCCACCTCTACAGGTTTATCATCGTCGGCAACCTCCACGCCTTCCAGACGGGTCGCCTATTGACTCTCCTCCGGAGCCAACTCCTCCGTCTCCTCCGGTCCCACCTCCTCCGGCCCCTTCGGCCCCACCTCCTGAGTCTGATCTCCCTATTGCACTTCGTAAAGGTATACACTCCACTCGTAATCCTTCACCTCATTATGTCACTCTGAGTTATCACAGGTTATCCCCATCCCATTATACTTGTCTCTCTTCCATTTCCTGTGTCTATTCCTAAAACTGTAGGTGATGCCTTAGCCCACCCTGGTTGGAGACAAGCTATGATTGATGAGATGTGTGATCTTCAGAACAGTGGTACTTGGGATCTCGTTCCTTTGCCTCCTGGGAAATCTGTTGTTGGTTGTCGGTGGATCTTCACAGTGAAAGTTGGCCCTGATGGCACAATTGATCGGCTCAAAGCTCGATTAGTCGCCAAAGGTTATACTCAGATATTCGGGTTAGACTACGGTGACACTTTTTCTCCCGTCGCCAAGATGGCTTCTGTCAGATTATTTTTAGCCATGGCTGCAATTTGTCATTGGCCCCTCTATCAGTTAGATGTCAAAAATGCCTTCCTTCATGGTGACCTGTTGGAGGAAGTTTATATGGAGCAACCTCCTGGTTTTGTTGCTCAGGGGGAGTCTTCAGGCTTAGTGTGTCGTCTCCGCAAGTCTTTATACGGTCTTAAGCAGTCTCCCAGGGCTTGGTTTGGTAGATTCAGTACAGTAGTCCAGCAGTTTGGTATGACTCGGAGTGAGGCTGACCATTCTGTGTTTTATCGCCATTCAGCTGCTGGGTGTATCTACTTGGTAGTGTATGTTGACGACATTGTCATTACAGGTAGTGATCACCATGGCATTTCACAGATAAAACAACACCTTTGTCATCATTTTCAGACTAAAGACCTTGACAGACTGAGATACTTCTTGGGGATTGAGGTAGCACAATCCAAGAATGGAATTGTAATTTCCCAGAGAAAGTATGCATTGGATATTTTAGAGGAGACCGGGCTAATGAATTCCAAGTCCGTTGACACACCTATGGATCCAAATGCTAAACTTCTACCAGGTCAGGGGGAGCCACTTTTAGATCCTGAGAGATACAGGAGACTGGTTGGAAAACTGAACTACCTCACTGTCACTCGTCCAGACATCTCTTTTGCAGTTAGTGTGGTAAGTCAGTTTCTTAATTCTCCTTGTGCTGGTCATTGGGATGCAGTCATTCGCATTCTAAAATATATTAAAGGAGCCTCAGGAAAAGGTTTGTTATATGAAGACAATAAACATACTCGAGTTGTGGGATACTCAGATGCAGATTTGGTAGGTTCTCCTACTGATAGGAGATCCACTTCTGGATATTGTGTCTTTATTGGTGACAACTTGATTTCCTGGAAAAGCAAGAAGCAAAATGTGGTGGCGAGATCCAGTGCAGAAGCAGAGTATAGAGCTATGGCTTCAGCTACTTGTGAGCTTATTTGGCTTAAACAGTTACTTGAAGAACTGAGATTTGGGGAGGTTACACAAATGTCCCTCATTTGTGATAACCAAGCTGCCCTTCACATTGCCTCTAATCCAGTATTCCATGAGAGGACCAAACATATTGAGATAGATTGCCATTTCATCAGAGAAAAGATTTTATCTTGAGACATTACTACTCAGTTTGTTAATTCCAATGATCAGTTGGCAGATGTCTTCACCAAATCATTGAGGGGTCCTAGGATTGATTATATATGTAACAAGCTTGGTGCATATGATTTATATGTTCCAGCTTGAGGGGGAGTGTTAGATTGTTATTGTTAGTGTATTATATGATAGATATGGGCTTGGGCCTATCACTATGTATATTTGTAAATACACTTATGTGTATATATATTATTCTCCGCTGTGTATTCTAGACACACAGATTCTATCATATGTCTCTCGTTTTCTCTTCATCTCAACAGAATTCAGTGCCACAGGACCAATAAGTATCTCATTCAATTTGAAACAACTAAATGCATATCAAAGGAATAACCAAACCTTTAATTTTTTGTTCATCATTTTCAGATAACGTCCGGTGCCTGAAACAGTGCCACCAGTTCCAATCCCAGCAACCAATACATCAACATTGCCCATGGTATCCTCCCATATCTCTGGCCCTGTAGTTTCGAAGTGGATCTGTAATTTATGCATATAAATCTTAATAACATGTAATGGATGTTGTAACTTCTATTTTCATTGAAGCACCATATAATTCAAAACACACTTAATAAGTGAAGGTAATATATGAGATGGACCAAGACTTAACCTTTGTATTATTCATGTTATCAAACTGTCGAAACATGTAAGAATTTGGTGTCCCATTAACAATTTCTTCAGCTTTGTCAACTGCCCCTTTCAGCCCCTTCTCTGCATCAGTCAAAACAACCTCTGCACCAAATGCACGTAAAAGGATTCTCCTCTCAATATTAACAGAAGCAGGCATTGTGACTATAAGTTTATATCCCTTCGTTGCTGCAACAAAAGCAATGCCAAGTCCTGTATTTCCAGTTGTTGGTTCAACTAAAATAGTCTGCAAAAATACAGAATCGGGAATTTAAAGAAAATCCAAGACTCAACCTCATCTTTGAACAAACTGTAACATAATAGCACAAGAAATTTAACGATAGCTGGAAGGCAGAGATTGCATTGATCCATAAACCATAATTATTCACAACCTACCTTTCCTGGAGTAATTGCTCCAATCTCTTCTGCATCAGATAGCATACTATAGCCAATTCTGACATTTTGAACAATAACTTATGTTAACACATGATGTATCTCCATTCTGAGGACCAAACTCAAAACAAATTGCAAAGTGCAAGTCACAACATGCAGTCAGATCAATAACAGCCAAAAAGCAAAATAAATGAATAGGTTAGTACTTGGAATGTGGGGAAGTTTCTTACGAGACGACCCATATTCACGAGCATGATCATCTAACATATCGCAATTGCAGCACCAATAGTTGAAGTATGTTTGAATGGAGGGTTTTGGAGGGAAAGGAAAGAAAGGGTAAAATGTTCATTTCAAGTAAATATTATCTAATTTAACATTTTTAATAATAAAGGAATAAAATGATAAATTATCATGAATCTTATGGTGTGTTTGGTTTACACTAAATCCACGTTTCAAACGTGGATCTGGATAGAAGCTACTCTCTGTAGCATTTGCTTGGATCCATGTTTGAAACGTGATTTCGGGGTAAACCAAGCACACACTTAGTAGTGTTTGCCCGGATCCATGTTTGAAACGTGATTTTGGGATAAACCAAACACACACCTAGTGTTCTAATCACTTATTCATTTTCATAAATATTATATATCTCTCTTAATTCAAAAATGAAAATTCTATCCAACCTTTCCAGATACCCTAACATAACTAACTAAAGCATACCATGATTCATGACAAAGAATGAAGAAAATATTATTAATTCTGTGATTGCCTAGCCTACTATCTAGGATGACACATTGTGATGAAAATAATAAGTATTACCTGTCCTTGACACTTCGGCAAGGCTCCATGGACTCAAGTTTAGCAGCAACGTTAGCTACACAGCCTTCAGTAACTTTATTAAGGTATACCATTGGTGTGTTACCAATCAACTGAATTAATTTACAACAACCATTCAAAATAAAAATAAAAAAGCAAATATATTATGATTATTATTGTAAAAATTAGTACATACATAAAGCAATTAAAACTGGTCCAGCTAATGTGCGTTTAGGTTTAAAAATGAAGAGTTAATGGAAATTTAAGAGAGGAGAGGATTGTAATGGTAGTGGGTACCTGGGTGACATCTTCGGCAATGTTGACGGTGTCAAGGCCTTCTCTGGAAGAGAAGAGTGAGGGAGTGGAAGCAGTAGCGGCGGAGACAGCGGTGGTTAGGGAGTGGCGATAGGGTTTGAGGGTAAGAATAGGGTGGCGTTGGAGTTGAGTAGTAATTATTAAGGGATGAGGAGGAACAAGTGTAGGACGAGAAAAGCATGAAGAGGATAATAGCGCCATTCTTGTTCTTGAAGGGAGTAGAGTAACAGTTTCGAGATTTAACATGGGTTTTAAGGCTGTGCAAAAAAACCAAATATCATAAACCAACCCATTTTAATTTTAAAAACCCAATTCAGTTTTAACCCAATAAACAAGTTTGGGTACCCGATTTTTGACCCGGTTTTAGTTGTGACTTCATCTCTTCTCTCTCTCAGATTTTATTTCACGACCGATGAACCCTAATCCACCCGCCATGTCCACTGCCAAATCGCGCAACTTCCGCCGCCGCGGCGGCGACACCGAAACCAACGACGACGACACCTCCTCCGCACCCACCCTCTCTTCCAAGCCCCCTTCCTCCGCCAAGCCCAAGAAGTCCCAAGCTCCCAAACTTAGCTTCGCCGACGATGACGATAACGACAACGAAAACCCGCGGCCGCGCTCCACCGCCAAACCCCACCGCTCCGGCGGCGCCAAACCCTCTTCCTCTCACAAAATAACCACTCTCAAAGACCGAATCGCACATTCCTCTTCTCCTTCGGTCCCTTCCAACGTTCAACCCCAAGCTGGAACCTACACCAAAGAAGCACTTCGTGAGCTCCAGAAGAACACCCGAACCCTGGTCACTAGTAGCGCCTCTCGTCCTTCTCCTTCTTCCGATCCTAAACCCTCCTCCGAACCTGTCATCGTCTTGAAGGGCCTCGTCAAACCCTTGGCTCCCGAGCCTCAGGGTCGGGAATCGGATTCCGAAGGGGAACACAATGAAGTTGAGGCCAAACTAGCTTCCATCGGCATTCAGAACGGGAAAGACTCACTCATTCCCGATGAAGAGACCATCAGAGCTATCCGGGCGAAGTGTGAGCGCCTCCGGCAGGCGCGGCCCGCGGCACAGGATTATATCTCATTGGATGGTGGCAGCAATCACGGCGCTGCTGAGGGGCTGAGCGATGAGGAGCCAGAATTTCGGGGCCGAATTGCAATGTTTGGGGAGAAGGTGGAAGGTGGGAAGAAAGGTGTCTTTGAGGATGTGGACGAGAGGGGAGTGGATGGGAGGTTCAAGGGTGGGGAGGGTGGGGAGGGTGAGGAGGAGGAGGATGAAGAGGAGAAGATGTGGGAAGAAGAGCAGTTTAGGAAAGGATTGGGGAAGAGAATGGATGAAGGGTCTGCTCGGGTGGGTGCCAGTGATGTTCCTGTTGTGCAAGGTGCCCAACAGCACAAGTTTGTTGTTTCCTCTGCTGCAACTGTGTTTGGTGCAGTTCCAACTGCAGCAGCAGCATCGGTGAGTCCTAGCATTGGAGGAGCAATCCAAGTGCCGTCGGCTTTGGATGTCACGTCTATATCTCAACAAGCTGAGATTGCAAAAAAAGCTTTGCTGGATAATGTGAGGAGGCTTAAGGTAAGGATTACTAATGTCATATGGCCAAACTGACTGTGTATTAGGCTGAGTTGTTATGTTAATTATCAGATTAGTGATCTTGCTTATCTTGTGTACATGATGCTTGCACTGTTATTATAATTATTTTTCGGTTTCAACACTTACATTATTATTGATTAAATTAAAATTAGTTACTAGTTAGAGTAATTGAGTGTATCGGTATCAGATGGTAACTTAGGCATCTATAAATTGAATTGATCCCTTTTCTCTCTGACTATTGTACCATCTAGTGTGTAGTCCCATTGTAATAAAATCTTGCCAAGTTGAGGGACTTCTGGCATTTGGTCAGATGAATTCTGTTGTAAATTTCATCTAGGGTTTTAAATTGGTTTGTGGTTTTTGTTTTGGCCATTATGGGGTTAAGTGGCCAATTGCGGTCAATGCAGTTTGCAATCACAGCATGATGCATTTGCAGCGAGCATTGCAGCCAATATATTGTGGCTTGTGGCCATATCACATGATGTAGTCTGCAATTTATTACCTTGATTACATATGGAACTTAAGATACAGAAGTTGAAAGAAAAGGATGGCCATAGTTGTGGAGGGACCAATAATATAGGCTTAACATTCACTATTCAAGTTAGTTTGTACTTAAATGGGTCAAGTGGAGTCTTTTCCAAACATGTATGTTTTATATGGATAGCTAATTACATTTTTTCACATAAGCTAACCGCGAAAGTTGCCTTAGATATGGGACTTTCTCTGGCATGAAATATGCAACCTTCTCTTCTAGTAGATTGATATGTCTTCTTAATTCCTGAATGCTTTTTTCTTTTTAATTTCCTTTTTAAATGACAGGAATCTCATGGAAGAACAATGTCATCATTGAATAAAACTGATGAAAATTTGTCAGCCTCCCTCTTGAACATTACTGCTCTTGAAAACTCTTTAGTGGCAGCTGATGAGAAGTACAGGTTTATGCAAAAGCTCCGAAGTTATGTCACAAATATATGTGACTTTTTACAGGTAATTATATGTCTTGCATTTTTCTGTCTTCCAAGTTATTTATCTTTCTTCATAATATAGTCCGATTGAGTTGCAATATATTATTTCTGGAAGTTATCCCCCCTCTTATAACTAGTTTTGCTTCATTTTGTTCTTCCCTACATCCCTGTGTTCTAGTACTGAGACACTGAGGTACCTGTGTTGAAAGAATTCTTTTCACACTCTTTTGATCTGTTATGGAATAGAATTCGTTATTTGGCCTGTTCTTTGTTCATGGTTGCTTAAAGGGACTACCTAATATTTATGTAGAGAGATAAGAGATTTTTATTGCAATGATGAGCTTATTTTTCTTTTTGT
Source organism: Sesbania bispinosa (assembly GCA_026901365.1). NCBI lineage: Eukaryota > Viridiplantae > Streptophyta > Magnoliopsida > Fabales > Fabaceae > Sesbania > Sesbania bispinosa. Next base: position 671,176 of record QLOH01000246.1, read on the forward strand.
TTTGCTTGAGGAGGGTATCTTAACATGTCCTTGTCTTTGTATTTGCTTCTTTCTTCTCTAATAAATTTTCTCTTGTCCATAAGGGCTGAAAACAATAATTTAAGATAGTGACGCAGTCATGTTTGAAATATGTATTGATGTAGGGGGCACTTAAATGAATCAACTGAGAAAAGATAAGCTAGTGGTTTTCTAATTTGGTTATGCACGACTAAATAGGAAAATCTTCATGCTGAATTGATTGGTATTGTCCAATTTTTTATTCTCTTTTGGTTAATGTGTTGTCCAAAATGTTAATGACATGTGGAAGGTCTATTGACAAATTAATTTATGTATAGATCAAGGCAAATGAAGACAAGAAAACAGGATTCTTGGCCATGTGCTATTGAATAGAAAATGACTCTTCATTGTCTTGTTATGAAATTAGTGCTTGGTGGCAGTGTTATCAAGATTGCTTGCAAGATCGTACCCGATCTTACGATTTTGCAGCTGCCTCTCGAGCTGGATTGTGCCCAGGTGGGATCAAGGTGAGATCGACGATCTGTCTCGTAAGATCATGAGATCGCGTGATTTTGGGTGATCCTGCCTGAACCTAATTTCGCTGTCCCTTTTTCAGTTTAGACCCCAAAACTCCCCCCCCTCCCAAACCCATCCTTCACCAACATTCAGAACCCTAAATGAAGCATCTTCTCTGCTCTTCTTCATTGGACCTTGCACGCCATTAATAGAGCTTCTGAGTGCTCTGTTTCAGTGTTCAATAGTCGCTGAGTTTGTGCCTCTTTAGCTCTGCTTGAGCCTGTGTCTTCCTCATTTGTGCCTCTGTTGATGACTCTATTGATTGGCGCATTAGGGATTTGATATAGGCTTGGAGTGTTTTCCCTTGTGTTTTAGATTTTTAGTTGTTTTATTTTTATGACTTATGAGTATGGGTGACTTATGACTTATAACGTATTATGAGTAGGACTAATGACTAATTATGACTTGTTTTTATCTTATGGTTTATGAAATTTCAGTTTAAGTTTGCTTGAATGTTGTGTTTATAGGCCATTTTAAAATTTTCTACGCATATTATAGTTTTTAGTATAATTTTATATTTTGGTAGGATCTTACGATCCTATGCTTTACAATATTGCAACCCCCTCCTGATCTTGCGTAGGATCTCGAGTTAGACAACATTGCTTGGTTGAAATGGTTTATCTTAGTACATGGTTGTTAAAATTGCAATCCTTCTTAAATGGTGCACATTTAGGTATTTGAAAGGCTGGAGTGACCCTGAACCCTGCTACAAACTCATTTGGCTGGGATCATACAATGCTAGTGATCCCAGCTAGCCCTCCAGATGCATTTCCCTAAACCCAGAAGAAACACAAATTTGTGGGGGTATGCTTTCTTTTTTAATATACAGAACCTAGCTCAAGCCACAGATTTTTTTATTCCTCACCCCTCTTCATTTTACTGGGTATTGTATTTTGGATTTTCCTATCCTAGGTTGCTGGTGGAGGAGTATAAAATGAGGATTTGAAATGTTGGATATTTAGGATTTAGCGGATTCCCTGGCTGGACCTATGGCTTGCAGAGGTTTAAGAGCTGAAATGAACAGGATTCTTTTAAAGCCACTTGAAAAGCATGATAGTGATACTTCTAATAGCATTGAGAAATATGTATTTTCTCATTGCTTGATATTTCAAACTTGAAACTCAATTATGTGGTTGTCATTTTTGCTAATGCTTTTGTGGGGTATCATTTATTGAGTGTGTAACTGAGGTTATCCTGTGACTTCTATTTTCAGCATAAAGCTTTCTACATTGAAGAACTTGAAGAGCAGATGAAGAAACTTCATGAAGATCGTGCATCAGCCATTTTTGAAAGAAGAGCCTCTAACAATGATGATGAAATGACCGAGGTTGAAGCAGCTGTGAAAGCTGCAATGTCAGTTTTAAGCAGGAAAGGTGACAATGTGGAAGCTGCCAAAGATGCAGCTCAGGATGCATTTGCTGCTGTAAGAAAACAAAAAGATTTGCCTGTGAAGTTGGATGAATTTGGTAGAGATTTAAATCTTGAGAAACGGATGAAAATGAAAGTCAGGGCCGAGGCTCGTCAACGCAAGAGATCTAAAGCATTTGATTCTAATAAACTGGTATCCATGGACTTGGATGATCATAAAATAGAGGGTGAATCAAGCACTGATGAGAGTGATAGTGAGAGCCAAGCATATGAGTCACAACGTGATTTGGTGCTGCAGGCTGCTGATGAGATTTTCAGTGATGCTTCTGAGGAATATGGTCAATTAAGCTTGGTCAAAAAAAGAATGGAAGAATGGAAAAGAGAGTATTCATCAAGCTATAATGATGCTTATATTTCATTGAGTCTTCCAATGATCTTCTCTCCATACGTAAGATTGGAACTACTGAGGTGGGACCCTCTTCACAAGGGTTTAGATTTTCAAGAGATGAAATGGTATTGACTTGTTCTTTATTTTCCATTTTCACTATTTTTTCTTGAAACTTCGCAGAGGGATTCTTGTGTCAGGCTTGTTTTTCATAGCCACTTAATTACACTCCTCACTTTATTATATATAGATGCACATTTTGTGGTTATCTTTTACCTTCCATTAATTTACAATATAATGAGTTTTTCTTTCTCTCTTCATATTCAGGTATAAATTGTTGTTCACTTATGGTTTGCCTGAAGATGAAAAAGATATTCATGATGATGGAGATGTTGACCTTGAGCTTGTTCCAAATTTGGTGGAAAAGGTTGCACTTCCTATTCTGCATTATGAAATTTCCCATTGCTGGGACATGCTTAGTCAACAGGAAACAGTGAATGCTATTGCTGCTACAAAATTGATTGTGCAACATGTGTCTCATGAAAGTGAAGCTCTTGCAAATCTGCTAGTTTCCATTCGCACACGACTGGCTGATGCTGTTACAAATATTATGGTATGCTCAGTCAGCATATACAGTTACTAGTTAGAAAGTACATTTTCATTCATCTTTATTTTATCTTAAAAAGTTTAAAAATATGCACAAATAGGTATTTGATTTGTTCATTTTCTGTCGGTCTGCATAGTGATGTTTATTTTTTCACAACATTGGTCTCATAGAAACTTGAAATAATGAAGCAATTGATAAAATTCTCATCTTGTCTACTTTGTAGGTCCCAACATGGAGTCCAATAGTACTAGCTGCTGTACCAGATGCTGCACGAATCGCAGCATATCGATTTGGTGTGTCTGTTCGATTATTGAGAAATATTTGCTTGTGGAAGGACGTATTTGCAATGCCAGTATTAGAGAAGCTTGCTCTAGATGAGCTTCTATGTGGAAAAGTTCTGCCTCACTTTAGAAGCATATCAGAAAATGTTCATGATGCAATAACAAGAACAGAACGGGTTATTGCTTCCCTCTCTGGGGTCTGGGCTGGCCCAAGCGTCATTGTTGGTGATACACAGTATGTTGATATTACTCTGTCAAAATTGTTGTAACTTTGGTGACCTACATAATACATGTTTCGTTGGAAAATACATTTTGCATGTTCTTGAGACTCATCTAAAATCACATGACTGTCTGTTTGCATCCTAGGACTAACTTTGGGCAAATTGGGTATTGTACAGGTAATTGGGATACTGATTAGTGCATACATGCAGTGGGGCTAAAATGGTATTGTTGGGATTTGGATAGAGGGTCATAGGTTTAAGTTGGAACAACCACTTCCTATTGATGTTGCTTCTTTGTGGTTAAGAAGTTGTTGAGCTCAAGTCTGATGTCATATACTGTGTGTGACATTATATATATACAATAAGAATGCTACCTTTAATGTGTGTGTTACTATATTTTGGTCAGAAATCTAATACTACTACTGTTCTTCTCTCTTCAATTGTAGCCGCAAATTGCAGCCCCTGGTGTCTTATGTGCTGTCACTTGGAAGGATTCTGGAGAGAAGAAATGTGCCAGAGAGTGACACAAATCATCTAGCTCGTCGATTAAAGAAAATACTTGTTGACCTAAATGAATATGATCATGCTAGGAACATGGCTAGAACCTTCCATCTCAAGGAGGCATTGTGAGCTCAGTGGAAATTCATGTTTCATTATACATGGTCTCTTGGTATGTCAGGGAATCTGGCTCCCTTAGTCAAGCCTTCTTGAGTGCGATCTCCTCAGATAGCTTTTTGACCTTACGGCTTACACAAGTCTTTATCAGGAGTATTCTCTATGATTGCCTCTTGACCTTCAAATCCTGAGGAAGCATCTATCTCCCACAGTAGAGGTAAAGATATGGACTTACCAGAACATAGGGAACTAATTGAGGACCTCCATTGCTCCTTTTGTCACCACAATGGGTATGTTTTACCAGGAACCAGTTAATGTGTATTTACCATGCCACTTTGGGGGTGCAGAGGGAGTTTTTAATCTTACCTGCCACTTTCTTCTTTGTCATTGCTTATGCTAGAGTAGAGTCCCTGGAGAACAAATAATGTAAAATTTTCCATGCTCTCCTGTGATTATTTAGATTACATCTGATACTAAAATGAAAGTCTAAAATAACTATCTTATGTGAAGTCTATTCTAATGTTCAGTTTCTGGTAAATTTGAGTGGAGTTTGTTTTTGACAAGGTGTTTATATTGTTAAGATATGAAAATATATTTTGTATATCCTGTTTATTCTCTTTTATTCTCTTTTGATTTAATTGTATAGTTTCCTGTTTTAGGTTGATCCTAATCCCAAATATCAAGGGATTGATTTCCTCATAGCATGTATATATATACCCTGTTGTATTTGCCAATTCAACATCAATCAAATACAGTTTTCATATTTCTATTTCAAGTTGGTATCAGAGCCTATCCTAGATGATCTGTTGTCATTGGGCCGCCACTCGTATAGTTGTCCACGCTCCAGATGTCCAGTCCTGGGCGTGAGAGGGTGTGTTAGAGTCCCACATTGCCTAGAGATCAGGCCAAATTATGGTATATAAGCTTTGGGCAGTCCTCACCTTATAAGCTAGCTTTTGGGGTTGAGTTAGGCCCAAGTCCAAAATCTAAGATGGTATCAGAGCTTGATCATTCAAAACAGAGGATGGCATCCGATTTATTAAATATCCTGCAATAAGGACAGCATGACCCCACAATTTTGGAGGTGCATTAGCATTCAATAGCAGAGTACGGGCAGTGTCCACAATATGTCTATGTTTTCGCTCGGCAACACCATTTTGTTGAGGTGTATGAGGACAACTAGATTGATGAGATGACAGCTTTAGAATTTAACCATACTTGGGAACTTGTTCCACTTCCGTCCGGCAAATCTGTTGTTGGATGTCGGTGGGTCTTTAATGTTAAAGTGGGCCCTGATGGACAGGTGGATAGATTGAAAGCCCGTCTTGTGGCTAAGGGATACACACAGGTATATGGTTTGGATTACAGTGACACTTTCTCTCCAGTTGCGAAGATGGCCTCAGTTCGCCTCTTCTTGGCCATGGCTGCTGTGCGACATTGGCCCTTGTTTCAATTGGATATCAAAAATGCTTTCTTACATGGTGACTTGGAGGAGGAGATCTATATGGAGCAACCCCCTGGTTTTGTTGCTCAGGGGGAGTCTGCCCTTGTGTGTAAATTACGGAAGTCCTTATATGGCCTTAAACAATCACCTCGAGCTTGGTTTGGTCGGTTTAGCAAAGTCATACAGGAGTTTGGAATGATCCGCTGCGAGGCAGACCACTTTGTTTTCTTTAGATGCTCACTGACCCATAAATTCATTTATCTTGTGGTTTATGTGGATGATATTGTAATTACAGGTGATGATCAGGAGGGCATCAAGGCTCTAAAGCAGCACTTATTTGAGCACTTTCAAACTAAGGATTTAGGTCCTCTGCGCTATTTCCTTGGGATTGAGGTTGCTCAGTCAAAGTCCGGTGTTGCTATTTCTCAGAGGAAATATGCTCTTGACATTCTGGAGGAGACAGGACTCACAGATTGTAAGCCAGTTGACACCCCAATGGATCCTAATGTGAAGCTTCTACCTAACCAGGGGGAGCCCTATTCTGACCCAGGGAGGTATCGAAGACTAGTGGGCAAGTTAAATTATCTCACCATGACCAGACCTGATATATCCTTTCCTGTCAGTGTTGTAAGTCAGTTCCTTAACTCTCCTTGTGAGAGTCATTGGCATGCAGTTGTGCGGATACTCAGATATCTCAAAGGGTCACCAGGAAAGGGACTTGTTTACAGTGATAGAGGACATACAAATATTGTTGGGTATTCCGATGCAGATTGGGCAGGTGATGCAAGTGACAGACGATCAACAACTGGTTATTGTGTCTTCTTGGGAGGTAATCTTGTTTCATGGAAGAGTAAAAAGCAAAGTGTTGTTGCCAGATCGAGCACAGAAGCAGAGTATCGTGCAATGGCTCACACCACATGTGAGCTTTTGTGGCTAAAGTCTTTAATTCAAGAGTTGCAGTTTTGCGAGGTTGGCCCTATGGGACTAATGTGTGATAACCAGTCAGCCTTATACCTCTCCTCTAATCCAGTTTTTCATGAGAGGACAAAGCATATAGAAGTTGATTGTCATTTTATCAGAGAAAAGATTCTCTCCGGTGTCATCAAGACTTCCTCAGTTTGCTCCAAGGATCAACTTGCAGATATTTTTACTAAATCGTTACGGGGTCCTAGGATAACCTATATATGTGACAAGCTGGATGCCTATGATATGTATGCTCCAGCTTGAGGGGGAGTGTTAAGATATGAAAATATATTTTGTATATCCTGTTTATTCTCTTTTATTCTCTTTTGATTTAATTGTATAGTTTCCTGTTTTAGGTTGATCCTAATCCCAAATATCAAGGGATTGATTTCCTCATAGCATGTATATATATACCCTGTTGTATTTGCCAATTCAACATCAATCAAATACAGTTTTCATATTTCTATTTCAAGTTATATCATCACTTAATTTTCATAATTGATGTCCAGAATCCAGATATAATTTCTGTTACTTTCTTTCGCAAAACAGTCACCACCTTGTGGCAATGATATTCTCAAAACGTTTAAAGGAAATGCTAGTTACAGATCAGACGTTATGAGGTCATAAATGACCTGCAGCCCTTCCTGTGATCTTAGTTAAGGTCTTATTGGGAAATGCTCAGAATATGCCGAAATGGGAGTTTTAGTTCTCGTCCTGTACAGATCTCATCATCCTTAGACCATAATTAAGCCTGTAGGCAGGGTCAGAAAGGCCCTAGTTCACTTTGCAATTTTTTACCTCTATTAGTGAGCATCTTCTTCAACATCTGTGTTTCCCCTGTTAACAGAAGGAGAATGTGATTTTGGTAACCCAGTTTGGTGCATAGTGTTTTGTTCTTTCAGGGAGCTTGCATTTCCCAGCTAGGAGGAGGGGGAATTTGAACCCGGCTCCTCACCTTTGATGACGAGTCAGGTCACCATCTGAATTGTTTATTGCTCAGCTGGAGTTTAGTGTACTGTTTGAATTTTTATTTACTATATTTAATTTTAATTTATTTAGTTATTTTTTAAAAATATTTTATAACTTCCGCGGAGCGCGCGGGTTACTATCTAGTTAAAGATATGAGAGATTTAAAAGCAGATGATGAAGAGTAACAACAATGCACATTCGGACAGCGTATTGTCGTTTGTTGGGTGGGTGTGAGCTCAGAAATCTTTTCCCCATCTCTCTCTATTTTGGAAGCATTTTTGTTTTGTTTGTTTTGGTTTGGTTTTTCTGTTGATTCCTTCCCATTATGAGACAGGGGAAGAAGAAGAAAGGAGGAATCCAAGTTCCTCCCTGGGAACCACGATTCCTCTTGCATGCTTCTTCAACTTTCTCCTCTTTTCTTTTTCATGTCATGCACTTCCTCCCCTCCCTGCTCTGCCACTCAGGTACTTCTCTCTCTCTCTCTCAGATAATCTTTTTCATGAATGAGAAATGATAGTGACCCTTTTCTCTGTTCAGCAACACTGAACTTTCTTCTTCCATTTTATGTGTTTCAACTCTGTTATGTTCAATTCCTTCATGCATGCGTTTTTTTTAACACTGCATACCTTCCAATTGAATGTTTCTTCTTATATTTTCACATGACTAGCTCATGCAATTTGTTTAATGTTAGCTTTAAACATTGCAGCATGTTTTGTAGGTTTGTTTTTATGCAATGAATCAGCTCCAGCGTTATCTTTCCTAGTTTGAGTTCTTATTTGATGTCTTCTTATTTGTTTTCTTCAGCTTTCTTAGTTTTTCTTTTTTTCCTTTTTTTCTCTTGTTTCTTTTTGCATGCGGATCAACACACATTTTTTCTTCATCAGTAATATTATTTATACACAAAGAAATTTGGTTACATTGTTGCTGCTACCTAATTTGGAATTTGTAGATTGATTTGCCAAACACTTATCACTTTTTCTTTTTTTTTGTTTTCCTTCCCTTGAAGCACCTATTAATGGATAATAAATTATCAATTCTCTATTGCCTTCTTCAGGTTTTCTCCAAAGGTGATGACAACTCTTTAATCTCCTCCAGAGGTAATGAGAACTATCATTCCTCTGTGGAATGTAACTCTTTTTTGAGTTAAAGGTTTGTGCTGCTAATGCATCATCTTGAAGAGATGCTCCCATTAAAGTTGATTTTCCTTATTATATATGTATAATAAAAAGGATTCTGATTTCAGGCATATAATTTTAACTGTGTTGGTTGGCTTTGAATTTATGTTTGTTCTGCTTTTCATTTTAATAATGTAGATTTGATTGTTTGTGTGGCAGGCAGTTTCTTTCTTCTCAAGGAGATTATAGTATAGTTCCTGTTTCTTTTTCAGTGAGTTGGCACCATATATGAAAATACAATGTTAGCAGGATTAGTAAAAAAATTAGTTTCCAGAATAGGAGGCTGTGTCTCAAAACCAAACAGGAAGAAAAATGGTCATAAAAGAAGAAATAAAAAAACTGGAAAACGTGGCAGAAATATTTCCACTTCACTTCCTGACATATCTATGAAAAGGCTTAGCAATGCTGGAAATCCTGTGGGAGACTTTTCTTTGAATGATTTGATTCGCCTAGACTCGAAGGGTGCTTCAGCCTCCTGCCGGCTATCTGAGGTTTCTAGCATGAAGTTTCATCTCACCCAACTCAAATACCACAGTCGTAGTCTAATCGATGCAAATGGTATATTTTCTCCCCTCTCTCCTTGTTGCAATGAAAAAAAAAAGATTTGTGTTACTAATTGCAGAGAGAGACTTGTAGTGAGTAACATATGTCCACTTTTTTGGTGCTTTGGTTATTTATGATTTCATTTCTTTGTCCTTGATGAAGTTTTGGCAATGGTTCTTATGGTGACATTGGCAAGTCAGTGCTTTCACGCCCTCAACATAATTTCTTCATGGTTTATACAAAATTATCTCTTGGTTCAAAATATTTGTCTTCAAATAAAAATCCTTAGCATATTCATCCTATTTGAATTGAGTTCATTGACATTTTTTTCTATATAACTTAAGTCATTATTTTGAAATGATTTGATCTAAAACGCAAAACCTTTAGAATTTGGAGCCTTCCATCAACCTTACATTTTCCACACCATCAACAGTGTCTCTTAAATTCTCTTAGTGCTCTTTGAAACTGTCAAACCAGTAATAGACATACACACACATACCATACAAACTCCATAAGACTTTTTTAGATATATTCATATGTCAAGATCTCTTCAATTAGATTAACTAATTGACTGATTAACTTGAAACTTCATTTTGTTGTTCTCATATTAAGTACATTATAGTTATTGTAATACAAGTTCCCAGGCTCTTGACATGATTCTGGTTATTCAGAACGGGGTGTGCATTGTTATGTGTCTTTGATATTTCAAATGAACTTGAAAGTGGTATAATCTATGTTAAATTGTTTAACAAAGTATTTTTCTTAGGAAACAAAGGTCTTATTGAACTTCTGTTATCTAGCCATTTCTTTTAGCATAGGGTGAAGCTCACATTTTCATAGAGTATTATTCTTCTTATCCTTGTATTTCTACAATTCATTTATGTATTTTCATTGCAGGGACCTAACTACTTTGAGATTGACCTGGATATTCATCGCTTCAATTATATATCGAGGAAAGGGCTTGATTCACTCCGAGACCGTACAAAGCATGTAATACTTGATGTGGGCTTAACTATCCAGGTATAGCGTGTGTTTGGTAAAACTAGCTGAAAGCTTAAAATTAGCTGAAAGCTGAAAAATTATTGAATGTGTTTGGTAAAACTAGCTGAAAATGGTAAAATGACATTTAAGAACAACATTAATTATTAAATAATGATAAGTGGGGGTGGTTGAGAGCTAAACATGTAATTAATTTTCAGCTAGTAGCTGAAAATTGGAGCTTTTTTAAAAAAGCTACCCAAGTAGCTTTTTTAAAAAAGCTCGTAGCTACCCAAAAAAACTACCTTCCCAAATACTGTTGAAATGGTTTCAACTACTTTCAACTTTCAGCTAGCTGAAATGGAAAGCCAAACACACTCATAGTATGGTCTTGCAATAATTTGAACATTCAGGTATCAAGTTAATAAAGCTACATGCTCTCTTGGAAAAATGATAGACTATATTTTGATTGTCAGTTGTATTGGTGCAATCATTATTATTATCATTTCTTTTCTAGTTAATATCAACTGCCAAATTTCCTTGTAAAAGACACATGCTTGGATTTCTCTTGGCAAGATATGGAATTCTTCAGTCAACTTTCTTTATTTATCTCAGAATTTTACTTTGCATTATCCTTTTTGAAAGACCTTTTTCAGGTCATGATTAATTGTTAGAATTCTACGAGTAGGAGTATATATCTTCCTTCTTCTAGCACGTAGCTTTAGCAAGCCTAACGCTGTTTCACATCTCAATAAAAATTGTTTGTATATGAATGCTCAATCAATTCCCTAAAGACACTCGCCAACATTTTCCTAAATGTTAAATAAAAATTAAATACATTATATATTTTATCTAAGTTATACATATTTATGTTATAAAATTCATCAAATATTTTTTTAATAAAAAACTCTTAAAGGGGCTAAAAATCTTTTATCTTAATTATTATTTTTTATTATATGTTATATTTAATAGTATAAATGTGTATAATTATATATATAATATATGTTTTTTGGACAAATATATAATATATTGGAAGGGTGAGTGGGGGAAGGGGGCCATGCCTTGCCCCCCCTTGTATCCGTCTCTGCTTATAGGAGTAAGTTTGCATATTTTAATACCCCTTTTTTGATGCTTTCACAGGGACAAAAGCAAGAGGAATTGCCAGAACAAGTCTTGTACTGCTTACGCTTGAATAAAATTGATTTTGTTAACCGTGGTCAAATTCCTACCATTGTATCTCTTGATGATAATTGATTCATGTAGATGTAGGCAACAGGTGGCATATATAAGACGCACTTGATAATTGAGGGGCATTTTTGAAAGACTTGGGTGCCTGCCAAATCTATTTACTTAACAAGGGGAAAAAGCAAGAGAATCAAATTTGAAGTTGAGTGCTTTCTCGTATATGCAAGATTATATATAGATATAGGGACGGATTGATAGGAAGGGGGGTCGGAATTTTTTTTTAATAATAAATATTAAATAGTAATCAAATTCATCATATTTTTTTATTTAAGTTATACATATAGTATATTCATGTTATAAAATTTATGAATAATAACATTTGTATCAAATAATTTTTTGATAGAAATCACTTAAAGACATTAAATTTCAATAATAAATATTAAATAAAATCTATATTATAAAAATTAAATATATTACACTCATTTTATTTAATTTGTTTTCAATTATTACTTATATATTAATAATATTTTATTTTATTTTATATGTTATGTATATATAATATAGTGAGTGAGGGAGGGAGGAGGGCAAGGTCAATGCTTGTCCACTTCCATCGGTTCTTGTCCACTTCCATCGGTTCCTGTATAGATACACACATATGATTTATTATAATAAATTAAAGTTGAGTCGCGCAATTAAACACTGACATGTCACATCCATATATGCCACTTCAATCTATTTTTGCCATATCAATAAAATTTGATGTATCACGCTTATATGTTGAGTTCCAAGTAAAATAAGAAATGCCCCTTACCTTTCCTTCACTACGTTATAAAATTGAATTTTATTATTCTAATGCAAAAGAAAAACCGTTTTGGATTCTGATCGTTTTTTCTTTTTCTGGTTAGCCACCAACATCTTTATTTCATCATGGAAAAAGGTAGAAAACAAGCTACCCCTAATCCTATAAAAACTAATACGAAAGTAACCTCCAATTAATTTTTCTTCTGGTGAACTGGGCACTCATCTTCTCTCTTGCGAATAGAGGTTCTTCTTTTCTTCCAGTTTGTCCTCCGGTGAATTGCGCCCTCATCTTCTCCTTCTTCAACCAAGGGCTCTTCTTTTCTTCCAATTCGAACGGCACTAGCTCGAACAACATAACAGAGACTGACGCGTGGGCGACGCGTAACATGATGGAGCCACCGACGGCGGCCTCCATTCAAAGAAGCCCGCAAGAACTTTCTGCCACAGTGGTTGTCTGACCATGGATCTATCCCCTCAACATGGGTCTGATCATGCATTGTGATTGAAATTTTATGATGCACATGGATGTATTTTTTTATTAAAAAAATATAGAAAAGAAATAGAGCATAGTGAATACAAGAAAATAAGAAAGCTTTGCGACTTCTATTATGTGACGTTACTTTTGATTACATTTTCAATTTCTATCAATATTCACTTTTCCTTTCTGATATTACTTTTAATTGTCACAACTTATTGATCATATTTTTGTTCTTCATATGTACAAATTTGGCACATCATTGAGATGCATGAGGTCATAGCCAAAGGGTCATGGGGATTATTGAAATACGTGGCAAAGCTCCTCCTTATTGGATCCCCAAATTTCAACCCCAAAGTTACGAAGACACGGTTAGAAATAAGTGAAAGTGATACAACACCAACAAGGGGCTTTTAGGGTGGAATAGGTGTTTATGTTGTGCATCAAGCCATAGATGAATCTGTGAACAGTATTCTTAATTCGGGGTCAAAACGTGATTTATACATTTATAACTGAATTCCTTATTTTTGCAAATGAAGCTCTGTAAAAAATAATTGTGTAATTAGAAATTGTAATTTTCGTCCCTTCGCGGATGATATAGCACGAGAGAGAAAGAAAAAAGAGAAAGACAGATGCTTAGGGTTGCAGAAATTTCACTCTTTCTCTCAAAACTCTATTTTTGTCTTCCATTCACTGAAAGAAACACGGTTAGGGTACCTCTTTGTCTGTCAAAACTCATTATTTGTATTCCATTCATTGGTTGATACGACAACAAAGCCTAATAAAACAGAGGAAAATGATACAGCACAACATGTTGTCTAATAAAACAAGATTGCATAGCCTAATAAAACAAGAGCCTAATAGAACATAGAAGCATGCTAAAGCCACCATAATTTGTGGGCTACAAAATACAGCTACTAGCTTAGCCTCCTTGCATTCACACTAGCCATCCCTGCTATAAATATGTACCAAGTTTGTGTGTTTTAAATCATTAAATTGAGTTGAGTGTTTTAATACAAAGTGAGAGTTTTCTCTCTCTTCTTTAGGCTTCTGAACCATTTTGGTATCAAAGCAAGGTTTCAAGTTTCGGTGTTGAGTTTAAGTGAGAAAGAGTGTCTGGAATTGGTGAAAATTTAGAGTTTTAAGAGGTGTTCACGGCTGCCACCCTTAAAAATCTAGTTTTCGGTAATCTTTTGAAGAAACTGACATCACCATCGTGTTCAGAAGGTCGAAAAACCTTGGAATAGTGAGTTTCTCCTTCGTCGGAAACCACCGTGTCGTCGCCGGAAACCACCGGTTGTCGCGGGAAACCATCGTGCCATCGCCGGAAAACCATTTTCCGATCGCCGGAAAATCAGAGGTTGAAGACGACCACATCAGCTGCCACGTTAGCACTGAGGTGTCAATTTTGACACGTCAGCCCTATCACATCTTGCCACTTGTCCCACTTACCACATCATCCAAACTCTTGGTAATTTCAACTACACCCCATAACTTCCAATAATTTCCATTTCAACCCATAACTTTTCTGAAATTGCAGTTTGGCCCCTACACTTTTGTAATTTCAATTTTACCCCACATTTTTGTGAAAACTACAAGTTGCCCCCCACACTTTTCGAAATTACCTTTTTAGCCCCTGAAATTTTAAAAATGTGCTTTTTTACCCCAAAATTTCCTAAATTTTTATTTTACCCTTAAAACCCCAGATACATACCTAGCCTAATTTTAACCTACAAAATGTCACCCAGACAAAGACCTTACCATGAAATTGAGATGGAGGAATTGAGGCGTCAACTTCAACAACTTCAAGCCACTGTTGAAATTCAACAAGCCCAAATAGAAGAATAAAGAAGACGTTTAGAAGGAGAATCAGATGAAAGTGATTCCCCATACGCTGACAACCATCACTCTCAGAAATAACAATTTCGAAGTAGTGACATTGAGGTGGAGATTCCAGATTTCGAAGGTAGACTCCAACCTGATGAGTTTGTTGATTGGCTTCAAACTGTTGAATGAGTGTTCGAGTTTAAGGATGTTCCTGAGGATAAAAAAGTCAAGATTGTTGCAGTCAAGCTGAAAAAGCATGCTTCCATCTGGTGGGAAAATTTTAAGAAGAAGCGTGAGCGTGAAGGGAAGAGTAAGATCAAGACATGGGAGAAAATGCGTCGCGAGCTTACACGTAAGTTCTTACCTGAACATTATTATCAAGATAATTTTATTCAATTGCAGAACTTACGGCAAAAGACCCAGACTGTAGAAGAGTATACCAGGGAATTTGAAAAGCTCATGATGAAGTGTGACATCCAAGAAAAGTAAGAGCAAACAATAGCTTGTTACCTTGGAGGATTGAACACAGACATTGCTCACCAAGTCCAACTTCAGCAATATTGGACTTTAGATGATGTTATTCGTCTGGCCATCCGAATTGAAAACCAATTAACCAGAAAATCCCCATACCAACCTTCCTCCTCTTGGAACCCTACACACACCCGTAAGCCACAAACCCAATAACCTATCCCATCCAACAAAACCCCTCCTAAGCCCATCAAAGAGACCAACCAGAAAGCAACCAAATGTTTCAAATGTCAAGGATTTGGCCATATAGCTTCTGATTGTCCAAATCGCAAAATTGTCACTATTATTGAAGAAGAAGTCCAAGAAGCATCTGAAGAAGATGAAGAGTCGGTGTTTGATGAAAAAGAGTCGATATATGATGAAGAATTCACCTCTGCTGATCATGGTGAATCATTGGTGATTATACGAAGTCTACACACCGCACCAGCAAAAGAAGAACCTTGGCTTAGGCACAACATCTTCCATACCCGTTGCACTACTCAAGGAAAAGTCTGTGATGTTATCATCGATAGTGGATGTTGTGAGAATGTAGTATCAAACTACATGGTGGAGAAGTTGAAGCTACCAACACAAAGTCATCCACACCCTTATAAGTTACAATGGCTCAACAAGGGAAGTGAGGTAAAAGTTGCTAAATGTTGCCTTGTGTCTTTTTAAATAGGAAAGAAATATCAAGATGAATTATGGTGTGATGTTATTCCTATGGATGCATGTCATCTTCTTCTTGGGAGGCCCTGGCAATATGATCGTCGTGCTTTGTATGATGGTTATGCAAATACTTACTCCCAATGAATTCAACCAAGGAAAGAAGAAAACAAAGCCATTGGTGTCTTTGGTCGCCAAGGAACAATTCAAGGTGACGAAAGAGGAAGCACAAGCCATGAGCCTCATACTACTACGTGAATCAACTGAGGGTACTATCCTTCCACCAGAGATTGAACAGTTGCTCGCTAAATATCCAGACGTGATACCGGAAGAGATTCCACATGGACTTCCTCCAATGCGAGACATCCAACATGCCATTGACTTCATTCCCGGAGCTGTAATTCCTAACAGACCAATTTATCGGATGAGTCCACAAGAGCATGCTGAGATCCAACGTCAAGTTGAAGAGCTGTTGAAGAAAGGGTTGATCCAAGAAAGTATTAGCCCTTGTGTTGTGCCAACTATTTTAGTACCGAAGAAGGATGGAAGTTGGCGAATGTGTGTTGATAGTTGAGCTGTTAACAAAATCACCATCAAGTATCGGTTTCCGATCCCAAGACTCGATGATCTGCTTGATCAGTTAAATGGAGCTGCAATCTTTTGCAAGATTGATCTTTGTAGTGGATATCATCAGATCAGTATTAGGCCAGGAGATGAATGGAAGACCGCCTTCAAAACCAGAGATGGCTTATACGAGTGGATTGTGATGCCCTTTGGGTTATCAAATGCCCCTAGCACATTCATGCGCCTGATGAATTAGGTACTTCGACCCTTCATTGGTAAATTTGTTGTTATTTACTTTAACGACATTTTGATCTTCAGCAAAAGCAAAGAGGAACACTTAGAGCACCTCCAACAAGTGCTACAGACTCTTCGTGAACAAAAACTATATGCCAACCTGAAGAAATGCTTTTTCTTGACCAATGAAGTTATTTTTCTTGGGTACATCATTACTGCTGAAGGCATTTGAGTTGACCCAAGCAAAATCGAAGCCATTAACAATTGTCCCATTCCAAGATCTATCCATGATGTAAGGCGTTTCCATGGATTAGCTTCCTTCTACAGGAGGTTCATCAGGAACTTTAGCTCCATTGCTGCCCCACTCACAGATTGCATGAAAGGAGACAAGTTCTAATGGACAGAGCAAGCTCAGAAAGGTTTTGAGGAGCTAAAGAAACGTTTGACTGAAGCACCTGTGCTAGCTCTTCCAAACTCTGACCAAGTGTTCGAAGTCAGTTGTGACGCTTCCAACACTGGAATTGGTGTTGTTCTAAGTCAAGAAGGAAATCCCATAGCCTTTTTCAGTGAGAAACTAAACGATGGCAAACTCAAGTACTCCACTTATGACAATGAGTTCTACGTCATTGTTCGAGCACTACAACATTGGAGTCATTACTTGTTGAATAAAGAGTTTATTCTCTACTCTGATCATGAAGCCCTCAAACACTTGAACTCTCAACAAAAGATTAGCCGCAAACATGCTGCTTGGATCGAGTTCCTACAACCTTATCCATTCCTACTCAAACATAAGGCGGGAGTTCAAAATACAGTAGCTGATGCCTTGAGCCATCGTCATGCCTTACTTTCAAGACTTCAAACCAAAGTTGTTGGATTTGAAGTTATTAAAGAGTTTTATAAAAATGATCCTGATTTTCATAACATCTGGAGTTCTACAGGTGTTCAACCTTTCCAGCAGTACCACAAGCATGAAGGATTCTTATTCAGAGGCAAAGTACTGTACATTTTTGCTGGATTTGACACTGTCCTGCAAGCAATGCATGCATCCAATGAGTTTCAATAGCAGATGAACCTTCATCTTTCCAATCTGCCTCCTCTGCCTGAAATTCCACAAGTTGTGTTGCGCCCCACTGGACCAGGCTCTGACTCATCCTCTTCTCCTTCATCCTAGGTGTTCCTAGTACCTTTTGATAATGGAAAAAGGGGGGAGAGTTGGTTAGATTTTGTATCTAATGAGAGTCTTAGTTTGTTTTGATATTTTCAGCTTAAGTGGTATTTAGTAGTATTTAGTATTTAAAGATGTAATAGCATCTTTTCTTTGTTTTGATGAGATGCAGTGGCATCTATAACTTAGTTTATATGAAATGATGTAATCTTCTCCTTTTGATTAATGAATTGACTCTCTGATCATATCTGTTGTTTTTCAATTATCTATAGTATTAAAAATCTCTTAACAGATTGGATCCCTAATTCAGGGGGAGCTCATCTCTATAAAAAAATATAAAATATAAACATATCAGGGGGAGTTAGTTTCTGCACATGAAAATCCAAAATCTCCTTTAAACTCTATGGTTTGCCATCATCAAAAAGGGGGGAGATTGTTGAGACAAACTCACCTCCAAGAATGTTTTTAATATGTCAAACCACTAAAGTTTAAAATATATAATATGCTCTCTTTGATGTTACTGATTGTTTGTTCAAGATTGTGGCAGAACACTGTTAGATATTTTTATTGCAGATCTTAACATCATAAAGAGAAGCACCATGTGAAAGAAACAAGGAAATAATGAAGAACCTAAAGCATCAGATGTATCACAGATTCATTAACAACTTGAGACTTGTCTCAAGAACAGATGCAAGGTGATGAGACTATCTCAAAGAAAAGAGACAGGTCTAAAAGCACACTATGAACTACATTAAAAATGTCAAACAAGAACCATGAGACTTGATATCAGAAACAAGCAAGAGATCAGCTCAAGTAAAGAACAGATGCAAGAACAGCTTGAGACGTTGTCTCAAGGTTAGATGTTGTCTCAGGTTCAGATGAGAAGAGTTAAGTGGCATACAGAAGGAAATGTCAGACCCTGCATAAAGGCACAAGTACAGTCTAAAAAGTCAAGTTGTCAAGTCAGAATAAAGTAAAGACCAGTACACTGTGCAACTGTCACCATGACATATGTACTTTAAAAGCAATCTGTCTCATCCAGAAAGCATGGGCTGACACATCTCCAACGGCTCTCAAACGGCCATAAACAGCTAACTGCTCATTGATATAAATACTAAAGAGCTACAGTGAAAAGAGTAGGAGAGACTACATTCATTATTGAAAGCACATTGCATCTTAACTCATCTCAAGTGACATCTCAAGAGCCTATCTCAAGAAGTTCATATCCAGAGTTTATCTCATCTTGAGAATTTCATTTAGTCTCCATCTCTCTTTTGCCTCAAATTGTATTATTATCATTTATAAGAGAGAACCACTAGCTAAATTCTATTGCTCATCCATACACTGTATGTAAGCTAGATCCATCTCAAAATATCATTCTCATGTAACCTGTCTCATCTAAGATAGGAAGTGTGCCTAGTCTTAGAGTGAGTTGTTTGCGTCCTGAAGAGGCTGTAAGAATACTTGTGACTCAGCCAAGATAGGAGGTGCCTAGGCTTGGCGTGAGAGACGTCCTGAAGAGGCTGTAAGAATACTTTTATTTGACTGGTTGTCAATAGTGGAAATCTCAGAGGTTGTGAGGACTGGACGTAGCCTAAGGTGTGGGTGAACCAGGATAAGATCTCTGTGCCATCTCTCTTACTCTTGTCTCTACCTTACTTATCTCATCTCTGTTAACAACTGTAAAACCCTTTTATATAATTATTTCAAATTGATTCAAGATCTTTAAGATATTTGAAATTCAAACAGAACTTTAAAATTAAAACTGCTTTACAACCTATCTTAACAGAGGCACCAAGTCATCAAACTTGAGATCACGTCTCAACTCTTAAAGTTCGGAGTTCTAAGAATTTTCAGGAACAATTTTCACAAAGTCTCTATTCAACCCCCCCTTCTAGAGACATTCAATCAACTTCAGTTGGTATCAGAGCTCGGCCTCTCTGGGGTTGAGCACACCTACGTGTGAAGAGGAAAAGATCCATGGCTGGACCAAGTGCAAGTCTGTTCATTCCTGAAGGAGCATCTACCAACAGACCTCTTGCCTTTGATGGAACTGGCTACTACTACTGGAAAGACAGAATGATACTGTTCATTGAATCCCAACATGCTGATCTATGGGAAATCATTGAAATGGGACCTTATATGCCCTATATCATAGATGAGCTTGGGCTCAGGGCAACTAAGCCCAGAGAAACATGGACAGATGCTGAGAAAGCAAGATATGTACTCAACTCAAGAGCAAAATATTTACTCACCTGCGCTTTGAGTAGGAGTGAATATGACAAAGTAGCTGGATGTGCCACAGCCAAAGAGATATGGGATGCTCTTGAGATAGAACATGAAGGAAAAAACCAAGTGAAAGAAGCCAAAATCAACATACTGGTTAGACAGTATGAACTTTTTAAAATGAATGAAGATGAAGGCATTGAGGACATGGTTAGAAGATTCACTGTTATTACAAATGATCTCAAGTCCTTAGGAAGAACCTACTCAAACCAAGATATGGTAAGGAATATCCTAAGGAGTCTACCCAAGCCTTGGAGACCTAAAGTTACAGCTATCCAAGAGGAAAAGGATCTGAGCATTCTCAGATTGAATGAACTCCTGGGATCCTTGAAGGTTCATGAGCAGGAGCTGATGGAAGAAGACCTCATCAGACGTCCCAAGACAATAGCCTTGAAGGTATCATCCAACAGCTCCAAAGGAAAAAAGGCAACCTCATCTCGACAAACCTCACTCAACTCATCTCATGATACAGAAACTGAGGAAGATGATGGAGATGATGAAAGTGATATGGAGGATGAGCTAGCCTACATCTCAAGGAAATCAAACGCATGTGGAAAGCTAGAGGAAGTGGAAGAAGGAGCTTTCCTTCAAGGAGAGGAGAAATGAGGCCTGACAGAAAAGGACAATTCATCTGCTTTGAATGCAGAAAACCTGGACATCTCAGATCTGAATGTCCACTGCTAAAAAGGAAATGAAAAAGAGTCCAAAAAAGAAGGCAATGTTGGCAACTTGGGATGACACTGAAGAAGATGAAAGCCAAATGAAGAATCTGCAAATATATGCCTTATGGCAAATGGAGATTCATTTGATGATGAGGTATGTGATTCTGACTCAGAATTCACCTTCAGTGAACTCAAGTGTGCTTTTGAAAATCTTCTTTATGATTCAAATCTCCTTGCTTCAAAAAGCTCTCTTTTAAAATCTGATTTAGATACTGCTCTTGAAAAAGTGAAATTTCTAGAAAAAGAAAATGAGAGTTTGAATCATAAAAACAACAGTCTTATGCTGTCTCACATGAGACTGTCTGAGCTTGTCAAAAACAAGAATCAATCTCCTGACAATCAAGAACTAAAAATCTTTCTGAAGAAAACCAGAAGCTCAAAAAACAAAATAGAACTCTTATAGATGATCTGGAAAAATTTGTAAAAGGAACAAAAAACCTTGAGAGACTCATTGGTTCTCAAAAGGGAATTTTTGATAAAGCTGGATTGGGCTATGAGAAATCTTCCACTTTCATTCCTGCAAGGAAAAGAAAGAAAGAAAGATGTTCTTGCTGTAGCAAGTTTGGTCACAAAATCACAGAATGCTATTTGAGACATGTAGCATTCAAGAGAAGGGTAACTGACCAGGAAGGACCCAATTATAAATGGGTACCTAAAGCTAAAATTCCTGTTATGACAGATGTGCCTGGCAGTAGCAAAATCAAAGAAAATGTGGGTGCTAGACAGTGGATGTTCAAGGCACATGACTGGAGACAGGAGCAAGTTCCTGTCACTTGAAGAAAGAGCAACTGGAGTTGTCTCCTTTGGAGACAACAACAAAGCCCAAATTAAGGGCATAGGTAAAATTGGTAAGACAACTTAGCTCAAATTGAGAATGTATATTTTGTTGAAGGACTGAAACATAATTTGCTGAGTATAAGCCAATTGTGTGACAATGGTTATCATGTTAACTTCCATCCAACATATTGTGAGATCATAGACTCTGAGACTGGAAAAATTATCTTCTCTAGAAAAAGAAATAAAAATCTCTACTCAGTCTCACTTGAGAGCCTATCTGATCTTACATGTCTCATGTCACATGATCATGAGAAGTGGCTTTGGCACAAAAGAGTTGGACATATTAACATGAGGACTATGAGTCAACTTGCAAGTCAGTCTCTTGTCAGAGGTTTACCAAAAGTAAAATTTGACAAAGACATGATATGTGAGTCATGTGTAAAAAGCAAACACAGCAAATCAAGTTTCAAATCCAAGTCTTATGTCTCAACTACCAGACCTCTTGAGATTCTCCACATTGATTTATTTGGTCCAACTAAGACTGCAAGTCTTAGTGGTAAAAAGTATGGATTTGTAATAGTGGATGATTTCTCTAGATTTACCTGGGTTCTGTTCCTCTCTCAGAAAGATGAATCTTATGATTTCTTCAAAAAATTCTGCAAAAAGATTCAGTCTGAGAAAGGGTATGGAATTGGTGTTGTAAGGAATGATCATGGAGGGAATTTGAGAATGCAAAATTTAAAAAATTCTTTGATAAACATGGCATTACTCACAACTTCTCATGTCCAAGAACTCCTCAACAGAATGGAGTAGTTGAAAGGAAGAATAGGACTCTTCAAGAAATGGCAAGAACTTTGTTATGTGACTCTGGAATTGAAAAGTATTTTTTGGGCAGAAGCAGGTGAACACTTCTTGTTATATTATAAACAGAGTCACCATAAGAAAGATCTTAAACAAACACCATATGAGTTGTGGAAAGGTAGAAAACCCTCAATTTCATATTTTCATATTTTTGGCTGTGATTGTTATATTCTTAATACTAAGGATCAATTAGGAAAATTTGATACTAAATCTGACAAAGGAATATTTCTGGGATATTGTCAAACCTCAAAAGCTTATAGAGTTTATAATCTAAAAACAAAGTCTACTGAAGAATCCATGCATGTAGTCTTTAATGAGATACAGGGAAACTCTCAGAAAGGAATAGATGAAGAAATTGAGGAAATGATGGGAGAACTGAGAATTTCAACTCAGGAAGTTGAAGAGAGACCCTCACCTTAACAGAAACTTATGAGATCATCTCAATCTGAGCAAAGAAGAGAAGCTCAGTCTGAAAGAATGCCTCAAAGAAATATCCACTCTAATTCATCTCATGCACTTCAAGAAGAAGAAGATAAACCAGAAGAACAACCTGAAATTAGGGAAACAAGAATAGAAAGTCCAGAGATCCAGAATGAGCATGCCTCTCAGCTTCCCAGGAGCTGGAGATTAGTGAGATCTCATCCCAGAGAACAAATAATTGGGGAAACCTCAGATAGAGTCAGAACTAGATCATCCTTTAGAGATGCTGAAATCTTGTAGAGAACCCAAAATGTTCATGAAGCTTTAATGATGAATCATGGATTAAAGCTATGGAAGAAGAGCTAAGCCAATTTGAGAAAAGTGAAGTCTGGGATCTGGTTCCTCCTCCCTCCTATCAAACAATCATTGGAACCAGATGGGTATTCAGAAATAAGCTAAATGAGAAAGCCAAAGTCATGAGAAATAAAGCAAGACTTGTGGCACAAGGATACAATCAACAGGAAGGAATTGACTATGATGAGACCTTTGCTCCTGTTTCCAGACTTGAAGCAATCAGAATCTTGTTGGCTTTTGCTGCTCACAAAAACTTCAAACTCTATCAAATGGATGTGAAGAGTGAATTCTTAAATGGAATTATTGAAGAAGAAGTTTATGTGAGGCAACCACCAGGCTTTGAAGATCCTCATCATCCAGAATATGTTCTCAGACTCGAAAAGGCCTTGTATGGTCTCAAACAAGCTCCAAGGGCTTGGTATGACAGGTTAAGTTCTTTCTTAATTAAAAATGGTTTCACCAGAGGACAAATTGATACCACATTGTTTAAAAGAGAAGTTAAGAAAGATTTATTAATTGTTCAAATTTATGTGGATGATGTTATTTTTGGTTCCACTAATGAGCTTCTTTGTCAAGATTTCTCAAGTCTCATGCAGGGAGAATTTGAGATGAGCATGATGGGTGAATTAAGGTTTTTCCTTGGACTGCAAATAAAGCAATTGTCAGATGGCATCTTCATCTGTCAAGAGAAGTATGCAAAAGATCTACTGACAAAGTTCAAAATGAGTGAGGCAAAACCAATGAAGACTCAAATGCACCCCTCAACTCAGCTTGACAAAGATGAGACTGGAAAAGCTGTCTTAGACAAGATATACAGAGGTGTGATTGGATCTCTTATGTACCTAACTGCAAGCGGACCTGATATTCAGTATGTTGTAGGCATCTGTGCAAGGTACCAATCTGATCCTAAAGAATCTCATCTTACTGCTGTCAAAGAATCTTCAGATACTTGATAGGAACCACTGATCTTGGTCTCTGGTATGAGAAAGGTTCAAGCTTTGATCTTGTAGGATATAGTGATGCTGATTTTGCTGGAGACAAAATGGATAGAAAAAGCACAGTGGTACTTGTCAATTCCTTGGGAAATGTCTTATATCTTGGTCTTGCAAGAACATAATAAAATAGCCTTGTCCACAACTGAAGCTGAGTATGTCTCAGCAGCTGCATGCTGCACTCAAATGTTGTGGATCAAGTCTCAGATGCAAGACTATGCTCTCAAGTACACCAAAATTCCCATTTACTGTGCTAACACAAGTGCTATAAATCTTGCAAAGAATCCAATTCATCACTCAAGGTCTAAGCACATAGACATTAAGCATCATTTTATAAGAGACCATGTGCAAAAGGGAAATGTGGAAATCATCTTTGTTGATACTAAAAATCAGCTTGCTGATATTTTCACTAAAGCTTTAGTGGAGGAAAGATTTGTTGAAAATCTAAGATTATTAAATGTATCCTCTCTCAGTTAAAGTCTATAATGTAACTAAGAGCAGATGGGATAAGAGTAGAAGGTCGTCTGAAAAGAGATGACATCTCTTGAAACCATCAGACGATGGATGTCTCACATCTCATCTCAACTCACGTCTCATCATTTAATGAGACGTTACTAAGTGATAAAAGAACCGTTAAATAACAGCTAGTAACTTCCCTCTCACAAACCAACTAGTCGTTACCATATAAAAAGGAGAGCCAATCATCCACAACCGTTTCATTAACTGCTGCACCTGCCACTTGCGCACTCATTCTCTCTCTTCCAGGAACCTCTCCTTATTTAAGCAATCTCACAACTCCCTATCTCATCTTTCATCCTATCTCAATACGTATCAAAGTCATTGGACTTAAACTCCCCTACTCTGACAAATCTTCCTCCTCTTCATCCCCTGAAACCAAAATGTCTTCCAATGATGAACAATCTGAGTCCATGAGCATTCAATCAAGCCAAGAGCGTCTCAGCCGCTCTCCTTCTCCTCAACCCAACACTGAATCTGAACCCTCTCAAGTAGAATCCCAAAAATCCCCTGCATCAAAATCAACCTCTTCGAAGAAAAATACTCCTCTTCCTCCTCCAATGAAATCCCAGAGGATTGCCTCCAATGTAGCCCAAACCTCCTCACAGAAAAACCCTAAATCTCCAGTACACATAGACCTCACTCAACCTGAGCCTTCCAGAAAAGGAAAAACAAAAGCTGTTGAAGGAAGGAAGCTTTCCTTTCAATCTGATTTATTTGAGAACAGAGAGGCTGAAAACAAGTTTGTTCAGAAGTTTGTTGATAAGAAAATTATAGTGGGAAGGGTCATCTCCACTCAGGAACTACGATATGGCAATTGGGATCTTGGCCCTTATCTGAGAAAGCAAGGCTGGGAAGACTATCTGTCAATGACAGAGCAAGTCTATCCTAGGATGACTAGAGCATTTTATGTTGGGTGCTACAGAGCCAAGGGCTCATCTCAGGGGCTGCCTCATGTCATCACAAGCCTCAAAGAAGTCCATATGGAACTAACTGAAGAGGTTCTTGGAGGCATCATCCAATCTCCTGTAGGAGGAAATAGGCTCTACAATGAAGATCAATGGTGGAATCAAGTTAGCATTCCTTCAGTAAATGTGGGAACCTCTCTGTTCAAGGAAGGAAAGATCTCTGATTTTGCCTCCTCTCTCAATCCCTTTGGTAAATTCCTCTTTCATCTTGTTGCAAAGTGTATCTTGCCCAGAGTAGGGACTTTCAACAAGGTTTACAATCAGGACATGATGGTAATGTACCATCTGAAACATGGTATCCCTCTCAACCTTCCCTTTCTCATTTTAAGACACATGGAACATGCATTTCACAATGCAAAAATTTCTACCTTTCTTCCTTTTGGCATGCTGGTACAAAGATTATGAAACACTTTAAAGTTGATCTAAGTGGGTGTGAAGTGTCTGGTGAAAAACCAGGTTATATAGGGAAAATCAATTTGAAGTCTCTTGGCCTAGATGGTAAAGTCATTCCTGCTCCCACCTTTCCTCTTGACAATCCTCCTACCATTCCTGCTGCTGCACAAGCCTCTCCTTCATCCAAGATGTCTGATACTCACAAAAAGAAAGATAAGAAGAAGGCTGCAAAAGACACTACAGAAGGGTCTCAAGCAGATGCTGAGATCCCAAGAGAAGACAAGAAGAGAAAATCCCATCAGTCTGTCTCAACAGAGACAGAGACCAAGAAGAAGAAGAAAAAGAAGATCACTTCTGAGCATGTCTCATCTGCCCTTACTCAACCAGATCCACAACCTCTCACCTCTGAGGCACCTCACATAGAAGAACCTGCACCTACTAAGCAGGAACCTATTTCCGAGCCTCATCGCTCATCTCCTCCACCTCAGACTGTGCTAACCTCCTCAACACAAGACACCACCCAAGCTGAAGCTTCACCTGCCACCAAAATTATTGCTGAGACTCTGGTGAGCTTGGAAAAGGAGAACCCACTCCTACACATGATGAGATGCAGACTGCTCAAGTAACCTCTGATGAGATTCCTGCTGATGTTTTCCTCACTGAAGAGATCCCAATTGATGCATTTCCTGATGCTGAGATGCCTACTATTGATGTTTCAGCAACTCAGAAGACTCCTCAAAGATTTGAGCCATCCTGCTCTCAACAAACCTCTTTTCCTACTCCTAGGAAATTCTTTGTGGACACTGTGCTGTTTGATTCTCCTCAACCTAAGTATGATCAGTCTGCTCCAAAAAACAGCACAACCAAAACAAGCCCCATCTTCTGAACCTTCCATTCCTACTCACATCTCACCATCCATCAACACCTTCTCAACCAGCTTCAGCAGGAACAACAACAGTATGAACAAGATCTCAACACCAGACTTGAACAGAATCAGAAGAAGATCTTGAAGAAACTTAAGCATCAGAAGAAAAGGCAAGAGGCCATTTTTGCTGGATTTGACACTGTCCTGCAAGCAATGCATGCATCCAATGAGTTTCATAAGTAGATGAACCTTCATCTTTCCAATCTGCCTCCTCTGCCTGAAATTCCACAAGTTATGTTGCGCCCCACTGGACCGGGCTCTGATTCATCCTCTTCTCCTTCATCCTAGGTGTTCCTAGTACCTTTTGATAATGGCAAAAGGGGGAGAGTTGGTTAGATTTTGTATCTAATGAGAGTCTTAGTTTGTTTTGATATTTTCAACTTAAGTGGTATTTAGTAGTATTTAGTATTTAAAGATGTAATAGCATCTTTTCTTTGTTTTGATGAGATGCAGTGGCATCTGTAACTTAGTTTATATGAAATGATGTACTCTTCTCCTTTTGATTAATGAATTGACTCTCTGATCATATTTGTTGTTTTCAATTATCTATAGTATTAAAAATCTCTTAACAGATTGGATCCCTAATTCAGGGGGAGCTCATCTCTATAAAAAAATATAAAATATAAACATATCAGGGGGAGTTAGTTTCTGCACATGAAAATCCAAATCTCCTTTAACTCTATGGTTTGCCATCATCAAAAAAGGGGGGAGATTGTTGAGACAAACTCACCTCCAAGAATGTTTTTAATATGTCAACCACTAAAGTTTAAATATATAATATGCTCTCTTTGATGTTACTGATTGTTTGTTCAAGATTGTGGCAGAACACTATTAGATATTTTTATTGCAGATCTTAACATCATAAAGAGAAGCACCATGTGAAAGAAACAAGGAAATAATGAAGAACCTAAAGCATCAGATGTATCACAGATTCATTAACAACTTGAGACTTGTCTCAAGAACAGATGCAAGGTGATGAGACTATCTCAAAGAAAAGAGACAGGTCTAAAAGCACACTATGAACTACATAAAAATGTCAAACAAGAACCATGAGACTTGGATATCAGAAACAAGCAAGAGATCAGCTCAAGTAAAGAACAGATGCAAGAACAGCTGAGACGTTGTCTCAAAGTTAGATGTTGTCTCAGGTTCAGATGAGAAGAGTTAAGTGGCATACAGGAGGAAGAGTCAGACCCTGCATAAAGGCACAAGTACAGTCTAAAAAGTCAAGTTGTCAAGTCAGAATAAAGTAAAGACCAGTGCACTGTGCAGCTGTCACCATGACATATGTACTTTAAAAGCAATTTGTCTCATCCCGAAAGCATGGGCTGACACGTCTCCAACGGCTCTCAAATGGCCATAACAGCTAACTGCTCATTGATATAAATACTAAAGAGCTACAGTGAAAAGAGTAGGAGAGACTACATTCGTTATTGAAAGCACATTGCATCTTAACTCATCTCAAGTGACATCTCAAGAGCCTATCTCAAGAAGTTCATATCCATAGTTTATCTCATCTTGAGAATTTCATTTAGTCTCCATCTCTCTCTTGCCTCAAATTGTATTATTATCATTTAGAAAAGAGAACCACTAGCTAAATTCTATTGCTCATCC
This sequence comes from Sesbania bispinosa, assembly GCA_026901365.1. NCBI lineage: Eukaryota > Viridiplantae > Streptophyta > Magnoliopsida > Fabales > Fabaceae > Sesbania > Sesbania bispinosa. Next base: position 699,550 of record QLOH01000246.1, read on the forward strand.
ATACACTGTACGTAAGCTAGATCCATCTCAAAATATCATTTCTCCTGTAACCTGTCTCATCTAAGATAGGGAGTGTGCCTAGTCTTAGAGTGAGTTGTTTGCGTCCTGAAGAGGCTGTAAGAATACTTGTGACTCAGCCAAGATAGGAGGTGCCTAGGCTTGGTGTGAGAGACGTCCTGAAGAGGCTGTAAGAATACTTGTATTTGACTGGTTGTTGATAAGTGTAAAATTAGCGTTATTTTCATATAGTTTTATTACACTTATCAAGGTTAAAATAGTAATTTATGCCCCAAAATATCCCTTTTTATTAATATTTACAATATTTGTAATTATTTGGTTTAAATTTGAATATGATGCTATTTTGAATAGAAATCTGTTATTTTATGCAGATTTACAGAAGATTTGGAATGAGAGAGAAATAGCATCAGGAAGGAGGTTGTTGCAGATTCAGAATTTAAATAAAGAGGAGATAATCAGAGAATCTTGTGGATAACCTCTTCAATTCAAATAAAGACTATTTAAATACAAAATCAAGTCAGAAAAGGGGAGATAAGGAAAACCAATCGAGCAAGGGATAGAACAGAAAGAGATAAAGTCGTTAGATGAAGAATTTAAAAAGCCTGCAACGTGTGCCACGCTGCATCTGCGCTTAGCGCACATGGAGCGCAGCCCCCAGATCTGCCACGCTGCATGTGCGCTTAGCGCACATGAAGCGCAACTCCGGATTGGATAGGCTTCGCGCAAGTGACGTCACAGCCTTTTTAATTCTAATATTTTTTTATCTCTTCCAATTTGGATAAGGTTTCCCACTCTATAAATTGAAAATGAAATTTGAAATTTATCTTATCTTATCTTCAATGCTTATCTTGTTTGAATTCTTTTAGGAATTTAGGATAAGTAAATATCATATTTCAAATTCAAACTTGGTTCTATCTTAGAATTCTAGGATTTATTTATTTATTTTCTTTTATTTTCATTTTTAAAAAAAAAAATTAATTATTTTGTTCCACCTTCCTGAGCTAACAATTGTTTGAGATTCTTGAATAGTGCTTTTGTGATGACAGGTGTCTCAAAATCAATTGAGAGAAGGGACAACTAGAAGGAACAAAAGGAGAGAGAAAAAGGGCAAAGAAACAATCTCAACACTCCCTGTTCAACCATCCCCAAGTGAAGTAAAGTTGAATGGCTTCTGGATGGCAAAATCCACCAAGAAGAAACCTTGGAGATTATGTTAGACAGCAAGAGCCAAAAATATTTCTCCCACACATCAAATCAAGGTAACTTTTCCAATTACAATAATTATTCTAACAATTTTTCACAGGATTGGAGAAGTTACCAGAATCAAAATTTTGGGTGGCAACAAGATGCTGTTTTGTCCCATAAGCAAACTCTTGAAGATGAAATCAGGGCGGAAAATGAGAGGTTAATGCAGCAAATAGAAGCAGTCAAAAAGAAGATAGTTGATCTTTCTCAGCCACTGCAAAAAGTTCACTCCTATCTTGTCCAGTCACCACAATTAATTTGTGACTTTTGCGGAGGTAACCATCTCAATAGTTACTGCTCTTTTCCAAGAAATCAAGGAAGATCAGGCAACTTTTCCAATAGCAACAACTTTGCAAATAATTTTCAAGGATGGAGAAGTAGCCAAAACAAGGACTTTGGATGGCACCAAGATAATGTTTCATTTCATGTGCAACCATCTGTTCAACATCAGCAGAATTACTCTTCAGTTCAACCAGTGCAATCAGAAGTGGAAGATTATATTGAAAGGGGATTGCAAGGATTGATAATGCATCAAAATATGAATGAAGAATTAGGACGTGGTGCTGATCCCATATTAGTTGAGATGATAGAAATTATTACCAAACATCAGGCAAAGAAAAAAAGCACAGTTCAACTCTGAAGAACAGTATGATGACATAAGTGTTCAACTGAAAAGGGAGGAAATTAATGACAATCTGGTTGATGAAGAAGAGAAGGATGAAGAAGAACTAGAAGAAGTAGAAAAAGAAGAAGAAGAAGAAGAAGAAGAAGCAAGAAGAAGAAGAAGAAGAAGAAGAAGAAGAAAAGAAGAAGAAGACAAAGAAGAGGAAACTGAAGAAGCACAAGAAAGAGAAGTAGAAGAAGTTGATGAAGAAAAGGAAGAAGAAGAAAAAAAAGAGTTTACACATGCACTGCAAGTTAGAGGCTTACCATATCAAATACATCTTAGTTTTTGGCCGTGATGAAGAAGAGGAACATCCTTTCTTTATTATTTCGTTCTTAATGAAGAAAAGAAATTAGAAGAAGTTGTAGAAGAAAGAAAAAGAAAAAGGAGAGGATGAAACAGAAAAGATGGTGCTTGAAGAAGAGATTGACTATGAAGGGGAGAAAGAGAACAACACATTTGAGGGTGTACATGATGAAAAAGATCAAGAAGAAGAGAAAAGGAGTGAACAGAGAGATAGCAAATCAAAGCCCAAAGAAGGAAGGGAAGAGATATCAAGACCAAAGATCGTGCCTTATCCAACCAGTCCTGCAAAGGAAGATCAAGAAAGGTATGGTACAAGTGATAATCCTTCCAGGCTCACAAAAGAAAGGCCTGCAATCACACTGACCAGAACAGGGCAAAGAGAAGAAAGGTCAAGATAGAACCAAATTCAGAGCCTAGAGCCAGATTGAAGATCAAGTGGTCAGGTGTGTTTCATGTCAAAGACCCCTGTTAAAGCAAAGAAATTGAGAGCAATCAACTGTGAATCATCTAAGCTTCAGGAAAAGAAGACTCATGCACATGAGACCAAAAAAATAAAGAAAAGAAGAGTCAAGCCAAGGGAGTCGGAGGCATGGTCTAATTTCAGAAAGAAGCCCAAATGGATAAAGTCATTTCACATTACAGATTGCTCTAAGGCTAGATTATGGGGAGGATTATGGGCCAAAGAAAGAAATGGTGCAGCACACAAGCTCACCAAAAGATTCCAGTTTCAGCCACCTTAACAGAGCAGGCGTCGAGCTATCAGACGTTTAAACAAGCGCTTTCTGGGAGGCAACCCAGAGATTTTTAAAGTTTTTAATTATTTTTAGTTTTGTTATTTTCTTGTTTATTAATTAGGATTTTTCATTTTTTTTAGGATTTAGGAAATTTTCAAAATTGATTGGAATAAGTTTGTGGAAAATAAAATATTTTTTAAAAAAAACAATAGGAAGTAGCAGAAAACGTGACTAAAAATTGCAAAATCTCATTTTGTTTTCTACGCTTCATTTGCGCTTAGCGCAGGTAAAGCGCATATTGCAATTTTAGTCACTATTTTCTGCGCTTCACTTGCGCTAAGCGCAGGTGAAGCGCAGCAGTACGAAAATTTTAAAAACTTCTATTTTCTCATGTACTGTTTCTCTACTTCCTAAGTTTTTCTATTGACTCACAAACTTCAATCAATTTTGAAACTTTCAAATTTCATGCATATTTTTATTTTATGTTTACCAATTGAAATCTTCATCTATTCTGTTTTCATAATTTTCACTTTAGGATAGCAATTTTAGGATTGTGAATATTGTTGATTACTGCTATCTTGAATGTGTTTTTGGCTCTTTGGAACATGAAGAACAATTTGCTTGATTGGAATACTCTTGTTTTGTGAGTTATTAAATTTGAAAGTGTTATGCTCTATCTTTTTCAAAATTTTTAAATTCTCACTTTCTATGGATTGATTGAATACTTGCAAACAAATGAGTATATTCTGTTTTAGGAAGGCATTACCAAGTGTAGTGAAATTTTTGTGAATAGAGTAATTCTTTATGCATGCAAATTGGTTAATGATAGGCTTCCATGTTCTTCATGAATTGATGTTTGCAATATGGTATCATTGAAATTAATGTGTTTTTAGCAACTAATTGATGTTATTTGCCTTTTCAGATACCCAGGACTAACTTGCTAGTCTTTCCCGTGGCTTTAGCTCAAAAGGAGAAGACATGAGGAAAAGGATCATAGAATATGATCCCATGAGATTGAAGAGTACGCACGCTGCTGCAAGACCCATAACCAGGCGCTGTTTGAAGAGTTCCGGATATTCTAGCAGTGGCCTGGGGACAGACCTATTCTTCCAAGAGGAGGTGAAGAAGCAGCAGCAGCAGGAGAATATGATAAGGACCCACATGATACAGAAGATGAAGATTGACACTGGTGTTTTTTTTTATTTTCTCTTATTTTATATATATTTTTTTAGTTAATTAGGAATTTTTGTTTTGCATTTAATGTTTAGGATATTTAGGATTAAAAAAAATTAGGAATTAGAAATTAGGAAAATAAAAGGAAAATTTTTCAAAATTTCTGAAATTGGGCAGTTTAACTAACCAGATTAGGAAGGAAAAAGGTCTTGTGATTAATCCCATAATCAATTAAGATTAGGATACTTCACATGAGAATCTGTCAGGGTAGTTAATTAGAACCAATAAATGTTTTATCAAGGAATTTAGCCAAGTAACCGGTGAGTTGAGAGCCCAAACACTGAATTGAGAGTTTTTCGCCGCTGTCTGTAAACTTTTACTGATTAGTTTTTGGATCTTATTCTGATTATGGAAAATATGGAAATGACAAAGGCAATTCTTGTTTTTCAATATATTTGCTCAGTGCCAAAAAGCCAACCTTTGGTATAATTTTCCAATTTTTGATAACTCATTTTGAGCCTTAATTGTTTATTCTTGTTCACCCAAGCCAAAATAAAAATCTATATCATGTCCCCTACACATTTGGGATAGAGAGCAAGGTGGCAAGCAAAAATAATGGGAAGAAAAGGTTGAAAATCCAAAGAGCAGGTACAGAGAAACAAAAAGAAAAAAAAAAGATCACTCCCCCTAAAATCAAAAAGAAAAAGTGAATAAATTGAATAAGTTGGGGGGAGTGCATCTTCAAACATGGAAAAGAGGCCTGTAAAAAAGTGAAATAAATCAAGAAAGAGATGGCGGAAGGAGAGAAATCCAAGAAAAGCAACATCCAAAGATGCTCTCTATTCTAGATGCTCATTGTTTATCCAGAAAAACCATAAATTCTTGATAGCCCAGCCTCATTACAACCCTGAAAAGACCTTTTGATCCATATTAACCATGAACATACTTAGGAACTAGAAACAACTATCAATCTTAGTTGTTCAGTTGTGGTGAAAATATTGGGAGAAACAATACCCTGAGCATGAGTGAAATTCCTTGGTATTTCGGTTATTGCTTTAATTGCTACTCTGAGAAAATTCAACTTGTTGATTATATTCTAGTTCTGATTGAGCAATGGAAATATCTCTTGATTTTAATTTTTTTTCTGAATTTGGAAGGTGACTTCTGCCTAATAAAGAGATAGTGAAAAATTTTCTTGTAGTTATTTTGAGAATTATATTCAAGGGTGATTTGAAATTTGATTGCAAAAGGTGTCTTGCTTGAGGACAAGCAAGAAAATTAAGTTGGGGGGTATTTGATAAGTGTAAAATTAGCGTTATTTTCATATAGTTTTTATTACACTTATCAAGGTTAAAATAGTAATTTATGCCCCAAAATATCCCTTTTTATTAATATTACAATATTTGTAATTATTTGGTTTAAATTTGAATATGATGCTATTTTGAATAGAAATATGTTATTTTATGCAGATTTACAGAAGATTTGGAATGAGAGAGAAAATAGCATCAGGAATGAGGTTGTTGCAGATTCAGAATTTAAATAAAGAGGAGATAATCAGAGAATCTTGTGGATAACCTCTTCAATTCAAATAAAGACCATTTAAATACAAAATCAAGTCATAAAAAGGGAGATAAGGAAAACCAATCGAGCAAGGGATAGAACAGAAAGAGATAAAGTCGTTAGATGAAGAATTTAAAAAGCCTGCAACGTGTGCCACGCTGCATATGCGCTTAGCGCACATGGAGCGCAGCCCCCAGATCTGCCACGCTGCATGTGCGCTTAGCGCACATGAAGCGCAGCTCCGGATTGGATAGGCTTCGCGCAAGTGACGTCACAGCCTTTTTAATTCAAATATTTTTTTATCTCTTCCAATTTGGATAAGGTTTCCCACTCTATAAATAGAGCCTTTTGCATAGATCAAAAGGTAGGTCCTCGGGACCTGACACAGATAGAGAGAGAGAGTAGTTCTAGGATTGAGAAAGGTGACAGATTTCTCAGTGGTTTGTAATGGCTACTATGAGTAGCTAAGCTCTCCAATAGGATTTGATGTAGTGGATTCAATCCCCTTATGTATATAGAATTCTCTTTCTTTTCAATTATGATTCTTTATTTGTAATTATCGATATCTTTATGCTGTTTGTAATGCATCACCTCCGCGCGTGCGCCGGGGTGGTAGGCTAATGCTCTGGATACAAAAAGTGGAACTCCGGCTAGTAGCAAAGTTAGGTGAGCATGGAGCTATCTATGAAGCTTAATCGCGGATTTCTGAAGATACTCAGTTTAGTCATATCGTAGTATAAGGATTGTATTCTAACGATTGAAGGTTCAGTGAGTGACACAACCCCTTCATAGGTGCCTTATATGAAAGTATGACTAAATCGATGGCGCTAATTGCAAAATACGGGGAATGTTCGGGGTCGCCAAGCCACTTTGAATGCCTGTAGAGAATAGCTTTTGGCGTTTAATTAAGATGTTATAGGGGAATTTACGGGTACGATAATTACCAGACATGCCTTATAATTATTGTAATTAAACAATGCTAAGGTGATTACGAGTATGATCATAATTAAGGGAAGGGATTGGCATACACAAGGGGGGAGATGAAGCGAAGTCAAATCCTAATCCAAAATATTATTCTCCTCGCGTTTATCTGCTTTTATTTTAGTATTTATTATTTTGAATACAAAAAACCCTTTTTACAAACCGTTTTTATTGAACATACAATCGCTATCACTTTACAAATTAAAACCCCTCCCTGTGGATACGATATCTTACTTACTCTATAACTGCTGGACTTTTGGTACACTTGCCAGGATTCCATCAGTTGTCAATAGTGGAAATGTCACAGGTTGTGAGGACTGGACGTAGCCCAAGGTGTGGGTGAACCAGGATAAGATCTCTGTGCCATCTCTCTTACTCTTGTCTCTACCTTACTTATCCCATCCAGTTAACAACTGTAAAAACTCTTTTATATAATTATTTCAAACTGATTCAAGATCTTTAAGATATTTGAAACTCAAACAGAACTTTAAAATTAACATTGCTAGCTGGGAGAATCCCTTAATGAATCTCCGATAGTAGCCGGCCAATCCTAGGAAACTCCTAATCTTTGTAACGGTATTGGGTCTTTCCCATTCAAGGACAAACGGTATTGGTTACTCCAAATGGCATCACCAAATACTCATAATGCCCATACCTAGTCCTGAAGGCTATTTTAGGTATATCCTCTCCCTTAATCCTAATCTGATGGTAACCGGACCTTAAATCTATCTTAGAGAAAACTGAGGCTCCCCTAAGTTGATCTAAAAGGTCATCTATTCTAGGTAAAGGAAACTTGTTCTTAATGGTAACCTTGTTCAACTGCCTATAGTCAACACACAGCCTCATACTCCCATTCTTCTTCTTCACTAAAAGTACTGGAGCCCCCCAAGGTGACACACTAGGCCTAATGAACCCTTTAGACATAAGATCTTCTAACTGGGCTTTAAGTTCACTAAGTTCTAGTGGGGACATTCTGTATGGTGCTTTAGAAACAGGTCTTGTACCTGGTGCTAAGTCTATGGTAAACTCTATCTCTCGGTCCGGAGGTAAGGTGGTTACCTCACTAGGGAAAACATCTTGAAACTCCCTAACTATAGTTATACTGCTTAAATCTATCTTGGACTCTAAAGTTGAGGAAAGTAATAAAACAAAACACTCACTCCCATCACTAAGGCATTCAGACATTTCAGTAACACTGGATAAAAGGATTAATGGTTTCTCCCTTGAAGGAGGAGGAAGAAGTGGAAAAACAACCTTTTTTTTAAAACAATCAAGCATGACTCTATTTTCAGATAACCTATTCATACCAAGAATAACATCTATACCCCTTAATGGCAAACAAACTATGTCAACCTCGAAGGCCTTCCCTTGTATCACAATGGGGCACTCAAACACACAAGGGAAGTAGAAATGGCCTCCTTGGCGGGAGTAACAACACTAAGAACATAAGGTAAAGATACAGCATGCAAATTCAATTGTTTTACACAATCAAGAGAAATGAAAGAATGAGTAGCTCCTGAATCAAGCAATACAATTAAGGTTCGATCTCCTAGGGTGCACATACCTCGCATCAGATTAACAGCAGAAGCCGCCACTTCCCCGCTCAGAGTGAAAACTCTTCCAGTGGTTTGGGGTTTTGGTAGATCCTTCCTCTTGGGACACTCATTCCTCATGCGACCGGGTTGCTTGCAAAAGAAACACACATTCTTCCCCGTCAAGCATTCCCTGGAATGTTCCTTTCCGCACTTAGGGCAAGTAGGTGCCCCGTGGCGTTGGGCCGGTCTAGTAGTCAAGGCTGGGGTGCCTTGCCACTTAGGCCTCGGGCCCTTGAACTGATTCGATCCTTCTATCTTCCTCTTTCCTTTATTATCAGCAGGTGGTGTTGAACTAGTGGTTCCTCGGATGTTCTTCTCCACAATGTAACATTTATTGATCAGGGTGGGAAAATCTTTGATCTCTAAGGTTCCAACCCGGTCCAGTATCTCAGGTCGGAGACCTCCCTCAAACTGAGTGCACCTCCACTCTTCATCAGCTGAAGGTACCTTGAGTACTTAGCCAACTCCTCAAATTTAGCCACATATTGGCCCACCGTCATACTTCCTTGCTTTAATTGTAAGAATTCTGCTTCCTTTTGTCTTCTGACTGTAGCAGGAAAATACTTGTCCAGGAATAGGGTCTGAAAGATACCCCAGGTAATCGGAGTCCCCGTCACAGTAGGCCTAACACTAGCGGTTTTCCACCAATCCCCAGCTTCACCCCTCAACATGTAAATTGCAAAACCAATCTTAGAATCATCCGCACATTTTATCACATCAAATATTCTGTTGAGATCCCTCAGCCAGTTAGATGCCACATCTGGATCATATACTCCATTGAATTGAGAAGGGTTGTGCTTCCTAAATTCTGCCAGCCCCTGAACAAACGGATCCGCCACAGGAGCATGAGGTGCTCCCGTTGTTCTTCGGGCCAATTCTTGGAGTAATGCTGCATTAGCAGCCGCCTGCTCTCCCATCATGTGTGTGAATGCTTAAAGAGCTGCTGTCACTGGGTCAGGTGGTGGATTCTGGGAAGTGTGATTGGTTCTTGGACGACCCCTCCTGCCACTTGCCATAATTATCTACACATCATTAAGTAAACATCGAGGTGATCAGTCTCTCAATTCACAAAACAATGCATAAATCAGAATAACAAGTCACAAGGAAATCCAACTACCACAGTCCAATTGGATTGAACTGCTCTGATACCAAAATGTAACGCCCTAATTTCTAAATTCAAAACTTAGTCCGTTGGAAACTAAATTCTGAAAATAGAAACTAAAATATACAATTCTGGATATCAAACCTCACATTTACACAAGTGTCCAACATCAACTTATACAAAATGTGATTAACTTAAACCTTAATTACATAATCAAAGTCCATAATATACACATCCATATACATATGGTCCAAAGATTATCAACTAGTATCTCTAATATCAACAAAACTATATACATATACAAGCTCCCTACTAATGCCTCAGTGAAATATAACTAATCGTGCTCAGTGTACAGGAAACAAGCACTAATCAATGTATTTCAAAATAAAAGATATCAATCACCAGTATGCATTAACATTACATATCATAGCTAACATAATCATAATCAATAAAATGCAACTCACTGCTATAATTAGCAGGCATGAACTTATTACTGAAACTGGAGTTAGAACTGAGCTCAGACTACGGGAAACGTCTTTCCCGGGGACGTATCCCATCCATTACTGGACCAAAGTCAATATTTTTACATAATCAATCAATTTCTTAACTCACAACACAAGGTTGGCTTACTTAACTCACGGTCGAAACCGGTAAACATGAATTGATAACCCAAAACTAGAATTTCAAGCAATTCGAGTGTTTTGAGACTTTTGTAAGTTTCGTAACATTCGTAACTTCGAAATTCAGGGGATTTATAATCAATTCCTAGCATAATATACTCAATTCTAGTGCAATCATCATAATTCCATTCAATTTAATCATATAGAAAGGGAATCAAGGGAGTAGGGTTCATACATTGAGCATTTCGTCAATTTCGCAATCTCGCTACTTTCGTAAATCTCGATACCCTAAGGTTTTCAATGAAAATCCTAACGAAACTACTCAATCTTACACAACTATCATCAATCCAACTACAATATACATATAGAAAGGGAATCAAGAGAGTAGGGTTCATACAATGGGGAGAAATCAAAATCAAGGAAAAGTGAGAGTGTGTGAGTTATACTCACCAATTTCTTGAAATTCACAAGATATATTGATGAGTTGGATGATCCTTTGATGAATCCTAGCTTCAATTCTCCTCAATCACTTCAAAATTCCACTTTCTCTCTCTAGAAACTCTCTCTCTCTAGGGTTCGAAGGAAGAAGAACAACAAAAATGAGTTTTTCTGATTTTTGCATGTCCAAGTATTTATACTGGACAACTGGTAATCGATTACAGTAATGGTGTAATCGATTACCAGAGGTAAAAAAAATTACACAAGAAAACGTCTCTGGGAAACTGGTAATCGATTACCACATTTGGTAATCGATTACCTAAAAACTAGTTCTCTGGTAATCGATTACACCCTGTGAGTAATCGATTACCTAAAAACTAGCTCTCTGGTAATCAATTACACCCTGTGAGTAATCGATGACCTAAAAACTAGCTGTATGGTAATCGATTACACCCTGTGAGTAATCGATTTCCAGAACCCAATTTTCTCAAATTCACTAAGTTAAAGCATAAACTTGGTTTTTAACCTATAATTTCACAATTTACCTTTCTTGATTTACTAACACCTAATTCTCTTGTTTGTAACTTAATAAATTATTAAAACCCCTAATTTGCGGGATGTTACATTCTACCCCCTTAAGCAATTTTGACCTCAAAATTGTTCAAGAAACAGAATTCATAATCTACCTCAACTGAAAAGTTCCGGGAATTTCTCCCGAATGACAACTTCCTTCTCCCATGTTGCCTCTTCTGAAGATTGACCTTCCCAGTACACCTTTACCAATGGAATCGTCTTACTCCTTAGGGTCTTGACACTTCTGTCAATAATCTGTGCAGGTCTAGAAAGAATAGTGAGATCTTCTCTTAATTGTATTGATTCAGAGCTAATGATATGAGATGGATCATGAACATATTTTCTCAACTGATATACATGGAAAACATTATGTATCCTGGACAACTGAGGTGGCAAAGCTATCCTGTAAGCCAGAGGGCCAACCCTCTGCAGGATCTGAAATGGACCAATGAATCTAGGGTTGAGCTTTCTGATTTTAATGGATCGTCTTATGCCTGTGACAGAAGTAACTTTCAAAAATACATGTTCCCCTTCCTCAAATTCTAAGTCCTTTCTTCTTTTATCAGCATAACTCTTTTGACGACTTTGGGCAGTTACAAGTTTTTCCCTAATGATCCTGACCTTATCTGAGGTTTCCTGAACTAATTCTGGGCCTAAAAGAGTTCTCTCACCTACCTCATACCAACATAAAGGAGACATGCATTTCCTACCATACAGTGCCTCAAAGGGTGCCATGCCTATACTGCTATGGAAACTGTTATTGTAGGCAAACTCAATAAGAGGTAGAAATCTATCCCAATTACCCAACTCCTCTGAAAAACAAGCCCTGAGCATATCCTCTAAGGTCTGGATGGTTCTTTCAGACTGACCGTCAGTCTGACGGTGGTAAGCAGTGCTAAACCGGAGTTTGGTCCCGAAAGCCTGATGAAGAGCATTCCAGAACCTGGAAGTGAATCTAGGATCCCTATCTGATATGATGTTAGAGGGAATACCATGAAGTCTGACAATCTCTCTAACATACAAATTTGCTAACTTGCTAAGGGAATAAGTGTTCTTAATTGGTAAAAAGTGGGCTGACTTGATCAGTCGGTCCACAATCACCCAGATAGCATTAAAACCAGCTTCGACTCGAGGCAAACCTACCACAAAGTCCATAGCCACACTCTCCCACTTCCATTCGGGGATTTCAATTGGCAAAAGGGTTCCTGAGGGTTTCTGATGTTCTATTTTGACCTGTTGGCAAACTAAACACTAAGAAACATAACCAGCTATGTCTCTCTTCATACCATCCCACCAAAACATCTTCCTCAGATCCTGATACATCTTGGTAGATCCAGGATATATAGAAAACTTACTCCTATGAGCTTCCTCCAAAACCTGTTGCCTGAGGCTACCCCCCTTAGGGACACAGACTCTCCCTTGGAAGAGAATCATCCCATCTTCTGACTTTGAAAACCCTAACTGTTGTTTTCTCTCTTGAAGGCTTGAGTCCAAACTCTGAGCCTCCTTGGTGAGAGCTCTCAGTTCACAGGTAATCTCCAGCCTATGAAGAAAAATCCTATGTTCACCCACTACAAGAAAAAAACAAATTAGCGAGGGACAAATCTGTCGCTAATCCCTCGCTAAGATGCTTTCCGAGGGAATAGCGTCGGATTAGCGGCAGATTTCCCTCGCCATTCCCTCCCAAATCCCCTCGCCCATCCCTCGCTAGGCCCTCGCTAAATTCATTCATACATACTTGTCAATTCCCTCGCTAATTCGTGACAATCGTGCCCTCGCTAATAGTCCCTCGCAAATCCCTCGTTGTGCCCTCGCTAAATCCATTCATACATAATTGTCAATTCCCTCGCTAATTCGCGACAACTATGTATTCGCTATTCCCTCGCATATGTGTCGCTAGATCGAGGATGTTAATTATGGTTGTATTAACGCAAATTCCTCGCCATTCCGTAGCAAATATCATCCTCGGAAATCCCTCGCCAATCCCTCGCTATTTTGTCGCTGTGTTACTATTTTGATCGTTACTTTGTACTTGCAATTCCCTCGCTAAATGTAGAGTAATATTTTTGTAAAATTTATTTTATTTATAATTTTTACTATTGCAATTACACCTGAAATATATATTTGACTAATCAATCACCTGTAATAAATCAAAATACTTTCTGCGTTGAAAACGACACAAGTCTTACAAACCAAAACAAAATACTTAATATAAGTCATACAAAATGAAAAATATAAAGCATAATTAAATCAACCTAAACTAGCATCATCATGGTTATCATTCTCTTGATTCTCAGGTTGTTGAACTGAAGGTTGTGTTTGTGTTTTTAGGGCAGGCAATATCTTTGTCCTAAAGAACTGCATTTGTGCTTGCATCTGCGCCTGCATCTGCTCTTGCATCTGCGCCTGCATTTGTGCTTGAATCTGTGCTTTCATCTGTGAGATTTGTGTCTCCATAAAAGAAGTTAATGCAACATTTATAGCTGTAGTAACTTCTTCATTTGTCATAGGTGTTGGATGTGTGGAAGAACCTACAACATCTTAAGATGAAGCATGTATAGAACCAAGGATGCCAATATCTAAGCTACGACCTATGTCGTGGACTCTACCCTTTTTGTTTTCACTAGCTGCGTGTAACCAAATTTCAGAATCAACCGCAGGATGGGTCGAACTATCTTCTCCATATTTCTCTGACATAGCAGTTTCATATGATTCCTACAACAAAAAAATCAATAAAATTTTGCAGCACTTGCATAAAATCACAATAACTTAACAAAAGTAATAACTCTTAGAATTTAGAAATACATACAACAAAGTCCTTCGCTCTGTTAGAGACATAATCGCCATCTTTCTTTTTATGAACTTTTATGTACACTTCATTATAAGAAACCGGACGCTTTAACTCCATTTCCTGTAATTGCATATATCAGTATATGGACATTAATAAGATGCAAAAAATACAACAAATTAACAATGCCTCCAACTTAAAATAGCATTTTCATTTATCCTTACCAACTAGTCTCTAAATAAAGCTTACTAAGTTTAAATAATCTACAGCCTTTTTGTGTTACCATCATCTTATCAACTAAAATTTGTCAACTATTTTCTAGAACATGAATAACTCAATTATTGAATATGATTACCATCTTTTTCTTGTGATCTCCAAAGCTTCTTGTAACATCCCGAAATTTAGAAATTTAGAAATATAATTTAAAAACGTATAATTATATTTCAATGACGTTAGCTGTAAGAAAAGAAGTTACATAATAATAATAACAAATATTAATATACATGTATTTATGAGATAATAATGATATAATATTATAAATAATAGGAGAGACGTCAGATTATTAGGATCTTAATCAGATATGTTTATATTGAATATAATAATAATATTATTAAGGGATAAATCATAAGATTACAAATAACATTAATTGTTATAAATATAGTAATTGTTATATTAATAAAATAATATCAAGATTAATAAGGACAATCTTAGAAGAGAGATAGGGTTTAGTATTTTAAATTAAGATCAAATTTTAAAATAGGGATAATGAGATCACAAGGATTAAGGGTAAGAATCAATACAAATCTAGGATAATATTTAATTATATAATTTGAATTTAAATTTGAATGTAGACGGATAAGGACTCCGTAATATACTAATAATTCCTATATAAATGAATAAATAAAATAAAAGAAAATGAAGAAATAATAGTATTATTATTTTTAATAATATTAATTGATTAAATAAGAGGAATAAATAATAGTATTAGTAATATTAATATTTTTTATGAATAATGTTATTTAATAAAATAAGGATGAGTGGGTTGAGAGTGGGTCCAACCCAGTTAAGTATTTAAGTAAGGAGGGGTTACCAACTCACCCTAATCCTTATTTTTTAAAACGTTAGAGAGTGAAACCTTAAGGAGGGGAGAAACGATGACACAAGGAGAAGGTGTTGCAGAGTAGATCAGTAAGAGGGAGCCACCATTCGCTTTTGGGATTGTCATCTCTAAGGTACGGTGGGGGAGAAGGTGCTGCTTGTATATGCATGTAGGGGTGCTTGGGTAGTAATTTAAGAGTATAAATTCGTATTAATCTATGTTATTATGGATAATGAATAATGAAAATTGTGATGTATGGTTGATTGAATGATTCTTGATGATTCTTGAGTGAGTTGAATGAGAATAATGAGAATAGTGAAAAAGGATTAAATAAGGGTTTGATGATTTGGGGTTTTGATGGGAAAACCATGTAAAACTGTTAAAGATTGATGATTTTGATGAGTTTGATGAATAGTTATGATTATGAATGGTATTTGATCGAAAAGGATCGAGTAGAGGTTGAATAAAGTGATATAGAAGTGTTAGAAATCGTGAAATCTGCGATCTGCGTCGCGGGTAATCGATTACCAGATGTGGTAATCGATTACCAAAGTGTTTTGAGCAGCCTGGGAGTGTTGTTTGCTCGCAGGTAATCGATTACAGGATTGTGGTAATCGATTACCAGAGAGTTTGTTTGCAGGTAATTGATTACAGGGATGCTATAATCGATTACCAGTGTGTTTGCTTGAGTGTAATCGATTACAAGGTGATTGTAATCGATTACCAGAGACCTGGTTTGCAGGTAATCGATTACTAGAGGTTAGTAATCGATTACCAGAGTGGAATTTGAGAGCCTAAGTGCTTAATGATGATTGATGATGTGTGATAATGCTTTATAATGTTTTGGTGTTTAGGATATGCAATGAGATTGATGATGATATTGGATATTGATGATGTTTTGGTGTGCATAATATTCAATGTGATTGATGATGATAGTGGATATTGATGATGTTTTGGTGTGCATAATATGCAATGTGATTTATGATGATATTGAATATTGATGATGTTTTGGTGTGCATAATATGCAATGTAATTTATGATGATGGTGTAATGATGATAAGTGTATTTCACTTTATGATAATGGTGTTTAATGATGAGCATGATAATGCATGATGATGATGAGTTATGATAATGGTGTATATCACCTTTTGATGATGATGTTACCTAAGTTGTGCGGGCCCATAGAGGGGGTACAACTTAGGAGAGATGCCTTGAGCATATATGATGAGACCTGAATTGTGCGGGCCCATAGAGGAGGTACAATTTGGGAGGTGAACTGAGTTGTGCGGGCCCATAGAGGGGGTACAACTCAGGGGATCAAGATGGGGCGTTCGATGCACGGACCCATAGAGGGGGTGCAACCTAGGGATGATTTGTACTGGCCCATAGAGGGGGTGCAACCTAGGGTCGAATGTCTTTGTGCGGGCCCATAGAGGGGGTACAACCTATCGGATTGTGTGTGGTGACACCGATAGACTATTTTGGTACTAACTAGAGTGATTGACGGGGTGCACCCATTGTGCGGAGTTCCAAGTCATGATCTTTGGGAGGTGATGTAATGAGTTTTGGTGCATTCAATGATGTGTTATACTCGATGATGAAATTGAGTTATATAATTATGTTGATGAGTTTCGGTGCATATAATGATGGATGTATATGTGTTATATTTGATGATGATATTGAATATAAAATGATGTTATGAATATTAATGATGAATAAGGATTATGTGTGAGAAGAGAGTATGTGATTCCTTGGGTGAATGATGGTATAATATTTATATGATGATATAGATGAATAGTTATATGCTTATTATAGATGATTACTATCTAATGAATTATTTGATGTTGGGTATGTGGTGTGATTAATGATGATGTTGTTTATATGTGGGTGAGGATAGGGTAGCCTCTTATGTGTATGTATGAGCAGTATTCTTTTCCTCACCGTTACACTGTGGATATTTTACAGGTGATGATGATGACACTACTGGTGTCGAGTTTTGATTAAAGGGAGTGTTGCTCTGGTACATGTGACATCAGGGCATATGATTGGGGGGTTCTTTTCTTTATGTTACTAGATAGGAAGGATTTTGTAAACACTTTTAAATGCCTTACATGGCGAGTGGGATGATTTAATTATTGATGATTTGGAGATTCCGCTGCTTGTATATTTTGAAAACCTTTGAGTTCTATTTTCGTTTTAATTCAGTTGTTTTACAATGAATGAGGTTTTAAATGAAGAGATATGTGAACCTTTTTACCCGTTGAGGAATACTGTTTTTGAAAAATATTTCGACTTATTAATTGTATAAGAGTTGGGGTAGAAGTGTGTCACACTTCTCGATCCTCTTGTGTGCACCATGGAATCAAGCTTGGAAGCCCTATTGCTTTTGCCAGCAGCAGACTTCTTCTGCCACTCTGGTGTCATCCAGATGTCAACCAAACCATCCCATATTTCAGTCCTCATACCTTTAGGCCCGTGACCCTTTAAATCAGCAATATTAGTTGAGTTTGCTCTCACAAATGCTGCAGCCCTTGCCTTGGCCAAATAATTAGGATATCGATCCATGCATGTTCGTTCCCAAACTGTTTTTGCCATCGTACGATCATAATTTGATGAAAAATGGTATTTCTCCTGAACCAATATAAATTAAGTGAATTTCCCGATAGATAAAATCATATGTTAAATAATATTTATACCATAATATCTTACCTTGAAATCATTAAATAACATTTGCTTCATATCAGAGCAATAACTTTTCCAATTATCTGCAGGATAAGGCATCCTAGAAATCACTTCAGATATAATATCCCGAGTCAAAGATGATGGAACAAACCTCCTCCTATCCATTCAAGTCACGTATCATGTTTAGTAACATAAATACTGAATCACTAACATGAATCACGAATTAGTTCCATTAAACAAAATCATTTATATATTGAGTTTTAAATCACTTACGGATTAGAAACATCCTCCACAGATATAACTAGCCTCCTATCAACTTCGGTGTGAGAATCTTCACTGGAAGGAACCACAGAAGGTTGTGGGCCAACAGTTGTTGGGAGAGTGGTTGATTGGTCTCCATTAACTAACCGGGTGGCAGAAGATGGTTGGCCATCACTAGCTGATAGACCAATGGCAGAAGTAGCACCTAATTCAAGCATAGGGAAATAATAAATCAAAGATACATTATATTTAAATAAATTAAGAGTTAAACGTTTTTTTAAAAAGTCATTCTACAAGTATACCTGGTGAGTGTGGAGAATGTTGAA
This sequence comes from Sesbania bispinosa, assembly GCA_026901365.1. Classification (NCBI taxonomy): domain Eukaryota; kingdom Viridiplantae; phylum Streptophyta; class Magnoliopsida; order Fabales; family Fabaceae; genus Sesbania; species Sesbania bispinosa. The sequence goes on from QLOH01000246.1 coordinate 717,715, forward strand.
GTGATGGAGGATCAATTGAAGGTTGAAAAGGTTGATGTGGAGTATTGGTGTGACTACCCCGACGCCGCCCTCTTCCTCGAGTTGGCATGATGAGTATCTGTATAAAGAAATTCAATTAATTAAGAAACTACATGTCAATACTACATAGAACAACATGGAATATAAAAATGAAATACACATCAACATCAATACCATTAACAAGAATCAATTGTCACCACTTGAGTCTGAATCAACTACTTCCTCATCTTCATCTATGAACTCATCAATCTCACTATCTTCATTCTCATAGATGAATTGATCATCATGTAGATTGTCCATCGAATGATGTATATCATTTATGTTAACTTCTTCCATTGGGGCATGAGCATCAAATAATGGTATAGCTTCATCATCTATGTCAAGATTTTGTGCTCTTACAGATCCATCATCTTGAAAATAGTCAATATCTACTAGCTCATTTGATCCATCATCTTCATCATTCAATGTCTCAATTGGAAAAAGTTTTGCTCTAACCTTGCAAGCTGCCCACCATTCACCACTAGCTCTACCGCCACCTTGTGGGTATCGTGTGTGATACACTTGTTGTGCTTGCTCAGCTAAAACGAATGGCTCATTTGAATGAAGCCGTGATTTATGCTTAATATCAACCAAACCATATCTCTCATCAACATCGACACCATTACTTGGGTCAAACTAGAGACAACGTAGAAGAATTACTTTGTTTTGATTTCCAAGATATGACAATTCTAATATCTCCTCAACAATGCCATAATAGTCCAAGTCATTCTCACCGTATATATTTCCCCTAACACATATCCCGCTATTTGTGGTAGATTTATTTTGTCCATAGTCCTTAGTATGGAACTTATACCCATTAACTATCAACACATTATAACAAGTCACATACTTCGATGGACCATAACTTATCTCTCGAATCATTTGATCCTCAACTTGACCTGTACTAACCTGTAAATGATTACAAAGAGAACACATGGTTGTATCATTTAGTATAATGAATTTACATTTTAGGGTACACACAATTATGGGGGAGACAACTCACTTGGTGTTTTAGCCACCTACTGAAATCCTTATCTCGAGCTTTCAATATGTCATCCTCAAGAATATTGTGATTTGTTTCCCTTAGAAAATCCTCAAATTTCCTAATAAAAATATAAATTAATAATGCAACTAAAGTAATTATAAACTAGATAAATTGATAAATTAAGAATCAAACTTACTGTAGGTAGGGTTCAACTTCTCTGCAATTCACGAGAACATATGTCTCAACAATTTGAAGCTCTTCATCAGTTAAGTATCTATTTCGACCTCTGCCAATAGTACGACATGGGTGATTAAAAATAGACAATTGTTCATCAATGATACCTTCACCACCATCGTCATTTCGAGGAACTTGAGTGCGTCTTGTCTGTATGGTTGGATCAAAATACATGGAAGTAAAATTGGAAATTTCTTCAAAAAATATATGATAGCTAGTTGAGAGGTTACTAATACCAGATAGAGTCATCAAAAGTCAAAATTTGGCACTCTTTCTACATCAAGGGCACAGTTAGCACACACCTGTAGATCCTGTGTTAAGAATTGAAAGATGCAACCAGAAGCAACTTCAGGAATTGATCACTGTTCAGTGAACTTGAGACTTTCAGAGTTCAAAGCGGCCATATAAAAGATGAGAGTTTAGAATTAGAGACATTCTATATTCAATTTGTTTTTGAAAAAAAAGAAAGGGATTTTATTAAAAGAAATATAAAAATTCTATATTCAGGGCTACACACACATGTAGCCTCTTTTGTACATAATCAATTTTTTTACATGAAATTTAAAAAAATATTATTTTATTTTAAAAATATAGATCTTAATTGTATTTAAAATGAGAGGCAAAAATCCCTTGGTGTTTGCATGAATCCGTGAGAAAGGCTGAGTTCAGTCTCTCCCTGTTGGTTTTGTTTTATGCACATGTTTTTCGGTGTATACAAGTCATTATACATAAATTATTTATATATATAATGAACCAAGATACATTTTAAATTTGCATTCAAAGAACCAATTAATGCATGCTTGTAATCCATGCGCTGTCTTAATCACCATGTAATAGTATATTATAATGCTTTTGATTGAAAACTAACGTAAAAGTAAAGTGCTCTTGATTGAAAACTAAGGATTAATTGCAACCCCTGCGCTGTCTTAATACTATGTAACAGGGATTTGATTAATTGCTTTGTAGATTACAACTTGGGCTACTGTCTTTTTGTAAAGTGCTCCTGATTGAAAACTAGGGTAAAAGTAAAACTAAAACTAAAACCCAACTCTATCTAGAGGATCAAAATGATACAGTTAAACCATATCAATTTTGCTAATCCTGACTAATGAGTTTAACCCTATTTTACCTTAAATGCTTCCTTGTCCTGACAGCAAGTAATATAATAAAGCATCAAGGGATATAGTTGTAGTCTCTGTTCCATTGGACAATCCTAGCAATCCTTTCTTCTTTTTTTAGGGGGTTTTAGATATGAATTTCTGAACTACAAGGTTGCCTGATGTATCAAAACCTATATGCTAGAAAGGAGTATATAAAGTTATTTTAGGTTTAATTCTCATTGCCACTCCTCTCTCTGATTATGAAAAATTATATACTAACACGAGCAATTCAAAGCTCAAAGAAGCATGACTCTATTACTTTGTACTTGCTACACCCTCCAAAAGAGTTGGTCAAATTATTTTTTTTAATTCATGTTTGCTCACATTTAGAAAATAACACTTATATTGTTATTCAAATAAGTTATTAGGCCACCAAAAATCAATCCAATAAAAAAAATATATGGAAAAAAATGCAACAGAAAGCAAACAGATGCCCAACTTATATTTAAAATTTTCAAGAATTGTGTAATACCTGGTCTCCTTTCTTGTAATGTTCCCTAGCATAAAAGCAATATGCATCAGCACAGACCCCTAATGTTCACAAGCCAAGATTTTAAACTTTCAATGCACTACACCAAGAATACTACTTTTAGGCTTTTAGTTCTCATTATTATCAATGGCTGAACAGAACAAGCCACGTTGACATCATGTAGGCAAAACCCATCACAAATCGAAACGAAGACATCAAATCACAAAATCATATATGTTTACAACCAATCGAAGCAAATTCCAAGTCCGGAAGGAACGAAGAAAGGAATCAACAAAGGAATGAATATAGAGATGGAGAAAGAGAGCGACGAGGTACCTTTCGAGGAAGATGAATTTGTTTTCTCAAAGCTTATGTCCGCTGCATATTGCCAAGGAAGAAGTAATTTGGGGTTTTGTTTTGTGTGGGAGGGAGGGAATTTTGGGAGCCAAAATAATTTGATATATTTTTAATAAAAAAGTTAAAATATTTATAAATTTAAAATTGTTTTACATTTATATATATTATGTGTATTATAATATATATATATATAATATAATTTGTGTGTGTAGGGCTGTAAATGAGCTGAGCTATTCATAAACTATTTGAGCTTGGCTTGTTAAATGTTCGACTAAGTTCGTTTGTTTAATTAAACAAACAAGCCCAAGCTTAAAGTTGGGCTCGATTATTTAAATGAGCCAAGCTCAAGTCTTATAAGTTTGACATTAAAAGCTCGTGAATAGCTCGCTTATTATATATATAATAATTTATTATTATAAATAATTAAAGTAAAGTAAGATTAATAAAAACTTGAAAAAAAACATACAGTTATAAGTTTATTTTTAAATAAATAATAAAATAATAAAGTAAAATAATTACTCTATGTATGAAAATAAGTATTCAAATATTTCTTATATTAGTCAAGAAGTTATGTATCGAATTTAAAAATATATAATATTTTAGAACATTTTAACTATATATAGTATATTAAGAATATATTTGATTTTTTATATTATCATTTAATAATAAAATATTTATTAAATACTAAATTCATAAACTTTAAAAATGATTTAAAGAAAATTTTCATAAGAGTAAAAACAACGAAGTTATAAATGAGCTAAACAAGTCAAGTTCAAATTTTGTTTTTCTTTAACAAGCCAAGCTCAAGCTTTAAGTTTGGTTCATTTAAATAAATGAGTCAAGCTTGAGCACCCATTTTTTCACAAACCAAGTCTGAGCTTCAGGTACTCGGCTCGGCTTATTTACAATCTTATGTGTGTTTATAGATACCTACTAACACAAATTTATATCTTACATGCATATACATTATCTCTAAATTTTAATATTTATTAAATCAAAGTCATTATAAATTACTAGATATTATTAAATTCAAATATATAACTTTAAAAGAAATATTTTTTGAATTTATATAATCACAAAATATATTTTAAAGAAAAGCAAATTTTTAGGTTTTTTTTAATAAGGCCAGCACCCTAACCAACTAATAGGGATAATAATGTCTAACTGAGTTTGGGGATATCCGTGGGGACTGCCCCATTTGGGTAGGGGTGTAATCGGGTTGGGTTGGATCGGGTTTGGGGTGACATCAAATCCGAACCGATAAAATGGTGGTGGGTTGGGTTGGTTCGGGTTTTGTATTTTTTGGGTGAGTAACCCGAACCGGACCAACCCGAATATGTTCGGGTTGGGTTGGGTTATCGGGACATGAACATTTTTCCTTTTTTTTTTAAAAAAATGTGGAAGATGAAATGTCCGAACCAGGTCGGGGTTGAAAGAGAAATATTCGAACCGAACCGAATATCTGATCCGAACCGTTAAATATCTTCGGGTTGGGTTGGATTCGTCGGGTTCACGGGTTGGGTCGGACCCGCTTACATCCCTACATTTGGGGACCCAAGAATGGGGAATTTTTCCCTGCGGGGATGGGGATGGGGACGGGGATAAAAATTTCCCCGAAGCATATTTAGGGAATGGGGGTGGGGATTATTCCCCCCGCCCAGTGATGGGTTAATAAAATGGGTTAATAACTTAAGGTCCATGTTTAAAAAATTGGTAAATGAACCGGTGATGGGACGGATTCACAGTTTCATGATTTACTTGATCGAACTGATATTAATTAAATATATATTTTTCATATTATATAACATTTTAATTAAATAACACAATAAAAATTAATAAAATAATAAATATCTATTTATAATCCTTAAACATATGTATTTATTTATTTATCATAAAAATATTTTAAAATAAATAAAAAAATTTGAATTTTTTAAAAAGGTCGGTTCAACTGGTTTTCTTTTACGAGGTCGATTCTCAGGTTGAACTGGGAGGTCCGGTCCGATTTATATTTTTTAGATTATTCAAAATCAGAAATAAGAAAAGGGAAAAAAATCCTTTATATTTTTGAGAATTAGGCAATGAGCTACACGATTTTTCACAAAAAAGAGTGGTAAATTCCCAAAATATTTTAGAATTAGGCAATGGCGGTAAAATTCCATGTATATAAATCATAATATATGTAAAATTCCATGTATACAAAAATGGCGGTAATTATAATATAGTTTTTTTGTGTTATTTGAAATTCCTTATTTTAATTTTCACAAATTAAAAGCGGTAAAATTTCCAAAATTTTAAAATTATTTACATTTATTATCTAAACAAGTAATTTTAATATAAATCATTTTAAATTATCACTTAAAATATATTCTTCATTTAAATTTTTCCATCCAAACACACTATTAGGGTGAGTGAGTATTGAGTAGTGTCTAGATCACTCTCTAAAATAAGAATTCAAAATTATAATATAAAAATTTATTAAAATATTAATTTATAATTATCAATTAATCAAAATAATATTTTATTTTATTTAATTATTCAAATATATATCTATTTACTTTTATAAATTACTTTAAAAACTATATTTTTAATACAATTTTTTTAAAAAAATCTTTATATTTGCGAGGGAATTGAGAGGCACAACTTCCTCGCAAATTAAATAAAGCATATATATAAGCGTAGCGACGGGTTTGCGAGGGAATAATTCCCTCGCTATGTTGTAGTTACTTTTTTTCCTTTCAGCGAGGGATTTGCGAGGGAATAATTCCCTCGCTTATTCCCTCGCTAAGACACAATTACCTGTTTTTCATGTCAGCGAGGGATTTGCGAGGCAATAATTACCTCGCTATGTTACAATCACTTTTTTTCCTTCTGGCGACGGATTTGCGAGGGAATAATTCCCTCGCTACATTACAATTACTTTTTTCCTGCCTCAGCGAGGGATTGGCGAGGTAATAATTCCCTCGCTACGTTACAATTACTTTTTTCCATGTTTCAGCGAGGGCTTTGCGAGGGAATTTTATTCCTCGCAATATTTTCTCGCTAATTCCTCGCCAATCCCTCACTAGTAATATACCAACTTGCACTCTTCTTTTTTATCAAATACTTGCGAGGGAATGTATTTTTGTCACTAATCCCTCACTAATCAGTGACGGAGTAGCGAGGGATTTTGTCCCTCGCTAATATGACTTTCTTGTAGTGACCAAAAGTAACTTCTATACTTAGGTTTCTGAACTCTTCCAACAAATTCAATTCATGAATCATCATGGAGGACACATGAAGGGATTTCCTACTGAGGGCATCAACCACCACATTGGCCTTGCCAGGATCGTACTTCAATTCAAAATCATAATCTTTGAGAAATTCCATCCATCTCCTCTGCCTCATATTGAGTTCTTTCTGATCAAAGAGATATTTTAAACTCTTGTGATCACTAAAGACCTCAAACCTCACTCCAAACAGGTAATGCCTCCAAATCTTGAGGGCAAATACCACAGCTGCTAACTCTAGGTCATGAGTAGGATAGTTCTCCTCATGTGGTTTTAACTGTCTAGATGCATAAGCCACTACTCTCCTATCCTGCATTAGAACACAACCTAAACCCTTCCTTGAAGCATCACAAAATACCTCAAAGGCTTTGTACAAATCCAGTAATGCCAATACCGGAGCGGTGGTTAATCTTTTCTTGAGCTCCAAAAAGCTCCGCTCACAGGTTTCATCCCACACAAAGGCTTGTCCCTTCCGAGTCAACCTTGTGAGAGGTAAGGCTAGCTGGGAGAATCCCTTAATGAATCTCCGATAGTAGCCGGCCAATCCTAGGAAACTCCTAATCTCCGTAACGGTATTAGGTCTTTCCATTCAAGGACAGCTTCTACCTTGCTAGGATCAACAGTCACACCCTCACTGGTAATTACATGTCCTAAAAATTGAAGTCTATTACTCCAAAACTCACACTTCTCAGGGTTTGCAAACAACTTCTTCTCTCTCAGTACTCCTAACACAGTTCTAAGATGTCTCTCATGCTCTTCTAAACTATGGGAGTAGATCAGAATATCATCGATGAACACAACAACAAACGGATCCAGATAAGGCCTAAAGATTCGATTCATGTAGTCCATGAATATAGCAGGAGCATTGGTTACTCCAAATGGCATCACCAAATACTCATAATGCCAATACCTAGTCCTGAAGGCTGATTAAGGTATATCCTCTCCCTTAATCCTAATCTAATGGTAACCGAACCTTAAATCTATCTTAGAGAAAACTGAGGCTCCACTAAGTTGATCTAAAAGGTCATCTATTCTGGGTTAAGGAAACTTGTTCTTAATGGTAACCTTGTTCAACTGCCTCTAGTCAACACACAGCCTCATACTCCCATTCTTCTTCTTCACTAAAAGTACTGGAGCCCCCCAAGGTGACACACTAGGCCTAATGAACCCTTTAGACATAAGATCTTCTAACTGGGCTTTAAGTTCACTAAGTTCTAGTGGGGACATTCTGTATGGTGCTTTAGAAAAAGGTCATGTACCTGGTGCTAAGTCTATGGTAAACTCTATCTCTCGGTCCGGAGGTAAGGTGGTTACCTCACTAGGGAAAACATCTTGAAACTCCCTAACTATAGTTATACTGCTTAAATCTATCTTGGACTCTAAAGTTGAGGAAAGTAATAAAACAAAACACTCACTCCCATCACTAAGGAATTCAGACATTTCAGTAACACTGGATAAAAGGAATAATGGTTTCTCCCTCGAAGGAGGAGGAAGAAGTGGAAAAACAACCTTTTTGCTAAAACAATCAAGCATGACTCTATTTTCAGATAACCAATTCATACCAAGAATAACATCTATACCCCTTAATGGCAAACAAACTAGGTCAACTTCGAAGGCCTTTCCTTGTATCACAATGGGGCACTCAAACACACAAGGGAAGTAGAAATGGCCTCCTTGGCGGGAGTAACAACACTAAGAACATAAGGTAAAGATACAACATGCAAATTCAACTGTTTTACACAATCAAGAGAAATGAAAGAATGAGTAGCTCCTGAATCAAACAATACAATTAAGGTTCGATCTCCTAGGGTGCACATACCTCGCATCAGATTATCAGCAGAAGCCGCCACTTCCCCGCTCAGAGTGAAAACTCTTCCAGTGGTTTGGGGTTTTGGTAGATCCTTCCTCTTGGGACACTCATTCCTCATGTGATCGGGTTGCTTGCAAAAGAAACACACATTCTTCCCCGTCAAGCATTCTCCGGAATGTTCCTTTCTGCACTTGGAGCAAGTAGGTTCCCCGTGGTGTTGGGTCGGTCTAGTAGTCAAGGCTGGGGTGCCTTGCCACTTAGGCCTCGGGCCCTTGAACTGATTCGATCCTTCTATCTTCCTCTTTCCTTTATTATCAGCAGGTGGTGTTGAACTAGTGGTTCCTCGGATGTTCTTCTCCGCAATGTAACATTAATTGATCAGGGTGGGAAAATCTTTGATCTCTAAGGTTCCAACCTGGTCCAGTATCTCAGGTCGGAGACCTCCCTCAAACTGAGTGCACCTCCACTCTTCATCAGCTACCGTCTGAAGGTACCTTGAGTACTTAGCCAACTCCTCAAATTTAGCCACATATTGGTCCACCGTCATACTTCCTTGCTTTAATTGTAAGAATTCTGCTTCCTTCTGTCTTCTGACTGTAGTAGGAAAATACTTGTCCAGGAATAGGGTCTGAAAGATACCCCAGGTAATCGGAGTCCCCGTCACAGTAGGCCTAACACTAGCGGTTTTCCACCAATCCTCCGCTTCACAACTCAGCATGTAAATTGCAAAACCAATCTTAGAATCATCCGCACATTTCATCACATCAAATATTCTGTTGAGATCCCTCAGCCAGTTAGATGCCACATCTAGATCATATTCTCCATTGAATTGAGGAGGGTTGTGCTTCCTAAATTCTGCCAGCCCTTGAATAAACGGATCCGCCACAGGAGCATGAGGTGCTCCCGTTGTTCTTCGGGCCAATTCTTGGAGTAATGCTGCATTAGCAGCCGCCTGCTCTCCCATCATGTGTGTGAAAGCTTGAAGAGTTGTTGTCACTGGGTCAGGTGGTGGTTTCTGGGAAGTGTGATTGGTTCTTGGACGACCCCTCCTGCCACTTGCCATAATTATCTACACATCATTAAGTAAACATCAAGGTGATCAGACTCTCAATTCACAAAACAATGCATAAATCAGAATAACAAGTCACAAGGAAATCCTACTACCACGGTCCAATTGGATTGAACTGCTCTGATACCAAAATGTAACGCCCTAATTTCTAAATTCAAAATTAGTCCGTTGGAAACTAAATTCTGAAAATAGAAACCAAAATATACAATTCTGGATATCAAACCTCACATTTACACAAGTGTCCAACATCAACTTATACAAAATGTGATTAACTTAAACCTTAATTACATAATCAAAGTCCATAATATACACATCCATATACATATGGTCCAAAGATTATCAACTAGTATCTCTAATATCAACAAAACTATATACATATGCAAGCTCCCTAATATATATATATATATACATCAGGCCCGAAGGCTACAAACTTGAACAACTTAACAAAAATTCGAGTAATACAACTTTTATATACAATCCAAAAAGAAACATCTAAACACATCAACTCCGGCTCTAAACTCACTTATTTCCTCCAGGAGGTACCTGCACACCTAGATTATATCCACAAAACGCGTGGTGAGACTAATGCCTCAGTGAAATATAACTAATCATGCTCAGTGTACAGGAAACAAGCACTAATCAATGTATTTCAAAATAAAAGATATCAATCACCAGTATGCATTAACATTACATATCATAGCTAACATAATCATAATCAATAAAATGCAACTCACTGCTATAATTAGCAGGCATGAACTTATTATTGAAACTGGAGTTAGAATTGAGCTCAGACTACGGGAAACGTCTTTCCCGGGGACGTATCCCACCCATTACTGGACCGAAGTCAATATTTTTACATAATCAATCAATTTCTTAACTCACAACACAAGGTTGGCTTACTTAACTCACGGTCGAAACCGGTAAACATGAATTGATAACCCAAAACTAGAATTTCAAGCAATTCGAGTGTTTTGAGACTTGTAAGTTTCGTAACTTTCGTAACTTCGAAATTCAGGGGATTTATAATCAATTCCTAGCATAATATACTCAATTCTAGTGCAATCATCATAATTCCATTCAATTTAATCATATAGAAAGGGAATCAAGGGAGTAGGGTTCATTCATTGAGCATTTCGTCAATTTCGCAATCTCGCTACTTTCGTAAATCTCGATACCCTAAGGTTTTCAATGAAAATCCTAATGAAACTATTCAATCTTACACAACTATCATCAATCCAACTACAATATACATATAGAAAAGGAATCAAGAGAGTAGGGTTCATACAATGGGGAGAAATCAAAATCAAGGAAAAGTGAGAGTGTGTGAGTTATACTCACCAATTTCTTGAAATTCACAAGATAGATTGATGAGTTGGATGATCCTTTGATGAATCCTAGCTTCAATTCTCCTCAATCACTTCAAAATTCCACTTTCTCTCTCTAGAAACTCTCTCTCTAGGGTTCGAAGGAAGACGAACAACAAAAATGAGTTTTTCTGATTTTTGCATGTCCAAGTATTTATACTGGACAGCTGGTAATCGATTACAATAATGTTGTGATCGATTACCAGAGGCAAAAACAATTACACAAGAAAACGTCTCTAGGAAACTGGTAATCGATTACCTAAAAACTAGTTCTCTGGTAATCGATTACACCCTGTGAGTAATCGATTACCTAAAAACTAGCTCTCTGGTAATCAATTACACCTTGTGAGCAATCGATTACCTAAAAACTAGCTCTCTGGTATTCGATTACACCCTGTGAGTAATCGATTTCCAGAATCCAATTTTCTCAAATTCACTAAGTTAAAGCATAAACTTGGTTTTTAACCTATAATTTCACAATTTACCTTTCTTGATTTACTAACACCTAATTCTCTTGTTTGTAACTTAATAAATTATTAAAACCCCTAATTTGCGAGATGTTACATTCTACCCCCTTAAGCAATTTTGACCTCAAAATTGTTCAAGAAACAGAATTCAGAATCTACCTCAACTGAAAAGTTCCGGGAATTTCTCCCGAATGACAGCTTCCTTCTCCCATGTCGCCTCTTCTGGAGATTGACCTTCCCAGTACACCTTTACCAATTGAATTGTCTTACTCCTTAGGGTCTTGACACTTCTGTCAATAATCTGTGCAGGTCTAGAAGGAATAGTGAGATCTTCTCTTAATTGTATTGATTCGGAGCTAATGATATGAGATGGATCATGAACATATTTTCTCAACTAAGATACATGGAAAACATTATGTATCCTGGACAACTGAGGTGGCAAAGCTATCCTGTAAGCCAGAGGGCCAACCCTCTGCAATATCTGAAATGGACCAATGAATCTAGGGTTGAGCTTTCTGATTTTAATGGATCGTCCTATGCCTGTGACAGGAGTTACTTTCAAAAATACATGTTCCCCTTCCTCAAATTCTAAGTCCTTTCTTCTTTTATCAGCATAACTCTTTTGATGACTTTGGGCAGTTACAAGTATTTTCCTAATGATCCTGACCTTATCTGAGGTTTCCTGAACTAATTCTGGGCCTAAAAGAGTTCTCTCACCTACCTCATACCAACATAAAGGAGACCTGCATTTCCTACCATACAGTGCCTCAAAGGGTTCCATGCCTATACTGCTATGGAAACTGTTATTGTAGGCAAACTCAATAAGAGATAGAAATCTATCCCAATTACCCGACTCCTTTAAAACACAAGCCCTGAGCATATCCTCTAAGGTCCGGATGGTTCTTTCAGACTGACCGTCAGTTTGAGGGTGGTAAGCAGTGCTAAACCAGAGTTTGGTCCCGAAAGCCTGATGAAGAGCATTCCAGAACCTGGAGGTGAATCTAGGATCCCTATCTGATATGATGTTAGAGGGAATACCATGAAGTCTGACAATCTCTCTAACATACAAATTTGCTAACTTGTTAAGGGAATAAGTGTTCTTAATTAGTAAAAAGTGGGCTGACTTGGTCAGTCGGTCCACAATCACCCAGATAGCATCAAAACCAGCTTGGGCTCGAGGCAAACCTACCACAAAGTCCATAGCCACACTCTCCCACTTCCATTCAGGGATTTCTATTGGCAAAAAGGTTCCTGAGGGTTTCTGATGTTCTATTTTGACGTGTTGGCAAACTAAACACTTAGAAACATAACCAGTTATGTCTCTCTTCATACCATCCCACCAAAACATCTTCCTCAGATCCTGATACATCTTGGTAGATCCAGGATATATAGAAAACTTACTCCTATGAGCTTCCTCCAAAACCTGTTGCCTGAGGCTACCCCCCTTAGGGACACAGACTCTCCCTTGGAAGAGAATCATCCCATCTTCTGACTTTGAAAACCCTAACTATTTTTTCTCTCTTGAAGGCTTGAGTCCAAACTCTGAGCCTCCTTGATGAGAGCATCTCAGTTCACAGGTAATCTCCAGCCTATGAAGAAAAATCCTATGTTCACCAAAAGTAACTCCTATACTTAGGTTTCTGAACTCTTCCAACAAATTCAATTCATGAATCATCATGGAGGACACATGAAGGGATTTCCTACTGAGGGCATCAACCACCACATTGGCCTTGCCAGGATCGTACTTCAATTCAAAATCATAATCTTTGAGAAATTCCATCCATCTCCTCTGCCTCATATTGAGTTCTTCTGATCAAAGAGATATTTTAAACTCTTGTGATCACTAAAGACTCAAACCTCACTCCAAACAGGTAATGCCTCCAAATCTTGAGGGCAAATACCACAGCTGCTAACTCTAGGTCATGAGTAGGATAGTTCTCCTCATGTGGTTTAACTGTCTAGATGCATAAGCCACTACTCTTCCTATCCTGCATTAGAACACAACCTAAACCCTTCCTTGAAGCATCACAAAATACCTCAAAGGCTTTGTACAAATCCAGTAATGCCAATATCGGATCGGTGGTTAATCTTTTCTTGAGCTCCAAAAAGCTCCGCTCACAGGTTTCATCCCACACAAAGGCTTGTCCCTTCCGAGTCAACCTGTGTGAGAGGTAAGGCTAGCTGGGAGAATCCCTTAATGAATCTCCGATAGTAGCCGGCCAATCCTAGGAAACTCCTAATCTCCGTAACGGTATTAGGTCTTTCCATTCAAGGACAGCTTCTACCTTGCTAGGATCAACAGTCACACCCTCACTGGTAATTACATGTCCTAAAAATTGAAGTCTATTACTCCAAAACTCACACTTCTCAGGGTTTGCAAACAACTTCTTCTCTCTCAGTACTCCTAACACAGTTCTAAGATGTCTCTCATGCTCTTCTAAACTATGGGAGTAGATCAGAATATCATCGATGAACACAACAACAAACGGATCCAGATAAGGCCTAAAGATTCGATTCATGTAGTCCATGAATATAGCATGAGCATTGGTTACTCCAAATGGCATCACCAAATACTCATAATGCCCATACCTAGTCCTGAAGGCTGTTTTAGGTATATCCTCTCCCTTAATCCTAATCTGATGGTAACCGGACCTTAAATCTATCTTAGAGAAAACTGAGGCTCCCCTAAGTTGATCTAAAAGGTCATCTATTCTAGGTAAAGGAAACTTGTTCTTAATGGTAACCTTGTTCAACTGCCTATAGTCAACACACAGCCTCATACTCCCATTCTTCTTCTTCACTAAAAGTACTGGAGCCCCCCCAAGGTGACACACTAGGCCTAATGAACCCTTTAGACATAAGATCTTCTAACTGGGCTTTAAGTTCACTAAGTTCTAGTGGGGACATTCTGTATGGTGATCTAGAAACAGGTCCTGTACCTGGTGCTAAGTCTATGGTAAACTCTATCTCTCGTCCGGAGGTAAGGTGGGTTACCTCACTAGGGAAAACATCTTGAAACTCCCCAACTATAGTTATACTGCTTAAATCTATCTTGGACTCTAAAGTAGAGGAAAGTAATAAAACAAAACACTCACTCCCATCACTAAGGCATTCAGACATTTCAGTAACACTGGATAAAAGGATTAATGGTTTTCTCCCTCGAAGGAGGAGGAAGAAGTGGAAAAACAACCTTTTTGTTAAAACAATCAAGCATGATTCTATTTTCAGATAACCAATTCATACCAAAAATAACATCTATAACCCTTAATGGCAACAAACTAGGTCAACCTCGAAGCCTTCCCTTGTATCACAATGAGGCACTCAAACACACAAGGGAAGTAGAAATGGCCAACTTGGCGGGAGTAACAACACTAAGAACATAAGGTAAAGATACAACATGCAAATTCAACTGTTTTACACAATCAAGAGAAATGAAAGAATGAGTAGCTCCTGAATCAAACAATACAATTAAGGTTCGATCTCCTAGGGTGCACATACCTCGCATCAGATTATCAGCAGAAGCCGCCACTTTCCCCGGTCAGAGTGAAAACTCTTCCAGTGGTTTGGGGTTTTGGGTAGATCCTTCCTCTTGGGACACTCATTCCTCACGTGACCGGGTTGCTTGCAAAAGAAACACAACATTCTTCCCCGTCATGCATTCTTCGGAATCTTCCTTTCTGCACTTGGGGCAAGTAGGTGCCCCGTGGCGTTGGGTTGGTCTAGTAGTCAAGGCTGGTGATGACAACCTGTCAGTGGACCTCTGAACTGACAACTGATGGCTAGTTCAACTTGGAGCTGCTTGAAGTGCTTGGAGCTGAACCAAGCATGAGTCTTCCTTCATGAGGGTCAACCCTTGGTCAAGCCTTGATGATTGATCAAGAAGTCAAGTCTACATACAAGACTCAACTTAATTAGGAATCTATGTAATTAGGATTTTGTGATGTAATTAGGATTTTATGATGTAATTAGGATATACTTGTCTTTTCCTTAATTAGGGGCGCCCATATACTTGGGTTTTATTGGTTAGTAGGTTGCCTTACTACAAGGTTTAGGAGGTCATGGGAACTAATCCCACATAGGATAGAAAATTAACTCATCTTTTCTTTCCTATGTAAAAAGGGGCGCCAATTTTGGGTTTAGTGGCTTAAGGCTTAGCTTAGCCATAAGCCATTAGGGGCATGGGTTCAAATCCCATTTAGGATAGGAATTCACCCATCTTTTATTTTCTCCCCCTTGTAATGCCTCACTTGGCCGCCCCCTTCCCCCTCCTCTCCTATAAATAGGAGCCTTCTCTCCATGTATTCACAACTTTGATGAATAGTAAAGGCATTATGCCAAATATTCTCCTCTTTGTGAGTTGAGTGAGGCTTGGTGGTTGTTGCTTAAACCATGGTGAGACTTATCTAATTCCCCTGGAATTAGTGGCGTCTGGCATTGGACTTATCTGCTGCAGGAGGATTCTTGCTTCAGTGGCGTCCCTCCCATTTCTTCCTCTCCACTTTTTCTTTCATTTTCTCTCATTTTCTATCACTTTCTCACGTGAATATAGCTGCTGCCCAGCACCTATATTTTCATGATTTTATTGCTTGATTGTGGTTCTAATTGGTTTGTTTTGCTCAATTCTAGATCCTGTGCAATTCCTGTCATCATTTGGTATCAAGAGCTTGTTGAATTTGAGCAAATTGGGAGCATTTTGGGGCTGTTGTTGCCGCGGGTACTGCACCTCATATGTGCAGAATTTTCATCAAATTGTAGTGTAATTCAATCCCTCTTTTCATTGTAATTTGGACTTGGACTGTTTCCCAGGCCCGAGGTGCCTTTCTGCTACTATTTGCACTTGTCTGCTTGATTGAATTGGGTGATTATCTTGCTAGTTGGGGGCTGTTTTGGGCCGCTAATTCCCACCCCCTAGGTGTTTGTTTAAATGCCTCTTAATTGCTCATACTTGTTCTTGAGTGATTCTACATATAATTGCTATAAACTGCTTGTTTGTTAGTGAAGTGTGGTAAGAGGAGGCATTGTTGTCTTCATTTTTCCAAAGATCGTTCACCTACATTTTCTCCCTTCACCATTAATTGTTCATCCCCATATTCATCTCTTTACTTTCCGCTTTTAATTTCTGCCATTTATTTTCCGCTTCTCCCATCCCTTTAATTTCAGCTCTCCCCTGTACATTCTGCTATTTACTTTTCAGTTCTCCCCATCCTTTTAATTTCCGCTTCCCCCTTTACTTTCAGTCATTTATTTTTTCAGTCCTCCCCAATCCTTTTACTTTCTGCCATCCACTTCTACTTTCTGCCATTTACATTTCTGTCATCCCCATCCTTTTAATTTCAGTTCCCCCCCTTTACTTTCTTGTCATTTTATTTTGCGCAATTTTCCTTTCTATATTTTGCCATTTATGCGCATTTTTTTGGCTCATGTTTTGTTCATATTCCACTCTTGTTATGACTGTTTGATTGGCATTCTGATTGCAAATTTGGATTGACTGCTATCTCTACCTTGGACTTTCCCTGTTTGATTGTGCAAAACGCTCACCTATAGGATCATTTTTGGTTCATAGTGTTGGAAGAAGATCAACAAATCCTAACTGTTGATTTTCCTTGAAATTTAATTCCAAACTTAAAATTGAACCAAGCGCGTTTCTGTGACCACACTGGTCTTGTATAATCAACAAGGAAGTGCTAAGCAATTTTTTGGCCATTTTTGAAATCAAGTTGCCATCAGTTTTTACAGTTTTTAGAAATCAGTTTATTCATTATTTTTACTTTTCTGGGCCACTTGGACAGTTTAGTGTCAGAAAATTCCAAAAATATTACAGTATGTTCAGTATATTTTCTTTCATTGTGTACAAATTTCTGTAATTTTCTGTTGGGGAAAAAGCCAAAAAAAGAAAGAAAAGGCAAGAAAAATAGAAAAGTACGTACGTGCCAAAAATAGAAAAAGAGGTGTAAAAAGCAAAAAAAAAGGTGCAAGAAAGTCAGCAACAAGGAAAAAAAAGACAAAAAACACCCAAAAAGAGTTAAAAATTCAAAAAATTCAGAAAAATAGAAAAACACATAGAAAGAAGTATCCCAACAATACAGTGACATTTTACTGTAATTTTCTGTTTCATTTCCCTGTATACTGTAATTGAGTTGTATTTGCTGTTTTTCTTTAAAACGACAATTTTGGCAACTCTTTTTTCAAAAATCACCAAAAACAATTCTCTTTGCAATTTCTTCCGTCTTGTCTTGTTTGCTGTCTGCTCTTGTGTATAAGCTTGTTTGAGTGCCAACTTTTCTTGTTTGTCATATCAACTCTTTTGTTTTGTCTTAGGATTTTTCTATTCTCTCCGGTAGATCTTTTCTTTGTTAGTGCGCTTCTATTTTGGGTAAGGGTTAAGACTTAGACTCAATCTGGTCTTTGCAACTTCAATCACCTCCAACCGAGTAGAAGAGGCTAGAGAATATCATTATAGAAAAAAGCCAAAAAAGAGTGACATACACGAGTGTTGCATTCCATTGAGTGTAAACACTTAGTTGAGTGGAAAGGTCCTAATTTTCATAAAAACTTAAAAAAAATGGGTAGTAGGAACTCACCACCTCTTTCTCCTAGAACTTTGAAGTATAGGTCCGAGTTGCAACGTGCAATTCATGATATGACCCGAATGATGAGGCATGAGATGAGTGAACTTAGGAAAGAGTTAAGTGGGAGTAGGAGGGAGAGAAGACATTCTTCTCAAGAGGAGGAAGTGAGGATAGGTATAGTGGTGGTTAGGAGTGAAGATAGGTACCATCCAGAAAGTAGTGAGGGAGAGAGACACTCTAGCCATACCTATAGGAGAATGGAAAGAGAGCATAGGCGGCCTAGGAGGCGTGAGGAACTTGGAGGGTTTAGGGAAGACTATTATGAGGAAAACAATAGAAGAGAAAGGGAAGATTACTATGAAGAGAACCCTAGAAGGCATAGGAGGGAACATAGGAGGGAAGAAGAGCCTAGAAGGGAACAAGGGGTTTAGAGGGGTAAAAATAGAAGTCCCAACCTTAATGGGAGAAATGATGTAGAACAATACCTAGAATGGGAACTTAAAATTGAACAATCTTTAGTTGCCATAGGTATAGGGAAGAAGAAAAGGTCAAAATTGCCTCTCTTGAGTTTAAGAATTATGCCTTAGTTTGGTGGCATCAGCTTCAAGCTGATAGAAGAAGGTGCAATGCTCCTTTAGTTTCCTCTTGGGAGGAAATGAAATCCATCATGAGAAAGAGGTTTATACCTCAACACTATACTAGGGAGTTGCACATCAAACTCCAAACTCTTAAGCAAGGTTCTAAAAGTGTAGATGAGTATTTTAAAAGAAATGGAACTTGCTTTGATTAGAGCCAACATAGTTGAGGATAGTGAAGCAACTATGGATAGGTTTATCAATGGCCTAAATTTCGACATAAGGGACATAGTGGAGTTGCATCCTTATGTAGAAATGGAGGACTTGGTACATCAAGCCATTAAAATTGCAACTCAACTTAAAAGAAAGGGTAGCTATAAAAGAGGAAATTCTAGTTTTACATCTAGGAACAAGGAAACCCTAAAAGAAGATAAGGGAAAGAGCCAAGAGAAGGAAGAAACCTAAGGGTTCTAGGGTCACTTCTAACCCCACTCCTTCTACTAAAAAGAAGAGCCCTCTACTTCCACAAGAAACATCAAATGTTTCAAGTGTGATGGAAAGAGACACATAGCTTCCCAATGCCCAAATAGGAGGGCAATGTTGGTCAAAGAAAATGGTGAGTACACTAGCGAAAATGAGCATGAGCAAAGTGAGGAAGAGGGAAAAGAAACTAGTGAAGAAGAAAATAAAAATGAAGTTAAGAAAGAAATTATAGGGCCGAAGGTAAACTGTGCATGGTTAGAAGGGCCTTAGGAAACCAAATAATAAGAGAAGATGAACAAAGGCAAACCATTTTCCACACTAGATGCATGGTAGAGGGGCGCATTTGTTACCTAATTGTTGATAGTGGAAGTTGCACTAACATTGCAAGTGCACGAATGGTGGAAAAACTTGGTTTAACTACCACACCCCACCCCAAACCATACAAGTTATCTTGGATATGTGATGATGGGAAAGGGAAGTAAATAAGGCAAACTCTCATCTTTATTTCCATAGGTATTATGATGATAATGTTCTTTGTGATGTTGTGCCTATGGATGCCACACATATTCTTTTGGGTCGACCTTGGCAATTTGATAAGAGGGCCATTCATGATGGTTACTCTAATCAAATAACTTCAAACAAGATGGATCTAAGATCACTATGATGCCAATGTCCATTCAAGAAATATGTGAGGATCAAGCCCACATGAGGAAAGAAATTGAGCTTGAGAGAATTAAAAGGCTTAAGATCAGAGGGTGAGATAAAAAGAAAAAGAAAGAAGAAACATCAAGAGTGATGGTAGAAAAGATGAAAACCAAAGAAAAACAAAAAAATAAAAGGGAAGCAATGTTATTACTTCATCAGTTCAAAACTGCTAACCTTGATTGTTTTGAAGGAAATCAAGAAAGGGAGTTGCTGAATATGGACAGAGGAAGTATCTACACTACAAGGGAGTTTCCTCTAACCTTTTCTCCTATTCTTTCATCTTCTTCTTCCACTTCTCCTCTTTCCTTCACCAAAACTCCCTACATGATTCCCGAGTACTATTGTTATGAGCATTAAAAGATACAAGCTTGGAAATAATGAGTCTTCTCCTTCTTTGTTGACTAGGGTGCGCAAGGATGTCCATGATTGAGGTCCTAGCATGGATTCACTAATCCAAATGGGAAGTTTCCACCTTCTCTTCTTTGTCATCCATTCCTTTATATTCTCTCTACCCCTTATATTTTTCACATTTTTCAGATTTGAGGACAAATGCTTTTCAAGGGGGAAGGGATGATGACAACCTGTCAGTGGACCTCTGAACTGACAACTGATGGCTAGTTTCAACTTGGAGCTGCTTGAAGTGCTTGGAGCTGAACCAAGCATGAGTCTTCCTTCATGAGGGTCAACCCTTGGTCAAGCCTTGATGATTGATCAAGAAGTCAAGTCTACATACAAGACTCAACTTAATTATGAATCTATGTAATTAGGATTTTGTGATGTAATTAGGATTTTATGATGTAATTAGGATATACTTGTCTTTTCCTTAATTAGGGGCGCCCATATACTTGGGTTTTATTGGTTAGTAGGTTGCCTTACTACAAGGTTTAGGAGTTCATGGGAACTAATCCCACATAGGATAGAAAATTAACTCATCTTTTCTTTCCTATGTAAAAAGGGGCGCTAATTTTGGGTTTAGTGGCTTAAGGCTTAGCTTAGCCATAAGCCATTAGGGGCATGGGTTCAAATCCCATTTAGGATAGGAATTCACCCATCTTTTATTTTCTCCCCCTTGTAATGCCTCACTTGGCCGCCCCTTTCCCCCTCCTCTCCTATAAATAGGAGCCTTCTCTCCATGTATTCACAACTTTGATGAATAGTAAAGGCATTATGCCAAAATTTCTCCTCTTTGTGAGTTGAGTGAGGCATGGTGGTTGTTGCTTAAACCATGGTGAGACTTATCTAATTCCCACGGAATTAGTGGCGTCTGGCATTGGACGTATCTGCTGCAGGAGGATTCTTGCTTCAATGGCATCCCTCCCATTTCTTCCTCTCCACTTTTTCTTTCATTTTCTCTCATTTTCTATCACTTTCTCACGTGAATATAGCTGCTTCCCAGCACCTATATTTCGTGATTTTATTGCTTGATTGTGGTTCTAATTGGTTTGTTTTGTTCAATTCTAGATCCTGTGCAATTCCTGTCATCAGCTAGGGTGCCTTGCCACTTAGGCCTCGGGCCCTTGAACTGATTCGATCCTTCTATCTTCCTTTTTCCTTTATTATCAGTAGGTGGTGTTGAACTAGTGGTTCCTCAGATGTTCTTCTCCGCAATGTAACATTTATTGATCAGGGTGGGAAAATCTTTGATCTCTAAGGTTCCAACCCGGTCCAGTATCTCAGGTCGGAGACCTCCCTCAAACTGAGTGCACCTCCATTCTTCATCAGCTACCGTCTGAAGGTACCTTGAGTACTTAGCCAAATCCTCAAATTTAGCCACATACTGGCCCACCGTCATACTTCCTTGCTTTAATTGTAAGAATTCTGCTTCCTTTTGTCTTCTGACTGTAGCAGGAAAATACTTGTCCGGGAATAGGGTCTGAAAGATACCCCATGTAATCGGAGTCCCCGTCACAGTAGGCCTAACACTAGCGGTTTTCCACCAATCCTCAGCTTCACCCCTCAGCATGCAAATTGCAAAACCAATCTTAGAATCATCCGCACACTTCATCACATCAAATATTCTGTTGAGATCCCTCAGCTAGTTAGATGCCACATCTGGATCATATACTCCATTGAATTGAGGAGGGTTGTGCTTCCTAAATTTTGCCAGCCCCTGAACAAACGCATCCGCCACAGGAGCATGAGGTGCTCCCGTTGTTCTTCGGGCCAATTCTTGGAGTAATGCTGCATTAGCAGCCGCCTACTCTCCCATCATGTGTGTGAATGCTTGAAGAGCTGCTGTCACTAGGTCAGGTGGTGGATTCTGGGAAGTGTGATTGGTTCTTGGACGACCCCTCCTGCCACTTTCAATAATTATCTACACATTAATAAGTAAACATCGAGGTGATCAGTCTCTCAATTCACAAAACAATGCATAAATCAGAATAACAAGTCACAAGGAAATCCTACTACCACAGTCCAATTGGATTGAACTTCTCTAATACCAAAATGTAACGCCCTAATTTCTAAATTCAAAACTTAGTCCGTTGGAAACTAAATTCTGAAAATAGAAACTAAAATATACAATTCTGGATATCAAACCTCACATTTACACAAGTGTCCAACATCAACTTATACAAAATGTGATTAACTTAAACCTTAATTACATAATCAAAGTCCATAATATACACATCCATATACATATGGTCCAATGATTATCACTAGTATCTCTAATATCAACAAAACTATATACATATACAAGCTCCCTAATATATATATATATACATCAGGCCCGAAGGCTACAAACTTGAACAACTTAACAAAAATTCGAGTAATACAACTTTTATATACAATCCAAAAAGAAACATCTAAACACATCAACTCCGGCTCTAAACTCACTTATTTCCTCTAGGAGGTACCTGCACACATAGATTATATCCACAAACGCGTGGTGAGACTAATGCCTCAGTGAAATATAACTAATCATGCTCAGTGTACAGGAAACAAGCACTAATCAATGTATTTCAAAATAAACGATATCAATCACCAGTATGCATTAACATTACATATCATAGCTAACATAATCATAATCAATAAAATGCAACTCATTGCTATAATTAGCAGGCATGAACTTATTACTGAAACTGGAGTTAGAACTGAGCTCAGACTACGGGAAACGTCTTCCCGGGGATGTATCCCACCCATTACCGGACTGAAGTCAATATTTTTACATAATCAATCAATTTCTTAACTCACAACACAAGGTTGGCTTACTTAACTCATGGTCGAAACCGGTAAACATGAATTGATAACCCAAAACTAGAATTTCAAGCAATTCGAGTGTTTTGAGACTTTTGTAAGTTTCGTAACTTTCGTAACTTCGAAATTCAGGGGATTTATAATCAATTCCTAGCATAATATACTCAATTCTAGTGCAATCATCATAATTCCATTCAATTTAATCATATAGAAAGGGAATCAAGGGAGTAGGGTTCATACATTGAGCATTTCGTCAATTTAGCAATCTCGCTACTTTCATAAATCTCGATACCCTAAGGTTTTCAATGAAAATCCTAACGAAACTACTCAATCTTACACAACTATCATCATCATCCAACTACAATATACATATAGAAAGGGAATCAAGAGAGTAGGGTTCATACAATGGGGGAAAATCAAAATCAAGGAAAAGTGAGAGTGTGTGAGTTATACTCACCAATTTCTTGAAATTCACAAGATAGATTGATGAGTTGGATGATCCTTTGATGAATCCTAGCTTCAATTCTCCTCAATCACTTCAAAATTCCACTTTCTCTCTCTAAAAACTCTCTTTCTCTCTCTAGGGTTCAAAGGAAGAAGAACAACAAAATGAGTTTTTTTTTTTTTGCATGTCCAAGTATTTATACTGGACAGCTGGTAATCGATTACAGTAATGCTGTAATCGATTACCAGAGGTAAAAAAAATTACACAATAAAACGTCTCTGGGAAACTGGTAATCGAATACCACATTTGGTAATCGGTTACCTAAAAACTAGTTCTCTGGTAATCGATTACACCCTGTGAGTAATCGATTACCTAAAAACTAGCTCTCTGGTAATCGATTACACCCTGTGAGTAATCGATTCCAGAACCCAATTTTCTCAAATTCACTAAGTTAAAGCATAAACTTGTTTTTAACCTATAATTCACAATTTAACTTTCTTGATTTACTAACACCTAATTCTCTTGTTTGTAACTTAATAAATTATTAAAACCCCTAATTTGCGGGATGTTACATTCTACCCCCTTAAGCAATTTTGACCTCAAAAATGTTCAAGAAACAGAATTCAGAATCTACCTCAACTGAAAAGTTCCGGGAATTTCTCCCGAATGACAGCTTCCTTCTCCCCATGTTGCCTCATCTGGAGATTGACCTTCCCAGTACACCTTCACCAATGGAATTGTCTTACTCCTTAGGGTCTTGACACTTCTGTCAATAATCTGTGCAGGTCTAGAAGGAATAGTGAGATCTTCTCTTAATTGTATTGATTCAGAGCTAATGATATGAGATGGATCATGAACATTTTTCTCAACTGAGATACATGGAAAACATTATGTATCCTGGAAAACTGATGTAGCAAAGCTATCCTGTAAGCCAGAGGGCCAACCCTCTGCAATATCTGAAATGGACCAATGAATCTAGGGTTGAGCTTTCTGATTTTAATGGATCGTCCTATGCCTGTGACAGGAGTTACTTTCAAAAATACATGTTCCCCTTCCTCAAATTCTAAGTCCTTTCTTCTTTTATCATCAGCATAACTCTTTTGATGACTTTAGGCAGTTACAAGTTTTTCCCTAATGATCCTGACCTTATCTGAGGTTTCCTGAACTAATTCTGGGCCTAAAAGAGTTCTCTCACCTACCTCATACCAACATAAAGGAGATCTGCATTTCCTACCATACAGTGCCTCAAAGGGTGCCATGCCTATACTGCTATGGAAACTGTTATTGTAGGCAAACTCAATAAGAGGTAGAAATCTATCCCAATTACCTGACTCCTCTAAAACACAAGCCCTGAGCATATCCTCTAAGGTCTGGATGGTTCTTTCAGACTGACCGTCAGTCTGAGGGTGGTAAGCAGTGCTAAACAAGTTTGGTCCCGAAAGCCTGATGAAGAGAATTCCAGAACCTGGAAGTGAATCTAGGATCCCTATCTGGTATGATGTTAGAGGGAATACCATGAAGTCTGACAATCTCTCTAATATACAAATTTGCTAACTTGCTAAGGGAATAAGTGTTCTTAATTGGTAAAAAGTGGGCTGACTTGGTCAGTCGGTCCACAATCACCCAGATAGCATCAAAACCAGCTTGGACTCGAGGCAAACCTACCACAAAGTCCATAGCCACACTCTCCCACTTCCATTCAGGGATTTCTATTGGCAAAAGGGTTCCTGAGGGTTTCTGATGTTCTATTTTGACCTGTTGGCAAACTAAACACTTAGAAACATAACCAGCTATGTCTCTCTTCATACCATCCCACCAAAACATCTTCCTCAGATCCTGAAACATCTTGGTAGATCAAGGATATATAGAAAACTTACTCCTATCAGCTTCCTCCAAAACCTGTTGCCTGAGGCTACCCCCCTTAGGGACACAGACTCTCCTTGGAAGAGAATCATCCCATCTTCTGACTTGAAAACCCTAACTGTTGTTTTCTCTCTTGAAGGCTTGAGTCCAAACTCTGAGCCTCCTTGATGAGAGCTCAGTCACTGGTAATCTCCAGCCTATTTAGAAAAATCCTATGTTCACCAAAAGTAACTCCTATACTTAGGTTTCTGAACTCTTCCAACAAATTCAATTCATGAATCATCATCGAGGACACATGAAGGGATTTCCTACTGAGGGCATCACCACCACATTGGCCTTTCCAGGATGGTACTTCAATTCAAAATCATAATCTTTGAGAAATTCCATCCATCTCCTCTGCCTCATATTGAGTTCTTTCTGATCAAAGAGATATTTTAAACTCTTGTGATCACTAAAGACCTCAAACCTCACTCCAAACAGGTAATGCCTCCAAATCTTGAGGGCAAATACCACAGCTGCTAACTCTAGGTCATGAGTAGGATAGTTCTCCTCATGTGGTTTTAATTGTCTAGATGCATAAGCCACTACTCTCCTATCCTGCATTAGAACACAACCTAAACCCTTCCTTGAAGCATCACAAAATACCTCAAAGGCTTTGTACAAATCCAGTAATGCCAATACTGGAGCGGTGGTTAATCTCTTCTTGAGCTCCAAAAAGCTCCGCTCACAGGTTTCATCCCACACAAAGGCTTGTCCCTTCCGAGTCAACCTTGTGAGAGGTAAGGCTAGCTGGGAGAATCCTTTAATGAATCTTCGATAGTAGCCGGCCAATCCTAGGAAACTCCTAATCTCCGTAACGATTAGGTCTTTCCCATTCAAGGACAGCTTCTACCTTGCTAGGATCAACAGACACACCCTCACTGGTAATTACATGTCCTAAAAATTGAGTCTATTACTCCAAAACTCACACTTCTCAGGGTTTGCAAACAACTTCTTCTCTCTCAGAACTCCTAACACAGTTCTAAGATGTCTCTCATGCTCTTCTAAACTACGGGAGTAGATCAGAATATCATCGATAACACAACAACAAACGATCCAGATAGGCCTAAAGATTCGATTCATGTAGTCCATGAATATAGCAGGAGCATTGGTTACTCCAAATGGCATCACCAAATACTCATAATGCCCATACCTAGTCCTGAAGGATGTTTTAGGTACATCCTCTCCCTTAATCCTTAATCTGATGGTAACCACCTTAAATCTATCTTAGAGAAAATGAGGCTCCCCTAAGTTGATCTAAAAGGTCATCTATTCTGGGTAAAGGAACTTGTTCTTAATGGTAACCTTGTTCAACTGCCTATAGTCAACACACAGCCTCATACTCCCATTCTTCTTCTTCACTAAAAGTACTGGAGCCCCCAAGGTGACACACTAGGCCTAATGAACCCTTTAGACATAAGATCTTCTAACTGGGCTTTAAGTTCACCAAGTTCTAGTGGGGACATTCTGTATGGTGCTTTAGAAACAGGTCTGTACCTGGTGCTAAGTCTATGGTAAACTCTATCTCTCGGTCCGGAGGTAAGGTGGTTACCTCACTAGGGAAAACATCTTGAAACTCCCAAGTATAGTTATACTGCTTAAATCTATCTTGGACTCTAAGTTGAGGAAAGTAATAAAACAAAACACTCACTCCCATCACTAAGGCATTCAGACATTTCAGTAACACTGGATAAAAGGATTAATGGTTTCTCCCTCGAAGGAGGAGGAAGAAGTGGAAAAACAACCTTTTTGTTAAAACAATCAAGCATGACTCTATTTTCAGATAACCAATTCATACCAAGAATAACATCTATACCCCTTAATGGCAAACAAACTAGGTCAACCTCGAAGCCTTCCCTTGTATCACAATGGGCACTCAAAACACACAAGGGAAGTAGAAATGGCCTCCTTGGAGGGGAGTAACAACACTAAGAACATAAGGTAAAGATACAGCATGCAAATTCAACTATTTTACACAATCAAGAGAAATGAAAGAATGAGTAGCTCATGAATCAAACAATACAATTAAGGTTCGATCTCCTAGGGTGCACATACCTCGCATCAGATTATCAGCAAACCCACTTCCCCGCTCAGAGTGAAAACTCTTCCAGTGGTTTGGGGTTTTGGTAGATCCTTCCTCTTGGGACACTCATTCCTCATGTGACCGGGTTGCTTGCAAAAGAAACATACATTCTTCACCGTCAAGCATTCTCCGGAATGTTCCTTTCCGCACTTGGGGCAAGTAGGTGCCCCGTGGCATTGGGCCGGTCTAGTAGTCAAGGTGGGGTACCTTGCCACTTAGGCCTCGGCCCTTGAACTGATTCGATCCTTCTATCCTCTTTCCTTTATTATCAGCAGGTGGTGTTGAACTAGTGGTTCCGGATGTTCTTCTCCGCAATGTAACATTTATTGATCAGGGTGGGGAAAATCTTTGATCTCTAAGGTTCCAACCCGGTCCAGTATCTCAGGTCGGAGACCTCCCTCAAACTGAGTGCACCTCCACTCTTCATCAGCTACCGTCTGAAGGTACCTTGAGTACTTAGCCAAGGTACCTTGAGTACTTAGCCAACTCCTCAAATTTAGCCACATACTGGCCCACCGTCATACTTCCTTCTTTTGCTTAATTGTAAGAATTCTGCTTCCTTTGTCTTCTGACTGTAGCAGGAAAATACTTGTCCAGGAATAGGGTCTGAAAGATACCCCAGGTAATCGGAGTCCCCGTCACAGTAGGCCTAACACTAGCGGTTTTCCACCAATCCTCAGCTTCACCCCTAAGCATGTAAATTGCAAAACCAATCTTAGAATCATCCGCACATTTCATCACATCAAATATTCTGTTGAGATCCCTCAGCCAGTTAGATGCCACAGCTGGATCATATACTCCATTGAATTGAGGAGGGTTGTGCTTCCTAAATTCTGCCAACCCCTGAACAAACGGATCCGCCACAGGAGCATGAGCTGCTCCCGTTGTTCTTGGGCCAATTCTTGGAGTAATGCTGCATTAGCAGCCGCCTGCTCTCCCATCATGTGTGTGAATGCTTGAAGAGCTGCTGTCACTGGGTCAGGTGGTGGATTCTGGGAAGTGTGATTGGTTCTTGGATGACCCCTCCTGCCACTTGTCATAATTATCTACACATCATTAAGTAAACATCGAGCTGATCAGTCTCTCGGTTCACAAAACAATGCATAAATCAGAATAACAAGTCACAAGGAAATCCTACTACCACAGTCCAATTGGATTGAACTGCTCTGATACCAAAATGTAACGCCCTAATTTCTAAATTCAAAACTTAGTCCGTTGGAAACTAATTCTGAAAATAGAAACTAAAATATACAATTCTGGATATCAAACCTCACATTTACACAAGTGTCCAACATCAACTTATACAAAATGTGATTAACTTAACCTTAATTACATAATCAAAGTCCATAATATACACACCCCTATACATATGGTCCAAAGATTATCAACTAGTATCTCTAATATCAACAAAACTATATACATATATCAAGCTCCCTAATATATAACATATATATATAACATAAATTCAGGCCGGAGGCTACAAACTTGAACAACTTAACAACAATTCGAGTATACAACTTTTATATACAATCCAAAAAGAAATCTAAACACTCACCCGGCTCTAAACTAACTCACTTATTTCCTCCGAGGGGTACCTGCACACCAGATTATATCCACAAATGCGTGGTGAGACTAATGCCTCAGTGAAATCTAACTAATCATGCTCAGTGTACAGGAACACACTAAAAAATCAATGTATTCAAAATAAAAGATATCAATCACCAGTATGCATTAACATTACATATCATAACTAACATTAATGCATAATCAATAAATGCAACTCACTTGCTATATTAGCAGGCTGAACTTATTACTGAAACTGGATTAGAACTGAGCTCAACTACGGGAAACGTCTTTCCCGGGACGTATCCCACCCATACTGGACCGAAGTCAATATTTTTACATAATCATAAATTTCTTTAACTCACAACACAAGTTGCTTACTTAACTCACGGTCGAACCGGTAAACATTAATTGATAACCCAAAACTAGAATTTCAAGCAATTCGAGTGTTTTCGAGACTTTCGAAGTTTCTGTAACTTTCGTACTTCGAAATTCAAGGGATTTAATAATCAATTCCTAGCATAATATACTCAATTCTAGTGCAATCATCATAATTCCATTCAATTTAATCATATAGAAAGGGAATCAAGGAGAGTAGGGTTCATACATTGAGCATTTCGTCAATTTCGCAATCTCGCTACTTCGTAAATCTCGCTACCCTAAGGTTTTCAATGAAAATCCTAACGAAACTACTCAATCTTACAAACTATCATCAATCCAAAACTACAATATACATATAGAAAGGAGAAATCAAAATCAAGGAAAAGTGAGAGTGTGTGAGTTATACTCACCAATTTCTTGAAATTCACAAGATAGATTGATGAGTTGGATGATCCTTTGATGAATCCTAGCTTCAATTCTCCTCAATCACTTCAAAATTCCACTTTCTCTCTCTAGAAACTCTCTCTCTCTCTAGGGTTCGAAGGAAGAAGAAGAACAAAAATGAGTTTTTCTGATTTTTGCATGTCCAAGTATTTATACTGGACAGCTGGTAATCGATTACAGTAATGCTGTAATCGATTACCAGAGGTAAAAAAATTACACAAGAAACGTCTCGGAAACTGGTAATCGATTACCACATTTGGTAATCGATTACCAAAACTAGTTCTCTGGTAATCATTGCACCCTGTGAGTAATCGATTACCTAAAAACTAGCTCTCTGGTAATCGATTACACCCTGTGAGTAATCGATTACCTAAAAACTAGCTCTCTGGTAATCGATTACACCCTGTGAGTAATCAATTACCTAAAAACCATCTCTGGTTATCGATTAACCCATGTGAGTAATCGATTACCAGAACCCAATTTTCTCAAATTCACTAAGTTAAAGCATAAACTTGGTTTTAACCTATAATTTCACAATTTACCTTTCTTGATTTACTAACACCTAATTCTCTTGTTTGTAACTTAATAAATTATTAAAACCCCTAATTTGCGGGATGTTACAAGTGGGATCTCATCCTTGCACAGGTTGAGTTCGCTTACAACAACTCTACCAATCAAGCTACTGGGAAATGCCCATTTGAAGTGGTCTATGGCAATCGTCCACTTAGTCCACTAGACTTGACCCTTCATCTGATAGTCGTCAGTACAGTGCAGATCCAGATCAAAGAGCAAATGAAATCAAAAAGCTGCATGAGCAAGTTCGTGAAAGGATTAAAAAGCAAAACTCAAGGTACAAAGTCAACGTGATAAGCATAGAAGAATGCAAACTTTTAAAGTTGGAGATTTGGTATGGATTCACTTGCGAAAGGAACGATTTCCGAATCAACCAAATGCCAAGTTATCTCCCAGAGCTGATGGTCCATTCAAAGTGTGCAGAGGATTAACGATAATGCTTACAAAGTAGAGCTGCCAGGTTCCTATGGAGTTTATACCACTTTTAACGTTGCAGACCTTTCACCATTCTTTAATGATGAAGCAGAGTTTGACTCGAGGGCGAGTCCAATCCAACCCGGGGAGGATGATACGGCAGCAAAGCCTAATAAAACAGAGGAAGATGATACAGCACAACATGCTGCCTAATAAAATAAGATTGCATAGCCTAATAAAACAAGAGCCTAATAGAACTAGAAGCATGCTAAAGCCACCATAATTTGTGGGCTACAAAATACAGCTACTAGCTTAGCCTCCTGCATTCACACTAGCCATCCTCTATAAATATGTACCAAGTTTGTGTGTTTTAAATCATCAAATTGAGTTGAGTGTTTTAATGCAAAGTGAGAGTTTTCTCTCTTTCTTTAGGCTTCTGAGCCACTGGTGTTGTCTTCGTCGCATTGTTCTTGCAGCGGATTACAGCGGAGGTCGTTGGAAGTGGGGGTCGAGGAATACGGAGAAGGCGACATGCAGGTTAGTTAGTTTTCCACCAAAAAATTTGTCTTGGTTGAGCCCTAAGTAAGTTGGAATTATTACGCCTGATTTCGAATCGAATATTGATCTCTCCGTCGCTAACGGTGAAGCGTTTTTCATGCTCAGGATGACGGGTGTGAGTTGGGGCTGCGAACGGCGCAGACGGCCAGGGATGAGGAATGAAGGCGTGATCTGGGTCGATGCAATGTTGTTACCACCTAGTTAATGTTGTTTTCCGTAAACGTTTAATTCTATGTACAAAGTGGTTTAATGTGAACAGAAAATGAAAAGGCCTGGTTTTTTTCCCATAGTTGAAACATAATTAAAGATTAGTGCAGTTGATCATGAATTGATCAAATCCCCGTTCTTTGGTAACCATGTCCCTGAGAAGCGAAATTATACTTACCCACTGCGTCGAATGCAATGCTGTTACCCAACCTGGTTAATGTTGTTTCCGTAAATGGTTAATTTCATGTACAAAGTGGTTAATGGAACAGAACATGACAGACCTACTTGATCTACTTTATAAGAACTTTCAATTCAATGGTTGGATTGATCATTTCACCATTCTACAAAAAGTTATTAATTGGTGTAAGTCTTAAAGTTTGACAAAAAGTTATATGTGTGTGTGTGTTATATAGCAATTTATACCATTAAACCATTTAAAGTGACATCAATAAACTAAGCAGGATAAATTTTGTTGTTACATATTCACGTTTGAAATGCAGCAAATGAATCTTCAAATTGATATCAATATATCAGCATAAGAATAATATGCATGCGATACAACGGTGATCCAACTTAAAAATATTAATCACACTGTGCTTTCAATTCACCCATTAGGAAGAAACAGTCACGAAATTTAAAATGAGGAAAAATGGAAACAATGGCAGGCATGGGTAAACGATTGATCACATCACAAGATACACCGCCGTTCAGCATTGAAGACAAAATTAAATATCTAATAAAATATAAACACAAAAAGCCTTGCTCCGGTTGAATTAATAGATATCTCAAGATCCAATTAATCCGTAATATAATTGTAATTAAATTATTACAATTACATGATGATTGAATCTTGGGCATATCGATCTATTATTCCCAAACTGATGAATACTGAAATGGAGAATGAAGAACAGCAAAGAAGAATTGTCTTACATTATGATTTGTGTGAATATCAGACAGGGACAATTATTTATACTAATGAGGTGGAGAACAAGTAACTGATGTAGAAACATAAAGCTAATATCATTTCAAATAAGAGTATTTAGAAAGAATTGTTTAACATAAAAATTATTATTTTAATATGGATCACACAAGTTGAGTTGTTTAACAATGGGTAAGAGTAATTTCAACTTTTACCCATTTTTAAGTGACTCAACTTGTGGGACCCATATAAAATAATAATTTTTAAGTTAAGCAACTCATATCAAGTGACTCCCATTGAAGATGGTCTAACTAACTCCTTAACTGATTGTTAACTAGTCAGAACAACACTAATTATTTATTGGATGAGGACCATGTCTGCACTACTGTATTCCCGGTTGAATTAAGCTGTTCGAGCTTCACCCAATGCCAATTGCAGAATCCCCCTGGGCGCTCAAGGAAGAGGAAGACGCGTAGCTGGAGTGCTTTTCTTGTTTTTATTTATTCATTTTGTGTGTTTATTTTTTAAATAGTAGTAGTTAATAATTCAAATTCTGGTTGTGTGTTAATTGTAAAGTGTTTGTTGGGCTGATTAAAAGCTGGGCTAGTGTAGTTTAGGGGGGCTTTTGATTAAATAAAAAAAAATTATATATCCACACTAAAAATATTGAGTGTGGGAAAGGGTAGGGAAGAGTGAGATAGAAAGAAAAATTAAATGAAGAGAAAGAAGTGAGAGATGTGATAACTAATATGATGAGAAAGGAAAAGAGAGATTATTAGAAAATATTCCTATAACAGAAAATAAAATAATATTTTCTGTTATAGGATATTTTCTGATAGAGATCGAAAGAAAAAATGAGTGTAAAAATGAATATATAAGAATGAGTGTGAAAAAATCAAAATTAAAAACTCTAAAACTAATTTTGCATCTTAGTGTATGTAGGTTTGTTTGTTTATTCTAGTGTTAATCCACATGATGAGAAATTTTTTGATGGGTTCTTTTTTAAACAATAATAATTTCATTTAAAAATAAAGAATGAAAAATGATGAAAGATAAATGTAATAATTGTGTGTATCAAATTCTGATTAATTGTATATAATATATGTCTTGTTTGAGATGCTACGTTTGTCTATGTTTAAACCGTAATGTATTCTTGAATTGAAACAAAAAAATCAACTGTTGAAACTTGAAAGCTTCTCCCAAGATTCTGATCCGTGCTATGTCTCATTTGCCGGCAAGAACGGGGAAATGTATGGACCCGGAGAGAATTTCTTTAATATAACATCAAATTACAGTGAATATATTTTAGCTCCCTCAAGCATCAACAAGTGGATCCGTTGGCGCAATGGTAGCGCGTCTGACTCCAGATCAGAAGGTTGCGTGTTCGATTCACGTCGGGTTCAATTCTCGTTTTCTTTTTTTTTTTTCATTTAACTAGGCCTAAAAATATTTTGTTAGCGTAGAGAATAATATTTTAAATAATTAAGTATTCTAAAATTAAATTAAAAATAGAGATTTTTAAAATTTGTAATCATTTTAAAAATTATTTTAATTCATAAAAAAATAGATTATGATAACATAATTTTTTTATTATATTTAATGTTAATACAAAGAAACTTAAATATCAATAAAAAATTATAAGAGTTAGCCCCACCAAGATGTAGATGTTCACGACTCAGGGCTGTCTCCCGTGGAGGATACTTGTGGTTCACACCAAACTAAAAAATTATAAGAGCACCTCTCATCACTACAACCATTTTTCATTTTAGACAACAATAGAAAATTGTGGCAAAAGATACTAAAACCGTGAGCAGAAGTTTTAGGCAACGGATTTATGACGTGGTTTTTGGGGTCGTTCCCTATTATAATTATAATAGAAAATGGTTTTCACTTTTGACAAACATAAATTTAAAAATTGTTGCCTAAAATAAGGGAATAGGCTACGATTTTTAAACCGTTGCCTAAAATAAATGATAAGCTGTGTTTTTTTCAGATTGACAAATAAAAATTCTTAAATGACCAAGGTAGGGTTCAAACACAGCTCCTCATATTCAAACACTAAGTTCTATTCGCTAACACATATATTTGTTATATACATTGTCAATGTTAATATATATCATATGAACCACAAATTTTAAAATATACTTATAAAATATATCTCTTAGTTTAAAATTAAATATATAATTTTTTATGTTAAGGTCATTGATTCGACAAATAAAATTTTAGTAAAACAAAAACTTGAAAACTTAAACATTAACTCAATATTGTTTAATAGTTTAAACAACAGTTTTTTTTGCTGCATGTTAAAAAATCGTTGCTTATATATTGCATTTTTGTCAATAATTTTATAATAATTATTGACTACAAAAAATCTCCACAATTGAAGAAACGTTTCCTATTCTAGGTTTTGGCAACGGTTTTTACAATGGTTGACTAAAAAATCCGCAAAATTTAAAAAATGATGCCTATTTTGTGTTTTGATAACAGTTTAATAATCATTGACTAGGAAAAAATCACCACATTTAAAAAACATTGTCTATTCTATATTTTGACAACGGTTTAAAATTGTTGACTAAGAAAGATCTACAAAATTAAATAATTGTCGTTACCTATTTCATGTTTTGGCTACGATTTTTCGACCGTTGTCAAGAAAGTGTTGCCTAAAATACGACTAAAACATGAAAACGTTGCCGAATATAAATGAGCTCTAAAGGTGTAATACCGTTGCCTATTTCATGTTTAGCAGCAATTTTTAAATGTGGAAAAAAAAAGTGTTGCCTAAAGTAAAACTTTTTTGTAGTGCATGGGTGGTTTAAGGGTAGGCATGTTTCACTGACCCATCCGAGACCCACTTTAATTCCGGCAACAAATGCAGGTGACCGGACGGGTTATATACGGTCATCGGGTCAAACAAAATGATTTTTTCAGTTAAATGCGAATACTACTAGTCGGTTTCGAGTCCACAAAAAAATTTTCGTCGTTGCCCCGAAACCGACTGACTTGATAGTGTTACACTTAGCCAATGTAATAATTTGCATCCCTGCACACACGTTTACTGCTAGTCTGTTCAACCACTTTTCCAATTCAATTCTAAGCTCAGTCTAACTACATGTCAAGTGAAAAGACCCCTACTATGGGTTAGCAGTTCATGTTCATCGCAATGTTTGGTTATCATTGTTGGATTTAATTCCTAGTTATAGTAATCCTCGTACTGTTATGCCTGTTAGTGTTAATTTGTACTGAATGTACTGCTTTGCTCACTGAGGCATTAGTTCCACCACCCGTTGTGGGTTTATGTTTTAGATTCACAGGCAGGTCGCTGATGACTTGATTGCTGGCAGGGCTGAGAGGATATCCGGTTGTGGGCCCATCAATTTGTTTTGTAATTTCATTTATGTAGGTTGTATAGTCCGTCGGGACATGTATGCTTTTGATGGATATTTAGTACATGTGTATCTTTATGTTTCTGCTCTGATAGGAACCTGTATTGTAATATCCATGACATAGTTGTTTGTACTGATTCACCGGGACATGTTTAATTGAAACGTTGTATTTAGTTAAACAAGTTTGGATTTCTGTTATTGATATCATTAATGTCACGAAAAATAATCCCCTAAATTCGGGACTTATGATTCCAACGGGCATAATTTCTGAGTTCTGGGAATTAGGACGTTACATTATGGTATCAGAGCAGTTCAATCCAATTGGACTGTGGATTAGTGTTTACTTTCTATTTAGTCATTTGTCCTTTATACATTATTATGAAATATAGAGATTGATCACCTCCATGTTTTATAATTGATGTGTTGACGCTTATGGCTGGAGGCAGGAGAGGTAGACCCCCGGTTCAGCCACGACCCTCCTTCACCACCGTATACAATCCGGATCCGGTGGAAGCAACCCTCCAAATGCCTTACATGCATCATGAGGGATCGGGTGGCTTCTAACCGGGATCAAAGCCGTCGCTAATGCTGCTAGCTTCAGGAACTCCGTCGCGTGCCGACGGGAACACCACCACCCCATGTAGTATGACCCGTTTGTGCAAGGTCTTACACGAGTTTTGTAAGCATAGTCCTTCTCCTTTCACCAGGGCATTCAACCTGGAAGCTGCGGCCAAGTCATGAGATGTTCAGAGGAGCTAAAGGTGTCCTTTGCCACATATATGCTCCGGGGAGAAGTTGAAGACTAGTAGCATGGAGCTAGTGCCCTTTTTGGCACACTAGGGGTTCCCATTACTTGGGAGCAATTTCAGACGGACTTTTTAGAGAAGTACTTTCCAACAAACGTAAGGAGGTAGAAGGAGACAGAGTTCCTACAGCTTCAGCAGGGAAGTCTGACGGTGGGCCAATATGGCTGGTTTGAGGATTGGCATAGTACTCTCACTTCCTTGTGGTCCACCCTGATGGAGGAGTGGAAGTGCATGCAGGTGGAGTAGGGTCTGAGGCAAGAAATCAAGAGGGCAGTGGAGACCTTGGAGATCAGGGATTTTCCTAGCCTGGTCAGCAAGTGCCTCATTGTTGAGGAAAACCTGAAGGAACCTAAGGCACCTAAGTCTTTGGATCTTAGGGTAAGAGGAAGATTGAATACCCTGTTCATGGCAAGGGCTCTAAGCCCAAGTGGCAGAACAACCCCAACCCTACCATCCGCCCCACTCAGAAGCCGGGGGAGATGCCTAAGTGCCCCAAGTGCGGGAAGTTCCACAAGGGGGAGTGTCTTCTTCGGGCAACAGAAGTGCTATTACTGCAAGGAGCCAGGCCACATGAAGAATGAGTGCCCGAAGAGGAGAGACCAGCCCATGCCCAAAACCACCGGGAGAGTCTTTAACCTTAGTGGGGAAGCAGTTGTAAAGGCCGACAATCTGATGCAAGGTATGTGTTTACTTAACAACAAGTCCTTAGTTGTATTGTTTGACTTTGGGGCAACCCATTCATTTATTGTTGATGACTGTGTGAAGGAATTAGACCTGCATGTTACTTCTTTACCATATCTTTTGAATGTCACCACTCCGACCAAGGAGGCAATCTCCACCTCTCTTGTTTGTTTAAAATGTTCTATTATCGTGCAAGAGAGGGCCAAGTGTTAAAAATATGATAAATTCTTGTATAATTACAACACTTATCAAGAGTAAAATGTTAGATTTATTCCCCAAATTACCTCCTTTTAGTAATAAATGCAGATTTTGTGATTATTTAATTCAAATTTGAATTTGATGCTATTTTGATAGAAAATATGTTGATTTTGCAAATAAAAGGGAAAGTTTAAATGGAGAAACAAGATAACATCTATTTGAAGAGAGAATCTGCAAGACAAGGTTTTAAATGGTAGCTGATCAAGATAAAAGCAACAGTTATTTGGATAAAGAATTTGCAGATAAAATTCTCAATTCAATTTGGAGATAAAATCAGCACAAGATCAGCTAAAAAGAGGGAGATAAGGAAAGCGTAGCAGACAAAGATAAGATCAAAAGAGATCAAGATGAAGAAAGAGGAAATCAGGGAAGCAGAAACGGTGAGCTGCGCTACACCTGCGCTTAGCGCAAGTTGAGCGCAGGAATTAAAATTGCTCTCTGTTTCCTGCGCTTCATCTGCGCTGAGCGCAGGTTGAAGGGCAGGAATACGGAAATAGTCTTAAAAAGATTTCCAACAAGATTCCTTCCATATTTCAGATAGCTTTCCAACTTCTATATAAAGGACCATTTGCATAAATCCAAAGAGACGGGCGGAGCAGAGCTAGAGCTGGAGAAAAAGTGTGACAGTCTCTTCAGTGGTTTGTAATGGCTACCATGGGTAGCTAAACTCTCCGATAGGATTGAATGTAGTCGATTCAATCCCAATTGTATTTGATTCTCTTTGTTATTTATGAATCCCGTTTTATAATATTGGTGTTTTTAATCTATTTTTAATGCTCAGCTTCCGCTTTGTGCCAGAGTTATAGGTTGGTTTTATGGGGCGCACTGAGAGGTGGTTTTATAAAATCAATAGCAAGTTTGGGGGAGCCTAGACATAGGAAACTTAAATTCTGATTGGTAAAAACACTCAATTCGCGACTGTGGAGACCAGGGTGAATTGATAGCGTAAACAAATAGATCTTTAATCCGGGGTAGTTTATCACTGTGGAGACCGGGGTAGATTATTTCTGAGTATTTCATATTTGTGGAGACCTTTGTGAAATAACTTTAATTTGTGCTTCAATATTATAATTGCATATTCATAAATATCATTGTGGTTCAAATACGAAAGGGGTGCGATAGACGAAGTTCAATCCTAGTTCTAGTAATTGCTTAACTTATCTCAATTTATTTTTTGTCTTTTATTAGTGTGATCTACAAACATCAAATATATTCTCTCACTTGATAGTTGTGACCACTAGTATTTAAAATTAGAACCGTTCCCTGTGGATACGACAAACCCTTCTACTTACTATTATACTGCTGGATTTTGGTACGCTTGCTAGAATTTCAACAAGTATTTTGGCGCCGTTGCCGGGGAACGGTGTCTCAATTTAAATTCTTGGGAGGTCTATATTATCAAGTTAGAAATATTTTATTTCTTTTTATTATTTAGGAATTTTAATTTTAATTATTTATTTTAATTCTTTTCTTTTTATTTAGGATTTTTTAAAAAAATTATTATTTTATTTAAAAAAAAATTATTATTTTTTATTATTTTGTTCCTCTCTTCCGAGCTAACATTTGTTTGAGCTTCTTGATTATTGCTCATGTGAGGACGGGTGTCTTAAATTAATTGATATTTGATCCTGAGATAGAAGGGACATCTAGAAGGAACAAAAGTAGAAACAGAAAAAAAAGGGGCAAGGATAAGCACAAGGAGACAATCTCAATACTCTCTGTCCAACCACCCCAAGTGAAGTAATGTTGAATAATGGCTACTGAATGGCAAAATCCACCAAGAAGAACGCTTGGAGATTATCAAAATCCACCAAGAAGAACCCTTGGAGATTATGTTAGGTAGTAAGAACCAGACTATTTCTCCCACATACCGATTCATGGTAACTTCTCTAATTACAAACAATTATTCTAACAATTCTTTGCAGGATTGGGGAAGTTACCAGAATCAGAATTTCGGTGGCAACAAGATGATGTCTCACCCTACAGGCAAACTTCTACAAATGAGATTGTGGCTCAGAATCTTGTTTTGAAAAGAATGCTCCGCCAAAAATTAGAAGCATTCAACAAGCAGTTAGCTAACCTTCCTCAGCAATTGCAGGCAGTGCACTCCTATCCTGGCCAGTCACCACAATTAACTTGTGATTTTTGTATAGGTGACCATCCCAATGGTTTCTGCTCTTATCCATGAACTCAAGAAGAGCAAGTTAATTACAAGGGCAATCAAGGAGACCAGACAACTTCTCCACCAGCAACAACTTTGGCAAACAATTATTCACAAAGTTGGAGAAATAACCAGAACAATAATTCTGGTTGGAGACAAGACGCAAAGCCTTCTTACATGCAACCTTCTTTCCAACAGCAACAAGGTTACTCTTCAATTCAACAAGGAATATCATGATTAGATGATGATGCTTTTGAAAAATTCTTGCAAAGTATTAAGGATTCTGAGAAAAATATAGAAGCATCAAAAAGCAATATTACGACTCATGTTGAACAGATAGCTAAACTTTAGCTAACCAAAAGTCAGAACAAATTTCAGCAAATGCACAGCCCAACCCTGAAGAACAGTGTGATGACATGACCACCATAAGTGTTCAACTGATAGGGGAGGAAACCAATGACAATCTGGCTGATGAAGAAGAGAAAGCTGAAGAAGGGGAACCAGAAGAAGCAAAGAAGAAGAAAAGAAGAGGATGAAACAGAGAAAATCGTGCTTAAGAAGAGAGTGGTTGTGAAGGGGAAGGAACAGAAGAAAACATATGAGATTGTACGTGATGCAATTGTAGAAAAAGAGAAAAAGAGCGAGCACAGAACTGAGAGAGGAAGGGAAGTAGTGAAGAATCCACCTGATCCTGACAACCCTTCAAAGGAAGGCAAAGATGGGCAGCATACAAATGTTCACCTTCCAAGACTCGCAAAAGAAAGGCCTGCGAACACACTGACCTGATCATAGCAAAGAGAAGAAAAACCAGGCCAAGAGAATTGAATTCAAAGCCTAGAGCTAGATTGAGGACAAAGTAGTCAGGCATATTCCATACCAAGGACCCCTGTGAAGCACAATGAGTAAAATCTAACAACTACAAATTTCCCAAGCTTCAGGAGGAGAAGAACCATGCAACTCAACACACGACTCCAAAGAAAAGAAAAGTCAGGCCAAGGGAGTCAGCAACATGGTCTAACTCCAGACACAAGACCAAATGGTTAGATTCAAGTCTCATTCACAATTGGTCCGAGGCAAGAATATGGGTAGGCTCACTACCAAAAGGAATCAAGGGTACAACACTGAGGCTGGCTAAAGGATTCCAATATCAACCACCTTGAAAAACAGGCGTCAAGTTATATGACGTTAAACGAGCGCTTCCTGGGAGGCAACCCAAAGATCCTTAAGTTTTAATTGTTTTCTTTTTGTTTTTGTTATTAATTAGGATTTTTCATTTTTTAGGATTTAGGAAATTTTCAAGATTGATTGGAATGAGTTTGTGGAAAAATAATTTTTTTAAAATAGTTGGAAGTAGCATATAACTTGACTAAAAATTGCAAAATTTCATTTTGTTTTCTGTGCTTCACCTGCTCAGCGCAGGTGAAGCGCAGCGGTACATGTTTTTGAAACTGAAACCTGCGCTCCACTCACGCTGAGCACAGGTGGAGCGTAGGAGCGCGTTGTTGCTTAAATTGAACTAAAACAGGGGGAAAACATTCGTTCTTCCTCCCCTTTTTTCTCATGTACCATCTCTCTACTTCCTAAGCCCTTTCTTTCTACTTTTTCCACTTACAAATTTTCTTTATTTTTGAATCTTTCAAGTTCAAGGTATGTTTTTTTTTGTTTTTTAGTAGTTTTAACCGATTGAAATTTTCATTTTCCTCTGTTATTATGATTTGAACTTTAGGGTAGCAACCTTAGGATTGTGAAATGTGTATATTGTTGATTATTTCTATCTTGGAAGTGATTTTGGCTGTGTGGAACATGAGAACAAGTTTGTTTGATTGGAATGCTCTTTGTTTGTAAGTTATTATGTTTGAAAGTGTTATACTCTGATAGATTAAAATTTCAAACTTTCACTTTCCATGATTCACATTGAATGCTTGCAAAATGATGGCGTTTAATTTGTTTATCTGAAGCCATTACCAATTGCATCTGAAATCTTTGCTATGAAGTTGACTGATTCTTTTGAAGGAATGTCTTTTGATTTTGCATGCAATTTGGTTAATCATATGCTTCAATGTTCTTCATGTATTATTGGTTGCAATAAGGCATCATTGAATTAGATATTCTTCTTTAAACTAACTGTTGTTGTTTGACATTTAGATGCCTAGGATTAAATACACCGGTAGCCTTTCTCGTGGCTCTAGCTCATGAGGAAAAGGCATGGGGAAGAGGGTTAGAGATGAACCCCATTATGATCTCATGAGATTAAAGAGTGCACAGGCTGCTGCAAGTATGAAGCTCTCAGACCATGCAACTTTAGGAGATCAGCAGCCACAACAACCACAACCACCACCACCACAAGCTGACATCCCACTCCGAGCTTACATGGAGCACATTTGCAGGCAGAACTCCACCATCCACAAAGAGATTTCCCACCTTCAAAAGCATCTGTACCAGACTCGACCAGACCCATACCCAGGCATGTTGCCTGATGTGTTCCGGACATTCTTGCAGTGGCCTGGGGACAGGCCTATTCATCCAGGGGGAGGTGGAGCAGCAGCAGCTGGAGAGCTGGACGAGAACTTACAGGATACAGAGGACAAAGATTGATACCATTGTTTTTCTTTCTTTTCGTTATTTTATTTTCTATTTTCTTTTATTTTATAGGATTAATTTTTTTAGGATTTTTGTTTTGTGTTTCATTTTTTAGGACTTAGAAATAGGGATTTAAGGAAATAAAATTAAAATCTTAAACTAGGCAGTCTAACTAACTGAATTAGGAAAGAAATAGGAATTTTGTGATTAAGTCCATAATCAATTAGGATTAGGATATTATGCAGGAAAATATATCAGGGTAGTTAATTAATTTCAATATAAGTGACTTCATCAAGGAAATAAGCCAAAAAGCCGGTGAGTTGTGAGACCAAACACTTGATATGAGAGTTTTCACCGCTGCTTGTCAACTGCTATTGCTTGAGTTTTTGGATTTTAATCTGCACATGAAAAATATGGAAGTGATAAAGGCAATTTTGTTATTATAAATTATTTGATCAGTGCCAAAAAGCCAACCCTTGAAAATTTTTCCAATTATTTTTGGTAACCCATTCGAGCTTTAATGTTTCTTTTCTTATGCACCCCAACCAAAATTAATGTCTATATCTTGTCCCTTACACACTTGGGATAAAGAGCAAAGGTGCAGTTTGATAAAATGGGAGAATTGGTTGGTTATTTGAAAGTGAATTACTTGAAGAAATACAAAGAGCAGGCACAAGAAAGCAAGTGAGTCACTCCCTCAAGAATGAAAAAGAAAAACAAAAAGTGAATAAAAAAAGGAGTGAATCACCAATAAAAAAGAAGAGGCCAACTGAATAATGCAAATCAAGAATGCAATAGGGAATTGAGAGAAAGTTCAAAGAACAAGAAAAATTCAAAATTGCTCTCTATTTTAGAGTTTCTTTGCATATCCAGAAAACCATGAGTTCTTGATAGCCTAGCCTCATCACAACCCAAGAAAGACCTTTTGATCCATGTTGACCATGTGCATGTTTATTAACCAGAAACGACTATCAATTTTAGTTGTTCAACTACTGTGAAAATTTGAGGCAAACACTTACCCGTGAGCATGAGAGAATTCCTTGATTTATCACTTATTGTTTTGGTTACTATTTCTGAAAAAGTTTGAATGTGTTTTTATCCTGTTCTGATTGAGTCTTGGAAATATCACTTAATTCTGATTTTCAATCTGACATTTGGAAAGTGACAGCAGCCTAGCAAGAGGTAATGAAATTATTTCCTTACTTAGTGAGAATCATGACAGGGGATTGAATTCTTTGATTGCAAAAGGTTTTCTTGCTTGAGGACAAGCAAGAAGCTAAGTTGGGGGGAATTCGATAAGTGCTAAATATATGATAAATTCTTGTATAATTACAGCACTTATCAAGGGTAAAATGTTAGATTTATTCCCCAAATTACCTCTTTTTAGTAATAAATGCATATTTTGTGATTATTTAATTCAAATTTGAATTTGATGCTATTTTGATAGAAAATCTGTTGATTTTGCAGATAAAGGGAAAGTTTTAAATGGAGAAACAAGATAACATCTATTTGAATAGAGAATCTGCAAGATAAGGTTTTAAATGGTAGCTGATCAAGATAAAATCAACAGTTATTTGGATAAAGATTCTGCAAATAAAATTCTCAATTCAATTTGGAGATAAAATCAGCACAAGATCAAGCTAAAAAAGAGGGATACGGAAACAGTTTTAAAAAGATTTCCAACAAGATTTCTTCCATATTTCAAATAGCTTTCCAACTTCTATATAAAGGACCTTTTGCATAAATCACAAAGAGACGGCGGAGCAAAGCTAGAGCTGGAGAAAAGTGTGACAGTCTCTCCATTGGTTTGTAATGGCTACCATGAGTAGCTAAAATCTCTAATAGGATTGAATGTAGTCTATTCAATCCTCAATTGTATTTGAATTCTCTTTGTTATTTATGATTCCCTGTTTTTATAATATTGGTGTTTTTGATCCGTTTTTAATGCTTAGCTTCCGCCTTTGTGCCAGAGTTATAGGTTGGTTTTATGGGGCGCACTGAGAGGTGGTTTTATAAAATCAATAGCGAGTTTGGGGGAGCCTAGACATAGGAAACTTGAATTCTGATTGGTAAAAACACTCAATTCGCGACTGTGGAGACCAGGGTGAATTGATAGCGTAAACAAATAGATCTTTAATCCGGGGTAGTTTATCACTGTGGAGACCGGGGTAGATTATTTCTGAGTATTTCATATTTGTGGAGACCTTTGTGAAATAACTTTAATTTGTGCTTCAATATTATAATTGCATATTCATAAATATCATTGTTGTTCAAATACGAAAGGGGTGCGATAGACGAAGTTCAATCCTAGTTCTAGTAATTGCTCAACCTATCTCAATTTATTTTCTGTCTTTATTATTGCGATCTACAAACATCAAATATATTCTCTCACTTGATAGTTGTGACCAATAGTATTTAAAATTGAGTCCTTCCCTATGGATACGACAAACCC
Source organism: Sesbania bispinosa (assembly GCA_026901365.1). Taxonomy (NCBI): domain Eukaryota; kingdom Viridiplantae; phylum Streptophyta; class Magnoliopsida; order Fabales; family Fabaceae; genus Sesbania; species Sesbania bispinosa. Next base: position 762,290 of record QLOH01000246.1, read on the forward strand.
TTCTACTTACTATTATATTGCTGGATTTTGGTACGCTTGCTAGAATTTCAACAAGTATTTTGGGCGCCGCTGCCGGGGAACGGTGTAAGATCCTAGAAATTGGAACCTAAGAAACAGAAGAAAAGCCTTAGGTGGTGAACTCAACCAAGAGAGGGAAGTTAGAAGTAGGGTGAGAATTCAGTGGTTAAGTGTGATTTCAGACAAGAAATTAGGGAATTGATTTATCAAGAATTAGAGTGGGGAAAGGGTTTGGATGATAAGAACTAAGTTAGAAGAAGGTTTTCATGGAGAGGAATTAGGTTTAAGAAGGAGAGAATTGAGTTGGAGCCAAGAGGGGCACAAACCGAGGTTGTTGCTTAATTTTGGGTTTTAGGCCTAATGACCTTGGTGCACTAATTCGCAAATATCTATAGCTATGGGTGTCCAATTAAGTTGATTCCACCTTAATTAGAAAGCTTATTTCAGGGGATTCAGTTTGATATATTATATGATAGTATTCCGAGCTCATTTGTACTCTCAAACGCGCAGACGCGTCCTCACAGCGTATTTGGGCGTTTAAATGCCCCGGGTGGAGGTTTAAACGCCCGGGCGCGTTTTTCTCTAGTAAAAACGCTGCAACACACCCCTTTTTCTTCTCATTCTTCTTCATTCTTCTTCATTTCTTCTTCTTTTTAGGGTTTTAGTGAGAGAGGGAGAAGGATTCTAGAGAGAGAAAGTGAGAAGGAGAAGGGAACACCTAGATTGAAGGTGCTCCACCATTTATAAGGCTTGAATTTCACCATTCCTCCATCATCTTCTTCCTCCTCTTCCTCCATTAGAGCTTCCTTTGAGGTGAGTGTGGTCTCACTCACTTTCTCTTGGTTTTTCTCTTATGTATGCTCCCCATTCTTCCTCCCCTTTCTATTATTGATGATTATGTTTAGATTATGTAAAACCTAGGGTGGATTGTTATGTTTATATGAATATATGATTTTTGGCTCAAACCCTAGGTTAGAGAATTTTGGGATTTTGAGGATATCTTGAATGATTGATGTTGAACCTTGATTATTTGATTATTTGAAGTTAAAATGAGATTTATGTGTGTATTGCTTTGGATTTCTTGATTGGGGATAGAACCCTAGGGTTTGAGGATTGGGGATTTTTTGTGAAATTGATGATTGAGATGTTGTAACTTTGAAATATTATCCATTCATGTATACACTCATGTTCATGGAACTATTATCATTTTCATGTCCTATTCATGCATGTTTTGAAAGGAAGGAATTGGGTCTTATGACCTCATGTTTTTGAAAGAATGAAATTGGGTCTTAGGACCTCATGTTTTGAAAGAAGATAATTTGGGTCTTTGAACCTTATGTAAAAAGAGGGGTCTTCGGACCAAAAGAGGGGTCTTCAGACTAAAGAGGTACTACTCTGGACTCGAATATAAGCAAAAAAAAAACTAACTCACGCTAATTAAGAAATGTTAGTTAACCTCATTAAATTTTCTTGATGTCATCGAAAAATGAATTGTATTCTCTAAATTGCCCTTTATAGGAGACTCCAATTTTAATGAAACTTGTTCCAAGTGGAAACACTCTCTCTACATTGTTCATTAAATAGGGTCATTGGAAAATAAAATATGAATTTAAATAAAGGATATTTTAGTCCAAGGTCATTGAATAAGTTAAAGTTAGTTGAAATTTGCTTATATTTTAGACCACCACAAGTGGATTTTTTGTTGCTTATATTCGAGTCCAGAGGGAGTACAAGAGAGGTAATCACATTTACTCCTAGGCCAAGGGGTAAATGGGATTCCTCCATTAAAAATGAATTTCATGCATAGCATCCTTGTTTGGCTAATTAAAACTTAATGAGGGTGGCCCTGGACGACGGTCCTTGGTCACATGGCCGAGCGCTCAAAAGAGGTAACAGTGAAAAGACACCTGGGTGTGGGTTACACACTTGATTGCTCCTTGTGGGAGATTTTGATTGAATTACGTGGCATGACATATATGATTGAATATCCGTTGCATGATCATCATTGCACTTACAATCACTATTGTAGGATTAATGTTATATGTATCGGATTACCATCACGAATGCTTTTCTAAATTGATTTAGCTTTGTACATCACTGTGTATCCTGTATTGCTTCCCCACACTGCACACACCATTACCTCACTCATTGGGACGTAGTCTCATCCCACGTTATGGGAAACATCTTCAGTTGTGCAGGAAGGAATTTTGAACATTGGAGGACGAGTCAGAGTTCCGAGGCAGACCCTCCCGCCTCCGCAACTGCCAGTTGCCTTAGGACGCTTAGATTTAATAAATTTATGTAATGATTAAGAATTGTGTATATATGTATATGCTTATTGGTTAATGGACTGTATTGCTTTAAGAGATTGATGTGAATGTTTGGTTTGGCCACAAAGGCCTCTTATTTCTGAAATGGATTAGTGCTTTTGTTATTATGAACTACACTGGTGTTTTGCTGGTTTTCAGGTGGATCTGGAAATTGGGAAACGTCCAGTTTTCAGGGGAAACTCTGCCGGATTTCCGGCAGGAGTTTTTGAAGTTGGCTAAACGTCTCTAGAAGGGGGGGTTGAATAGAGACTTAGAATATTTTTCCTGAAAATGCACACTTAAATTTAAGTTGAGACGTGATCTCAAGTCGATACTTGGAGTCTCAGTTAGAAGAGATGTTGTCTCAACAATGTGATTATAATCAGATGAGATTTGATAGACTTATAGTTAATTGCTTGATTTAATTTATCAACTTAATAACAGATATGCAATATAAGTAAGAGATGAAGGTAAAGAGATGCACACACATATTTATACTGGTTCACCCACAACCTTGGGCTACGTCCAGTCCCCACCACCTGTGAGATTTTCACTATTGACAACCTGTCAATACAAGTATTCTTACATCCTCTTCAGGACGCACGCTCTCAATCTAAGACTAGGCTCTCTCCTATCTCAGATGAGGTACAGGTACAATGATTGATGTTTTGAGTGTGTTCTAGCTTTAGCACATAATGTGTGGTTAGGAAATGATTCTTAGCTAGAGAAACCTTCTTCTTACAATGATTTACAGATTGGTAAAGATAAGAGAAGAAAGGCAATCAGACTTCAAGAGCTCTCTGTTGAGATCTGCTTAGTTCTTTAGGCTCTTGAGATGAGACGTGAGCTCTTATCTGAGATGAGATGAGATGTGATAACTGATGATTTTCAAGCACGTCTCTTATTGTGTTATAGTAGCTTTCAGCTATTTATATGAGTGCAAAGTAGTCGTTATTTGTTGATGAGACTTCCTTGGAGCCGTTGGGATGTAGCTGTTAGAGACAGGGCTCTTTTCTGGACAAGGGACAGCTTTTGGATGATGTGATCTGTTGACAGCTTGCAGTGTACTTCCTTGTCCTTGTGCTGACTTGGCTTTTTGATTTTTCGTAGATTGACTTTACGTGGGACTCATCATTTGTTCAGATGATTAGAGCTTGTATCTCTTCTTGTTCCTCGTGTCTCTTCTGATAAGCTTACATCTGTTCAGTGAGCTTTCATCTGTTTAGTGAGCTTGCGTCTCAAGCTGATCTAGGATCTCTTTTAAGAGTCTGCACCATCTTCACAGATTTTTGAGAATCTCCTTTTTGATACATGATGATGTTCTTTTGTATCTTTGATCAGATAAGTTTACGTGGCTTGAGCTTGCATCTCTCTATTGAGCTGTCGTCTCAAGCTGTTCCAGAAGCTGTTCAAGAAGCTCTTCTCTTGATGATCAATGAGGTCTAAGATTCTTGGCTTGACTTTCTTTTATTCTGATCATTATTCCTTGAAGGATCCTGCAAGAATTGCTAAGGAATCTGCCAAAAAACTTGAATAGCTTGATTAGCAAATAACAAGATGTAGTATTTATTTTTTCTTTACTTAGCTCATGACTTTCTTTAAAGGTTTGGCATATTAAAAACTTTATGTGATTGAGTTTGTTTCAACAGTTTTATGAACCTTAAACACGCCAAGTGTGGGTTCCTCCCTGTCTTTCTTAAGGGAATGTTTTAGAATTGTGTTATTGAATGTTGAGGTAGCCTAAGCATACGTTGGACTGTTTAGGCAATTTGTGCTTATGTGCAGATACACGAAATGGCGCAAAATAATTTCAGAAATTCGGAATAGTGTTTCCAACGGACACTTGTTCTTGAATTGAGAAATTAGGCCGTTACAAACGGCATCTCAATTTAAATTCTTGGGAGGTCTATCTTATCAAGTTATAAATATTTTATTTTATTATTGAGAAATTTTAATTTTTAATTATTTTATTTTAATTTTTTCTTTTTATTTAGGATTTTTTTAAAAAAATTATTATTTTATTAAAAAATATATTACTTTTTATTATTTTGTTCCTCTCTTCCGAGCTAACATTTGTTTGAGCTTCTTGATTATTGCTCTTGTGAGGACAGGTGTATCAAAATTAATTGATATTTGATCCTGAGATAGAAGGGACATCTAGAAGAAACAAAAGTAGAAACAGAAAAAAAGGGACAAGGATAAGCACAAGGAGACAATCTCAACACTCTCTGTCCCCACTAGAGCTTAGTGAGCTTAAGTCACAGTTAGAAGGTCTCAGAAGAAATTCATTAGTCCTAGTGTGTTACCCTGGGGAGCGCTTGTGCTCTTGGTTAAGAAAAAGAATAGGAGCATGAGATTGTGTGTGGACTATAGGCAGTTAAACAAAGTGACTATTAAGAATAAATATCCCTTGCCTAGAATAGATGACCTGTTAGATCAACTTAGGGGAGCGTCCATTTTCTCTAAGATAGATTTGAGGTCGGGTTATCACCAGATTAAGATTAGGGATGGGGATATACCTAAGACTGCCTTTAGGACTAGGTATGGGCACTATGAGTATTTGGTGATGCCGTTTGGCTTAACAAATTCTCCTGAGGTGTTCATTGACTACATGAATCGCATATCCCGGCCCTTTTTGGATAAATTTGTCGTTGTGTTTATCGATGACATTTTTATCTACTCCCAAACCTTAGAAGAGCATGACCACCACTTGAGTGTAGTTCTTAGGGTTCTGAGGGAAATAAAGCTTTATGCCAACCCCGAGAAGTGTGAATTCTGGATGGATAGGGTGTATTTTCTAGGCCATGTGATCACCTGGGAGGGAGTTGTAAGGTTGAAGAATCCTCTGATGATGTTTTCATAATGACAAACTCTCAAAATACACTTAATATAATTCTGAATAGTAATAATAATGGTTTCAGTTGAGATTGTCTTAGAAAGAAACAGATAAAGGGCTCCAGAAGATCTTGTTCAGAAGAAACAAGTGGTTGTTGTTGAAGAAACAGTTTCAGCATTGCCTAAGCTTCCTAAGAATACTTCTGCAATATCAAATACTACTATATCAAAACTTGTATGTATAGTTTAAACAAGGAAATAATCATAAAAGTAAAGCAAGAAAGTTGTTAAGAAGTCTTATGATAAGTTGCTGTCAAAACCTGAGAAGATACATTCTGTCAATTGAAGAATTTTGGATAGAAAAGTTCATTCTTCAAAATTTTACCATGTGATTCATATTAAGAGAAAAATAGAATCCTTATCAACATAAAAGAGTTTAAGAAAACTGTCAAGAAGAAGGATGTGAAGTTGATGTCTAAGCTTCAGAAGTAAACTTCAATGGCAGTATGCCTACAAAAGAAGCAAATTGTCTTGATTCATCATTATATGAATCTTTTGAGGATACAACATGCAAATGTTAAATTTACATATATGCCCTGCACCTCTGCAAGTCTCAAGAACTTTTCTAGAAGAAGGAAATCTAATTTAAGAAGGAATCCTAGTTGCAGAAGATGTGCTCTCCAGAAGATATGACCAGTCAAACTGAAGAAAGAGAAAAAGTCGTACATGAAAGTGACAGCTCTTGCTTTAACAGCTGGATGTTTAACCTCTTTTCCAAAGCACTCCAACGGCTAGCAGCCTGGTCTTGCTTATAAAAAGGAGCTCTCTCTTCATTGTGAGATACACAGCACCATAAGAAGCAAACAGTGCATCAAAATTACCATTTCTACCTTCTGGAAGAATTTCTCTCTCTACAAATCTCTTAAATTTTATAATCCCGAGCCATGTTTAATTGTAATTTCCTATCTTCATCTTTTTAACTCACAAGAACAACATAAGAGTGTTTGTTCTACTTGAGAAAATATTAAGTTGTATCTGCAAGTTGCTGTGAGCCTAGATTTGGTTGCAAATACCCTTTGTAATTCCTGCAGAAGCTGCTGAAGAAGTCTATGTGTGTTCTGAGCCTGCAGAAGAATACTAGTGGTAAGAAGTACCCAAGGAGATTTTTGTAACAAGGTTGATTTAGTGAAAATCCTACTGGAAGTAGGGACTGGACGTAGCCTCAAGGTTAAGAGATGAACCAATATAAAACTGTGTGTGCATTTCTTCTTCCATCATCCTTCTTATAGTTTATGCCTTTATATTGGTTCTAATTATCACTTCATTTGCACAAAAGTTTTTTGAAATCTACCTAATACGTAAGTAAGTGATACTTCAAAGAAAGTTCCACTAAAGAAGGATCTATATTTTATGCATACTATACACTCCTATAAGATAACTGTCTTTCAATTTATTTTAATCTTCTAATACTCAGCCAAGTAATACTTGAGTAGAAAAATATTAGAAGAAGTTGCAAAAATTTAAAAGACATCACAATTCAACCCACCTTCTTGTGATTACAACATTTATTTCAATTGGTACCAGAGCTTGCTTCTAGGGTTGAACACACTTAACAGTGTGAGAGGAAAAAAATCAACAAAGGAAGATGGTGAACCATGGAGCTGGAATGTTTATCCCAGAAGGATCCTCCACAAATAGACCACCTGCATTTGATGGAAAAGATTATTATTATTGGAAATATAGGATGAAGCTATTCTTAGAATCTCAAGATATTGATCTTTGGGATATTGTTAAAAAAGGAAACTTCATCCCTGTTTCAAAAAGAATCAGAATACTGGCTCAACCAAAGGAAGGAGAATCTATAATTGAAGATGAGCCTGCACAGACAAAACCAAAGGAAGAATGGACCTCAGAAGATAAGCAAAAATATCTTCTAAATTCCAAAGCAAAGTTCTATCTTCTGTGTGCTCTCAGCAGAGGAGAATATGACAAGGTGGTTGGATGTGCTACTGCAAAAGAAATTTGGAATTGTTTCGGAACGAATAAGAAAAATAGGGGATTGAGATTAGAGGGGTTCATAATCACGGTGAAGCATGGCTACATGGTGGATGTTTTTATTCATATGAATTTCTAAAAAAAAAAAGAGTGGTTACAAGTGGAGGAGGTTTTTCTCCTTGTTCTCCCCCTTTTGCTTGTTGCCCCCTGGTGCTATATATATCCACACCAGTCTTGGAGCCCAAGACTCCTTTACATTGGATACTCTCTTTCAACCAAAATATACATGTAAGCTACGGATGCGCCTTCTGAACATCATTTCCTTTTTCGTGTTAATACTTCATAGTCTTTTTGTAAGTCAAAAAGTGGTGCTTCTATTTCAATGTCTCATTTTGTCTCCCTGACACAGCTTCTGTACTGTTGCGCTGCTGTTGTCAGGTGGTGGCAGCCTGCTTCAATGTGTTTCTTTGACAACACATTGCTTTCTCTTTCTTTCCTTTACATACATGGTTAATTTAGGAGCTGGTCCGCAACATTTGCCCCCTTGCACATTCAGTATGCAATAGTGTAATGTGCAACTCGAGTGAGGACAGCTCGCGCCTTTTCTTTTTATTCCCATTGGTTGGGCGTTAACTCCCTAAATCATTTTTTGCTTTCTCCAGGGTGGTTCATGATTACTTCTTCTTCCTTATACTCTTGTCCACGTGCTTCTCTCTGTCTTTTGAAGGGTTCTTGCATGTTTGCCACGCGTCGCTATCATCATTACATTTCTTTTCCCTTGTTGATGCAAGAAAGTTATCATCTGTTGGTTGCATGTAATGTGATCATTTCAGAATTTTTTGCTTCTCTGCATCCTTTCTTCCTTTTCTACCTTTGTTATGGCTCGCTTTCGTCCTTCTGAGACTTCGCCTGGTTCTTCGTCCGCTCTTCCGAATGAGAATGCAGTTGAGCCTATGCCACGCTCTACCTCCCTTGCCATTCTTCCTAAACTTCTGTCTCCCCGTGCCGTTCCCGCTAACGTGGATTCTCGTCGGTGGCTTCCGGGCGTTCCCTTTGAAGAGCGTCCTTTTGATACTTCCATGATTGCTTCTACTAATGAATTATTTTCTTCTTATGTGGCTTTCTCTTCTGTGGGTTGTTCAGATGTGCTGCTACGCTATTCTATTTCAAGCACGCCTTCTCTGGAGTTAGGTCCTTCATTGTTTCGTTCTCGCATCATGACTGAGAAATTTCCTTGGTCCTCCATAAATTTTGTAAGCAAATGTTTTCAGCCCAGTGGTTGGGCCGAGTGGGTGAATCATGTATTTTGTACTAATAAGCCTTTTGTTGCCATACTTACTCGAGCTGGGATTGCTGACGCGATTAAGGCTTCTCCGTTCCTTGGCGTTCACAAACGTTCAGATGACTTAGCGACGCTTGTCCAACGTTGGAGCAGTAAGACACATACCTTTTTTACATCTTGGGGGGGTGTTTTCTCCTACACTGGAAGACGTGGCTATCTTGTTAAAACTTCCTCTCTTTGGGGATTTTGATCTCTCCTCCGCTGTGTTGGAACGTCGCTTTGCAGAAATGTCTAAAGTTCTGAAGGCTGCTTCTGCTGAAGGCGCCAGGCATTCACGTAAAAAACTTGCTCTTAGGCGTGCTAAGGCATTTCCCTCCACCGTGAAGGTACGTCTTCCGAAAAAAGCGTTCTGAAGCTACCTCTTCTACTCGATCAAGAGTGAAGTATACTTATGCTACATGGATTCATTTTTTCTCTGGGGATTTTCCTTCGAGTGACCTTTTTGAGGCTGGTCCTGATCATCATCAATCCTTGGAGTGTGCTGCCTTTATTTCTTTTTGGCTATCGCGATATGTTTTCCTAGGCCCTCCTTGGGAGTCAATGAGTCCTGCTATTTTTTACATTGGCGTCTCTACTGGCTGAAGGGGTGCGCCTTCCTTTGGCTTCATTTTACTTGGGTGGGCTTTATGGTCGTTTAGACCAACTCCAAGAACACGTGCATTTTTCGTATGGGCACTTTTATGTTAACTCCTGCGTTGATGCTGTGTTCCTCCAGATATTTTTGTATGAAATATTTCCCTGTTACGGGCTTGTAAGGCGCGTTCCTAAACCGCCTTGTAGGGAAAATGAAGTTTTAGAATATCGCGTCTAAGGCTGGTTTCTGGGACGCCCTCGACTTCCTTTAGTGGGTGTGATTGATGATGAAAATCGTTTTGTATTTCGCCCTTACACTTCTTCGTTTGTTCCTGGTGTTGAAGGTATGGATAGGATTTACTTGGAACCATCTTTTTCTACTCGGAATGATAAGAGTTCCCGGACAGAAGGCGTTTATGATTTTTGGTTGCTATGCCTTTATCCTCACGCCCTTCCTGGGTTTATCATAACTGATACAGTGGGCCTTTTTGGAGGTGCTTTGTTCCCCTTTCATTATCGCCCTGACCGTGTTTGTCATCAGTTTGGTCTTGACCTTTCTCCTCTTCCTTTGGATTTGGACTCGTCATTTGTTCATGAAGCTATGCGTTCTGTGTTGTTCGTTGAGCGCCATGAACTCCTTCCTTTTGATCCTTCCAGATATGTGCCTTTAGACCGCGTCGGGCGTGTTCTCGACGAATGGGTAGTTTACCAGAGGCGGCTTAAAGCTTCTATAGCTTTCTTTGAGAGTGTGAAATCTACTTTTCCTCCACTTGAATTGCTCATTCTACTTACTGATCCATATTACGTAACTTCTTCTGTTGATTATGATAAGTCAAGTATTTGAATTTCTCTCAGTCTTCTCTTCTCGTTTTATTTACCTCCCTCTTCTTATGCGTGGGTTTTGTTAGATGTTCAAGCAAAAGTGCGGGTGAAGACTACTCCTTCGCAGAAAGGAAAGGCGAAATTATGTGTATCTGCGCCTCCTTTTGAGAAGGTTTCCAAAAAGGCGCCTTCTTCGGCAAAACGCCCTTTCTTTCAAGTCCCTGCCCCTAGGCGTTCTTCAGAACGTCTGAGAGCTCGCCCTATCCAAGGCTCGTTGCGCTGCCCTTCCTCTCCTTCTTCTGGTGATTTTTCTGATAGTGATGAGGAAGGCTCATGTGAGGCATTTGGCAAGTCTCAAGACTCCCCTTCACTTTCAGACCCTCCTCGCTCAGTTTCTACTCAGCATACTTCTGTTCTTCACGCGAACCTTGTAACTGGCCTCAATGATTCGAGGGCGTCAGAGCACATGCCCCCTGGTCAACCTCATGCTATGATTCGTAATTTTTCTGTTGAAGTTGTCAATTTACCAGCTCGGGTGATGACCCCTTTTACTGGTTCAAGCTCCTTGTCTCTAGGGATGCATACTTCTGGTTTAGGGTTTAGGGTGCTTAAATCCGCTTCATAGCTAGGAGTGCTAGATTTTAAGCGCCTTTGGAAAGGGTACCCCTGGAATTCCCTTTCGAGGCTTCTTGCCTAAATCCGCTTTGTAGCTAGGCATGCTAGACTCTCAAGCACTTTGAGGAAAGGACGCCCGCAACCTTTTCCTGAGTTTTTCGCTTGGGTCCACGATATATATATTTTCTTGTTGGGAATAATTTGCCATTCGTTTGGGTGTGTAGCTCTTTTTTTTTTTTAAGTTTTTTGAGCATAAAAATTTTCAAGGGTGTGTAATTAGTTCTATTTGAACGACTGTGTGGGTTTGATGTTTCAATTCATTTATTTATAGATGCAAAGTGTCATTTGGAATTATCATTGCCTATCATTTTCTTTATGCAATATGTATGATGCAACATGTTGACTTACTACGCAGGAAAATGTGCAATGAGGTTCTATATATGGTACTTAAGCGTTAAGAACGCATTCAACATAATTACGAGTTAGCATAGATCCAACCTGGAATGGTTGCTTTCAGCTCAGGTTGGATGAAGCACTTTTGGTAGGGTGTGTATTCCGCTTTTCCGACTTGCCTTGGCTCGATGTTATGCTTCTTGCATTCTACTGCTCCTATCCGGAACAACCGTTTCTCTTCGTGGACGTCTTTCTTTCTCGGGAGTTTTTTGCTTCTTTGAAAGTATGGAATGATGAGACGCTGGGGTCGTTTAGCGTGACCGGAGCGACAACGCTTCATCTCATGGTTCTTTCGTGACTTGGAGTGGGCGCCTTTTTCTTGCAAGCGTTCTGCTTCCTTAAGTGTGTGGCACGCCAAGCCGTTGAGACAGTTCAGCGTGACCGGGGAAACAGCGCCCTGTTTCCTTGGCCAACCTCTTATGGCTCCCATATGGTCTGTTGGGCGCCTTCCGGGATCTCCTTCTTTCTCTCTTATTTCGTTTGACCCCGGATCCTAAGGCGCGCTATATGCGCTATGATATCATTCTTCATGGTATCTACTGCATAGGGCGTCTTTGCATCTGAGCCTCCTTCTGCGCTCTAGTTTTTATTCCCTCCAACTCATCTTTCCTCGATCTAAAGTAGACACATTTTTTTTGGAACAGGGGGTCTTTGGCTAACCCATTCTTCATGGAGTATTCTCCTTCCCTTTTGTTTTGATGAGGAAGGGCATGATTCCTTTCCAAGTCCACCTTCGTCGTTCCTGCGCCATGCTATGTGAGGTGGTGAGCAGAACTTTACCATCATGGCATCGACGCATTACTCCTTCCTTCCTGCTTTCCCAGGGCTTTTATGCTTCAACATCGCCTTTCTTTCAAGGAGCTTTTCCTTCTCATGCTTTGCACATGTTTTCTTCAGGTCTTAAGAAAGGAAGCTTTCCAGGATGGAAGCGTTTGGCCAAATGATCCTCTGAGTGTGTTTTTTTTGAATCATCTACTTCCTGCAACCATGCTTCCCCAGTGGAGTCGCCAAATGTTTCGTAACGAATATGAAAAATAAGGGATTGAGATTAGAGGGTTCATAATCACGGTGAAGCATGGCTACATGGTGGATGTTTTTATTCATATGAAGTTCTAATAAAAAAGAGTGGTTACAAGTGGAGGAGGTTTTTCTCCTTGTTCTCCCCCTTTTGCTTGTTGCCCCCTGGTGCTATATATATCCGCACCAGTCTTGGAACCCAAGACTCCTTTACATTGGATACTCTCTTTCAACCAAAATATACATGTAAGCTACGGATGCGCCTTCTGAACATCATTTCCTTTTTCGTGTTAATACTTCATAGTCTTTTTGTAAGTCAAAAAGTGGTGCTTCTATTTCAATGTCTCATTTTGTCTCCCTGACACAGCTTCTGTACCATTGCGTTGCTGTTGTAAGGTGGTGGCAGCCTGCTTCAATGTGTTTCTTTGACAACACATTGCTTTCTCTTTCTTTCCTTTACTTACATTGTTAATTTAGGAGCTGGTCCGCAACGGGGATACTCTTAAAATAGCACATGAAAGAACAGATCAAGTAAAGAAATAAAAAATAAACATCTTGATTCATCAATATGAAATGCTCAATATGCCTGAACATGAGTCAATTGATGAAATGTTCAACAGATTCACAATCATCATAAATGACTTAAAATCTCTTGGTAAGAGCTATACTAACCAAGAGCAAATTAGAAAAATACTTAGAAGTCTTCCAAAGATTTGGAGACCTAAGGTGACAGCCATTCAGGAAGCAAGAGATCTTACTGTATTGAAATTAGATGAACTTATTGGGTCTTTAAAAGTCCATGAGCAAGAACTCATGGATGAATTACCTCCAAGAAAAAGCAAAACAATAGCACTAAAAGCCAGTACATGAAAAAAGGACTAGCACAAATATAAATTCTTCAGAAGAAAAAGAACATGAAGATAAAGAATCCACCTCTGGAAATGATGATGAACTTGCTTTCATTTTCAAAAGATTTCAAAAAATGAGAAGAAAAGGTAAAGGAAAAAGATATTTCATCTATTTTGAATGCAAGAAGTCATGTCACATTAAAGTTGATTGTCCTCAATTAGAAAAGGATCCCATAAATTTTCAGAAGAAAAAAGTAATGATAGTGTCAACACCCAATTTTGTGCAGCTAATTTTCAATTTTATTGTTACATTCTTCCTTTTATCATCTTACTATATTTCATTGTTAAAAAAATAAATTAAAAGTGGATTGGTTAATTGATTATTTGACTAATTAATTGGTTTATTAATTTTAATTAATTAGTCAATTAATTAATAAAATCGAATTATTGATTAATTACCCTGAAAAAAGGGGCCAGCTTTGGCCCATTGGTTAAAAGAAAATAAACAAAAATGAAAGACTTTTTGCTAGAAAGCATGCGTGAGGGAAACTCATACCATTTTTGGTGAAAGTTAGCTGCCATTTTAGTGTAAGTTGCATTGTTGACCAGAAAGCCTAGGCTACATTAACTAAAAAAGAGAAAGAGTGTAAATCTTAACCCATTTTTCGGCTGATTGGTACATTTCTGAAAAGAGGGAGGGGCTCAATCAATTTTTCTCAGTTAGAAAAAGGAGAAGCCTGATTCACATTGGAGATATAAGGGAAGCCTTCATACACAAAAACATACACAACGAGGAGGGGATTTTCGGATTAAGACAAAGATTAGCTTCAATCTCCACCATGCCAACCCACCACTTTAAACCACCATGAACACCCATCGATTAACCACCACTACAGTGTTAATAACCTTTGTTTCAAACTCAGCCACAGGCTCGCCACCTCTCTCACCCAGAGTCTCAACAATCAGCCAGCAAGGGAGAAAATGAAAAATACATGAACATAAACACCCAAAAGAAATAGAGATCAGAGAGGAGAGGGAGAGGGGCCGCTGCTGTGCGCGGCCTCCAGCCACCACGCGCAGCCCCATACCCCGCCGCTGCACCACCTTCACTTCCCGCAACCACCACGCGCCGACTCTACGTGTTTGTTTCTTCCCCGGCGAGCCTCCCTGTCGAGCTACCAGCCGCTCCGCCTCAAACGCCGCTGTCCGTCGTTGAAGGCACCATTTCCGCTATTCTCCCCCATCGCACCGTCCCTTCAGCGGCGGGATCATCTTTGTGCAGCCATGGTCGTGAGCCACCTCCTTGGCTCTCTCTCTTTTCCCCAATTTGTGCTCTGTAAACCCTAGAAGAAAATCTGGTTCTGTTCTTTCCCTTTCTTATTTATTTCTGATTTGCCTCTGTAGTCTGTATTATAATTTTTGTTTGTTAGTTTTTTGTTCTGTTAAGTTTGTGGCTAATATGTTTGGGCTGAGTTGTAGGTCAGGTAGATCTTGGGCAAGAGATCCAACTCGTTTTTAGTTTCTTTCATGCCTCTTGTATGTGTCTTTTAGTAATGTTTGGCCAAATGATGACTGAGCTCCAACTTTTGGTGTTATATTATTTTGACCAAAAAGGATTTGTGATATTTACTTAATTCCATTTTGTTTCCTTTGCCATGATTTATTCCTCCCCTTAAATTGTATGCCCATCATTTTATATTTTTGTAAATATTTATAATTATTTATTTTATTTTTCACTTATGAATAATATATTTGTTTAGTTTTTATTTTAATTTATTGTCATTATAAATAGGTAAGTATTTGTAAGTTGAGTTGTATGTAAATATGATTGATTTTAACATGTTTTTCTAATAATCCATAACATTGATAGACTAGTATTTCTAGCTATAACGTCATTCAAATGAAAAGGGAATTTATTGAGTATAGTCATTTGCTAACTCAATTTCTTGTGCAATTGTAAAAGTGTTTTCAAAATTTTAAAATATTTATTTATTTTCAATAATAAAAGACGTTAATGAATAACACTTCTATCATTATGTCATTTAATTAAGGGTTCGTTGTATAGCCATTTGTTAGCATGAACTCTTCCCAAAAATATTTTTTTTTCAAATCAATATTTTCCAAATCAATTTTTATCTCTTCAAAGTTTAAAATCAATTTCTTTTCAAATTTAAAATCAACCTTTTCTCAAATGAATATTTTAGAACTACGTGGCTTTGAATTTTTCATTGCACCTGGGGATACGTAGGAGCGAGATTTCCCCATCAAGCAAAAAAAAAGCTTTCAAAATTTTTGTCTCATTCATTTCAAATTATTTTTTCTCACCATTCTTTAATTTAAAGAATGTAAATAAATGTCTTACTTTAGGAGTAAAATAAATATAAGTTAATCAATTTTACAAAATTAATTAAACGTTTTTAACGGATGTTGTAGGGTGCCAACTCCTTCCCTATACATAACTGACTCCCGAATTTGGATCTCTTTTTCGTAGACTGATTTTCAATTTAAAATCATTTTTGGGTTCTCCAATTTCCCCAAACCAAATAAATTGGTGGCGATTAAATTATTTTTATTTTCTCAGCTCGCCGACCCGTCATGGCCCCGGTCGCAACAGATGGCTACATGAGATGACTCAGAAAGTTCATTAGAAGATGATGCAGAAGAAACATCAAATATGTGCCTCATGGTAGGAAAGGAAGAAGAAGAGGTATTTGACTCTAACTCTCCTACCTATAGAGAATTAGAAGATGCTTTTGAAAATTTATTATTTGACTCTCACACACTAGCTCAAAAATGTGCTTTGCTTAAAGCTCAACTAACAAAAGCTCAAGAAGAAAATGAAAAATTAAAAAGTGATAATGAGAAATTGTTCAAGACAAATCATTGTCTATAATAATCTCATTTTAAGCTCTCTGAGCAACCGAAATCTCATAGATTAAAATCCTTAGACGAAGCTAGTAGTAAAAATGACTCACTGCAGAAAGAAAATAATCTCCTAAAAATTAAAGTGAATGATCTGCATCGAGATCTAAGTAACTTTGTAAAAGAAACTAATAATTTAGAAAAGGATATAGGAAATCAGAAAGGAATGTTTGATAAAGCTGGACTAGGATACAATCAACCTCAAAAACAAAAGTTACACAAAAACTTCATTGTACCAGCTAAAAGGCAACTTCCTAAATGTTCTCGGTGCAACGAAATTGGACATATAGTTCAACATTGTTACAAGAAAGGTATCTAGCCAAAAAGGACCCAACAAAATTTGGGTACCTAAATCCTTATTTACTTATGATGCAGGATCAAGTAAAAACTTTCAAGAAGAAAGGACAATGGTTCTTGAACATTGGCTACTCAAGACATATGACTAGGGACAAAAATAAGTTTATCCAGTTACACAAAAAAGAAGGTGGAACAGTCACCTTTGAAGACAATAACAAAGCTCACATCAAATGAATTGGGAAGGTAGGTATGACCAATTCAGCTTCGATTAATAATGTTTATTATGTGAAAGGTTTAAAACATAATCTTCTGAGCATAAGTCAATTATGTTATAGTGACTATGGAGTTATGTTTCAACCAACATTATGTGAGATTAGAGAGAGAAAAAAGGAATTTCCCATAATTTTTAATGTCCCAGAACTCCTCAACAAAATGGAGTTGTGGAAAGAAAAAATAGAACCCTTCAAGAAATGGCTATGACTCTTTTAAGTGACAGTGGAATTCAAAAATATTTTTAGGCTGAGGCAGTTGCCACCTCATGTTACATTCTTAATGGAGTCACTATCAGAAGCATATTGAATAAGACACCATACGAATTGTGGAAAGGAAGAAAACCTAACATTTCATATTTTCATATATTTGAATGTGATTACTATATTTTAAACAACAAAGAAAATCTTGAAAAATTTGATGCTAAATCTGAAAAGGGTATTTTTCTTGGATATTCATCCACATCAAAAGCTTATAGAGTATATAACATCAAGAACCAATCATAGAAGAAAACATGCATGTTGTTTTCTATGATGCTAACCTATCTTCTCAAGGAAAAAGTAAAGATAAATCAGATGATGAATCAGATAAATATTAGAAGATATCTACTGATAAAGAAGAACCTCCAGAAGATCCATAAGAAAAGGAAAATCCCTTACATGATTCAGAAACTCAAGTTCATAAACAGAATTATGACAGAGAAGATCTTCCAAAGAGTTGGAAACTAGTCTCAGCACATCCTCATGAGCAGATTATTGGAAATACCTCAGAAGGTTTAAGAACTAGGTCTCAGTCTAAGAGTAATGAAAGTAGTCCATCACTACTATCTCAAATTGAACCCAAAAATGTCAATGAAGCTTTTGAAGATGACTCATGGGTAGAGGCTATGAATGAAGAGCTAGACCAATTTGAGAAAAACAAGGTCTGGACCCTTGTTCCTCCTCCAGAAGATCATACAATTATAGGAACTAAATGAGTATTCAGAAACAAAATGAATGAAGGAAAGGTGACTAGAAATAAAGCAAGGTTAGCAGCTCAAGGTTATAACCAACAGGAAGGTATTGATTTTGATGAAACTTTTTCACCAGTAGCTAGATTAGAAGCTATTAGAATCCTTCTTGTATTTGCTACATTTAGGAACTTTAAACTATACCAAATGGATTTAAAAGTGCATTTCTAAATGGTTACATAAATGGGGAAGTGTATGTACACTAACCTCCAAGTTTTGCAAATCAAAAACATCCAAATCATGTTTTCAAGAGTTCTCTAAACTAATGAAAAGAGAGTTTGAAATAAGCTTAATGGAAGAACTTAAGTTCTTTTTAGGACTACAAATTAAACAAGAAGATACTAGAATCTTTATTTATCAAGAAAAATGTACAAAGGATCTTCTAAAAAGATTTAAAATGTAAAGTGCCAAACCTATGTCCACTCCTATGCATCCTTATATTATTTTAGATCCAGATGAAAATGGAAAGTCAGTATCTGAAAAGGATTATAGAGGAATGACATGATACTTGCTTTATTTGATAGCTAGCAGACCAGATATTTTATTCTCTATAGGATTATGTGCTAGATTTCAATACTCTCCAAAAGAATCACATGTAACTGCTGTAAAAAGAATTTTTAGATATCTTGTTGGAACTATTGATCTTGGTCTTTGGTTCAAGAAGGGTACTAGCTTTGACCTTATAGGTTATTGTGATGCTGATTATGCTGGAGACATAATGGAAAGAAAAAACACAAGTAGTGGATGTCAGTTTCTAGGAGAACCACTCATCTCATGATCTTGTAAGAAGCAAACAACAATTGTCATATCAACAAGTTGTTGCTCTCAAATTCTTTGGATAAAACATCAAATGAAAGATTACAGTTTGAGGTACTCTAAAATCCCTATCTTATTTGATAATACAAGTTTCATTAACCTATCTAAGAATCTCATTCAGCCTTCTAGATCAAAACATATTGATATAAAATATCATTTTATAAGAGATCGTGTTTAGAAAAATGAAATTGAACTGAAATTCATTGAAACAAAAATGCAAATTGCTGACATCTTCACTAAGGCTCTTGTAGAAGATAGATACAATTTCATCAGGGAAAAATTTCATATGTGCAGATTAAAATAACAATACTTATGTATTTTTGTGAAGATTTAATTAACTATTTAGCTGATAAAGAAGAATGGATGCAATAATCTTTCTTCTAAAAAAATCATGGAGTTCCCTTCTTCTGAGAAGGAAACTGCATCTTCTAGAATCTTAGGTAACCAGAATACTTCTTCTGGTTGATCAAAATCATTCTCTTCTTCCAAAATCCTAGGAAATATCTCTTTCTCTTTCACGAAATCCTAAAAGACATTTATCCAGGAAATTATTTTTTAATGGGAAGTCAACCTTGAAAGGGACTTGTCTCATTCAGCTAGAAAACCAAGAGTAATAAGATAAAAGTAACCTTTTGTCCCAAGGAAAAAGAAAACCTAGTATTTGCACAAGAACAAAAATAAATTTCTGACCGTTGGAAGTAAAAATTGAATTCCTAAATTCTTGTGCGCGTGTTAAGCTTCCCTCTCTCCTCGTCTATCACTCTCTCAAACGGCTAGTTGGAAGCATATAACTCAGACCCACTCTGTGCAATGAGCATCATTCACCGACTTATTCATTTCTTGCTCATCACAGCTCATTCATCTTCAAGCTCTACTTCACATTACTGTCCATTCTCCTCAAGCTCCAAGCCTCTCTGTTTTTCACTTTTCTTCTGTTATTTCACAAAGCTTTACCATGAGAATAAAAATTGTGGCCAACAAGAAGAAAACCTCATCCCCTAATGCCTCTGGTTGCTCATACAATAGCCATGAAGCTCTCCCTCAGCATGAAATGCAAGTAGTTCCTCAAAGAGAGGTTCTGGAAATTCAACCTCTGTCTGTAAAACCTCTCTCTCCCAGACCTTCTTCTCCCAAAGCTCCCTTATCTTCAAGGGTTAATAGAACTACTTCCTCCTCTGTCGTTCATATTAGAAGATCTGATATGTGTAGCTAAATGTAGCAGTGATTAAGGAAATGAAGAAGGTAGACCCATAAGGATAGGTGCCTCTCCCAGCAAGTCCTCAGAAGAAAGCTCAGAATCTATCAGAAATGAAGATGAGGAGACTGTGGAAAAAGGTTTTACTTCAGGAGAAAATGTAGGATAATCTTCAAGAAGGAATGAAGGTGATACTGAGAGTGACCCTTCAGAAGAAGATACTGATGCTAATGAAGATCTATTTCAAAATAAATATCTTCTATGAGAAGTGGGAATGGAAAACCATCATCCCAGGAAAGATATTTCTATTGAAGTTAAGAAGAAAGGCTGGGATGCTGAACATTTCCTCAAGGAGAAAGGTTGGGGAGATTTTCTCTTAATCAAAGAAGTTGTGTATCCTAGACTAGTTAAGGAATTCTATGCCTCTGCAAGCGAATATATGAGTGATGAAGACTCCTTAGTTGTTGATCTTAAGGGTTCCACAATTGTTCCGACTCCTGAGTCAATAGAAGAAGCCTTAAGACTTCCCCACTGTCCCAATAATCTCTATGATGAACACTAGTATGCTTCTGTTGGCATTACCAAAGAAGAAGTTGTGAATAGAGTACTGAGCCAGCCTGATTCAAAGCTGATGTCCAGCAAGCTTACTCCAATCTGCAAATTATTCCACAAAATTTGTTGCTATTCAATTCTTCCCAAAGTAGGCACCCTGGAAAAGGTATCTGATCAAGACTCACTAATCTTATATCATTTTCTCATTGGGAAACCCATTTCTCTTTCATATATAATCCTTAGAACTATGATATCTAGTGCAAATTCAATTAGAGCCTATGCAAGCTTACCCTATGGTATGCTTCTCACCATTCTTTTCAACCATCATCACGTCCCATTGGAGGGAGAAGAAAGAATAGAAGAATTAACTTACTTTGATAGAAGTAATGTGAGGAAAATGCATATCCACAGACCAAATCCCTCTCTATTTATGAGCAGTGATTCTGAGGATGATGAAGAAGGTAAAGATGAGTGCTCTAATACCCCAAGGTCTAAGAAGTAAAAGGTTATGCTTCAAACCTTCAGCAGAAAAAGAAAGAGGGCATAAAGGGAGGATTTTATCTTTGCAGAAGAAGGAGGATCAAGTAAGGTACATGAAGTTGATCCCTCTGCAAGAGATAATTTAGATTCCCCAGACTTGGAACCCCCTGCATCCTCTATCCATGAAGAAGAAAAAAATGAATGATGATAAGAAAGAAGAAGTTTCTCTAGCAAGGGTTTCTTCTGAAAGGAGAAATGCAGAAGAAGAACCCCTGTAAATCTCTCCAGTTAGAATTGCTCCTGTTAATCCTGCTGAAGAAGAAGAAACAAAGGAAGCATCTGAGGAGGATGTGGAGAACACCTCAGAAGAAGACATAACTGCAAATGCCTTGGGCATGTTAGCAAAAAACTACTCAGAACCTCCCTCCTACAACACCTCTTTGGCTATACTGGAAGTAGATTCTCCTGCTAGGACAGAGGAGATAGAACACAGAAATGGTAAATCAATTCTTAGCTTTTGGCTAACATAGCCAAGGTATTTGCAGCTATGCCTTCTTCTGAGGTGTTCTCCACATCCTCCTCAGATGCTTCCTTTGTTTCTTCTTCTTCAACAAGATTAACATGAGCAATTCTAACTGGAGAGATTTCCAGGGGTTCTTCTTCTGCATTTCTCCCTTCAGAAGAAACCCTTGCTGGAGAAACTTCTTCTTTCTCATCTTCATTCATTTTTTTCTTCTTCATGGATAGAGGATGCAGGGGGTTTCAAGTCTAGGGAATCTAAATTATCTCTTGCAGAGGGATCAACTTCCTGTACCTTACTTGATCCTCTTTCTTCTGCAAAGATAAAATCCTCCCTTTGTGCCCTCTTTCTTTTTCTGCTGAAGGTTTGAAGCACAACCTTTTGCTTCTTAGACCTTGGGGTATTAGAGCACTCATATTTACCTTCTTCATCATCCTCAGAATCATTGCTCATAAATAGAGAGGGATATGCTCTGTGGATATGCATTTTCCTCACATTACTTCTATCAAAGTAAGTTAATTCTTCTATTCTTTCTTCTCCCTCCAATGGGACGTGATGATGGTTGAAAAGAATGGTGAGAAGCATACCATAGGGTAAGCTTGCATAGGCTCTAATTGGATTTGCACAGTCTCCTCATCTTCTCCAGAAGTAAAACCTTTTTCCACAGTCTCCTCATCTTCATTTCTAAGAGATTCTGAGCTTTCTTCTGAGGAACTTCTGGGAGAGGAATCTATCCTTATGGGTCTACCTTCTTCATTTCCTTCATTGCTGCTACATTTAGCTACACCTGCTCTAATTCTATCAGATCTTCTAATATGAATGACAGAAGAGGAAGTATTTCTCTGAACCCTTGATGATGAGGGAGCTTTGGGAGAAGAAGGTCTGGAAGAGGGAGGTTTTACAAACAGAGGTTGAATTTCCATAACCTCTGTTTGAGGAATTACTTGCATTTCATGCTGAGGTAGAGCTTCATGGCTGCTGTATGAGCAACCGGAGGCATTAGGGGGTGAGGTTTTCTTCTTGTTGCCCATAGTTTTTATTCTCATGGTGAAGCTTTGTGAAATAACAGAAGAAAAGTGAAAAACAGGGAGGCTTGGAGCTTGAGGAGAGTACAGAGTAATGTGAAGTAGAGCATGAAGATGAATGAGTTGTGATGCGCAAGAAGTGAATAAGTCAGTGAGTGATGCCCATTGCACAGAGTGGGTCTGAGTTATATGCTTCCAACTAGTCGTTTGAGAGAGTGAGAGACGAGGAGAGAGGGAAGCTTAACAAGCGCACAAGAATTTAGAAATTCAGTTTATGATTCCAGCAGTCAGAAATTTATTTCTATTTTTGTGCAAATACTAGGCTTTCTTTTTCCTTGGGGCAAAATTTTACTTTTACCTTATTACTCTTGGTTGCCTAGCTGAATGAGACAAGTCCCTTTCAAGGTTGACTTCCCATTAAAAATTAATTTCCTGGATTGATGTCTTTTAGGATTTCATGAGAGATAAAGAGATATTTCCTAGGATTTTGGAAGAAGAGAATGATTTCAGAAGATGCAGTTTCCTTCTCAGAAGAAGGGAACTCCAGCATTTTTTGAGAAGAAAGATTATTGCATCCATTCTTCTTGATTAGCTAAATAGTTAATTAGTTCTTCACAAAAATTCATAAGTATTGCTATTTTAATCTGCACATATGCAATTTTTCCCTAATGAAATTGTATCTATCTTCTACAAGAGGCTTAGTGAAGATGTAAGCATTTTGCATTTTTGTTTCAGTGAATTTCAGTTCAATTTCATTTTTCTGAATACGATCTCTTATAAAATGATGTTTTATATCAATATGTTTTGATCTAGAAGGCTGAATGAGATTCTTGGATAGGTTAATGACACTTGTACTATCAAAGAAGATAGGTTTTTAGAGTACCTCAAACTGTAATCTTCCATTCGATGTTTTATCCAAAGAATTTGAGAGCAACAACTTTCTGCTGATACATATTCAGCTTTTGCAATTGATAAGGCAATTGTTGGTTGCTTCTTACAAGATCATGAGATGAGTGATTCTCCTAGAAACTCACACCCACTACTTGTGCTTTTTCTTTCCTTTTTGTCTCCAGCATAATCAGCATCACAATAACCTATAAGGTCAAAGCTAGTACTCTTCTTGAACCAAAGACCAAGATCAATAGTTCCAACAAGATATCTAAAAATTCTTTTTACAGCAGTTACATGTGATTCTTTTTACAACAAGATATCTAAAAATTCTTTTTAAAGCAAGGATCCTATCATTCCTCTATAATCCTTTTGAGATACTAACTTTCCATTTTTATCTGGATCTAAAATAATAGAAGGATGCATAAGAGTGGACATAGTTTTGGCACTTTCCATTTTAAATCTGTTCAGAAGATCCTTTGTGTATTTTTCTTGATAAATAAAGATTCTAGTATCTTCTTATTTGATTTGTAGTCTTAAGAAGAACTTAAGTTCTCCCATTAAGGTCATTTCAAACTCTCATTTCATTAGTTCAGAGAACTCTTAAAAATATGATTTGGATGTTTTTGATTTGCAAAACCTGGAGGTTGGTGCACATACACTTCCTCATTTATGTAAACATTTAGAAATGCACTTTTAACATCCATTTGGTATAGTTTAAAGTTTCTATATGCAGCAAATGCAAGAAGGATTCAAATAGCTTCTAATCTAGCTACTGGTGCAAAAGTTTCATCAAAATCAATACCTTCCTATTGGTAATAACCTTGAGCTACTAACCTTGCTTTATTTCTAGTTACCTTTCCTTCTTCATTCATTTTGTTTATGAATACCCATTTAGTTCCTATAATTTTATGATCTTTTGGACGAGGAACATGGGTCCAGACCTTGTTTTTCTCAAATTGGTCTAGCTCTTCATTCATAGCTTCTACCGATGAGTCATCTTCAAGAGCTTCATTGAAATTTTTGGGTTCAATTGAGATAGTAGTTATGGACTACTTTCATTTCTTCTAGATTGAGACCTAGTAGTTATGGACTACTTTTATATACTTGTATCTCTGTATAGCTTTGTACTTAGAATTCACCCATTGTATCCTGAGTAGTACTCACTAACCCCATAGTACAAGATGAACATTCGTTTAAGTTTCTAGAAAACTTAAACTTTATGTTGTAAACACTTTTGAGTGTCTGAGATCCTGGAGAGGCTTGGTGAAACAAAGAATACTCGTTGAGCCTGGAGAGGCTTGTCTGTAAAAGAATACTGCATGAGTTGCCTGGAGAGGCAGTTGAAAACAAAGAATACTTGTTCAGCCTGGAGAGGCTGGGGTACAAAGAATATTGCATGAGTTGCCTGGAGAGGCAGTTGAAAACAAAGAATACTCGTTCAGCCTCTACAGGCTGGGGTACAAAGAATACTGCATGAGTTGCTTGGAGAGGCAGTAGAAAACAAAGAATACTCGTTGGGCCAGGAGAGACCAGGTGTGCAAATAATACTCGGTTGTAATCTTGCGGGATTATTGGAAAATCCAGTGGTGGTTTGCCCTGGGACTAGATGTAGCTCACTGGGTTGATGGGTGAACCAAGATAAATTCTTTGTGTCTTTTTCTCTCTTCCCTTACCTCTTTACTTTCCGTTGATATTTGTTTAAATTAACCAAGGAGGGTTAAAGAAAAGAGTTTTATTAATCTGAACAGAAAACAATCTTTTCTTTAAAGGGAAAATTAATTTAGAAAGGTTTTAATTCAACCTTCCGAGTTGCATCAACAGGTTGCTGAACACTCCAGTTTCGGAAGGTTGATCAAATATTTTCAAAACGGTTTTGCTTGTTTTCGAAAGGTTTTCCAAAATCTGTAAAGATTAACAAAACACTATTTAACCCCCCTTCTAGTGTTTCCTGTGGTCTCAACAGTTGGTATCAGAGCTCACCTTCGGGTTGAGCATCTAACAAATGCTGAAGGAGTAGATCCAGATGGAAACCTCAACAAGCGTGGAAGAGAACTTATAAAGGAGATCAACAGAAGCAACAAAGATGTCTCTGAATAAAATGTTGAGTCTCAGCAGATACATGTCATCAACATAAGATACTGAAGTATCTATCCCGGTAATATCATTTCACCTCTGTGCTTAATTAAATTAGTGATAAAAATATTTTTATAAAAACTCCTTGTTATAAAAACTCCTTCTTAAAAATATTTGAAAAAACTAATCATTACTAGTATATTTATAAAAGAATTTGAAAAGTTTGTTTAGAAAATATGAAAATCAACATTAATGATCTGGTTCCCCATGACTGTTGGCGCTTCACCTTTTTACTCTATGATGTACGTCGCACAACTTTCGATGCTTGAAGCTGTCATCTTTAATGCTATCTGAGCCTATCTATGTTCCATGTGAAGCCGTCCAAAAGATACAAATCTCCTTACTTCTCTTTATATCTCTCATGCCTCAAAGTCCTATAAATTCTCAAGAGTCGTCAATGCAGAACCCATCTCCTCCAAGTTTTTTTTTTGTCTGAGATCTGGGAACATGCTCTCTAAGGGATGATG
Source organism: Sesbania bispinosa (assembly GCA_026901365.1). Classification (NCBI taxonomy): domain Eukaryota; kingdom Viridiplantae; phylum Streptophyta; class Magnoliopsida; order Fabales; family Fabaceae; genus Sesbania; species Sesbania bispinosa. The sequence goes on from QLOH01000246.1 coordinate 787,694, forward strand.
AAGAGGATGGAGAAAATGGAAGAAGCTACACTAGAACAAGAACTTATTGCTATCAATAATGTTTTGGAGAAGACAGATCTTCCATGGATGATGTATGGAATGAGAAAAAGGGTACATGTTTCTACGGAATACCTGCCCTACAACGTTCCATTCATGGAGATCTCATTGCATCACGAGCTTCATGAAAAATCACTGGTTGACCACGGTATACCCAATCTTATGAAGGGATCCACTCCAATTGTGGCCCTGAGGATAAATGTTGTTGGTGGTGGTCGAAATACAGTGTTAAATGATGCATCTCCACTGTTCTAGTTGTTGAAAGGAGATTCCGTGCGAAAAAGCACAGTTATGGAACATGTACAGGCTCGAGGGGCACTGATGAGGCTTCCAGCTGAAAAAGAAGTGGCAGCTGAGGCTGAAAAGGAAGCTGCTAAAGAGGCCATGCCTCAAGGAAGCCACAAGTCTTAAAGGAATTAGAAGCTAGTGTTGATATCAGTATTTTTCATGTATTCAAACTATTTTTCATATATATTAATACATGAAGATTTTCTGAACTTCTATGCATTTATCAACCTTATTTGCATCTTTTGTAATCTATGTTTTTATGATCATCGTCGTCTACAAGAAAAACAAATCTTTTCCTAAAATCAAACTCAAACGTTCTCTTGTTAATTTCTTTACCTCGTCAAATCTTTTTAATTAATGACAAAAGGGGGAGAAATATAACTAACAAATAGGAACAAGTAAGAAGAAGAAACAAGAATCGAAAAATAGTTTTCAGAAAGTAAGAAAAACAAACTTAATAGTTTTCAGAAAGTAAGAAGAACAAACTTAATCAGAAGAAAAATATTTTTCTCACGGGGAGTAATATAACAGGGGGAGTTAATAAAAATTGTTTTTGAAAAATAAAAAGTTTTGCTCAAGGGGAGTTTTCACAAACTCAACCTAATTTTATTAAAAGAAAAGAAAACTGTGTTTAAGTTTATTTTAATTCTTGTTAATATTTTTTAGTCATATCTAATTTGTCATCATTAAAAATGGGGAGAATGTTGAGTCTCAGAATTAATTTAAGTAATTGAAATTAGATTCAAGGCTCATTAACAAATTAGATTGTATAGAAACAGGTTCTACTGAGAAAGGTGTTATCTTTTGTATTTCAGGAATTCTGAAGAAGCAATTCTCAGAAGAAGATCAACCTGCCGAACCAGAAGAAGAACGGAGCAAGAACAAGAAGAGGAAAGAAGATCAACATAGAAGAAATGAAGAAGAAAGTCATCAGAGATCAACAACGAAAAGAAGAAGAACTATCGAAGACAAGCTACTGAAGTAACCGGCCGAAGTAAAGAAGAAAGGAAACTTGCTGAAGGAAGGAACTCGCTGAAAGCGTCTCCAAGATGAAAAGCTAAATCATGCTAGAGTCAATCAACCTTCTAAAAGTATGTGTGCACAATGAAGTGAAACCTACTGAACACATACTCACTGGTGACGTGGCATTTCAAACCGTATGAAGAAGAAGAAGCCAGACACGTCATGCAAATCTCTGAAGACCTGTGAGTCAATCTGAATGATGAATTGGTGGTGCAAAGAAAAACAAAGGCCTTTGGGCACAACTTCATTTCCCAACACAAAAGAGGATGCCTACTGCAGAAAAGTGAATAGAGGTCAGAGATAGAGTCAACGCTGCTGCAACACCTACTCTGTACCATCTCTGCAATACGCTATCAGAGGCGTGCACCTCAAGTGAGAAGAAAAGCAGAACTCACAACGGGAAAAAGGAGAAGTCTAACGGATCTTAGCATCCTACCTCCTTTACACTCACAGAAGAAAGAGAAAAGAAGAGAGGAATATCAACTTGTTGAAGACGAAGAAAATCTCTCAAGATTAAAAGCCTATTTTCTGTGTGTCAGAATTGATTCATCTGCACACCTAATCCGTTTAAGTTAGAAGCTACCGAAAGAGAAGTTATTTCACAACGGATCTTAGAGCATTAATCATTTCTTCTCAACGGTATAATTGAAGCAATCTTCAACGGCTATATTTCCAGAACATATAAATAGCCTTAAGAAAGAGTTTGAAGATGTCGGCCAAATTTCCAAAGATTCATTCACAAGGTGTCGACCAAAATGGGCAGCCATGAATTCCTAAACATCTATTATTAAACCATGGCATTGATCAAGCCCATAGAAGAGATTGGCCATGCTCAACACAGATTATATCCAGCCAACCTTCTAAACCTACAGAGATGAATTACAACTTAGATTTATATACTTGTATCTTTGTATATCCTTGTATTTAGAATTCACCCTTTGTATCCTGAGTAGTAGTCAGTAACCCCTTAGTACAAGATGAACATTCGTTTAAGTTTCTAGGAAACTTAAACTTTATGTTGTAAACCCTTTTGAGTGTCTGAGAGCCTGGAGAGGCTTGGTGGAACAAAGAATACTCGTTGAGCCTGGAGAGGCTTGTATGTAAAAGAATATTGCATAAGTTTCCTGGAGAAGCAGTTGAAAACAAAGAATACTTGTTTAGCCTGGAGAGGCTGGGGTACAAAAAATACTGCATGAGTTGCCTGGAGAGGCAGTTGAAAACAAAGAATACTTGTTCAGCCTGGAGAGGCTGGGGTACAAAGAATACTGCATGAGTTGCCTGGAGAGGCAGTTGAAAACAAAGAATACTCGTTGGGCCTGGAGAAGCCAGGTGTGCAAATTGTAAGGTCCAAGAATCCCTTAAAGAATGTTTTAATGATGACAACCAATCAAGGTTTACTTGGAATAATTCTGAACTTTAAGGACTAATGATTTTGTGCAAGTGAATGTTCAGAAAATACAGGTAAGCATCTGCAGAAGGTGCAATTGAGCAACAAAAGAAGGAAATAAATGACACTTATTTATGAAGATAAGTCTTAGATTGAACAAGAATGACAAATCTGTGAAAAACAGACATAATGTATACTGAAAAGCAATGAGAAGCTTATTGTCATCCTCCAGAAGATAGAACAGCCTTGGTAAAGAAGAAATTATAATAAAATTGTCCTAGAAGGAAGATTCACTTTAAGACAGCAAAAGAGAAGCTCTTCACTAGCTGTCAAGCATCAAAATACATTTGAATCATCTTCTGTAAGATATAAAATTGAATCTCAGAAGATGAATGGCTGTTCCCAAGAAGAACCTGAGATTACCAATTAAACAGAAGAAACAGAATATATCTTTAAACCAAAGATCAGATTGAACTCTTTATCTTCTAAGGACACAACTGTACAATAAACATAAAGACAGTCTTAATCAAGCAAAGGATGAATATTAAAAGGATATGCAAGAAAAGTGAAACTCCAGAAGCCCTGAGAAGGAATAAATTGCTGCAGAAGATGCAAATAAGGCCAATTACATGATAATCTCCTTCTTCTCATCTTCTCTTAATTTCAATGGGCAAGTTGACTCAAGAATAAATGAAAATATTATACTGGAAAGTTTCATCATGTTTGCAGAAGATAAACCTTGAGAAATAGCCCAGAAACAGCCTGCAGAAGATACTCTGCAGAAGATGGGAGCTGGTCAAACTTGACAGCTGTAAAGCCTGCACTTGCTGCAGCATGGAAAGGGACATTTCCTGAGGCCAGGTGGATGCCCAACGGCTACTTTGCTCCAGCCCTCTATAAAAGGAGAGTTCCTCCACACTTGGAACTCACCTCACTCCAGAAGAATCATATATTTCTACTGTTTCATTACTTCTATCTTCTGGAAAATTTCTCTCTCCTTCATAAGAGTGCTTTCTGGTCTGAAAAGCTTTGGAGAGAGTCTTGGCTCATCAATTTGATTCTGCTGCACAAGTATTGTAATATTTTGAGTCTTGTCTGTTTGTATTCTTTCTCATATTGTTTGTAAAAAGTCTCAAAAGAGGTGTGCAGGTGCATAGCCTTCTTCTGAGCAGTAAGGGAAAGGTTTTCCTGTGAGGTTTACTAAGATTTGGTGATCTCAGTGGTATTACAGAATCTGCAGAAGGTACTTGCAGTATTCTGGGTAGTGAATCTTTTGCAGAAGGTTCTGCAGTTGATGATCAGTTGTAAAACTGAGTTGGTTGAGTTGTTGTTGGCCTGAAGAGGCAGGTAAAGAATACTAGTGGTAAGGTTACCCAAGAAGATTGTAATTTGTTTGAAAGAGTGAGAAAATCCTACAGGTGTAGGGACTGGAGGTAGCCTCAGGTTGGAAGAGGTGAACCAGTATAAATTTCTGTGTGTCATCTTCTTTACTCTCTCTCTTTATTATTATTGCACATCACCTAACTTGAGATATATCTTCCCAATAATTAAAACAAGCTAACCATTACCTTCTGGAAGTTTATTTCTTTATACTTAGCCAAGGCAAACCCTTGAGCAGAAAAAGTATGCAAAGAATTTGCAGATAAAATTTATTCAATCACAATTCAACCCCCCCTTCTTGTGATTGAAGCTAAAACTTCAATTGGTATCAGAGCTTGCCTCTAGGGTTGAACTTACTTAACAGTAAGAGAGGAAAAGATCAAGGGATATGGCTAATCATGGAGCTGCAATGTTCATACCAGAAGGATCATCCACAAATAGACCACCAGCATTTGATGGAAAGAACTACTACTATTGGAAGGATAGAATGAAATTGTTCCTAGAATCCCAAGACATTGACCTTTGGGATATTGTAGAAAAGGGAAATTTCATTCCAGTAACTAGAAGGACCAGAATTCTTGCTCAGCCCAAAGAAGGAGAATCAGAAATACAGAAAGAGGATCCTCAACCAAAAGCCAGAGAAGATTGGACCTCAAAAGATAAGCAGAAGTATCTTCTGAACTCCAAAGCCAAATTCTTCCTTCTCTGTGCACTAAGCAGGGGAGAATATGACAAAGTTGTTGGCTTTTCAACAGCCAAAGAAATATGGGATACACTTAAAATAGCCCATGAAGGAACAGACCAGGTTAAAGAATCTAAAATCAATATATTGATTCATCAATATGAAATGTTCAGCATGGTTGAACATGAGTCTATTGATGAAATGTTCAGTAGATTCACTGTCATTATCAATGACCTAAAGTCTCTTGGAAAAAGCTATTCAAACCAAGAGCAAGTGAGAAAGATCCTTAGAAGTCTTCCAAAGATATGGAGACCTAAGGTAACAGCAATCCAAGAAGCTAAGGATCTTGCTGTTCTGAAGCTAGATGAACTGCTTGGCTCACTGAAAGTTCATGAGCAAGAACTCATGGATGAACTACCAAGAAAAGGAAAGTCCATTGCTTTAAAAGCAAGCACTTCCAGAAGAAACAACTTGACTCCTACTGAAGTTAATGCTTCTGAAGAAGATGAAACATCATCAGAAAAGGATGATGAACTTGCCTTCATCTAAAAAAAATCCAAAAGCTGATAAGAAGAAAAGGCAAAGGAAAGAAAAGTTTCGACTTCAAGAAGGAAGGACAGAGAGCTGAAAACTCAAAGGCACAAGTCATCTGCTATGAATGCAACAAGCCAGGACATTTCAAATCAGAATGTCCCCAGCTGAAGAAAGATTCAAAGACTTTCCAGAGAAGGAAAGCTATGATGGCAACTTGGGATGACTCAGACAGTTCTTCAGAAGAAGAAGATTCTGGAGAAGAAGAAGCAAACTTATATCTCATGGCTGGAAGTGATGATGAAGAAAATGAGGTAATTACTTATACTCCTACTGCATACAAAGAATTAGAAGATGCATTCGAAAATCTATTATCTGATTCACACACACTTGCACAAAAATGTTCACTTCTAAAAGAACAACTAGTTAAAACTAAAGAGGAAAATGAAAAGTTAAAAGAAGATAATGATAGACTAAGTAAAACAAATCAATATCTTCAACAATCACACATTAAGCTATCAGAACAAGTAAGGATGATAAAAGAGAACTCTGCAGAAGATACAAATTATGCAGCACTGCAGAAGGAAAACTATCTTCTGCAGAAAAGGATTGATGAACTACAAATATATTTAAGTAAATTTGTTAGTAGTACACATAATCTGAATAAATTAATAGGAAGTGGTAGAGAAATAACTGATAAAAGTGGATTAGGATTTCATGAAGCAGGAACATCAAAAATAAAAAAAATTGTTTTCATTCCTGCTAAAAGGCAACCTCCTAAATGTTCTTGGTGTAACAAAATTGGACATATTGATCAAAATTGTTACAAAAGAAAAAGGAGCTGGAGAAGAAAGGTATCTAACCCTTCAGGACCCAAAAGTATTTGGGTACCTAAATCATTGCTCTATTCTAATGTAGGAAAAAGGAGAATCCCTCAAAAAGAAAGAGTTATGGTTCTTGGACAGTGGCTGCTCAAGACATATGACTAGAGACAAAAACAAATTCATACTTCTCCACAAAATGGAAGGAGGAACAATTACCTTTGGAGACAACAACAAAGCTCACATCAAAGGTATTGGAAAGATAGGTATGAAAAATTCTACTCAAATTAATAATGTATATTATGTAAAAGGGTTAAAACATAATCTTCTTAGCATAAGTCAACTATGTGACATTGGCTATGAAGTTATGTTTCAACCAACATTTTGTGAAATTAGAGGAGCATCTACAAATAAAGTCCTATTTTCTGGTCTTAGAAGCAAAAACCTATACAGCATATGCCTAGAGGAATTATCAGATCATACATGTTTTGCCTCTTTTGAAAATGATAAATGGACATGGCATAGGAAAGTAGGGCATTTAAATATGAAAAGCATTTCCAAATTATCTAAGCTAGACCTAGTTAGAGGATTGCAAAAAATCAAGTTTGAAAAGGATAGAATGTGTGAAGCATGTGTAAAAGGAAAACATACAAAATCTAGTTTTCACCCTAAAAATGTCATTACCACAAAAAGAATATTGGAACTGTTGCATATAGATTTGTTTGGACCTTCTAAAACACCAAGTCTAGGAGGAAAGAAATATGGACTTGTCATTGTAGAAGAGTACTCTAGATTCACTTGGGTTTTATTTCTTACATCTAAAGATGAATCCTTTGATGCTTTCAAAATCTCCTAAAAGAAGATACAGAATGAAAGTAGCCATGTAATAGCTTCTGTAAGAAGTGATCATGGAGGAGAATTTGAAAATCATTCTTTTAAAAAATTCTTTGATGAAAATGGAATTTCACACAATTTCTCATGTCCTAGAACTCCACAACAAAATGGAGTTGTAGAAAGGAAAAACAGAACCCTCTAAGAAATGGCTAGAACCATGTTAAGTGATAGTGTCATTCAAAAATACTTTTGGGCTGAAGCTGTGTCAACTGCCTGCTACATACTTAACAGGGTTTCCATCAAAAGCATCTTAAACAAAACTCCATATGAAATATGGAAAGGAAGAAAACCTAGTGTTGGATATTTTCATGTGTTTGGATGTAATTGTTTCATTTTAAATAACAAAGAGAATCTTGAAAAGTTTGATGCAAAATCTGAGAAAGGGATCTTTCTTGGATATTCTACAATTTCAAAAGCTTATAGAATTTATAACATCAAAAATCAAACTATAGAAGAAAGCATGCATGTTGTTTTCAATGATACTAATCCCTCTTGTCAAGAGAAACATACAAAAGAATCAGATGATGAAGGTGAGCTATTGCAGAAGCAATCTTCTGACAGAAAAAGCTCTCCAGAAGATACAGCAGAACAGGAATCTCCTGCAGAAGGTTCTGTAGAAGATACTGGTACAGCTGAAGAAAGTCTCCCCAAGATTTCCAACAAGATATCTGAGTATTCTTTTCACAGCAGCAACATGTGATTCTTTTGGAGAAGACTGAAATCTAGCACATAGTCTTATAGAAAATAGAATGTCTGGTCTACTAGCAGTTAAATATAATAGAGATCCTATCATTCCTCTATACTCCTTCTCAGATACAGATTTTCCATTTTCATCTAGATCTAGAACTATAGAAGGATGCATGGGAGTTCCCATGGATTTTGATCCTTTCATTCTGTATCTTCTGAGAAGATCCTTAGTATACTTTTCTTGGTATATGAAAATTCCAGATTCTTCTTGCTTTATTTGTAATCCAAGAAAGTATTTAAAATCTCCCATAAGGCTCATTTCAAATTCTCCTTTCATTAGATTAGAGAAATCTTGACACATTTTTGTATTTGTTGATCAAAAAATGATGTCATCCACATAAATTTGCACAATTAGTAGATCCTTCTTAATAATTTTCTTAAACAAGGTTGTGTCAATCTTTCCTCTAGAAAATTCATTTTTAAGCAGGAAACTACTTAATCTCTCATACCAAGCTCTAGGAGCTTGCTTCAATCCATATAAAGCCTTTGTGAGTTTGAAAACATAAGTTTGATGTTTTGGATTTTCAAAACCAGGAGGTTGGTGCACAAACACCTCCTCACTTATGTAACCATTTAAAAAAGCACTTTTAACATCCATTTGATAAAGTTTAAAATTTTTTTGAGCAGCAAAAACAAGTAAGATTCTAATAGCTTCTAGTCTAGCAACAGGTGCAAAAGTTTCATCAAAATCAATACCTTCCTGTTGATTGTATCCTTGAGCCACTAACCTTGCTTTATTTCTGATCACTTTACCTTCTTCATTCATTTTTTTTTCTGAAAACCCATTTAGTGCCAATAATGGGATGATCTTCTGGAGAAGGTACTAGTGTCCATACTTTGTTCTTTTCAAATTGATCCAATTCTTCTTTCATTGCATCTACCCAAGATTCATCATCTAAAGCTTCACTTATATTTCTTGGTTCAATTTGAGACAGGAGTGCAGAACTATTTCCATTGTTTCTAAGTTGTGATCTAGTTCTGACTCCTTCTGCAGTGCTTCCAATGATTTGTTCATGAGGATGGTTGGTGATTAGCTTCCAGCTCTTGAACAGGAATCTCCTGCAGAAGGTTCTGCAGAAGATACTGGTACAGCTGAAGAAAGTCTCCCTAAGAGCTGTATCTTCTAGAGAGCTTTTTCTGTCAAAAGATTGCTTCTGCAGTAGCTCACCTTCATCATCTGATTCTTTTGTATGTTTCTCTTGACAAGAGGGATTAGTATCATTGAAAACAACATGCATACTTTCTTCTATAGTTTGATTTTTGATGTTATAAATTCTATAAGCTTTTGAAGTTGTAGAATATCCAAGAAAGATCCCTTTATCAGATTTTGCATCAAACTTTTCAAGATTCTTTTTGTTATTTAAAATGAAACAATTACATCCAAACACATGAAAATATCCAACACTAGGTTTTCTTCCTTTCCATATTTCATATGGAGTTTTGTTTAAGATGCTTCTGATGGAAACCCTGTTAAGTATGTAGCAGGCAGTTGACACAGCTTCAGACCAAAAGTATTTTTAAATGCCACTATCACTTAACATGGTTCTAGCCATTTCTTGGAGGGTTCTGTTTTTCCTTTCTACAACTCCATTTTGTTGTGGAGTTCTAGGACAGGAGAAATTGTGTGAAATTTCATTTTCATCAAAGAAGTTTTTAAAAGAATGATTTTCAAATTCTCCTCCATGATCACTTCTTACAAAAGCTATTACATGGCTACTCTAGATTCACTTGGGTTTTATTTCTTACATCTAAAGATGAATCCTTTGATGCTTTCAAAATCTTCTCAAAGAAGATACATAATGAAAGTTGCAAATAATACTCGGTTATAATCTTGCGGGATTATTGGAAAATCCAGTGGTGGTTTACCTTGGGACTGAATGTAGCTCACTGGGTTGGTGGGTGAACCAGGATAAATTCTTTGTGTCTTTTTCTCTCTTCCCTGACCTCTTTACTTTTCGCTGATATCTATTTAAACTAACCAAGGAGGGTTAAAGAAAAGAGTTTTATTAATCTGAACATAAAACAATCTTTTCTTTAAAGGGAAAATTAATTTAGAAAGGTTTTAATTCAACCTTCCGAGTTGCATCAGCAGGTTGCTAAACACTCCAGTTTCGGAAGGTTGATCAAATATTTTCAAAACGGTTTTGCTTGTTTTCGAAAGGTTTTCCAAAATCTGTAAAGATTAACAAAACACTATTCAACCCCCTTCTAGTGTTTCTTGTGGTCTCAAGAGGAGAGTTAGAGTCAAATACCTCTTCTTCTTCCTTTCCTGCCATGAGGCACATATTTGCTATTTCTTCTTCTGGATCATCTTCTGATGAACTTTCTAAGTCATCCCATGTAGCCATCATTGATTTTTTCTTCTTTTGAAAATTTCAGGGATCCTTTTTTTAGTTGAGGACAATAAGCTTTTCATGTGACCTGGTTTGTTGCATTCAAAACAAATTATTTGTGTTTTGGTTCCTTCAGGTTTTTGTCCTTCCTTCTTGAAGGTGAAGTATCTTTTTCCTTTACGTTTTCTTCTTAGCATTCTTGGAGAAGAGGTTAAACCTCTGGCTGTTAAAGCAAGAGCTGTCACTTTCATGTACATATTTTTCTCTTTCTTCAGTTTGACTGGTCATATCTTTTGGAGAGCACACCTTCTGCAGCTGGGATTCCTTCTTAAATTAGATTTCCTTCTTCTAGAAAAGTTCTTGAGACTTACAGAGGTGCAGGCCATATATCTAAATTTAAAGGTTGTATCCTCAAAAGATTCATATAATGATGAATCAAGACAATTTGTTTCTTCTGTAAGCATACTGTCAGTGGAGTTTCCATTTGAAGCTTTGACAACATCTTCACATCCTTCTTCTTGATAGTTTTCTTAATTCATCCTCGGGATATAGACCCTTACACCTACCCTTCCTCTACCACAATCCTAACATAGGTTCCTAAGGGGCCTCACCTGGGTCTCCTCACTCTAAGGTAACTTAACTACTTGGGTCAAACCGACTACATAACAGGATCGAAATGAAAAAGGGGTTCACAAGGATCCTGATTGTGATTCCTAACTCAATGCTTAATCCTCGCACCCAACCTTGGGGAGTACCTAAAAGTTGTCTAAGTTGTTGGGGATCCTAGTTTTTAATAACTACAAATTGATTTAAACTTTAGGTTGCTAACAACCTAGTCATGCTCCGAGTATTTCTAATTATTCTTCTAAGTTATACTATGAGTTCATATGTCTTCTTCTACAAGGCTACCCCATTAAGGGCTTGACCCTCCCTAACAGCCCTCAAGGTTTTATGTCTACTACATAAAAGTACACTGTGTTCCCAAAAAGCTAGCTGGTTTGAAACATAGTCTTATAAACAACACTATTTCATCCCTAGTTTCTAAAATAGCAACACACGGGACTTAACAAAGAATACAGAATTGCAGCCAAAAGAGCATAGTGTATCAGCGTAACAACCAAAGATGGCAGTGGTGCTCCTCTGACACACCTATGATACAAAATGGATAAGCTCCTACAGCTCATCCAGAGAAAAAGTAAATCTCGTCTGACAGAGCACGATAGTGTGTAGGCCTACTTGTACCTATCATTTCACTACGTGCACATAGGTAGAAACATGATTTTGGGGATGACAAATTTTATCATCAATCATGGTTCTAGGGGAACATTTTCATAAGATCTAGATTGGAAGAGTCTTGCATGATGGTTCTGAAGTTGAGGGTTCAATCACAAGAAGGGGGGTTGAATTGTGATTGATTAAAATTTTCTGCAAATTCCTCTTAATACTTAATCTGCTCAAGTCTTACTTGGCTTAGTATTAAATAGGTTAACTACCAGAAGATAGAAGTTAGGTACAATGCAATATGCAGAAGATAGGATTCCTTCTTTAGAATCTTGATAGGTAACACTTACTTAGGTATTATATAGTTCTCAAAATGGTTTTATGCACATGTAATAATAAAGGAGAGAAGGGTAAAGAAGATGGCACACGAGAATTTTATACCGGTTCACCTCTTCCAACCCGAGGCTACGTCCAGTCCCTACACCTGTAGGATTTTCTCACTCTTTTCAACAATTACAATCTTCTTGGGTAACCTTACCACTAGTATTCTTTACTTGCCTCTTCAGGCTAACAACAACCTAACCAACTCAGTTTTCCAACTGAATACCAACTGCAGAACCTTCTGCAGAAGATTCACTACCCAGAATACTGCAAGCACCTTCTGCAGATTCTGTTTTACAGCTGAGATCACCAAATCTCAACAGACCTCAATCTAATTACAAATTTCTTGGGTAACCTTACCACTAGTATTCTTTAGCTGCCTCTTCAGGCTGTCAATAACCTATCAAACACATATTTCACACTGAATACTTACTGCAGAACCTTCTGCAGAAGATCCAGTCCCAGAATACTGCAAGTACCTTCTGCAGATTCTGTAAACCAACTGAGATCACCAAATCTCAGTAAACCTCACTGAAAACTCTTTCCCTTGCTGCTCAGAAGAAGGAAATGCACCTGCACACCTCTCTTGAGACTTTTACAATGAATATGAGACAGAATAAAAACATACAAGGCTCAAATCAATACAATCCTTGCACAGCAGAAGCAAATGATGATCCTAGACTCTCTCTAAAGCTTTTCAGACCAGAAATCACAAATATGAAGGAGAGAGAAATTTTCCAGAAGATTGGAGAAGTGAAACAACAAGATTATATGTATCTTCTGGAGTGAGGTGCACTCCAATTGTGGAGAAAACCTCCTTTTATAGAGAGCTGAGAAGAATATAGCCGTTGGGCAGCTAGCTGGGTTCAAGGAGATGTCCCTTTCACTGCTGCAGCAAGTACAGCTTTACAGCTGTCAAGTTTGACCAGCTCTTCCTTCTGCAGGGTTCCTTCTGCAGGCTGTTTTGGGCTGTTTCTCAGGGCAATTCTTCTACAAGCATGACGAAACTTTCCAGTATAGTATTTTAACTTATTTTTGAGTCAACTTGCCCACTGGAGTCATGAGAAAATGAGAAGAAGATGATTAATTTGAGTTTTGCCTTATTTGCACCTTCTGCAGCAATTCTTTCCTTCTGCAGGATATCTGGAATGACATTTTTTGCAGATCCTTTTAACATTTATCATTTGCTTGATAGAGAACATTTTTGAGTCAATTTTGCAGCTGTGACCTCAGAAAGTGAAAAACTCACTTTGTCTTGTATGTTCTCTATCTTCTGCAGACTATGAAACTTGTGGATTCTATAGCCAGTTCTTCTGTAAGCACATTGTGGGCTCCAAATAATTTGACATAAATTATTTGAACTATGTTTAACTTAGCTGCACTCTCAGAAATGAGAAAAACAGATTTGGATCAGTTCTGCTTCTTCTGCAGCTTTCCTGACAACATGTTTCTTCTGCAGCTTTGCTGTAACTGCTTCTTCTGCAGTGTGCAGGAATTCTGTTTCTTCTTCTAGAGCAAACTATTTCTTATGGAAGTTTCTTTGAGTGTTCTTCAACTTGACATATTCAAGGATAATAGCTTGAGGAGTGTGGGAACTTGTTCAATGCTTCTAAAGATACTTTGAACTTGAAATATGAATTTGATGCTTCTGCAGAAGCTGTAAGTTCTGCTTCTAAAGACAAAACTATGTTTCTGATGATATTGATCTTCTCCAATTGCTTTGTTTGCATCAGCAACACTTGGACTGAATATGCTTGAATTGCTTAAGTGATCTTTCATATTCAGAAAGTGTCCAGTTTCATGAAAAGCTCCTTCTCATGCTTCTAGAGGTCTTGAATGATCCTTCCAAAGCTTCAACTTTGCTTCTGAAGCTTGATACAACTTAGTTTAATACTCATGGGATCTTAGATGAACTGTCTTGACCTTCTTGAAGCTAAGAAGCTACTTCTTGAACATGTTTCATCACTTTGGACATGAAAGCTCTATGTGACATGCTTCTAGACACATATTCTGATGTTAAATGATGTTTATGATCTTTGTACCTTCCTTCTATAACTTTTCCTGTATTCTTTCTCAAGTGAAGACATTAGTACCAAAGTATTCAGAACACTTAGAATATTGTTGTGAAAGTTTGTTGTCATTAAAACCTTTGCTCAAAGGGTCTTGGACCTTACAGGTTCCTTTGAGCAACAGTCACCATGAATTTGGAGTTCCATGTTTCCTTAAAAAACTTACAAGCCTCAATAATTCGATTAAGTTCAATGTTCAAAACTTGATTAAACCGGGACTCACTAACTCCATCCCAGAATAGAAGTAAGAGATTTACAATTCAAACATAGGTCTTTGAAGGCTACAGATACATTTTAACCTTATAGTTTGGATATTAACTAACTTAAGATTTGAAATCCTAAGCTATTGTGGAATACCTTGCAACTTAAAACTAAGTGGCTATGCAAAAGGAATTTAGTCGAATTAGTGGGGTATAGATTGTACACACTAGACGTGCCATATCTCTTGGAACTACGCCCCTAATTTAAGGAATACTTTAACCATCTAAGGTAATCACTCGTTTGATTTTCCTCAAGATAATAAATATACCCACCCAGAATCAAGAAACATTCTTCCAAGTAAGATTCTTAAATTTACTTGACTCCCATAAACACCATCATTTAGATTAAAGATCAGTTTCTCTCTAATTCAAACATAAACCTATGCGCGCCTTCCAAAACCAAATCCGATGCTAAAAGATTGAATTGACCAACTCATCAAGAAACTATGTCATACAATTCATACCTCTAACAAGTGATAGGCCTCCTAAGCTAAATATGCCACACTCCCTACCTCATCTACATCCCACTAACCACTCTTAGATTATAACACCTCCTAACCAAACTAAATTGCAAAAAGTAAGAGTGAATAATTTCCAATAACTTCCTTAAGCAATAACAAGTTGAAGGAGTTAGATTTACCCTTTTATCACTATAGCCCGAATTCCATTCAAGTTAGAGTCATGGGTTCCAATTTCTCTTAAATCATTAGACCATTCTAATTGAACTAATAAAAACATTAACAACAAGTCTAAATATTATATTATCAGGCTCTACCACAAAATGAGTGACTTCAGAGATGAAATTAATCTAAGGCTACCCACTAACCCAATCCAAATTGAAAGGATAAGGGAAGGATATAATCTCAATTCTTATACAAAACCTATTACTTCCCACAAGATAGGAATGTAAGAACCACAGGAAACACTAGAAGGGGGGGTTGAATAGTGTTTTAACATTTTAAGTTAATTTTCGAAAACCTTTTTGTAAAAGACAACAAATGAACTTTTGCAAGTTATTATGAAAAACTCTTTTAGCGGATAATAAAGATTATCAGAGTTATGCGGAAGCTATGAAAATAAGTTTTTCAGAAACTTGCCGACTTTGATAAAACGATTAAGCTTTCTAATAACACTCCAGAAGGTTCAATAAAACATTTTTCAAAACTTTGTTTAAAACCAGTTTAAATATCGACTTCGATATATGAGACTAGTTGTTCAAAAATGTTTTACATTATCATCCAATTGATCTGGTTACTTGTTGAAATACTGAGTTATTAGAGAACTTGTTGAACTACTTCAGAAGGTTTAGTAAATACTCGTTTGAAAAAGAATTTGCTTAACAGAATGAAATTTTGTTGCGCTAAATATAAATGCACTTTTCAAACCCTTCCTTGGTTAGTGATAAACATATAATGGAAGAATGTACAAGAGTTAAGGGTAGAGAGAAATTTACACAAAGAATTTATCCTGGTTCACCCACTAACCCAGTGAGCTACATCCAGTCCCAGGGCAAACCACCACTGGATTTTCCACTATCTGAACACAGATACAAGTGTTCTTTTACCCCCCAGCCTCTCCAAGCTTAACAACAAGTATTCTTTGTTATCAACTGCCTCTCCAGGCAACTCATTGCAGTATTCTTTGCACACCTGGCCTCTCCAGGCCTAAACACAAGTATTCTTTATCAACCAAGCCTCTATAGGCTCTAACACAAGTATTCTTTGTCAACCAAGCCTCTCTAGGCTCTAACACAAGTATTCTTTTCTATCAAGCCTCTCCAGGATCTACCCAAGTATTCTTTTCTATCAAGCCTCTCCAGGCTCTACCCAAGTATTCTTTCTTCCTCCAAGCCCCTCCAGGCTCTCAAAGTATTATTTCATTCTCCAAGCCTCTCCAGACTCTCAGAGTATTCTTTCTTCCACCAAGCCTCTCCAGGCTCTCAGACACTTAATGTGTTTACAATGATAAAATGGTTTAAGTTCCAGAGAAACTTAAACTTCAGTTTTCTTGTATAAAGGGATTACTAAGTACAACTCAGAATACAAAGACTAAATTCTAAGTACAAGGAAGGACAGAGATATAGGTAAATAATTTAGATTTTATCTAGTCTCTGTTTCACCCTTCTTTTTTCTTCAGAGAGTTAAACTGATAATATATTCTCTTCAGCTTTCTCCAGTTTTCTCTGTGGCTTTGCCATTAATATTTCATATTTTGAGATCCATGGCAGCCTCTTTTCTTTTCTTTCTTTTTCTATTCTTCTCTTCCATTCATTCTTTGCCTTGCCATTTGATAATTCATATCATTTGATTCATGGATTGCATTCTCTCTTTCTCCAATTTCCTTATCTTCTCATCTTTGACTCCTTTTTCTCTCTATCTCTGGTCTCTCTCATCATTTTTATAGAAGGATATGAGGACGTATTTTATACAATATAGAAATATGTTCGTTGGAGATTTCTTTGTATACTGTTGAAGAGTTTCTCTTGTATTGTCTTCAGATTTGAGAAACTAGTCGTTGACGAATATAGGGTATACCGTTGAGAAGAGATGATTAAGTTCATAGAGTCGTTGTGAGATAGCTTCTTTTTGCTTAGCTTCTGACTTTGAGCAGAGTAGGTGTGTAGATATAAATCTTGTTCTGACACACAGAAATTTTGGCTCATGAATATTTCTTGAGAGTGTAGTTGATACTTCAGCAGGTTGGCTTTCTTCTCTCTCTCTTTTTCTTCTTTATTCTTTCTTTACAACAGGAAGTCTTTAGAAAATGACAACATTAGACTTCACTTTTTATCCTGTTATGCTTTCTGCTTTTCTTCTCACTTGAGTATTGCAGATTCGGTACAGAAGTAGGTGTTCAGCAGCACTGACCTATCTCTGACCTCTATTTGTTTTTCTTTAGTAGACTTCCTCTTTCATGTACGATGTTCCTTAGAATGAGGAAAATAGCTTCTGTTCTATTTCCTTTGGAGATGATGGTAAAAGACGTTTAGAACCCTTTAGGTGTTTGTGCAGAGAGTCTTTGCCTTTTATGTTTCTCATTGTAAGAGATTTAAACACGTAATCAGAGAGTTGAGAGAGTCTTTAGTGATTTCACATTCTTCAGCATGTTGCATGTCTTCAGAAGGTTGATCACTTCAGCATGTTCAATCTTCATTACTCATATACTTTCAGAAGGTTGGATAGCTCCAACATAAATTAGTTCTTCTTTAATCTTCTTCAGCAAATTGCTTCTTCTTTTCTTCAGATGATTTCTGCGTTGTTCTTCTCTCGTTCTTTGTGATCTTCCATGAGCATAAGGTTTGTATTCATTTCAGTACTTCTCAGGTGTACATCTTTCTTTTCTTCAGTAGCTTGCTTAAACAGAAAGTTGTTATTGGCAGAAGGTTGCTTTTCTTTTAACCAGACTTCTTTCTTTAGTGTTGCAACTTTGAGAGTAATTAGGTTCAACTCTTGTATGCTTTCTGATTGGCGATCTTCTTGAAGACTTTCTTCACTTCAGCTTGCAGATTTGCTTCTTTTCTTCAGTCCATATATTTTCAGTAGGTTGATCAATTCTTCAGATAGTTTGCTGTATTGTTCTTCTTTATAGCCCATTGCTTCTTCCTTTTCTTCTTCCATTTCTTTTGGTCTCTACCTCGATGTTTTGTAGGTTGATTATCATCCGAGAGTTGCTTCATGATTTTCTCCTTTTCTTGGTATTCTGTTCTCCTTCAGCAGGTTTCTTCTTTCAGCAGGTTGCTTCTACAAAGTTCCTGAAATACACAGAAAAATACCTTTCTTAGTAGCACATGTTTTCTTATAGTCTAGTCTAATTTGTTACTCATTAAAACCAAGGATAATAAGTCTTGAATCTAATTTAAATACTTAAATTAATTCTAAGACTCAACAATGAATTTCCAAATGATCTTTTGAAAGGGCATACTAATCACCACCTGATCGATATATTGAGTCATAGATTGACAAGGTACAATAGATTCCAACTTGGTTTCTAAACTAGGAAATCCTCCAATAGTTCATGTAGTAAGGATACACTAAGTAACTAGATGATTAACATGTACCTATGAGAATCGAAACTACATATAAGAACACTCATATTGATTTGTTAAGATACCAAAGGATTAGACTTCTCACTCAAGAAATAGAATTAAATTTACCAGTGCATGGATCTAAGAACCAAGTAAGAACTCTAAAGGATCGGTCTAATATCTTAGGAAACAAAGGATTGAACTTGCTTCTTGAATTCAAAAAAAACCAAGTCACAGATCATAAAGACTTAGATAATTTTATCTCCATCAAATTAGAATCATTTACCACCTAATGAGATATCTAACCGGACTTACATAATGACTTAGGCAAACTACTAATGAGGTTAGAATCAAAATAACAACCAATACCAACATCAGCATACACTAACAAAGAATTAAAGAGAGGAAATAAGAATACGAGATTAAAGGCCCTAAATCAATCTCTCGAGTTATCTTTAAGATTACATCTACCCAATGGTAACCAACTCCATTAGATTCATAAGATGCTGTAACTTTGTCCTAGGCCCTCTTTCAGACTTACGAAATGCAGTACGTGCATTATATACCTGTTTGATTGTTGTAACATTATGCTTATTGTGATCCTTCAATGTTAGTAAGATGCTCCTAGGCTTCACCATGTTTTTGGTCATGTCCTCAAGTAATGACTTCTCAACAGTTAAACGTCCAGCATAAGGATGCCCCTCCAGGTTCTCAGCTACATCATGGTTGTGTACACCAGAAACTACATTAAGCTTCCACCCACCACCATTAGCCAATGCTCTTCCTCTTAGTCTAAAAGGACATCCACATTTTCTAGAGCCGGTAACATTTCGCACTAACTCACTCTTGTATGGTATGTACTTCCCACTCCTTTCACAACCCAATACTAACTTTGTTTTCCTTCCATTATTTCCAATGTCTGACCTCACAATAACAACAACAAAGTTGTGTTCCATAGCAGTACCACGAACCCAATTTAATAATTCATCTCGACTTCCAAATACCTCATAACAAATTACTATGTCAAAACACAATTAATTTACATTAACAATATGTTCAAGCACAAAAAATTACCTCGTTTGTGGTAAATACATCACTGAAATCAACTATCTCCTGCTTAGGTCTGGCAATATGTTCATAATCCTAAAATTACAAAATGAATAATTAGTTTATATTATTTACAATTAATCCTAAACTATTAGGGAGAAAATAAATTACCTCATCAACCAATGATATGTTTGGGATATTGACATCATCAACACTATAAGGCATACTGGCATCATCATAAACTCTAGACCACCAACCTTGATTTTCATCC
Source organism: Sesbania bispinosa (assembly GCA_026901365.1). Lineage (NCBI taxonomy): Eukaryota > Viridiplantae > Streptophyta > Magnoliopsida > Fabales > Fabaceae > Sesbania > Sesbania bispinosa. The sequence goes on from QLOH01000246.1 coordinate 807,110, forward strand.
ATCCTTGAACCAAATAACTGCAGCAATAGACCTTCAATGGGAAAATAACAAAAGAAGCAAAAAATTAGGGGCTGTTTGGTTTACCCATTTTCTATTTCCACTTTTACTAAAAACAGAAAACAATGTAGAAAATATGTTTGGTTTAATTTTAGAAAATATTTTCAAAATAGAGCCCAAAAGTGAAAATGAAAAAACATCATTTTTGGTGTTTTCTTTGACAAATTTTGAAAACGGAAACATTGAAAATGCGGTGGCAATCCTGTAATAATAATAACATTTGATTTGTTTTGTATTCTTTAATACACACTTGCTTCTTTCGTTTCGGTCTCAACAAAGATAGTTTTTTTTCTTCTCTCTCTTCCATCTTCAAATTTATTTTTCGTCTTTCTCCTCTCACCTTGGTTCAACCACCGTTTCTATCTCCTTTGTGTTAGACAAGTGGCCTCACTAACTTAAGAGGGGGGGTGAATTAAGTTATTCGATATTATCTATTCTTTTCGATTACTTAATTATCTTTCCCTTTTTGTGCTTAAAATGCCTTTTCAAAGATGAAGTATGAATGTTTACTCTTAATATAATAAAATTGTAAATGCAATAAGTAAACAAGAGTTAAGGGAAGAGAAATTGCAAACAAGATTTATACTGGTTCGGCCAATCCACTTGCCTACGTCCAGTCCCCAAGTACCAACTTGAGATTTCCACTATTGTAAAGTCTTTTACAATCGATTAATTCTCCAACACCTTGGAACCCTTCCTTGTATTGAGAATCAATCCAAACAACAAGAGAGGCACCCTCTCTTCAATCACATAGTAACAGAATGGATTTTGTACAAGATAACTCTCTTTAAGAGTGGATATTACAACTTGAAGTTCCTATAAGAGATCTTAATGATTTGCAAGTGTTTGGCACAAGATGATTTGAAAATGATTTCAAAATATAATTATTTCACATGAGAAATCTGATTGAATTTCGAATTTGAGACAAAAATATATATGGATGATAATGAAACATTGTAATCTTTGATCAGAAGTCATGTCTCTTCAAGATTTTCAAAAACAGAATACTAGTAATCGATTACAAGTGTTTGGTAATCGATTACACAGTTCAATTTGCGAACAGTTGTGCCTGAAATTCAAAAATTTGAATTTCCTGCACTCTGGTAATTGATTACATAAACGGGTAATCGATTACACAGTTCAAAATTTTTAACTTTAAATTCTGGAACTTCTGGTAATCGATTACACATCTTGGTAATCGATTACCAGTTCAAAAATTTATTCTTTTGAACTGATTTTTACTTTATAAATACTTTATTTAGTTTTATATTTAGTGCCAAATTCCTTGCAATATTTAAGAAATCTTTTGACATATTTGTCTAACCAAATTAAGCTTAAACTAATAGATCTTGTTGCTTAACTTGACTTGACTTTTGACTTGAACTTGATCTTCTTGACTTGACTTGACTTGACTTGAATTTGTTCTGTACTTTGGTCTTGTCAATCTTCCTCTTTTCTTTCGTTCTCATTTGGCATCATCAAAACCTACAATACAGTCATCTACAATCTCCCCCTTTTTGATGATGACAACCATCATTAAAAGGAAGAATGAAAAATCTTAGATATTTCAAGTCAATAGCGATCACTCCCCTTAGTCTCCCCCCTTTATGTTTATCTTTTAGAATAGTTGGAATATCTGGGAAATAAGATTTATCTTTTTAAACATAACTTTGCAAGACCAATGTTTTAAAAAATTGTCAAAGCAAAGTCAATTTTGCAACCTTGTCAAAATATGGTCAATTTTGCAACTTTGTCAAAATATGGTTAATTTTTACTATTGGCAAATCATAGTCAAATACATTTCCATTTTGCATTTTGCCTAATTCAAAACATAGTAAATTCAAAGTTTCATATTTTCATTCATCTTCCTTAAACTCTCCCCCTTTGGCATCATCAAAAGCAATATCAGACATCCAAGGCATATATGAATCAAAATCTAAATACCAAGAAATTGAAACTATAGAATAATGGTTAAAGGAAGTGCTATAGCCACATAGTGTCAAACTAAAGTACCAATTAAAGTAATTAGACTAATGCCAAACAACTATACCACGAACTATCAACACAAACAACGAGACCAAACAGAGTATGCAACGTAGTACCATAAACAAAGCATCAAACGGAAATAAGGCGGTCTAAAGGAGCCAAACCAAAGTGGCGAAAAGAAATAACAAAACAAGTCTGAAAGCAATGCCAAATACAAGGCAAGAGACAGAAATAGCTAAGGAGCATCAGAGGGTCGAGGACCACCGCCGGAAACATCCTCCATCCGGGTAAGACGAGTCTCCAAAGAATCAAGGCGCTCGTCAACATGTAGCCGGAAGCTGCGAATCTCATCCAGAATATCAGTGAGGATGCCAGCAGACTCATCCTGACGTGGTGGTGAGGGAGTGCGATCATCAATATCCATAGCGTTAACCCATAGTCTGATATTTATCACAACGAATTGGTATATGATCTATATTTAACCCATAGTCTGATAATTGTTGTTTCATCCAAAGAATTTGAGCACAACAACTACCAGCAGCAATATATTCTGCTTCCGCAGTGGATAAGGCAACACTGTTTTGCTTTTTACTATGCCATGATACTAATGCAGATCCAATAAAATGACAAGTACCACTGGTACTTTTTCTATTAGTTTTGCATCCCGCAAAATCTGAGTCAGAATATCCTACTAGACTAAAAGGCATATTTTTAGGATACCATAAACCTAAGTTAATAGTTCCTAACAAATATCTCATAATCCTTTTTACAGCACTCAAATGGGATTCTTTAGGGTTAGATTGATATCTAGCACACAAGCATACACTAAACATGATATCAGGTCTACTTGCTGATAAATAAAGAAGGGATCCAATCATACCTCGATATTGCTTTATATCTATGGACTTCCCATCTTCATCTTTATCCAGATAGCAAGCAGTGCTCATAGGTGTAGCCATATGTTTAGCGTTTTCCATTCCAAATTTCTTGAGTAGTTCCTTGCAATACTTGCTTTGGTTGATGAAAATACCATTTTTGGTTTGCTTAATTTGCAATCCAAGGAAGAAATTTAACTCCCCCATCATAGACATTTCAAACTCACTTTGCATGTCATTAGAAAAATCCTTGCACAAATTTTCATTAGTAGCACCAAAGATAATATCATCAACATATATTTGAACTAACAAAATGTCATGCATTTTTCTTTTAATAAAAAGTGTTGTATCAACCTTCCCTCTTGAAAACCCTTTTTCTAAAAGAAAATTGCTTAATCTTTCATACCAAGCCCTAGGTGCTTGTTTCAATCCATATAGGGCCTTTTCTAATTTAAAAACATGATTAGGCAATTTTTCATTTTCAAAACCAGGAGGTTGTTCTACATACACTTCTTCTTTAATAAAACCATTGAGAAATGCACTTTTGACATCCATTTGATATAATTTGAAATCCATTATAGAAGCATATGCGAGCAACATTCTTATAGCTTCTAATCTTGCTACAGGTGCATAGGTTTCTTCATAATCTATTCCTTCTTCTTGATTATATCCTTTGGCCACTAACCTAGCTTTGTTTCTTACAACTATACCATGTTCATCTAACTTGTTTCTAAAAATCCATTTTGTTCCTATAATAGGATGATTACTTGGTCTTTCAACTAGATCCCAAACCTGGTTTCTTTCAAATTGGTTTAATTCTTCTTGCATAGCAATAATCCAATGTTCATCTTTTAAAGATTCATCAATATTTTTAACTTCAATTTTAGAAACAAAAGCCATATTATTGCATATGTCTTTAAGAGAATGTCTAGTTGTTACTCCTTTTGATATATCTCCTATGATGTTATCTATAGGATGATCTTTTAGAGTTCTCCACTCTCTTGGAAGATTCATGTTTGTTTGGTTTTCTTCTATTATAGGATCTTCTATATTTTCCTTTTCTTTATCTTTGTGAACTTCTTCATTTATGTGGGTATTTTCTAGATTTTCTACAATATCATCAATTATTTCTTTTCTTGGATAAGATGTGTCAGACTCATCAAAAGCTACATGAATTGATTGTTCTATTGTCATAGTTCTCTTGTTATACACTCTATATGTTTTACTATTCAATGAGTATCCAAGAAATATCCCCTCATCTGATTTAGCATCAAATTTTCCTAAATCATCTTTTCCATTATTTAGAATAAAACATTTGCATCCAAAGATATGAAGATGAGAGATATTTGATTTTCTACCATTGAATAGTTCATAGGGAATTTTCTTTAAAATTGGTCTTATTAGAGCCCTATTCATAGTGTAACAAGCAGTACTTACTGCTTCTGCCCAAAAATATTTTGGAACATTAGAATCATTAAGCATTGTTCTTTCTAGTTCTTCTAGTGATCTATTTTTCCTTTCAACTACTCCATTTTGTTGTGGAGTTCTAGGGGCAGAAAAATTATGTTCTATACCATTTTCATCACAAAACAGATCAAAGTTTTTATTTTCAAACTCCCCTCCATGGTCACTCCTAATGGATGCTATTTTAATATTTTTCTTATTTTGAATCATTTTTGCAAATTTTCTAAAGGTATGAAATGCATCACTTTTATTTGCAAGAAATAAGGTCCATGTATATCTAGAGAAATCATCTACTATTACAAGAGCATAATAACTACCACCAAAACTCATAGTTCTAGATGGACCAAAGAGATCCATATGTAAAAGCTGTAAAGGCCTAGTGGTTGTTACTATGTTCTTGGATTTAAAAGAGACTCTTACTTGTTTACCTTTTTGACAAGCATCACAAAGTTTGTCTTTTTCAAATTTTATTTAGGTAAACCAACAACTAAGTCTTTTGAGACCAATTTATTTAAATGATCCATGTTTATATGAGCAATTCTTTTATGCCACAACCAAGATTCATCATTTTTACTGATAAGACATTGATCATGATACGTAGTATTGTCTAACTTTATCTTATATACATTATTTAATCTATGTCCTATATACTTAATATTTTTATCATGTTTGGATTCTATGAAACAGTTTTGTGAATCAAAAGATACTAAAAAACCTTTATCACACAATTGACTAACACTAAGCAGATTATGTTTAAGACCATCAACAAGTAGGACATTTTCTATGGAGGTTGAGAGATTTGTACCTATTTTTCCGATTCCCAAGATTTTAACCTTGTTGTTATCTCCATAGGTAACATGTCCACTATTCTTTGGAACGATGTCTATAAGCTTTGAAATATCCCCTGTCATGTGCTTGGAGCATCCACTATCGATGTACCAAGTATGTCTCATGGATTCCTACAAGTCACAGAAGTATTTATTTTAGGTACCCAAATTTTCTTTGGGTTCTTAGTGTTAGTGTTAACTAAGGATCCTTTTGGGATCCACATTATATTTTTAAGGTTTGTAGAATTCTTTCTAAAATAACAGTTTGATGCACTATGACCCTTCTTTTCACAATAAAAACATGTTAAGAATGGAGAACTGGTAGATTGTGCAGTTATAAAGAAATTTTTATATTTCTTTTGTTGAGTTTGAGGATTATATCCTAAACCTGCTTTGTCAAAGACACATCTTTGATTTCCTAAAATAACATCTAAATTATTCTTACTAAGAGTAAATTTTGCAAGTGTAGTGTTTAACCTTTTAATGTCATCTTTATGTTTTAGACATGATGTGCATGGATGAATTTCTTTGTTATTTTCTAAATTAATAATAGAACATAGATCATCATTTTTAGAATTTACTAGTTTAAGTTCATTTCTAAGATTATCTAGTTCTTTATTTAACTTAGAAATTTCTTTCTCAAGTTTTATAGTGGTTTTCTTATATGATGAAACTAGTTTTGCTAATCTAAATGATTCTTTATGTAAATCATTAAATGCTTCTTGTAATTCATCAAATGAGATGGATGTATTATTGTTAGAAGATGTTACCTCTTCTTCACTTTCATAGTCTTTGGCCATAAGTCCCAAGTTTACTGTTTCATTCTCTAAGTCACTGGAGCTTATGTCATTATCATCCCATGTGATGTAGGCTTTCTTTGCTTTCTTTTCTTTGAATGTATTCTTGTTTGATTTTTCCATTCTCTTCTTGTAGATTGGACAGTCTAGTCTAAGATGCCCCGGTTGGTTGCATTCAAAGCATTTTTGGATTGATTGAGAATCTTCTCCTTTCTTCTTTGTGTTGGATATAGGTTTTCTTCTATTCTCTCTGTTTCTTAGAAATTTGTTGAATCTTTTAACAAACAGGCTTAACTCTTCATCATCATCCAACTCCTCATCTTCAATGATATCTTCTTCTTCATGGACAGATGATGATGAAGCTCTGAGAGCGATACTTTTCTTACTTCTGTCATTCTCTTCATTCTGACTTAGTCTCATCAACTTCAATTCGTGTTCTTGAAGTTTTCCAAAGAGTGAATGAAGAGACATGGTTGTAAGATCCTTTGATTTTGCAATTGCTGTCACTTTTGGCTGTCATTGCCTACTCAAACATCTTAGAACTTTGTTAATCAAATCTTCATCTTGGAAAACTTTTCCTAATGATGCAAGATGATTAACTATATGAGTGAATCTCTTTTGCCTTTCTTGTATGCTCTCATTTTGATTCATTCTAAATAGTTCATATTCATGTGTGAGAGTGTTTATTCTAGATCTTTTGACATCACTTGTTCCCTCATGAGTTACTTCTAATGTATCCCACATCTCTTTAGCACTTTTACAGTTTGAGACCCTAAAGTATTCGTCTATACCTAAAGCAGATGTGATTATATTTTTAGCTTTTAAGTTGTACTGAACTTTCCTTTTATCTTCTTCACTCCATTGATACCTTGGTGTTATCTTAACTTCATCCCCAAATTGCATAGATGGAACAAAAGGTCCATTTTCTACAGCATCCCATATATTTAGATCAATAGACTCTATGAAAATTTGCATTCTAGATTTCCAATAATGAAATCCTTCACCATTAAAAACAGGGGGTCTATTAAAAGAGTTTCCTTCACCAAAAAGGGAATTAGATGAGGCCATAGATAATCTTGAGGCTTCTTGTAACATCCCAAAAATTTAGAAATCTAAAATTATAACAAAAATAATAATCATAATAAAATTAAAATACTTATAATTGTATTTCGATAATATTGGTGATGAAAAGAGAATCTTTATAATAATAATAACAATAACCATTAATAAAATAATATTATAATATTAATGATATAATAATGACACGATAATATGAATACTAAAAGAGAGATATCGAATTTGATATTAGAAGATATAATAATTGTTATTAATATAACAAGATAATAATAAAATTATTAGAAGATAAATTATATTATTAATGTTTCAATTAACCTTAATTGTTATAAATGTAGTAGTTATTATATTATTAATATTAATATAATAATATCAGAACCAATTGGGTTATCCTCAAGAAAGAGATATGCTTTAGCATTTTAATTTAAAGATCACATTTCAAAATAGGAATGATAACATCACAAGAAATAGAGATAAGAGAGTAATATCAAGTTTAGGATAATGTTTAAATATAAGATTGGAATTCGAATTTGAATGTAGATGGATAAGGAAAAGCTTAAGAGGCAAAACTAAGGTTGTTGCTTGATGTTGGTTCTAAGCCTAATGACCTTGGTGCACTAAATTGAAAATATCTAGAGTTGTAGATGTCCTATTGAGAGGATTCCACTCTCATTAGAAAGCTTATTTCCGGGGCTTCAGTTTGATAGGTCATATGATAGGGTTTGGATGAAAACTGCACCGTAACAAGAAGGGGAAATTTCACTCTGGTTTCCTCGCTCGAGCTGAGCTCGAGCGCAGCCTGAGCGCAGAAAAAACAGAGAGCAATTCGAGGAAATTCAGCTCGAGCTGAGCTCGAGCGCAGCCTGAGCGAGAACTCGCGCTTGAGCGCAGGTCCGATTTCTGCATTTTAAAACACGTTTGTGGACGGTTTCTGCCAGTTCCTTCTTCCATTCTTTCGTATTTTTAGAGAGAGAGAGAGGGGTTCTAGTGAGAGAAAGTCCCAGCAAAGACCAAGAACGAATTCTACTCATCAAGAACGAGTCTTGCTTCAATCTTTCTCCCTTCAAGGCCCTCCGTTCTTCGTTCTTTCTCCGTCTTCTCATCCCACAGGTGGGTGGACTTTCACTTATCTGTTCTGAATGATTGCCATTGTATGCTCCCTATTCTTTTTCCCCTTTCCTTCTATGAATTAGTGATATATGTATAGTATGAACATAAGAATTGTGAATATACTGATTATTGTATGTATTGAATTGACAAAACCTTAGGGTAGATGATTGGATGATTCTGTATGATGTTTTATGAACCTTGAATATTTTATTATGAAATCATGGGCCTTTGGCCATCACAGTCATGAATTATGAATTAAGATATTGCAGAGCTTATAGCCATCACAGAGCCTCCGGGCTATCACAGGGTCATTGACCGTCACAGGCCTTCGGGCAATCATGTTTAAGAAAGACGAGGTGATCTCATCTAACCCTCGGCCAAGGGGAAGATGGGGGATCCTCAATTATTAAAAATAATCAAGTAATGTGTCATTCATGTCATTTAAAATTTAATCATAGGTAACCTTGGACGACGGTCCTTGGTTACATGGCCGAGCGCTCATCACAGTCACGTTACAGTGTAAAGACCCCGGGTGTCGGGAATAACACCTCACAGCCATGCATTGCATCTTGATGATTGATTTCCTTTGTATTGAATTATGTATTATTATCTCTGTTATGTCTATTAAAATTGTATGTATGCCATGATGGTTCTTGGTTGTTTTCCCCCACACTGCACACACAGTTACACTCACTGGGACGTTGGTCTCACCCCATTCCATGGGAACAATATTTTCAGTGGTGCAGGATACTGATCAAAGCTATGACGAGTAGTAGATGGCATGTGAAGACCATTAGTCTTATCTTTTATTTTACTCGATGTTTTCATGTTGTTTAGGACCGCTAGTGTTATTTGTTAAAGCTACTTTAGGAATCATTATGTTAGTTTACTATTTTTGTGTATTGGAGCCTTGATGGCAACAATATGTTATTATTTCAGTGAATTATATATGTATTGTGGGAGCTTTAGTAATTGTTGGGTTACTCAAGCGATGGTTTTGTATGTCGATACGCGAAATGAATGAAATAATTTCACGAATTTGGAAATAGTGCTTCCAACAGGCATTGTTTCCGAATTTAGAAATTAGGACGTTACACTTCTAATCCTTAAACAAGATACAAGCTCTGATACCACTTGTTAGACAAGTGGCCTCACTAACTTAAGAGGGGGGTGAATTAAGTTATTCGATATTATCTACTCTTTTCGATTACTTAATTATCTTTCCCTTTTTGTGCTTAAAAAGCCTTTTCAAAGATGAAGTATGAATGTTTACTCTTAATATAATAAAATTGTAAATGCAATAAGTAAACAAGAGTTAAGGGAAGAGAAATTGCAAACACGATTTAAACTGGTTCGGCCAATCCACTTGCCTACGTCCAGTCCCCAAGTACCAACTTGAGATTTCCACTATTGTAAAGTCTTTTACAATCGATCAATTCTCCAACACCTTGGAACCCTTCCTTGTATTGAGAATCAATCCAAACAACAAGAGAGGCACCCTCTCTTCAATCACACAGTAACAGAAAGGATTTTGTACAAGATAACTCTCTTTAAGAGTGGATATTACAACTTGAAGTTCCTATAAGAGATCTTAATGATTTGCAAGTGTTTGGCACAAGATGATTTGAAAATGATTTCAAAATATAATTATTTCACATGAGAAATCTGATTGAATTTCGAATTTGAGACAAAAATATATATGGATGATAATGAAACATTGTAATCTTTGATCAGAAGTCATGTCTCTTCAAGATTTTCAAAAACAGAATACTGGTAATTGATTACAAGTGTTTGGTAATCGATTACACAGTTCAATTTGCGAATAGTTGTGCCTGAAATTCAAAAATTTGAATTTCCTGCACTCTGGTAATCGATTACATAAACTGGTAATCGATTACACAGTTCAAAATTTTTAACTTTAAATTCTGGAACTTCTGGTAATCGATTACACATCTTGGTAATCGATTACCAGTTCAAAAATTTATTCTTTTGAACTGATTTTTACTTTATAAAATACTTTATTTAATTTTATATTTAGTGCCAAATTCCTTGCAATATTTAAGAAATCTTTTGACATATTTGTCTAACCAAATTAAGCTTAAACTAATAGACCTTGTTGCTTAACTTGACTTGACTTTTGACTTGAACTTGATCTTCTTGACTTGACTTGAATTTGTTCTATACTTTGCTCTTGTCAATCTTCCTCTTTTCTTTCGTTCTCATTTGGCATCATCAAAACCTACAATACAGTCATCTACACTTTGTGTCATCTTCCATTACCAAGATCCCCAGACGTGACCTCCTCCATAATAGAGTAATAGGGTGCCTTTAATTCTGATTGAGATTGAGTTCTTCTGCAGACTTGTGGGCAACGAAGTTAGCATCGACGGGGGAGGTGTCCTTTAAGACTTCCCCTCCATTTTCTCCTTCATGGCATTCATTACTTCTTTTGGATATAAATTGATTTCTTTTAATTGAAATATTAAATAAGACACAAGTATAATCCAATCAATCTTAAAATTGATTACTTTTTTCTTGATGATCGAATTCCTTCTTGATGGTCCTTAATCAATAAAAATATATAAAAATTAATTTACTGTGTTGAACCATTGGACATCTATTATCTAATATAAATGTTAAATATGTTTTAATAATTTTATGAATAATGTGTAGGACAAATATATCAACTAATATAATTAATACTTTATTCATAAATTATTTTATTGATATTTCAAAATAATGTATAACATGCATTTCTATTCATAAAATAATTCATATATATATATATATGAAATTATTTTACGTTTTATTTGAAATTTAATTTTAAATTTTATAAAAATCAGTTTATAAACACTTGGTTAAACCAAACATATTTTCAACATTTTCATTTTCTAAACATAGAAAACAGAAAATTAAATCAAACATGTTTTCAAAATCTTGAAATTAGAAAATGAAAACTATTTTCAAGAAATGAAAATAGGAAACATTTCCTAAAACCAAACAGACCCTTAGCTTCCAGAAGTATGTTTCCGGAAAGTTCCGGAAGTTTACTTCCGGATATATCCGATAACATACTTCGGATGTACAAAAAGCCTTTAATAATTCCGGAAGTAAAAAGTCGGAAGCTCCTGGAAGTTAACGTCCGAAATCTTCTAGAAATAGGTTCTGTAAGGTAATCTTGCAAAAAAGTTTTCGGAAACTGTATTTTTGAAAGTTATCGTAAGTATGTGGCCGGAATTTTCCGGAAGCATTTTCAAAAAATAAACTTCCAGAATAGATTTCCGGAAGCTCCGTTAGCAGCGAAAAAAATTAGGGATCGTAATACTCAGCTGGACAAATAGCCTCTAAGCATCTAAATCACTAATCCTACCAACAAATTAGCAATGTACAAGAATGAATATTATTAAACTTACCAACAATGGAGTTTTGTACACAATTTTGGGAGCAAGTGGAATTTTGTAGACAATTTTGGGAGCAAGTGAGGACCAATGTGGGAGAAGAAGTGGACCAATGGGTGACACTGTGTTGAGAGGATTGGGTTCTTAAGAGACATCAGTGGACACATTAGCAGGGGGTGTGATGGGAAGTTCAAATTTTACAAACATAATGAGGGTGCGAATAGCAAAAAGGGGAATTCTAAAAGCAACTCCCTACTGCCTAAAATTAGTATTCGGAGGAGGAAATTTTTTTAATAAATTTATTTTCAGAAATTAATTTTTGAAAGTGAATAAGGGTAGTTCTGGGGAAAAAAATAGATGGAAAAAATAAAAATGGGGGTGGAAAAAAAATTACCATTGCAAATAAATGATAAAGACTTATAAATTTTATGAAAACTGCTAAAATCTAAAAGTATGAAACGAATTTTGTAAGATGGTTTGTTTCATTTAAAGTGTGAGGATATACTTTTAAGGATGAAGTATAGAAATAATTGTTGATTAAAATCAAATATTTAATATTGTAATAACATGGATTTATATGCAAAATAAACTATAAAAGGTTAAGATTGTAATAAAATATCGATTGTTAATTGTCTGATCAACAATTAAAATTTTCTACATTATTTTACATTTTAGAGAAGTCAAATTCCATCTTCATTAGTGATTGTTTTATTATCCACTTATTACCATCTATATGGATGATTGGTTTTTAAAATTTTCATGAAAAAAATGCTCAAAAAAATAAAACTTTTATTAGTTCTAGCCAAGGTGAGGTTCTAGAATTTGATTGGTCAGGATTGCCTCATATGCAGGTGGAGGTGGATATGGGTATGATTTGAGAATCATGATGGTGGTTATTTATTTCTGCGGAAGATGGTTGAATTAGAAGGTAGACTTCTCATTTGAGTGTTTATATTGAGACTTTAGATTTTCATGTTAATAATAAAACAATACTTCTATCCACAAACACAATAATCTTCCTAATAAGAATGTTTTGATCATAGATTCTCACAGATTTTCTTTTTTCTTTCATCAAACCCTGTGGGTTGATCAATTGATCCATGAAATGCTGGCAGAAAAAAAAAAGAATAAATGGTCTTTTTGACACAGAATTATGCTGGAAAACTCAATTAGAAATCAAGTAGTGTGACGTTTAAAATATTGTTGAATCCTAAAGGTGACTCCTACAAAATTATAACTTCTTCATGAGCAGCCTGGAACATCCACTCTATTTACTATATTTGCGAGTTGAGTTTTGGAAGAAAGGCGAGGGAAGCGAAAGGGTTTACTGGAAGCTCTTCCCCCTTTTATGTTTGAAAGTTTTGGTATTTTACAAAGTCTTTCATTCTTTTTCTCCGCCTTCCTTCCCTCTCTAACTCTTCCCTTTTCCTTCCTTCCAAACTCCAAAGGAGAGGGAAGATATGAGATGGGAAATGAATCAAAGGAGAACTAACAAATTGATGACATGTTGCTAGTTAGTTCCTTGGAATATGTCACTTATTGAAACAGGTTGATCATATGATGAACAAAGAAATTTTCATTGTATGCCTCTAAGTTCAATCAAAAGTAGAACCACATTGCCTAAATCCTCTTTCCTATCATGAGTGTTCAGGTATGAACATTACAGTGTCACTATAAGTATCAAAATCACAACTATCTATATGTAATACTTTTGCATTTCTAAAGGCAAAACCTAAAGTCATTTCCCATATCAAAAGGCTCAAAACTAGAGCACTTTCTCATCACCAAAAGTTAGCTGGTGCAGGTATTGATTTATGCCCCATGTCTTTACCATAAACAGACCTGAAAAACCTCCTAGACCTGTTTGTTTTCAATTTCATGAAAGGAACCTTACGAGCAACAGCTTGCCAAATCATTTGGACAGCATCACCCTCCTTTGATGGATACTGAAACTCAAAGAAATTTTCAACTTCTTTCAACTTGTTCCACATTCTAGTCCACTCATCTTTGCCAATACTCCTAATGAAATTTATAAGAAACTTCTTTTTGAGAGCATCCCTTGTACGAACAAATATACAAAACTCAGTGTAGTCAAGGACATCCTCATATGGAAGCTCAATTTGATCACTGATTATGACAGGGACACAGTGACTTGCAATTGCATCAAACAAACGGTTTGATGAAGGGGTGTCACCAGCTACGTTAAGACAGAATTTGGAAGAACGCATGCCTTCAGTAGCTTTCTTGACTCCACCTTTCTGAACACTCCCAAATGAAAAATGCACATCCTTTTCATCTTTTAATAGATAAAATAGTTCTTGCCTAACATGGCCTCCCTGAGTATGAGAAAAACTCAAGTTTAGCACAATTTTTTTTCTGAGCAAAAATTAAGTTACATAGAAATTTTCAAAAGCTTAACAAGCAAAAAGAAATGAAACTTAAGGGTATGTTTGGTTTGCATTTTCATTTTCTGTTTCCTGTTTTCTGAAATTTTACAAAGGAAAAGCTGGAAATGCTACAAACAAAAAATTTGTTGTTTTCAGCATTTTCAGTTTTTCCTTTGTAAAATTTCAGAAAACAGAAAATGAATGAAAATAGGAAATGAAAATGTAAACCAAACAGTGTCTACATATTACTTGTGTTGTGAATACCTTTCAAGAATTAGTATCTACATATTTGGCTACAACTACAAGCATAGTATATACACGCCATGGCATTAGATAAAGCTATGAATTTAACTTGTGTTGGCAGCATCTATAAATGGTATATTTATGCAGAACTATGAGGCCAATTGGAAAAGTTGAATCTCAACCTAATTATTATGTTAACAAAAGTGAAGTAATGTCAATTCTTTTCTCAGGATGTTCACTAAGTAAAAAAGCTATACATTATTGAGTAAATATACAATGTAGTCCTTGAAAGATGATATTTGTTTTGCTTTGATCTCTGAAAATTTCTGATTATACAAAATTGGTTTTCAAACTTGTTGGAAACTTTGGTAGGGTGAATTTGTTAGCAAGTTTTGTATAGACAGAAACGTCTTTTTAGGAACCAAATTATGTATTTACTTAAACAATATTAAGCATTTGAAAACAAAAATTCGTAGAGAGTAAAGATCAGAAGAGCAACAATAATTTCTGATAACTTAAGGAAATAATCAAGTTAATAGCATTTTGTATTTCACTTTGAATTAAATCCCACATACAGAGCATGGAGGTCATTTAATGTAACCTTTTAACTCTTTCTTATTAAAGATGGCTACATATAGCTTTGTAAAATTATGCAACTAAGATGACCAAAACATCATTTTTCCTAACATAGAATTAGCTGTGATGGATCTTAGTATGCTTCAAACTAAAAAGCACATGGGTAAAATTCAATGACTATGATACCTAAGAAAGAGCTACATCTTGCTGTATTAAACATGGTTAAGCAAAAATGTGATGCTACATGAATTAATGACAGGGTGCAGGAGCTCATAGGTTTAAATCTCATAAAATGTTAGAAACAATGAGCCATGGGATCCAATGGCTTCCTTTCTTATATTCTCATTATCATACTATATATGATTGGATAACCTTGAGGGATCACCAGCAGACATGTAGCAGCAGACACTCAAGGAAGGAGCTGAATTCCACAAACATATATAACTAAGACAGTGTTTACTAACTTATGAATTCAGGATGTAATAACTTAATTCTCTTAAAAGCTAAAGAAACAATGAAACCAAAATATCAAATAAGAAGTCCGAAACATCATTTTTCCTAACAAATAATTAGCTTGCTGGATCTTAGTATTGCTTCAAAGTTCAAACCAAAAGATCATAGATAAATTCAATGACTATGGTACCTAAGAAAAACCTACATCTTGTTGTATCAGACACTAAAGGAAGGAGCCAAATTTCGAAATTAAGAGTTTGTTTGTTAAAGCATTTCACCTAAATGAAAGTTGAGATTTTTAATTGAAATCATTTCATCAATGTTTAATAAGGTAGCTTTTTTAGATAACTATTAGCTTTTCTTGAGAAGCTATTTGAAGTTGCATTTAAAAAGAACTCGTTTTTACAGCTACCAGTTGAATTTTTTTACAATTTTATCCCTCAACAACTTTCATTCATCATTATTTAATAATTAATGATATACTTATCTCTCATTTTACAATTTTCAGCTAGTTCAATAGTTAGTTTTACCAAACACTTTTGATCAAATTAGCTAACTTTCATCTTTCAATTAGCTTCTCAATTTTCCTCCAACTTTTCAGCTTTCAACAAGTTTTCCCAAACACCCTCTACGACTGTTATCTAATTGATGAAGTCAGGATGTAAAGACAGTGTTATCTAACTTGTGAATTCTCTGCAAAGCTAAAGAAACAACAAAACCAAGATATCAAATAGAAAAAGGAACATACATCTTTTCTGTAAATTGCTCCTTGGAAGTAGAGCAATGTTGGGCGGCTATCAAAGCTGGATTGATCATTGACATAAGATCCAATTACATGTTTATAAGGTGCAATGACATCTTTTTCAACATTGGCTATGTTTGGAGGATATCTCCCAAAATCTGAGAGTATAAAAGTAGCAGGCCACAATTTCATCCTTGCATCCAACATACTATTTGGATGATGAGCTAAGATCAAATGATCCCTTCCCCCTGACCTCTTCCATTCCTTTTGTCCTGTCACATACTTCACCAACTTATCTTGTAGCACCTTGTTCCTGCTCCTCTTTTCATGTGGACTAGTCCTAGAGTATCTGTTATAGCACAAAGAAGAAAAGAATGGCACAAATATCACATCAGCTTCACTGGAATTTCTAACTCTAATTGAAGTCCTGCCATTGGATGAGGCTTCATCAGGTAGTTCAGAAGCAAGAATATCCAAAGTAAGCCAATACTCTATACTATGTTGCACATTCAAACCCCCAGGATAATGAGGTAACTTAGTTCTGATATCAGGCCAAACAATGTTCCCTTCAGGTTTCCAATCCAATAATCCAAAGTGAAACTCAGAAGGCAAATCATACATAAAAACTCTCAAAACATTAATGTTATTGTCATGTGTAGTAGTAGTGCTGCTGCATTTCCCACTTTCAGGTTTTTGCATTTGTTTCTCTGGGGTTGTTGGTTCTGCTGCATTTTCAGTGTCAACAAGTATAGCTCTGTTGCCAAATGAAGGTTCCACATTCTGATTCTGATTCTGACCCATCTTAGAATCTGATTCATGAAAAGTAAAGAGAAGCTGTGAAATGTTTTGAGTGGAACGAGGTGTGGTATCTGAACCTGTGGAATGAAGAACAAACAACCATGACATCATGAACAGAACAGTTGTTGTTGTGAAGAAACAACATAAGGACTTCCTAGAAATGATCTTATTGATGGAAGAAACATTTTTCTCAGCCATTGTAACTGCAATCAAAAAGTGAAACCAAAATTTGAAATAACCATGACCATAGTCTGCATCAATTTTTATTTTTTTGATGAATGAAGAAAATGAGGGTCCAAAAATGGTGAAAGAAGAGAAGAGAAGAGTGTGTATCAAGTTTTATTGTTGCTAATGGTGTGTGTGTTAGTGATGTGTCATGTGATAGAAATTGGAAGCGTGGGAATAGGGTCTAACTGTGGAAGCGTTCTACCACAAGGTTAGATATCTTCATGGTTAATTTACTGAATCAAACTTTGGCCCTTGATTTCAGTTTGTGATATGAAAAATTAATACTAAATATGATTAATTTTTGACGTGGAATTTATTATTATGTGGTAGTATAGTAGTATTGGTTTATCACTTTAACAAATTTATGCCTTTCAAGCTGAATTCGAACTTTAACTGATTTTTAAGATAACTTCGCTGGCTTTCCGCTTTTGTATAGGTTCAAGTAACTTACTAAAGTGAAGTCGTCTTCATTTTTAAAATATAAACTAGATATAGATATAGGATGCACGTTGAACAAGAAAATAATTAAATCAAGTGGAAACCTTCAAATTGGTTTAGTGCATGTTTGTTTCAAAATTTTAACATGGGATAATCAATTCAATAATTTTCGTCTAACATATTTTATAAAATGTACATTACTTATTTTTAATTATTAAATCTATATCAATTATACTCAACTGAAAAGTAAAGAACTTAGTATATTTAGGAACTAATTTTTATTAGGTAAAATTTAGATCGTGGCTTACACGTTAATGGAGTACTCAAAAGTTAATTATTTGGGGATTGAAGAGTTAAGAAAGGATGGAGCTTTCGGTCTTTTAAAATTGTTAATATGATATGAAATGAGAATAGAAAGAAATTGACATGGCACTTGCAATATGTCTCACTTCAAATTTAATATATTACTAGGTTTAGCCTTTGCGTGTTGTGTCGATAAAAAATGATTTAATGATTTTGTTAAATTAAAAAATTTTATATATAAAATATGATCATAGTTTAGTTTAGTTGTAATTTTCAGATTACATCGAACAAAAATATATATGTATTCAATAGAAAATATGAGTTTGAGATCTCAGCATATTAATAAATAAAAAAAAAAGAAGAAATTCAACGTTTTAGCAAATTTTAATGTAGATACATCATTTTGGTAAGGTTATGAATTTCGATAACTTCCGAAAGTTTATAGTATTTTTTATACAGGTAATCGATGCTCCTTACTTGTGATTTCTTTGCATTTCTCTTCAAGTTTGATGAATATTGGCTATTTATCTTTGCTTTTCTTTTTGACTAATTAATGGGGAGTAATCAATGGTGACGTAATGGTAAGGTATAACAATTTTAAGACATCACAAGAATTTTAAGGATTGAATGGGTGGGTATAGATAGTTTGGAGAAAAAAAATTAATTTGTACAATATTTTATACAATAAAGAAGGAGAAGTATTAGATGTGATGGATGATACGATTGATAGAGATAAAGAGAAAAAAATGTATTATATGAGTTGTTGAATGAATTTGGAGGATGAAGATTAAGGTACACAAGTTTTAAACTTGTGTACCGGTACACAAGTTAGGGTGACCTGCTGTAGTAGATTTCCATGATTTTTTATATTTTGCAAATAAGTCCTTTAACTATTATAATTATAAAATAGATTATTCTTTTGTATTATAAATTTTTATATTTTAATTAACATTCAATGTGTCCTATTATACACTGATTTCTTTAATTTGGTATCATTTTTTTAATCTCTCCTTGAAATTAATTTTTACAAAAATTTTCATACTTTTTTAATTGATTTTTCATAGGAAAAAGTTTATATAATTACAATTTAAGAACAAAAACAACCAAATGACCACAAAAAAGCCAACCTTTCATTTGGGACATCCCAAAGTGGGTGAGGCACCGTGTACCCAATTTTGGTGATTTTTCAACTTATAATGTATTTATTATGAATTATTTGGTGAAAAAATAGAGAAAAATCACAAAATATAGCTGCTAGTTCCCAAAAACACCAGAAAATCATTTCACTATCCATTTGGGATGGTGGTCAAGTGTTAATAATGTCTTGGCCATTGGAGGTCATTTGGTGAGTAGATGGTTGTAATATACAAACTCTAACCCTAACTACACTTTCCATGGATAGTGGGGGGCTTGCATGGTTGACGGATGAATTTTGATGTGAAATTTTGCATACATGACTTGGGTATTACCTTGGCTCCCGTGGTGAATTTTTGTGTTTTTTTATATTTGTGGTAATTACTGTGAATTAATTACATTTAAAAGAAGATAATTAAATTAAAAATATTGGGTAATGAGAAAAAATTCTGGAAAAATATTGTTGGTGTCCCATTGAGCATGTTGATGTATATGTGGGGGAAGGTTGAGGTGAAACGAAGTATTTGGTTAGTTGACCTTGGTGAGTAGAAGGTGGTAGTATACAAACCCTAACCCCAAGTACACTTTCTATGGATAGTGGGGGGGGCTTGCATGGTTGACGAATGAATTTTGTCTTGAAGTTTTGCATGCATGACTTGGGTGTTACTTTGGCTCTCGTGGTGAATTTTCGTGTTTTTTTATATTTGTGGTAATTACTGTGAATTAATTACATTTAAAAGAAAATAATTAAATTAAAAATATTGGGTAATGAGAAAAAATTCTAGAAAAATATTGCCGGTGTCCCATTGAGCATGTTGATGTATGTGGGGGAAGGTTGAGGTGAAACGAAGTGTTTGGTTAGTTGACCCTGGTGAGTAGATGGTGGTAGTATACAAACCCTAACCCTAAGTACATTTTCTATGGATAGTGGGGGGCTTGCATGGTTGACGAATGAATTTTGTCTTGAAATTTTACATGCATGACTTGGGTGTTACCTTGGCTCCTGTGGTGAATTTTCGTGTTTTTTTATATTTGTGGTAATTATTATGAATTAATTACATTTAAAAGAAGATAATTAAATTAAAAATATTGGGTAATGAGAAAAAAAATTCTGGAAAAACATTGTTGGTGTCCCATTGAGCATGTTGATGTATGTGGGGGAGTGTTGAGATGAAACAAAGTGTTTGGTTAGTTGGCCCTGGTGAGTAGATGGTGGTAGTATACAAACTGTAACCCTAAGTACACATTCCATGGATAGTGGGGGGCTTGCATGGTTGACGAATGAATTTGTCTTGAAATTTTGCATGCATGAATTCGGTGTTGCCTTGGTTCCCGTGGTGAATTTTCGTGTTTTTTTATATTTGTGGTAATTACTATGAATCTATCACACTATAATGATGTCAAGCAATGTCACAAAAATCACTAAATTTTGGTCTTGTTCAAAATATTGACAGAAACGGGCATAAAGGCTAACACCAAAATAACAAAGAAACATTTAATATGCATAATATCATATGCTAACACAAAATTAAATGAATCTGTGTGTCTAGCCAAAATAATAAGGTGCCTATTAACCAAAATTTCTTATTTACAATGATCCCGCCTAAGGTCCCGAATCACAATAAATAACAAATGATACAATATATAATTCTCATGTCTCAAAATAAAATTATAATACCGATAGGGTACTAAAATAAAAAAATTGACATGAGTTAAACACCATGATATATTGCATAAAAACAAATCACATTAATAACAACACACCGATAGGGTATAATTATTATCAGTGCAATATAATTTAAAATAACTAATTTTTTATAAAATTTTACATAATTGTACCCACGA
Source organism: Sesbania bispinosa (assembly GCA_026901365.1). NCBI lineage: Eukaryota > Viridiplantae > Streptophyta > Magnoliopsida > Fabales > Fabaceae > Sesbania > Sesbania bispinosa. The sequence continues at coordinate 827,845 of QLOH01000246.1, forward strand.
TAGGTGAGCTCACAATTATACAAAATATAAAAATCATGCCAAACATAATTTAATTGAATAAATAAATTGCATGATTAACAAACTATATGTATTATAAATACATAACTTATTATTTCAAAATGGCCAAAAAATAATTTCATAACATTTGGCTCACTACCAGGGAGAGTGAAATATACGAAAAACTCTGCAATAACTAATGAAATATACACAAAAAATTTCAACCCAAAATTTTGAGAGTAACATTTCCAAAATTATAATTACTCTCAAAATAATTAAAATAAAATATTTCCATGTATCCAAAAATTACAAAAAATATACCAAAAAACAAAAATTTAATTATTTAATTTTTCGTATAAAAAATAAATCTTTTCGGGCCAAAAACGTATACACACGCGCCTGGCCCCACGAGTGGGCAGGCGCCCGTGTCACTGTTCATCTCCCTCACCCGGTTTCCTGCAAAACGGGTCGCTCGACCCGCGAAAACCCGATTTCCACCCAACGCGAAAATGGACGATTCTGACCGCGGAAGGCCGCGATTTTCCGACCATATGACCGCCGTGACGGGGCGGTCCAAAACCCCAAGGAAATTTCAACGATTAATGGTCCATTTGAGAGAAAAATCAGATCGAAAAACTGGGGTTTTGTGTATTCGTACCAACGAAGAAAACTGTTTAATTCTCAAAAAATACACAATGAAATCGCACCAAATTTTCACATATTATTCGAAATATATGCAGAAACAAAACCCCCATATCAATTTGTTCAATTAATGGGTAAAATTCAAATTGCCATGTTTGAATGCTTTGCGAAACGGAAAAGAAAAATAGGTTCTGTTATTCGCATGTCTTCACAGTATTAACCGTGGTTGCTTGGCTCGTTCACAAGGAGAGTGGTGCACCACTACATGCTTTCAATCTCGTTTGCCGCACCACTGCATGCTTTCAATCTCGACCAACATGGATGTCCGGAACTTCCTATTAAACAATTGCTCCCTCAAATCATCTATACTATTACATTTGGGTTGTTTTGAAATCACTATTCATTGGGGTCTTTTTGCTATATATAGTTAGTTTTACTTTGCTATATATAGTTAGTTTTATTTATTGTTTTTTTTTCGTGGATAGTTTTATCTATTGTTGATGGAGTGAACTTCTATAGAGTATTAATAGAGTAGGTTAGCATCAAATAAAATGAGAAAATAGTATATTATTGTACCTTCAATTTAATTTTTTAATTTTATAAATATATATGGTTCCTTATTTAAAATTTAAATTCAAATTAGTGCTTATGTTGTTTTTTTTTTTTCACACCTTTTTTTCATTTTTTATTATTATAATATTAAAAAAAATTTCACATTATCTATTCGTATTAATTTATTTCATAACATAAATGATTTTTTTGCGAACTACATTTACCCTTGACGGGAGGTAGTGTTGCTCCAGTCGTTTTCATTTTATCCTTTTCTTTTTGTTTCTTATCATAATTTCATTTTTTTTATTATTTTATTAAAATATTTTCTCTCGATATAATTTAAATTTATAATTATATTTATGATGTATTCATTAAAATTTTCTATGAATATATTTTTTAATTAGAATTATAAAATTCATAATTATGTTGTTTTCTTCTAATTCAATAAAATTATTATTTTATATTTTGATTTATTATGTATTTAGTGTAGTATGTTTAAAGGCTAAATCAATTTTTTAATTATAGGTCTAAAGTGATTTTTTATAAACCATAGGTACCCTCCACGAGAGTTAGCCCTGCTCTTGTCGTGAATATTAATATTATGGGTGGGTTTAGCTCTCCTAACAAATGTTTTTTTTCCGGATACTTATATAAGTTTAAGGTGATTGAGTCGTGGGATCTCAAATCTAAATATATTTTAAATTTATAATTATATTAATAATGTATTGATTACTATTTTCTACAAACATGATATAACAATATGAAATTCACATTCTACTAATTAATGAATATGATTATATCGTAAGTTAAATTTATTATAGAAACTCAGTCATATATGTAAAAACGAACATCACCGCAAACCCAACGTTGGAGACTACTATTATAATGTTTTAAAAGTATAGGAATATAAAATAAATGTTTCAGAAGTCAGTAACAAAGACTAAAGTTGACAAAAAATACAAGGATGAAAAGTATATTTTACCCAATTTAAATAAAGATCGTCTATATACATATCAAGCAAGAAACATGTAAGATGATAAATTAACAAAAAAATATATTACTTCACAATTATCTGTATCTATTTATTTATTATTAAAATATAATTATTTTGTTCTTTTATTGACGACATTAAATTCAAAGTACTCAATGGATAAATATCCATTTTATACACACACACACACTATTACAATAGAGAAGTTTTTTTTTGTAATTGTTCATTCAAGGGTTAATATTTTGGTCCAGTCAATGCCTTGATTTTTTGTCTAATCAATAGTAGTTAGGCTTTGAAAAGAAGGTTTGTCATTTTAAATCTGTATTTTTTTAACAATTTGAATTAGCTGATGGATTAATTTAATAAAAAATAAATGAATGAATAGTGGAAAATTTAATAAAAATTAAATTTTGGTCTTTAAATAAAAACACCACCGAATACATTTTTTAGGAGCCAACTTACTAAGCCTATGACATTGCGTTTTAGACTTCTAGATGTCATCATTTCAAATGATAAATTAATTAATTATATTGCTAAAATATATTTAGTAGTATTAAACTTAATAAATTTTATCATTTTCCCCAATAAATATATTCATACAGTGTCAGTAACATTCAACTCATATAGAAAACAATGTTTCTACACTCCCAATGCCACATATATCTACTTTTACTCAAAATTTACAATCCCAATGGACAATAATTATGCCTTTAAAAATTTTTTGGAGCCAACCTACTAAGTTTATGACACCGCGTTTTAGACTTTTAGATGTCATCATTTCAAATGATAAATTAATTAATTATATTGCTAAAATATATTTATTACCCGATGGTAGAACACCACACTCTTGATTTATTATCCCTTAATTTATCTTTAAATGAAGATTCATGTTGTACTGCCAAACAAGAGTTTGAAGGCTGAATTGCTACAATATACAACTTTGATAATCTGGGATGAGGCTCCAATGGTTAGCAAATGAGCTTTTGAAGCTTTAGATCGAACCTTGCATGATATGATGAGGTTCGAGGTGAAAGAATGTATGGATAAACCATTTGGTGAAAAAGTTGTTGTTCTTGGTGGTGATTTTAGACATATATTTCCTGTTATACCAAGGGTAGGTCGAGTAGAAATTGTGATTGCCACTTTAAATTCATCAAGATTAATTGTGGAAGCATTGCAAGGTTTTGACACTGTCAGAAAACATGAGGTCGCAAGGTTGTGGGAGTGCTTTAACTAAACGTGAGATTATAGAGTTTGCTGAGTGAATTCTTACATTAGGTGATGGTGATTTAGACATTTATGGTGTGGTGAGGCTAATATTGAATTACCGAAGGATTTACTCATGGATTCTATAGGTAATACAATTGGAGATATAGTTTCTTTTGCATACCATAAATTGCTTTCATTTTTTGGAAACATTGTATTTGAGATAGGATAAAGCAATTCTTGCTCCTACATTAGATGTTCATTCAATTAATGAATATGTCATGACATTATTTCCTAGAGAAGAGAGGGTGTGTTTGAGTTTTGACACTATATGAAAGGTAGATAAGGAGATTGGTATTGAAACTGATTGATTGACAACTGAGTTCTTAAATGATATTAGGTGTTTTACACTTCCTTATCATAAGTTGGTGTTAAAGAATGAGTGTTTGTCATGCTAATGAGTAATCTTGATATATCTGGTGGACTCTGTAATGGAACCAGATTAACAATAGTGAATGTCAGACATTGTCCCATGTTGGTGTATATTTACCAAAACCAGTTTTCTTGCGTTGTCAATTATATGGTTAAGTTCAACAAGGACTTATGATTCTTATATGTAAAGACAATTTTAAGTGTTGTATAATGTGACGAAAAATATGATGTACAATGAGGCATATCAAAAAATATAGATGAAACAAAATTTATAATAATTTCCATTTTTAATTATTAATATTTGCTATTTGATTTTCCAAATCCATTTTTTCTTTTTTATATTCTTTATATATCAAGAAATATAGAATTAAATATTAAAAAGGGAATGAATCATTATTTTTTAATTACATGTATTTAATAAATTATGTATATTATATCACTTAATGTTAATAATCTATTAGAATAATATTATCCGTGCATCGCACGGGTTGGACACTAGTTAACTACATTTCCCAACTTTTCATCTCTGGACTTAATAGCAATAACTATGAAATTAGCTCCAACCCAAAGTGACCGATTTTCTTTGAACAATCTGAGCCATCCAACTTTAGCACACAAAGATCAACGATACACATTACTTGTGTACCGGTACACAAGTTTTGAACTTGTGTACCTTAAACGACGCCGAACTTGGAGTATGAATAAATAACATATAACTATGCCAACTTTTGTGGCAAAAATAAATATACACATGGTAGTGTCACAATACACAAGTCAATTTTAATATATACTTAGGATTTAATTAGTATACACTGTCAATGTAAAGAAGTTTTACACAAACATTCAATGATGTGTCGCCACATCATTTAATGAATATGACACCTCATGTGTTATTAAAATCAACAAATGATGTTCCAGCACATCATTGGATGTCCGTATAAAACTTCTTTACATTAACCGTATATATATATTAAACTCATATATACTAATTAATGAAGAGTTTTGCATTGCATGATAATTCTATTATTATCTTTGGATTATTTCCTAAAAAAAATGAAGTGTATGATCATAACTAATATTAAACAATTCAAAACATACTTTAAGAAAATAATTTTATTATTTTTCAAAAAAATATATCTCTTAATTGTTATTAAATATCTATATCTCTTAGATGGTTTACTAAAAAAATTATGAATTTGATATGATTCTCACGTAGCAAAATGAAATAGATAACTCAATATAGCTTTGGTTTATTGAACTTCACTACAATAAATTAGAATTCGAATGTTGACAACCTTTGATAGAAATACAAAATAGGATGCATCATGCATGTGGCATAATAAAGAATTGGATTATTTGCATTTTTGTCCTCCAATTTCTTCTATTTGCAATTTTTGGTCACCGAAGAATTTTTTGGCAAATTTAATTTGGTCCCTTATTTTTTAAAATTTGGTAAATGTGGTTCAACTGTTAAGTCCCCATCCAAGTTAATAGTTTTTGCTGACGTGAAACCCATTTTATAACGTGACTTCTATGTTGTAATTTTGATTACATGTCAATATTATTAATCAAAAATTTTTATTATTAACATTTTTAAATTATTTAGTCATTTTGAAAAACTGCGAGTAATGTCATGTAGAAATTCTAAAATGAATAAAATAATTTAAAAATAGTAATATTAAAAATATTAAATTAATTATTATTTATATGTCATTAAAACTGCAATAACATACATTTTATCAAATGGGTTTCACATCAATAAAAATCGTTAACTTGGATGAATATTTAACAGTTAGTTATACGAAATTTATAAAATTTAAAAAATTAGAGGACCAAATTCACCGAAAAATTTCTTAGGGGAACAAAGTCATAAACTGGGAAAATTAGAGAGATAAAAGATATAAATAAGCCTAAAAAATTTACTTAGGTTTACTAATAAAAACAACTTGAAGAACTCTTGGTAGTGGAGAATCAATTTTAAGCTTTGGGTCATGGATCTCTTACTTGAATCTCATATATGGGTTGTTGCTTTTTTTTTTTAAAAAAAAAATAGTGGTAGATTACCATTGAAAAAAACATTCATTTATTAAAATTATATTAATGTTGCACTCAAATATATGAAAGATGGAGTTGAAAAGAAACTTCCATTATATAACAATTGAAATGCATTATGAAATAAGGATTATTAAGGATTTATTGATTAGCTTAATGATAGAGAATGTACATATTGACATGTTGACTCTACTTGTCATGCTTCAATTTTTTTATATTGTAATAGATAATAGATACATTATAGAGATATTTTTTTGTTTCAAAAAATTTCGATTAAAATTAACTAAATATACACATTGTCAGTGTGAAAGAATTTTACACAAACATCCAATAATGTGTTGCCACATCATTTATTGAATTTAATAACAAATGAGGTATCATGTTTATTAAATGATGTGGTGACACACCATTGGATGTTTGTGTAAAACTTCTTTACACTGATACTACGTGTATATAAATTAAATCCTTTTTTACTTCATTGAAATTACTATTTTTTTTTTGTGCAAGACCACAGGTATCCTCCACGAGAGACAATCCTGTCGAGCCAGGTAGGACCTCTATGGGCGGCAAAGCTCTCCCTCCGAGTATTTAACACAACTGAATTCCCCGGGCTCGAACTCGAGACCACTGGTTAAGCTGGAACAACCCCTTACCAGCTGATCCACGTGCTCGATGGTAAATTACTATATTTGATCTTGCCCCATATTTATATATAATCTCAATTCAATAAAAAAAATATAACTATAAACTTTATTTTGTTTGATTCAAAGGATTCTCTCTAAATCCACACTTTTAGATGGGAGACAAATCTTTCCAAATAACATTTACTTCCCCTCGCATCCCCTTCTAAATGTTTGAACTTTAAACCAAGCATTAAAATTTTTCCCCTTCCCTTCTTTATTTTTGAACCAAGTGAGGGCATCAAAATCCATCTTCTTCCCTCCATTAATTCCCCTTCAACCAAAGATATAGTAAAGAGATTTATTATTCATATAATGAATTCATATAATAATTTGTATAATTTTTTTTTTGCTCTATCTCTCTCCATCATATTATCTATCATTTCCCACACTTCTCTTTCTCTCACTTCTATATCCATTTCCCTCATAGTTGTAGAAGATTTGTTTTATTGTACAAATATAATTTTTGTATAGTAACTCATTTCACATGGAGCAAAATCCATTCAAAATTTACTTATACTATTTAATATTTTTTATAAATATTGTATTTAACGAATTTAACTTTTAAATTTATATCTTTCATAAAATATATTAGTTTTATAAAATTTTATTTAATTTACATTTATATTTTTCGCATTACTTTATTTTAACATATAATTTTTTAAATAGAAGTAAGTATCAATGATTAATTACATACTTATAAATTATCGATTTATGTAAAATCTTGTATTTTTAATAATAAAATAATAACAAATAATTCAATAGATTGAGTGGTTAAATTTATATAAAACAAAAAATTATTACATGATATATATATATATATATATAAAAGAAACTAACTAATTCTAAAAGTAGTCAAAAAAATTATAATATTTGATAGTATGTATACAGAAAGGCTAGCAAATATACTGCATTGTAGTAATAATTACATGAACATTACAATCAAAATGCATGGAAATTGGGGTATAAATTAAAATTAAAACATTGGCCATATATAACTTTGTTTGGTTTATGTTCTTACAAACCCTAAATTCTACTCGGATGGTACAACTAGGCTAAGTGAAGAAGCTAGTGTGTGTGTCCTCTAATGCTGCTTGTGCTCCTCCTTTTATAGGTACTAGTGGTATCTTCTATATATGGCATGATTTACTGATTGGGGGACAACATGCGTTGATTCTGTTGTCAGGCTGCATAACATCAGTTCTTTCCTTATTTGTCTGGTTCCCTCCTTTAGTCAAGCCAAGGGTCTTGCTAGGGTGTGTCAGGTCTACTTCTCCGAGCTTACCCTGGTCGAGCTTTCCAACCGAGCTTCCCCTGGCCGAGCTTAGCAGGTACGTAACATAAGCCTCCCAAGCTATGAGGTGTTGTTCAGTGAAGTGGCTTAATTGTCCTTACTATCACGGATCCGGGCTTGTCCTTGTCGATTTGTTCATATAGGAGGTACATGACATAAGCCTCCTAAGCTACGAAATGTTATTCGGTGAAGTATCTTGTTCCGAGCTGTTGAACCCGGGCTTGTTTGGCAGGTACGTTCGGTTGTCAGTTGTTCTGTCAGCCGTTGTCTTTAAATCAAAGCCGTCAGATTCTTTTTCATCTTCACCCTTCATTTTTGCAACAATCGCGCCTTTTAGACTTCGCACCTCTTCATCTTCAGAACGTTTTATTCTCATTGGTTCATTGCTTATTTAAGCTTGCTACGGACGCTTCTCTTATCACTTGCAGAGAGCCCTAACTTTACCAATCTTTGCGCATTTCGTTTGTTCATTTTCGTCCCTCTTCCTCTTTCAGGTACATCAATCATCTCTTGTTCCTTTATAATTTCTTCCTGCTTTCAATCATGTCTGATTCTAGAGAGGCCTCGGAGTTTACTGTTTCTGATAGCTTAGGGGGTTTAGTGAGGGAAAGATTATTGAATGTAGATGATACTTCTGGTGAGTCTGAGAGCGATTCTTCAGATGAGGGTTCTGTGGGTAGTTTTCTTGTTGTTCCTAGTGCTCTTCCTGTTACAATTGGGAATCAGTGTGGCGAGGAGGAGTGCTCTGGTGAGGTTGTTAGGCACAAGAAAAGAGTAAAAATTACAAAGTGCCTGGGTGAGGGTGAGTTGAGGGGTTATGTTTTAAAGATGAGACTGAGTACGATTTTACGAATTTTTCCTGGGTAGAGGAGGCGGTGAGGGAGACTTCATCTGTATATACTGACGAGGAGACCCTTAAAGAGTTTCTGGACCGAGCAGAATATACCCGACCTAGCACCCAGGGCGTAATTAACTGTAGTTGGTGTGATTCTCCGGGTAGGATTTGTCATAGGAGAGCGAACAACTCGGTTCAGGATGTAGTTTATATATTTAATAAATTGTTCAGCGAGTATAATGTTCAGGTTCCTTTTACTGATTTTGAGTGCTCCCTTTTTCGGACTCTCAATGTTGCTCTTACTCAACTTCATCCCAATTCGTGGGGATTCATAAAGGGTTTTCAAGTTCTGTGTAACTTCTTTGGTATTTCCCCTTCTTGTCCCAAATTCTTCTATTTCTTTCAATTAAAGGTCGTTCGTCCTTTTGGCCTTATTCCTATTAACAGTCGAACAGGTCGGAGGCTGATGGGAGCTTACACTTCTTCCCTTAAACTGTTCAAAGATCATTTCTTTCAACTGTTTAGTGATGTTAGCAATGAGTTCTTCCTGGAAGAGAAGAGGAATTTTATCTTTCCGATCTATTGGTCTCCCTGTCCTCGTGCCATTCTCGGTTTTGATCCTGATTTCTTCTCCCCCGAGGAGCGTATTGAGGTGACCTTTTTAGAGAAGGCTATGGGGCTCAAGTGTGCTGAATTGATTAAGTTAGAAGACAAACATGCTGACCTTAGGGAGTATATTGGTATGCCTTGTATGACCTCCTTTGTCTTCGCATTTTATTTGTGGTTTGTAATCTTTGTTGTTTCTTTTTGACAGAAAAAATGGATACTGGATTGGATAGAAAAGCTCTTGCGAGGAGGCTTGCTGCTCAGAGGGCCGAAAAGGCAAAATCCGAACAGAAAATTGAGCAGTCCGGGGGTGAGGTCGGACAAGGTTCTAAAGTTTGTGATCATATCCCCAAGTCTTCAACTAAGGCAGCCGAGAAGACATCCCTGAAGGAGACTTCTCGGAAACGTCAGCGAGAATCCAAGTTGACTATGGATGTGGAGAAAAACAAGGGACCCGAGTTGTCTACTGAGGGGAGTGTCCCGGTTTTTCAAGAGTTCGTAGGGTCGGGCTCTTCTATATCTTCTTTATGGGACAACCGTTTCAATGTTCATCAGGTTATTGATTCTAGCCCGATGTTGAAGGGTGATGTTAAGAAGTTGGACAACTGGGGTCCAAGTTCTGCTCAGTTGATGCTTCAACATATTGGTCTTAGGACGGCTGCGCTTGGTCGGTATTAGGAGAGACAAGCATCCACCAGCTCTGGTCGTGAGCAGGAGTTGTTGACCTCTATTGATAATTTACAGAAACAACTTGTTGAATATGAAGGGATGAAGACCAAGGTGGCGGGTTTGGAAGGCCGAGTTGTGCTACTTGCTCAAGAAAATAAAGGTTTGAGCAGCGAAAAGGTTGCTAAGGAGAAGGTCGAGCAACTCCTTTCTGAGGCTATTGTTGCTCGTGATAAGATTGAAGCGGGGGCTGCTCAGACTTATGACCAAGGGTTTTCCCAAGCATTGGAGCAAGTGAAAGTGTTGTTTCCTGATGTGGATACTTCGCATTGTGATGTGCTGAAGGAAGTTTTCAATGGCACTCTGGTGGAGATAGTGTTGGATGAAGGAGGTGAAGATCCCAAAGGTTCCGAGGATATCGTCGGCCAAGGGGATGAAGATGAGGCTAAGACTTCAGAGGAGTCGATGCGCGAAGACCAAGATAATGCTGCAAGTGGCGATGATGGTCAAGCTGAAGTGAACCCTGAAGGCCGAGGTGTATCTGTCGAGCAACCAACCTCCGAGCAAGTCCCACCTGCCTGATCCTAATTTCTGTATATTTCTTTTTGTTGATCTCCTTTGGGAGTTATGTAAAAAACTCATGTGATAAATGAAATTCCTGCACGTTTTTATTTTCTGTAAACCGTCCAAAGCCTCTTCATAGGAGTCTCCGTTTTTAACTCCGTTTTTTGTTCCACATTTAATGCTTCTCGTTTCTCTCTTTAGTTCTCACACTATAAAAAGGGAGTTTGGATTTCTTACTTCTGAACCATCCTTCTACTCTTTTTTGAAATGGACGAGTTGTTTGTAGATTTGAAGGTATTTCTGATATCAGTTAATCTGTTTGATCCAACCTATAAAACTGGTTGGATCAACAGTTTAATTGATGTTGGAAATCTCTTCTAAGAGATTCTTGGATCAAACCGATTAACTGAAGGACAGAGGAGCAATGTCAAATTCTCTTTCATAAAGTTTTGCGTTGTTTCTTCTTATGCCAAAGATGGGAGGCCAAGTTTGGGAGGAAACCCAGTATTTGACTTCGGTTTTCTTGCATCTTCCTCCTTGGCTTTCGGGTACGCCGAGGATGGTTCTACATGCAAATTGGTGATTGCAACCTGCTCAAGTCGGAGGAAAGTTTTGTAGGAACTGGTCTCCAACTCGGAAGTGGGTATTGTAGGGGTAGTCTTCTGGTGTAATCCTATTGTCTTCCTGGGTAGCATCAATTTTGATTTGTATTGTCGTTGCTCCCTTTGTAATCTTGTGGGTGGTTGGTAGTCTTCTGGTGTATTTGACGTTTCTGAATGTTTTTAGTTGATAAATCCTAGTTCATTCTTTCATTTGGCATGCCTCTACGCAGAGTTGATATTCTTAATACGTAATGAACTTTAAAAGAGAGGTGGCACTCGTCTGATGTCAGCTCGGAGTGATGGAGGAATTCTACTCTAATGAATAACCAAGTGAAAAACCTGGAATCTCGAAGCAGAGGTGACACTTTTCTGGTGTCAGCTCGGAGCAAATGATGAAATAACTTAGATTAATTTCTTTAGAAATAGCCGAGTGGATAGCCTGGAATCCTGAAGCAGAGGTGACACTCTTCAAGTGTCAGCTTGGAGTAATGGAGAAATAAGTTAGATAAATAACCAAGTGAAAACCTGGAATCTTTGAAGCAGAGTGACACTTTTCTGGTGTCAGCTCGGAGAAATCAGGAAATGACTTAGAAATTTTGACCAAGTTAAAACCTGGAATCCTGAAGCAGAGGTGACACTCTTCTGGTGTCAGCTCGGAGAAATCATGAAAAGACTTAGAAATTTTGACCAAGTTAAAACTTGGAATCCTGAAGCAGATGTGACACTCTTCTGGTGTCAGCTCGGAGAAATCATGAAATGACTTAGAAATTTTGACCAAGTTAAAACCTGGAATCCTGAAGCAGAGGTGACACTCTTCTGGTGTCAGCTCGGAGAAATCATGAAAAGACTTAGAAATTTTGACCAAGTTAAAACCTGGAATCCTGAAGCAGAGGTGACACTCTTCTGGTATCAGCTCGGAGAAATCATGAAAAGACTCAGAAATTTTGACCAAGTTAAAACCTGGAATCCTGAAGCAGAGGTGACACTCTTCTGGTGTCAGCTCAGAGAAATCATGAAAAGAATTAGGAACTTTGACCAAGTTAAAACCTGGAATCCTGAAGCAGAGGTGACACTGACACTCTTCTGGTGTTAGCTCGAAGAAATCATGAAAAGACTTAGAAATTTTGACCAAGTTAAAAGTGTAAGCTCGTTACCCTGAGATGCAACTCAGTTTTTAGAGCATGTAGTGGCGAAGCAACTCTTCCTTTGGAGAAAGATTTTAACTTGTTACCCCAAGTTTTGGACTTGGTTTTTAGAGTGTAAGCTCGTTACCCTGAGATGCAGCTCAGTTTTTAGAGCATGTAGTGGCGAAGCAACTCTTCCCTTTGGAGAAAGATTTTAACTCGTTACCCCAAGTTTTGGACTTGGTTTTTAGAGTGTAAGCTCGTTACCCTGAGATGCAACTCAGTTTTTAGAGCATGTAGTGGCGAAGCAACTCTTCCCTTTGGAGAAAGATTTTAACTCGTTACCCCAAGTTTTGGACTTGGTTTTTAGAGTGTAAGCTCGTTACCCTGAGATGCAACTCAGTTTTTAGAGCATGTAGTGGCGAAGCAACTCTTGTGAAGTCTATAAATCTGTTTAAGTAATTAAACATGATTATATGACATAACATCCTTTAGTTTTAATGGTTAACAAATAAGATTATATAAAGAACAAATAAGATTATATAAAGAACCAATTAGATTATATAAACAGGTTCTACTGAGAAAGGTATTGGTTTGTTAATTATGTTTCAGGATGAAATACCCTTTAGAAGAAGAAGAAGATTTTGTGAACAGAATCAGAATCAGAAGATCAGAATCAGAAGAACAAGAGTGCAGAATCTGAAGAAGAATAATCCTTAACAGAGTTGAAGCAACTGAAGAATAGAAGTGAAGACCTGAAGACTATCTGAAGAATTGAAGACTAGAAGACTATCTGAAGAATTAAAGACTTGAAGATTGTCTGAAGGAGTAAAGACTTAGAAGACTATCTGAAGAATTGAAGACTAAGAAGACTATCTGAAGAACTGAAGACTAAGAAGACTATCTGAAGAACTGAAGGCAGAAGATATATGAAAAAGTACAGATTCAAATATACATCTGTCTGAAGAACAACAATTAATTGAAGAAATGAATACAAGAAGAAAAAGAAGAAGAAGAAGAAGAAGATACAAGAAGAAGAAGATACAAAGAAGAATGAAGCTACAATTCTATTATCATAAGGAAGAAGGCTTCTGAAGTTTCAACCAGTATGAAGAATTGAAGTTGTCTGAAGGACGCAACCCGTCTGAAGTATTGAAGTTGTCTGAAGCATTGAAGCTGTCTGAAGTACACAACATGTCTGAAGCAAAAGAAGCTGTCTGAAGCAACGAAGCTGTCTGAAGAGCCAAGCCCGTCTGAAGACTCGAACCCGTCTAAAGACTGGAACCCGTCTGAAGATTGGAGGTCGTCTGAAGCTTTAGTAATGACGTGGCATCTTTGCTGAAACCTTGCGTGAAGACTTTTCTAAGTCTCTGCTGCTCGTACGTTTTGAAACACATTTGTGGCAACAAACACAGAGACCTTTCCTGGTGCATTTAAAGTTCATACACCACTGAGGAAATCTCTGCAACGCAACATTCGCAGCAACAACAGTAGCAGCTTTATTGCAGCACCAACGTTGTACTATGTCAGAACTTTTAAGAAGCGTGTCTCACAACGGATTAAAAGAAGACTATTTTCTATCTCTAAACGATAGTATTTCAACGAGACATTTCCTCATTTGTGCAATCTGAAACAGAGCAGAAGAAAGCAAGCAGATGCAAGCATATGCAAGAAAAGCTCAGGAGACTAAGCAAAAGCAACAAGGAAGATGTTTGAATAAAATAAATTCAATTCAACATCTTTATCTAAATCTCAAAAGAGGAATCTGCAAACAACGACTATTGGTCAAGACATCTCATTCAAAGAAGTAATGGTGTCAGGAGCAAATGAAAAAGGAGTATATGCAGAATAAGCAAAAAGGGCAAATTCAACGCATACACACTCTCAAGAAAATCAGAGGAAATCTGAAGAAAGCAGATGCAAGCCGGACAAAACAGATAAAGGCAGATGCAAGCAGATGCAAGATAATGCAAGCTGGATAAAGCAGATAAAGCAGATGCAAGCAGATGCAAGCAGATGCAAGCAGATGCAAGATAATGCAAGCTGGAGCAAGCAGATGCAAGCTGGATAAAACAGATGCAAGAAAGCAGAAGAATTCAAGAGAGAGAATACACATAATCATCACATCTCTCAAAACAGAGCTCATCAACAGAAGTGTCAGAACGGGAGTATTCTGAACACTCAATATGCTTAAGGAGAAGCAACCGTTTGAGAAGCTATTACACAACGGCTATATGAGCCACATCATCAGAAGCTCAACGGTATTATGAATTATCTTCAACGGCTATATTCAAGAAGAACATATAAATAGCCTCAAGAAAGAAGTTGAAGATGTTGTTGTGGTGCACAACCAAGTTGGTCGGGCCAACATGTTACTGCTGTTGCAGTGCACAACCAAGCTGGTTGGTTGGAAGATCAATCAGGTTGTTGGAAACAACCATGCAGCTGCTGTTGCAACCAAGTTAGATCAATTGGGATTGTTTTTCAAGAAGGTTCTTGAAATCAACCAGGATGAAAATTGTTAACTAGGCTGAGTGTCTTACAGTTAACAAGAGTTGACTTGAGCTTAAATACATCATGAAAAAGTCAACAACAATTGATCAGAGAGTTAATTCTCAATCGGGCTACTGATCAGCTGGTCAGTTAGTTAGATTGTACAGTTGGTCTGTTGATCAAGTGAGTTGGTTGTCGGGAAGGCAATCATGCTATACAAATGACAATCAAACCGGGTACGGTTTGAAGCTTTGAAGATACCTTGGTATTCCAATGATACGGGTGAGAATGTAGCCCATGGAAACCTATGGTTGGAGAATAAGGCTGGAGCTTAATTTCATATCTTAGTTAGCCTACTCTCAGAGGATGTATTCCTCATAGAAAAGACAGGGATTGTACTTAAATTCAAACACTTGTATCACTGTCTATCCTTGTATTTAGTTTGTAATGACTGTATCCTGAGTATGTACTCAGTAATCTCTATGTACAAGAAGAATCTGAGTTGAGAGGTTCTAGCAAACATCTAGCTTAGATTGAGTAGTAATACTCAACACTTAGTTAAGTGTCCGAGAGCCTGGAGAGGCTTGGTGGAAGAAAGAATACTCGTGGTAGAGCCTGGAGAGGCTTGATAGAAAAGAATACTTGTTGTGTTGGCCTGGAGAGGTTAACATGTGTATCTGTGGTTTCAGATAGTGGAACACATATGTGGCTGCAAGGGTCTGGGGGATTCGGAGTGGCACATATGTGTTGTTGTTATTGTTGTTGTGATTAAAGGCTAGTGGTGGTTTGCCACTAGGACTGGATGTAGCTCACGGGGTTTGTGGGTGAACCAGGATAAATTATGTGTCTAAGTTTTCTTTCCCTTAATCTCTTTTATTTACAGTCTTTACATTTACGATGGGGATTGAAAAGTATCTTTCATAATAATCTTAACACAACGATTTCAATAAAACAAGTTTTCATACAAACATAACATTAAAACGTCTCTAGTGTAGGTTGAAGTATTATAGAAGAATATATTCAGAGGGATGTCTGAAATATCTGTCTGAAGTGAGCCCAACAGGAACTCAGTTCAGACACATGATATAGATGGTCTCTGATCATCTAAAGTATTTCAGAAACAGTTCTGAAGGTACTCTTAGTAATATTCTTCAGAAGACACTAAGAGAAGTCTGTTTAAAATCAAAACAATCTTAAGTGTAAGAGAAAGTTTTTAATCTAAATCTTTCATATATTCCGCATGTATTTAAAATAACTTTGATCTTAAGATTGGCTTTGTACAATGATCACTTACGTGATTGTTTATTTTAAAGATTTCTAAAATTGTCTTAAAATGTCTAAAACACTATTCAACCCCCCTCTTCTAGTGTTGCCTGTGGTTCTAACAACTCTTCCCTTTGGAGAAAGATTTTAACTCGTTACCCCAAGTTTTGGACTTGGTTTTTAGAGAGTAAGCTCGTTACCCTGAAATGCAACTCAGTTTTTAGAGCATGTAGTGGTGAAGCAGACAGACCAGATATGTAACATAAGGAGTTTATTTCTGGTTTATAGTCTAGATTAAGCCTCGTTAAAACCTTTCCTGGCGAAAACCCTCCTTAGGGATAAAAAACCAAGATAGGAAAAAGAGTGCTTTACCCGACTGTCATCATACAATTTAGGTCAACTAAAGTAAAATCTCAGGTGCTTAGCATTCCACGTCCTAGGTATTTGTCTTCCAGTTAGATATTCAAGTTCATATGTTCCTCGTCCTATTTCATTCCTGACTCTGAATGGGCCTTCCCAATTTGGGCCGAGCTTTCCATGTCTGGGATCTTTTCGTGCTTGTTCAATTTTTCGAAGGACCAAGTCTCCTTTTCTGAATTTCCGAGGTTGTACCTTTGTGTTATATCTTCTTGCCGACCTGTCTTTGCAGACTTGTTCTCTGAGATGAGCTATTTCTCGTTCTTCTGTTAATAAGTCAAGCTCGGCTCGAAGATTTTCTTCATTGTTTGCAGAATTATGTTCTTGTACACGAGGGCTGGTGAAGGAAATTTCCACAGGGATCATCGCGTCACTTCCATATGTCAGTCTGTATGGTGTTTCTCCTGTGGTAGATTGAGGTGTAGTGTGGTAGGCCCAAAGTACCATTGGTAACTCCTCGGACCATCTTCCCTTTGACTCTCCCAATCTTTTCTTCAATCCATTGAGGATTATTTTATTTGCGGCTTTAGCTTGTCCGTTTGTTTGTGGATGTTCGACTGAAGTCTTGGCATGAAAAATGTTGTATTCCTTGCACAGGTCGGTGAACTCTATGCAGTCGAATTGCTTCCCATTGTCAGAAATTATCGTATTTGGAATGCCATGTCGGTAAATGATTTGTCTCCAAACAAATTTTCTTATCTTTCCTGTCGTAATGGTTGTTAATCGTTCAGCTTCAATCCACTTTGTAAAGTAGTCAATGGCCACCACTAGATATTTGACCTGCCCAGGTGCCAAAGGAAATGGGCCTAGGAGATCTATCCCCCACATTGCGAAGGGCCATGGAGAGGTGATACTGTGAAGTTCCTCTGGGCTCATGAAACTTAGTTTAGAAAACTTCTGACAAGCATCACATTTTTTGACAAACTCTTTAGCATCTGCTCTCAAAGTTGGCCAGTAGAATCCGGCTCGTAGGATCTTTGCGGCTAGGGACCTAGCTCCCCCATGACTTGCGCAAACTCCTTCGTGCACCTCCTTCAGAATAAAATTCTGTTGATCCTGGGGGATGCATTTGAGTAGCGGTGAAGAGAATCCTCTTCTGTAGAGATGGTTATTTATAATAACGTAGAAGCTGGAATGATAAGCTATCTTGCGTGCTTCTACTGGATCTGAAGGTAGTTTATTTTCCTGGAGATACTGAAACAATGGGGTTATCCAAGAGTTTATATAATTTATGTTTGTTACCTCGATTTCTTCGATGCTTGGTTTCTGAAGAGTTTCCTGAATAACTGTTTTGTTGCATACCGGCTTTTTTGTAATGGCGAGCTTTGATAGCAGGTCGGCTCTTAGGTTCTGTTCTCTGGTTATGTGTTGAATTTTGAATCCTAAAAAGTTGGTTATTAAAGTTTTTACTTTGTTTAGGTACCTGGTAAGCTAAGGATCTCTAGTTTGATATTCCCCTTCGACCTGCCCTGTGACTAGTTGAGAATCGCTAAAGACTGTTATGGAGGTTGCTCTCCTTGTTTTTCTTTTGCTGGTGTGAGCTCTACCAGGAAGTCTGCTAGGATCTGTGACTTAATTGGTCCCCTTGGCTAGTAGTTTTTACCGAATTCTGACAGCTCCACCGACCATCTGATCATCCTTCCTGCTAGCTCGGGCTTATGCAAGATCTGCCTTATGGGTTGATCGGTTTTTACTACTATCTGATGAGTCTGGAAATATGGCCTAAGTCTCCGTGCTGCTGTTATTACTGCAAGAATTACCTTCTCAATTTTCTGGTACCTTATCTCAGGGCCCTACAGAGCTCTACTCACAAAATAGATTGGTTGTTGTCCATCAGGATTTTCTTGAACCAAAACTGCGCTGATAGCATGTTCGCTTACTGCTAAGTATACTAGGATTTCCTTTTCCGGATCTGGTTTCTTCAAAATGGGAGGTTGTGATAGGTAGGTTTTGATTTGCTGGAAAGCTTGTTCGCACTCTTCTGTCCACTGGAACTTACTTCCTTGTCTAATAGACTAGAAAAAAGGTCTCAAACGTTCCCCAGATTTAGACAAGAATCTGGACAAGGCTACAACTCTTCTAGCCAGTCTTTGCACTTCTTTCATGTTGGATGGGCTTTTCATTGCTAAGATAGCTCGGCATTTCTCTGGGTTCGCCTCGATTCCTCGGTCAGTTAACATGAAACCGAGGAACTTTCCCGAGTGAACAGCAAAAGAGCACTTCTCAGGGTTGAGCCTCATATTGTATTTCCTGAGTTGGTTAAATATTTCTTGGAGATCATCAATATGCTGTCTTTCTATTGGAGCCTTGACCACCATGTCATCAATGTAGACTTCTATGTTGCGTCTGATTTGCTCCACAAATACCTTGTCCATCAGTCTTTGATATGATGCCCCGACATTTTTTAATCCGAAGGGCATGACTTTGTAACAGTAGTTGGCCATATCTATGATAAAAGTTGTTTTGTCTTCATCCACTGGGTTCATTCTGATCTGATTGTAACCCGAATAAGCATCCATAATGCTGAGGTATTTGTAACCAGAAGCTCTGTCGACTAGGTGATCCACGCTGGGGAGCGGGTAGGCGTCTTTAGGACATGCTTTGTTCAAGTCGGTGAAGTCAGTGCACATCCTCCAGTTCCCATTGGACTTTTTGACCATGAAAACATTCGCAAGCCATGTGGTGTATTCAATCTCCCTAATGAAACCAGCGTCTAGCAGTTTCCTTGATTCTGTTAATGTTGCATTCCTGCGTTCCTCGCCCAGTCTTCGTTTCTTTTGGGAAATGGGTTTGATTTTTGGATCGATCATTAATTTGTGACATACAAAATCTGGGTCGATCCCTGGCATGTCTGCGGGAGTCCAGGCAAATAAGTCAGAATTTTCTTTTAAGATTTGTATTACCTGATGTTCTTCCTCAGATGAGAGAGTCGTCCCAATCCGAGTTGTTTTTTCTGCTTTATCTCCGATTTGAACAATTTTTAGCTCCTCGGTAGGCTGAGGCCTTCTATCCGAGAAGTCGATTCTTGGGTCCAGCTCGGTAGAATGGATCCTGAGTTCAGCTCCACAATCCTTGTTGGAAGATCTCCTTGTTTCCAAGCTTTTAACATAACAGCGCCGAGCTTCGTCCTGTTCGGCTCTCATAACTCCTATCTTTTGGTCATCAACAGGAAATTTCATAGTTAAATGGGGAGTTGAGACAATTGCTCCCAAAGCATATAATGTGGGTCTTCCAATAATGATATTATAAGAAGTAAGAGCATTAACAAGCAGATATTTTACATTTACAGTTTTGTAAACCCCATCAGATCCAAAGGTCGTTCTCAGGTTTACATAACCTCTTACCTCTACCTGTTCTCCCACGAATCCTACCAGGCTTCCGTCAAAAGGATGAATAGTATCTGTTGGGAGGGAAAGATTCTCGTAGGTCTTCCAGAATAAAACGTCAGCAGAGCTTCCTTGGTCGATCAAGACTCTTCTGACCGAGCAGCCTTCAATGTTTATTCGGACTACCATTGGATCATCTTGATTCATGTCCTTTAAACCTGCGAAATCCCTGTCAGAGAATGAAATGACAGGATAGGATTTACCTGATTGCTTCCGTTCTAATTTATTTACGGAACAAATTGTTCTGAGGTGTCTCCTTCTGAAAGAGGAGGTAGGTCCACCTCCTGCGAATCCTCCTGATATGGTGTGAATGGATCTGGCTCTTCTCCTAGGTGTGCTTGGTCCGGGGTTCCTTTCAGGGGATTCGTCCATGTTCCTTCTACGATCATAATCTACCCGAGCTGTTTCTTTTTTATTTTTCTGCCTGCCATTGTATACGTACCTCCCGAGGTGGCCAAGTCTGATGAGTTGTTCGATTTGATTTTTCAAAGTCCAACAATCATCAGTATTATGCCCAAATGCGCGATGAAAGTCACACCTTTTTGTCCGATCAACCCCCTCAGGGGTATCCTTAGGGGGTGGAGGGAGTTCTATGATTCTTGAGCTATACACTTCGCGCAAGATTTGACTTCTTCTAGCATTTAAAGGGGTGAAATGATCAAAAATTGGGTCTGGTTTGGGTGGCCTAGCCGACCTTCCATTTTTCTTTCCGGGATGGTTCTTGAAATTGAAGGCCCCCTTGTTGTTTTGTTGGTTATTGTGACGGGATGAGCCGTCTTTTTCTAATGGTTTTGTTAACATCGCCCGAAGATGTCTTTTGGCTACAGCTGCCTCTTCTGCATCTATCTGACCCGAGGCTTTGCGTCTGAAATCGGCTATGTCAGTTGGTTTTGACTTGGCTAACTCGTCTGCGAACTGGCCTTCTTTTACTCCATTGATGATTGCTCTGAGATGTATCTTAGGATCTAGCTCTTTTACCTGCATGGCTTCTCTGTTGAAACGGTTGATGTAATCCTTAAGTGGCTCGTCGTCTCCTTGAAGTATGCTAAACAGACTGTCCTCCGTTTTCTTAAAGGGACAACTTGACGAGAACTGGTTTCTAAAGGCTGTGCTGAATTCCTCGAAATCTCTAATTGATCAGTGAGTCAGAGTTGAATACCACTGCAACGCGAGTCCTGTCAAAGTCCCTGGAAAAATCTTACACAAAACAGGATCGGTAGCACCTGTTGTGAGCATTATTGTGTGGAATCTAGTAAGGTGTGAATTCAGATCAGTTGTTCCATCGTAGACAGGTAGGTCAGGAAATTTAAAATATCTTGGTAAAGGAACATACATTATATAATCAGTGAAAGGATGAAAACGTGAATCAGTATGATTATTTTCATGAACCTGGGGTCTTGAACGTTTTGAGGGAGTTTGAGTCCCTGAAGAGTATGCGTCCCCCTCCTCTTCCCGAGAGTCTCGCGTATCATTCAGTTGCTCTCGCATCACTCTGTTTTCCTCCAGGACCCTCTGGTTCTCCTGTCTGAGTTGTTCGAGCTGCTGTGTCAGCTCTTGAAATGTTGGTCCGTCCTCATTGGCGTTAGACCTTGTTTTTACCATCTTTTGGAAATTCTTGTGGTACTCTGGAAGAGTTTTACCAGAGCCCCACGGTGGGCGTCAAATGTTCTTACAAAGCCTAAATTCTACTCGGATGATACAACTAGGCTAAGTGAAGAAGCTAGTGTGTGTGTCCTCTAATGCTGCTTGTGCTCCTCCTTTTATAGGTGCTGGTGGTATCTTCTATATATGGCATGATTTATTGATTGGGGGACAACATGCGTTGATTCTGCTGTCAAGCTGGTTAACATCAGTTCTTTCCTTATTTGTCTGGTTCCCTCCTTTAGTCAAGCCAAGGGTCCTGCTAGGGTGTGTCAGGTCTACTTCTCCGAACTTACCCTGGTCGAGCTTTCCAACCGAGCTTCCCCTGGCCGAGCTTAGCAGGTACGTAACAGTTTTAAAACTGCAATCCTTAAAATGATTAAGAGGGTAAAAAATTAATTACCGTATGTATGATGTAGGCCTAGTAAATAGTAAAAGAAATCTAGTCCTAAGCTAAATTTGTAATTGTAAGCTAGTAGAGATGCTAAGTCCTAATCTAGTAATCTACCTTAATAACCTGACCTGGCTCAGTTTAGGTAACACTTCGAATTAGCCTAACCCGATCACATATTATATAATATTTTTTAAAATTAAAGAAATAAAAATACTTCTTGAATTAATACATCATGGATAACATGATAATAATTTATTTTAATATATATAAGAATTTAATAACTATGTACTGTAAGTGTAAAACTGACATTCAATGATGTATTGTCACATCATTTAATGAATATAGGACCTCATTTATTATTAAATTTGTTAAATGATGTGACAACACATAATTGAATATTAATGTAAAACTTTTTTGAACTCACAGTGCATATAGTAATCAAATTCTATATATATTATAAAACTTATGTTTGAATTCAAATGATTGAATAATACAATTCAAACCGGTGAAAATTACGTCATCAACATAATTAATTTCATGTCTCCAATTAGGACCATTAGGCAGCTAAATTTGACATTTGAACTATATGTAGTATAGATGGCAATGCGTCACTAAATTTGACATTATGCATACACACAATATTGAAATCGATACTTTTATGTTCACAAACACCTTTCTTTTTTAATATTTTATGATTTAGGTGCCCGTAATATTGTAATCGATAAATTTTGTTTAAATCTGATGTCAATTAGTCTTGGCCCAATCATGGTCAAATTAAGATTATGTTTAGCTAAACCCAAAAATTAGCCTAGTCACATCTTAATATAGGTGTTGTTTGGAAGAACTTATTTGAGCTAATCTTATAACATAAGTACTTAGGTAACTGTTTGGGTGAACTTATGAAAAGAGCTTGTGATATGCTCATAAGTTGTTTTTAGCTTATTTCAATAAGTTCCTAAGAATAACTTATAAAATAGCTTATGGAGAATTTAAGTATATTGCACCCTCTTCAATTTTCATCTACTTTTTGAAAAACTTATTCATTAAGTGCTTACTAAATAAAAGCTTATGTTATAAGCACTTAAATAAGTTATATTTCTAAACGGGACCATAATCATGTTAAGTTAAACCGAACCTAGTGGGGCCATAAACACTTCTAAGGGCTAGTTCTTTTTGAGCTTTCTGAAATGATTTACTAGTCAAAATGGCTAAAAATACTAATATTTTAGAGTTTAATATGACTTTATTAAACTTTTTATCTTTATTATACTAAACTTTTTATCTTTATTTTTCTTAGAGTTTAATATGAAGGTACTAAAAATACTTTTATATTTTTTATCTTTATATTCCTTTCTTAGAATTTAATAACTATAAAACTTATGTATAAAACTTATTTATTGTATATAACCCACGGTGTGTCCTATGTTAGAGTTAGAAAGACCATTAAAGGGTGTTTTTGAGTTTAGAGAGGAGAGAAATGGAAAAGTTAGAGGGGGAGGGGAGGGGAAGAAGAGGTCAGAAGACTATAAAATACTCAAATTTTCAAACACAAAAGGGGAAAGGACTTCCAATAAGTCCTTCCCTTATCTTCCCTCCATTTCTCTTCAAGAATCAACTCGCAAAGTACCCAGCATTGGTTGGCAATCATTTCACACTTGCACATCACAAAGTCCTCATCTTAAAATTGAAGATTAATTTTAACTCAAGAAATTTATACCTATTTTGAAATTTTGTGCTTGAAAAATAATGCTTAACACGTGACAACATTAGTCAATAATACAGTCTAGCAAGTCTAATCATATTCTGCACTTCAGGCACTTTTGGTCAATTTATCAAACTCATCATATGAGAAGCAATTATTTCAGACTTCAACTCTAGAGAAAGAAGTGAAAATTCATAGCCAGAAAAAATGATTGCTATATGTTTTTTAGCAGCTAAGGCCATGAAATGCAATGTTAAGCCCCCCAATGAAGACAATCAGAACTGGAACAGCATCTCAGGAGCATATCCAAGGGCCTCCAGGTTAGCAGCCATGGCCTTGTTCATTGGTGGTGGGCCACATCTCAATATCTGAAAATCATCAATGAACATGTCCAATCACTTTTCTTCATTTTACATGAAGATAAGCAAAACAAAACATAATAACATCATTTTGGAGGAATATGTAAAATAATGTAAACAATTACCTTAACATCGTGTGCTGGAGCAGGGCAATGTTTTTCAATCATCTCCTTTGTTACAAATCCAACACCACCATCCCATACTTCAGGAGGCTATAGAGATTACATGATTCAAGAGAGTAACATCAAGATGAATGATCATTAGTCATAACTAACTGTCAAAAATTTTGGATTTAATGAATATGCACTATAGTGTAAAAAAGGGGTGACAATGACAAATCATCAAATGATACAAATCGAACACATCAAGGTGACACATCTACTTTGATAAAAATCCAACACTAACTGTTCTACTCATTAAATGTAAATGATGATATGACAACACATCATAAACCTAGCTCTCTTGCAATATTCTTATTCATAGTGAAAGTCTTTGAAAATTAAGATACAATGAACTTATAACTTGACCAAGACCAATATTAACAAACAGTGATGCATTCAGCAGTTGGAAAACTCAGGGACAAATGTCCACTGTTTGGGGGTTAAGTGGATCAAGAAACTCCAAAAGATTAGGTCAAGTCCAAAAGTCCAATGAAGTTGTGTCCTTGTTAATGACTATAAAATATCTAGTATCTACATAAATTTCAGAACAAAATATTGAATTGTTTCCAGTTTTTTTTAATTGAGATTTATTGGCACTTTGTTATTTGATGTTATCAAGACAAAATTTTTGTATGGCCACTTAACAAACAAAGCAAAATCAACAAATGCAAAAGATAAGAAGAAAATTATAGTTTTGCATGTCATAGCAACTAACCTGATTTAACACATAGTATACTTTGAACTGATCCGGATAGTTAGTAGCAAGACCTTGAAGTTCTTCCTGCACATGCATATAACCAGATTTCCATTAAGCATTGGTCAGTGTGAGGAATTTGTGATGCAAACTTGTCATTCTATGATAGCATTGACAAAATGAAATGAAGTAAGGATAACTAATATGATAAAGGTTGAGGATAGTATACATTGCCTCTACAGGGAAACAATTTTTCAATTTTTTCACAAAAATTCTGAAGAATAAATTTCTATAACTGTTAGCAATTTGAGGGCAACCACAAAACCCCCTCCATGAATGTGATGTTTGCTTCACAATAAAGACAAGATGTATGGAAGAATAATATTCTCTTGTGGCAAGATAGGAAGTTGCTAAAATTGATAGTAAACTCTCCCATAGAGGCAATTATGCTGGAGGGAGAGAGACCATCCAATAGCTTTCCAATGGATATGTGAATTTATCCCCAATAATTGAGATATCCTAACTATGACTCCTAAGAAAAACTTTAAATTTCAGCAAATTGAGTTAGGCACTGTCGAACTGCAGAATTTCACAAAAAGACCATGAGCTATAAAGTGCAATTCACTACAAGACTATACACACAGATATTAACTGAATAAATTAAGTGGGTTTGCCACGTAACGAACACAAATTGTATCATAATGCATTTTCACAAGCTGTGAACACAAGATCATAGAACTTATAGCCGGAGTGAAGCAGTGGATTAATCTTAATCAAGTGTTAAGTTTGGAAATTCTTAAATTAAGAGAATAATATAATATACCTTCAGAAGAATGTCCTCATATGTAACATTGGCATAGATAAGATGCACCTTGGTCCTGTCTTTTGGGTTTTCTAATATAGCTCTAGCAACCTTGAGCAACAAGCAAACAAATAAATAACACTTAGAAACTCCATGAAAGAATTTTCCTGCTAATATGAACAAAACAATAGCATGTCTCTTAATATACTTGGAACATTGGAGTGATTCCGGACCCTCCAGCAAGCATCCCAAATGCTCTAACCTCACCAGGTTGGTACTTGAAACGTCCCTGGAAGCAATTATGTTATGTCTTAGAGCCCAACTATCCAAATAACAAGTTTTCATTTGGTATAAAACAATATGAATTCCAAAATTCCAACTATGTTACACAGTGGAACAAAAAGAGGGAAACAAAAACATGACTTTCATAAAGGAAAGAATAATTCCAAAATTCCAACTATGTTACACAGTGGAACAAAAAGTGGGAAACAAAACATGACTTTCATAAAGGAAAGAGTGATTATAAACCAGTTTATTGCTGAGTCAAAGAAGAAAAGTAGGAGAACTGGACACAAGCATCTATAGAGCCAACAAATTCAGATGGATCCAAAGAAAGAGACATGAAAAATTAGAGATTATGCTGAATTCTGTGTCACTACTCACTAGTGAGTAGTAATTGCAAATTTGCAATTATAAATACTTGTGTACTGATCTACAGTAATTGGCCCAAAGATTGCTACTTAAAAAGGGCATTAATTGACTTCACATGTATACATTAACTACCAGGATAAAACAGTGAGCAATGGATTTAAAATTGGTCGTAGGCTTTCCAAAAATGGAAAATCCCAAAATATTATTTAATTGAATAATAGAAAATTACTGTTTAGAAAATGAGACAAAATAAATTACTCAAACAGATCTTCTCCTTAGACATTTAACATGATTTTGACTTGTTGCATTAATATCTTCACCATCTCATCAAAATATAAAATAAAATAAAATATACTGAAAAAACTAGAAATCATTAAGACAGCCATACTGGGCACAAGACATAATGTGAACAAGAATAAAGCATCAAAGTTACAATGAAAATTAAGAAACTGGGAAACCCTGAAAACTTTGTGTATAAATAAGTACAAATAACATTTACCTTGGGTCCTTTGACAGCAAGATAGTCACCAACACGCATCTCACGGAAATGGTGTGACATCCTTCCTTGTGGGTACATCTAGCAAAGACATATTTTAGACATGACAACCAAATAATTAAGGAACAAAATGAAGAATAATGCACATAAGTTAGAAAAAGCATGAGGATATAGTCAATCAATTTTGAATTTACCTTAATAACCAGTTCGAAATATCCAACATCAGAATCCAAAGTTGTTGGGGTATATGGTTTGATAACCTCTTCACCTTGACCATCCTTACCCCTGTTTAAAAAATAGCTTGTTCACATTCACAATATGACATCAAAACATTGATAAAAAAACTTAAAAAAGGAACAATTCCTATTATACTTACTACTGTAATTGAACATTTGTAATAGATATTCTCAGTCAGCATTAACAGAACATAGTGAAAAGATACTAAATTAAAAACAATTGTATGCTAAACTAATTACAATAACAAGGAAAATAGACACAAAAAACAAGATCAGGCAACAGAACCTGCAACTTATGTGTTGGCCAATTGGAAGACCCAAAACAGAAGTAGGTGTTGGGAGTTCAAATGTGAACTTTGCAACATTATGGCTCAGCTGTGTTCGCTTGACAAGTTTAAACTCCTTGAAATTCTCCGGGTCCAAGCAACCTATGAGCAGATGGATAATATGAACACTTAAACTA
Source organism: Sesbania bispinosa (assembly GCA_026901365.1). Classification (NCBI taxonomy): domain Eukaryota; kingdom Viridiplantae; phylum Streptophyta; class Magnoliopsida; order Fabales; family Fabaceae; genus Sesbania; species Sesbania bispinosa. The sequence continues at coordinate 855,246 of QLOH01000246.1, forward strand.
GACACAATAACAACCAAATTTGACAAAATAACAAGAAAAGTACAAGAAATATAATCACTGAAGATTGAGTCTGTTGAGTTTTACATTATCTCAGGCTGCCATCATGCTTCGTTTTACTTTAGTTTCATAATCAAAGATTTAATTAAGGTCTTTCTCTTTCACTTGTGTAAACAAGATTCCATCTAGTGAGAAAATCTATTGCCAACAACTAATGCAGCTTGTTCAGAGGAAAACGATAATAAAAGATGTGTTTTTAGTATTACCACTGGAAGTAGAATATAAATCAGCCTCAAAATAGCATTGCCAACTCTACAACACATAACACATTCACCCTTTTATACAAATTGGTGATGGACTCCTGAGTCCTGACCATACAAATCTACTGAACAACCCCTAAGACCTTCAGTAAAAATGAAACCTGACCAAGAAGAAACTATTGGACTAAAATATAGAATGAAGAGCAATGTTTACAACTAGGCAAAGCAAGGTTTACAAGTAACAATAAAAAAAACAGAAATATAGAATGAAGAGAAACCAATATGGACTGAACCTGAATAACTAGGAAGAGCAAGATTTACAAGTAACAACAAAGAAAGTGAAAAAAAATCAGATGGTTCCAAAATGTTAATATCCAAGAATTTCTAGCGAGGGATAACATTATAATCAAAGAATAAATGAAAAACCCAAAGGCCATCAAACACACTTATAAGTTATGACATAAAAATTAGAGAAAAACAAACAGTCAAGAGTAGTAACTAGTGGCCAATATTTCAGGATGTAAAGTCCAACCAAATCAAATAGATGAGCTACTAATTAATCAGAAACACAAACAGCCAAGAGTAGATATAAACATACAACAAAGTGCCTAAACAGAAATTGAAGCCGAGGGATAGTTCACATAATGATCCATTCCAATGAAAACCATATTAACGAAGCTATAAAAATACAATGAAGATTCTCCATGCAGTAATATACACACAGAAGTAACTATTGACCTTTCTTAACACATAAGAACTGCTCTTCATAGCATTAGCAATGCTAAAGGACTTCTACAACAAGCCATAAAAAATTTAGAATAATCATACTGAGAATGAAAACATCATTGAAAACAAAAGAAAACAAAACTCCCTCATTTACATCAGATTCTCATAAAGAATCAACCAAACTATGTTGGGTCTTCTCTCACTTGTAGAACTAAGACACAAAAGACCCAAAATTCTAAATCCCCAGAAAAATGACAATTCAATGTGAGCATCACCCCTTATGCATAAATCAAACCAAAAACTTAGAACTTCAAGTGGGCAAAACATAAAGTTGAAAAAGATCAAACCTTTGCGCTTCTTAGATGAATAGAGGTAGACAGCACCAACCCCAACGGCTACAAGAGCCACTGCCACACCCACAAGTATCTGATTCTCTGGCGTTTGTAAAAAATCCATGATTTGAGTAATAGCTGAAGAGGAAAACGGGTTTGTGATGTGTTGATGGCAAGGGAATGAAAAAAATATAAGAGAAAGAAAGGGTATTGGTAGGTGAAAGAGTGAGTGAGCTAATGGGATTTGAGATGAAGGGTTGTCAGAGGCAACGGGATCTGGTGCAACTACCAACTTCTGGTGTCTAATCAATTCCACCAATTCATCAATTTTCAATATTTTGGTTAAAAAATTATTTTAAGTAAGTAATCTTAATTCTTAATTTCGTCAATTTTTCTTTTAATATAATAGTCCTTGTACACCCAATTATTTTTTTAATTTACTTTTTACTTCTTTTTAATATTAATTAATGTTATAATTAATGAAATACAAAATTAAATTAAAAATGAGTGTCATATATAAATATTGAAAATGTTGTGTTTTTCATCTCTGATTATGATAAATAGTTTTATTTTATCTATATTTTGTACTAACTTAGTATAATGCTCACTTTGATATAACTTAGTATAATGCTTAATTTTAAGATCAGTATTATGTATAAAGACAATACATACATTTCCCTATATTAAATTATTAACCATACATTTTCCTCAATGACCATGTTTTTTTTCGCATTCCATGTTTGACCTCTGAATTTATTTGGCTTTTTGAAAATTCAAGGCTTTAGTCTTGAGATAGTTGCACTTCCTCTTGGAAAATGAGTGATTAGCTTGTACCACAGTAAAGGGAATGGCGTCAGCTTAATGGTGAATTTCTAACATTTCAAATAAGCAACTATTTGGATTAATTTATCTCAAGAGTAATTCTTTACAATATTATAAAAAAATCATGATTCTCATAATTAATTATCAAGTATGAGTTAAATTACTATTTGATATGAAAAATTATATTTTAGTCATAATTAGTAGTGATAAAGACTTTGAGATAATTTGCACAACACAAGTTCAACTTCGTTGTTGCTTGTAAAAACAAAAATGTTGATTTTTTATTGAAATTTAAATATCTAAATGAATTTGAAGTATTTCACTATTATATAGTATATTGAGTGGTAGGCACGCACGTGGTTTTCTTTTCCAGCTTTTCATTACCACTACCACCCATTGGGCGCAAATGGTTTGCACTATATCCGTTTTTACCTGATTGGTTTCACTCACAGTCACATTACCGTTCGTACGTACCAACCAATGAGAGAATTTTGTAGTAATGAAGAATCAATACTCCATCTCCTGATAATTAATATAATTAACTCATTTGTGATTGGTATTTTTAAATTAAAATAATATCAATATAGTAGCTAGTACTAGTATAATAGAAGTAGTACCTATTATTATTATAGCAATTCTGAAAAAAAATTGCCATCCAACAAGTTCCTTTGTACAAAACTCGTGTGACGCATGGGTCATGCAATCCACATTAGATTTTTTTTTTTTTTCTAAATGCTTATTGTCCAAATATAGTGTAATAATATTTATTTAATTTAGATATACCAGTATTCATGTAGCAACAAATTCTCATGACAAGGCATTTCACATGCTACTCACCCTCTCTCACATTCATTCTTATGTTCCGTTTGGTTTAGGGTTAAGTAGAATTGATTTTAGAAATGAATGGTTGAGATGGATTATGCACGTTTTACGAAGTACGTTGGACGAAAATGATTTAATGTCTAAGTCTGATTTTATTTAGGAAAAATATTCATCCACACTTAGGGATGTGTTACACCTAAAAAGAGATGAAGAAAAATGATAAATATAATGAATGATATGATGTGATGTGATTAGAAGAGAGTAATAAAGAAATGAGGGATGTGATGACTAGTGACACAGTCATACACAATTGGACTACATGCAACTCAAGCATATGAGTTTCGACTCCTTGAGTTAGGATGGTAACTAAGTGAACCTGGTTAGAACATCCGAATGCGTTGTCTATCTTTAGAGCCAGTAAAATGGGCTAGCCCGATCTGGTCGACCCACACAAGCCTGTAGAAATATAGGGCTCGTGAACTCATTTTAAAAGCTCGAATAACTTCCGAGTTTTTTAGCCCAGTCCAATAAAGCCCGCTACTCATAAAAAGGTCAGGTAACCCGCAAAAAAATGCCGAAAATGGTAGGGTTCGACACCTATTTTAAAAGCTTGAATAACTTTCGGTCTTTTTAGCTCAGCCAGATAAAGTCCGTTACATGCATCTGGTCGAGATATGTCGAACCAGGTAGGTTGAATTGCCAGCTCTTTCTACCTTGGCCTAGGTTAGAATAAGATAAAAGAGACCAAAATTTTTATCATCAACTATCATTAATTTTATTAGAGAAAATACTTGTGCATTACAAATTACATAGATTTATTTAAATTAGATTTATAATATTTTAGAACAGTAATTTTTTCAAGCATGTGTGGAAATATTATAATATAAATATATAAAAATATTTATAAATGAGATTTTATTACTTTTAAATGTGGAATACAATAAAATAAATAAAATGTATGTCAAAATCGTTTATTAAGGGTATGCTTGTTTATGGGTTTTAAAAATTATTTTAAAAAAACTAAAAACTGAAAAACTTGTTTGACATACAATTTTTAAAAACTGTTGTGAAAAGTGTAACTGTTTTTTCTGTTTTTAAAAAGTAATCATCTTTTCTCCTAATGACTTAATTACTTTGTCACAATTTAATGGACATTTGTAACCAATAATATATTTTAAGACCTATTAAGGGCTTCAAAAGTCTTTTTTCTTTGACTGGGAATCTTCCACAAGTATAGTTGTGGGTATAACTCTCGGGTAAGGAGGTGATTAGATAAAGACCTTTCAAGAGCGGCAAATCTAGGATTCACAGGTAAAATCTAGGGTTATAATCTACTTCCACTACGACCCACTACTATTTGGTAAAGTCATTTTTTTGTCATTGGTATCTCGTCTCAAATAATGAGATTTATTTAAATTAGCCAAATAAATGTTTTGCTTAAAAATCACAAGGACCATTTTTCATTTTTATTAATTATACAAACATTTTAACATAATTTGAAATGACAAAACTAACTATATATTAAAATAATTTTTCTAACATGTGCAAAGTTGCATAGGTTAATAAATCAAAAGTAGAAAGATTTTATTAGAAATTAAAATTATCACAATGCATTGGTAATACGAAATATTACAATTTCTAATAAAACATTTCCATTTTTTATTTATTATCTTGCACAACATTACTCATGTTAGAAAAAAACTAATATTAAAAATCGAAGACCAAATGATTAATTTTATTAAAATTAATATACTAATTGATCATGAGTATTTAATATTTAAAATTCAATTTTAATAACATGAAACTTAGAACCCCCAAATATTTGAATAAATAAAAAGAATTTGTAAGTTTTAAATAAAAGAAAATCAACAAAAAGATCATATTTTAAAAATAGAAAATTTAATTGGCTTGAGAGAAAACATCAAAACCAAAATCATGCACAAGTGAAACTATTGGAATTAAAAATGTAACTAAATCTTTTTATTTTATTATTAAAATATCTAAATAATAGTATAACTAATTCGATTTTATTTTATTCTATTCTATTCAATTCAATTCAATTTTATTACATTTCCTTCTATTCCATTTTATTTCGCTCATATCTAAACACAATATTGTAAACAATTTTGCTATCTGTAAGATTATACTGTAATCTTCCTTGTCTATTTCATTTTCTCATTAAACATATCCCTATTACCCAAAAAAGAAATTCCCATGCTTCACCCCTGAAATTTTACATCTATCAACAGCAAGATGCCCAAGTATGCTCCAAACTATATGCAAATTCCTTCTCTCTGCCAAAGAGTACAGTGCTGTGATCAGCATTTGGGATGATGTTAATTTCAGCATTTGGAGCCTTCAACTTGAACCTCTTGCAGCACTCCATTGGGACCACCTGATCTTTATCACCTTGAATAACATTTATCCTAACTCCACCTTTGGTCAAAATTTTCAGATAACTATCCATAAATTTTGCTCCCCCACATATCACATTATGCATTGAACTCCAAGCTGATTGATGGGTATGCCTAGTCAAGTCTATGGTCAAGAAATGAAGATCCCTGAAAAAGGTAAAAATGTTCACCATCCTATATCCTTAGCACCATAAGCAAGTAACAAGAAAAATGTAGTGTCTTCTACATTATAGTCTTTCAATAAATGTTTGTTACTTTATTACCTCTTGCGAGTAATGAACTTCACAATCTTCTCCCATATCCTGTGATTTCTACAATAGATAAGGCAAACAGTTCGACCCAAATGCTCATACCATGACATAAATGAAGAACCAAATGATAGTATGGGCCACAATTTCTTTCCAGCAAGTTTTGCAAGTGCATTTAAACAAGCATCATTTCCCTCAGAAGAAGAGTATGGCTGCCACCAAAACCATAAGGAGAATGGAGAAATTCAGTTAATATTACCAAACAAATATTTTAAAAGGAAAAAAAAAAAAAAAAAAAACTTATCCTGACTGCAGAATCAAGTGACATATATTTCAAGGTTAATTGCCAAAAGAAAAATGTTACACAAAAATTGTCAATGTGGTTCTTAGCAATTCAACATGAAAGTACTAATATCTAGGTTGGGTCTAAGGTACTTACAGGAGCCACAAGGGTGATTGATTTTACACAATTGGGGGTACTTTGCAGCCAAGGCCAATGCAATTATGCAACCCATAGAGTGTGCAACCAAATGGAAAGTACTTAATTGCAATGGTTGAATCACAGATTTCTCAATCATTTCCACATGATCCTTCAAAGTGTACAAGCAATCTCTTGGTTTTGGGCTCTTGCCAAATCCCAGCAGGTCTATGGCAATCAATCTATAGTTATGATTTACATTTTCAGAAAAATATGGAAACACTGTCTGAGTCCAAAATGAGGAAGAACAGAGAAATCCATGCAAGAATATGACATTCTCAGAAGGGTTTCCCCTGCACTTCACATCACTAGCTGCCAAACATAAATTGCCAACAATATTAGCTACATAGAAAATAAAAGAATCACAAAACAATAGAAATTATCAAACTAGTAGAATTGAATTACATCACCCTACCCATTAAGGGCTCCCTCACAACAAAATGAAGTTTATAATCACCACCACCATTCACCCATGAAAGGCAAGACTCACACCCACAATCAGACCAACGATTCACTGGCCTTCTTCCACCACCTTCACAACATTTTCTATTGGAATCTTCCTGTTTTCTCCCAAATTGAAGGAAACCCATTTGCCTGAAAATGCTCTTCCTCTCATATAGGCTATCTGATTGACCATCATCTTCATCATTCATTTTCTTCTTCTTCTGCCTTTCCCATTTGTAGCAGCAACAAGGGGAGGCTTCCCCTTCAATGCGCTCATCAAGGAATCTATAGATGACACAGAAAACAGTATCAAGAAGATCAAATATGAGGAAAACAATGAAACAGATGAATGAGTTGAGCATTCGAGCACAATTGCTCAGCCATTTTGGTGAGGAAGCTGCTAGAGACATTGGAAGAAGAAATTAAACGAGAGATGGTGTTGGGCTGAAACAACAAACTATTATGAATAAAAAGGACACTTGATTTTAGTGCTATGTTTTTGTCACCAAAGTGATAAGGTGATGATAGAGTCGCTCCTTAAACAGAAAAATTTACGTGCTTACGTCATAAAGTATGTGTTTGCTTACGTTAAAAAAATACATAAAAAGTTACTACGAAAGAGGAAGCGATTCCATGGAGATTGAACAAGTGGAATAGCGTTTGGGGGAATGAGAGAATATATGAAATAGTGATCGAGATTGGGGCACGTGGTAGGATATTGAGCCACATTCACGGAGGTCACCAATCATGTAAAATACTAAAGAGCCAATGGTTCATAACCATTTGCCATTTGTTAGCTATTGGAAAAGAATAGCAAGAAAATGTTAGGATTTCATTTTGATCTATTTGGATAAAGCTTTCCTTCTCATTATTAATACAGTTGTGCTCTAACCGGAAAGGCATTATAGCTGTTTGTCAAACTATTTCAGGTAACTGAAAACTGAAATTAGTAGCTGAAATTATTTCAGTGGTGTTTGATTAGGTATTTTTTTGGGTAGCTACTAGCTTTTCTTGAAAAAGTACTTGAGGTAGCTTTTTTAAAAAAGTTCCAATTTTCAGCTACTATCTGAAAATTAATTACAAGTTTATCCATGAACCACCCCCACTTATTATTATTTAATAATTAATAATGTCCTTATATGTCATTTTACCATTTTTAGCTAGTTTTACCAAACACTTTCAATCAAATTAGTTAGCTTTCAGCTAACTTTAAATTTTCAGCTAGCTTTAAGTTTTCAGCTAATTTTTTAGCTAGTTTTACCGAACACACTCTAAGTTAGAACAACTTTAACCAACTAATCAATGTGCTCCATGGTATTTTTTTTTTGTCTTTGATCAAGAATCTTGAGACATAATTATGGGTTTGACTCCTTCCAAAACTAGTGACTCTAGAAATCGAACCTATGACTTGCAGGTAAAATCCGTCTTGTACCGTCCATTTTCGTAACCAACACTATTTGGTATGCTCGGTGGTGTTTTGAGTGTAATTTAATTCGGAATTATATATTTCATTTATGTCCCTCTGTATGTTTTTTTAATTACATTAAGACATTATTTTAAGAGAAAAAGGATTGTACACTGACGGTGTAAAAAGTTTTATACTGACGGTTAATCATAATCCTTGATTTATGGTAAGTTTGTTGACTTTATTGTTTAATATTTCAAAAGTCATATAAATGAAGAATCGTGATTAAACGTCACAGTGTAAATCTCTTTTACACTGTCAATGCATACTAATTAATCTCTTATTTTAAAATCAAAGAAGAAATGTTCATATAAAAAATATATGATTTTATTCCTTTCCTCTTAAGTTATACTCAGGCTATATCCGGGATACAGAACATTATTTAATTATATTTATGTCCCTCGTGTATGTTTCTTAATTATATTAAGGCATTATTTTAAAATCAAAGAAGAAATTTTCGTAAAAAAAAAATATGGTTTTATTCCTTTCCTCTTAAGTTATACTCACGCTATATCTGGGATACAGAACATTATTTTAATTATATTTATGTCCCTCGTGTATGTTTTTTAATTATATTAAGGCATTATTTTAAAATCAAAGAAGAAATTTTCATACAAAAATATATGGTTTTATTCCTTTCCACTTAAGTTATACTTAGGGTTTAGGGTGCTCTGTATCCGGGATACAGAACATGGTGCTCTGTAATAATAGTAATACTCCTTAAAGTATCTTTTCATTTTTGTTATAATTTGTTTTTTATTTTAAAAAATGAATGAAGTATTTTTTTTCAAATATATCCTTAATTTCAGTACATCCAGTAAAATTAATTTTAAAAATATAATAAGATAATATTTTAGAAGTTTTTATAGAGAGTATTCTAGTTAAATGTGCTTATATATTTTTATATTTGATGTTATTTAATACTTTTTATTGAATTTTACTTTACCCAACTTAAACAACATACATCTAGAAAAGAAGCAATACTTTTCATTTTATACCGGGTGAAAACTGAAGAATAATTTACTGAGAATTAAATAAGCAAATAATAACTTTTAGATCTTGGATAGTCAATATTAATATACACTTAAAATTCACACTTGGTTTACTCCTAAAAACTTACATTTTGATTCAATGTCTACAATGTAAATAGTGAAAAGGATTAAATATTTTAATCGCTCTAAATATAACCAAATTTGGTTTTGGTCCCTAATTTATTTTTTATTGGTTTTGGTCCTCCATTTTTCAAAATCACATGATATTAGTCCCCCATCGTTAGTTATATTCCGCTAAGTGATAACATAGTAATATTTCTTGTAGATTTTTCTATGGATTTCCCGTCAAATTTCCCAGCAGATTTAAAAATTCAAAGGAAAATTTGTTTAGATTCTAAAATTTGTGAGAAATTTACTATAGATTTTTTTACAACAAAGCAAAGAAATTTTATAGTAACATTTTTATGTAAAAGAAAATTGTAGGATTTTTTTTTTTGGAAATTTACTACACATGAATTTTCTAGAGAAAAAATTGCAAGAAAATATCTTTAAATTTTTACCCGGGAAACGTCATAGTGGAACTGTAAAGGTAACTTAACAGAGTACAGTTAATAAAGAGGACTAAAAGCATGCGATTTTAAAAAATGGAGGACCAAAACCAATGAAAAAATAAATGAGGCACCAAAATCAAATTTCATCATATTTTGAGGGACCAAAAACATATTTAACCCTAAAGAAAATGACTAAAAATATTGGTTTTGAGCCCGACTGATTCAAAGTTGAGTGAAGAGTCTCCCTTTCAGATAAGAGGGGAAAAAAGAAAACTATGAAAATGTTAGAGCTTGATTGGTTTGCATTTTCATTTCTTGTTTCCATTTTCTGTTTCTTGTTTTTTGGAATTTTACAAAGGAAAAGCTGGAAATGCTAGAAACAAAAATTTGTTGTTTTCTTTGTAAAATTTCAGAAAACAGAAAACAAAATAAAAATGGAAACGGAAACAGGAAATGAAAATGTAAACCAAACATGCCCTTAGTTTTAATGGATCACTTATTTCTAAAATTTGACAAGCTAGTCTCCAACATGATATAAAGCAAGGTCACCTCAACAGAGATAAATACTTGATCTCAAAATTCTCTTACAGGTGACAATAGAATGTTTGACTAGTAATGTTTTCCATCATCATTTTCTTTTTCTATATTTGCCAGTAAACTTTAACATCAGATTGAATAATAAATCAAATGGACAATAATACTACTACTCTTCAGCTACCTTCATTTTCTTTTTTAATCGGATCTGAGTTCACAATTGGAAGATTTCTTCGATACTGCTGAGATGTCAATCTCCTTTCCAAAGGTGTTTTCCTCTTGCTCACAACAAATCTGTTCACCCCTTTGCGCATAGGCATTATTGAAGGAAAATCTTCATCTGGTATCTGACTGAGCTCAGAGATATCCTTAATCTGTGCAACACGGCGGAACCACCTCTCTGCCTTTGCCTCTTCTGACATATCCAAAGGATCTGGTTCCCTCACAGCTGACCCCTCCAAACTCTTTCCTGTCCATTCTGCTCTAACACTCTGATTCTCAGATGCTGAGCCTGGAGATGAACTCCCTGTCATGTTTGGTACATGATCTTGATTGAAACTCTGGCTTGAATTTCCACTGCTTGTTGCCCCATAAGTAGAACCCACATGATTATTGTTATTTGAGCTCTGTTCAGAAGGTTTTGGACTCTGTCCAGGTCTACCTCTAGCATCATCTGACATCTCTGTCACCTGAGATATAGAAGATGATTCAACATTAGACTTATCAGTTGAATCTGTTCCATCTGCCTGTTGCTTATCCTTTTTGGCAAAGTAATCTGGGGGGAAGGGGACAAAGGGTACAAAGTTGGTATTGCCAGATTGCTCCATGGCCAAACGTCTCTTATATGCTGGTGTTGTCAAGGAGCGATCTTTTTTCTTGCTAACAACAAATCGATTTTCTCCTTTACGCATGGGCATTATTTCAGGGAAATCCTCATCAGATATCGCACTTGTTAAATCTGGAACATCATGCAGCTCAGCAACTTTTCTAAACCACCTCTCAGATTTTTCAGCTTGCTCTTTCTCGTTATCGTTGATGACATTTTCGCTTGTAGAATTATTAGAAATCTGTGGACTGCCACCAGAACTGGCATACCCAACACTAGTGTTTAATGCCACTTTTTGGCTCTCCTCTGCTTGAAAGTTCTCAGACTTTTGGGCAGGCAAATCTGCGGACAATGGAAAGGGAGGCACGGTACTAGTATTGTTCCCTTTCACATCATTGAAATGTGAAGCATTGCTAGAAGTTGAAGGAAAGTTCTCTCTACTGGTATTTTGTTCAGCAACAATGTTTTTATTGTCAGATTGAGGAAGGTCAGCTGAACGACCTAGAATGTCATCCAGAGTATCATGGGGCTTGGTTGACTTCCCAGCTTTAAAATCCTCAACCCCGGGAGTGCCATTATTTCCCAAGTTTCTCTTGTATTGAGCATTGGCCAACCTCCTCTCCAATGGAGTTTTCCTTGAGCTGACAACAAATCTATTAACTCCTTTCCTTAATGGCATTATTTCTGGAAAATCATCATCTGCTATCACACTGTTAATATCAGCATTGCTGTCTAGTTGAGAAACCTTGCTAAACCAACGCTGTGCCTTCTCTTCATTAGCAGCTAATCTAGTATCAACATCTGAAGTATTTGAATTGTTTCCATTTCCATACCCCATATTTGACAGGGTATTGGTGGCACCCAAAGATATTTGTCCAGGCCGCTTGCAATCACACCTTAAGCAAGTCATATTCCTCCCGTAGTTAAAGAAATCACACCTTGAAAATAAAAATCCAGTTAATTGGATGTCTATATCAAAGGTTAGGGACAAAAATCATTTCAAAGGGAGGGAAATACTTACTGAGGACATTCCCATTCTCCTCCAGTCACTTGTCTTTTTGGCCTTGCTTCCTCACAATCAAGACATTTAACATTTCTTGCAAAATTCATGAAATTACACCTGCTCAATATTAGAAAAAGTGCATGTTAACATATTAGAATGTTGGATAATACTTGAGGTTGAGGAAACAAAATTAACTATGGTGAATTGATGATTGCTCCACATTTACCTTTGGTGTTCCAGTATTACACAAAGTAACATAGTTCATTGGGACTCAAAAGTAAAAATTCAAAATAATTAAAAAAAAAAAAAATTACCTTGGGCAAGTCCAATCACCCCTTTTCATTTCAATATTTTGTCCACGAGGCATTGTCTGCCCAAATCTACCAGGCATTTGATTTTGCACTGAATCAAAAGAGTTAGGTCCAGGTGCACTATAACTCAGCTTGAAAAGCTCACCAAACAGATTTCTGACAGATGATTCAACAAGTTCTCTGTTATAGGGACTGTTCCTTTCTGGAGAGACCAATGGGTTACTTGCATAACTCAGCATAAACTTCATTAGATCAACCATATTTGCTCTATCAGTGTCCAACGCCTATGCAAAACATATCAATCATAACTAGATCAGCAACAGCTTCAATGCACTTGTCAAAATTTGAAATTGAGTGTTAAGACATGAAAGAAGATATGTTCCATACAATGTGTATATACATTCTCAAATTTTGGAATAAATTGGAAAGTTCAGGATTTCATGTAATTTCCACTTTTCTACATTTCTTTTGACCCGCAAAAAATATGAATATTAAGATAAGGTTACATGGTCAAAATTTCCAGCACCATGTCATTTTCAGATTGCTTTACACAGTTATGGTGTTTAATAAATAACGGTTTTTCTAACGGTGAAACATTGCACAAGATAATAAGTCAAAAGTGGAAAGGTTTTATTCGAAATTAAAACTTTTAATATTACCAATGCATTGAATATTGTGATTGTTGTAATTTCCAATAAAACTTTCCACTTTTGATTTATTATCCTGTATAAGGTTGTACATGTTAGAAAAACCAAATAAATAATACCAATAATAGGATATTTAAAAAAGAACAGTAACTAAATTAGAATATTGTAATAGAGGCAAATCTAGCTTTTAAACAAGAACAACCCAATTTTATTAGAAAAAAGCCAACAGAGCCTAAAAGAGCAGAACATAAAAGAGAACTTATCATTAAGGCCAAGTCTGATCAGGAAATTTGAGAGGAAATAAAAGAAATTGACAAATGTAAACCGTGTAGTCTAGACTCTAGATATGTTATACCCCACTCCCCACCCTCTCAAAAAAGTGTCTCATACCAAACATTGCATTGCATCTCATTATGAATTATGAATTAAAACAAATATAAATAAAATTACTTCATATAACTCTTCAAACATAAGATGTAGAACATGTGATAGTTATACAAATATAACAATCTGTCTTAAAAATGATACAGACTAAAATGAATATTACAGAGTGGAAAACTGAACTCTATTACATTTGCATCTACACCATTAATGAAGATAACAAGGAGGCAGTTTTCCATCTATATTTTTTGTCCTGAAAATTTCAAAAATACCTTCTTTCAATTCCAATAGTGGCTAAACAAACTAATAATTATAAGGTTATAATAAAATAACTACAAAATAGAATAATTTTTTTTTTTTTTACAATTGATTACGGCCTATTTTCTCAACAATTCCCCCCCCCCCCCCTTTTCTCTCCTATTAAGTCTTATCTATAGAATTGCCAGGCGTGTGAACACACACAACAAAGGCCAATTTCTAGTATATATGGAAGAACTAAGAAACAGAACCAGGAAATAGTAACTGCAGAGACATGCAGAATCCAAAACTCACTCTGGTGGGAGTCACATGGGAGATCATAGTTTTTTATGCAGAAAATTGGAATGAAAAGTTAGGAAAATAAATGGCAATAAAGTTTTAATTTAAAAGAAATCAATAGAAGCTTTTGGGATTAATTCATAATATATAGGAATTAGGAAACACAATTTGGAAGGAACATACTTTTGGGCAGGAAAGATTAAGGGAAATCATTAAAGAGAAATTTGAAAACTAAAATCATCACCTCGAAACTCTGTCTTCGTAAACATGGGACCAATTCCATTTGTTTCAAAGAAAAGAAACTAAACAATTTGGACCTAAACTTTTTCCCTTTTCTTTTCCCCCCATTTGCTAACAATTTTTAATGATAATGAAAATTGAAGAATTTGAAGCTTCCAATGCAATAATGTTAACATAACCATGATGTCAGAGGAACTACAACATGGTAAGGTAAGGCCCTTGCTTCTGGCACCTAGTCACGACTCACATGTCTTGTGCTGGGCCAGAGGTGCTACAAAGCTTAAAGAAATAAAAATATCAGTTTGATTGAGATGGACTAACTGATTAATATTAAACATAACTAAATCAGAAAGTTCACATATTCAAACAAGTTCATATGGCAAGCCCCAGGACCAAGAAAGCACCACTTGAACTGTTACAGCACTTAGGACAGGGTATTCCTTATCATCCAGTCATCCATAATAGCAATCATTTGAGAATGAACACACTACATCTGTAACATTCCATGTTGGGGAAACAAATATGTTGAAGGTTTTTAAAACAAACCCCTGATTGAAATTGAATCATAACCAGATCAAATATTAATTAAAGACAAAGTTTTACTGCTCTCAGGAACAATATTTTGGCAATGAAGAATGGAATGAAAAGGCCAAAATGTGAAGGCTTGAGTAAAGCAGTGGAGGTTATTAACTCAAAAGGAATAATAGAGTTTAATTAGTATGCATTGTTAATGTAAAAAAAATTTACACTGTCAATACATCATTTAATGAATATGACACCTCATATGTTATTAAACTCGATAAATAATGTGGCAACACATCATTAGATGTCAGTGTACAACTTTTTTACACTCAAAGTGAAAATCCACCTTTTATCCAAAAGAATAATAATAAATCCACCTTTTATGAAACAATTGCATCTTAACAACAGCAAATTAACATGCTTAGGAATCGTTTGGTGGTCAGAATAAAAGACGGGATAGGATATTAACATCCTATCTTATTCTATTTCCAGTGTCTGTTGCAGCAATATAATAAAATAAGTCCTATCCTTTTCTCCAATTGAGGATTTGGGTTAGAGATTAACAAGATAGGGTAGACTTTTTTCTTTCCCTTTTTACCTTAGCCTTTCAACACTCTTCTCTCCCAACCGTCTTCTATCATACTCTTATTCTATCATTTCCTTATCCAACTATGTTATCGTTTCCCATCCTATCCTAATTATCAACTAGCCCTTGACAACAAAAGCATCAATTCAACACAAACTATTAACTAACCAAACATTGAAAAAAAAGGATGGAACCAATGCAGTGTTATAAAGTATTACTAAAGTATGAACTTCTATTGAATAGCTGGTATGCAAAAATAGAATAACTTAGCAGTAGCACTAACAGTGGAGTCACCGTTGGATATAAAAGACTTCATCTTCCTGACAGAATCCTCAGCATCAGGGAACAGAAAGGGGGTGCCATGTTCAACCACAACCGAAATATCTCTCATGGAAAGCAACCTATAACCATTCAATTCAATTCATTTCACTGGCAGGGAACAAACAAAATCAACACGAAATTCAAGCAAAAGAATGGGAATTTGGGAACACAAACCGCAGAAGGTTGGGACGGTCGCGAGCGAAAGCCAAACAAGCAGTGGCCTCGCGCTGCGACAACTCCCCGGTCGCCGGGAAGCCTTCGTCGGGAATGGTGGCGGAGTAGCCGACGGAGGAGATAAGGGAGAGAAATCTGGAACATTCAGGCCAGGGGTGTGAAGGTGTTGTTGTTTGAGGTTGGGTGTGAAAGTGCTGTTGGGGTTGGGAGGCTCTGAGTTTGAGTTTGGGAGTGAGAGAAGAGAGTGAGGAAGATGAAGAGGAAAAGGAAGAAGAGAGACGATGGAAATGGGAGAAAGAGGGAGAGAGGAGACGGAGGTTGTGACGGAGGAGAGGGAAGGGAGTGGTGAGGAGGAAGAGGAACCTTGGGGCGGCGCCGCCCATTATGTGGCTGGGATTGGAAGCCTCAACTCAACTACAATCAAACCACCACTCACCAGACCATCTTCTTCATGTTGGAAAGAATCAGATTTTTATTATAAAAATTAAAAATAAAATGACTACTAAATTTTTACTTTTTAACTGAACTAGTCTTGTGCTCGTGTGATGCACTTGTCATAGGAATGTTAAATGGATAAATTTCAAAGTTAAATATTTTAATTAATTTAAAATATACTCTCTCCGGTCCTATTTATAAGAACCTTTTAAGTATATCACACGGATTAAGGAAGTTGGTTAATTTAGTTGATTGCAATAAATTTGTCAAGAATGTGTATGATATTTCCTAAATTACCCTTGAATTTATTGAGACTCATTATCTTTCTCTTTCCAATTAACTACTTAATTGTGTCATACTCCCTTTACTAATTAATTACGCACCTACCTCCACTAATGGGGTATTTTTGTCAAAAAATAATTAATGCATGAGACAATCTGAAAAGGTTCTTATAAAAAGGACCAAGACCCACCCTAAAAAAGTTCTTATAAATAGGACCGGAGGGAGTAATTTGGTTTGAATGTGTATATAATTTGTAATAAGAGGAGTGTTAGGAACACACTCTTTTGAACACTCTCTCAAACACACTCCATGTGATTGGTTAAAATTCACATGGGTCTCACTCCCAAGTGGTGGGACCCATGTGAATTTTAACCAATCACATGGAGTGTGTTAGGGAGAGTGTTCAAAAGAGTGTGTTCCTAGCATTTCTCTTTTGTAATAAATATGTGTATGAGAAGAAATTTTAATCACATGGTAAAAGAGTTAATTTGAAAAGGGATACAAAAACATATATCGGATGAAGTATCTTACTTATGAAGATAAACTCTATTTATTGAAGATATAAAGGTGAATGTAATCCCTATAAAGAGAAGTTAAAGTTAAAATAAGATAGAAGTTAATATAAAGTACATGAATGTGAAAAAAGAAAAGAGAAAGTTACTTACCTAAATTTAATTTTTGAAGTATTTTTTGAAAACCACATTTGATGTAGTGTTCGTTGGATTTCCTTCTTCGTCACAGATAAGAACTTTAAGTCTTTATAAGAATTTTAAGTCCATTACGTGATGTTACTCTTGAGAGTGCAACACACAATTGGTCGTGAGAAAAATTTGATCTTAAAATAGGTTGATCTTGAAAGAAACTTGGTTACTTCATGTTTTCCAATAACATAGGATCATCTAAATCATTTAGCAAAATATCTTCTGGAATTTCATTATGGATCTTGTCATTAACTTCTTGCCCGTTCACCAACGGGGGTTGGTTCAAGTGGTACATATTTGATTCTCCTTAAGCAAGGTCTCGGGTTCGAGTCTTGTGGATAAAAAAAATCTCCGCTAGAAGAGTTAGCCCGACCATAATGTGGATGTTCCCGGCTCGAACAGGATTGCCTCCAATGGAGGATACCTGTGGTTAAACCAAAAAACAACTTCTTGCCCGTTCCTTCCATCATCAATGCTCAACACCTAGTCAGAAAGTGTTTTCAATTCTTTTGCATGAAAATTTGAATCGGCAGTTGCAATCTCATGTTTTTTTAATGTTAACACCTTGCAATAATTCCAAAGATGTGGAATGTTCATGGTAGCACGAACTATATCTTGTATTGTCCCTTTAGGGTATGTTTACGAGTTGTTTGGAGGGAAATGAGAGAAGAGAAAGGCTTATTGAAAGGCTTTCCTCTCTTTGTGGTTGGGAGTTTGAGTATTTTACAAAGTCTTCCCCTCCTCTTCTCCCCCTCCCTTCCCCCTCTAATTTTTTCCTTTCCCTCCCTTCTAAACTCACAAACAGAGCTTTAGGAATCGCAGGTAGGATATGCTTAATATCACCACAAAAAATAATAGCTTTTTCTCCAAAGTGAAGGTTGACACTATTGGTGGAAGTGAATCGAAGTATGTCTTTGAAAGTCCAATCAATAACTTAAAAACAATATTGCTTATGAGTCACGGTAACCTCATCACATATAATAAGTTTGATTTTTACTATTAGTTTAGCCAAAGAAGTTTCTTGTTTTATATTGTCAGTGGAGTTCTCCTCAACATTTCTAGGGATATCAAATCTGGAATGTGTCGTCCTTCCCTCAGGAATTAATAGAGTTTTTATTCCACTTGATACAACAATTAGCACAATTTACATTTTTAATCTTAAGCCTGCTGAAATTTAAAAATATCATTAAGAATTGTTGAAATTATCTTTTTGAGAACAATAATACTGCTTTGTAGATCTTTTATAAAAGCGAATTTTCCTCCCATCCTTGTAGAATATAGATTAAAAAGATAATAAAAAGAAGAAAAATAGAAACTAAATATCTGTATCTATACATGAAGAGTAAATATGCTTCTGGAAAACAAAAAGTTAATCTAAGAAGAATAACGAATGAAGACCAAGTATTAATTAATCCTTTTTCAAGTTTTGGAAATAATTATTTTTATACTATAACCACTAAAATTATTAAAATATGGATTTGTAACTGTCTATAAGAATTATTAAATAGTAGTTTTTCTATAAGACTTTGTACCTTCTAGAATTTAATTACTATAACATGTTATAAAAAATTTTTAATATTGAAATTGTTAAAATATTTGATATTTTGATATAATAACATATATCCCTTCAAAATATGTTTTTTTATTGTACTTAATGCAATAATTGAAATTTTAAAAGAAATGGGGATTGTGTAACGCGTATATATATATATATATATATATATATATATATATTATACATATTTATACATATATATAGATATAGATATAAAATGTGATAATTGATATCAGTATTTAGTTTCGTAATTCCTAATATAACTTTGATTTTTTGTGTACAACAACAATTATATTAATGTATACGACATATATAAATGATATATTTAATGATTGTAAAAACATAATGTAAATAATATGATATGATTTTATTGATTGAGACATATAAGTTAGTGTATCAAAGTTTGATAATTCAATTTTTTTATGGACAATACTCAATCAACATTTTTTACAAACATAATTATAAAATGATTTTTTTAAATTATTTAATTATGTATTAAATTTCACATTATATTTTTATTTTTCTTATTATCTTTTTTTAAAATACGTAAATTATTAAAATTGGATTTAATATTGATATTTGATATTTTGATACAATAACTATAATTAAATAATTACTATAATTGTTATAATAAAAGTTGTAGCTTTTTTAAAATTAATTTATTATATTTTAATTTTCATATTATAATTTTATTTATTTATAAAATTTTTTTATTTTTAAATTGCTAAAATGGGCTTCAATATGGATATTTGATGCAATAAACATAACTATAATTAAATAATTAAAATGAACATAAATATAAAATTATTTTATTTTGTTTTGAATAACTACTGTATAGTTATAATTACTATTAATAAAATTACAAAATAATTTTTTAATTATTTGAGCACGTTTTAAATTTTGTATTATATTTTATTTTTTAAATTAAGTTTTACATTTTTTAAAATTAAGTTTATCATTTTTAAAATTATTTTATTATGTTTTAAATTTTATATTATATTTTTTATTTATATTTTTAATAAGTTTTTACATGTATTCCAAATTATTATTATTATTATTATTATTATTATTATTATTATTATTATTATTATTATAATAGTGATATTCATATGAATGTAATGACTATAATTAATTATGGTGATTGATAATATTCATGATTTATAATGTAAAAGACACTTTCTATTTTTAGAAGTTTTGCTTAAAGGAATTTACTATTGTGCCCTCACTTTAGATTTCACAGGCTACTTTCACTACCTTACTTTTATATATATAAAGATAAAGATTAATAACTCATGATAATAATTTTTAGATGTAAAAAAAAAACGGACTATGAATTTTTCTATTGCAATTGCTAGCCAAGAAAAATTATGAGAAACCTTATTTAACAACATGTTGTATATACAATAAAGAAAGATACAGATAAAGTAGAAAAATGAGAGATATGATAAGTGATATAATTGAGAGAGATAGAAATAAAAAATAAAAGTATGAGTTGTTGTATAAATATTATATCTCAAAGATTATTATTCAATTGTTGTGTTATATGTATTATGCTTCTTTTAAGGACTATTTTGTTATATGTATTATTATGGTTCTTTTTATAATAGTGGTTATCAGTGTTGTATCTTGATCAAATATTTTGGGGTTTAGGGTATTAATTATGTTTTTTAAGTTTTACCCATGGTAAAAGAGATAATAAGTGAAAAAATTAATGAATAAAATAGAGAGACGAGTGATAAATTAGGAAAAAACACAATAAATTTAATGTAAATCAATAAATTTATTATATTTTTTAATATGTGTTTTTTTTATGTAATGTGACAGATAAATAATAACTAGGTAGTAGATAAAAAAATGTATTTTTAATGTGTTTTGAATGGAAAAATTAGTCTATAGATTTATCACACACATATATAAATATAATTTTATCGAGGGGATCAAATACAAAATTACATATATCTTTTAAGAAATTTTTTTATAGGGTTTCTTAATATGTGTGTTTTCATGTAATGTTATGTGACAGATAAATAAAAACGGATGTAGTAGATAATAAAAATATGTATATGTAGAGTGTGTTTGGTAAAATTAGCTGAAAAACTATATGAAAGTTGAAAGCTGAAAAACTAACTGATTTGATTGAAGGTGTGTGGTGAAACTAATTGAAAATGGTAAAATGACATATAAGAACATCATGAATTATTAAATAATGATGGGTGGTGGTGGTTGAGGGATAAACTTGTAATAAATTTTCAGCAAGTAGCTAAAAATGGGAGAGTTTTTTTTTTTTAAAAAGCTACCTAAAGTATTTTTTTCAAGAAAAACTAGTAGCTACCTAAAAAGTTATCTTAGCAAACATTGATAAAATGATTTCAACTACTAATTTCAATTTTCATCTAGCTAAAATGTCCTACCAAACACACTCGTAATGTGTTTTTAATGAAAAAATTAAATAGGATCGCATCACAACTCAAGATGAAAACAATCCTCTACCACATTGTACCCAATTCAGCCGCGGAATAACTAGGAAATAGCTACTAATATTAACTATGGAATGATTCCGCAACTATTTCTTAGCTATTCGGTAACTAATTGTGTTATAGATAAATAACTAGACAACTTCATAGGGTCCGGGTCCTATCTCACACTAGACAATGTGTCATTGCTCTCTATCGTTATTTCCTCATGCTCCACTTTGTTTGGTGTCAAAAGAGCACCTCTTTCAAGGGTGCGTTAGAGGGGTGGAGATCCTCGATCTCCATTTAGTGGATCAGTCCAGTTGGAGAGAGAGTGACACACCCAATATGTGGGCCGCACGTCTGTGTGGGTCTCACATATTAGGCGTGTCACTCTCTCTCCTACTGAACTTGTCAAGTACTGGAGAGACAGTGAACCCGCATTAGAGCATCCATAATGGGAGCTGGGGAAGCAATTGAGCCACTGAAGCAACGGTGCTTAATGGGCTCCAACCATTGCGAGCAACTCAAGAAAATTGTTTCCCCGGCTATAGTTGCTTTAGGAAGCAACAATCAAATGAGTTAAAAATAATAATAAAAAATGATATTATGATAGGTTGGGATCTATGGGAAGCAATTAAAGATCGTTGCTCTATTGTAGAGATAAAATATTTAGAGTTGCTTGTATTGGGAACAGGAAAAATGAGTGATGTGTACAAGCGGGTCCCATTGGAAGCACCCAAAATGAATTGCTCCATTGTGGATGCTCTTAGAGATGCTCTTAATATTCACGAGTAATCATGACCTTAATGAATATACAATGTATTTTTTACACTTTTCAATAATATATTGATAAATTCTTTATTAAATTTAATAACGTGTGATATATTATATTTATTAAATGATATAGTAACAATATATATTGGACACCAGTGTCTCTTACACTAACAATTATATCCATTATACTCTCTTAAATATAAATAAATAACTTTTAATCTAATAAAATATATTTTTATTTGTAAAATAAGTGAGTTTTAATTTTTATAATATTTTTCATTTGGATCTTCCCAAAATCTAAAATTTTACAAAACATCCTTATTCGTAGCGTAACAGCCTATAAAATTGTCACATAGTAATATATTATTCTAAAATTTTGAAAATTGTCCTTACCAATGACATTACAACCTAAACAATTATCATGTAGGGATTAGGCATGGCAGCGGGCGGGCCAGTGGCAGATTTTGCTCTCCCCGTCCACGACCTCGTGAAAGTCGGGGTGGGTTCGGGTTTATAAGGAACAGGTATAAAATTATGAAACTCAATCTCATCCTTGTGGGTCTCCGTCGAGTTCGGGGAAACTTTAACATTCTCTATTTTTTATAACTTAAATACATGTTTTAAATAAGTCATATATATCTAATATATTCTAATTCAAATATATGTAAATATAAATACTTATAATCCTAAAAAAGTAAGAAACTTAACTATATTGTATTTTAAGGAAAATATGTAAGTTTACCTTTATAATTTAACTATGGCTTAAATATGTTTTTGATCCATCTAAAATACACGCGTTTTCATTTTTGTCCCTCTAATTTTTTTTAATCTTTTCATCCCCTAAAATTTCTCTTTTCAAAATAGCCATCGCTGTTAGAATAGTTAACAGAGTGTTTATGTGGCCGTTAACATCTATGTTGACCCGTCTTTCTCACACATATGTGGCATCCACCTCAGCAATTTGTGTCATTATTCATCATATGTGGAATTTACAAATGAGCAACCTATTTATTTTATCCACCTAAGCAAAATGGTCACGTGCTTTGCACGCCACCTTCTTCCCCATCCCACTGGTGCATTCCAACCCTCTTTCCTGCATCACACCAAAGAAATGACTTTTCCATTTCTATCACTAACTATCTTTTTCATTATCACTTACCCATAAAAAACACACTAAGAGGTCTCTTTCTCATTTTAATCCATTTCTATCACTAACTATATCTTAGGGGGACGAAAATGAAAACGCATATATTTTAGAGGGACCAAAAACATATTTAAGCCTTTAACTATTATAGTATAATTAAAAGGCTTAATTGCACTTTTGGTCCCCCTATTATTATCAATCCGCGATTTTGGTCCCCCTATTATTCCAAATTCGCGATTTTGGTCCCTCTAATACATACTTGGTAGGTATAGAGGGACCAAAATTTTGAACTATATCGCGAATTTGGAATAATAGGGGGACCAAAACCGTGAATTGATGATAATAGGGGGGACCAAAAGTGCAATTAAGCCTAATTAAAATTATTTAATTATTATATCAGGATGGGTTCGGGGAGAGTTCTTGCACCCCCAAACCCGACCTAGCCCCGAAACCCGTCCTCGTCTCAGTTAAAGGCGGGGAGGGGTCGGATTTTACTTAAACCCCGGTCAAAGCAGGTTTTCTCTGTCAAAGTCGAGGCGAGGCGGGATGGGTTGATACCTGCGGATTCGGGTTTGATTGTCATGTCTAGTAGGCATTATTATTTTTTATGTGACAATTTTTTGGCTTATTAGATCACTAAAGGATGTTTTCAAAATTTTAAATTTTGGAAAGAAGCAAATAAAAAATAGGTTAAATATGTTTTGGTCCCTGTAAATATAGTGAAATTTGGTTTTGGTCCCTCGTTAATTTTTTCATTGGTTTTGGTCCTCCTTTTTTTTTAATCACATGCTTTTAGTCTCTCTTATTAACTATATTATGTTAAATCACTTTCACAGCTTCACGACAATTTTTCTAGGGTAAAAATTTACAGGATTTTTTTGGGATTTCTACTCTAGAAAAGGCATATGTAGTAAATTAAGAAAAACAACTTTTTTACATAAAAATGTTATAAACTTTTTTTTGCTTTGTTGTAGAAAAATCTATAGTAAGTTTCCCGTAAATTTTAGAATCTAAACAAAATTTTCTTTTGATTTTGAAATCTGAAGAAAATTTCAAAGGAAAATCCATAGAAAATTTTACAGGGAATATTGCTACATTATCACTTAACGGAATATACGTAACGACGAGGACTCAAATCATGTGATTTTAAAAAATAGAGCACCAAAAACAATAAAAAAATAAACGAGGGACCAAAACTAAGTTTCACTATATTTTTAGAGACCAAAAACATATTTAACCCTAAAAAATTATAACGACCAATAAAAATTCACTTATTTTATAAGTAGCAAAAACATATTTTATCGTTATTGCCCGACTGAGTCTAAAAGGTTTACAACCTTAAGACACCCGATTAACGTCTTCATGTAACACTTGACTCTATATGAAAAAAGCTCACTTTTCTGAAGTATAAAAGTATCTGAAGTGTCAATTCTCTTAAGAACTAATGTCAAACGTCTCATGTTCCTAGAGAAGCAATCTAAAGAAGAAAAGACAGAAGACAACTTTATGCATCAATTCAAAAGTTTTGCACACAAAGGAAATAACGCTACATGAAGTCATCAGAAAATTCAGAACGACATTGAACCCGGTACAACCTGAAGCTACTTGTCTCTCAATGGCTTCCTAGGCATTTAATGCAAGTCAGAACGAGACAACTTCAAATGAAAAGACATGAACTCGATAAAGACCAAAAGAAACCCAAAAGAAATAGTTATATAGAGAAGAACCTTAAGCCTTCTTATTGTGCCAATACTCTGTGAAATTTTCATTTGAAATTTCTTGTACATTTTATACCTTCATATTTTGTACCAAGTACAATAGAAATTGTACAATCTTAAGATTGAGTTACTCATAAGAGTTAACTTTTAAATCTTTTTCTTTCATACTTTAGATGTTTGTAGAGCCTACAAAGACTAGTTAGAAAATAATATTGTATTAATGTAAGTTAGCCTTAAGAGGCTTGAAACAAAATAATACTTATAACTTTACAAGGTCAGTGGAAATCCAGTAAGTGTTGTTGCTAGGAATGGATGTGATTCACAAGTGGGTGTGAGTAAACCAAGATAAATCTCTTGTGCAAAGCATCTTTTCCTTGAATTCTTTTAATTTTGTGCAATTATATTTTCCTTTATCTTACCAAGGGGTTAAAGAGTGTTTTTTAACTTAGCTTTGTGAAATTTCTTAAATAATATCTTAAAGAAAACTACTTGTTTGAAACTTTATACAAGTAAGTGAATCTTTAGGCAACATCATGATCTGTCTCAAGTCTTTAAATTTTGTTTTTGGAAGTTTTTCCATCTGAAAATTTGAAAATGTTTTTGATAAATAATTCAACTCTCTTTCTTATGTTTCACTTGTGCTTTAACATGCCTTGTTGTCTCAGATCTTTGGAACGCTTTTGTTAGTGAATCTTCATGGTCTATAATTTTTTAGCTGAGGTCATTCCAACTGGTTGGATGGAAATATGAGGGAGGAGATAAATGGTAAATTATGGTATGAATTGACAGATAACATTTCCTATAGCTATGTGGATGATCTGGAATGATCGAAATTTAGTCTTTCAAAACAAGTCTGATTTGCTAGATAGTTTACCTCTAAAAGTTCTAGCTTTTGTGGAAAAGATGCAAAGAGGATTTGGTAATCCCAGTTCTTTATATAATGGGCGTCAGAGACAATAAGCTTATGTTTCTTGGAGGTTCCCTCCTAATGGGTACTTGAAGTTGAATGTGGATGGTTCAGTCAGAGGCTTAATGGCTCTTGTCGCTTATGGTGGAATTATACGAAAGGATGGTGGTTCTCATGTTATTAGCTATGCAAGGAACATTGGCACTGTCTCTGCCACTGTTGTAACCCAAAGCCGGTCCGATGAGCTATATGGATCAATTATGCAATTAAACCGGTCAAACTCGGTGTTAACTCGGTCAAACTCGGCCCAACTCGGTCAAACCGGTTTTTTTTATTAAATTGGCAAATACACAACACAAAAATATGTTGGGCGAAGGGTTCGAACCCGCGCACACCGGAATCTTGGGATGTGCCTTTGCCACTCAACCACTAGCACTTTTTTGTCTATAGGTGTTGCTTTTACTGTATATATCTTATCAGAATTGGTTTTGACAGATAAAATAATTACAATTTCTATAGCATAAGCATTATAATCTTGATTAATTACTTCAAAATTCCTTCATATATTTGCTGACTTCATTAATCCTTCCATAATTATAAAATTAAAATTTATTATTTAAAAAAAAAACACCATTAAGTTAATAAACAGATACCATTTTTATTTAAATTATATACACATATATTTAGTAGCTAATAACAAAGATAATTATCATTTTAAAAAACACTAAGTTAATTTTTTTTATTTTAATTTAAGATCACATATATATTTAAAGTATTATATATTTTTTTTTTATATAATTTTTAATTATTGCCGGTTTAACTAGTGACTCACTGGTTCGATCAGTGACCCATTAACTCAGTTACTCGACCGAGTCGCTCACCGGTCCGAGTTTTATAACATTGGTCTCTACAATAAAATTGCTCGTGCTATTAGTGTCATAAAGATCACTGTGGAGATGGATTTGCTGGCGACTCTTGATTTGGTTTGAAAGGGTTGCCAACATACTCATCATTGTTGGAATTTGGTTAGAGATATTAGAGGTCTCATTAACTGGAGTTGGATCATTATTTTTAGTCATACTTACAGAGAGAATAGATGTGCTGATTATCTTGCTAATTTAGGACACTCATTTCATTTGCTTTGTCATAAATTTGACATTTGTCCCTCGTCCCTAGTTCCCATTATTAGAGAGGACATTCAAGGAGTTTCTTCCCTAGTTATCATAATGGAATGGAAAATCAAAGAACAAGGAATATGATAAATAAGTAAAGGATGCAGGCCCCTTCTCACCTTACGGACATGGTTGTCCGTAAGTCACTTTTTTATAAAAAATATAACTTCCGGCCAAGGGTGTCCGGGAATGGTTCCGGGACAGCCTTGTCCGGAAGTTATATTTTTTTTATAAAAAATGGCTTACGGACAAGGTTGTCCGGAATGGTTCTCGGACATCCGGGAATGGTTCCCGGACACCCTTGTCCGTAAGCCATTTTTTATAAAAAAAATATGACTTCCGGACAAGGCTGTCCGTGAACCATTCCCGGACACCCTTATCTGTAACCAATTAACTGAAGCGCAGATTTGGGTTTTACAAAATTTCAAAAATATATGGGGGGTGAGAATAGCAAAAAACGCGGTGCGAAAAGTAAAGGCCATAGAAATATTTTTTGGATTTAAAATAATTAGGCCTTTACTTTCCCCACCACAGTTTTTGCTATTCCCACCCCCCAAAATAGTTTTCAACCCAAAATACCCCCTCCCCCATCCCCACTATACCGCTCCGGTGGCCCTCCGCCTCCGCCTCCTTCTCCCCGCCCCTCCCCCTCCCCCTTCCCTCTTTCCCTTCCCCCTTCCCCGCCCCCCACCCCCACCCCATTTCTCCCTTTCAATTTTACAAAAAAAAATAACGTACAGACAAGGCTGTTCGGGAACTATTCCCGGACACCCTTGTCCATACATTATTTTTTTTGCAAAAAAATAACGTACGGAAAAGGGTGTCCGGGAATAGTTCCCGGACAGCCGGACAGCCTTGTCCGTATGTTATTTTTTGTAAAAAAACAACATACAGACACCCTTGTCCGTACGAACAAAAAAATAACGTACGAATAAGGGTGTCCGTACGTATAAAAAATAACGTACGGACAAGGCTGTCCGGGGATGGTTCCTGGACACCCTTGTCCGTACGTTGTTTTTTTTTGTACGGACAAGGTTGTCCGGGATCTATTCCCGGACACCCTTGTCCGTAAGCCAATTAACTGGGGGTAGTTTAGGGTTTTACAAATTTTTTAAAAAAATTTGGGGGGTGGGAATAGCAAAAAACATGGTGGGATTATTGTACCTATTATAGATCCATGAGCCTACCCTATCCATGCTCAATATTAATGATAGACTTAATAAAAAAAAAATATTAATGATAGACATGACAATACGACAGTCATGAACCTATAACCCATCCCCACCGTTAATGGAAATGAAAAAAATAACCAATTTCATTGTGATCACCTACCTTACTTTTTTTTTGTAATAATGATTGATGTACACTTTTTTTAACCACAAGTATTTTTCATGGGAGACAATCCTGTTTGAGCCGGGAACATCTATATCATGGTGGGGCTAGCTCTCCCAATGGGGATTTTTTCCATCCACAAAACTTGAACCCGAGACCTTGCTTAAGGGGAATCAAGCATGTACCACTTGAACCAACCCCCGTTGATAATGATTGATGTACACTTGTATAAGGTGGATATATTGATAAATAGAGAAATATAAGAGAAAAGGTGAGAGATGTTATAATAAATAATGTGATATGGAAAAAAAAAAGAGAGAGATAAAAAAATGAGGTTGAAAAGAAAATATAAGAAAAATGGAATGTATGAACATACTTTTTTTTTTTACTTAATTTTATCTAGAGTGAACCCATACACACACACTATAACAACTCAAAGGGTGTGGATCAAGTTATTCAAGGGTAACTCTTGGTAAATCACTTCACTTAATAACATTTTGTAGAATAGGAAGCTTACAAATCTAATTGAATAACATGATACTAATATGATGATCATGCATACTAAATTTTAGATAAATTGGACATTTATAGGTATGTAATTTCATAGTCTGCATTTACTTATATTTTGAAAAGTAATTATGCATTAAATTAAAATTATTTGATGAAGTATCAATTTTTTAAAAAGAAATTATGAAATTTTGTATACTTGATCTACTTAATGAGAATTTTTAATTCAATAATTAAATTAATAAAATACTTTCAACAAAAATTATTAAGCGGGGTTACTTTATTAAGAGTTACTGCTGGAGTAACTTGATCCTTAACCTAACTCAAATAATACATAAAATATCTTAAAATATTAAAAATTATGGATAAAATCATATTTTTAGCAATCTAACTTTATTATTCAATTATTATTATATTTTTAAGACAATTTCAAATTTAGATTTGGGGTGAATCAATATATTTCTAAATCCACCTTCACACCATACCATTGATATCAATCCCAATCAAATCAAGTTTTCTCCGTTCACATTAGGTGAGAGGAAACCTATAGTATGCCATTCTAGTCTCCAATATAAATATAAAATAACTAACTCATGTTTAATAAAAATATTACTTAACCTCATTTAAATTTTTTAAAATCATCTAAAAAGTAAATTAAATTCCCTAAAATGCCTTTCAAGAAAGACTTCAATTTTGTTGAAACTTATTTCAAGTGAGAATACTCTCTATTGATACATGGTTCATTAAATAAGATCATTGAAAAATAAAATCTGAACTGAATAAAGAGTATTTTAGGATAATATCGTTAAATAAGGTGAATTTAGTTAAAATTTTCTTATATTTTAGACTTATAACATATCATAACAAAATATTATTGTGTGAACCAATTTCTTCATTAAAAAAAAGAACAATATTACAAAAATAATTATAATTAAAATAATAAAAAAACTAGTTATAATTGTTCAGAAATAAATAGTGTCAAACTTGGTTCAGCCTAAAATTAGCACGTGTGTAGGAAAGCTTGACATGGGCTAAGCTCCTTTTCTATTTTCTCTCTGACCTTTATCATGGGTACTTATCCGTCCATACCTCGAATTGGATGCCAAAACGACAGTAGCCACTTACCACGATGTCCATTGCAATTGTAAGTGTGTAACCCTTCAAATAAGTAAACTGATGCCAACATATTTGGACATGAATTATATATATAGAGTTGGTTATTTAGAAGATACAATCACTTCATGACTGTAATGAGAAGTGATATATCTGATACACCGATTTAAAAGGTGGCAAAGGATGAAAAAAGGAAAAAAAAAATGTTTAAAGTACATTAGTAATGATTTACCTTTAAATAAAAAATCAAGATTAGCCTGATTAGGTGGCGCCTTCTCAACAGCTTAGGAAAGAACAATAGGTTTGCCACACAACTGTTTCAACTCATCTTCTAAAATTTTATACAAGTTTGCTTTGGTCCGTCTATAAATCCAAGCTTTAGTATCTTGATCCCAATCAAACCTTGATGGTCCACTGCAAAAGAAACGACTCTTTTAGACAGGTCTAAGAGATCATATTCATAGAGCATGTACAGAGAGGTAGATGATAGTAATATACATGTCATACTGATTATTATACCTATTTCAGCCTATGTTTGGTATAGAAGGCCGTCTCTAGTTTATGTAATGTAGATTAAGAAGACAAGCCAAAGAAATAGCAGAACATTATCGCAGCAAAAGATTTATGTCCAGGAGATCAAATTGCATTCCACTTTAATACATAGAAATATACTTAAAGCATCAGAATCACACAAAGGAATCCAAAATGACCAGACAATTGACATGGCTACAGTCAATCATAATGTCACTTGAGGCTGCATGTGTCTTTCTATTGAGGAGACGATCAAAATAGCATGAAGGGGAAATACAATGACTGTAAAAAATCTCTTATGGTGCAGATTGACTAGATTGATGTGAATATATTCTTGAATCTTGATACATAAGATAATAGCTCTCTGCATGCAAAGGACTAGACCTATATCTTGATAGAATTGTAAAATATAAACAATTATACTCTTCTTTGATCTCAGAAAGGGGTCTTCAGTACTTTTTTCCTAAAGAAGAAAAACATATGCAAATCAACCCTGAAAATATTGCATATATTATCCCCAGTTCCCCACACTATCAAGAGAACAATTTAAACAAAGAAATTAAACCAGAGGCAGAGTTTGTAGAAGAAGTTCCCCAACCTTTGCTTCTTTCTTCACTAATAAGACAAGAAGGTCAATATGCAAAAGGTTTCAAAACTTTCAATTACAGAGTTGCCTTAAATGGACCACTATTGACCACTTAGCATATTTGGTAAAAATATATTCTTTTTATCACCAACTTAGTTCGTTTACTTTTCTCCAGTTCATTTTAATACAATATAGATGTCTGAAGAAATGTATGTTAGTAACTGGCTAAGAAAAAACTACTCAGTAATCAGTATATAAAGTAAGCATAGTTAGCACAGTTTTTAATGAAGTATTCACATGCAATCTGATATAGTAATCCAGAGACTAAAACTGGAAAAAAAAAAGATTTCTTAGCTAAAAAGTAAACTAAAATTAAGCACATAACCATACTACCATAGACACACTTAATCTGATACCTCACAGGAGAAGACAGCCAAAGTTGTCTATTTGGTGTTTGTTTGTTCAATACATAGGTGCCCAAATCCCCAAGTTTTACAGTCAAAACATCATTCTGAAAAGGAAAGCCATGATAAAACAATTAATACACCCCAAATACAGGGAAGACACTTCTTAAAACTAATAGGAATATATTAATTAAAATAATAAAAGAGATGAACAGCTATTTATTTTTGAAAGACCAAACAACTACACTGAGTTTCATGTGAAAAACAGGTTATTAGGTTAATACATAAAGTTCTAGGATACTGTTTTTTTTTTTCAGTAACAAGCAATTGTTCCTTTATAAGTTATAACTTTTTCTTCTAAAAAACTATTCTCACCCCATAGTCTATGTCAAATCCATCAAGTTCAACAGAATCTCCATAGTCCTGTCAAGCAACAAACAAAAGAACTTAATACCCAATACAGTTCAAACTTTAAACAATAAGAAATGAATCCATTGTGACTGTCAAGCTTCTATCATAGCTGAGACTAATTTTCCAATGAAATCCATTTGATTTTAAGCATAACTTTATCACAATTGCATATTGTAACACAATGTGTGTGGTTGCTAAATCAAGACCAAAAACATGCAGTGGATGTCAGGAACTAGCTTGCCATATAATACAAATTTAAGTAGGTGCAAAACACAGCAATGCTAGAGATACCTCGAGTTTCTCTTGAAGGCTATGTATTGCGGAATCAGCCAGGTTGTGGAATTCACCTTCCTGCAGTAGAGAACTGCATTCACATTAATCATTAGCAATTCATTTCCCATCCATTTGACAGGAAAAACAAAACACAGCAACCATTTCAATCAAGATTGAAATTTTACAACATTTGAGCCATTAGCAAGTGTGACTGGCATTTGGATTCTCAGAAATATTCTTTCAACACTCACAAACCCCAATGTCAAACCTTCTCCAGAAATGCTTTAAATTTCAAAATAGAAAAAATTAAAAAGAAAACAATAATTGAAATTCTAGAGCTCAAAAAGTACATTTTTTTTCCCTTTCAAAGAATAGCTAAAACGGTT
Source organism: Sesbania bispinosa (assembly GCA_026901365.1). NCBI lineage: Eukaryota > Viridiplantae > Streptophyta > Magnoliopsida > Fabales > Fabaceae > Sesbania > Sesbania bispinosa. The sequence continues at coordinate 887,566 of QLOH01000246.1, forward strand.
AAAAGTTCAAATTTGATTGGTATTATGAATCAAATAAGAACATATATGAATGTAGAACATGAAAAGGGTATATGCCATACCGGTAATCAATAGCCGTGGGGACTTGAGATTCATCAAGAACATTGGAATTCCGAGAGCAGAAGCTTCTATAAGAATTTGAGAAAGGGGGGAGAAGTGCATTTCCCATGGAAAGACCCAAGATTTCTGATGCTTTCCCAGAAAGAAATCGAGCCCCATGAATGGAAGAAGAGGAGGATGATGGTGAAAGTTGCAAGAACTTGAAGAGCCTTCTCTGCAAAAGTAGCTTGGTGGCCATAGCTTTCGTCACCTAACTGTAAAATGTTTTCACAAGTAATAAAGGAGTAAATACAATAACCAATGCCCTCCTAGACCATATAACAAACACCTTGAAGGCACACAAATCAGAAGCAATAACGCTATCTATGTTGTGATTCAAGAAGCAGTTCTATAACTTATGCAAGCAATTATGCTCATGTCAGTTCAAATCCACAGGCATATCCCACAATTACCAAACAAAAATTCATAAGAAATTACAAAATAAAAAATTAAAAAGAAAAAAATAACCCAGGAATTGATTAAATGATGTTATGTTTAAGAGAAATGGGAGAAAGAGAGAACAAACCGAGTGGCTCTGGTTCCTTCTTCGTCTTCGAGATTAACCGTTACCACACTATAAAACAGAGGTTTATTACCTTGTTTTTTAACTTTCCCCCCTAACTCTAAGCAGAGACAGAGTGATGAGAAGGCAGTAGGCACCACTACACCGTATAAAAATAGGATCGAGATCCCCGGTCTCCCTTCTCTCTCCCCTTTCCAGTCCCACCAATAACTGTTTGACACCTAAGCTAATATCGACACATCATCAATACATTTAAAATTAGGATTTAATAACTATACACGGTCAGTTATTTTATACAGTCATCCAATAATGTGTTGACACATCATTTAATAAATTTAATAATATATGAAGTGTCATGTTCATTAATTGATGTGACAACATATTATAGGATGATTGTGTAAAATTTCTTTACATTGACAGTGTATAGTAATTAAACACTTAAAATTAACGTCGTTAACGTTTATCTCTGTTAGAACCCAACCTTCCTCTTACCTGAAAGCCTTCACTCCATGTTCTATTCTTGCTACTCATCTTAATTGGGAGAAAGCTAATCTTCATCTTCATTTGCATGCTTCTATGGCTATGGCTATGGGATGAGCTTATCCATAAGGATTAGCGAGTGCGCTCATTTGGGGTTCAACGTCTCTGCAGCTGTAAGTCTAGATGTCTCCGGTCTCCCTCGTCTTATATTCTTCATCTTCTTTTTGTAGAGTGTAGACTGTAGGTGTGTGTTTGTGGTAGCCGTTTTTTTTTCTTTTTTGTGAAACGAGATGAGTGGTGTATATTTAATTTAATATTATTATGGATATGGTGGTGGAAAATGGGAATGGAAGAAATTCAAGCGACAAGTCAAGGGTAGTGTTAAGTGTTGTGTTGATTGTGTTAACCAACTATATGATGCCAATGCAGTGGGGGTGGTGTTCTTCTCAGGGCAGTGCTATTTTGCTTGCCATTTTTTTACATGGGTAGTTGACTAGTAAAGGTGCACCCCAAGTGTTCGATGGAATGGGTGACTAAAACAAAGGTCTAGCTTTCCCTGTTTATACATTTGCAATCCATACTGAAATAAAAGTCTAGCTTCTCCATTCCTTCTTCAGATATCAAATTAATATTTGCTGGTATATAAGTATTCAGTATTCTCATTCATGTAACTTTAAATTTTTTCTATTAGATATATCCTTTGATATTACTTCAACCACTTTATTTATTCATAAGTACCAACTTTCTATCAATTATTTTCATCGATTTTTCCCTGTAATGAATTGGCCACTGACATTTTGGTGATAAGTATTGTTGCTTGATCGAATGATAAAAAGAGCATATGTTATTGTAGTTAAAAGGGGACGAAATGAACATAGGGGAGGCTAAATGACATGGCAACGTGCGATTGGGGGGACAAAATATGTGACAGAAAGAATGGGACAAATGATTTCGTTCCATAAAAATAATATGTGTAAGGATACTCTTCTCCTGCCCTGTCTCTTCAGCAAAGTTAGCTAGGAAATAGCAAATACCTGCGGCTTTTCGCTATCTAGTTGGTCCGTAGCTGGTGTCTAGCTATATGTAGCTAAAACTGCTCGGGAGGCTAAATGCCTAGAGTAGAGGGGATCCAAACTATATTGTGTAGTGTGTACCAATCCATGGAAATTTTTTTCGCTCCCTCCATTAAAATTTTGACACCTACCCATGTATGTTAAGTTTTTCCTAATTTAAAATTTATTCTAAATTAAAAAAAATTATGACCACACAATGGGTAAGGGAGTAAAGAGTCCTCAATACTATTGTACCACGTGGAAAAATGAAATTTTATATTGATAATAGAATGAAAAGGTTGATTTTACAATAGGAGCATGGGCTTATATAGCCTATATTATCAACTAATTCCTAACTAATTTCCTAACCAACTAACTAATCTCTAACTAATATTTTTATCTCTAACAGCCCCGCACAAGCTGGAAGTGCTAGCACTTAACACAATAGAATCAAATAGGGTTGCACAACCAACCCTGAAAAGAAAACTTCTAGAAGAGGTGAAGTCTGTCTGGTGGATCTCAACCCCCGAACCGAGGTAGACAAGAAGCAGCGAGACCGGCTTGAGCCTGTGGGGAAAACCCGGCCTCTACAAATTGGCAACACCATGGAGAAACCACCAAGATTGGCACAGACGTGCCCCCCGACATGGAGAAAAGACTGAAATCATTGTTGCTAGCCAACGCGGACCTTTTCGCTTGAACATTAGCCAACATGTCAGGTATAGACCCTAAATTTTGTTGTCACAAGCTATTTATTAACCCAGGTGTTAAGCCTGTGTCTCAAAAGAAAAGGAAGATAGGCCCAGAAAGACAAGAGGCTGCCCGTCTTCAGGTGAAGGAACTACTTAAGGCCGGGTTCATTTGTGAATGCAAGTATGTCATCTGGTTGTCCAACATGGTTTTGGTAAAGAAATCCAATGGGAAGTGGCGTATGTGTGTTGATTACACCGACTTAAACAAGGCATGCCCCAAGGACCCTTTCCCCTGCCAAACATTGACCAGTTGGTAGACAACTCGTTGGGATATTAATGGCTCTCCTTCATGGACACATACTCTGGTTACAACCAGACTCCCACGAACAAAGACGACGAAGAGAAGACGGCTTTCATCATTGACAAAGGCATCCACTGCTACACCATGATGCCTTTTGGTTTGAAGAACGCTGGAGAAATTTACCAACACATGATGACGAAGGTTCTCGAGGACATCATGGGTAAAACAATTGAAATATACATTGATGACATTATTGTGAAGACTTCAAAAATGGGGGACCATGTTTCCGACTTAGAAGAGATTTTCTGCAGGCTCAGAAAACACAACATGAGGTTAAACCCCTCAAAGTGCACCTTTGGGATTCCATCAGGCCATTTCATTGGTTTTTTGTTAACTATAAGGGGGATAGAAGCAAACCTTGAGAAGTACAAGGCGATGCTCGATATGAAGAGTCCTAAGTCAGTCAAAGAGATCCAACAATTGAATGGGAGTATCACAACCTTGAGCTGTTTTATCCCCAACTCGGCTCTTAAGTCCATCCCCTTTTTCCAGCTCCTCCGGAAGGGAAAATCATTCGAGTGGATTCAAGACTGTGAAAAGTTCTTCCAGGCCCTGAAGGAGGCCCTGGAAAACCCCCTATTGTGGTCAAATCGACCCCAAAGGAGCAACTATTTTTTACATCTCGGTCACAGACCAGGCCGTGGCCTCCGTCTTAATCAGGGAAGAGGGAAAAAATCAGCAGCCCATCTACTTCATCAGCAAGGCACTACAAGGCTCAGAGCTTTCGTTACCAGAAGTTAGAAAAGGCCGCCCTGACTATCCTCATCACGACTAGAAGACTGAGACACTACTTCCAATCCCACAAAATGAAGGTCCGGACCGACCTTCCTATCAGAACTGTTCTGCATAAGCCGGACTTGTTTGGGTGAATGGCAGCATGGGCTATTGAACTATCAGAGTTTGACTTTGGGTTTGAAAGTCAGACCGCTATCAAAATCCAGTTTCTGTCCAACGTTGTGGCTGAACTCACCCTAGGGGCTAAAGAAAATAATATGGAAGAGTGGACTTTTTTGTCGATGGATCCTCCAACAAGAAGGGGGCTGGAGCCGGGGTAGTACCAGAAGGATCTGGAGAAATCTACATTGAGAAATCTTTGAAGTTTGAGTTCCAGACCTCAAACAACTAGGCCGAGTATGAAGCTTGCATCGCTGGTTTGTTGATGGCGAAAGAGGTGGGGACAAAGATGGTTACCTTATGTAGTGACTCTCAACTTCTGGTATCCCAAGTCAAAGGAGAATATCAAGCAAAGGAGCCACAACTCCAGAGATATCTGGAAAAAGTGAACAAACCTCAGACGACTTCTTAGAGATCACATTCCAACATGTCCCTAGGGCTGAGAATACCAGCGTCGATATCCTCTTTCATCTGGCTAGCATAAAGAAGATAGGGAATAATAAATCAGTCTTGCAGGAGGTCATATCCATCCCCATAATTGCAGAAGTCCCAGTCCTTACCATTGAGTCAACTAACACGTGGGTCACCCCCATCAAAAGTTACATGTTAAAAGGAGAATTACCTAAGGAGCGCAAGGAAGCCAAAAGGATCAGGCAGATGGCGTCTTGGTTCACCATTATTAATGACCAACTCTACAAGAAAGGTTTCTCCTCCCCGCTACTTAAGTGCATTACCGGAGAACAGAAAGAATACATTTTGGCTGAGTTTCATGAAGGAAGCTGTAGGGGGCACCGGGGAGGCAGATCCCTAACCAGAAAAGCTTTAAGAGCCAGGTACTACTGGCCGACTCTCCTCCAGCAAGATATGGACTATGTCAAGCGTTGTGATGCCTGCCAGAAACATGATGCCATGCACCATGCTCCAGCCACTGAACTATCCACCATGCTGGTCCCATGGTCATTCCAACTGTGGAGAATTGACATCCTGGGCCCTTTTCCACCAGCCCTAGGCCAAGTCAAGTTCTTGGTAGTAGCAATTGATTACTTCACCACGTGGATAGAAGCTAAACCTCTAGTGTCACATCTCAGAAATTAGAATCTAGAAATACTGTGGAAGCCTTAGGCTATGAATCCGACCAAGGAAAGGGAGGTTAGGAATAGTATGAGAACACGGGGGTTTGAGTGTGAATTTTGATAAGAAGTAGTGATTGTATTAAGAGCTATGAGTTTTAAGGTAATTGAGAAGGGGAACCAGTTGTTAAGCTAAACACAACTGTAGAACTAACTTCGAAGAAATCACACCATAATGCGGTGAGGATTATAAGTATAAAGATGAGACCAGAAGTAGGGGCGTTGAACGAGTGAGGTAGATATCGGAGGAAGGGATTTGTTAGATGATCAGCAAGAATAAGGGAAGAGATTCAGATGAAAGAAACTAAGTTAGAAGGAGACTAAAACTATAGGAATAGAGGGGAGAAGGGAGTAAGAGTGAAGAAAACAAGAATTTGAGGTTAGGTGGGCTCGCTCAAGCGAGGGACAAGGCAGAAAGGGGGAGAGTCTCTGAGTTGAGGCTCGCTCAAGCGAGCAAAGGCTAGCTCAAGCGAGCACCTTTAGTTAAGGTGTGCAAACCTCCCTAAATGATTTGACTAGGAAACCTTTGTCGTGTGACAATTAAAATTGTTTACTCCTATGACTTACACGCAAACCAATTAAGTGTAAACCATATTTCCCTTGAACTTGGATGCTTATGAAGAATAGTGTGTAGTAACATGACTAAGTTAGAACCTACGAAAATTGATTATCATAATTGGCATTACCTTGGTGTGAGGGGGCAAAGAATTAGATTTGGGAAAAACTTAGGTGTTGAATGATTTTAGCTTAATAACCAAACTTAATCTACTCTAAAACCCCCTTAATAATTAGACTACTCACTGGCCTATATTTTCTTATTGTCGGTTTTGGTTAGTTGTTGATAGCTTGATGTTAATCTCATATTTGGATTAGGATATAAATCCGACTCTAAGAAGATGGTTGGTTTTATTGTGGGTTTTTGGCATCATGACGATTTCTTTCAAGTTTTTATGTTTATTAACCTAATTATTGGTATTTAAGGAACAAGGTTCGTCTTTCCCACTATTTTGGTATTAGAATGATATTCTTAAAGCCCACACTGGATTCTTAAATTTCTATGTTTATGAAATTGGTCCATGCTTTTGATAGGCTTGAGTAATCCTTGGTGTTTCCTATAAGGTGTTATAGTGGCTTACCTCAGTGCCTTATTTAGTTCAGATGAGTACATTACTACACATGGTTGTTGTCCTCATTAGTACATGCTAATTATCTATTATTGATTTTGGCTGTTTAGTATATCCTGATCTAAGGTTAAAATAAAGCTGAAGTCTACCTTAAATTATTGGTTATGGTTTAGATTGGGTAATCACGTGATGGTAAGGATATTGTTTGAATGAATCATCTAAAAATTTCTTTTGGAGAATAATAGGAGTTGGAAATAATTGAAGTTTAACCTTCCTTCTTCTTTTCAAATCGGTTTGGGACAGGTTGGTAGCTTAGATAAATTTGATCCTTTAATTTACTTACTTGTGATGGAGATTATTGATGTTATGCTTGGATTTGTTGTTGATATTCCTCCTAGTTCCAGTAGAATGGCATAATGACTTAAGGACAAATGGAATCGATGATGCTAGTTGGTGTAGAATTCGAACAATAGTAATTAAAGGATGACCCTAACTATTTCAACTTAAGTATTGCTTAGTGACAATATGAATGCATGAAAGGGTATGGGATCATTCTGTGGACTGGGACTTAGTTGGTCTTGCTTGAGTTTAACTTAAATTCATAAGTAACCAGGATTGAATGGGATAGACTTCCGCCACCAATTTGGGTTAAGTAGCTGCCCCCGAAATGTAGTTCATCCATGTTAATGGTTATGAAACCCTACGCATGGCACCCTTTAGGGAACCCCTGGGTAGAGATGGGTAGGGGGAGTAAGAGAAACCCTTGAGAAGCGGAGTTGATCAAGAAAAGATATATGTAGTTTGATTGAGTAGAAGAGAGAAGAACGAAATGTCTGATGGTCAAGAGAACATACTCGTGTCAGGATGTCTAAGCCTATGGGTGATGATTGAACCCTTTTGTGGAAAGTCTATAATTGGGAAACTTAGGAATTAGTGGAGCTTAAAGTTTAACATTCGGGATTTACGGGTACGAGGAGGAAACTAGTTCACTAAGTGGCCTTGCTTATAAGAATGGTTACCTTGAAATTGAAGACTATGACGAGGATGCGAAAAGTCTAGAACCTTTTTGGCTACACTTGAAAATATGGGGGTAGGTATGAAATGATGACCCAGAAAGGAAGTTGTTGGCCTAGGGGAAAAATGCTTTAGAGATATGGGTTTGATTGTGAAACTAGGGTAATGCATTCATGGATGCAGTTTTATCCTGGTAATCGACTATGATTTTGGTTGGGGCCGTGCTTTCCTGTGAGACTACATGTGAGGATCTAGAGCCTAGACCAATAGAGCAAACCTTACAATGTGAGGAGTGGAGAATGTTCGACTAAGCACACTAGGACCTTAGAGACGATAATGAAGTGTAGAGTTAATAGAGAAAATTTTGAAGACAAAATTTATTTAAGGGGGTAGAATTGTAACATCCCGGAAATTGGAATCTAGAAATGTCGTGGAAGCCTTAGGCTGTGAATCCGGCTAAGGAAAGGGAGGTTAGTAATACTCGAGGGTTTGAGTGTGAATTTTGATTAGAAGTAGGAATTATATTAAGAGCTGTGAGTTTTAAGGGAATTGAGAAGGGGAACTAGGTGTTAAGCTAAACACAACTCTAGAACTAACTGAGAAGAAATCACACCATAAGGCGGAGAGGATTATAAGTACAAAGATGAGACCAAAAGTAGGGGCGTTGAACGAGTGAGGTAGATATCGGAGGAAGGGATTAGTTAGAGGATCGACGAGAATAAGGGAAGAGATACGGACGAAAGAAACTAAATTAGAAGGAGACTAAAACTGTAGGAATAGAGGGGAGAAGGGAGTAAGAGTGAAGGAAAGAAGAATTTGAGGTCAAGTGGGCTCGCTCAAGCGAGGGACATGGCAGAAAGGAGGAGAGTCTCTGAGTTGAGGCTCGTTCAAGCGAGCACAGGCTCGCTCGAGCGAGCACCCCTGCAGCATCAAGAGTGCTCTCTAAGTTGAGGCTCTCTCAAGCGAGCAAAGGGCAGATGAGCAAAGGGCAGATGCTCGCTTGAGCGAGGGAGCGTTTTCAGCATTATTTGTACTGCTCGCTCAAGTGAGCATCTGCTCGTTTGAGCAAGCGCACGAAATTTCAGTTTTTAAAAATAGTGTGTTAGGGCTTTTGGCCCTCGTTTCTTCCATTTTCTTTCTTTCTAGAGAGAGAGGCTAGTGAGAGAAGTGATAAGTGAAAAATATATGATAAATTAGAGTACTTTTTAGTTCACTTATCAAGGATAAAATGGTATTTTTGCCCCAAATTAATCCCTTTTTATTAAATATTAGATAAATTGTATTTATTAGTCTTGAATTTGAATTTGATGCTATTTTAATATAAATTGTGCTGATTTTTATAGATTATTGCAAAGATTTGATGGAGAGAAGATAACATTAAATAGGGGAGATATCTGCAAGATTTGAAGTTTAATTGAGGACAATTAATGAAGATTTGAAGTTTATTTGAGACCAATTAATGAAGATATCACTGCCAATTAAACAAGGATTCTGCAGACAACCTTCCCAATTAAATTCAAGATGCTCAATAAATGCAAGATTTCATCAAGAAAAGGGAAACAAGGAAAGACAATCAACCAAAACCAGTCTCAGGGAGAAATCAAGTTAAAAAGAGAAAGATTGAAGCTGTGCAACTTGCGTTGCTCGCTTCATCCTACGCTGTAGCGCAGGGTGAAGCGCATCAATCTGACTTCTGCGCTGCAACTTGCGCTGTAGCGCAGGGTGAAGCGCAGAACACGTAACTCTTGCCTTGTTGCCGTTTTTAGATAGATTTCTTCCCAATTTTCTTTGTCTTTCCTTAACCTATAAATAGGAGACTCTTGCACCAGATCAAAGTGTGCAGGGAGTAATATAGATTAGTACAAATTCATGCACCATATTTACTTTTAGGTTAGGAGAGGCGAAGCGCTGCACGAGGATTGAAGAAGGTGACAGATTCTTCGATGGCTTGTATGGCTACCATGAGTAGCTAACTCTCCAGTAGGATTGAATGTAGTTGATTCGATCTCCTGAGTATATGTAATATCTATTCTATTGTTTATGATTCCCTATCTTATAATTTCGGTATCTTTATTCTGTGCTTAATTCCTAACTTCCGCGCGTGCACCAGAGTTATAAGCTAGTGCTCTGGATACAAAAAGTGGTACTCCGACTAGGAGCGAGGATGAAGGGGCCTAGAAATAGGGAACTCAACCTCTGATTGGGTAAAGGTACTCGGTAACCATTTACTGGAACATAATCGTAGTCTAGTGATTGACGGGTAGTGTGAGTTGTAGAAACACAGGGAAACACTAGAAGGGGGGTTGAATAGTGTTTCTTAATATTTTATGGAAGCTTTTCGCAAACAGTGAGTTTTAAAACAGTTTCAGACAGGTTTAAGTGGCTGTCTGAAGTTTCTTAAGACGGCTTCTGAAAATATCTTTTAAAAGGTTTCTTGCTTTTAAAATATCAGAACAGTTTTTCAACACCCTTTGATTAGTATAAATAAATTGACAAGAGATAAGGGTAAGAAAACTTAGCCAAGAGATTTATCCTGGTTCACTCACTACCACTGTGAGCTACGTCTAGTCCCAATGCCAACTAGCACTTGGATTTTCTCTTAATCTTCACCAAGATTACAAGTATTCTTTTCCAGTCAAGCCTCTTCAGGCTCTACAACCAAGTATTCTTTTACAGTCAAGCCTCTCCAGGCTCAAAGACAATTTTTACAAAGAAATATGTCTAAGCTTTTAAACTACACCAGTTTGAAGCTTAAACAGAGACAATGTACAAAATAACTGAGGTATGCTCAGGATATACAAATTGTGTACAATGAAAAATATTATCAGAGAGTTTTTACAAAGTAAAAACTTGCAGCGTGATGTTTCTCTTGATTTTCTTGAATATTGAATCTCTAACTTTTTTGCTAACCTTTAATGGTCTTCATGGAGAGGTATTTATAACCAATCTTCAATCAGTTGAAACTTCAATCCGTTGAAACTTCAATCCGTTGAAAAACCACCGTTTAGAGATAACATTAAATGCTATTTAATCCGTTGTGAGATATGCTTCTGAGAGCACTGATATCTCTGACACGGTACAAGGTTGGTGCTGCCATAAAGCTGCTACTATTGTTGCTGCAGAGGCTGCGTTGCAAAGATTTCCTCAGTGGTGTATGAAATTCAAATATACCAGGAAAGGTCTCTGTGTTCCTTGCCATAAATAACGTTGAAAAGGTACGTGCAGCAGAGAACGCTTGACTCAGAAGAATTTCAGAGATGTCTTCACAAACTTCAGCAAATGGTGCCACGTCATTAATGAGACTTCAGACGGCTTCAACACTTCAGACGGGTGGTGCACTTCAGACGGCTTCAACACTTCAGAAGGGTTGTGCACTTCAGACGGCTTCAACACTTCAGACGGGTTGTGCACTTCAGACGTCTTAATTCCTCAGATAGGTTGAAAGCACTTCAAACAGTCTTTATATAAGTTCATAGTGGCTTGCTGAAATCATAGATAAATCATTAAACATATATGTATCTATGATAAATATTTTAACCCAAATTTGTTAAGCATTAAAACTTGGGAAGTGAGTTATCTAAAACATCATAATTTTCCCTATGATATTTTTGAGACTCAACATGAGTGCCCTAATGAAGAGCGTCTACAGGATAAGTATGGTTTTATCGATAGTAACTCAAACAAACGGAATAATCACTAATTAAGAGCTTAATGAGCCGATGGTAATTTGTCGCTTGGGAGAGCCCGCATGAATTATCTTTGAGTGATAGGCTGCTGGTAACTCGGGGTTGTATCAATTTAGTTTGGCTAAGCCATTATAAGTATATAGTCATAAACAATAGGTAGTCACTACATATACAAAGGAGTGAGATGATACGAAGTTCAATCCTAATCCAAGTAAAGTGCTTTCAACTCTTTCTTTTCATTGTTTTTGTTTATTATTCTGCAATTTATAATTTCCGCATCAATTACTCTTATAAATCCGCTATTTCCACTTGATAAATAGATCACGAGTACACGCGAATTGACCGTTCCCTGTGGATACGATATCTTACTTACTATTATACTGCTGGATTTTTGGTACACTTGCCAGAATTTCATCAAGTATTTTTGGCGCCATTGCCGGGGAACGGTTTCCAATTCGTGTAGACCTTCCTGGTCTAGTTATCAAGGATATTTATCTTAGGATTTCTCTTATTTATTATTCTTTTTATTTTAGGACTTTTTATTATTTAGGAAATTTATAGTTTTTCTTTTATTATTATTTTTTCTTCCACACTTACCCTTTTCAAGTTTTCTTGTTTTTGCTTTTGAGAAGCCAGGTGTCCCCAAATCAACTACAATTTGTGCCAGAAATAGAAAGGACATCAAGGAAGAACAAAAGTAGAAGCAAGAGAAGGAGACGAGGGAGAAGTCAAGAAGAAAACAAAAATATTTTATTTTTAATTATTTTATTTTAATTATTTTCTTTTTATAAAAAAAATTATTATTATTCTTAAATAAAAAACAATAATAATAAATAAATAAATAAAATTATTATTTTTTGTTATTTTGTTCCTCTTTTCTGAGCTAACATTTGTTTGAGTTTCTTGAATAGTGTTCTGGTGAAAGACAAGTGGTGTATGAAATTCAAATATACCAGGAAAGGTCTCTGTGTTCCTTGCCATAAATAATGTTGAAAAGGTACGTGCAGCAGAGAACGATTAACTCAGAAGAATTTCAGAGATGTCTTCATAAACTTCAGCAAAGGGTGCCACGTCATTAATGAGACTTCAGACAGCTTCAACACTTCAGACGGGTTGTGCACTTCAGACGGCTTCAACACTTCAGACGGGTTGTGCACTTCAGACGGCTTCAACACTTCAGATAGATTGAACCTTCAGAAGGCTTAATCCCTCAGATAGGTTGAAAGCACTTCAAACAGTCTTTATATAAGTTCATAGTTGCTTGCTGAAATCATCGATAAATCATTAAACATATATGTATCTATGATAAATATTTTAACCCAAATTTGTTAAGCATTAAAACTTGGGAAGTGAGTTATCTAAAACATCATAATTTTCCTTATGATATTTTTGAGACTCAACATTCTCCCCCTTTTTAATGATGAGAAATTTATTTAAAATACATAAATCTGAAAAGAGTTTTAAATATAAAAAGAGATAACTCCCCCTCAGATAATAATCTCAATTCTGATCAAATACTACTCCCCCTGAGACCTGTAATTGCTTCAGATTTTGTTAGTTTTAATACTCCCCCTTTTGCCATCAATCAAAAGGGAACTTCAGAGCATAACCTTAAACAATCTCAGTAAAAACATGAAGATAAAAGCATTCACAGAACAATCACAACATTCATGAGAGAAAACTGAATATATATTAATCAAAATAGAAGTAGTTCAAGACAAACAGAAATTAATCACTTAGAAAGAAGTTAACATCAGACATGGCTAGACATCATAGACTATCCATTTTTCTTCAGCAATGCTTCTTTCATAAAGGAGATCAACTCATCCTTGGCCTTGTCAATCTGAGAGAGGAGAGCAGTCTTCATATCTTCTTGCCCACTCTTGATCTGCTGTTGCTCTAGAAGAATTTGATCTTGTTTAGCATTAAGATCAACATTCTTTTTCTCTAATTTTCTAATCTTCAGCCTCAGCCTTCTATTTTCTTCTTTAGGATCTGGTTCTGCTTCATAAAAAATAAGCTGAATATGCCTACAAAAAAATCTGAGCACATCAAATCCTGGATACAATCCATAGTCTTGTGGACGATACACAGGGCAAAAGAAGGTTCCAATGGGGTTGATCATCTCCCAATCTTCATGGAAAGGTTCAGACATGGGGAATCTGCCGCGGATATACATATATTGCACATTTGTGGAGGTACCATAGTCTGTGAGGGAGTCAGCATCTGGTCCAGCAGATCCAGAAGAGGATCCATCATCCTCTCTGATCTTCCAGTAGGATGACCACACCCTATCTCTGTAGCTATGATCTAAGCCTCCACCTTGTCTTTTGATCCTAGCAGGTAGCTCTTTCCATTCTGATGGAGTAAAAGGTTCAGAGTTGTGCAGGAAAGATGGATAAGTCTTGGGTTGCTTGAACTTGTCATCAGGGCCTGCTTTCAGAGGATACCTAGGAACAATTCTGTCAGGTTGCACCAGAATCTTTGTGGTTGGCCTGATGGAGATTGTTCTAGGTGGCCTATAGACTCTCATACCAATAGACTTCATGTAGTCCCTCTGAAAGAGTTCAGCTTCTGTACAGAGATGCCTTACAAAACAAAAATCTTCATTTGACATCTTGAAAGAGTCATCAGAGAAGGGGTCAAGTGGAGCCCACTTATGAGCAGGTGGGACTACACCCTTTCTGATCTTTTCAATCTGCCCTGAGTACATCTGATATGAACTTCCTTGATAATTTGCCCTTTCTTCATCTGAGGTGTGCTTGATAAGCCCATGATGAAGAGAGATGGGGGGAGAGTTTCTGAAATACTAGAGCTCTTCATAAAGGTTGGGGAACTTGGGAACTCTCTCCCTCTCAAAGAAAGGTCCCTCATACCTTTTGTGGGGTACTTCAGCCTCTTCATCATATTGGTGCTGAGTGTAAGGAAAGGCACAAGGATCAAATGTAGGTTCTGTGAAGAAGTCCCTACTCTTAGGTCCTAGCCTTATGTGCTCAAGCAACATTCCTCCCTTCCAGAATTTAGAGCTTTCTCCTTGCTGAAGCTCAACTGTGGAATCTTCAGACTGTGTGGATTCTGAAGATGATGATGGTGATGATGGTGGTGATGGTGGTGATGTTTCTTCTTCTTTCTCTTCTATCGGTTTCTTCTCAGGTGAAGAAGGTGGTGATGGAGTCACATTATCAAACCTCACCCTTATCCTTTTTTGAGGAGGTTTAGCTAGTTCAGATTCCTTCTCCTTCTCCCTTTCAGCTTGCTTCTCTTCTCTTCTTTTCTTGAAAAACAGATTTGCCTTGACAAAATTCTGATACTTTCTAGCCTCATCCATTGCCTCAAATTGACTAGCAATGCTTCTTGTAACTCTAACAGCAGGTTTAGGAGCTGTCTGAAATACCTTGCTTTTTGTTCTCCTTCTTTGCTGTGCACTTTATCTCTTTCTCTTCTTGGTTCCTTGAGGAATGGAAGCTAGCCTTTCATCTTCAGCCAAGGCTAGCTGAGAGGCTACAACAATGACATAGTCAGTCTTTTCCTGCCCAGCCTTCTTTTCCATCTCTTCATTCTCCAAAGCAGTAGCAAGTGCTGCTACTTGAATCAGCTCAGGATCAGAAGGACATGCAGCCAGATGTGCTGCTGCCAAAGCTTCAGGATCAGCAACCTTAGCTACCTCTTCCTCATAAGCCTTTCCTTCTATTTCAGAAGTAGGCTTAGGAGTAGGAGTGTTCAAATTTTCAGAACCCTGACCCACAGTTTCAAATGGCTTTTGCAAAGCCTTCTAAACAGGTTCAGATGTCTGAGCATGCAAATTTGTAGCTTCTAAAGGTGCCTTTGCTGAACTCCTGACAGGGAGCTTATTCAGTTTCAGTTGAGGGGATGGCTTGGAGGGCTTGAACTCTCCTTTTCTAATGTCCCCCTGAAGCTCTTGCTCAAGAATTTCAATGGTTCTTCCTCTTCTTGAGGCCTTCTCCATAAGAACACTCTCCTTCAGAGTAGGAGATGGAGGCCTTGGAGTGAGGTTTATGCCCATGCCTTTCAGGTTTGACTCACCAAAGAAAATAGGAGATTTATGATCACATAGTCTTTCAACAGGTACCTTAAAGTGCATGAGTACCTTATGATGCGAGTGTTGTGAGGAAGATTTCCAGCAGAGTCTCGAATCTTCTTCTGCATGTGGAACATGATGATGCTTGGAAGATTAACCTTCTTTTTCTGCAGCAAGTGAATCATACAGAATCTCTCCAACTCAGACACATGGTTTCTGCTTCCACTCTTAGGGATTATTGCACACCCTAAGATGAAATGTAGAACTCTGACCTTTTCCAGCAAATACTTAGAATCAAGGGTCTTAGGTTCTTCTGTTCCATATAACATCTTTGTATACAACTTTTGCCCACCATTCTTCAACTCCCACCCAGGAGTGAAGGTTGCACCTTCAGCCTTGACACTGGTGATTGTGGACAGGATTCCTTCATCAACAAACACTGGAATCCCTAGAACAGTAGCCTTGATGCTTTCATATACTCCTTTAGAGTTAGGTATTCCTCGAGCAGAAGCCCGGAAATCCACCACACTCTGTTATTGCCATTGACAGTTGATGTGGTCAAAGAAAGAAGTCCATCC
This sequence comes from Sesbania bispinosa, assembly GCA_026901365.1. Classification (NCBI taxonomy): domain Eukaryota; kingdom Viridiplantae; phylum Streptophyta; class Magnoliopsida; order Fabales; family Fabaceae; genus Sesbania; species Sesbania bispinosa. Next base: position 903,256 of record QLOH01000246.1, read on the forward strand.
AGCAGCATTAAACTCTTCAACTAAATCCATGCCAAGGTTGCGAAGCTCTTCAAGGTCCACTCCCTTTGATCTAACCACATTTCCACCAGAACTAGAAGCCTTCTTTGGTGCCATTGATAAGTTGCAGAGAAACTTTGAACGAAAACGGTTGCTTGAGCAGAGAAGACGATTAAACAATATGTTGAGGAAAGAGAGTGTAAGGCTTCCTCGATACACTTACTCCTGCATTTATAGACCCATGATGCAATGATGGCCTGTACCGGCTGCGCAGACTTCGGGTAACGTGCAAAGTGGAAGAGACAAAATAAATGGAATTCAACCGTCTCAGATAGCCACGTCAGCCAGTCACTTCAGACAAGTGAGAAATTTCAGACACACACATAAATTTCAGATAACCTAAAATTTCAGACATATCACTTGTTTCAGACATACTGGAATTTCAGACACACCAAAATTTTAGATAGCATGATATCATACACAATCAATTTTTAGAGAATGCATGTATGTTCAAATTATTGCGTATGAACTTAAATCTATCTTCAACCAGGGGTTTTGTGAATATATCTGCCCACTGATGCTCTGTGTCAATGAACTGAATATCAAAAACACCTTTTTGAACATAGTCTCTAATGAAATGATGTTTGATTTCTATATGCTTTGCCCTAGAATGTTGAATAGGATTTTTAGACAAATTAATAGCACTGGTATTGTCACAAAGAATAGGTATAGCAGAGATAGGAATATTAAAATCCTCAAGCTGATACTTCACCCATAGCAGTTGTGAACAACAACTGGTTGCTGAAATATATTCTGCTTCTGCTGTTGATAAAGCAATGGTGCTTTGCCTTTTGCTTGACCAGCTGATCATGTTATTTCCAAAGAAATGACATCCTCCACTGGTGCTTTTTCTTTCTATTCTATCTCCAGCAAAGTCAGCATCACAATATCCTATTAACCCGCAATCTTTGCTCCTCTTATAGCATAGACCAAGATTAGTAGTACCTTTTAGATATCTAAAAATTCTCTTAACAACTTGTAATGAGTAGTTCTTGGATCTGATTGAAATCTAGCACACAGACATACATTGAACATTATGTCATGTCTGCTTGCTGTTAGATACAATAAAGAGCCAATCATTTCTCTATACAAAGTTTGATTCACTGGTTCTTCTTTTTCATCCTTGCTCAAAGATGCAGTGGGATGCATAGGAGTTGACATGGGTTTGCAATCACTCAAGTTGAACTTCTTAAGAATTTCTTTTGTATATTTTTCTTGATGGATCCATATACAATCAGAATCTTGCTTAATTTGAAGTCCTAAGAAAAATTTTAGTTCTCCCATTAAACTCATTTCAAACTCTGATTGCATCAACTCAGAAAACTCATTGCACAAAGAAGAATCAGTTGAACCAAATATAATGTCATCAACAAATATCTGGACAAGTATAAGATCTTTGTTAGACTGTTTTTTGAAAAGGGTGGTATCTACTTTTCCTCTTTCAAAACCATTTTTGATAAGAAAACTGCTCAATCTGTCATACCATGCTCTTGGAGCTTGTTTCAGACCATAAAGAGCCTTTTTCAATTTGAAAACATGATTAGGAAAAGCAATGTCTTCGAAACCAGGGGTTGTCTAACAAAAAACTTCTTCATCAATGAATCCATTGAGAAAAGCACTTTTGACATCCATTTGATATAGTTTGATGCCATTATTTACAACATAAGAGAGAAGAATTCTAATTGCTTCTAACCTAGCAACAGGGGCAAAGGTTTCAGTGAAGTCAATACCTTCTTGTTGATTGTACCCTTGAGCCACCAATCTTGCTTTGTTTCTGACCACTTTTCCTTCTTTAGACAACTTGTTTCTGAACACCCATTTGGTTCCAATAATTGTTTTCCCATGGGGTTTAGGAACAAGTGTCCAGACATCACTCCTAGCAAATTGGTTTAGCTCCTCTTGCATGGCTAGGATCCACCCTTCATCATGCAGAGCTTCATCAATGTTCTTTGGCTCAATTTCAGACAAGAGAGCAAGAGAATTCAGATTCTTGAATTTTGATCTTGTCTTAACTCCTTCTGAAGTGCTGCCAATGATTTGCTCTTTTGGATGATGTGATTTGTATCTCCAGTCAGGTTTCTGAGGAGAAATCAAGTCAGTCTGAGACTCAACATTTGTCTGAAGAGGTTCAGATGATGCTTTAGACACCTGTTCATCCTTCCTGCTGTCATGAGTATTCAGCTCCATTCCTGCAAAATCATCTTCTAGATCTGATAGTTCCCTATCAGTCTCTTTCTTGTCATTGAATTTAACATGAATTGATTCCTCTACAATTAAAGTTCTAGAGTTATACACTCTATAGGCTTTAGATGTTTCAGAATATCCTATGAAAAATCCTTTGTCAGATTTTGCATCAAATTTTCCATGATCATCCTTGGTGTTGAGTATAAAACACTCACATCCAAAGGGGTGGAAATATGATATGTTGGGTTTTTCTTCCTTTCCACAATTCATAAGGAGTCTTTTTCAGAATTGGTCTTACCAATATTCTGTTTTGAAGGTAGCAAGCTGTGTTAATAGCTTCTGCCCAGAAAGATCTTGGTAGATTGCATGAGTTGAGCATGGTTCTCCCCATTTCTTGCAAGCTTTTGTTCTTTCTCTCAACAACCCCATTTTGCTGAGGTGTTCTTGCCACAGAGAAATTGTGTGAGATCCCATTCTCATCACATAACAGTTGAAAGTTTGCATTCTCAAACTCTCCACCATGATCACTTCTGATAACAGATATACAGAATCCTTTTTCATTCTGTACCTTCTTGCAGAATATTGTGAAACTCTTGAAAGTCTCATCCTTGCTTCTTAGGAATAACACCCATGTGAATCTAGAATAGTCATTAACAATGATCAAACCATATTTTTTACCACTAATGCTTTCTGTTCTAATAGGACCAAACAAGTCAATATGTAACAGTTCTAAAGGTCTGCTAGTGGAAACAACATCCTTACTCTTAAAAGAGTGTCTTGTTTGTTTCCCTTTCAGACAACTTTCACATAAAATGTCAGATTTGTAAGAAAGCTTGGGCAGTCCTTTAACAAGGTTGTGTTTTGCTAACTTTGAGATTAACCTCAAGCTGGCATGCCCAAGTCTTTGGTGCCAAATCTGTTTTTCATCTTCAACAGAGATAAAACATTTTACATTTTGACTTGCCAACTCCTCTAGATCAATTTTGTACACATTGCTGTGTCTCTTAGCAGTAAAAAGGATTTGATCAAGAGAGTCTTTGACTATACATCCTTCTTTAGTAAAGGAGACCACATGTCCACTGTCACACAATTGACTTATGCTTAGTAGATTGTGCTGAAGTCCCTCTACTAGAAGAACATTCTTAATAAGAGATAGAGGAGATATACCTACAGTCCCTATTCTTGTGATCTTCCCTTGCTGGTTTCCACCAAAGGTGACCACACCTCCTACTCTGGGCCTAAGGTTTTGGAACGAAGACCTTTCTCCTGTCATGTGTCGCGAGCACCCACTGTCCAGGTACCATTTGTGGGGTTTCCTTTGTCCTATTAAACACATCTGAAATAGGAATGATCAAGTTCTTAGGTACCCATATTCTTTTGGGTCCTTTCTTGTTAGATTTGGGTTTTGCTTTTCCCTTGTGCTTGCACTGAGCCACATTGTGTCCAGGCTTGCCACAGTGAGAACACCCAATAGCTTTCTTTTTGCCTTTAGTAAAATTTTTGAAAATATGAGGTTCAGAAGTATCATGATCACAAAAGCCTAATCCACTTTTGTCAAGAGAATGTCTTTGATTGCCAAGCAATCTGTTAAGGTTTTCTGTTCCTTTGACAAATTTGGCTAAGTCTTTTGTCAGTTCCTCAACTTGTTTATGAAGTTTTTTGTTTTCTTCAGAGACAGTTTGTGAACTGCTACTTTCAGTCCCTAGAATTTTCTCCTTGAGCATAATATTCTCTATCTCAAGAGCCTCATATTTACTGCACATTTCTGTGTGGGCCTTGGACAGATTCTTATACTCATGGAAGAGTTCCTTGGAACTTTCCATCAGGTCATCATACATCTCTTGAAGAGTTAAGGGAAATACCTCAGACTCTGAGCTATCTGATGAGGGCAGGCTGGCCATGAGACACAGGTTGGCCTCTTCTGAAGTGTCTTCCTCTTCTTCTGAGGTAGACTCATCAAGATCCTCCCATGTTGCCATCAGACCCTTCTTTTTCTTGAAGAATTTCTTCTTTTTGAAGTTGTTCTTCTTCAATCTTGGGCATTCAACCTTCATATGACCTGGTTGTTTACACTCATAGCATATAATTTTGTCATTTTGAGAATCCTTACCTGACTTACCTACTTTAGAGGTTGAGGGTTGGTTCTTTCTGAACTTTCCTCTGTTCTGCAACATCCTCTTGATTTTCCTGCTGAGAAGAGAAAAATTATCATCTTCTGAGCTATCTTCAGAATCTTCATCTGCTTCTGAAGTTTCCTCAGCTTGCATAGCTTTCATGCTGCCATGCCTAGGCTGTTTGGCCTTGGAGTTTAGTGCTAGAGATTTCTTCTTGATGTCATCTTCCCCAAGCTCAAGCTCATGAACTTTGAGAGATCCCAACATTTCTTCCATTCTAAGAGAGTTTAAGTCTCTTGCCTCTTGAATGGCTGTAACTTTGGGTCTCCAGGACTTTGGCAAACTTCTTAGAATCTTTCTATTGTTGTCTCCAGATTCATAAGTTCTACCTAAAGACCTGAGTCCATTAGTTATAGTCTGAAACCTCCCAAACATTTGATCTATGGTTTCAGATTCTTCCATCTTGAACATCTCAAATTGATGTATAAGCATGCTGATTTTGGATTGCTTGATAGTCTAAGTCCCTTCATGGGCAGCTGCAAGAGTATCCCAAATCTCCTTGGAAGATGAACATCCATGAACCTTCTCATACTTTGATTTATTCAAAGAACATATCAGATAGAGTTTGGCTTTAGCATTCTTTTGAACTCTAGCCTTCTGCTCTAAGGTCCATTCAGCCTTAGGTATTGGCACTCCATTATGCATAGGCATATAGTCTCCATCAGTGACCACATCCCAAACATCAATGTTGTTGCTCTCAATGAACAACTTCATACGATCCCTCCAATAGTGGTAGTCCACTCCATTGAATGCTGGGGGTTTTGTGATAGAGGCTCCTTCAGTGATGTATTGCCTATTGTTGGAAGCTTCCATCTGGATCTTTAGTCCTCAACACTTGTTAGGTGCTCAACCCTGAGTTGAGCTCTGATACCAACTGTAGAAACACAGAGAAACACCAGAAGGGGGGTTGAATAGTGTTTCTTAATATTTTATGGAAGCTTTTCGCAAACAGTGAGTTTTAAAACAGTTTCAGACAGGTTTAAGTGGCTGTCTGAAGTTTCTTAAGACGGCTTCTGAAAATATCTTTTAAAAGGTTTCTTGCTTTTAAAATATCAGAAAAGTTTTTCAACACCCTTTGATTAGTATAAATAAATTGACAAGAGATAAGGGTAAGAAAACTTAGCCAAGAGATTTATCCTGGTTCACTCACTACCACTGTGAGCTACGTCTAGTCCCAATGCCAACTAGCACTTGGATTTTCTCTTAATCTTCACCAAGATTACAAGTATTCTTTTCCATTCAAGCCTCTTCAGGCTCTACAACCAAGTATTCTTTTACAGTCAAGCCTCTCCAGGCTCAAAGACAATTTTTACAAAGAAATATGTCTAAGCTTTTAAACTACACCAGTTTGAAGCTTAAACAGAGACAATGTACAAAATAACTGAGGTATGCTCAGGATATACAAATTGTGTACAATGAAAAATATTATCAGAGAGTTTTTACAGAGTAAAAACTTGCAGCGTGATGTTTCTCTTGATTTTCTTGAATATTGAATCTCTAACATTTTTGCTAACCTTTAATGGTCTTCATGGAGAGGTATTTATAACCAATCTTCAATCTGTTGAAACTTCAATCCGTTGAAAAACCACCGTTTAGAGATAACATTAAATGCTATTTAATCCATTGTGAGACATGCTTCTAAGAGCACTGATATCTCTGACACGGTACAAGGTTGGTGCTGCCATAAAGCTGCTACTATTGTTGCTGCAGAGGTTGCGTTGCAGAGATTTCCTCAGTGGTGTATGAAATTCAAATATACCGGGAAAGGTCTCTGTGTTCCTTGCCATAAATAACGTTGAAAAGGTACGTGCAGCAGAGAACGCTTGACTCAGAAGAATTTCAGAGATGTCTTCACAAACTTCAGCAAATGGTGCCACGTCATTAATGAGACTTCAGACGGCTTCAACACTTCAGACGGGTTGTGCACTTCAGACGGCTTCAACACTTCAGACGGGTTGTGCACTTCAGACGTCTTAATCCCTCAGATAGGTTGAAAGCACTTCAAACAGTCTTTATATAAGTTCATAGTGGCTTGCTGAAATCATAGATAAATCATTAAACATATATGTATCTATGATAAATATTTTAACCCAAATTTGTTAAGCATTAAAACTTGGGAAGTGAGTTATCTAAAACATCATAATTTTCCTTATGATATTTTTGAGACTCAACATGAGTGCCCTAATGAAGAGCGTCTACAGGATAAGTATGGTTTTATCGATAGTAACTCAAACAAACGGAATAATCACTAATTAAGAGCTTAATGAGCCGATGGTAATTTGTCGCTTGGGAGAGCCCGCATGAATTATCTTTGAGTGATAGGCTGCTGGTAACTCGGGGTTGTATCAATTTAGTTTGGCTAAGCCATTATAAGTATATAGTCATAAATAATAGGTAGTCACTACATATACAAAGGAGTGAGATGATACGAAGTTCAACCCTAATCCAAGTAAAGTGCTTTCAACTCTTTCTTTTCATTGTTTTTGTTTATTATTCTGCAATTTATAATTTCTGCATCAATTACTCTTATAAATCCGCTATTTCCACTTGATAAATAGATCATGAGTACACACGAATTGACCGTTCCCTATGGATACGATATCTTACTTACTATTATACTGCTGGATTTTTGGTACACTTGCCAGAATTTCATCAAGTATTTTTGGCGCCGATGCCGGGGAACGGTTTCCAATTCGTGTAGACCTTCCTGGTCTAGTTATCAAGGATATTTATCTTAGGATTTCTCTTATTTATTATTCTTTTTATTTTAGGACTTTTTATTATTTAGGAAATTTATAGTTTTTTTTTATTATTTTTCCTTCCACACTTACCCTTTTCAAGTTTTCTTGTTTTTGCTTTTGAGAAGCCAGGTGTCCCCAAATCAACTACAATTTGTGCCAGAAATAGAAAGGACATCAAGGAAGAACAAAAGTAGAAGCAAGAGAAGGAGACGAGGGAGAAGTCAAGAAGAAAACAAAAATATTTTATTTTTAATTATTTTATTTTAATTATTTTCTTTTTATAAAAAAAATTATTATTATTCTTAAATAAAAAACAATAATAAATAAATAAATAAAATTATTATTTTTTGTTATTTTGTTCCTCTTTTTTGAGCTAACATTTGTTTGAGTTTCTTGAATAGTGTTCTTGTGAAAGACAAGTGTCTCAAAATCAATTGAGAGAAGGGACAACTGAAAGGAACAAAAGGAGAGAGGGAAAAAGGGCAAGGAGACAATCTCAACACTCTCTGTTCAACCACCCCAAGTGAAGTAAATGTTGAATGGCTTCTGAATGGCAAAATCCACCAAGAAGAACCCTTGGAGATTATGTTAGGCAGCAAGAGCCAAAATATTTCTCCCACACACCAATTCAAGGTAACTTCTCTAATTACAACAATTATTCTAACAATTTTTCACAGGATTGGGGAAGTTACCAGAACCAGAATTTTGGGAGGCACCAAGATGATGTTTCACTCCGTATGCAACCTTCTTTTCAAAAGCAGCAAAGTCACTCCTTGATGAGCACAATTTTATTCACACTTAGTACCTTTAATCTTAGCTTTATTAGAGTGTAATTGTGATGAAATCCACTGATTTAATTGGGATTTACCGAATTGGGCTTAATTGGGCTTTAATTGTGAATGTTGTTTAAATTCGGATTTTTAAGCCTACTGACCTACCTGTCTTGTTTTGATGATATCTGGAGCTATAGGTGTCCGATTTGAGTGATTCCAGTGGCATTGGAAAGCTAACTTCCGGGGCTTTAATTTGATATGCTATACGACCATATTCCCATGAAGAAATTAGGAGCAGTTGCTGTTTCAAAATCGCCTACTGTTGTTGTCTGTCACAAGTCCGAATTTGATTAGTTTTGTAATTAGTTTGTGGGCCTGTTTTAATTAATTTCGGCCCAATTAAGGCCTAATCAGATTGTTAGTGATTTAGGCTCTATAAATAGGTGTGTTGCTGAGTAGTTTGAACACTTTCCCTTCATTTTTCAGATTTTAGAAAAAAGTCTCTTCACTTTCCCTCTCTTTTTCTCTCTTCTTTGATTCACACGTTTTTGCTCCTTCTTCTTCTTCTTCTTCTTCTTCTTGTATTTTCGGATTCTCCACTTCCTCCATGGAAGGCTGAGCATTGAGGATTGATTCTCAAGTATCATGAGCATTGGATGTTGAGGTTCTTTAATTGAATTTCGAATTTTAATTTTTTGTGCAAATTCCTTCTTCTCCTAATCTCTAGAATTCTAGGTTATTGAATCTTGAATTGGATGAATGCTTATTGAATTCAGTTTTTGATTCATGATCTGAAATTCACATTTTAGTTTGCTTAATCCTAAAATGTATCTACTGTTTGCTTAATTCAATAGGTTAGGGATTAGGTTCTTGATACAAATTTGCTTAATCTTTGTATGAGATTGTTAAGAATTGATTGATGCTTCATTGATTAATTCGAATTTGCTAAGGAAATTGAAATAAATCTCTAAATCCGTGAGACATCCAAATGTGAATGAGCTTGTGAATCAATCTGTTTTTGTTGAATTGAATTAGGAATTTTGAATTCTATTTTTGAAAATTGGAAACTATCATGAACAAACAAAATCCCCTGAATGTGTGTGTGCGTTGCTATGAGATTGAAATTCTGAATTTGTAATTGGATTCCTTGAGAGATACGACTTTGGGTTAATCAACCTACTTCACTTTAATTCATTTTATTTGGTTGAGTACGACCTCGATCAAATTTGGCGCCGTTTCCGGGGAATTCAATTCAAATTCGGTTTCAATTTCAATTATGTTTTGTGTGTAAAATTCTGTTTCTGTTTTGTTTTCAATTCTGTTTTGTAAATTCGTGTTTAGGAGGTAGAGTCATAATTCATATTGTGTTTTGGTATACTAACCTTGGTTGTGCAGATTCAGTTTGATCAATTTTGGTTCACAACTTTGAGGTAAGTAGCCTAATCTATCATAGTTACTGTTCCATTGCTTTTAGTGAATTTCAATTTGTGATTTGAGTTGTGTGATGTGTTGAGTCATTGTAATTAGTGTGTTTAGTCATGTTTTGATGTTTAGAAATTGTTTAGATGAAATTAGAACAGATTTGGTGTCATTTGGATTGAATTGCATAAGTTGATCAAGTGCTGTTGACTTTTTCTGCTGTTGACTTTTGCAGTTGAATATGACTTTTTTGTTTAAAATAGTTAGAGGTTGAATTTTTGTGTCCATATTTCTTTAGGTTAATAATGAATTTTAGATACCCCAGCTGCTATTAGATAAGTCCTGATTGTGAGATTACACTTTGCATTGGCTTATTTTGACCTGTTGACTTCAATTGGACATAACTTGAGCTAGGAGTGTCAGAATTTCACAAATTTTATATGCTTTTGGGCTAGAAAAAGATAGTTAGAGCAGCCCCTCCCCGCTTGCGCTAGGAGGTCGCCCATAAAATTGCCAAAAAAGGTCGTTTTCTATTTTTAAAGGATTTTTTAAGTTTTTTTGGTGTATTTTCCCTTTCTTACCTTAGGTAGTTTTGGTACTTAGGCTTTGAATTTTGTTCTGAATTTTTTTGTGGTTGTTTCCTATGTTAATATAGTATTTTCCATGTATCCATTTCATTGGTTTTTGCTCATTTGATATAGGCTGCCTTTATATGCTGACATGCTGTTGTATGCTTCATTCTGTGCATTTCTGTGTGCATTTGGTGTATGACTAGAGCAAACCCAGGTACCCTACATTCATTTGATCCAGAAATTGATAAGACATATTATAGGTTGGTTAGAGAGTCTAGGATTCCATTTGTGCATAATTCCGTTAGTGATAGTGAGTTGTCTGATAGTGTGTATTCTGCTGTTAGTGTAAGTGATAGTGAGTCTGTTTCTGTGTTCTCTTCTTCTTCTTTTCTTGAGTCTGATCTTAATTGTGATACCATGGCTGAGAGAACCTTGAGAGAGCTTGCAGCTGAAGGGAATCAAGCATGTGGTCAGGGTGCAGCGGAAATAAATGGATTCCCTCCCTTGTTATAATCGTTTTGCGAAAACACGAATTAAGGCCAAAAGGTATTGAAACGAAAGGTCGTACCTTATTAGGATTATTAACGAGGCAAGTGTAGCCACGTCTCTATTGGTATACACACCAACAGCCGGACTAGGATTCTCTCCTCAGCTCTGCTAGTAGCCTTAGAAAGTAAGAAGCGATTGCTCATGTGTTTGGGGTAGAGCATCTTATGCTCTATTTATAGAGTGGTGGCTAGGGTTTTACCCTCTCACTAACTTAACCCTCACACTTATGGGCCTGGCCCATTATGTTATAATAATTCTAATTAAATTAAATTAGAATTATTATCCTTTTCCTAGTGGCTTGTTGTATGGGTGTGACCCAATGGGATTTTAATATTTGGTTATGATATTAAAATAAAACCCTTTTTATATTTAATATCATAAATAGTGAGCGGTATCTAGCAACACATCACTATCCAAATATTATGATTATTAATAAAATAATAAATCCTATTTTATTATAATAATTTATATGCTCTGTCCCTTTGTCCAAATATCTAATTGAACACAAGGGCATGAATTGTGTCAACCTCGTATAGTTCAATTTATATTTTCTTGATCCCCAAGTAGACTGTACAGAAAATAAATATCTCATATTTATCCTCCTGAGCATGGCCATGCATTTTGCAGTCTCACTTTATCAAGAGGCCTACAGATATAACTCCTGTTACATAGGAGGGACAAATCCCATCTAGGGCACTCACGTTCCTCCACATAATTTATTATATGTCCAAAAATCAACTTTATGATTACCCTGTTACAGATAACGTTTGATGATAATTAAAACATATAATTCCTTATGTAGGAATCGTAGTGATTTCAGGTCGAAGGACTTCATATAACATTTATTAATTTAAGAAACGTTCATGACACTTACGTAACAACCCATGCAACGTTCTTAAGGTGGGTCTGTCCAGTACACCATTACTCTTAATGCGTACCTATGTGAGCACATGATATCTCATATCATTGATCTGTGAGATGTGATCATCAATGAACTCACATAGTAGTCTAAATGCATCTTTGTCCTAAGATGATATTTGACTAGGGACTATTTTAAGAATAGTTCTTCATAAGATCTCACGATCAAGTTATCTACTTGATTTGTTATGAAGTTTAAGCTTACTTTTCTAAGGACAATAATTATATTCTAAAAGAACTAATAAAATGAAATTCCTTTATAAAATAATAATATGATACAAGTGATGGATGTATATATAGGTCTCTAGTGCATACACTAACAATCTCCCACTTGCACTAGAGCCATTCAGACATAACTCTAATGCCTAATGATCTAGTGTGCCCTTCATGCTTCTGCTGCACAAGGGGTTTTGTCAATGGGTCTGCAACATTGTCATCAGTATGCACTTTTCATATCTTCACATCTCCCCTATCAATGATTTCTCGGATGAGATGGAAACGTCTAAGTATATGTTTGGATCGTTGATGAGACCTGGGTTCCTTGGCTTGTGCAATAGCCCCATTGTTATCACAATAAAGACTTATAGGATCCACAATGGTAGGAACTACCCCAAGTTCAATAATGAACTTCCTGATCCAAACGGCCTCTTTCGCAGCATTTGAGGCTGCAATATACTCAGCTTATGTGGTAGAATCAACGACTTTTTCCTGCTTCGAACTTTTCCAGCTTACAGCGCCACCATTCAAACAAAACACATAACCTGACTGCGATCTTGAATCTTCTTTGTCGGTTTGGAAGCTAGCATCAGTGTAACCTTTTACAAGTAGCTCTTCCTCACCTCCATATATTAAGAATGAATCCTTAGTTCTTCTCAAGTACTTAAGGATGTTCTTGACTGCTGTCCAGTGACCTTCACCGGGATCAGACTGGTATCTGCTAGTCATGCTCAAAGCATATGATATATCTGGTCGAGTACACAACATGACATACATGATAGACCCTATAGCGGATGCATAAGGAATCTTACTCATGCGTTCTCTTTCTTCCTTACTGGAAGGAGATTGAGCCTTAGATAGGCTTATACCATGTGACATAGGCAAAAATCCCTTCTTAGAATCTTGCATGCTAAACCGTTTTAACACTTTGTCTATGTATGTACTTTGACTTAGGCCAAGCAATCTTCGAGATCTATCTCTATAGATCCTGATACCTAATACATAGGTTGCTTCGCCCAAATCTTTCATAGAAAAACAATTTCCTAACCAAGTATTTACAGACTGAAGGGTAGGAACGTCATTTCCTATGAGGAGTATGTCATCTACATACAAAACCAGAAAAACCACTTTGTTGTCACCAACCATTTTGTAGACACAAGGTTCATCTTCATTTTTAATGAAACCAAACTGTTTAACAGCTTCATCAAAACGAAGATTCCAGCTTCTAGAAGCTTGCTTTAATCCATAAATGGATCGTTTCAACTTGCATACCTTTCCAACATTTTCAGGTTGAACAAAACCTTCAGGTTGTGTCATATACACATCTTCAAGGAGACTTCCATTTAGGAAGGCTGTCTTGACATCCATTTGCCAGATTTCATAATCATGGTAAGCTGCAATTGCAAGCAAGATCCGAACAGATTTAAGCATGGCAACTGGGGAAAAAATTTCATCATAGTCTTCACCATGAATTTTCTTGAAACCCTTGGCCACCAATCGTGCTTTAAAGGTACTTATATTACCATCCATGTCAGTTTTCTTTTTGAAAACCCACTTGCACCCTATGGGTTTTATCCCTTCGGGTGGCTCAATCAAGGTCCATACCTTGTTAGTGTAAATGGAATCCATTTCAGATCTCATGGCATCTAGCCATTTCTCAGACTCTGGACTAAAAAGAGCTTATTGGTAAGTCATTGGTTCATCTTGATCCATTAGCAATACATCCCCTTCCTGAGACACAAGGAAACCATATCTCTCAGGTTGGTGACGTACCCTATCTGACCTACGCAAGTCCTGTGCTACTTGAGCAGGTGGCTCCACAACACTTTGTGGTATCTGCTCTTGTTCTATTACCGGCTCATTGCTACTCTGTGGTTCTTGAATCTCTTCAAGTTCTACTTTCCTCCCACTTATTTTCTTAGAGACAGATTCCTTCTCTAAGAATATAGTAGTCCTAGCGACAACCACTCTGCCTTTGCTAGGATTATGGAAGTAGTAACCCTCAGTTTCCTTTGGGTATCCCACAAATAAGCACTTATCTGATTTGGGTAGTTTCACATAAGCTTCACAACCCCAAATCTTCACAAAAGACATACTAGGTCGTTTCCCAGTCCATATCTCATATGGTGTCTTTATGATAGCCTCAGATGGAACACGATTTAGTGTGAAGGCTACTGTTAACAAAGCATGACTCCAAAAGGAGTCGGGGAGATCAGTTTGACTCATTATAGATCGAACCATATCTAATAGAGTTCGATTTCTCCTTTCTGAAACTCCATTCCACTGAGGTGTTCCAGGAGGAGTGAGTTGAGATGTTATCCCACACTCTCTTAGATAGTCATCAAATTGTTGGCTCGAGTATTCTCCACCTCGATCTCATTGAAGTGTTTTAATAGTCTTGCCAAGTTGGTTTTATACTTCATTCTTAAATTCCTTGAACTCTTCAAAGGATTCAGATTTGTGTTCCATCAGATACACAAATCCATATGTACTGAAATCATCAGTAAAAGTGATGAAGTATTGAAAACCTCCTCTAGCCATTGTTCCCATGGGTCCACATACATCTCTATGTATGAGACCAAGAAGATCACCGACCCTTTCACCTTTTTCTGGTGAATGGGGTATTGGTCATCTTCCCAAATAAATAAGATTCACATATCTCAATTGATTCAAAATCAAATGAGTCCAAATAACCATCTTGGTGGAGTTTGGATATGCATTTCTCATTTATGTGGCCTAAGCAACAATGCCAAAGATAAGTCGGGTTCAAACCATTTGTTTTGACCCTCTTAGCATTTATGTTATAGATAGGCGTCTTAACTTTGCACAACCATAAAATATATCATTCAAATAAATTGAACAACTATTGTAGTGATTTCAGGTCGAAGGACTTCATATAACATTTATTAATTTAAGAAACGTTCATGACACTTATGTAACAACCCATGCAACGTTCTTAAGGTGGGTCTGTCCAGTACACCATTACTCTTAATGCGTAACTATGTGAGCACATGATATCTCATATCCATGATCTGTGAGATGTGATCATCAATGAACTCACATACTAGTCTAAATGCATCTTTGTCCTAAGATGATATTTGACTAGGGACTATTTTAAGAATAGTTCTTCATAAGATCTCACGATCAAGTCATCTACTTGATTTGTTATGAAGTTTAAGCTTACTATTCTAAGGACAATATTTATATTCTAAAAGAATTAATAAAATGAAATGCCTTTATAAAATAATAATATGATACAAGTGATGGATGTATATATAGGTCTCTAGTGCATACACTAACAGCAGCACCTGATGTTAATATTCAGACTTTATGCATTCAATATCCTGATATAGATGTGCCTTGTGAGCTAAAGTCCGGATCGATTCATTTGTTGCCCAAGTTCCATGGTCTTGCAGGTGAGGATCCACAAAAACACCTCAAGGAATTCCATATTGTGTGCACCACTATGAGACCACCTGGAGTTCCTGAGGATCATATTAAGCTGAAGGCATTTCCATTCTCCCTGCAAGATACAGCAAAAGACTGGTTGTACTACCTTCCACCTGGATCCATTACTAGCTGGGATAATTTGAAGAGGATGTTTCTGGAAAAAAATTTCCCAGCATCCAGAGTGACTTCAATTAGGAAGGAGATCTGTGGTATAAGGCAGATGGATGGAGAGAGTCTGTATGAGTACTGTGAGAGGTTTAAGAGGCTTTGTGCTAGCTGTCCACATCATCAAATACATGAGCAACTTCTCATCCAGTATTTCTATGAGGGCCTATTGAACAATGACAGACAGATGATAGATGCAGCTAGTTGAGGAGCTCTTGTAGATAAAACTCCAATTGCAGCAAGGCAGTTAATTGAAAATATGGCTTCTAATAACCAACAGTTCAGTACCAGAAGCAATTTAGTAGCCTTGACCAGAGGAGTTCATGAGATGGAGACCACTTATGCTGCTGATCATAAGAAATTGGAGAGCAAGCTAGATGATTTGGCTTCCTTGGTTAAGCAGATAACAGTGTCTCAAAAGGTTGCTAAGCTATGTGGGATTTGTACTTCTGCAGATCATCCCACTGATGCATGTCCCACCTTACATGAGCCTGAAGGAGATGGTGCTTTTCCTCCTCAGGCTTATGCAGCAAATATTTATGGTTCTGGCAGACCCCCTCAGCAGCAACAATATAATCAGGATCTTTCTTCCAACAGGTACAATCCGGGTTGGAGGAATCATCCAAATTTGAGATGGGGGAATTCTCAGCAGCAGTAGCCACAGCAACCTTATGTGCCTTATCAGTCTCATGTTGCTGGGCCTAGTAGACCTTACCAGCCTCCACATGTACAGCAGCACCAACAGCACCAGCCTACACCACCTGCTGCTGCACCTTCCAAGAGTGAGCCTTCCTTGGAAGAATTAATGAGGCAGATGGCGGTCAATAATATGAATTTCCAGCAGAGGACAGAGGCTACTATTCAGAGCCTAGAGAATTAGATAGGCCAGATGGCTACCACTCTTAATCAGCTGCAGTCTCAGGGTTCAGATAAGCTTCCTGCTCAAACAGTTGTCAACCCGAAGAATGTTAGTGCAATCACTTTGAGGTCGGGTAAGAGTGTGCAAGCACCTGATAGGCAATAGTCTGAGCAAGAAGATGAGATTCATACAGCTGTAGACCCTATGCAGGAGAGAGCTATTCCTAGTCCTTTGAGCAGCCCCGGTTCTCCATGCAGTGAGCATCCTTCTATTCCTCTTCCGTTCCCTCAGAGAGCTCTACAAAAGAGTAAAAGATGGAAGAGGATGGCAAGGAGATCTTGGAGACTTTCAGGAAAGTAGAGGTGAATATACCTCTACTTGAGGCCATAAAGCAAATTCCGAGATATGCCAAGTTATTGAAGGATCTGTGCACCAATAGGAGGCGGCTGAAGGGCAATGAGAGGATTAGCATGGGAAGGAATGTCTCTGCACTCATTGAGTATGACTCCCATTCCAGAAAAATGCAAAGATCCAGGGACATTTACTATTCCTTGTGTTATAGGCAGTAACAAATTTGATAATGCTATGCTTGATTTAGGAGCATATATTAATGTTATGCCTTTATCTGTGTTCACCTCTTTGTCTCTTGGCCCTTTGCAGGCTACAGGTGTTGTCATTCAGTTGGCAAACAGGAGCACTGCCCACCCTGCAGGCCTTGTTGAGGATGTGCTGGTTCGAGTGAATGACCTCATCTTCCCTGCTGACTTTTACATATTGGATATGGAGGGAGGAGATTCACTCACTGGTGCAGCCCCCATCATCTTGGGCAGGCCCTTCCTGAAGACAGCTCAAACTAAGATTGATGTTCATGCAGGCACACTTACCATGGAGTTTGGAGACAGTGTGGTTCAGTTTAATATTTTACATGCCATGAGGCATCCTGTTGAGGATCATTCTATATTCCATATTGATATGCTTGCTGAACTTGTAGATGATAGTTTGTCTGAGTTTGTAGGACATTTGGACTTTCCGGACTTTTCTGATTTCAGTGATGTCTACACTTGTGATTTATGTTCTGATTCATCTGTGTGTAGTATGCGTGCTGAGATAGATGAGTTCATATCTGTTGATACTGTTTATTGTGTTGATTGTTCTGATTGTCCTACAGGTTCTAGTATTGATGCACCCATTGAGTCAATTGAGTCAGAATGCAGTGGCTTGATTACAGCAATTACAGATACTTCTGACTTGATTGATTTGCAGGTTGCAGAGGTTTCTACCAGTACCAGATTGTTACCTTCTATTGTCCAGCCCCCCATCACTGGAGCTGAAGCCACTTCCCTTTCACCTCAAGTATGCATATTTGGAGGATGAGCAGAAGCTTCCAGTGATCATTTCTACTGCTCTCTTAGTTGACCAGGAGCAGAGGCTGTTGGATGTGATTAGAGAGCACATGAGAGCTCTAGGTTGGACTTTGGCAGATATTCCGGGTATTAGCCCCTCCTTGTGTATGCATCAGATTCTGTTGGAGTATGGGGATAAACCTGTGAGGTAGCCCCAGAGAAGGCTGAATCCCCAGATTCTTGACGTGGTCAAGAAGGAGGTCACTAAGCTGCTACAGGCCGGTATCATATATCCCATTTCAGATAGCACTTGGGTGAGCCCGGTACAGGTGGTACCGAAGAAATCTGGGATTACAGTGGTTAAGAACGAGAAGGATGAGTTGATTCCTACTAGGGTGCAGATCAGCTGGAGAGTCTGCATCGACTACAGGAGGCTCAACCAAGCGACCAGGAAGGATCACTTCCCACTTCCTTTCATTGATCAGATGCTGGAGCGCCTGGCAGGTAAATCGCATTACTGTTTCTTAGATGGTTTCTCTAGTTATTTTCAAATTTGTATTGCGCCAGAGGACCAACATAAGACTACATTTACCTATCCTTTTGGTACCTTTGCTTATAGGAGGATGCCTTTTGGTCTATGCAATGCTCCTGGTACTTTCCAGAGATGCATGATGAGTATATTTGCTGATTTACTTGAGCATTGCATAGAGGTTTTCATGGATGATTTTAGTGTATATGGCTCCTCATTTGATGCATGTTTGGATAGCTTGACTAGAGTGCTTGATAGGTGCATAGAGACTAACCTTGTTCTGAATTATGAAAAGTGTCATTTTATGGTAGAGCATGGTACAGTCTTAGGCCATATTATCTCTAGGAAGGGAATAGAGGTAGATCCTGCAAAATTAGATGTTATTTCACACTTGCCTTACCCCTCTTGCGTGCGAGAGGTTCGATCTTTTCTTGGACATGCAGGTTTCTATCGCAGGTTCATTCAGGACTTCAGTCGGATAGCCCTTCCGCTGTCCAACTTGCTACGGAAGGATGTCAGCTTTGAGTTTGGAGAGCGGTGCAGAGAGGCATTTGATCGCCTCAAGAGAGCTCTCACCACCACTCCCATTATTCAGCCACCGGATTGGACGCTTCCGTTCGAGTTGATATGTGATGCATCAAACTACGCCTTAGGAGCTGTTTTGGCACAGAGAGTTGGTAAGCTGTCTCATGTGATATATTATGCATCTAGGACTTTGGATGCAACACAGGTAAATTACACTACCACTGAGAAAGAGCTGTTAGCAATTGTTTTTGCATTGGATAAGTTTAGATCATATTTGCTAGGCTCTAGGGTAGTGGTTTTTACTGATCATGCTGCTCTTAAGTTTCTTTTGAAAAAGACAGATTCCAAACCTAGGCTGATCAGGTGGATGCTACTGCTTCAGGAGTTTGATTTGGACATCCAGGATAAGAGTGGTGCGCATAATCTTGTAGCAGACCATTTGAGCCGCATTGAGAGAGCGGAGGATGCGTTTCCTATTCGGGATGACTTCCCCGATGAGCAGCTTATGGCTTTGCATGATTCCCATCCCCCTCCCCTTACCCCTTGGTTTGCTGATATTGTAAATTATCTTTTTGCATCTGTTTTTCCACCCTTGGCATCTAGGGCTCAGAGAGTGATGGAATCCTGGCAAGTGTACCAAAAGTCCAGCAGTTATAGAGTAAGTAAGATATCGTATCCACAGGGAGCGGTTTTAATTTGTAAAGTGATAGCGATTTTATTTCCAATAAAAATAGTTTGTAAAAAGGTGTGGTTGTTTTCGAAATAATAAAAGTAAAAATAAATAATAAAAATAAAGCAGATATTGCGAGGAGAGAATAATATTTTGGATTAGGATTTGGCTTCGCTTCATCTCCCCCCTTGTGTATGCGAATCCCTTCCTTTAATTATGATCATACTCGTAATCACCTTATTATTGTCTAACTACAATAATTATAAGGCATGCCTGGTAATTATCGTACCCGCAAATTCCCCTATAACACCATAATTAAGCGTCAGAAACTATTCTCTACAGGCATTCAAAGTGGCTTGGCGACCCCGAACATTCCCTGTATTTTGTAATTGACACTATCATCTTAATCATACTTTCACATAAAGCACCTATGAAGGGGTGTGTCACTCACTGAACCTTCAACCGTTAGAATACAATCTTTATACTACGATATGACTAAAATGAGTACCTTTAGCAATCGGAGATTAAGCTTCATAGACATCTCTATGCTCATATAACTCTAATACTAGCTGGAGTTCCACTTTTTGTATCCAGAGAACTAGCCTACCACCCTGGCGCACGCGCGGAGGTGATGCATTACAAACAGCATAAAGATACCGATAAATTACAAATAGAGAATCATAATTAAGAAGAAGAGAATTCTTTATACACAAGGGGATTGAATCCACTACATCAAATCCTACTGGAGAGCTTAGCTACTCATGGTAGCCATTACAAACCACTGAGAAATCTGTCACCTTTCTCAATCCTAGAACTACTCTCTCTGTATCTCTGTCGGGTCCCGAGGACCTACTTTTTGATCTATGCAAAAGGCTCTATTTATAGAGTGGGAAAACCCTAATTCTGCTCCAAGAAGTCAATCTGGATCTAGGTTTAGAGGCTGCTGCGCAACATGCGCTTTATGTGCGCTTAGCGCGCATGAAGCCTAATCAATCTGCTGTTGCGCTCCACGTGCGCTTAGCGCAGGTTGAGCCTGATCAATCTGGATCTGCGCTCCACATGCGCTTAGCGCAGGTGGAGCTTGTTATGCACTGCAGCTTTCCTTCAAATCTTGATCTAACTTCTGGATTTCTTTCTGATCTTATCTGGTTTTCCTTTATCCCTTTATGTGAGTTGTTTTTGTATTTATTTGATTTGGATTTGAACTGAAGAGGTTATCCACAAGATTCTCTGATTATCTCCTCTTTATTTAAATTCTGAATCTGCAACAACCTCCTTTCTGATGCTATTTTCTCTCTCATTCCAAATCTTCTGCAAATCTGCATAAAACAACAGATTTTTATTTAAAATAGCATCATATTCAAATTTAAACCAAATAATTACAATTATTGTCAATATTAATAAAAAGGGATAATTTGGGGCATAAATTACTATTTTAACCTTGATAAGTGTAATAAAAACTATAGGAAAATAACGCTAATTTTACACTTATCAAATACCCCCCCAACTTAATTTCTTGCTTGTCCTCAAGCAAGACACCTTTTGCAATCAAATTTCAAATCACCCTTGTATACAATTCTCAAAACAACTACAAGGAAAATTTTTCATTATCTCTTTATTAGGCAGGAGTCACTTTTTAAATCAAGGGAAAAATTAAAATCAAGAGATATTACCATGACTTAACCAAAATTAGAACATAATCAGCAAGTT
This sequence comes from Sesbania bispinosa, assembly GCA_026901365.1. Classification (NCBI taxonomy): domain Eukaryota; kingdom Viridiplantae; phylum Streptophyta; class Magnoliopsida; order Fabales; family Fabaceae; genus Sesbania; species Sesbania bispinosa. Next base: position 924,110 of record QLOH01000246.1, read on the forward strand.
GAATTTTCTCAAGAGTAGCAATTAAAGCAATAAACAAAATACCAAGGAATTTCACTCATGCTCACGGGTACTGTTTCCCTGAATATTTTCACCACAGCTGAACAACTAAGATTGATAGTCGTTTCTAATTCTTAAGCATGTTCATGGTTAATATGGATCAAAAGGACTTTTCAAGGTTGTAATGAGGCTGGTCTATCAAGAATTTATGGTTTTTCTGGATAAACAATAAACATCTAGAATAGAGAGCATCTTTGGATGTTGCTTTTTGAATTTCTCTCCTTCCACCATCTCTTTCTTGATTTATTTCCATTCTTTGCAGGCCTCTTTCCTTGTTTGAAGATGCACTCCCCCCAACTTATTCAATTTATTCACTTTTTCTTTTTGATTTTAGGGGGAGTGATCTTCTTTTTCTTTTTGTTTTCATGTACCTGCTCTTTTTCATTTTCAACCTTTTCTTCCCATTATATTGAAAACAAAATTTTTGCCTTTGTCACTTCCATATTTTCCATAAACAACATAAGATCTAAAAACTCAATCAATAAAAGTTGACAGACAGTGGTGAAAAACTCTCAATTTAGTGTTTGGACTCTCAACTCACCGGTTACTTGGCTAAATTCCATGATAAAATATTTATTGGTTTTAATTAACTACCATGATAGATTCTCATGTGAAGCATCCTAATCTTAATTGATTATGGAATTAATCACAAGACCCTTTCTTCTTTCCTAATCTGGTTAGTTAAACTGCTCAATTTCAGAAACTTTGAAAAATTTTTCTTTATTTCCTAATTATCCTAAATCCTAAAAATGAAAAATATTTTTTTAATTAAAAAAAATGAAAAATAAACAAAAATTCTAATTTAAAAAAAATTAAAAATATAATCCTATAAAATAAAAGAAAATAAAGAATGAAAAGAAAGAAAAACACCAGTGTCAATCTTCATCCTCTGTACCCTGTGGGTCCTTGTCATATTCTCCAACTGCTGCTGCTTCACCTCCTCCTGGAAGAATAGGCCTGTCCCCAGGCCACTGCTAGAATATCCGGAACTCTTCAAATAGCGTGCCTGGTTATGGGTCTTGTAGCAGCCAGCGTACTCTTGAATCTCATGGGATCATATTCTATGATCCTTTTCCTCATGTCTTCTCCTCGTGAGCTAAAGCCATGAGAAAGACTAGAAATTTATTCCTAGGCATCTGAAAAGTCAAATAACAATAATTAGTTGCTAAAACATTTATTTTAATGATGCCTTATTGCAAATACCAACTCATGAAGAACATGGAAGCCTATCATTAAGCAATTGCATGCATAAAGAATTACTCTCAACAAAAATTTCACTGCATTTGGTAATGCCTTCCTAAAAATAGAATATACTCATTTGTTTTGCAAGTATTCAATTAATCCATAGAAAGTGAGAGTTTAAATTTTTTTTAAAAAAGATAGAGCATAACACTTTCAAATTTAATAACTCACAAAACAAAGAGTATTCCAATCAAGCAAATTGTTCTTCACGTTCCACACAGCCAAAAACACATTAAAGATAGCAGATAATAAAAAAAATTCATAATCGTAAAGTTGCTATCCTAAAGTGCAAATCATGAAAACAGAATAGATGAAGATTTCAATTGGTATAAATAAAAGAAAAATATGCATGGAATTTGAAAGTTTCAAAATTGATTGAAGTTTGTGAGTGGAAAAAGTGAAAAGAAAAGTTTATGAAGTAGAGAAACAGTACATGAGAAAATAGAAGTTTTTTAAATTTTCGTACTGCTGCGCTTCACCTGCGCTTAGCGCAAGTGAAGCGTAGAAAATAGTGACTAAAATTGTAATTGTGCGCTTCTCCTGCGCTCAGCGCACTTGAAGCGCAGAAAACAGAATGAGAATTTGCAATTTTCAGTCACGTTTTCTGCTACTTCCTATTGTTTTAAAAATTTATTTTCCACAAACTTATTTCAATCAATTTTGAAAATTTCCTAAATCCTAAAAAAAAATGAAAAATCCTAATTAATAATCAATAAAACAAAATTAAAAACTTAAAAATCTCTGGGTTGCCTCCCAGAAAGCGCTTGTTTAACGTCTGATAGCTCGACGTCTGCTCTGTTAAGGTGGCTGATACTGAAATCTTTTGGTGAGCTTGTGAGCTGCACCCTTCCTTTCTTTGGCCCATAAGCCTCCCCATAATATTGCCTTGGAGCAACTTGTAGTGTGAAATGACTTTAAGCATTTGGGCTTCTTTCTGGAATTAGACCATGCCTCTGACTCCCTTGGCTTGACTCTTCTTTTCTTTATTTTCTTGTTCTCATGTGCATGAGTCTTCTTCTCTTGAAGCTTTGATGATTCACAATTGATTGCTCTCAATTTCTTTTCCTTACAGGGGTCTTTGATATGAAACACACTTGACCACTTGATCTTCAATCTGGCTCTGGGCTCTGAATTTGATTCTATCTTGACCTTTCTTCTCTTTGCCCTGTTCTGGTCAGTGTGATTGCAGGCCTTTCTTTTGTGAGGTCTGGAAGGATTATCACTTGTACCATGCCTTTCTTGATCTTCCTTTGCAGGACTGGTTGGATAAGGCATGGTCTTTGGTATTGATACCACTTCCCTTCCTTCTTTGGGCTTTGATTCACTATCTCTCTGTTCTCTCTTTTTCTTGATCTTTTTCATCAGGTACACCCTCATATGTGTTGTTCTCTTTCTCCCTTTCACAGTCAGATTCTTCTTCAAGCACCATCTTTTCTGTTTCATCCTCTCCTTTTTCTTCTTCTACTTCTTCATCAGTCAGGTTGTTATTGATTTCCTCCCCTTTTAGCTGAACAATGTCATCGCACTACTCTTCAGGTTTGGGAAGTGCATTTGCTGAAATTTGTTCTGACTGATGGTTGGTTCTTGCTTCTGTTATCTGTTCAACTGTTGCATCAAGAAACTCTCTCTTCTTGTTGAGCATTTCCAACATGAACTCGGCAGGCCTTTGCACCATAGCCTCCAACATTGGGCTGGTAATTTGCACACAGTTGATACTATTCATGAAGCTTGCAAATAACATGTGTAGATCTTTCATGGAGGGATTCTTTGGATATGGAAAATCTCTAACTTGAAGTGCATGTGTGAACTCTTCCTTTTCTTCTTCTTCCTCTTCTTCATCCACTTCTTCTGATTCTCTTTCTTCAGCTTCTCTTTCTTGTGCTTCTTCAATTTCCTTCTGAAGTCTTAACTCCCTTTGCTCTGCTAGCTGTGCTATCAAAGCATCATTTTTTCTTCTTGATTCTTCTCTTTCCTTCTGACTGTTATTCATATCTTGTATGAGTCTATCGAGCTTCTCCTCAATTCTTGAACATGTGTTGCCACCCAAAATTTTGATTCTGGTAACTTCTCCAATCCTGTGAAAAATTGTTAGAATAATTATTGTAATTGGAAAAGTTACCTTGATTTGATGTGTGGGAGAAATATTTTGGCTCTTGCTGTCTAACATAATCTCCATGGGTTCTTCTTGGTGGATTTTGATATCCAGAAGCCATTCAACTTTTACTTCACTTGGGGATGGTTGAACAGAGAGTGTTGAGATTGTCTTTTTGCCCTTTTTCTCTCTCCTTTTGTTCCTTCTAGTTGTCCCTTCTCTCAATTGATTTTGAGACACCTGTCTTCACAACTATTCAAGAATCTCAAACAAATGTTAGCTCAGGAAGGTGGAACAAAATAATAATTTTTTTTATTTAAAAAAAATGAAAATAATAAAAAAAATGAAAATAAAAAATAAAATCCTAAAATTCTAAGATAGAGCTTGGTTAAACCAAGTTTGAATTTGAAATATGATTTTTACTTATCCTGAAATCCTAAAAGAACTCAAACCGGATAAGCAGATAAGATAAGACCAATTTCAATTTTTTTTAAATAATAAAAAATTAAATACGAAAATAAAATAAAAAAAATACGAAAATTAAGATTTAAAAGAAATTTTTTTGAAAATTTGAAAAATTTTAAAATACAATTTTGAAAATTTGAAAAATTGAAAATTCAACCTTTTAAAACTATACAAATTGAGACACCGCTCCCCGGCAACGACGCCAAAAACTTGATGGAATCCTGGCAAGTGGACCAAAAGTCCAGCAGTTATAGAGTAAGTAAGATATCGTATCCACAGGGAGCGGTTTTAATTTGTAAAGTGATAATAGCGATTGTATTTCCAATAAAAACAATTTGTAAGAAGGTATGGTTGTTTTCGAAATAATAAAAGTAAAAATAAATAATAAAAATAAAGCAGATAACGCGAGGAGAGAATAATATTTTGGATTAGGATTTGACTTTGCTTCATCTCCCCCCTTGTGTATGTGAATCCCTTCCTTTAATTATGATCCTACTCGTAATCACCTTAGTATTGTCTAACTACAATAATTATAAGGCATGCCTGGTAATTATCGTACCCGCAAATTCCCCTATAACACCATAATTAAACGTCAGAAACTATTCTCTACAGGCATTCAAAGTGGCTTGGCGACCCCGAACATTCCCCGTATTTTGTAACTGACACTATCATCTTAATCATACTTTCACATAAAGCACCTATGAAGGGGTGTGTCACTCACTGAACCTTCAATCGTTAGAATACAATCTTTATACTACGATATGACTAAAATGAGTATCTTTAGCAATCGGAGATTAAGCTTCATAGACATCTCTATGCTCACCTAACTCTAATACTAGCCGGAGTTCCACTTTTTGTATCCAGAGCACTAGCCTACAACCCCGGCGCATGCGTGGAGGTGATGCATTACAAACAACATAAAGATACCGATAAATTACAAATAGAGAATCATAATTAAGAAGAAGAGAATTCTTTATACACAAGGGGATTGAATCCACTACATCAAATCCTACTAGAGAGCTTAGCTACTCATGGTAGCCATTACAAACCACTGAGAAATCTGTCACCTTTCTCAATCCTAGAACTACTCTCTCTCTCTGTATCTCTGTCGGGTCCCGAGGACCTACTTTTTGATCTATGCAAAAGGCTCTATTTATAGAGTGGGAAAACCCTAATTCTGCTCCAAGAAGTCAATCTGGATCTAGGTTTAGAGGCTGCTGCGCAACATGCGCTTTATGTGCGCTTAGCGCGCATGAAGCCTAATCAATCTGCTGCTGCGCTTCACGTGCGCTTAGCGTAGGTGGAGACTAATTAATCTGGATCTGCGCTCCACATGCGCTTAGCGCAGGTGGAGCGTGTTACGCGCTGCAGCTTTCCTTCAAATCTTGATCTAACTTCTGGATTTCTTTCTGATCTTATCTGGTTTTCCTTTATCCCTTTATGTGAGTTGTTTTTGTATTTATTTGATTTGGATTTGAACTGAAGAGGTTATCCACAAGATTCTCTGATCATCTCCTCTTTATTTAAATTCTGAATCTGCAACAACCTCCTTTCTGATGCTATTTTCTCTCTCATTCCAAATCTTCTGCAAATCGGCATAAAACAACAGATTTTTATTTAAAATAACATCATATTCAAATTTAAACCAAATAATTACAATTATTGTAAATATTAATAAAAAGGGATAATTTGGGGCATAAATTACTATTTTAACCTTGATAAGTGTAATAAAAACTATAGGAAAATAACGGTAATTTTACACTTATCAGAGAGATAGACTTAAGAGTGATGCCAAGTATTATGTATGGGATGACCCTTATTTATGGCGTTTTTGCAGTGACCAGGTTATCCGTAGGTGCATTCCAGATCAGGAGATCCAGTCTGTACTTCAGTTCTGTCATGCCTCACCTGTTGGAGGACATCTTGGACCCCAGAGGACAGGAAGGAAGGTGCTGGATTGTGGATTCTATTGGCCTACGATTTTCAGAGACGCCTGAAGAGTCTCCTCTACACACGAGCAGTGTCAGAGAGCAGGAGCGGCCATTTCTAGCAGGCAGCAGATGCGCCAGTAGCCTATGTTGTTTTGTGAGATTTTTGATGTGTGGGGTATTGATTTTATGGGCCCATTTCCTGTTTCTTTTGGTTTTATATATATTTTGCTTGCTGTGGACTATGTCTCCAAGTGGGTGGAGGCTATAGCCACAAGAACTAATGATGCTCGAGTTGTTGTGGATTTTGTCAGGTCTCACATCTTTTGCAGGTTTGGAGTGCCTCGAGCCATTGTTAGTGATCAGGGGACCCACTTCTATAACCGGTCCATGGAGGCTTTGCTGAAGAAGTATGGGGTGGTGCATAGAGTTTCTACACCATACCACCCCCAGACTAATGGATAGGCTGAGATCTCCAACAGAGAGATCAAGAGGATTCTGGAGAAGATGGTGCAGCCTAACAGGAAGGATTGGAGCCACCGCCTTGATGATGCTCTTTGGGCTCATAGGACCGCCTACAAAGCACCTCTTGGGATGTCTCCCTTTAGAGTTGTTTTTGGTAAGGCGTGCCACTTACCTGTGGAGATTGAGCATCGGGCGTACTGTGCAGTTAGGGCTTGCAATTTGGATAGTGACCAGGCAAGAGATCAGAGGAAGCTTCAGCTGCAGAAGCTTGATGAGATCCGCCTGGAGGCCTATGAGAACTCTAAGTTCTACAAGGAGAAGACTAAGAAATTTCATGATCAATGTATTGCTAGAAAAGAGTTTGTAGTAGGCCAAAAGGTGTTGTTGTTTAATTCTAGACTTAAGCTCATGCCTGGTAAGCTTCGTTCCCGTTGGATTGGACCTTTTATTGTTACTCATGTTTATCCTTATGGTGTTATAGAGTTGAAGAGTGAGTCCACCAACAAGACCTTCAAGGTCAATGGCCACCGTCTCAAGCTATTTCATGAGAGTCCCGCTTTGGTTGAGGAGATGAGCTTGGAGCTTTCCACATTCCCTCAAGTGCAAATTTTTCCACCTTGATGAGGGAGTCTCTTTGCCCACTATTTTATTTCATTATGTCCTTTGTTCTATAATTTGATTATTTTTACATTGAGGACAATGTGTGATTTAAGTGTGGGGGAGGAGATTTGTAGTTTTAGGGCTTTAGGATTGATTTTAGGAATTAGTATGTGGTTAGGATTATATTGTTTGTGTGTTAGTAATTTTTAGGATTGTATATAAAAAATATTGTTTGCTATTTTACTGTTAAAAAAAAACCCTGATGTTTTACTGTATTTTTGATGTTTTCTGTAGGAAATTTGCTGTTTTTGAGTTGCTGTCAGCATTTTCATAGCTATTCTGTAGCTACTGCTATTACTATTTTGCTGTCTGGAATTACTGTAAACTGTCTGTTTTGCTGTTTTGCTGTTGCTATTTTTTGCATTACTGTAGCTGCTGTACATTTTTATTGATGCTGTTTACAACAGAATTTTATACAACAATATTTTTACAGCAGAATTTTGACAGTTATCCGAATTTTACAGCAAAAACAGAATTTTTGACAGTGGGAAAAATAATACATTTGGCATGTTTTTCATTGGATTTTTAGGATTTGTGTTGGTAGTTGGCATTTTCATCATATTTGGATAATTGGTTTCATGACTTATATTGTTTGGATTCCTTATAATTTAGTGAATAAGTTGGTTTTGATAATTATTGGGTTGAATCTTTTGTGATAGAGTTGTCCTTGGTGAGATTTTGAGCCTTAATGTGGATGGACCATTCTTTGCCATTCTCTCTTTTTCATGTGTGATTTCACTCTTGTTTGCTTTGTGCTCTAGACTTGGCTTGACTCTTTGATTTGAAACTTTGTTCACATGCATGTATTGAGATGATTAAGGCATTTTTGTTGATAATTGAGCTACTAGCCATATTTGCCTACCTTGATGATTTTCCACTTGTGAGCCCCTTTGAGCCTATGGATCCCATTTCTTGTTTTTGAAAGCTCATTACAAGCCTTGAAAGTGAAAAACCATGATTGTCCTTGCCTTAGAGTATAAAGGAGCTTTGGAATTGTTTTGGGAATAGGTTCTTGAGTAAGTGTGGGGGTGTACTTGAATTTCTTATCTTATCTCCTCATGTAGATATCATATTGTTGACCTTTGGATAGTTAAAAAAAAATGAAAAAGTAAAAAAAATAAAGTGAAAAAAAAGAAGAATAAAGAAAAGCTCAAAAGAAAAGTGTAAAAAAAAAGCAAAGAAATAAAGTGTTCTTGAAATAAAAAAAATTGGGTCAAAAGGTAGAAAAGATGAGTTAAATTGTAATCTTGAGATGTATGCTACTTGCATTTATTCATGGATTTACTCCCCATTGCTCCTCTATTCTCTTTGGTTTATAGCTTCTTATCCTTCATTTTCCCTACCTTTACCTTGGCCCCATTACATCCTATTTGAAGTCCTCTTGATCTTTGCTTGCATGTGTTTCATTTGTTGTGGATATTAGAGTCTTTCCAAGCCTATAGTAGTGTTTGCTTACATGAGTGATTTGAGTGTATATACACAAGCCTAAACACTTGAGAGTTAGAGAGTTTGTCTTGTGAGGATTCTATCACTCTTGATTCAACCCTTTGATTAGATTCACCCTCTTGTTTGCTAAATTGCAGGGAATTCCATTCATATTTTTCTTGATTCCATGATTCCTTGGGTGTTGTATTTTGCCTCCTCCTATGCATTCCTTGGATCTCTTGATGATTATACCATTTGTATTTGCATTGTGCTCCCTAGTTGATATTTTGGTTTCATGTGGTGTTTTGCCCGGAGTGCAAAAGGGCAAGTGTGGGGGAATTTGATGAACACATTTTTATTCACACTTTGCATAATTAATCTTAGCTTTCTTGGACTATAATTGTGATTAAATCCACTGTTTTAATTGGGATTTACCGAATTGGGCTTTATTGGGCTTTAACTGTAAATGTTGTTTAATTTCGGATTTTAAGCCTACTGACCTACCTGTCTTGTTTTGATGATATCTTGAGCTATAGGTGTCCGATTTGGGTGATTCTAGTGGCATTGGAAAACTAACTTCCGGGGCTTTAATTTGATATGCTATATAACTATATTCCCATGAAGCAATTAGGAGCAGTTGCAGTTCGAAGTTGGGCTACGGAAACTATCTCAGAAACAACATTGTTATAAGACTTGTATTAGTGTATTGGGCCTCATACTTGTTAATTTCGGCCCAAACATCATTTAGATCTGATTAATTAGGAGTAGATCTATAAATAGGGGCAGTTACTCTTTTGGAGGGAACTCTTTCTCATTTTCTAAAATTCAGATTTGAAGTCTCTTCATTTTCTCTCTTTTTCTCTCTTCTTCTTCTTCTTCTTCTTCTTCTTCTTCTTCTTCCATTTTCGTTTTCCTCTTCAACCTCCATGGAAGGCTGAATTCAAGGTTGATTCTCAAGTGTTCTAAGCATTGGATCTTGAGGTTTCATCTATGCAATTTCGTTTTACAATTTTCTGCACATTTTCTCTTCTCCTAATCTCTAGAATTCTAGGATTTTGAATCTTGAATTGGAATGCATGCTTCATGGTTCTTCTTCTCCTCTTAATCCTAAATTTGAATCTTAGTTTGCTTAATTCTAAGATGAATCTACTGTTTGCTTAATTCAGTAGGTTAGGGATTAGATTCTCACACAAGTTTGCTTAATCCTTGTATGAGATAATTGATGAATTGATTGATGTTTAATTGGTTAATTCGAATTTGTGTAGGAATTGATAATTTTCTGTAAATCAATGAAAGATCCTATGTGAATGACCTTGAGAATTCATCCATTTTCATACATATTTTCTGAATTTCGAATTTTAGCTTTATGTCCTTGAATTTTAAGAAACAACCAAACAAAACCCCCTTGCTTGCTTTTGAATCAACAATTCTTGTGAGTAAATTCGAATTTTCTATTGAATTCTTTGAGAGACGACTTTGGTTAATTTTCCATTAACTACATATTCTGAGTTTTAATATTTGGTTTAGTGCGGCCTCGGTCACTCCTCCTATCAACAAAGAGACTCACAATTTTATGAGTTTTTGGAAGAATTCAATCGAAGCAATATACAATTTCAGAAAGAGAGCGAAGAGAGAAGATGAAACACTGACGCTTTGTTAAAGCAGATGGCGGAACAAAGGGAGTTAAGACTTCACAAGAGTATCGAAGAAATTCATGAAGGCAATATACAATTTCAAAAGGACATAGAAGAAGCAAAAAGAAATATTGACGCCTTGTTGAAGCAATTAAAAGAAACAAGAGTCAAACAACAGTCAGAACCAATCTCAGCAAATGCATTACCCAACCCCGAAGAGCAGTGCGATGACATTGTTCAGCTGATAGGGGAGGAAATCAATGACAATCTGGCTGATGAAGAAGAAGAACTAGAAGAAAAAAAAGATGAAATTGAAGAAAAGGAAGAAGAAGAAGGTGCAACAGAAGAAGAAGAAAAAGAAAAAGGAGAGGATGAAACAACAAAGATGGTGCTTAAAGAAGAGATTGACTGTGAAAGGGAGGAAGAGAATAAAACATATGATGGTATACATGATGAAAAAGATCAAGAAAAAGAGTGAACAGAGAGATAGTGAATCAAAGCCCGAGGAAGGAAAGGAAGTGGTTTCAAGATCCAAGACCTTGCCCTATCCAACCAGCCCTCTAAAGGAAGATCAAGAAAGACATGGTACAAGTGACAAACCTTCCAGATCTCACAAAAGAAAGGCCTGCAATCACACTGACCAGGACAAGGCAAAGAGAAAAAAAGTCAAGCTAGAATCAAATTCAGGGCCTAGAGCCAGATTGAAGATCAAGTGGTCAGGTGTGTTCCATATCAAAGACCCCCCGAAGCAAAGAAATTGAGAGCAATCAATTGTGAATCATCAAAGCTTCACATTACAGGCTGTTCCAAGGCAAGATTATGGGGAGGTTTATGGGCCAGAAAAAGGAAGGGCGCAACACACAAGCTCACCAAAATATTTCAGTTTCAGCCACCTTGAGAGAACAGGCGTCGAGCTAGAAGACGTTAAACAAGCGCTTCCTGGGAGGCAACCCAGAGATTTTTAAGTTTTTAATTGTTTTTGTTAGGATTTTTCATTTTTTTAGGATTTCAGAAAATTTCAAAAGTGATTGGAATAAGTTTCTGGAAAATAAAATTTTTAAATAATAGGAAGTAGCAGAAAACGTGACTAAAAATTGCAAAATTACATTATATTTTCTGCGCTTCACCTACGCTGTAGCGCAGGTAAAGCGCAGAAATGCAATTTTAGTCACTGTCTTTTGCGCTTCACTTGCGCCGTAGCGCAGGTGAAGCGCAACATTACGGATTTTTTTTTAAAATCCTCTATTTTCTCATATACTATTTCTCTACTTCCTAAGCTCTTCTTTTCACTTTTTCCACTCACAAATCTTCATCAATTTTGAAACTTTCAAGTTTAATTTTTACCAATTGAAATCTTCATTTACTCTATGATTTGAACTTTAGGATAGCAACTTTGGGATTATGAATGTGTATAATGTTGACAATTTCTATATTGAATATGATTATGACTATGTGGAACATGAAGAACAATTTGCTTGATTGGAATGCTCTTTGTTTTGTGAGTTATTAAATTTGAAAGTGTTATGCTCTGTTCCTTTAAAAAAAATTTAAACTTTCACTTTCAATGGATTAATTGAATGCTTGAAAAACAAATGAGTATGTCCTGTTTTTAGGAAGTCATTACCAAGTGCACTGAACTTTTGTTGTGAAGAGATCAATTCTTTTGAAAGCATTTTGAATTATGCATGCAAATTGGTTAATGATAAGCTTCCATGTTCTTCATGAATTGGTATTTGCAATAAGGCATCATTGAATTGAATGTGTTGTTATTTGACTTTTCAGATGCCTAGGATTAAATTGTTGGTCTTTCTCGTGGCTTTAGCTCACGAGGAGAAGGCATTGTGAAGAGGATCAAAGAATATGATCCCATGAGAATCAAAAGTGCACAGACTGCTGCAAAGTATAAAGACTAGTTGACCTCAAACCAATCAGGAGTTACCAGACCCATACTCAGGCATGTTGTTTGAAGAGTTCCGGATATTCTTGCAGTGGCTTGGGGACAGGCCTATTCATCGAGGGGGAGGTGGAGCAGCAGCAGGACAAGGACTTACAGGATACAGATGATGAAGATTGATACTGGTGTTTTCTTTCTTTTAGTTTTTCTTTTATTTTCTATTATTTTATAGAAATTTTTTTAGTTAATTAGGACTTTTGTTTTTTATTTCATTTTTTTAGTTGATTTTTAAAAGTTTTAGTAATTAGGAATTGGGATTCAAGGTAAATTTTTTTTCAAATTCTCTGTAATTAGGTAGTTTAACTAACCAGATTAAGAAAGATGATAGGGTTCTGTGATTAACTCCATAATCAGTTAGGATTAGGATACTTCTCAGGAGAACCTATCAGGATAGTTAATTAAAACCAGTAAGTGCTTTATCAAGGAATTTTAGCCAATAACCGGTGAGCTGAGAGCCTAAACACTAAAATTGAGAGTTTTTCACCGCTGCTTGTCAACTATTATTGCTTGAGTTTTTGAATTTTGTCTTGCTACTGGAAAATATGGAAGTGACAAAGGCATGTTTTGTGTTTATAATATTTTGCTCAGTGGCAAATAGCCAACCTTGATTAAATTTTTCCAATTTTTGATTGCCCATTTGAGCCTTTAATATTTCTTCTGATGCACCCTAGCCATACTCAATGATTATATCCTGTCCCTTCACACTTGGGATAGAGAGCAAGGTGCAACACAACAAAATGGGACAAAAGGTTGGTGAATTAAAAGGTAAAAGAAATTCAAAGAGCAGGCACAAGAAATAAAAAAGAAGATTATTCCCTCATAAATAATTTGTTTATTGTTTATGCAAAAAAAAAATCTACACAAAAAGTGTAGAAATTGAATAAGTTGGGGGGAGTACATCTTCAAACAAAGAGGCCAACTGAGAAAAAGTGACAATTCAAGAATGACATGGTAGATTGAGAGAAGTCCCAAGCACAATCACAAGATGCTCTCTATTCAAAGTGTTCTTTGCATATCTAGAAAAACCATGATTTTTTGATAGCCCAGCCTCGTTACAACCAAAGAAAAGACCTTTTGATCCATATTGACTATTTGCAGGTTTAAAAGTTGGAAACGACTATCAATTCTACTTGCTCAACGGTGGTGAAAAAGATTGAGGGAAACACTTACCCGTGAGAATGAGAGATTTCCTTGATTTATCACTTATTGCTTTAATTTCTATTTTTGAGAAGTTTGGCTGATGTTTGTGTTCTATTCTGATTGAGGATTGGTAAAATCTCTTAATCCTGATTTTTTCTGATATTTGGAAAGTGACTGCTGCCTAACAAGGAGATATGAAAAGTTCCTTGAATTTGTTTTTGAATTTTTGAGTTAAACAGGGGATTGAATTGATTTTTTCTATTTCAAAGAGTCTCTTGCTTGAGGACAAGCAAGAAGTTAAGTATTTGATAAGTGAAAAATATATGATAAATTAGAGTACTTTTTAGTTCACTTATCAAGGATAAAATGGTATTTTTGCCCCAAATTAATCCCTTTTTATTAAATATTAGATAAATTGTATTTATTAGTCTTGAATTTGAATTTGATACTATTTTAATATAAATTATGCTGATTTTTACAGATTATTGCAAAGATTTGATGGAGAGAAGATAACATTAAATATGGGAGATATCTGTAAGATTTGAAGTTTAATTGAGGACAATTAATGGAGATTTGAAGTTTATTTGAGACTAATTAATGAAGATATCACTGCCAATTAAACAAGGATTCTGTAGACAACCTTCCCAATTAAATTCAAGATGCTCAACAAATGCAAGATTTCATCAAGAAAAGAGAAACAAGGAAAGACAATCAACCAAAACCAGTCTCGGGGAGAAATCAAGTTAAAAAGAGAAAGATTGAAGATGTGCAACTCGCGTTGCTCGCTTCATCCTGCGCTGTAGCGCAGGGTGAAGCGCAGCAATCTGACTTCTGCGCTGCAACTTGCGCTGTAGCGCAGGGTGAAGCGCAGAACACGTAACTCTTGCCTTGTTGCCATTTTTAGATAGATTTCTTCCCAATTTTCTTTGTCTTTCCTTAACCTATAAATAGGAGACTCTTGCACCAGATCAAAGTGTGCAGGGAGTAGTATAGATTAGTACAAATTCATGCACCATATTTACTTTTATATTAGGAGAGGCGAAGTGCTGCACGAGGATTGAAGAAGGTGACAGATTCTTTGATGGCTTGTATGGCTACCATGAGTAGCTAACTCTCCAGTAGGATTGAATGTAGTTGATTCGATCTCCTGAGTATATGTAATCTCTATTCTATTGTTTATGATTCCCTATCTTATAATTTCGGTATCTTTATTCTGTGCTTAATTCCTAACTTCCGCGCGTGCGCCAGAGTTATAGGCTAGTGCTCTGGATACAAAAAGTGGTACTCCGGCTAGGAGCGAGGATGAAGGGGCCTAGAAATAGGGAACTCAAACTCTGATTGGGTAAAGGTACTCGGTAACCATTTACTGGAACATAGTCTAGTCTAGTGATTGACGGGTAGTGTGAGTTCCCTAATAATGAGCCGAGGGTAATTTGTCGCTTGGGAGAGCCCGCATGAATTATCTTTGAGTGATAGGCTGCTGGTAACTCGGGGTTGTATCAATTTAGTTTGGCTAAGTCATTATAAATATATAGTCATAAACAATAGGTAGTCACTACATATACAAAGGAGTGAGATGATACGAAGTTCAATCCTAATCCAAGTAAAGTGCTTTCAACTCTTTCTTTTCATTGCTTTTGTTTATTATTCTGCAATTTATAATTTCCGCATCAATTACTCTTATAAATCCGCTATTTCCATTTGATAAATAGATCACGACTACACGCGAATTGACCGTTCCCTGTGGATACGATATCTTACTTACTATTATACTGCTGGATTTTTGGTACACTTGCCAGAATTTCATCAACTATTTTTGGCGCCGTTGCCGGGGAACGGTTTCCAATTCGTGTAGACCTGCCTAGTCTAGTTATCAAGGATATTTATCTTAGGATTTCTTTTATTTATTATTCTTTTTATTTTAGGACTTTTTATTATTTAGGAAATTTATAGTTTTTCTTTTATTATTAATTTTTCTTTCACACTTACCCTTTTCAAGTTTTCTTGTTTTTGTTTTTGAGAAGCCAGATGTCCCCAAATCAACTACAATTTGTGCCAGAAATAGAAAGGACATCAAGGAAGAACAAAAGTAGAAGCAAGAGAAAGAGATGAGGGAGAAGTCAAGAAGAAAACAAAAATACTTTATTTTTAATTATTTTATTTTAATTATTTTCTTTTTATAAAAAAATTATTATTATTATTATTATTTTTTTGAAAAAATATATTTATTATTATTCTTAAATAAAAAAACAAAAATAATAAATAAATAAATAAATTATTATTTTTTGTTATTTTGTTCCTCTTTCCTGAGCTAACATTTGCTTGATTTTCTTGAATAGTGTTCTTGTGAAAGACAGGTGTCTCAAAATCAATTGAGAGAAGGGACAACTGAAAGGAACAAAAGGAGAGAGGGAAAAATGGCAAGGAGACAATCTCAACACTCTCTGTTCAAGAGGAAAATGATTTGGGTCTTTAGACCTCATGTGAAACATAAGGATTTTGGGTCTTTAGACCTCATGTTAAATACAAAGACTGTTGGATCCTTGGACTTCATGTTTAAAGTGATTATTTGGGTCATTAGATTTCATGTTTAAAATAGGAAATTAATGCTTGAATCAATCACAGGTAAGAGGTAAGGTCCGTGTGGCCTTCAGGGATAACGGTCCCTATTAGCCTGAGCTTAGTCTAGCCTTCACAGATAAGTGGAAAGACCCCTTGGGTGTTGGGTTAAACATTTCACAGATTTCATGTGTGGGTGGATCCTGTGTTATTCATGCTTAATGCTTCAGTGGACTTACATATTGGTTGTTGCATTTCATCTGTTTGATATCCCTACACTGCATGTTTTATCACGCTCACTGGGACGTTAGTCTCACCCCACTCCATGGGAAATATCTTCAGATGTGTTGGATCCCCGTTCAGAGACGTTGTAGCTGTTGTTGGGCCTTGGGGTGGCTCAACTCTTTTGGATGATATTGGATTGCTTTGTACAGGCATATGATGATTTATTTTGATGGGTTAGAATTGTACATATGGGGCCTTTGGGGATTATTTTATATTCAGGGATGCATGTATAGTTAAATCACGCTGTGCCTATTAATTGAATCTTGTGTATTGATCCGTTGATGGCAGCTATGATATTACCTCTTAATGTATTTGAAATTCATACTTAGGTAACAGTTGGATGACCTAAGCCCGTGTTGTGTTGTATGTCGATACTATTATTGCGCAAAATAATTTCACAGATTTTGAAGTAGTGCTCCCAACAGGCATTATTTTCGAATTAAGAAATTAGGACGTTACATCTAGCAACCATTACCTCGGCCAAGATTAAGAAGTTCTTCTACAAGAACATCATAGTGAGATTTGGTATCCCAAAGACTGTGATCATGGATAACGGAACCCAGATCACTGACAAGGGTTTCCAGAACCTCCTATTTGGGTTACAGATCAAGCAACATTTCACCTAGGTGGAACACCCTCAAACCAATGGGCACGCCGAGGCAGCAAACACGGTCATCTTGAGGGCATTGAAGCGTCGCTTAGAGGAAGCAAAGAGGAATTGGGCTGAACAATTGGATCACGTCCTATGGGCATATCGGACCACCCCACCACTCCTCCACTGAAGAAACTCCTTTCAGGCTCACTTATGGGACCGAAGCAATGATTCTGGTCGAGATTGGGGAACCTACCTGGAGAGTTACAAGTTTCAAAGAAGAAGATACTAGGAAGGCAATCTGTGAAGAACTCGACTTCATTGATGAAACTCGGGCTGTAGCACATATCCGGGATGCCATGCTGAAAGAACGATTGGCACTAAGGCCCGCTACCAAAGTGCTGAAAATGTATTTTCAAGTCGGCGACTTGGTGCTTCGACGAGCCGACATTGTAGGGAAAAACTCGTCTCAAGGGAAGCTAGCAAAAAACTGGGAAGGACCCTATCGTATCGTCGAAGCTACAAGGAAGGGAGCCTATAAGTTAGAAACCCTAGGCAGGAAAGCTATACCTAGATTCTAGAATGTTTGTAACTTAAAGTTGTATTATTCCTAAAGAATATAAATGAAATACCTAGTGTCGCTTACTCAAAAATGTTGCAAATCACGCTAAGTTATTTTACCTTTCATGGAGCATCAAACCGGATGTGAAGAGCATCACGGTTCCTTTTTTTATTTTACACACCGCATGCGATGATCATCACGGTCCATTTCAATTTAAAGCCGGATGCGAAGATCATGACGACCCTCTTAAATCTTAAAGCCGAATGCGAAGAGCATGATGACCCTCTTAAATCTTAAAGTCGGATGCGAAGAGCATGGCGGTCCATATAAATTTGAAATCGGATGTGAAGAGCATCTCAGTCCGAGTCAAAAATCTAAGCCTAACGCGAAAGACGTTAAGGACCACGTAAACGATGAAGTTGAAATTTTTTAAAAGTTTCAATTCATACCGAATGCGACGAACATTCGGTCTACCTCAAACTCAAAGAGGTGAAAGCACATAAACATGACAAAATCAAAAACCCAAAAAGAAAGCAAGAGAAGTAATTAACTACAGTTAATAAACACAACAAATTGAGCCTCTCATTGAAAAGTTAACAAACGGAAAGTGCAAGATGGCCACAATTGTTTATGAAGGGAATCAAGCATGTGGTCAGGGTGCAGCGGAAATAAATGGATTCCCTCCCTTGTTATAATCATTTTGCGAAAACACGAATCAAGGCATAAAAGGTATTGAAACGAAAGGTCGTACCTTATTAGGATTATAAACGAGGCAAGTGTAGCCACGTCTCTATTGGTATCCACGCCAACGGCCAAACTAGGATACCCTCCTCAGCTCTGCTAGTAGCCTTAGAAAGTAAGAAGCGATTGCTCATGTGTCTCAGGGTAGTGCATCTTATGCTCTATTTATAGAGTGGTGGCTAGGGTTTTACTCCCTCACTCACTTAACCCTCACACTTATGGGTCTGGCCCATTATGTAATAATTCTAATTTAATTTAATTAGAATTATTATCCTTTCCTAGTGGCTTGTTGTATGCGTGTGACCCAATAGGATTTTAATATTTGGTTATAATATTAAAATAAAACCCTTTTATATTTAATATCATAAATAGTGAGCGGTATCTAGCAACACATCACTATCCAAATATTGAGATTATCAGTAACTTTGATAAATCCTATTTTATTATAACAATTTATATGCTCTGTCCCTTTGTCCAAATATCTAATTGAACACAAGGGCATGGATTGTGTCAACCTTGTATAGTTCAATATATATTTTCTTGATCCCAAGTAGACTGTACAGAAAATAAATATCTCATATTTATCCTCCTGAGCATGGCCATGCATTTTGCAGTCTCACTTTATCAAGAGGCCTAAAGATATAACTCCTGTTACATAGGAGGGACAAATCCCATCTAGGGCACTCACATTCCACCACATAATTTATTATATGTCTAAAAACCAACTTTATGATTAACCTGTTACAGGTAACATTTGATGATAATTAAAACATATAATTCCTTATGTAGGAATTGTAGTGATTTCAGGTCGAAGGACTTCATATAACATTTATTAATTTAAGAAACGTTCATGAAACTTATGTAACAACCCATGCAACGTTCTTAAGGTGGGTCTGTCCAGTACACCATTACTCTTAATGTGTACCTACGTGAGCACATGATATCTCATATCCATGATCTGTGAGATGTGATCATCAATGAACTCATATACTAGTCTAAATGCATCTTTGTCCTAAGATGATAATTGACTAGGGACTATTTAAGAATAGTTCTTCATAAGCTCTCACGATCAAGTCATCTACTTGATTTCTTATGAAGTTTAAGCTTACTATTCTACGGACAATGATTATATTCTAAAAGAATAAGTTTTCCTTTATAAAATAACATGATACGAGTGATGGATGTTCATAAATATATAAGTCTCTAGTGCATATTCCTAACAATCTCCCACTTGCATTAGAGACATTCATACATAACTATTATGCCTAATGATCTATTGTGCCCTTCATGCTTCTGCTGTACAAGGGGTTTAATGGGTTTGTAACAGTGACTGTTTCTTGCTTCAAACTTTTCTAGCTCACAGCGCCACCATTCAAACAAAACACATAACCTGATTGCGATCTTCAATCATCATTGTCGGTTTGGAAGCTAGAATCAGTGTAAACCTTTACAAGTAGCTCTTCCTCACCTCCATATATCAAGAATGAATCCTTAGTTCTTCTTAAGTACTTAAGGATGTTCTTGACTGTTGTCTAGTGAACTTCACCAAGATCAGACTGGTATCTGCTAGTCATGCTTAAAGCATATGATATTTCTGGTCAAATACATAACATGGCAAACATGATAGGCCCTATAGCGGATGCATAAGGAATCTTACTCATGCGACCTCTTTCTTCTTCACTGGAAGGAGAATGATCCTTAGATAGGCTTATACCATGTGACATAGGAAAAGATCCCTTCTTAGAATCTTGCATGTTAAACCGTTTTAACACTTTGTCTATGCATGTACTTTGACTTAGACCAAGTAATCTTCGAGATCTATCTCTATAGATCCTGATACCTAACACATAGGTCGCTTTGCCCAAATCTTTCATAGAAAACAATCTCCTAACCAAGTCTTTACAGACTGAAGGGTAGGAATGTCATTTCCTATGAGAAGTATGTCATCTACATACAAAACCAGAAAAACAACTATATTGTCACTAACCATTTTGTAGACACAAGGTATGTCTTCATTTTTAATGAAACCAAACTGCTTTACAACTTCATTAAAATGAAGATTCCAGTTTCTAGAGGCTTGCTTTAATCCATAAATGGATCGTTGCAACTTATATACCTTTCCAGTATTTCAGGTATAACAAAAACTTCAGGTTGTGTCATATACACATCTTCAAGAAGGCTTCCATTTAGGAAAGCTGTCTTGATACCCATTTGCCAGATTTCATAATCATGGTAAACTGCAACAACAAGCAAGATCCGAACAGATTTAAGCATGGCAACTGGGGAAAAAGGTTTCATCATAGTCTATACTATGAATTTGCGTAAAACCCTTTAGCCACCAACCGTGCTTCAAAGGTACTTACATTACCATCCATGTTAGTTTTCCTTTTGAAAACCCACTTGCACCCTATGGGTTTTATCCCTTCGGGTGGCTCAATCAAGGTCCATACCTTGTTGGTTACCTGGAATCCATTTCAGATCTTATGGCATCAAGCCATTTCTCAGATTCTGGACTCAAAAGAGCTTCTTGGTAAATCACTGGTTTACCTTGATCCATTAGCAATACATCCCCTTCCTAAGACACAAGGAAACCATATTTCTCAGGTTGGTGACGTACTCTATCTGATTTACACAAGTCTTGCGCTACATGAGCAGGTGGCTTCACAACACTTTATGGTAACTGCTCTTGTTCCATTATCGGCTCATTGCTATTCTGTGTTACTTGAATTTCTTCAAGTTCTACTTTCCTCCCACTCATTTTCTTAGAGACAGATTCCTTCTCTAAGAATACAGTCCTAGCGACAACCACTCTGCCTTTGCTAGGATTATGGAAGTAGTAACCCTCAGTTTCTTTGGGTATCCCACAAATAAGCACTTATCTGATTTGGGTCCTAGCTTATCTGAAACTTGGAGTTTCACATAAGCTTCACAACCCCAAATCTTCATAAAAGACATACTAGGTTGTTTCCCAGTCCATATCTCATATGATGTCTTTATGACAGCCTTAGATGGATCACGGTTTAGTGTGAAGGCTACTGTTAACAAAGCATGACCCAAAAAGGAGTATGGGAGATCATAGTGACTCATCATGGATCGAACCATATCTAATAGAGTTCGATTTCTCCTTTCTGAAACTCCATTCCATTGAGGTGTTCCAGGAAGAGTGAGTTGGGATACTATCCCATACTCTCTTAGATAGTCATCAAATTGTTGGCTTGAGTATTTTCCACCTCGATCTCATTGAAGTGTTTTAATAGTCTTGCCAATTTTGCTTTTATACTTCATTCTTAAATTCCTTGAACTCTTCATAGGATTCGGATTTGTTGTCCATCAGATACACAAATCCATATGTACTAAAATCATCAGTAAAAGTGATGAAGTATTGAAAACCTCCTCTAGCCATTGTGCCCATGGGCCCACATGCATCACTATGTATGAGACCAAGAAGATCACCGACCCTTTCACCCCTTTTCCGGTGAATGGGGTTTTGGTCATCTTTGCAAATAAATAAGATTCACATCTCTCAATTGATTCAAAATCAAATGAGTCCGAATAACCATCTTGGTGGAGTTTGGATATGCATTTCTCATTTATGTGGCCTAAGCAACAATGCCAAAGATAAGTTGGGTTCAAACCATTTGTTTTGACCTTTATGTTATAGATAGGCACTTCCATGTCAAGAACATATTGTTCAACTTTGCACAACCACATCATTCAAATAAATTGAATTTTCTTTATGAAAAACACTCTTTTCTAAACAAGAAATGAAATTTAAAATTCCCACTAATGGTAGGCACAAAATAACAATTATTTAGCTCAATAACTAGTTGGCAAAGTTAAATAATAGGTTCCTACGGCTAAGGCAGCAACTCTTTCCCCATTTCCACACGTAGGTCGACTTCTCCTTTAGCCAATGACCTACTTCATTTAGATCCTTCACATTCACACTAATGTGAGATTCACATCCGGTATCCAATACCCAAGATGCAGAAATAGGTAAATTGACTTCTATAACATATGTCTCTGAAGCGGAAGTCTCACTTCCCTTCTTGGTCTCCTCTAGATACTTTACACAGTTTCCAATGTCCTGATTAGCCACAGTGGAAACATTTTCCTTCCTTAGCTATCCCGCCAATAGGCTTCAAAGCAGAGGTGCTAGGCTTGTCTTTGCCCTTGTCCTTTGATTTGACATAGGGCTTCTTGAACTTCTTCTTGCCCTTGCCTTTCCAGGTTGGACCATCAATATGGCCTTCCCTTTAGCTTTATTAATGTCTTGCTCAGCTGTTCTTAACATGCTTAGCAATTCTAGCAGTGATTTGTCAAATTCATTCATGTTATAGTTCATGATGAATTGACTATAGCTGTCCAGCAACAATTGTAGGACAAGATCAGTGGCCAACTCTTGGCCTAATGGGAATCCAAGCCTTTCTAGGTTTTCAATGTACCCAATTGTTTTGAGTACATGAGCACCAACAGGGGTTCCCTCTGCCAGTCTACATTGATAAAGTGCTTATGAGACTTCAAATCGTTCAAGGCTAGCTTGTCCTTGATAAAGTCTCTTTAAGTGTACAATCATATTGTACGACTCCATGTTCTCATGTTGTTTTCAGCATTCATGGTAGCAAGCATAAGGCAAACAACATCGAGAGCAACATCTAGATGCTTTCTAAAAGCATCCTTGTCAGCTTTCGAAGCATTTGCAATGGGTGTTTCAGGAATAGACCCTTCGAGGACATACAGCCTTTCCTAAGGACAATCCTTAGGTCTTATACCAGTCTAGAAGGTTAATTCCAGACAGCTTGTCCTTCTCAAGGACAGATCGCAATAAAAGTTACTTGTTGTGCTCTTTGCTATGCACGTAAGTATCATATAACAAACATATTTAATAAGGTCTTTAAATAAATATGTCTCCCACTATTTTGATTCAAAACAAGTACCCTCAATATAAAGAATCAGAAAATCCCATCACCAGATTTTCTAGTGGGCCAAGATCCATATTTCACCTAATTTTAAGTTAGCTTTAGTTGATCGCTTAAGAAAAGGTTATTTAGGTAGGAACACACTTCCAATTGTATCTCATACAACTCTTGGATAGTTAGGTGAATAACTCTTATTCTAATTCATCTTATGAATCAATGCCTAACTCAGTGCCTCTAGGTTTTTCAATCCTATTGAATATACCTAGTTAAGTCAAAACCCAATGGTGACAGTTGGATATTACTTTTATCCCATCGCACCTCACTAAAGTAGATAAATGCGCCCTGCTTTAGCAGACCCACATTTAATCGATTCTAGCCTTGACGAGTGCCATACATTGGAAGGCAAAACATGACTTAATATCGGTGCCTTTAGGTTTTTTCAATCTTATTGAATATACCTAATCAAAACCCAATGGTTTGACAATTGGATATCACTTTTATCCTATCACGCCTCACTAAAATAGATAAAGGTACCCTACTTTAGCAGACCCACTCTTCATCGATTCTAGCCTTAACGAGTGTCATTCATTGGAAGGCATAATAAGCATTGAGGAATTTGATCGCTTTATTTTTCCATTCCTTTGTTAAACCATTTAACAAAAACATAATCGCCCCTCACTAAAATAGATAAATGTACCCTGCTTTAGCAGACCCACACTTAATCCATTCTAGCCTTGACGGGTGTTATTCATTGGAATGAAAAACATAACTTAACAAGCATGCATCTCATACAAAACACATGATATGGTTATGGCCTCCTAAAAATCCAATACAAAATTACATCACATATAATCTTGAAATCTCCATCCACATGTCTCTACATGCTCCTTTGACTCCATGCTCTTTCCGGTTACATTACATAACAAGAAGAAACCTCGTTTGACATACGAGGGGATAGAGATGAGAAAAGAATTACAAATAGAATATAGGAGGTAAGGCACGACACGTAGGTCGTATTTAAATAAAACATCTAAGGCCATAACCAATCATCATGCAAACATTAGCATCCATTGATTGTAAAACGAGTGATATAATGAGATGTAAATAATAAGCGAGGTTTGATAACGCGCATACGAAATAACACACTACGTAGTCTGCGGGCGGGGGTCAAGGGGAGGCCGCCCCGACACAAAAAATTAGATTTGATAAGCATTCAACCGATCATCAATAAGTGTCTCGCATCAAATGAATACTTCACAAACCGATAAACGAGTGAGTCCCTCGTATCATTTGAATACGTTCTTGTCAGCGAATTGATAAGTGGCATGTTTATCGCAGCCAATATTTGAGTCGAGACAAGGTTTCAAAAATTGAACCCTTTGACGCCCAAGACATGAACTCTTTCATGTTCCATGGGACCCTCCAACATTAGAACATATAAACATATATATACATCACACATAAAACAATCAATAAAGGATACATCGCTCATAAAACGATCAATAAAGGGAATAAAATAAAATGATTCTGAAAGCTGCACTTCACTTGCGCTTTACCTGCGCTTCACCTGCGCTACAGCGTAGATGAAGCGAAAGTATCAGAATAAAAAACGTAATCTGCGCTTCGCTTGCGCTGCAGCCTAGCCTGCATCGCAGATCTGCGATTCAGTCTGCGCTGCAGCGCAGAAAACAGCGCTTCGTTTTTTTTTTCAGCAGGAAAAACAACAAAAGTCATAATCTTCACAAGATTAAAAGCCTAAAACGTTTTTATCGCAAACCAAAGCTCTGATACCAATTGAAGGGAATCAAGCATGTGGTCAGGGTGCAGCGGAAATAAATGGATTCCCTCCCTTGTTATAATCGTTTTGCGAAAACACGAATCAAGGCATAAAAGGTATTGAAACGAAAGATCGTACCTTATTAGGATTATAAACGAGGCAAGTGTAGCCACGTCTCTATTGGTATCCACGCCAACAGCCAAACTAGGATTCCCTCCTCAGCTGTGCTAGTAGCCTTAGAAAGTAAGAAGCGATTGCTCATGTGTCTCAAGGTAGTGCATCTTATGCGCTATTTATAGAGTGGTGGCTAGGGTTTTACTCCCTCACTCACTTAACCCTCACACTTATGGGCCTGGCCCATTATGTAATAATTCTAAATTAATTTAATTAGAATTATTATCATTTCCTAGTGGCTTGTTGTATGCGTGTGACCCAATAGGATTTTAATATTTGGTTATAATATTAAAATAAAACCCTTTTTATATTTAATATCATAAATAGTGAGCGGTATCTAGCAACACATCACTATCCAAATATTGAGATTATCAGTAACTTTGATAAATCCTATTTTATTATAATAATTTATATGCTCTGTCCCTTTGTCCAAATATCTAATTGAACACAAGGGCATGGATTGTGTCAACCTTGTATAGTTCAATATATATTTTCTTGATCCCCAAGTAGACTGTACAGAAAATAAATATCTCATATTTATCCTCCTGAGCATGGCCATGCATTTTGCAGTCTCACTTTATCAAGAGGCCTAAAGATATAACTCCTGTTACATAGGAGGGACAAATCCCATCTAGGGCACTCACATTCCACCACATAATTTATTATATGTCCAAAAACCAACTTTATGATTACCCTGTTACAGGTAACGTTTGATGATAATTAAAACATATAATTCCTTATGTAGGAATCGTAGTGATTTCAGGTCGAAGGACTTCATATAACATTTATTAATTTAAGAAACGTTCATGACACTTATGTAACAACCCATGCAACGTTCTTAAGGTGGGTCTGTCCAGTACACCATTACTCTTAATGTGTACCTATGTGAGCACATGATATCTCATATCCATGATCTGTGAGATGTGATCATCAATGAATTCACATACTAGTCTAAATGCATCTTTGTCCTAAGATGATAATTGACTAGGGACTATTTAAGAATAGTTCTTTATAAGCTCTCACGATCAAGTCATCTACTTGATTTCTTATGAAGTTTAAGCTTACTATTATACGGACAATGATTATATTCTAAAAGAATAAGTTTGCCTTTATAAAATAACATGATACAAGTGATGGATGTTCATAAATATATAAGTCTCTAGTGCATATTCCTAACAGTTTAAGCATCATCCAAAATACGAGCAACTTGACAAATTTTAGAAAGTTACAAAACAAGCCCTACGACTAATCATCCTTCTCGACATAAGGGCTGACTTCAGCTGCAGTTGCCATGGAAACATAAATTTTCTTCTCCATGTCAATCTTGCAGATTTGATTCTAAAGAATTCTAAGTCGGCTGAAGTCCCTTCAACTACGAGACCGGGATTGAGAAGCTGCAGCTGTGCAATTGCATTGGCAAATGACTTGGAGCTAACCTTCTCGGCTACGACCACCAAAGCTAACTTCTCGTCTTTCCATTTAGCTTGAGCCTTTTGCAGGTTTTGCTTCACGATCTCGGTCACAACCTCTTTACCCAAGCCGACTGCGGGAGGTTGTTTCTTCAGCGCCTCATGATCCTCCTTCAACTTAGTCAAAGCAGCATCTGCAGTCTTGAACTTGGACCTGTAACTTCTGTACCAACATTGGTATTTTGATTTCTTTTTCATCTCCTCCTCAAGAGCCGAGTTGTCCTTATTCAAATCATCCAAAGTCTTATCATGTTCAGCAGTCATCTTTTCCAACTCAGAATTGGCGTTGTTATAAGAAGGAACGACATCTCGGCAAAGATACCTCAGGAAGGCGGCTTGCTACAAATTTTGTCGCTCTAGATCAAGAAATTTCTTAGAAAGATCAATACTCTCATGAAACTGCTTCAAAAAATCATTATATAAAACCTGATCCAAGTCAGGTGTGTCAATGTCACAATCAGAATCGTAAAGGGTGTAGGGGCGATCATGATCCTAATCCGGCTCACCTTCTTCTTTTTCTGTCCCTGCACACCTTTCCTTGGCATTCTTTTCCTTTTGGGGTTAGGATCGACATCAACACAGGCTGATTTGCATTGTCGACCCCAGGGGCACTTTGAGATGTTCCCTCGTTCGTGAGTTGGGCAGAACCACTAGAACCATCGTTGTTACTTGTGAAGTCGAAGTCGACATGGACCTCCTCATCATCAGCAGCATTCCTTGAGAATCTCAACCTCTTCAGCGCTGCATTGGCCATGGACGCTGAAAGTAAAAAAAAACACCAAGTTAGAAAACTAAAAGTAAAAACTAAACAATGCAAGTCGGACCCCCACCCGACTCCCGTGGTCTACTAACCTATCCGAGATCCTACATTTCGTTGAGGTCCATCTATTATCCTCCTACTAAAAAGGGACACAGAATCATCCAACAATTTCTTGACAGCCTGATCTCTGGGGGATAGCGCACTCTCTGCAATTTCATAGTCGGCTGAAGACTTGTTATAATGCCTCTTACACCAATATATATGGTATCTCGACCGAGACTCCGATTTATCTTCCCAAAATGGTTTCACCTCCTTTGTAGCCTAGATGTGGAAGAATCCTTGTTTAAAGGGGACTTTTCCCCTCTTCGCTGAATCAGCATAGGGTGTTATCAATTTCCTTCCGGAAAATCCCTTCACACTGATCCAACTCTTAAGGGTATCATTTTTATCCTCTTTGGGGTGCTTCTGCATCACTTGGAAATAATGAAAGAAAAGCCGGACGGAAGGTGTGAACCTGAACTCAGTCATGATTAACTGAAAGCACCAGATGAAAGACCAAGTGTTGGGATGTAGTTGTGAAGGTGCACAATTTAAATACATGAAAACCCTTTCCTCAAACTCGGTGAAGGGCAGTGTGATCTTCAACTTAGAATGGAAGTAGTCATATGTATACAAAAATGGAGTGTTTGTTTCGCTTAGGTGACACACCTGACTTTCGGGGGGAGGAATAACCACATTGTACTTGCCCTCCAAGTCCGGGTCTACAAAAATCGGAAGCTCGAACAAACGCTCTTAATTGTATCATCTCTGGGAAACCCGGACGATACACACTTAGAGTAGTGAGCACTTCAGGATCCACCCAGTCATACTGGTTGGCCCACCTCGGCACGAAGTAATCTATGTTTGGATCTTCTGCCATGAGAGGTTTCTACTATCTTCTGACCCGGAGTTCAGAAATAAGTTATCCACCTCGACCATGAGAGGTTTCTTATTTACTTGATCTCCCACATAATTTTGAGCTAACTTTATGACTAAGGACTGACTATACGATGGCCACGTTGGGTGGGGGGGATCCAGGAAGCATTTCCACAGATTCCTCACTGTCACTCATTTCTCTAAGTAAAACCATGAAAGAAAGGAGAAGTGGATTCAGGAACGCGTACCTGTATCTCGGTTTGATAAAAAGAAAGGAAGAGGAAGTCAGAACTGTTCTGAGTTGGTAACTGAAACCGGTTTTCTTTCCACCAACGCGAAGAAGGAATTCTGAAGGACCTCGAGAGAGAATTTGGCAAAGTGAGAAGTGAAAGTCTCCCTCCTCCTCTATTTATACGAATGAGCCAAGGCCCATGAATTATCTAGGCCCAGAAGTTGAATCGTCGCAACCGTTACAATGTGTCAGACGTCAGCTCAGAATACCAAAAGTCACCTCCAGGAAAGCGAACAAACACGCCTCATCAGTATTCCCGCTCAAACGCCCACCAAGTCGAACCACCTGAATAAGCTTAAAGCCGAATTTCTCTAATTTGACTTCAGCTGAGGGGCATCTGTTACGGACTGGGCCAAAAGGCCTATTACTCCGTGAAGTCCGACCGATCAGAGCAAGTCAGACTTCCCTCACATACAAGTCAGCTCCAGTCCTGCATGTCGGCCCCCATCTAGATGGCTACCACACGTGGAGCGCCAGAACATTGCCTGCACCTCACTCCAGGGGATAATATCTTATGGATAATGGCCCATGGCCCAAATCCCTAGATATTCTCCTATAAATACTATAGATGTCAGATGCCAGGTACGCATTAATTACACATTGACTGCCTCATCTCGGATCTTCACTGACTTGAGCGTCATAGTGTCTTCGTAGGTACACCCCACCGCTGTCGTGACCTGACATCTAAGATTCAGCAACATCTGGACTCAAGTTCGAGATCCAGAACCGAGTTCAAGATCCATACACGAACAATTTTATTACGTAAAAAATGGAAAATTAATTTTTCCAAACCAAGAAATTAGAAATTAGTTCTTTCTCTGAGACACATCTGTATGTCGAACTCGGCAGCTACACACTACCCATGTCATCATTTTCCTCCAAAACCTCTCCTCTTTAAGCTTGCATTTAAGCTTGACCACCTTCTTTCTTAATTTTTCAACTTTCTTTTTCAATTCATCCACTTCTTGGCTTGCAGAGCCTTCACCAGGTACATTCTCATCCTCACACCAACAAAAATAATTACAAGTTTTAGGTTTATGTAACAAATTGCATAACAAAATGAATAAGTTATTTAAGAGTAATCATGGGGACTAAAATGAAAACGAGGATATATTAGAGCAACTAAAAAAGTTCGGGTTTGGAGTTCTTACATTCTAGAATCTGCACCTCCAAAACTGTTTTCAAGGATTCTATGTTGTCTTAGATGTTAGATAAATCAATTCCTCCCCACATTTACACACAGATAGTTAGGAGAAACATGATAATAAGGAAGATTTCATTTTGCAAAAAAATTCTACAAACACGTTAAGCTATTTCAAATATGGAACACTGGAGTATACAAGTTGAAGAATAAAAATACCTGCTACCAAGTACAATTTTGATTGAGGTTAAGAGTAGCTGCCTCAAATCTGTGAGAATGGAGCACTAGGGTTGTTGACAGTTGGAACAATTGATATAGAAGCTTAAATATGGCAGAATGAGGTTGAAGAAGAAGGTCAAACATGTTAATGACCACATCATCACTCTATTAACTGAGTCCAACGACGAGGACTAATTTGAAAAGGAATAATTTTAAAGGGACGGAAATCTAAAAAAACATTAGGGGGACCAAAATGAAAACGAGTGCATTTTAGAGGGACCAAAAATATATTTAAACCTATACTATAATATCATATTAATATTATATAATATCATTACAAATTAATATATTACAAGTATCATTATAAAATAATATAAAATAAATTTTAACTCATCATAAATAATAAAATAATCCCAATATTTTAATATTTTATATTATAAAATAATATAAAATAACTTATATCATCATAAAATAAAAAAAATATAATATTTATAATATATTTTAATAAGTATGCGGGTACCCGTAGGACGAGTAGTATAATATATGGCTCGGCCGGTTAGACCGGTTCAACCGAAAACTGGACCCATGACCAGCCCGGTCAAGGGTTTGGATCAAATTTGCATTAGAACCGGTTCGGTTCGGGTTGCAGGAGCAGTTGTTCTTTTACTTAAAAAATAAATACCAAGATTGCCGCATGTATGGTTCAAACCCCCACTCCTCTATGTAGCTATCAAACGGTAGCACCGCTAGGCTGCATTTGTTTTTTTGTTATAAATGTACCAATTCTATATAAATCATAAACATTGCAACTATGAAAAAAAAATTAAATTTAAAATACTTAAAGGAAACAATTCTATATTTATTTTAATATATAAAATATATTTTTGGTTTCAACCAATGACTCACTGGTTGAACCTATGACCCATTAACTCAATACTCTGACCGAGTCAATTATCGGTCCGAGTTTAATAACACTGATCCAAGGTATACCCATAGGTATTCACACGTACATGTATTTTTTGTCATTCCCATGTAGCACTTGAGATAGACAGACCCTTACGTCTGTAGCTAGGACGATTTCTTAGCACAAGGTCAGAGCTTTAGCTAATGCTCATCTGAAAAATAATCGTTCTAACTAAAGTGCTCTCCAATGTCTATAATATCTACCATGTTTAAATTGACTCCCAAAAGAATAAAAGATGAACACCCATATTAGCAACAAAAGTTCTCCGAGGCGATGATGTCAAGGTGCTCTTCCTCTCCATTGATGGGCTAGAACTCTTTCTCTCCACAAATATTGTTGCACATGTTTAAGGAAAAACACCGCCAGCAACAAAAAATAGTAGGCCACCACATTAAAACCAACCTCTGGCACCCGGTGATGCAAGTGCAACGATAGTGCGACGGATATGCTTGTTTTTCACAGATGCAATTGGCGACCCAGTGATGGGATTCTGGCAAGCGAACCACAAATCCAGCAGTATAATAGTAAGTAAGATATCGTCTCCACAGGGAACGACAATTTATGTAAATCGAAATCGTATTTATCAAGAGAAAACAATGGTGTAGAAAGAATTGTTGTGTGTAAAGAACAGATTTAATAATAATGGAATTAGAAAGGAAGAGTTAGAGACACTTGGATTAGGATTGAACTTCATCTCATCGCACCCCTCATGTATGTCGAGACTACCTACTACTTATAGGCTTTGAATTACAACGTTGTAGACAAACTATATTGCTAATGACCCCGAGTTACCAGGCGCCCCTCACACTCAAAGGTAATCCATGCGGGCTCTCCCAGGCGACAGACTTACCCTCGGCTTATTTTGCTCTCTTTTTATTCCATTTGTTAAAGAATTAATTGATAAATGAGGCCTATGGTAGACGCACCCTTCGCTCAAGTACTGTCACTACCCTTACTCATTAGGAATACGCCTATGTTCAAATCCTGGATTGACAATCAACTAACTCTTTGCTATCGATTACTAAGTCCTATTGGTCGAATGCTCCTTCACTTAGAGTACTCACACTACCCCTCGCTCATTAGTAAATATCCCTTTTCAGCCGTCAGTAGTTAACCGAGTATTCTCATTCACTCAGAGGTTGAGTTTCCTATGTCTAGGCTCCCCCAAACTCAATCCTAGTCGTAACGTTAATTACAAACTAGCCTATAACTCCGGCGCAAGCGCGGAAGTTAGGAATAAGCACAGAACGAGATTACCAGCATTATAATTACGGAACTGCATAAATAAAATAGATAGAGTTCAACATACACTTGGGAATGAAATTGATTACATTCAATCCTAATGGAGAGTTAACTACACGAGGTAGCCATACAAACCACTGAAGATGTTGTCACCATCTTCAATCCTTGTGAAGCGCTCCTCCTCTCATACTCTAAACCTAGCTGCGGTACATTATCACTGAAATATAGACTGGATTACAATGATCGTGCACACCGGATTTGGTGCAAGAGGTTCCTATTTATAGACTAAGGAAAGACAAAACAATTTGGGGATAAATTTATCTAAAAATGGAAACAGGGAACAAATCAGCGTGACCTGCGCTCCAGGCTGCGCTACAGCGCAGGATGAGGCGCAACTTCCAGAGAGTCCGCGCTTCACCCTGCGCTATTTGTCTTTCCTTGTTTCCCTTTATTTGATGATATCCTCGCATTTATTGAGCAATCCTTGATTTATTCGGGAAGCTTGTCTGCAGAATCCTTGATTGATTGGCAGTGATCTCCTCATTAATTGTATTAAATCTTCTTCAAATCTTCATTAAATGTCTTCAATCAATCTCAAATCTTGCAGATATCTCCCTCATTTAATGCTATTTATCCTTCAAATCAAATCTTTGCAATATCCTGTAAAAATCAGCAATATTTCCATCAAAATAGCATCAAATTCAAATCTTAGATTAATAAATACAATTTATCTAATATTTAATAAAAAAGGATTAAATTGGGGCAAAATTATCATTTTATCCTTGATAAGTGAACTAAAAAGTACTCTAATTTATCAACTAATTTTCACTTATCAAAATCCCCCCAACTTAACTTCTTGCTTGTCCTCAAGCAAGAGACCTCCTTGCAAGCATGAATCAAATCTATTCCCAGTGTATTCCTAATAACTAAAAACAAATTCAAGGAACTATTCCTCAAACTCTTTCCTAAGTAGAAGTCACTTTCCAACCATAAGAAAAACTAAGGATCAAGGGACGTTACCATAAATCAATCAGAATAGAAATACAAACATCAGTTAAACTTTCTCAATAATAGCAATTAAAGCAGTAAGTGATAAACCAAGGAAATCTCTCATTCTCACGGGTAAGTGTTTCCCTTAATCATTTTCACCACTGTTGAACAACTAGAATTGATAGTCATTTCCAAGATCTGAACCTGCAAGCAGTTAATATGGATCAAAAGGTCTTTATTAGGTTGTAATGAGGCAGGGCTATCAAGAAATCATGATTTTTCTGGATATTCAAGGAACACTTTGAATAGAGAGCATCTTGTGATTGTTCTTGGGACTTCTCTCAATTCACCTGGTCATTCTTGAATGGTCACCCTTTTTCAGCTTGGCCTCATTGTTTGAAGAAATTCTCCCCCCGACTTATTCAATTCCACACTTTTGTGCAAAATTTTTTTTGCATTTTTTTTGTATACAGAAACATAACATAGAAATATTTTTGTGGGGGAGGATCCTTCTTTTTTGATTTCTTGTGCCTTCTCTTGAGTCTCTTGTGACCAACCTCTTGTCCCATTTTGTTGTGGTGCACCTTGCTCTCTATCCCAAGTGATAAGGGACATGGTATGATCATTAATCATTGCTGGGGTGCATCAAAGGAAATATTCAAGCTCAAATGGGCAATCAAGAATTGGAAATATTAATGCATGGTTGGCTATTTGGCACTAAGCAGAATATTAAAATCACAAAATTGTGCCTTTGTCACTTCCATACCTTCTACAAGCAAGACAAATTTCAGAAACTCAAGCAATAACAGTTGACAAGCAGTGGTGAAAAGCTCTCAATATAAGTGTTTAAGTGTTTAGGGCTTTCAGCTCACCGGTTGGGCTAAAATTTCCTTGCTAAAGCACTTACTGGATTTAATAAACTACCATGATAGGTTCTCTTGAGAAGTACTCTAAACCTAACTGATTATGGACTTAATCACAAGACCCTATCATCTTACCTAGACTGGTTAGTTAAACTACTTATTTACAGAGAAAAAGGAAATAATTACCTTGATTCCTAATTTCCTAAGGTCCTAAAAATTCTAAAAATTTAAGAAAAATTGAAAATACGAAACAGAAATCCTAATTAACTAGAAAATATCTATAAAATAATAGAAAATAAAAGAAAAACTAAAAGAAAGAAAAACACCAGTATCAATCTTCATCCTCTGTATATTGTGAGTCCTTGTCTTGCTGCTGTTCCATCCCCCTCTGGGAAAATAGGCCTGTCCTCAGGCCACTGCAAGAATATCCGGAATCTTCAAGCAGCAAGCCCGGGTATGGGTCTAGTACTCCTGATTGGTTTGGGGTCAACTAGTCTTTATTCATGAAGAACATGGAAGCAAAACAAAGAGCATTCCAATCAAGAAAATTGTTCTTCATGTTCCACATAGCCAAAATCACATTTAAGATAGCAATAATCAATAATATTCACAATCCTAAGGTTGCTACCCTAAAGTGTAAATCATAGAGATAGAGTAAATGAAGATTTCAATTGGTAAAAATAAAATAAATAAAAAAAATATAACTGAAAGTTTCAAAATTGATGGAAGTTTGTGAGTGAAAGAGTGAAAAGAAGAGCTTTAGAAAGTAGTACATGAGAAAGATTTTTAAAATTTCGTATCCTGCGCTTCACCCTGCACTATAGCACAAGTGAAGCGCAGAATACAGTGACTAAAATTGCATTTCTGCGCTTTCCCCGCGCTACAGCGCAGGTTGAAGCGCAGAAAACAGAATGTAGTTTTGCAATTTTCAATCACGTTTTCTACTACTTCCTATTTTTTTAAAAAAAATTATTTTCCACAAACTTATTCCAATCAATTTTGAAAATTTCCTAAATCCTAAAAAAATGAAAAATCCTAATTAACAAAATAAAATTGAAAACAATTAAAAACTTAAAAATCTCTGGGTTGCCTCCCACGAAGCGCTTGTTTAACGTCTGATAGCTCGACGCCTGTTCCCTCAAGGTGGCTGAAACTGAAATCTTTTGATGAGCCTGTGTGCTGCACCCTTCCTTTCCTGGCCTGTATACCTCCCCATAATCTTGCCTTGGAGCAATCTGTCCTTTTCTTTACTTTCTTGCTTTGATGTGCATGAATCTTCTTCAACTGAAGCTTGAATGGTTCACAAATGAATTCTCTCAATTCCTTTGCTTCGGGGGGTTCTTTGACATGAAACACACCTGACCACTTGATCTTGAATCTGGCTCTAGGCTCTGAATTTAAGTCTAGCTTGAGTTTTCTTCTCTTTGCCTTGTTCTGGTCAGTGTGATTGCAGGCCTTTCTTTTATGAGGTCTGGAAGGTTGATCACTTGCACCATGCCTTTCTTGATCTTCCTTTAAAGGACTGGTTGGATAAGGCATGGTCTCTGTTCTTGAAATCACTTCCCTTCCTTCCTCGGGCTTTGATTCACCATCTCCCTGGTCACTCCTTTTCTCTTTTTCTTGATCATGTACACCCTCATATGTTTTATTCTCTTCCTCCCTTTCACAGTCAATCTCTTTTTCAAGCACCATCTTTTTGTTTTCTCCTCTCCTTTCTCCTCTTCTTCTTCTGCTGCACCTTCTTCTTCTTCATCTTTTCTTTCTTGTGTTTCTTCAAATTCATCTTCTTTATCAGTCAGATCATCATTGATTTCCTCCCCTGTTAATTTAACAATTATGGTGGGACAAAATTCTATGGGGTAGGGTTGAGCGTTTGCTGAGCTCTGTTCTGACTGTTGGTTGGCTATTGTTTCTTCTATCTCTTCAATTGTTGCATCAGGAGACTCTCTCTTCTTGTTGAGCAGTTCCAACATGGTGTCAGCGTTTCTTCTTGCTTCTTCTCTTTCCTTTTGAAGTCTTGACTCCCTTTGTTCCACTAGCTGTGCTATCAAAGCGTCATTTTTTTTCTTGCTTCTTCTCTCTCCTTTTGAAATTGTATATTGCCTTGATGAATTTCTTCGATACTCTTACAAAGTCTTGACTCCCTTTGTTCTGCCATCTGTTTCAACAAAGCGTCAGTGCTTCGTCTTCTCTCTTCGCTCTCTTTCTGGAATTGTATATTGCTTTGATTGAATTCTTCCAAAAACTCATAAAATTGGGAGTCTCTTTGGAAGAGTAACTTTGCTGCTGTTGAAAAGAAGGTTGCATGTGGAGTGAAACATCATCTTGGTATCTCCCAAAATCCTGATTCTGGTAACTTCCCCAATCCTGTGAAAAATTGTTAGAATAATTGTTGTAACTAGACAAGTTACCTTGAATCGGTGCGTGAGAGGAGTAACTTGGTTCTTGCCACCTAACATAATCTCCAGGGGTTCTCCTTGGTTGATTCTGCCATGCATAAGCCATTTAACATTTATTTCACTTGAGGTGGTTGAGCAGCGAGTGTTGAGATTGTCTCCTTGAAATTTGTCCCCTTCTTCTTCTTGGGTGATCAGAGAGTGTTGAAATTGTCTCCTTGAGCTCTGCCCCTTTTTCTGTTACTTGTTTTCTCAAGAGAAATAAGATGCTCAAACAAAGACAAAACAGAATAACAAAGAATAATATTTATTTATTTTTTTAATAATAATAAATATTTTTTTTATTTATATTTAAAAAATAATAATTTTTTTTAAAAAATAATAATAAATAATAATATTATTTTTTTAAAGAAAATAAAATAATTAAAAATAAAATATTTTTGTTTTCTTCTCGACTTCTCCCTTGTCCCCTTTCCTTGTTTCTACTTTTGTTCTTCCTTGATGTCCTTCCTATTTCTACTTCAATTTGTAGTTGATTTGGGGATACCTGGCTTCTCAAAAGCAAAAACAAGAAACTTGAAAAGGTAAGTGTGGAAGAAAAATTAATAATAATAGAAAAACTATAAATTTCCTAAAATAATAAGAAGAATAAATAAAATAAATCCTAAGATAGATAAAACTTGATAAATAGACCTCAAAGATCTACACAAATTGAAACCGTTCCCCGGCAACGGCGCCAAAAATACTTGATAGATTTCTGGCAAGCGAACCACAAATCCAGCAGTATAATAGTAAGTAAGACATCGTCTCCACAGGGAACGACAATTTATGTAAATCGAAATCGTATTTATCAAGAGAAAACAACGGTGTAGAAAGAATTGTTGTGTGTAAAGAACAGATTTAATAATAATGGAATTAGAAAGGAAGACTTAGAGACACTTTACTTGGATTAAGATTGAACTTCATCTCATCGCACCCCTCATGTATGTCGAGACTACCTACTACTTATAGGCTTTGAATTACAACGCTGTAGACAAACTATATTGCTAATGACCCCGAGTTACCAGGCGCCCCTCACACTCAAAGGTAATCCATGCGGGCTCTCCCAAGCGACAGACTTACCCTCGGCTTATTTTGCTCTCTTTTTATTCCGTTTGTTAAAGAATTAATTGATAAACGAGGCCTATGGTAGACACACCCTTCGCTCAAGTACTGTCACTACCCTTACTCATTAGGAATACGCCTATGTTCGAATCCTGGATTGACAATCAACTAACTTTTTGCTATCGATTACTAAGTCCTATTGGTCGAATGCTCCTTCACTTAGAGTACTCACACTACCCCTCGCTCATTAGTAAATATCCCTTTTCAGCCGTCAGTAGTTAACCGAGTATTCTCATTCACTCAGAGGTTGAGTTTCCCATGTCTAGGCTCCCTCAAACTCAATCCTAGTCGTAACGTTAATTACAAACTAGCCTATAACTCCGGTGCAAGCGCGGAAGTTAGGAATAAGCACAGAACGAGATTACCAGCATTATAATTAGGGAACTGCATAAATAAAATAGATAGAGTTCACAATACACTTGGGAATGAAATTGATTACATTCAATCCTAATGGAGAGTTAACTACACGAGGTAGCCATACAAACCACCGAAGATGCTGTCACCATCTTCAATCCTTGTGAAGCGCTCCTCCTCTCCTACTCTAAACCTAGCCGTGGTACATTATCACTGAAATATAGACTGGATTACAATGATCGTGCACACCGGATTTGGTGCAAGAGGTTCCTATTTATAGACTAAGGAAAGACAAAGCAATTTGGGGAGAAATCTATCTAAAAACGGAAACAGGGAACAAATCAGCGTGACCTGCGCTCCAGGCTGCGCTACAGCGCAGGATGAGGCGCAACTTCCAGAGAGTTTGCGCTTCACCCTGCGCTATAGCGCAGGTGAAGCTCAGGTAGCGTCCTGCAGCTCCAACTTTCTCTTTTTAATCTTGATTTCTCCCCGAGACTGGTTTTAGCAGATTTGTCTTTCCTTGTTTCCCTTTATTTGATGATATCCTTGCATTTATTGAGCAATCTTTGATTTATTCGGGAAGCTTGTCTGCAGAATCCTTGATTGATTGGCAGTGATCTCCTCATTAATTATATTAAATCTTCTTCAAATCTTCATTAAATGTCTTCAATCAATCTCAAATCTTGCAGATATCTCCCTCATTTAATGCTATTTATCCTTCAAATCAAATCTTTGCAATATCCTGCAAAAATCAGCAATATTTCCATCAAAATAGCATCAAATTAAAATCTTAGATTAATAAATACAATTTATCTAATATTTAATAAAAAGGGATTAAATTGGGGCAAAATTATCATTTTATCCTTGATAAGTTAACTAAAGAGTACTCTAATTTATCAACTAATTTTCACTTATCACCCAGATGCGACCGACTAGCCTCGGGGACGGTGGTACACTAGAACAGAGCTCCTAACAATGAGGGAGGAGTGCGCCTGACTTTGGCTAACAATGATGTATCAACGATTATTCAAACCATGGAGATGCGGATTATAGAGGTAGATATGGGGCAAAGGAAAAAAGCCAATGAAGAAAACTTAGAAGAAGAGTATCGGGGGCTTGTTTCAAATATTATTTTAAAATATAGAGAAATATCAAACAATAGTTGGCTGGACCTACACGTGTCAATCAAAATTTTTGTATATCGGTACATCAATGGCATTTTTGTGTATCATAAAGAGACCCAGGTTGGCCCTAATCCATAACTAAATACCTAAGTTTGATCAAATAGAGTAAAATTTCGAACAAAAAAAATCAAACAGAGTAAATTGTAGGGATGACAATTGGACCCATATCAAGTGGGTACAAGCAAAAAAAATATTCATAATGGGTAGGGTAATTACCCACCAATTGGGTTTGGGTGCGGGTTTGAGTTATTACCCGTAGTTTTAAATGGGTAAGAATACTATGATACCTTATTCTATATAGGGATGACAAAAAAGCTAGTACTCGTGGATACTCGTGGATATACCCGCAATGGGTACCCACATATTTATTAAAAGAGTGAGAACGAATATTATACTATTCCCGCATATTCATTAAAATATTATGATTTTTTATAATTTTATGATATTTTTTATTATTTTATAATGATATTTTTAATATATTTACCCATAATGATATTGTAATATTACTTTATATTATATAATAATATAATATGACCTTATAATATATTATATGAAATTTTCTCTATTTCTTTCTATAAATTTTACATTCTTAAATATTAATAAATACTCATGAATACCCCCTATAGGTATGAGTGTCCGTTAATTTTAACGGCTATGGATACAAGTAGTGTACTACCTGCCCCAACCTCGTTGACATCCCTAACCCTACCCATACTCGCACTCATATAATATATATATATATATATATATACAATTTAATTTATATTCATGTTTATATTATTAAATATTTTTTTCCAAAAAAATAATTAAAATTAATATATATTATAGCCACAAAAAAATATTAATATATATTACTAACTTAATTAATTTAAATGTTATAATTTTAAAAATGTTATAATTTTGTATCCTTAAACACTAAAATAGCAAAACATGAACTAATTTATATTTCCCCTCCCATTGTTTTTGTCTCGGATCCACTTCCACGTACCAAAGTTGTGTTTATAGTTAATCTTGGATGATTACTGAATTATATTTCGTTTGTGCTAGAGTTATTTTTTTAATTAATTAATTTTCATTTTCTAATTAATTTATGATTTTTATAGTTAACAAAAGTGTGGATAATGGGTACGAGTATTGGAATCACTACCCACGCGGTATGGGTTCGGGTACGTGTATTCGTTTAAAACGCAGGTGTAGGGACAGATACTATAGTACCCTACCCATTGTCATCCCGAATAAATTGTCCAAATACAGCTATATATTATTGAATCTAGTCATTGCTTTTAATTTTTTTTATTGTCATTTCTTAGTATTTTTAAGCCCTGTTTGGAAACAACTTTTGGAAAAGAACTTCTAGAGGAAAAAAAGAGATTAAATCAAAGAGTTTAAATGAATTTAACTTCTCCATAAGTAAAAATTAGTCGTTGTAGTCCACTTTTTCCACAAGTTCTCTCATTTAACTTCTCCATAAGTAACTAATTTCAACTTATGAAGGAGTTAAATTCATCTTATCTCATTGATTATTCTATTTTTTTCTTCTAGAAATTTTTCTGCATAAGTTGTATCCAAACTGAGCCTTAATCTTTAACCAGGAATCTACAAAGACATAACTGTAGGTTTAATCCTGGGGTCGGGGAAAAGACCATGCATACACCACTCAATGAGAGTCTTCGAGCATACATATCTATATCAACTTGCTAGTTAGTTCAATAGTTGTCAATATAGTTTTTTTTCTTGTAATCAAAATTTAAGGTGAGGGAAGGTGACCCAGTCTAAGATAGGAATCGATGATCGGTGCCAATAGTGTCATTTCCTAGTATGTTTATATATTAGAAATTATTCTCTTTTCGTCAAAATAAATTCACCTGGAGTCATTTACTATCAAAACTATATATATTTATAGAATAAATATTTTTGCTCTAATTAATGTTGCTTTTGATA
This sequence comes from Sesbania bispinosa, assembly GCA_026901365.1. NCBI lineage: Eukaryota > Viridiplantae > Streptophyta > Magnoliopsida > Fabales > Fabaceae > Sesbania > Sesbania bispinosa. The sequence continues at coordinate 964,675 of QLOH01000246.1, forward strand.
ATTTATTTTATTATTATTCAATAAGATTAATGTTCTTTAGTAGTGTAGTTAACATTTTTTTTTTAATTTGCAAGCAGTGTGATCTAGAAATATAACAGTATTTTAAATTAGTTGAAAAATCTAAAATATTCATAAGTTGTTCAATTATGTTAATATACAATTATATAGTAAGAGAGAGACATTAATAAATTAAAAGATTAAATTGTTTAGTTTTTAATTATAAAATCTATATACCTTAAGTCAATAGATTGTGCTCTTTTGTTAAACCAAATGATTATATGACACATGTTGAAGTATATATATGGTAAATTCTTCAAAAGAGTTTTATATAGTTTTTTATAATGAATTTAATATATATAAATTTTCAATGTAAATAAGTTTTACACAAACATTCAATGATGTAATGTCACATCATGTATTGAATTTAATACCACATAAGGTGTCATATCCAATAAATGAGTGACACACCATTAGATGTTTGTGTAAAACTTTTTACAATAACGGTGTATATTAATTATATCCTTTTTGAGTTTACATATGTATCTTTATTAAGTTTGGTTGTTCAATTTTAAAGCTTTTATATTAGGAGTAAAAGAAAGATATACTGAGATACCATAAGATTATAAAAGCACATAATACTTAACGTATAATATTAATATGTTTAAAAAATTTTCAAGTAATAAATAATTTATATTATGTATTGAATATTTACTAATATGTAGCATCACTCAATTATATTTAAAATAATTTATAAAAAGATTAAAAATTGATAATGTTATTAAATAAATTTAATACTTAATAATATCATCATGTACAAAAGAGTTTTATATTTGATAGTTACTATTTAATAAATTTTAGTGTGATTCTATTATTTTTAATAACTTATCTCAAGTTATTATTAAGAATTAACATTTTCATTAAAATTTATTTTAATATTTAATATTTTAATTATATATAAATGGTTTTTATTTAATAATGAATTTATTTAATAATACAAAGTGTTATTGAATACATTTTAAAGTTTGTTTAAAATTTTAATTTATTTTAATATTTAATATTTTAATTATATATAAGGGATTTTTGTTTATTAATGAATTTATTTCATAATAAAAGCATTATTGAATACATTTAAAAGTTTTTTTGAAATTTTAATTTATTTTAATATTTAATATTTTAATTATATATAAGTGGTTTTTGTTTAATAATTAATTTATTTAATAATACGAAGCATGATTGAATACATTTAAATGTTTGTTTGAATCAGTAATAATTAATTAATATTAAACTTAATTATTTTAATAATATAAAATGTTATTAATAGCATTTAAAGTATTCAAACTCAAAATATAATTAATTAATGTTGTCATTAATCATTTAAGTATTTTCAATCATTACTTTCTCAAGTCGATCATTATTAATATTTAATATTGTCATAAAGTAAATTTCATATTTTAATTACATATAAGTAATTTTTATTTAATAATTTATATAATATTATAAAAGTGTTATTGGATACATTTAAAAGTTTATTTAACTCAATGATAATGAATTAATATTATCACTAATGTTTTTTTTTTATTTTTCTTTTGTTTTCAGGAGGGTAAAGGCCCCGACTTTTTTTTTAATTTTGCTACTGTATGTAGGACCATGTGAAAGTCTCTCCATAGGAGAGATTGGTGTTAAAAAACATTATACTCTTTCATGTAGAAATTAATCAGACTCAAATAGAATTCTTTTTTTAAAAAACAAATTGCAATGTGTTACTTAATGAACCTAATGGATATTAAGGCTATTCCTTGTTTACAAGTATTTTTATGTGGGTTTAAACTCTTGACAATAAGATAGATTCTTTAATGTTGAGTTCAAATTTGTTTAGTATTGGAGCCACCTTTTTGGGTAAAGGATATTTGGTGTTAATATTTTATATTTAAGCTTGATCTACTAATTCCATAACTCTATAAAACATTATAACATGTTGTCTTTTAAAAGTTTCATTTTAAATGTTTTAACTTACCACCACGGTAAGAGGAATTTCATTCACAACTTCACATGAATTTATAACTTGTAATGAATTTAATTTGAAATATTTTAAGTTTAAAATTTATTGTTTTTAATCCATTATATTATATTCATTAAATAATATGAAAATGGATTATTTTCAATAATGCATATTCATTAAATTCAAAAGTATCTAGCATCTATATTTGACACATGATTTCAAAGGGAGCATTGTTAATAATAAAACTTTTTCGTTACTATCAAAATTAAATTCAGATTCATCTTAATATTAAAACAAAATTTATGTCAATTTTATTAAATAATTTAAGTTTGTTATCCAATGGCGGGAGTCAAGATTTCATTTAATAATAAAGAAAATAATAATTGAAAAGTTAATATTTCTCAGTTTTATAATCCGCCTCGTGTGTTTTTTCATTATATATTACTGTCATAATAAAAAACCGATGCATCTTACCATAAAAAAACCTTGCTATTAAATAATTTAAATTTATTAATTTCTAATAGCATGGTCAATATTTCATTTAATAACAAAGAAACGTGGTCAATATTTCATTTAATAACAAAGAAAGTAATAAAAAAATGTAAAAGATTTTTTTTTGAATGTTAATATTTCTCTATTTTTATAATCCTCACACATTCCTTCCTTTGTGTGCATTGCACCTCTTATATATATATATATCCTTGAGTTACAGAATTGAGTATAAGATACCATCCCAATAACAAACCCTTTCCTTTTGCTTATATTTTTATTCTCATTTTGTTCACTTATTCTATCTAACCCCCTTTTGTCTCTCTAAATTGAGAGCAAAATGGAGTGTGAGAAGGAGATGGAAACAACTAAAAACACCCTCCCTCCTCCTCCTCCTCCTCAAACTAAAATAAACAGAGTCCCAAGAAAAAGGAAGGTGTCACTAAAACTGATTGAGAATTCGAAAGTAAGAAAACGTTGTTACAAAAAAGAACTGTGGGGTTGTTAAGGAAGATAGAGGAGCTTTCCATACTTTGTGGTATCCCTACATGCTCAGTCATCTCTGGTCCAGGTGATACTAAGCCTAAAATATGGCCATCCCCTGAAGTGGCTAAACAACTACTACAGAGGCTTGAGGAAGTTCCAAAGGGTGTTAAGTCAAGAAAAGTGGTTACCCAATTGTCTTTTATGCGTGATAAGACAAAAAAGTTAGAAAATCAACTTGCCAGGCTTAAGGAGAGAAACAATGAGAAATATATGTCAATTTTAATGCATCAAATCCATCATGATGGTAAGTCTTTATCTGATTTCGAGCCTAATGATTTGAAGTGTTTACTTGGTTATGTGGAGCAAAAACTGAACAAAGTTAGAATGAGAACCAAGCATTTTAAGCAGGTGTTGCCTCCTAATCCTCCTCCTCCTCCTCCTCCACCACCACCAGTGTCTTGTCCTCAAGAGAATGAGGTCCCAGAGAAACAATCAACCTTAGATTTGGTGAAAGAGGTTGATCAATTGAATAGTGGTTTTAATAATGATAATAATCTAGGTAGTAGCAACATAGGGCTACAACCACCACATGACAATCTTAGTGATGTTGATAAGGTGTTGCCCCAAGAGAATTTTGGAGGTTTCAATAATGTAAGTGATTTATGGGTGTTTCCTCCAAGCAATTTTGGAGATCTCATTGGTGAAAATGACCTAGGGTCAGATGTGTTCTCTCTTAGTTATTTTGGAGGCCTCATTAGTGAGAGTGACTCAAGGTTAGGGGCATTTCGTCCAGAGAATTTTGGAGGTCTCATTGGTGAAAGTGATCACTTGGGGTCAGAGGTGTGGCCACCTCAAGGCAATTTTGGAGATCTCAATGGTGAAAGTGACTTCGGGGTGTTACCGCAAGACAATTTTGGAGGTCTCAATGGTGAAAGTGATTTAGGAATGTTGCTTGAAGACAATTTTGAAGGTCTCACTGGTGAAAGGGGTGATAGTTCACAGGTGTGGCCTGGAGGCAATTTTGGAGATCTCAATGATGGAAATGATCTCTTAGAGATGTATAATTTTGAAGGTCTCAATGGTGAAAGTGGTGATAGTTCACAGGTGTTTCCTGAAGGCAATTTTGGAGATCTCAATGATGGAAGTTATCTCTTAAAGATGTTCGAAGGTAATTTTCAAGGTCTCAATGGTGAAAGTAATTTAGGGCTTCTGAATGGAAGCTCTATTGATGAAATTGGAGGCAGTAACATATGGCCATCTTATGGACATTTTGAAAGTACAATTGATGGAAGTTACATGGAAATAGAGCAACATAATGAAAATCAAGGAGGGTTCATTAACAACTCTGGAGCCAACACTCATGAAGCTGCCATGGGGAGATTCGATGCAAAGTTTGTTGGCAATAACAATGGAAATAACTTGAATTTTGGATTGCCTACTCGTGGAAATTTTGCTAGTAGCGGTGAATTTGGAAGTGATACTCAAGTGCCTACATCATTTAGAGGAAAGTTTCCTTGAAGTTATTGATGAGCAACCTTGGTACAATGTTACCAGAACATGGTTAAAATGTTTCTCTTCATGAACATCTTATTGTTTTTTAAGTGGTATTTCTCTCTTACATGTTAAAAATTTTATTTTACAAATTTGCAGTATGCTTCGTCCTTCTTTCACAGTAATCAACATTTTATGCAGCATTTTGATTTATAATATTTTATTCAAATATAAAGATGTTTGTTATGTTCATGTTTCGCTCCCATGGTAAATTCATTTCTCAATCAACTACAGTGTTTCTTTTGTTGTGTGGACAGTAATTTTGTAATCATAACAACGACGTTAGTTTCAAATAAAAAACAAGAGACTGTCTTACTTCTTGATTTTTATTTCAAATAAAATACAATTTATTAAAATTTAATAGTAAAATATAATATACTATTAGATTTTAAAATTAAAAAATTGTACAAATTAATATATTACTAACTTAATTAATTTAAATGTTATAATTTTAAAAATGTTATAATTTTGTATACCTAAAGACTAAAATAGAAAAACTTGAATTAATTTATATTATCCCTCCCACTGTTTTTGTCTCTGATCCACTTACACATACATGAGTTGTTTTATAATTATACTTGGATGATTTATGAATTATTTTTCATTTGTGCTAAAGTTATTTTTTAATTAATTTTCATTTTATAATTAATTTATTATTTTTATAGTTAAAAAAAGTGTGGATATATGTCACGACCTGAATCCAAGGTCATGACCGGCACACAGACTAGTACCCTTAGCCTGGCAAGCCTAAAACAATAGTACATTACTTGATAAATGATTTTCCAAAGTCAACATACTTCCAGGATTTTAAAAATATTTTGACAGAGTCTCCCATATATTCCGGACATCCCAAAATTTACAGATTCCCGTTATTAACAAATATCACCAACTATAGTTCCCAACAACATGGTATTTATCCAATCAACATCAAAATATACATCTCAACATGAACCAATGATTAAAGTCCCTACAGCTGCAGGATATACATTTAATCCCAAAATAACATCAAATGGCCACCAACACAATAGGGGCCTACCAAAATGAAATAACAGAGGAGTTGGAACAAATGAATTTGCTAGCAGCCTGCTACTCAGTTGCCTGAGAATCTGGATGAAAAACAATAGAAAGGGGTAAGTTATAGAGACTTAGTGAGGGTCTAACAACCACCATGAACTAGAAGGGTTACATACTAATGCACGAGTTGTTCGATAGAAACCATTCTCAGTATAAAAATTATTTCTCAATATAAAACTTACTAACAAGTGAGTTTAGTAAATTCCACAATCTCAGGTAAGTTGTTTCCAATAACCATGAGTTAAGTTTATCATATCCAAATAAATAACAAATTTATGATACATAAGTTTATTAAGTAAATCCGAAATGAAAAACATTGAGTAAAATATAATTCATATGAAATGTAAAAACAATAGTGATCACTCATAATAGAACCGAGAGGTGGCTCCATCTCACTGATAGCCCTCTCCTTCGAAGGGTGGCCTTGTTGAAACCACAGGAGACACTAGAAGGGGGAGGGGGTTGAATAGTGTTTTATAAATTTCAAACAGATTTTGGAAAACCTTTCACAAGTAAAACTTTTCACAAAGATGTTTTTACAACTTGCTGAAACTGGGAGTTATATACTTGCTGAAATAACTTCAGAAGGTTCAATGAAACAGTTTGGAAACTTGTTTTCAATATATTTAGATAAATTTGCAGTTTTAAAGTTATAAAACAATATACTCAAAACCCTCCAAGTTAGTATAAACCAAATATAAAGAAATTAAGGGTAAGAGAAGACTTAGCCAAAGATTTATACTGGTTCACCCACTTCCACTGTGAGCTACGTCCAGTCACAAAGCCAACAAGCTATGGATTTTCACTATCTGAACAGATACAAGTGTTCTTTTACAGTCAAGCCTCTTCAGGCTCAATTACTCCAAGTATTGTTTCCTACCAAGCCTCTCTAGGCTCAACAACAAGTATTGTTTAAACAACAAGCCTCTCCAGGCTCAAACAGAAAACTGTTTATGAAAAGAGATTGCTTAAGCTTTGAAACTACACAAGTTTAAAGCCTAAACTGGGTAAGATGTACAAGCAACTAAGTTGAACTCAGAATATGAAAATTGTGTACAAATGAAAATATTTCACAGAGAAAATTTGCAGCACTTCAGCAAGTTCATGTTCGTTCTCTGTTTTCTTTGCATGAAGACTTGTATTTATAGAGAGAGATATGAGACCGTTCAAACTTCTCTATAAATCCCGTTGTGAAATAGCTTTATTTCCGTTGAGACACAATGCTTCTGGTGGCTTGCAGCAGTAGACACAACAGGTATAGGTGTGCAAAGGCGTTGACTCTACTTTTTCTGAGCAAAGTGTACTTCACAGCAGAGACTACCTTTTTGGTGAATAGGAATTTGAAATATACCAAAAAGCTTTTGATTTGATTTGCCAGAGAAGGTGAGGTGCAGACAACTGGCCAAAAGCAACGAAAAGACTTGATTCTTCAAAAGGGATCAACAGAGAGAGTCATTCCCAAGAATATACAATTCTCAGTACGACGTCTCACGACTTTAGAGAGTACACAGTCTTCAGCGGGTCCTGGTACTTCAACAGATACCTCTCTTTTAGAAGGTTGCACCACTTCAGAAGGTTGCAAAACTTAAGAGAGTTGCTCTTTCAGAAGATTGCTGAAACACAGAAAAAGCCTTTGACCGAATCTGTTTCTTTTTTCAAGAAACTTTAACCAAATTTGTTATTCATTAAAACTCAGGATTATGAGACTTAAAACATTTTTAATTACTTAATAACATTTTGAGACTCAACATTCTCCCCCTTTTTAATGATGACAAATTTGCTTAAACTTATAAATATCTGAAGGGAAATGAAATAGAATTAAGTTTAAAGAATTCTCCCCTTTTCTCAGATACTTAAGTAGAATGAATTATCCCTTTTCTCAAAAACTCAAGTAGAAAACGTGCTCCCCATGAACATAAGATTACTTCTATGAAAAACACTTAAACTTCAGATATTGTTAGTTTATATTACTCCCCCTTTTATCATCAATCAAAAGGGTCTCCAGAGCATACTGAAGTAATAAATTTGCAATAGAGGAAACATAACCCTTGCATTTAAACTTCAGCTGCTGTTTCCTGCACTAAGTGCAAGCAAAGCGTAGGAATGACTGTTTAGTTATTGTTTCCTGCACTTCACCTGCGCTGAGCACAGGCAAAGCGCAGGAAATGTAACCCTTGCATTTAAAAGATCCATCAGACAGTTTTTAGGGAGACTTTTGGAGATTTGGAGTTCTGAGCAGATACGGAGTTGTGAGAAGAGTGTGACAGTCTTTAGAGACCATTCTGGAGCAAGAAGGAAACAAAAACAAAGCTGGAAGGCTTCACTGTTACTTTTCTTCTTAATCCTTTTGGTTTGTAATGGCTACAATGAGTAGCTAAATTTCTCTTTAGGATTGAACGTAGTCGATTCAATCCTCGATTGTATTTTGGATCTTTGTTATTTAGGAATCCCTATTTTTATAATATTGGTGTTTTTATTTCCATTCTTAATGGTTAACTTCCTTCTTGTAACGGAGTTATGATTTGATTTATTGAATTAGCTGGAAAGAAGTTTTCTAAATCCGATTTGAGTAAAAACACTCAATAGGTTGAATTCCTAGGGATAGGGTTCAATTTCTTGATAGCTTTTAACAACTGATCTTAAAGCTAGGCAATTTGTTAAATATCCGAGGGATCAGTGTTTAGGAAATTGTTCTAAGACTTTCATACTTAAGGGATCAATGTGAATGAAATCTATTTGTGCTTCAATATTGATAATTATATATTCCTAGATGTCATTGATTTCCAAAATACAAGAGGGGTGCGATAGACGAAGTTCAATCCTAGTTTCTCTTTATTGCTCAATTTCATCCAAGTTTCTCTTTGTCTCAATTCTTTTTAATTGCATCTTTAAATTGATTTGTTATCAAACAATTGCAATCTTTCTTACTGTTGAAATTCTGGCAAGCGAACCAAAATCCCAACAGTATAATAGTAAGTAAGAGTATCGTATCCACAGGGAATGGTTCAACTTATAAGGATTAGTGGTCACAACTATCAAGTAAGAGCGTATAATTGTTGGTTGTAGAGAATTGCAATAAAGAAAATTGAACTTAAATGAGAGGGATAGAAATAGTTACTTGGACTAGGATTGAACTTCGTCTCATCGCACCCCTTTCGTATGTGAACCCCAATAATATTTATGAATATATAATTATGATACCTTAGCCAAACTATATTATTCCGCGTAGGTTCCCCGGATCGCGAAATACTCAGAAATAATTCATGTGGGTTTTCCCAGGCGACAAATTACCTCGACTTTAAAGATCTATTTTCCGTTTGTTAAAACTATCAATTTTCCCTATATTCCTATAGCGACTACTATGAGTACTTTTACCAATCAGAGTTCAAGTTCCCTATTCCTAGGCTCCCCCAAACTCGCTATTGATTTCACAAAACCATTTACCAATGCATCTTATAAAATCAACCTATAACTCCGACACACAGGCGGAAGCTACGCATTAAGCAAAGAATAAAAATACCGATATCATAAAAATAGGGATTCATAAATATTAAAGAGAATTCACATACAATCGGGGATTGAATCAACTACGTTCAATCCTATCGAGGAGTTTAGCTACGCATGGTATCCATTACAACCCAACGGAGAAACTGTCACACTTTTCTCCAATCCTAGCTCTGCTCTGCCGTCTCCCAAAAAGCTACTTTGATCTTTGCAAAAGGTTCTATTTATAGAGCTTGGAAAGCCATCTGAAATATGGAAAAAATCTGATTCGAAATATGTTTGAAAAACTGATTCGTATCCTGCGCTTCAACCTGCGCTCAGCGCGTTTTGAAGCGCAGGTTCCAAAATTGACTTTTAATGTTGCGCTCCACCTACACTCAGCGCAGGTGGAGCGTGAGTTACGATCCAACTTTCTTTGTTTCCCTCTTTTTTAGCTTGATCTCTTCATGATCTTATCCTTGCTTGATCTGCTTTCCATACTTTCCTCTTTTTAGCTTGATCTTGTGTTGATTTGATCTTCAATTTGAATTTAGAATTAAATCTACAGAATCCCTATCCAAATAATTGTTGATCTTATCTTCAATTTGATTTGAATTTAAATTGAGAATTTATCTGCAGAATCTTCATCCAAATAATTACTGATTTTATCTTCAATTTGATTTAAATTTAAATTGAGAATTTATTTGCAGAATCTTCATCCAATTAATTGTTGATCTTATCCAAATCAGCTGCCATTTAAATCCTTATCTCGCAGATTCTCCTTTCAAATAAATGCTATCTTGTTTCCTCATTTAATTTCTTCTATTTTATCTGCAAAATCCACAGATTTTCTATCAAATAGCATCATATTCAAATTCAAATCAAATATTCACAATTTATGCAATTATTATTAAAAGAGATATTTTGGGCATAAAATCACTATTTTACCCTTGATAAGTGCATAAATTATATACTAAATTATCATATATTTTTCACTTATCAAATTCCCCCCAACTTAGCTTCTTGCTTGTCCTCAAGCAAGAAAACCTTTTGCAATCAAAATGGATTCAATCCCCCTGTTAGCATTCTCAAAAAGTAAGGAAATAATTTCATCACCTCTTTGCTAGGCAGCTGTCACTTTCCAAAAGTCAGATTGAAATTCAGAGTCAAGTGATATTTTTCATAATTCAATCAGAACAGGATAAAACACAATCAAACTTTTTCAAAAATAGCAATCAACTCAATAAGTGATAAATCAAGGAATTCTCTCATGCTCACGGGTAAGTGTTTCCCTCAATTTTTCACCACAGTTGAACAACTAGAATTGATAGTCGTTTCTAGCTTCTAGACATTCATATGGTTAACATGGATCAAAAGGTCTTTTCTTGGTTGTAATGAGGCTGGGCTTATCAAGAAATCATGGTTTTTCTGGATATGCAAAGAAAACACTGGAGTAGAGAGAATTTTTGAATTTTTCTTGAACTTGGAATTTCTCTCCATTCTCCACTTCATTCTTGATTTGTCTCTTTTAGCTGGCCTCTTTCCTTGTTTGATGATTCACTCCCCCCAACTTATTCACTTTCCTTCACTTTTTCTTTTTGATTTTTGAGGGAGTGATCTTCTTTTTGCTTTCTTGTGCCTGCTTTTAGTATTTCTTCACTTTCAAGTCACCAAACAATTTTCCCCATTTTATCATATTGCACCTTTGCTCTCTTTCCCAAGTGTAAGGGACAAGATATAAACATTTAATTTTGGTTGGGGTGCATTAGAAGAAACATTAAAGCTCAAATGGGTTACCATAAAAACTTGGAAAAAATTTTCAAGGGTTGGCTTTTTGTCACTGAGCAAATTATAATCAACAAAATTTGCCTTTATCACTTCCATATCTTCCAAATGCAGAATAAAATCCATAAACTCAATCAATAACAGTTGACAAGCAGCGGTGAAAATTCTCATATCAGTGTTTGGTCTCTCAACTCACCGGCTTTTGGCTAAATTCCTTGATAAAACACTTACTGAAATTAATTAACTACCCTGATATATTTTCCTGCACAATATCCTAATCCTAATTGGTTATGGATTTAATCACAAAACTCCTATTTCTTTCCTAATTTGGTTATTTAGACTGCCTAGCTTTGAGATTAAAAAATTAATTCCTTTTTTCCCTTTTTCCTAAAGTCCTAAAAAAATCAAAAAATAATAAAAAAATCCTAAAAGTGACCCTGAAAATGCACTGCATAGAAAGTGATGTGTCAGTGAAGTTATATATACAGTACAGGTCCAAAAGAAAAATAAAAATGAAAATAAAAGAAAAGAAAATGAAAAGAAAAAGGAAAAAGAAAAGAAAAACACAAAAAAAATGATCAGTCCTCATGGTCCATGTGGTCAGGCTCAGCATCCTCAGCTCCATCTGCAGTTGCTCCACCCTCTCCTGGAGGAATAGGCCTGTCCCCAGGCCACTGTATGTAATCTCTGAACTGCTCAGGTGTCATGTCTGGGTACTAGTCTGGTCTAATCGAGTACAGATACTCCTGAAGGTGGACATGGGAACGATGGAGTGAAATCAACTGGCCTATCATATGTTGAGCCCAGAAAGGAATAGTAGTATCTGCTGCGCTGCTGGTGGTGGTGGTGGTGCCTGTGGCTGCTTCTCCTCCTCCTCCTCCTCCTCCTCCTCGTCCTCAACCAGGATGCAGTTGGCCTCAATATATCCTCTAGTCATAGGGTTCTTGATGCGAGCAGTGGCCGAAACCTCAATCCCCCTGGCCCTGCAAAGGGCAGTGATGAGGGAGGGGAAGCCCAAGCTGATCCTGGATTGGGTGCTCCGTCGTCCTATAGAGGACGCAAAATTTGATATCTTCTGAAATATCACCCTAGCAATATCCACATCCAACCCAGCCAGGATGCTGTAGAGTAGATGAGCAACAAGCATAGTAACATCTGAGACATGGTTGGTGGGTTGGATGTTAGCCAACACCAACACTGTCCACATCCGAGTAATGTCCTTCATATCGCGCCTGTAGACCCTAGCAGCCTCTCCATAAGCGTTCCTCGCAAAGGTCCGCCCTCGTAGGCATATGTACTCTGCGGTCCTGGTGTCCAGTGGGTCATCGCCACGAATGCCCACCTCGTTCATCAGTTCATGATACTGACAAACCATCTCATCTCGATCCTCTGGTGCTGGGTATCCTAACAATCTGTTGATTGCATCGCGACCATATGAAACCACCTGACCCCGCACAAAAGACTGGCGTCTCACATCAATGCCATGGTCTCCAATGGCATTGGCATAGAACTCTCTAATGATCTCGGGATCGTAAAATCTGGATGGCTCAGCAACTGGCCTCCATCTCCTCCTGATGATCTCATCAAGGAATATATCATACTCGCCAGGCTGTAGAGCAACTGGCCTCTCCTCAATAAAATTACAGTTCATCAGTGAACTGTAAGCCTCGAACGCCTTGAGGTCCTTGAATCTGGAAGCATCAAACTCTGGTGGTGCCTCTCTGGTCCTCTTGGCACCACCCTTATTTCCTCTCCTGGAAGTGCCAGTAGCATTAACTACTTTGGTACGAGCCATCTGCAAAATAGAATTAAATCAAGATTATTTCATGCAAGCAAATAATGGATTAACTCATAATTAATGAAATAAATGGCCAATTTAATTCAAAAATTAGAGCAATCATTTAATAAGCACTTGTGCATAAAAATCTTGATTATTAATTTACCCAATACCAATTTATTAATTTATTAAGAGCATGCTAAAGTGATCAGTTAAAGCAAGTCCTAATTAATTTCTAAACAAGGCATTTAAAAGAGTAAAAAAATTTATGCTCCAAAAATCATGCTCTTCAAACATGCAATAGTGCACAATTATTCATGCAATGGTCATGCAAAAATATTAGCCAATTAAGCATCCATATTACAATTTAGAATAATTTTCAAAAATTAACTGAGCACTTTAAAAACTACCACCAAATATGCCAAAACACACCACAATCATTCAATCATAAGCAACATACTATACTAAGACTATATTGACAAATATTCTTAACTTATGGGGTCCTAAGAGCCTAAGTCTTCTATCCTAAGGTAATTTGAGGAGATATGGATTAAACTCAAGTATCAAAACCAAGTTTTAAGTTTTAACTTAAGTGAACTTAGGGAATGAGGGTTCTGGTAATCGATTACAGAGGAGTTGTAATCGATTACCCGAGAGCTAGTTTTTAGGTAATTGATTACTCACAGGTTGTAATCGATTACCTGAGAGCTGAGTTTTTGGTAATCGATTACAGCGATTACCCGAGAGATGAATTTTATGTAATCGATTACCTGAGGACTGAGTTTTTGGTAATCGATTACCAAGGGTTGTAATCGATTACCAGATTCCCAGAAACGTTTTCTAGTGTAATTTCACCTATGGTAATCGATTACAGCATTACTGTAATCGATTACCAGCTGTCCAGTATAAATACTTGGACATGCAAAATCTGATATTATTCATTTTCCTCTTCTTCCTTCACGCGTTTTAGAGAGAGAGTTTGTGGTCTTAGAGAGAGAAAGTTGATTTGGGAGCTTAAAAAGGGAATTGGAGCTAGAATCATCAAGTGAAACACTTCAATCTTCCATTCTACCTTTGATTCTCAAGGATTGGTGAGTATAACTCACACACCCACTTTACCCCTTTGAGTTTGATTTCTCCCCAATGTATGAACCCTACTCTTTAATTCCTTTTCTATATGATATTTGTGGTTGGTTTAGTAATGTATGCATGAAATTGAGTAGTTAGTTAGTATTTTTATTGAAAAACCTTAGGGTAGCGAGATTACGAAATTGACGAAATGTTCAATGCATGAACCCTACCCTTCGATTCCTCTTTCTATTTAGTTAATTTGATTGGATTTATGAAGTTTATACTAGAATTGAGTAATTTATGTTAGGAATTGATTATAAATCCCTCGAATTTCGAAGTTACGAAACTTACGAAACTTACGAAAGTTTCGAAACACTCGAATTGCTTGAAATTCTAGTTTTGGGTTATCAATTCATGTTTACCGGTTTCGACTGTGAGTAATATAAGCCGGCCTTCGCGCTGTGAGTAAAAAGTTAAGCAAACTAAGTAAAACATGACTTCGGTCCAGTAATGGGTGGGATACGTCCCCGGGAAAGACGTTTCCCGTAGTCTGAGCTCAGGTCTAACTACAGTTTCAGTAATAAGTTCATGCCTGCTGGGCACAACAGTGAGTTGCATTATTATTGCATTATAATGATTTGAGTATTAAGTTTATGAATATGTTATGTTAATTATCTTTATTTGATATGAATATGAGTATGATATTTGGCTTCATATTAATTAGTTAAGTTGATCTTCCCCCACACTTTATTCATGTTTAGTTATACTCGCTGAGATTATTATCTCACCCCACGTTTCGGGGATTTACTTTAGTTGTGCAGGTACCTTTAGGGACGTTGAGGCAGTTATGGTGAGGATAGAGCTGAATCTTACTTCGGTTGGAAGATTCATTAATATGATTATTTCCTAATGTATTTGTAGCTATTATTTGGTTATTCATTTAGGTCTATTGTTGTATATTGTATAAATGTAATTATTCCTTATTTGGCCACTGAGGCCTAGTTTTAATGTTAGGATAGGTTTAAATATTGAAATGTACTGGTTTTGCTGGCTTTCAGGTTAAGCTGAATTCTGGTATTAGTCTGGTTTTTAGGGGAGACTCTGCCGGATTTCCGGTATGAGTTCATTGAACCACACTTCTTCAAGTGTGGATTCTTCCCTAAGTTTGAGTAAGATTTACTATTATTTATGAAATTGATGTTGTATTGAAATTGCTTAAACTAATTGTTGGAAAGTTTAAGCTAATGTGTGACGATATCGAAAATTTAACATAATGATTTCAAGAACTTCAGGGATAGTGTCTCCAACGGACATTATTTCTGAGTTTAGAAATTATGGCGTTACATTTTGGTATCAGAGCAGTTCAATCCATTTGGACTGTGGTTAGGCTAGTTGCCCCTAATTTGTTATGATCTTGCAGTACACGTACTCATTATAGGGACTGATCACTTCTATAGTGTGTGCATTGTACATTGAGATTATGGTTAGTTATGTGAGTAGGTTACCTTGGTCGAGGAGTTAGAATACTTCCTTAACAAGGGTAGAGCCACCCATCTTGTATTAGAAAGAGAGCACTACTGCAAAATGGGCTTTTAACGACGGTTGTTGACCCGTCGTTGATACAGGTGTCGTTAAAAAGTGGGTTTTCAACGACGTTTGTCAACCGTCGTTATAAGTTAGAAACAACGACGGTTAAAGTTGGAACCGTCGTTGTATGTCCAAGACACAACGACGGTTCACACATCAACCGTCGCTATAAGTCAGAAATAACGACGGTTAAAGCTGGAACCGTCGCTATAAGTCAGAAATAACGACGGTTGCTACTTTAATCATAAACTTTGCCAATTTTAATATGAAGCTTCGTCTATTTTGCTGTAGTTTGTGATGACAAATTTTTCATTTTCTAACTTATTAGAAACAGTAATAATAAACTTAATTTCTATCCTGATGTGAAGTAAAATATGAAGGGATGAGATGATAAAGAACCTACCTAAGAATGGAATTTACATACTGACTCCCCGTGGTTGTCGCGTCAAGCACCACCTCTTGAAGCAAGTGCGATAACTTCCCCGTGCAGAACGTCGGCGTATGAGTGACGGCAAGGGGAGGAAGGTGATGTCTCAGCAGCGGCAAGCGAAAACCCTCCTCTAGTAACCAGGCGCACGCAAATGAAGGAGGAACGGGGAGGAGAACGGAGAGGGACGGTGGAAAAGGGACAGAGACGGTGGGAGATGGAGCGGGACGGTGGGCAGAGGAAGAGAGACGGCGGGGGGAGAGAAGCCTCATGGTGGGGAGAGAGAAGGCTCGATGGGGAGAGGGAGAGCTTCACGGAGGGGAAAAGGGAGAGGTGCTTGAGTGAGAGAGAGAGAGAGGGACGATGCTTGGGAGAGAAAGAGAGGTGAACTCGCGTGCGGCGCTGTGTGAGAAGAGAGGGTCTCCATTAGGTTAAACAAGATAAACCACGACGGTTCAAAGTTTAACCGTAGTGGTTTCTATGATTTACTTCTGCACCGCCCATATTCGCTTTTAACACCCCCTTACACTAACAATTATTCTATCTGCACCCCGTTTTTACCTTCCGCACCACTTTTCGACGACGGTTACAAAAACAAGCGTTGTAGAAAAGGTTTTCTACGACGGTTCCTTTTGAACCGTCGTTGTTTGTTACGTAGAAAATTTCAAAAATGCCACCGCGTCATTATTAACGACGGTTACAGCACAACCGTCATCGTATGGCCGTCGTAAAAGGTTGTTTTTGTAGTAATGGAGTAACCTAAGTTTATTCCTAAGAACAGTATACTCACCATAGAAGCTTTGTAGAATGTGACCTTAGAGCCTAGTGAACATTAGGCACCTCTAAGGTAGTTAGTTAAGATAGATTCATTATTTGTGGAGGTTGGTTTGTTGTTGGACTTATATGTGGTCTTGATTGTGTAACTTGTATAATTGAATGTTTTGTGTGTCATGTTAATTGATTGTAATGTTGGTTTGTTGAATGATTTCATGGCATATTATATAAGAGTGTGTGTGTGTACTTGTTAGGTAGTAGTCCACATAGTTAAAATTTCTTTAGGCATACACTTGTTAAAGATCACACTAGAAGGGATATGGGAATATTAGTCCATAATGGGATAACTACCCTACTTAGAATGAACCAGAGCTTGGTTAGGCACACGAGAGGAATATAAACCATTAGGGAGGGTATGAGGAGATTAAAAAAAAAACTATATAGGTCCAAGATATACCCTAATTTAACAACATAGTGCGAATATCATGGGCCGTTAAAAACATAAACTAGGAAGGGCTAAGGAATGAGATTTCTTTTGAATTGATATAAGAATAGGTGTATCCTCTTAGTCATCTTGTGGTAGTCAGGAGACTTGCCGTATGGGTAGTGAGTTTCAGTTACCTAACACCTTATACCTTACCATGACTTGCAATCAGTGAGGTCTTTCAACCTTACCAAGTGGGTAGTTTATCACGGGACAATTATACCTTAACTTTTTCTTTTCCACTCTTAGAGAGTATTTAGTAACCTATAGGGGCAATGTCTTATAACCCTAAAAATCTAGAAATTATCAAATAAGAACACTTCATCCATACCCTCGGTTTAACCATATCGGTTTCAACCGCGAGGACTCGAAGGAAGTACTCAGGGAAAAGAGTAAGGTAAGGGTTCATGGTCAGGGTAGTGAGAACAAACCAGATGTTTCTCTGAAAACCAACTCAGTAGGTATATCATCCATAGTCACACGGTTAAAAAACTATTAGTACCAATGGAGAGAACCTTAGTCACAACTCTTTTAAGGGAGAGGGATCTTAGTCAAGGAAGTTAAGAGTTCTAGTACAAATTGCATAAGGTAGTGTAGATTTACCTATGAATCTAAGTAAGAAAAAGAAGTTTTTAATTAAGTTATATTTAGGGTTAGCCTTATAGAAAAGAACTAGGGATCTCACCTGAGGGAATTGTTAGGTAGATAGTAAGTGAATCAAACATCTTAGTTAGAAATAATAAAGTAGCGGAAATATTATAGACATCCTATAATTGATTAAAAAAGGGGAGAAATTTATGGTTGAGGTCCTAATGGGAATTGAGTAGAACAAATAGATTAATAGACAACACTAGAATTAGTCAAGGAATTATCAAGTAACTACAAATGTCTTCCAGCCACCTAATTACCTAACCTTAATTGTGAAGTACCATGAGGGATATACCATAAACCAAAATCATACATGTTTAATGTTGTAGTTGTAACCATACTTACCTGGGTCAGCACTCACCTGGAAAACGCATAACAACCCTTATGAAGTAGTGTGGAACCTTTATGCTAGTATTCCAAACAGAAATAGGAAATTCTTTATCACCTTATAATGAAAATAACCCTGGAGCTTAGGAAGGGGGAGCATGAATTAGTTTAGAAATTTGAATGTAAGTTTGACACCTCCAGTGGAGAAATTAAGATTTAGAACCCTGAAGGATGTTAGGGAGGGCCTAAAGCCTTATAGAAAGGACATAGGAAGTCATAAAGGGAACTTAGTACGCTAGAACACCTAAATTATATCTAGCCTGAAAATTAGAATCAAGAATGGGTAATTAGACTCAACCCAGAGGGTCAGGAGCAAATTGAAGGTTTGTGGGATCGCGCATTAGGTCAGAACGCCAAGACAATTAGAATTCCTTACCCCTAGGATAACCAGGTTGTGGATAAAACTCTAAGCCGCCTTCCTTTTCAGTAGAAACCTAGAGCCAAGCTAAGTACGAGCCTAACTGGTAAAGTGAGATAGAAATAGGGAAAGATCCCATTAAGGGAAGTTAGGAAATTAGTGAGTTTACCGCGATCATGCTATGACCATAGGTATTTTAACTACGTTCATGGGGTGAGTGTGTTGTTAGAAATTTTTTAATGCTTTCTTAGAATAGTGTGTATCGTTTGTCACACCTTAGTTTGATGTTACTTGTGTGACTGTGTGAACTTAATTCCTCGAACATTACGTGAGTGTTGGACTATTTCGCCAACACAAACGTAGTGATTCGGGGGATTGAGTAATATTGTGTGCATGACTTATTGTTAGTAATATAGTAGAACTTAAAATATATAAATATGTAAATCACTTGGGATTTTCCCAAAACTAGCTAGATCATTAAGAACATAAGACTTGGAACCAGCCGGTAGTTGATGGGTTTGGGTATGGAATTAGGATCCTTACTTAGTTGTTGTGTGAAATCTTTTTTTATGATTAGACTTTATCAAGGATGTTGTCTAACCAAACCAACCAAGTATACCAAATAGAGTAGAGAATCTCTTCATGTGTTTTTCGTGAAGATACATAAAATGAGTTTGTTAGAGAAGTTCAGGAACCTAAGTTTAGGTGTAACAGTTGGAGAGCATAGTGTCAGACCTCATAGAATTGAGATCATCAGTGAGCTGAGAGCTCTAATCAGGGAGACTCAGAGTTTGGACTCAAGCCTCCAAGAGAAGAGACAATAGTTAGGGTTTTCTGAATCAGAAGATGGGATGATTCTCTTTCAAGGAAGAGTCTGTGTCCTTTACCTGCGCTTTACCTGCGCTTAGCGTAGGTGAAGCGTAGAAAAGGGAAAAAGGGAAAAAGAGAAAGGTGAACCTGAAACAGAGGAAAAAGGTGAACAGAGGGATGATGAATCAAAGCCCGAGGAAGGAAGGGAAGATATATCAAGACCAAAGACCGTGCCTTATCCAACCAGTCCTGCAAAGGAAGATCAAGAAAGGTATGGTACAAGTAATAATCCTTCCAGACCTCCCAAAAGAAAGGCATGCAAACACACTAACCAGAACAAGGCAAAGAGTGACTAAAATTGAAATTTTGCGCTTTACCTGCGCTTAGCGTAGGTGAAGCGTAGAAAACAGAATGAGATTTTTGCAATTTTTAGTCATGTTTTCTGCTACTTCCTATTAAAAAATATTTTATTTTTCAGAAACTTATTCCAATCAATTTTGAAATTTTCCTAAATCCTAAAAAATGAAAAATCCTAATTAAAAAAAAACAAAAACAAAAGAAAACAAACTAAAAACTTAAAAATCTCTGGGTTGCCTCTCAAGAAGCGCTTGTTTAACGTCTGATAGCTCGACGCCTGCTCTGTTAGGGTGGCTGATACTGAAATCTTTTGGTGAGCTTGTGAGCTGCACCCTTCCTTTCTTTGGAACATGAGTCTCCCCATAACATTGTCTTGGAGCAACCTGTAGTGTGAAATATCTTTAAGCATTTGGGCTTCTTTTTGGAATTAGACCATGGCTCTGACTCCCTTGGCTTGACTCTTCTTTTTTTTATTTTCTTGCTCTCAGGTGCATGAGTCTTTTTCTCTTGAAGCCTTGATGATTCACCATTGGTTGCTCTCAAATTCTTTGCCTTGCAGGGGTCCTTGATATGAAACACTCTGACCACTTGATCTTCAATCTGGCTCTAGGCTCTGAGTTTGATTCTAGCATGACTTTCCTTCTCTTTGCCTTGTTCTGGTTAGTGTGTTTGCATGCCTTTCTTTTGGGAGGTCTGGAAGGATTATTACTTGTACCATACCTTTCTTGATCTTCCTTTGCAGGACTGGTTGGATAAGGCACGGTCTTTGGTCTTGATATATCTTCCCTTCCTTCCTCGGGCTTTGATTCATCATCCCTCTGTTCACCTTTTTCCTCTGTTTCAGGTTCACCTTTCTCTTTTTCCCTTTACAGTCAGATTCTTCTTCAAGCACCATCTTTTGTGTTTCATCCTCTCTTTCTTCCTCTTCTACTTCTACTGCACCTTCTTTTTCTTCCTTTTCTTCAGCCAGGTTATCGTTGATATCACCGCACTGCTCTTCAGAGTTGAGTGGTGCATTTGCTGAAAACTTCCAATATATATTTTGTATTTCTTCTAGCACGAGGTCAACTGATAGTCCTTCTCTTTCACAATATAGCTGAAAATAGTCTTTGTCTGAATGTGTGAACTCTTGTTTTTCTGCTTCACATTCTTCTTCTTCATCTTCTTTATCAACTTCTCCTGATTCTATTTCTTCAGCTTCATCTTCTCGTTCTTGTTTAGTTTCCTCTTCTTCAGCTTCCTCTTCTTGAATGTCTAGAAAAGAGCAGTCACCATTGAGATGATTACCTTCGCAAAAGTCACAAATTAATTGTGATGACTGGATAGGATAAGCGTGAACTATTTGCGGTGGCTGAGAAAGGTTGGCTATCTTCTTATTGAGTGCCTCTAATGACTGCTCCAACCTCCTGAGTCCGTCTTCAAAGATTTGCTTATGGGGTGAAACATCATCTTGAATCGGTGCATGAGAGAAATATTTTGATTTTTGCTTGAATGAAGAAGTGTGTGCCTTGGTTTGAATGCAACATGGCTTGCAACAAAATCTTCCTGCAAATTTTTCTGCTACCACGTTCCAATTGTTCAGACTTCGGCTGGGGTGTGACATTAACCAATTCTTTGCTTTTCTTGCAAGAGAAAAGGAAAATAAATGTAAGCATGCAACTTCTTTGTCCTTCTCTTCAAAACCCATAGTTTCAACTAGTTCCAGGAATGTAAAAAGATGACTATTTGGATCCTCGTGTGCCAATCCTGCGAACTGTTGAGCCTTAACAAGTTGAAGATGTGATTCTTCAAGTTCCACAGCTTTTGTATAAATTGGGTGAGCAGTACTTGAATGATGAAATATCCCCTTAAGCATGATATAATCTCCCAAAGTCCTCCTTCTGGATTGTGTTCCTTCCATTAATTTATTTTGAGATACCTGTCTTCAGCACTATTCAAGAATCTCAAACAATTGTTAGCCCAGGAAGGTGAAACAAAATAATTTTTTTTTAAAAAAATGAAAATAATAAAAAAAACAAAAATAATAAAAAATAAAATCCTAAAATTCTAAGATAGAGTTTGAATTTGAAATAAGATATTTACTTATCCTAAATTCCTAAAAGAAGTCAAACAAGATAAGCATTGAAGATAAGATAAGAAAATTTTCAAATTTCAATTTCAGAAATAATTTTTTTTTTAATAAAAATAAAATACGAAAATAAAATAAAAAGAAAAAAAAATTAAAAATTTAAATTTTAAAAATATAATTTTTTTGAAAATTTTGAAACAATCGAAAATACAATCAACTAAAATTATACAAATTGAGACACCGCTCCCCGACAACGGCGCAAAAAACTTGATGGGTTTCCTGGCAAGTTTACCAGTAGTCCAGTAGTTTTAGAGTAAGTAAGATATCGTATCCACAGGGAGCGGTTGTAATTTATATATTGATAGTGATTGTACTTCCAATACACACGATTTTCAAAAGAGTTTGATTGTAAGCAATAAAATAATAGAATAAAATAAAACAAAGATAACGTGAGGAGAATAGTGGTTTGGACTAGGATTTGACTTCGTTTCATCTCCCCCTTGTGTACGTGAATCTTTTCCCTTATTTATGATCGTACTTGTAATAACCTTAGCATTGTTTATTTACAATAATTATAAGGCATGCCTAGTAATTATCGTACCCGCAAATTCCCCTATAACATCATAAATAAACGCCAAAAGCTATTCTCTACAGGCATTCAAAGTGGCATTTGGCGACCCCGAACATTGCCCGTATTTTGCAATCAGCGCTATCGATTTAGCCATACTTTCATATAAGGCACCTATGGAGGGGTGTGTCACTCACTGAACCTCCAATCGTTAGAATACAATCCTTATACTACGATATGACTAAACCGAGTATCTTTAGCAATCCGAGAATAAGCTTCATGAACAGCTCCATGCTCACCTACCTATGATACTAGCCGGAGTTCCACTTTTTTTATCCAGAGCACTAGCCTACCACCCCGGCGCACGCGCGGAGGTGATGCATTACAAACAGCATAAAGATACCGATAAATTACAAGCATAGAATCATAAATAAAAAGGAAAAGAATTCTTATACACAAGGGGATTGAATCTACTACATCCAATCCTACTGGAGAGTGTAGCTACAAATAGTAGCCATTACAAACCACTGAGAAATCTGTCACCTTTCTCAATCCTATACTACTCTCTCTCTATGTGTATCCGTGTCGGGTCCCGAGGACCTGCCTGTGACCTATGCAAAGGCCTCTGTTTATAGAGTTGGAAAACCTTAAGAGATCAGGCTGTGATGTCACTTGCGTGAAGCTTGTCCAATCAGAAGCTGCTTTTTCATTAACTGATGTCACTTGTGTGAAGCTTATCCAATCAGGAGCTCCCCTTTCATTAATTGACGTCACTGCGAGGCTTCATTAATCAGGAGGTGCGCTTCATGCGCGCTTAGCGCGTGTGAAGCCTGGCTGAAATGCGCTCCACGTGCGCTGAGCGCTTGTGGAGCGTGTTACACGCTGCAGCTTTCCTTAAATTGTGGATCTAACCTCTGGATCTCTTTCTGATTTTATCTGGTTTTCCTCTATCCCTTTTATCCGAATTATTTTTGTATTTATTTAATTTGAATTTGAATTAAAGAGGTTATCTGCAAGATTCTCTGATTATCTCCTCTTTATTTGAATTCTGAATCTGCAACAACTTCCTTTCTGATGCTATTTTCTCTCTCATTCCAAATCTCCTGTAAATCTGCATAAAATAACAGATTTCTATTCAAAATAGCATCATATTCAAATTTGAACCAAATAATTACAAATATTGTAAATATTAATAAAAAGGGATATTTTGGGGCATAAATTATTATTTTAACCTTGATAAGTGTAATAAAAACTATATGAAAATAACGCTAATTTTACACTTATCACTTGCGTGTCTAAGCTAAAATTGCCCGTTTCTTCGTTGCCTTTTGTATTGAGTGTGGAAACGCCAGCTAGTGGGTCAGTTTCTACTTCTGATGTGTGCTTAAACTGTTATGTTTCTGTTAATGATAGAAATTTCCTAGTTGATTTGATTTGCTTACCTCTAAGTGAACTAGACATTATTTTGGGAATGGACTGGTTATCTTCCAATCATGTCCTATTAAACTGTGCCGATAAAATTATCATATTTGGTCACCCTGTTGAGAGTAAGAGTAAGGACTTTATGACTGCCAATCAGGTAAAAACGTCTCTAAGGGAAGATGCCCAGGTTTACATGCTTTTAGCTTCTTTGAAATCTGATAGTAACGTTGTTGTGAGTGAGTTACCTATAGTGTGTGAGTACCCTGAAGTGTTTGCAGATAATGTGTCTAGTCTACCACCTGAGAGAGAGATAGAGTTTTCCATAGACTTAGTACCGGGTACAGGGC
Organism: Sesbania bispinosa; assembly: GCA_026901365.1. Classification (NCBI taxonomy): domain Eukaryota; kingdom Viridiplantae; phylum Streptophyta; class Magnoliopsida; order Fabales; family Fabaceae; genus Sesbania; species Sesbania bispinosa. The sequence goes on from QLOH01000246.1 coordinate 988,627, forward strand.
CGATTTCAACTACACCTTATAGGATGTCACCCATAGAGCTAGCAAAACTTAATAGACAATTAGAAGACCTGTTAGAGAAGAAGTTTGTGAGGCCTAGTGTGTCACCCTGGGCAGCGCCTGTCTTGTTTGTTAAGAAGAAGGATGGTAGCATGAGGTTATGTACAGATTACCGCCAATTGAATAAGGTAACCATTAAGAATAGATACCCTTTGCCTAGGATAGATGACTTGATGGATCAGCTAGTGGGGGCATGAGTGTTTAGCAAGATGGATCTTAGATCAGGCTATCATCAAATTAGAGTTAAGGAAGAAGATATACCTAAGACTGCTTTTAGAACTAGGTATGGGCACTATGAGTATCTGGTAATGCCTTTCGGTGTGATGAATGCTCCTGCAATTTTTATGGATTACATGAACATGATTTTTCACCCTTATTTGGATAAATTCGTAGTCGTCTTCATAGATGATATACTAATTTATTCCAAAACTAAGGAGGAGCATGAGGAACATCTAAAGGTAGTGCTTCGGGTTCTTAAGGATAAACAGCTGTATGCTAAGATGTCCAAGTGTGAGTTTTGGTTACAGGAGGTAAGTTTCTTAGGCCATGTGATTTCTAGGGGAGGTATAGGCGTAGATCCTTCTAAGGTAGAAGTCGTGCTTAAGTGGGAGGCTTCTAAGTCTGTGAGTGAGATTAGAAGTTTCCTTGGGTTGGCTGGGTACTATAGGAGGTTCATAGAAGGGTTTTCTAAGTTAGCTTTGCCTTTTACTGAGTTGACTAGGAAGGGAGTGGCCTTTGTGTGGAATAGTAAGTGCGAGACTAGTTTCCAAACCCTTAAGGAGAAGTTGACTAGTGCACTAGTGTTAGTACTACCTGACCTTAGCAAATCCTTTGTAGTATATTGTGATGCCTCTAAGATGGGTTTAGGTGGGGTGTTGATGCAAGAGGGTAAAGTAGTAGCCTATGCTTCTAGGCAATTGAAAATCCATGAGAGAAACTACCCTACCCATGACCTAGAGCTAGCGGCCGTAGTGTTTGTGTTGAAGATATGGAGGCATTATTTGTATGGTTCCAGGTTTGAGGTTTTTAGTGACCATAAGAGCCTTAGATACTTGTTTGACCAGAAAGAGCTGAACATGAGGCAGAGGAGGTGGTTAGAGTTTCTTAAGGATTATGATTTCGAGTTGAGTTACCATCCCGGTAAGGCTAATGTAGTGGCTGATGCCTTAAGTAGGAAATCTATCAATGTTAGTTCCCTGATGATTAAGGAGATGGATCTTTTAACCCAGTTTAGGGATTTGAGTTTAGCTTGTGAGGTGACTTCGGATAGTGTGAGGTTAGGGATGACTAGAGTAAGTAATGATCTGTTGAAAGATATTAGTAAGGCTCAATTGGAGGATTCGTTTATGGTGCTTAGACGAGAGGCTATAGAATGAGGTAATGGTGGAGAGTATGTGATAGGTGCTGATGGGATACTGAGATTTGGAGACCGTGTGTGTGTGCCTAGTGAACCTACCATTAAGCATTTAGTACTTGAAGAAGGCCATAGAAGTAAGCTTAGTTTCCACCCAGGATCGACTAAGATGTATCAAGATTTGAAGAAAGTGTTTTGGTGGCCTAGGATGAAGAGAGATATAGAGGAGTTTGTGAGTGCTTGTTTAGTGTGCCAAAAGTCTAAGGTAGAACATCAAAAGCCTTCAGGATTGCTTCAACCCTTAAGTATACCGGAGTGGAAGTGGGATAGTATTTCCATGGACTTTGTAGTTGCTCTGCCTAAGACGGTAAGGGGACATGACTCAATTTGGGTCATTGTGGATAGGTTAACTAAGAGTGCACATTTTCTTCCCATTAACATTAAGTACTCCTTAGAGAAACTAGCTCAGCTTTACATTAGTGAGATAGTGAGGTTGCATGGCATACCATCTAGTATAGTTTCAGATAGAGATCCCAGGTTTACCTCTAGATTTTGGGAGAGTTTGCAACAGGCCTTGGGGACCCAACTTAGGCTTAGTTCAGCTTACCACCCTCAGACTAATGGTCAGACCGAGAGAACCATTCAATCCTTAGAGGATTTAATTAGAGCTTGTGTCTTTGGTGATTTTTGTTAGAACCACAGGAAACACTAGAAGGGGGGTTGAATAGTATTTTAAGCCTGTTTGAGTAATTTTGGAAATCTTAAATTAAATCATCATATAAAATAAATCAAGTTCAAAACAAATCTTAAGATCAGAGTTAAAAGCGCGGAAGTTAACAACCGTAAAGATTGATAATCTTTTTGTTAAAAGCTTAAGATTGTTTTGATCGAAAACTTCTCAAAGTATCTTCTGAAGGTTATCATACAGAAGCTATTTAGAACCTTTTATGGACTTCCTCAGATGACTGGAGATCGTCTGAAGTTTGTTAATAACTTCTGAACCGAGTTCAGGTCAGACCCACTCCAGAGAGCTATTCCAAAGGTTCTTCAAAGTGCATTCTTTATAATGCTTCAAATGATATGAGAGACACTTAATGTTGATGTTTCTGTGAAAGTTCATTTTATTGAAATTGTTTACTTAGAGTTTATTATGAAAAATACTTTTCAATCCCCTTAATAAATACGCAAACTGAAAGTAAAAGAGTTTAAGGGATAGAAGACTTAGACAAGAAATTTATTCTGGTTCACCCACTAATCTCGTGAGCTACATCCAATCCCAGGGCAAACCACCACTGGATTTTCCACTATCTGAATCCACAGATACAAGTATTATTCACAGCCTCTTCAGGTCAACACAAGTATTACTTTGTTTTCAACTGCCTCTCCAGGCAACACATGCAGTATTCTTTTACATACAAGCCTCTCCAGGCTCAACAAGTATTCTTTCTTACCAAGCCTCTCCAGGCTCTAAACCAAGTATTATTTGTCAACCAAGCCTCTCCAGGCTCTATACCAAGTATTCTTTTCTATCAAGCCTCTCCAGGCTCTACCACAAGTATTCATTTCTATCAAGCCTCTCCAGGCTCTACCACGAGTATTCTTTCTTCCACCAAGCCTCTCCAGGCTCTGAAACACTTAACCAAGTGTAGAGTATTCTTTCTTCCACTAAGCCTCTCCAGGCTCTTAGACACTTATCGTGTTTACAAATTAAACTAAGTTTAAGTTTCCACGAAACATAAACTTAATCTCTTCCTGTACTAGAGGTTAACTGAGTACTACTCAGGATACAATGAGTGAATTCTAAGTACAAGGGTAAGATAGTGATACAAGTGTATAAGTTTAGGTACAATCTTTGTCTCTAAAATGAGGAATAACTTCCTCTGAGAATTGGCTAGGTAGATACTGAATTTAAGCTTAGCCTTGTTCTCTAACCATTGGTTTCCATGGGTTACATTCTCACCCGTATGAATGGAATAACCAAGGTATGTTTATGGCTTCAAACCATTCTTGGTTGATCGTTCTTTTTGGCCAATATGGTAGGTTGTTCAACCGAGCAACATCTAACTGACCAACAGGTCGGCAGCCTGGTTAATATGCTCAGCATGCCAACATCTTCAAATTCAATCTTGAGGCTATTTATATGTTCTGATGAAATATAGCCGTTTGAAGATGGTTCATAATACCGTTGAGATGTTGATGATGTGGCTCATATAGCCGTTGTGTAATAGCTTCTCAAACAGTTGCTTCTTCTTAAGCAAACAAGTGTTCAGACAATCCTGTTCTGACACTTCTGTAGATGATCTCTTTTGAGAGATATTCTTGATATTGTTATGATGATTTTCTCTCTTTAATTTCTTCTGCTTTCTACAGCCTTCTTCTGTTTTCTTTTGATTTCCTCTGATTTCCTTAGGAGTGTACATGAGGAGGTATCCGTTGATTTGTCCTTTTGCTTATTCTGTATATACTTCTTTTTTCATTTGCTCCTGACACCATTTCTTTTTTCTTCTTTGAGTGAGGTGTCTTGTCAAACAACTGTTGTTGCGGTTTTCTCTTTGAATAAAGACATATGATATTATAGTCGTTGAATCATATAGTCTCAGCTTCTGTATTAATTTCTTCCATGTTGAAATCTGTTTCATGCATTCAGAGAGTTTATATGTTCAAAAAAAATGATTTCTTTAATCTTCACATATACTCAGATGCTTGCTTTTATCTCGTTGTAATTTCATCAGCTTCAACATGTGCTCATCTCATATAATTGTTTCAAGCTTATTTCAATTCTTCAGCTTGAGATGCTTTCACTAAGCTCTTTTCTTCTAATAAGATATTTCTTCTTTTCTTCAGACGATTGTAGCTCCATTCTACTTTATATCTTCTTCTTCTTATAAGATTTAAATGAATAAAGTTGTTGAACTTTATCAACTCAATTCAAACATCTTTCTTGTTGCTTTTACTCAGTTTTCTGATCCACTCTGGGCAGCAGCAGGTGCAGGTGCAGTAGGTCTGCGCACGCAAATCCTTTTGTAGCAGGTGTAGCAGGCGTTGCAGAAAGTCTTTGCAGAATTTCCTTATTTGTGCAAGACTATGGTCGAGGTAGAAAAGCATGTCTAGCTTTTATACTGAAATAAGTGTAGTCCATTTGGTAGAGTGTGCCTTACACTTAGCAACGTCTCCAAGAGATCAATTCTTGATACTGTTCGTAGACTGCTTCAGATTGTCTTCATATCTTCAGATGATAATTGCTCTTCAGATATAGTTAAGTCTTCAGATAATGCAGACGCTTCAGATAGACGAGCTTTCTTTTCTTCACTTTAAGCTTATTTTCTTCAGACGATAGTTGAGTCTTCACTACTGTCTTCAAGTCTTCAGATAGTCTTCATGTCTTACTGTCTTCAAGTCTTCGGATAATCTTCATGTCTTCAGATAGTAGGCTTTGCTTTGTAGATTTCTTCTTTTCAGATTCTGCATTTGTTCTTCTGATCCTGATCTTCTGATTCTGATAAATATTTCAACCTGAAACACAATAAACAAACCAATACCTTTCTCAGTAGAACCTGTTTACATAATTGTTAGGATTTGATTTTTAATTATCTCGAATTCCTTAATTGATGACATTTCAATTATTTCAAATTCCTTAAGCCATGGCATTCTGAAGCCATTTCGAATTTTCAGAAGAAGAACAATGTTATCTTATTTCGAATTCTGATTGAAAATGTTGTTAACTTAGGAAATACTTGAAGCAGAGTTAATATAGAAACTTTGAAAATTCGGAAGAGAAGATATATTGTGAATTCGAAAATGTAAAGAGATGTAAATGAAAGGTATTCCAAATCAGGTAAAGGACAATTCTTTTATTCAAGTCCAAAATTCGAATTACATGTTGTTCGAATACATTGGAAATACACTTAGATAGGAAACTGTCCTAAACACCTAGAATATTAGAAAAGAAACTATCCTAAGGTATACTAAATACTTCTTCTTGTCTTCCATGCCTTTTCTTCTTCTTTCATCCAGCACAGGTCTGATAAAACCTACATTCTTTCGAATCTCCTCGCACCTGAGGAGGAAGATCGAAGTCAGCATGGAAAATAAAAAATGAATCTATTTTGGCTATTACGTTCAATCCAATATAAAACTTTCGAGAAGAAAGATTGAGAAAGCCAATGACTTAGGCTATTACGTCAATCTTATAAAAAATGAAGTCATTCTAGATTAGATTAAACGTAACAGCCAAAGAAATTAACTTCTTCATATTCTTTGAAGAAATTCTATGAAGAGATTTCGAAAAGATGAAGAGAAGAGAAAAAGAGAAGAATGAAGAAGTTTGAATGAATGAAGTGTAAAATGAACTCCCATTTATAGGAGTTAAAAGAGCCAAGAACCATTAATGTGCCACTGTAACGTCCAATAAAAAAAAGCACATGTAAAATGAGAGGACGGTGGCCGGTGGTCTTCACAACCTTTGTAATGACTAATAGAAATATGCCACATAGCATAAAAGAAAGAGAAAGTTAAAATTCGAATCAACATCTTTGGATTCGAAAAGCTTGAAAGGTACAGAGTCAAGATAAAGGAATTCGAAACAGTCAGAAAGCAGAAAGTCGAAGACATATCTTTGAAGACTTAGAAGAATTCTGAAGAAAACAGAAGACTCATTTTCGAAAAGACAGAAGACTCATTTTTCGAAAAGATAGAAGATATCAAGAAAACAGTTATTGGAAGTTATGAAGATCAAGACAAGTGTCACCTAGTTAGTGGTTGATTTTCAAAATTTGTAATTAGTTTTCTGGATAGCAGAAACGTGGCAAGCATCTACGCTGCCAACACATAGGGTTGCTGATGTGTCAAGCATGCATTAGTTAGCCGTTAGGATTGAAATCTATAAATACTAGAACCCACAATGTAATAAGGGTTGGCAAATCACTCACTCAATTCTCTGAAACACCTTAACGTCCGAACTCACAGCGACAAACAAGTTACAAGGAGAAAAACAGTACATGATGAACCCATCCAAATTTATCTTAATGCAATTGTTCTTACAATTCAATTTTTCTTTTCTTTTGTTTACATTCTGCAATTTACATTTTGCAATTCATTTCTTGTACAATTTCTGATGACAGGAATTGCACAGGATCTAGATTTGAGCAAAACAAACCAATTAGCACCAAGAAATAGCAATTAATTCACGAAATATAGTGCTGGAACAGCAACTATATGGCGTGAGAAAATGAAAGAAAATGAAGGAAAATGAAAGAAAAAGTGGAGGAGAAAGAAGAGGAGAACGCCATTGGTGCAAGTCCCTTCTTGCAGCAGATAAGTTCAATCGCCAGATGCCACTATTTCAGGAGAATTAGATAAGTCTCACCATGGTTTAAGCAACAACCACCAAGCCTCACTCAACTCTCAAGAGAGGAGAAATTTGGCATAATGCCTTTACTCTAAAAATGATGTGTGTAAATACAAGAGAGGAGGGCCCATTATATAGGAGAGGGGAGTGTGGGGGGCGGCCACTTACATGAGGGAGTGGGGGAGAAAATAAAAGATGAGTAAAAACTCATCCACAATGGGATTTGAACCCATGCTCCTAATGGTATTTGGCTAAGCTAAGCTTTTAGCCACTAAACCCACAAAAATGCGCCCAAAGCTACATAGGAAATAAAAGATGAGCTAATTTTCTATCCTATGTGGGATTAGACCCCATGACCTCCTACACCTTGTAGCAAGGCAACCTACTAAACCAATAAAACCCCTATATAGGCGCCCCTAATTAAAGAAAAGACCAATATATCCTAATTACATCATAAAGTCCTAATTACATCATGAATTACTAATTACATCACAAAAATCCTACTTAAGTTGAGTCTTGCATGTGACTTAGGGATGACCCTCATGAAGGAAGACTCATGCTTGGTTCAGCTCCAAGCACTTCAAGTAGCTCCAAATTGGTCCTAGCCATTGTTAGTCCAGAGGTCTACTGACAGGTTGTCATCATCCCCTCCCCCTTGGAAAGCATTTGTCCTCAAATCTAGAGAAAGAAATGAGAAGATTATCAGGGGTAGAAGAGAATTCAAGGGAATGGATGACAAGAAGGGAAAGGTGGAGACTTCCCTTTCTGGATTAGTGAATCCGAGCTAGGCCTCAATCTTGGACATCCTTGCGCACCCTAGTCACAAAGAAAGGAGACTCATTATTCCTAAGCATATAACCTCTAATGCTCATAACAATAATACTTAGGAATCATGTAGGGAGCTTTAGTGAAAGAAAGAGGAGTAGAAGAAGGAGATGAAGAAATAGGGGAAAAGGTTAGAGGAAACTCCCTTGTGGTGTAGCCACTTCCTCCTTCCATATCCAACAGCTCCTTTTCTTGAATTCCTTCAAAACAATCAAGGTCAGCAGTTTTAAATTGGTGGAGTATTAGCATAGCTTCCCTTTTATTTTTTTGTTTTTCCTTGTTTTTCACCTTTTCTACCATCACTTTTGATGCTTCTTCTTTCTTTTTCTTTTTATCCTCACTCTCTATCTTAAGCCTTTTTATTCTCTCAAGCTCTATCTCTCTCTTCATGTGGGCTTGATCCTCACATATTTCTTGAATTGACATTGGCATTAAAGTGATTTTTGTTCCATCTTGTTTGAAAGTGATTTGATTAGAGTAACCATCATGAATGGCCCTCTTATCAAACTGCCAAGGTCGACCCAAAAGAATATGTGTGGCATCCATAGGTACAACATCACAAAGAATATTATCATCATAATCACCTATGGAAATAAAGATGAGAGTTTGCCTATTTACTTCCCTTTCCCCATCATCACATATCCAAGATAACTTGTATGGTCTGGGGTGGGGTGTGGTAGATAAACCAAGTTTTGCTACCATTCTTGAACTTGCAATGTTAGTGCAACTTCCACTATCAACAATTAGGGAACAAATGCGTCCCTCTATCATACATCTAGTGTGGAAGACGGTTTGCCTTTGTTCATCTTCTCTAACCATTTGATTTCCTAAGGCTCTCCTAACCATGCAAAGTTTGCCTTCGGCCCTATACACTTCTTTCTTAACTTCATTTTCATCTTCTTCATTAGTTTCTTGTTTATCATCCTCACTATGTTCATTCTCGCTTTCACTAGTGTATTCACCATTTTCCTTAACCAACATTGCCCTTCTATTTGGGCATTGGGAAGCTATGTGTCCCTTTCCATCACACTTGAAACATTTGATGTTTCTTGTGGAAGTAGAGGGCTCTTCCTTTTTAGTAGAAGGAATGGGGTTAGAGGTAACCCTAGAACCCTTAGGCTCTTCCTTCTCTTGGCTCTTTCCCTTATCTTCTCTTAGGGTTTCCTTGTTCCTAGTTGCAAAACTAGTGTTTCCTCTTTTATAGTTACCCTTTCTTTTAAGTTGAGTTTCAATTTTAATGGCTTGATGTACCAAGTCCTCTATTTCAACATAAGGATGCAACTCCACTATGTCCCTTATGTCGAAATTTAGGCCATTGATAAACCTAGCCATAGTTGCTTCACTATCCTCAACTATGTTTGCCCTAATTAAAGCAAGTTCCATTTCCTTAAAATATTCATCTACACTTTTTGACCCTTGCTTAAGAGTTTGGAGTTTAATGTGCAACTCCCTAGTGTAATGTTGAGGTATGAACCTCTTTCTCATGATGGATTTCATTTCCTCCCAAGAGGAAACTAAAGGAGCATTGCACCTTCTTCTATCAGCTTGAAGCTGATGCCACCAAACTAAGGCATAATTCTTAAACTCAAGAGAGGCAATTTTAACTTTCTCTTCTTCCCCATACCTATGGCAACTAAAGATTTGTTCAATTTTAAGTTCCCATTCTAGGTATTGTTCTACATCATTTCTACCATTAAAGGTTGGGACTTCTATCTTTACCCCTCTAAACCCTTGTTCTCTTCTAGGTTCCTCTTCTCTCCTATGTTCCCTTCTATTCCTCCTAGGGTTTTCCTCATAGTATTCTTCTCTTCCTCTCCTAGGGTTTTCCTCATAATACTCTTCTCTAAACCCTCTATGTTCCTCACGCCTCCTAGGCCTCCTATTTTCCATTCTCCTATAGGTATGGCTAGAGTGTCTCTCTCCCTCACTACTTTCTGGATGGTACCTATCTTCACTCCTAACCACACTATACCTATCCTCACTTCCTCCTTCTTGAGAAGAATGTCTTCTCTCCCTCCTACTCCCACTTAGCTCTTTCCTAAGTTCACTCATCTCATGCCTCATCATTCGAGTCATATCATGAATTGCACGTTGCAACTCGGACCTATACTTCAAAGTTCTAGGAGAAGGAGGTGGTGAGTTCCTACTACCCATTGTTTTAAAGTTTTTTGATTTAAAATTTGGACCTTACCACTCAACTAAGTGTATACACTCAATGGAATGCAACACTCGTGTATGTCACTCTTTTTTGGCTTTTTTCTATAATGAGACTCTCTCGCCTCTTCTACTCGGTTGGAGGTTGATTGAAGTTGCAAAGACCAGATTGAGTCTAAGTCTTAACCCTTTCCCAAAATAGAAGCGCGCTAACAAAAGAAAAGATCTACCGGAAGAGAATTAGAAATCCTATGACAAAACAGAAGAATTGCTATGACAAACAAGAAAAGCTGGTACTCAAACAAGCTTATACACAAGAGCAGACAGCAAAACAGACAAGACGGAAGAAATTGCAAAGAGAATTGTTTTTGGTGATTTTTGAAAAAGAGTTGCCAAAATTGTCGTTTTTAAGAAAAACAACAAATACAACTCAATTATAGTATACAGGGAAAAGAACAAAAAATTACAGTAAAACTGTCACTGTATTGTTGGGATATCTCTTTGTTTTGAATTTTCTATTTTTCTGATTTTTTTTTGAATTTTGACTCTTTTTGGGTGTCTTTTTGTCTTTTTCTTCGTTTGCACCCTTTTTTTTGCTTTTTATACCTCTTTTTCTATTTTTGGCACGTACGTACTCTTTATATTTTTTTGTCTTCTTTTTCTTTTTCTGACTTTTTTTCCCAACAGAAAATTACAGAAATTTATACACAAATAAAAGAAAATATACTGAACCTACTGTAATATTTTTGGAATTTTCTGACAGTAAACTGGTCCAAGTGGCCCAGAAAAGCAAAAAAATAATGAATAAACTGATTTCTAAACTGTAAAAACGTGATGGCAACTGATTTTCAAAAATGGCCAAAAAAAAATTGCTTAGCACTTCCTTGTTGATTATACAAGACCAGTGTGGTCACAGAAACACGCTTGGTTCAATTTTAAGTTTGGAATTAAATTTGAAGGAAAATCAACAATTAGAATTTGTTGATCTTCTTCCAATACTATGAACCAAAAAAGATCCTATAGGTGAGCGTTTTGCACAATCAAACAGGGAAAGTTCTAGGTAGAGATAGCAGTCAATCCAAATTTGCAATCAGAATGCCAATCAAACAGACATAACAAGAGTAGAATATGAACAAAACATAAGCCCAAAAAATGCGCATAAAATGGCAAAAGAAGAAGAAAATTGCGCAAAATTAAATGACAAGAAAGTAAAGGGGGAAACTGAATTAAAAGGATGGGGAGGACAAGAATGTAAATGACTGAAATGTAAAGGGGAAGCGGAAATTAAAAGGATGGGGATGACTGAAAATTAAATGACTGAAAGTAAAAGGGGGAAAGCTGAAATTAAATGGGATGGAGAAGCGGAAATTAAATGGCGGAAATTAAATGGCGGAAATTAAATTGCGGAAATTAAAAGGCGGAAAGTAAAGAGATGATATATGGGGGATGACAATGTAAAGGTGATTGGGAGAAAATGTAGGTGAACGATCTTTGGAAAAATGAAGACAACAATGCCTCCTCTTACCACACTTCACCAACAAACAAGCAATTTATAGCAATTATATGTAGAAATCACTCAAGAACAAGTATGAGCAATTAAGAGACAAATTATCAAACACCTAGGGGGTGGGAATTAGCGGCCCAAAACAGCCCCCAATCTAGCAAGAATTCACCCAATTCAATCAAGCAAACAAGCACAAAGTAGTAGTAGAAAGGCACCTCGGGCCCGGGAAACAGTCCAAGTCCAAATTACAATTGAAAAAGGGGATGTAATTACACTAAAAAGAGAAGAATTCTGCACTAAATAGGTGCAGGTTGCACGCCCCAAACAGCCACCAAAATGCTCCCAATTTGCTCAAATTCAACAAGCTCTTGATACCAAATGATGACAGAATTGCACAGGATCTAGATTTGAGCAAAACAACCAATTAGCACCAAGAAATAGCAATTAATTCACGAAATATAGTGCTGGAACAGCAGCTATATGGCGTGAGAAAATGAAAGAAAATGAAAGAAAAAGTGGAGGAGAAAGAAGAAGAGAACGCCACTGGTGCAAGTCCCTTCTTGCAGCAGATAAGTTCAATCGCCAGACGCCACTAATTCAGGAGAATTAGATAAGTCTCACCATGGTTTAAGCAACAACCACCAAGCCTCACTCAACTCTCAAGAGAGGAGAAAATTTGGCATAATGCCTTTACTCTAAAAATGATGTGTGTAAATACAAGAGAGGAGGGCCCATTATATAGGAGATGGGAGTGTGGGGGGCGGCCACTTACATGAGGGAGTGGGGAGAAAATAAAAGATGAGTAAAACTCATCCACAATGGGATTTGAACCCATGCTCCTAATGGTATTGGCTAAGCTAAGCTTTTAGCCACTAAACCCACAAAAATGCGCCCAAAGCTACATAGGAAATAAAAGATGAGCTAATTTTCTATCCTATGTGGGATTAGACCCCATGACCTCCTACACCTTGTAGCAAGGCAACCTACTAAACCAATAAAACCCCTATATAGGCGCCCCTAATTAAAGAAAAGACCAATATATCCTAATTACATCATAAAGTCCTAATTACATCATGAATTACTAATTACATCACAAAAATCCTACTTAAGTTGAGTCTTGCATGTGACTTAGGGATGGCCCTCATGAAGGAAAACTCATGCTTGGTTCAGCTCCAAGCACTTCAAGTAGCTCCAAATTGGTCCTAGCCATTGTCAGTCCAGAGGTCTACTGACAGGTTGTCATCAATTTCTTACTCAAAACTTTTTACTGAAGTTTCTCAAAATCAGTTTCTGAAAACTCATGTTTTAAACTTGATAGAATTCTGAATCAAGCAATTTGATGGAAATTAAGTTCTTTGATGAAATTCTGAATCAAATCCTTTTAGAACTTATTGTTTCTGGATTTCTAATGTTTAGAAAATTAATTGGTGAAATTCTGAACCATTTAATCTAAGTTTCCAGAAAATTCATTCTTTTGATCATTTGAACACATAAACCTACTTTTTTAAAAGAGTCCCGTAAGAGGATTGGATTCTAATCCCCAGATTGCTCGTAGAATCAAAGTGATAAATTCAATTTTTCGAATTTGTATTTTATCATAAAAAACAAATTGGCACGCCCGGTGGGACAAATTGCCAAAAAGTAATGTGTGTTACGATTTTCTGAATAGATTTGTTCTTGTTCTTGTATGCGTTTGAGAAGTGAAAGGACAATTTATGTTCAAATGGCTAATAGTGGTAGACAAAATGCAAATGGAAATAACAATAGGGATAATGCTAATATCACAAATTCTGAGAATTCTTCTCCTCCAAGGAATGAGTTTGTGAATAATAATGATAATGGGGTCGATGGGAATAATAGTGTTCATAGAAACCCATCAACAAATGTGACTACAATCACAAATGCTATGACAGATCCAGTGGTTAGTCAAATTGGTTCTACTATCCCTATGCCCAGTTATATGTCTATGCCTCAAAATGGACAACCACAATATGGTTTACCATTTGGGTTTGTTCCAAATTCTGGAACAGCCCCACAAGTTATATCAACAACGGGTCCTTCAGTTGTTCAAGGACCCATGTTTAATCCTTTTGTAGGAAATTCTTCTTCATCTATTACAAATTCAACGTTGCAAACTCTAAGGCAACAAATGGATGAAAGTAACCATGAAATGGTGAACATGTTGACAACTCAAATGGCCACAGTGTTTGATCCCCTAGTACAAACAACAAAAGCAAATTATAACTTGTTGGCTAGGCAAATGGAAAGGATTGCGGATGTGTTTGGAGCACCCACAGATACTATAGTAAGACAAGTGGCTAATATGAATCCTCCTGTAAATATGGGAGATCAGAATAATCAAATACCAAATTCTGTGAATCCTGTTGAAAATAGAGAAAACAATGCTCCTAGAGTTATTCTGAATAGAAATCAGAATGTTGATGAAATTCTCGAAAGGATAAGAGCAAATAACTTAGGGGGGCAACAAAATGTTGTTGGAATAGTTGAACAAGTCCTGAATAGACATGGATTCAATGTAGGATTTGCAAATCATCCTTATGTAGTTTCTCCTTTTACCCAAATGGTTTTGCAAACTGAATTACCAAGGGGATGGAAAGTTCCCAAATTTACTAAGTTTGCTGGAGAAGTAGGAGAATCCACTGTCGAACACATTGCTCGATATCAAATCGAAGCAGGTGATTTGGCAAATAATGAAGAACTTAAAATGAAGTATTTCCCTAGTTCTTTAACCAAGAATGCTTTCACTTGGTTTACAACACTTCCCCCAAATTCGATTCACTCATGGAATCAATTGGAAAGAAGTTTTCATGAACAATTCTTTCGAGGGGAAACCAAAGTTACTTTAATGGACTTAGTGAATATTAAAAGGTCTTCGAACGAATCCATTGATGACTACTTGAATAGATTCAGGCAAATGAAAGCTAGATGCTTTACTCAAATTCCTGAATATGAGTTAGTCCAAATGGCTGCAGGAGGACTAGATTACTCAATTCGAAAGAAATTGATTAATCAACAACTTAGAGATATGGCCCAATTGGCTGATAAAGTTAGGCAAATTGAACACTTGAAAAAAGAAAAAGAGAGATTTCGAAAATCTGATAAACTCTTTCGAAAAGACAAAGTAGCATATTTGGAAGTATCTGATGACAGTGATTTCGAATATGATATGGAGGATAATGATGTTCATGTAGCAGAACTTAAGCCTGGACCTCCTTATGTTTGTCAATCTTTGAAACCTAGTGGAAACACTAGTAATGATAACAAAGATAGATTTCCTAAGAAAAACTATGGTTTCGATATTTCGAAAGCAGATCAAATCTTTGATATTTTAGTGAAAGACAAACAAATAACTCTAAGTGATGATCATAAAATCCCTTCTCAAGAACAGAGAAGAGGTAGGAAATACTGTAAATATCATCATACTTGTGGTCATTGGACTAATAGTTGTGTTCGTTTCAGGGATATTATCCAAGAAGCGATTAAACAAGGAAAATTGAAATTTGAGGAAAAAGCACCAATGGCAATGAAGATTGATTCAGATCCTCTTCAGGTGAATGCCAATTATGCTGAGCCAGTTAGTATTAACATGGTTGAAGTTGAAGACTCGAATTCTGTGGGTCAGGCTGTGGAAATGGCCTTAGACGGAGACCAATAAATACATGATGTTTATCCAAAATGAGAAGAGTCTCTTTTGGAATTTCTGAACAGAAAGAAGGCAGAAGATGCCTCAATAGATCTTTGCCCAAGATGTCATGTTGTGTTTGACAAGTCTGCAGCAAAGGTTTTTTCGAAATTCAGACATGAAAGTACATTATCAACAGGTTACTTCCCATCAGAAGCAGGCTGAGAAAAGGCAGAAGAAGCCTCATCCTTCATATGGAGGATGGATTTCGAGATCCGAATCCATCTCTGGGGGAAATACTCCTGTGAATAGGAGTAGGTTTGATAAGGGAAAGCAACCTATGACTCAAAGGTTCCAAGAAAATTCGAAGCCAAGAACTTTTGTTCCTCCATCATCTGTACCTCCGAATCAATGGATTCGACCAGGTTTCGTGAAGCAGCACAATCATTTCCAAAGTCAGTATCAGAAACCTTACTTTGGGAATAGGCAACAAATGACTAAGACTCAATGGAGACGGGCACAGAGGATGAGGAAGACAGCTTTCGAAAATCAAGCAAAAAGGAACATTGATACTGAAGGAAATAAGCAGCAATCCAAGCCAATTCAAGCAAAGAATGCCCAAGTCATTCAGGTGCAGGCAAATACAAGTAATCCATCTTACGCTCAGATGGTTAAGAAGAAGCCTTCGTTCCAAGTAATTGGAGGTTTCAATGAAAGTGAAGATGACTTGTTAACAGAAAATTTCGAAACTGGATTTGCAGATGGTCTGGACGACATCTGTGCAGTTGTTTCTGTTTGCCTGCAGAATATGCTGAAGTGCTTGAAAGAGGTCTGGAAGATGAAGATTTCGAGGATGATGAAATCGGAAGAAGACCCAGTTTGCTACACCTATATTGGCAAACAAATCTGTCAGAACACATCAGCAGTATTCGAAAGGCCAGTGGAAGAAATGCAACTCCACATGAAACCTCTGTTTATCAGAGCTATGGTTGAGGATGTGAATATTGGTAAAGTTCTGGTGGATTCAGGAGCGGCAGTGAACTTAATGCCGAAGTTTATGATGAAGAAGTTGATGAAACTAAGTTTGACTTGTTGCCACACCAAATGGTGATTACTGATTTCAGTGGTAGAACTTCCAAGTCTGAAGGTGTTCTATGTTTAGAATTAACCGTTGGAACAATCATGAGACCCTACCATGTTTGTGGTAGTGGATTCGAAAGAAAATTATAATTTGCTTCTTGGAAGAGAATGGATTCACGGTGTGGGTGCTGTTCCTTCATCAATGCATCAGAAACTCTGCATGTGGACCAAAGAAGGAATTCCCATTTATGTGGATGGTGATAAAAATTATTTCAAGGTGGAGGAAGATGCAGTGGATGTTAGGAGCACTGAGAAAAAGTTATGAAACTAGACCTTATGAAGTTATTGATAAGTATTCATTGATGCCTACCAAGGTACCATATTCCTTGAGGATAAATCCAAACTATGGATTTATGGTACAATGTGATGTTGGCCCCTGTGAGGCCGCAAAAATAGCTGAATGGTCGGATCCAGAGTAGATTCGAGTTTTTTTGGGCTCGAATTTCGGCCTATATGGCCGAAAAAAGGGTTGAAGTGGCTTTCGAAGCCGAATTCAATGAAAATAAACAAAATGAAGAAGAAACGGCCCCTAAGGCCGAAGTGGCAAGAAGGAAGGATAATCATAGAGGAAATAATAGAAGAAGAAAATTCATTTCAAGTAGAAGGTGATTCTTCTAAAAGGGTTTTAAAATTTCTTCTGAGAAAAACAAAGATTCTGAAGAGAAGTGTTTTGAGCAAATGATGAAAAGAGTTGAGACTTATGTTCAGGAAACTCAAGAGTCTGAGTTCGAAAAATTAGATTGCATATATGATGACTCTCCCTTGGTTTTTCGAAGGATTTTTGTCTCAAGGTATCAAGAAGATGGAAGCTCAAGACCCTTTAGAAGAAATAAATTTGGGTGATGCAAATGAAAGGAGACCCACGTTTATTAGTTAGAATCTCGAAGGTGAGTTTAAAGAAAAAGTCATTGACTTGTTAAAAGAGTATAAAGATTGTTTTTCTTGGGATTACCATGAAATGCCTGGTTTGAGTCGAGAACTGGTAGAGCATAAGCTTCCAACGTTTCCAGAAAAGAGACCAGTGAAACAGGCTCCAAGAAGATTCGCTCCAGAAATTGTTTCGAAAATCAAAGAAGAAATTGAGCGTCTTCTAAAGGCTAAGTTCATTCCAACTGCCAGGCAATTTCTTAGGATTTCTTGTCCATAAGAAAGGTGTTGAGATTGACAAGAATAAGGCTAAAGCTATTCTAGAAGCATCTCCACCAACAACCAAGAAACAATTACAGTCTTTTCTGGGAAAAGTTAATTTCCTTCGAAGATTCATTTCGAATTTATCAGGAAAGACAAAAGTGTTTTCCCCTTTGCTGAAATTGAAGAAAGAAGAAAATTTCAAATGGGAAGATGAACACCAACAAGTTTTTGAGGAAATCAAGAAGTATTTAACAACTCCTCCGATTATGACTCCTCCCTTGCCAGGAAAACCCTTAAAGTTGTATATTTCTGCTTCAGAAGCCACAATAGGAAGTATGTTGGCTCAAGAGGACGAAAATGGTGTCGAAAGAGCTATTTACTATTTGAGTAGAGTCCTTAATGATGCAGAAACTAGATATTGTGCTATTGAAAAGTTGTGTTTGTGTTTGTATTTCTCTTGTACTAACTTAAGTACTATGTGAAACCACATGACGTATTTGTAATCTCACACTTTGATGTAATAAAGCACATGTTGTTAAAACCTATATTGCATAGTAGAGTTGGAAAATGGGCTTTGGCTTTAACTGAGTTTTCCTTAAAATTTGTTCCTTTAAAAGCTATGAAAGGACAAGTAGTTGCTGATTTCTTAGTTGAACACCCACCAATTCCAATTGAAGAATCAGTTTATGTTGGTTTAGAACCTTGTAAATTATATTTTGATGGGTCCAAACATAAGAATGGATCAGGAATTGGAATTTTATTAATCTCACCCAAGGGATTTCCAACTCGAATGATGTTTGAAATAAAACATCATTGTTCGAATAATGCAGTAGAGTATGAAGCTCTTATTGCTGGTCTCGAAATATTAGTTTCTCTGAATTCGAGAAATGTTCATATTCGAGGAGACTCTCAATTAGTTATCAAACAGGTAACTAAAGAGTATAAATGTTTAGATCCAAAATTGGCTAAGTATTTAGTTCAAGCCAATAAGCTTTTGGAAATGTTTGACGAGGTAAAGATTGAACATATTCCAAGAGGTCAAAATTTCGAAGCCAATGAGTTAGCTCAAATAGCTTCTGGATATAGAATTTCCATTGGAACTCTTAGGAAGATTAGTGATATTCGAAGAAGATTTCCAATGAAAGGTTTCGATATTCATAATATAAATCTCTTAGATCAGAATGATTGGAGAAGCGAAATTGTGACTCTTATAAAATCCTTCCCTGATAAATAAAAAGCATTTGAAATACAAAATTCTAAATTATTGTATTTTAGGTGAAGAACTTTATAAGAAATCCGTTGATGGAAACTTACTTTGATGTTTGGGAGAAACTGAAGCTTATTTAGCTTTAGTAGAAGTTCATGAAGGAGCTTGTGGTGCTCACCAGGCAGGAAGAAAAATGGAATGGATTTTGAAAAGAAAATTATTCTTTGGCCTTCAATGTCCAAAGATTGTCACAATTTTGCAAAATCTTGTGAGGAATGTCAAAAGCATGGAAATGTACAACAAGTTCCTGTAAGTGAATTACATTCAATCATAAAGCCTTGGCCTTTCCGAGGATAGGCTTTAGATTTAATTGGAATGATACATCCAGCTTCTTCGAAAAACCATAAGTTTATTTTGGTGGGAGTTGATTATTTTACCAAATGGGTAGAAGCAATTCCTTTAAGAGAAGTTACACAGGAAGATATCATTCGTTTTATTGAAGAAAATATTATATTTCGATTTGGCTTACCGGAAACCATTACTACAGATCAAGGAACAATGTTCACAGGGAGGAAGATGGTTAGGTTTGCTGAATCAAAAGGAATAAAATTACTTTCTTCTACACCTTATTATGCACAAGCAAATGGTCAAGTTGAAGCAGTTAATAAAACCATTATTGCTTTGATTAAAGACATATTGGACAACGTCCTCGAAATTGGCATGCGACTTTGAATCAAATTCTTTGGGCTTATAGAAATTCTCCAAGAGAAGCAACTCGAACTACTCCTTATAGATTGGTATATGGTCATGATGCTGTGTTACCAGTTGAGGTGAACTTACAATCATTAAGAGTTCAAAAACAATATGAGTTACCCTTCTCAAGATTATTGGAATTTGATGTTCGATGAATTAAATCAACTTGATGAAGAAAGATTGACTGCTCTTGAAAATATAATTAGACAAAAGAGCAAATAATGCGTTGTTATGATAGAAAGGTCAAGAAAAAGAATTTCAAGTTGGTGATTATGTTTGGAAGTTAATTTTGCCAATTGATAAAAAGTCTAAGAAGTTTGGAAAATGGTCACCTAATTGGGAGGGACCTTTCGAAATTGAAAAAGTATTTTCCAGTAATGCGTATTCAATTCGAGAATTAGTTGGTGATTTGCGCATATTATCAATAAATGGAAAGTACTTGAAAGAATATAAACCAAACTTGCAAGAAGTAACTATTGCGCATAAGAGGAAATAATTGTCTAAAGGCAATTAGAATTTCGAGCCCATGCTCGAAACAAAGTAAAATAATTGTCAGGGGGCAATTCAAAAATTCGAACCCATGTTCAAAAAACAAAGAAATTACATCAAGAGAAGACTAAAAAGGAATTTCACTTGTCAACTTGGTAAAGTTATGCATAAGATCTTCATATTGGGTCTTGAAGCTTAACTCATTCTTCTCAAGGCTTTCGATGTCTTTGGTGACTTGCACTGCATTTTTCGAAATGCCTTTAACAGAATTGATAATCTCCATTCGAGCAGCCTGTTGTCTCGAAAGAGTAGCTTCAGCTTCGCATTTAACCTTTTCGATTTCCTCGAGTCTTCCTTGATATTTCTTAACCAAGTTTCCAAGCTTGACTTGCTCTTTATTCAATTCTTCGACCCTTGCTGAGTTTTGCTTGATGGATTGTTCATGGTTGTTCACTATCAACTTGCTATGTGGAATCTTCTCAACCAATTCAACTTTTTCATTTTTCTGATGATTCAAATCTGATCTCGTTTTTTCGATTTGGCTGATGGTTGTAATGCTATTGTGATAGTGTTCAGCAAAACTCTTCACCCAAGTTTGTTGAAGATCAGTAAGCAGTGAATTGTACTTGTCAAAATATATGAGGAAACTCTCTATTTCTTCCCTGTAAGAACGATCCTTTAGAATTTCTCTCATCATCTTCTTTTTAGAAATCAGTTTCTTGAAATTTTGAAGAACCTGATCCACTGAATCTTCTTCACCTGAAGGCTTCTGAATAGTGGCCTCAGAATGAGCAGATGATAGAGAAATTTTCCCTGAAATCACATCTAAGATTAAGAAAGGATTCTCATCCAGATCTTTGAGGCAATCATCCAAACTTGTAGCTTTATAAATTGGAGTTGACTTGGATGAATCCCTCGAAAATCCAGGAGCCTGTTCAGGAGTTGCTGATTCAGTTGAGTAACTTGAATCTCCTTTGAGGCAGAATCCTTTAATTTCTTTGAATCTAGTTCTAAGGAACTTGTAGGATCGTCTTGTTTGTCCTCTTCTTCTTGAGAGTCATCCTCATTGGGGTTTGATGGAGATTGAACTTCTCCTTCTTCCTTTCCTTCTTCTTCTTGTTCCTCATTGCTCTCTTCTATATTTTCGAGAACCTTTCCTTTTGGTGTTTTCGAAAGAGCAACTTCAAATGGACTTTCAATAGTAGGTTCTCCAGTACCACCACTTTCAGCTTGGGAACTAGAAGAAAGGTTCACCTGAAAATTCGATAAAAATTAGATAAACAAGAAAAGGAAAGTCTTAAGAGAAATATTTTTCTTTCGAAAGAGAGTTAAAAGGGTTACTTGCTCAACAATTCCACTTGGAATTTGTTCCTTATATGCTTTAACCTTAAACCTTTGCCCAACTCTCTGATGGTTTGCATAAAGAAAGTATTTTCAAAATCAAGAAAGAAAGAAGTTTTGGAGTAAAATTTAGAAAACAAAGGAAAAAGAACTTACTGCTCCAATAGTTTTCCCTAGTGGAATAATTGATAGGATCTTTGGCTTTGGAGTCTTTTTCTTTGCTTCTTTGGAAACTTTCTCTCTCAGAGGAACAATTTATTTTTCAGGAGTATTTTCCTGTTTGAAAGAAACTAAGCATTAGTTGTTTCGAAATAAGCAAGAAATTCGAAATTGAAAAAAAAAAATTCGAAACTTACCTCTGAGGTAGATTTTTCTTCAGTAACTTCAATTTTTCTTTTCTTCTTCTTCTCAACCTTGGCCACTGACTTCTCTGCAATTGGCTTGGAAGACTCTGCTTTCTTTCTATTTCCCACTGAAGCAGATTGACTCTTTTCAGAAGGCTCATCATTCTTTTCAGCCTTTCCAGAAGAAGTCTTCTTCTGAGATTTCGAAGCAGTAGCCTAAAAGCAAAGGTAAAAGGAAATTAAGCAAAGAAATTTCGAAATCAAAAAGAATTTACATCTAGATTTCGAAAACTTACAGCAGGTTTTTGAGAAGAAGATGGATTCTTTCTTTTCTTGGATTTCTTTTCTTCCTCATCACCACTTTCCCAATTTTCCTCTTTGGAAATTTTGCACTCTTGAGCTATGACAAAGCAAAGAGAGTCAGAATTGTAAATTTGGGAATAAGAAAGAAGAGATCAACAACAATATATATTGTTACCTTGAGCTATGAAGTCTTTAGTAATTATTCTCATATGTTCTATATCCACATGAGGTATAAAAGGGTAATTGTCGAAAGTATATTTTGTCAAAGTGACTCTTTTCGAAAGAGGTTTTAAACTATTAAAAAGAAAATCAAGACTAGAAGGTCTAGTCCATTCTGGACCATAAAGACTTTTTGCTAGACCAAACTTTGCTGTTGGAAAATGAGGGAATTTTGGACAAAACTTTTCGAAATCAGAAATACCTTTGGGATTTATAACTTTAAAATTCTGCTTGTTGGATGAAACTTTTTCTTTTAAAGAAGAAGCAGCTTCAGCAATAGTCCTATGAATTTTATTGGGGATATAGAACACATGAAAAAATTTCTCAAATGCTCCAATCTCTTTGATGTGCGTACCTTTGTTTTTCTTTGATGATTTCTGCGAAGGAGTAATGCTTGAAGTCAGTCTAGATAAGAAAGTAGCTTCATCAACTTTAATGCAAGAATAATACTCCGACCACCATGTTTCGAAGGAGAGAGTGCTGTAGAAAGAAGGTTCGAAAGCAATGGACTCTAGAGACAAAGGATTTTTATCTTTTGAAAGTTGAAGTTTTTCAAATCCTTCTTCTCCATCAACACAACCTTCTATTAACACTTCATCTACATTGGTGCAAATTGGTGAAGGTCGAAGTTGGCTCAACCCAAAGTGACGTGCAACTAGTTGAGGGTGGTATTGATAAACTCGAAAATCTTTTGGTTGGAAGCCACTGTATATAAGATCAGGAGTAAGGAATTGCTTCCAGACTTCGAGGGATTCAGACTGAGCACCAGGAGTTTCGCAAGGAAATTTTCGAGTGAACCACTCAGGTCCTCGAAGACGAGCAACAAAAGGTGCTAAATTTGGGGAGTGATCTTTGATGTTCAAGAAATAAGAAATATAAGACTTGAAACGATCCTCACGATCTTTCTTCGAAGTATTGGTATAGAAAGAGAGTTTATAACCCTCAACAGACTCAGGGGTTTGAGATTCTGCAGGCTCAAAATTTTTGAATTTGTCTTTGAAAATGGCATTTAGCCAAAGTTGAAGGAACCAAAAGGACCACATAGATTTCGAAAAGGATCTTTCGATTTTAAAGAAGCAAAGGCTTCAGAAAGCATGTCATACACATGAGCAAGAAGACACCTGTTTAGATCTATCTTAATTCCTTTGGCCAACATTTGAGCCATAGGAAGAAAGGACTTTGTGATTTGATTGGACCTAGAGCAGAAAATGAAAGCAGACAACCAATAGAGTAGAAAAGCAACATGCTCTACTTCAGAAACTTTGCTAGTCTTGGCATTATTTTGAATGAAAAAGGAGTAAGTGAGTTTTTCGAAATTAGGTTCAACAGGTGGTTCTGGAACCTTCATATAAGGGAAAATCAAATGGCCTTCAGGTCGAAGGCCAGTGATTGCAGCAACATCAAAAAGGGTTGGACTAAGCATTCCATAAGGAACATGGAAAGAATTAGAAGTTCTCTCCCAAAAAAGAAAAGAGGTAGAAATCATAGTATGATCGAAGCTAAGATCATACTTACTTAACAAAATATGGTCATGGATACCTAGTTGTTTCCATACAGGACGCATGGTATGCTCAACTCTATTTAACCAAAGACCATAGGCATCTTTTCGAGAAGGAGGGGTTGCTTTGAAAACCTCATGGGTATTTTCGAGATGTTCAGATCGAATTTTGCTAGAGAAAATTCGAATTTTTTCAGTAGAAAGACTTGGAAAAAAGTCATCAAAAGCTTTAAGGGAAGAAGGCAAGGAGTATGGTCCAAGAAAAGCAAATTGCTTTTTTCTAATGGAAAAAGGAATAAGTACCTGGGAGTTCCAAATGGCAATTTTTTCTTCTGAATCTTCAGGTTCAGGAACATAAACTTTGTCTTCCCGAGCCAGAAAGTCACCTTTTACAATTGCCAATGGAACAGGGGAAGAACTCTTGGAAGCCATTAATGGAGGTTTTATGAAGCTTTGAGGAGAGAGAAAAAGAATGCAAGATTCTTGAAAGAGCTGCAAATGCATCAAGAAAGCTAAAATCAGATACTTGGAAGAATTTAATCGGTGAAAAATAAGCTCAAATGAGCGAAATGTGATTGAAAAATAATAAAAATCATACCTTGAGCAAGAAGAAAAAACGCCGTGAAGAGAGAGAACAGAGAAAATTGATTAAAGCTTGAAGATGAATAGTTGAAAGTGAAAAAGTCTTTTCCTTCAAAATCAGTATTTATATGAGAGAGGAAAGACATGGTTACATGGTTTTAGTACGTGAACCAGTAACCCAACAACGTGGGAAAGTCAGTTAACTTTAAAAAGAAACTGCAATATCTAATTTAATTGGAAAATAAAAGATTTTATTTGAAATTGATATTTAATTTTCCATTTAAATTTTGAATAACTGTTGCAAAAAGGAATGCCAAAGGTTTGTTCCAAAAATATCTCTTTTTACAACAAAAAGAAATTTTTATTCAAAAGAGACTATTTTTGGGGGGGCATCTGTTAGGATTTGATTTTTAATTATCTCGAATTCCTTAATTGATGACATTTCAATTATTTCGAATTCCTTAAGCCATGGCATTCTGAAGCCATTTCGAATTTTCAGAAGAAGAACAATATTATCTTATTTCGAATTCTGATTGAAAATGTTGTTAACTTAGAAAATACTTGAAGCAGAGTTAATATAGAAACTTTGAAAATTTGGAAGAGAAGATATATTTTGAATTCGAAAATGTAAAGAGATGTAAATGAAAGGTATTCCAAATCAGGTAAAGGACAATTCTTTTATTCAAGTCCAAAATTCGAATTACATGTTGTTCGAATACATTGGAAATACACTTAGATAGGAAACTGTCCTAAACACCTAGAATATTAGAAAAGAAACTATCCTAAGGTATACTAAATACTTCATTCTTGTCTTCCATGCCTTTTCTTCTTCTTTCATCCAGCACAGGTCTGATAAAACCTACATTCTTTCGAATCTCCTCGCACCTGAGGAGGAAGATCGAAGTCAGCATGGAAAATAAAAAATGAATCTAGTTTGGCTATTACGTTCAATCCAATATAAAACTTTCGAGAAGAAAGATTGAGAAAGCCAATGACTTAGGCTATTACGTCAATCTTATAAAAAATGAAGTCATTCTAGATTAGATTAAACGTAACAGCCAAAGAAATTAACTTCTTCATATTCTTTGAAGAAATTCTATGAAGAGATTTCGAAAAGATGAAGAGAAGAGAAAAAGAGAAGAATGGAGAAGTTTGAATGAATGAAGTGTAAAATGAACTCCCATTATTAGGAGTTAAAAGAGCCAAGAACCATTAATGTGCCACTGTAACGTCCAATAAAAAAAAGCACATGTAAAATGAGAGGACGGTGGCCGGTGGTCTTCACAACCTTTATAATGACTAATAGAAATATGCCACATAGCATAAAAGAAAGAGAAAGTTAAAATTCGAATCAACATCTTTGGATTCGAAAAGCTTGAAAGGTACAGAGTCAAGATAAAGGAATTCGAAACAGTCAGAAAGCAGAAAGTCGAAGACATATCTTTGAAGACTTAGAAGAATTCTGAAGAAAACAGAAGACTCATTTTCGAAAAGACAGAAGACTCATTTTTCGAAAAGATAGAAGATATCAAGAAAACAGTTATCGGAAGTTATGAAGATCAAGACAAGTGTCACCTAGT
Organism: Sesbania bispinosa; assembly: GCA_026901365.1. Classification (NCBI taxonomy): domain Eukaryota; kingdom Viridiplantae; phylum Streptophyta; class Magnoliopsida; order Fabales; family Fabaceae; genus Sesbania; species Sesbania bispinosa. The sequence continues at coordinate 1,014,098 of QLOH01000246.1, forward strand.
TAGTGGTTGATTTTCAAAATTTGTAATTAGTTTTCTGGATAGCAGAAACGTGGCAAGCATCTACGCTGCCAACACATAGGGTTGCTGATGTGTCAATCATGCATTAGTTAGCCGTTAGGATTGAAATCTATAAATACTAGAACCCACAATGTAATAAGGGTTGGCAAATCACTCACTCAAATTCTCTGAAACACCTTAACGTCCGAACTCACAGCGACAAACAGGTTACAAGGAGAAAAACAGTACGTGATGAACCCATCCAAATTTATCTTAATGCAATTGTTCTTACAATTCAATTTTTCTTTTCTTTTGTTTACATTCTGCAATTTACATTTTGCAATTCATTTCTTCTACAATTTCTTACTCAAAACTTTTTACTGAAGTTTCTCAAAATCAGTTTCTGAAAACTCATGTTTTAAACTTGATAGAATTCTGAATCAAGCAATTTTATGGAAATTAAGTTCTTTGATGAAATTCTGAATCAAATCTTTTTAGAACTTATTGTTTCTGGATTTCTAATGTTTAGAAAATTAATTGGTGAAATTCTGAACTATTTAATCCAAGTTTCCAGAAAATTCATTCTTTTGATCATTTGAACACATAAACCTACTTTTTTAAAAGAGTCCCGTAAGAGGATTGGATTCTAATCCCCAGATTGCTCGTAGAATCAAAGTGATAAATTCAATTTTTCGAATTTGTAATCTTATAATCTTATAATCTTATTTATTCTTGTTATGTTCTTATATAATCTTTACTTGTTAATTATTAAGTTCTTATATAATCTTATTTGCTCTTATATGTTCTTGTTTGTTCTTATGTAATCTTATTATGTTCTTATATCATCTTATTTGTTAATCATTAAGTTCTTATGTTATCTTATTTGTTAATCATTAAAACTAAAGGATATTAAGTGTTTGAGTCAGGTTTGAATACTCAAACTGATTTATAGACTTCATAATCTCCCCCTTTTTAATGATGACAAATAAGATATGTAAAACTTACAAAATGTTTTAAGGAAAGATGATTAAGTATATAGATGGCTCCCCCATCTATAATACTCCCCCTGAGAAGAACATTAATTCTTTAGTTTGTTAATTGTTATCTGATATTAATATTTTTAGTTATCTAAATTGTTAAATACCACTTGTTAATATTTTAACCTTTAAATACCACTTGTTATTTAAATCTTCTGAGTTTTCAGTCTTTTATACTTTTCCCCCGTTATTTACTTACAACATTTTGTTAACTTACCTACTGTTATTACTATATCAATTTTCATTTTGGTAGTTTCATATTTGTTAAGTTTTATTCATATTTCTCGCAATACCAATTGTTATTTATTGTTTCATATTTCTCCCAATACCAATTGTTATTATTGTTTCATATTTCTCCCTATACCAATTGTTATTATTATTTCTCCCTATATACTATATCATTTTGTTAAGTTTCATATTTCTCCCCCTTTTGTCATTAATTAAAAAGGTTTGGATATTATTGTTTCCCTATCTGTGTTTCTCCCCCTTTTTTATCTTGCATTAAAGGTTGATACTAATTGTTAAGATGTATTGATTATGTAGTGTTGTTTTTACTTAGAATATTATTATTATTCAGATACCGGGTGTTAAGAATAAATCAATTTGTTAAAGATACCAACTGTTAATTAATAATAAAACAACAACTTTTTAAACAAGAGAATCTGAAATAGAAACAAAAACACACAGAAATACACATTTTTATTTTTTTTTAAAACATTTTATATGTACAAAAGAAATTTTGAAAAAGAAAAAGAAAAGGAGAGAAAATATTTGAAAAGAAAACTTTGAAAAACAAAACATTTCTGACAAAGCAAACAAAAAAAGAAAAAGACACACAAAGAGGTTTTATGATTATAATTATCTGAGAAGCTTTTAACATTTTAAGTCTTTTAATTTTTTTACTTATTAAGGTTTTATATATGGAGTTAAAGTTTTTTTTTTACTAGAAGACAATTTTCACAGATATTTAAGTTATAAGATGAAGTGATGTTACCACATTATCCGGTTATTGTTCTCTGGATAGAGAGATGTTTTTCTGACATTACTCCTTTCTGTGAAGCTGGATAAGACAGATACAAGAAAGCAAAAGAATTCAAGAGAGAGAATACACATGATCATCACATCTCTCAAAATAGAGCTCGTCAACAGAAGTGTCAGAATGGGAGTATTCTGAACACTCAATATGCTTAAGGAGAGGCAACCGTTTGAGAAGCTATTACACAACGGCTATATGAGCCACATCATCATAAGCTCAACGGTATTATGAATTATCTTCAACGGCTATATTCAAGAAGAACATATAAATAGCCTCAAGATTGAAGTTGAAGATGTTGTTGTAAAAATACACAACCAAGATGTTGTTGTCGTTGGAAACAACCATGTGGTTGTTGGAATATACAACCAGTTGTTGTTGTTGTTGAAAACACACAACCAAGTTGGTCGGTCAAACAAGTTGTTGGCATGCAGAGCATATTAACCATGCTGCCGAGGTGCAGATGTTACGCTATACAATCAAAGAGTGAATTCTCAATCAGGCTACTGATCAGCTGATCAGTTAGTTAGATTGTACAGTTGGTCTGTTGATCAAGTGAGTTGGTTGTCAGGAAGGCAATCATGCTGTACAAATGACTATCAAACCAGGTACGGTTTGAAGCTTTGAAGATACCTTGGCATTCCAATGATACGGGTGAGAATGTAGCCCATGGAAACCAATGGTAGGAGAATAAGGCTGGAGCTTAATTTCACATCTTAGTTAGCCTACTCTCAGAGGATGTATTCCTCATAGAAAAGACAAGGATTATACTAAAACTCAAATACTTGTATCACTGTCTATCCTTGTATTTAGTTTGTAATGACTGTATCCTGAGTATGTACTCAGTAATCACTATGTACAAGAAGAATCTAAGTTGAGAGGTTCTAGCAACATCTAGCTTAGGTTGAGTAGTAAAATACTCTACACTTGGTTAAGTGTCTGAGAGCCTGGAGAGGCTTGGGGGAAGAAAGAATACTCTTAGAGCTTGGAGAGGCTTAATAGAAAAGACTACTCAGTGTGACATATATGTGGTTGCGAGGATCTGGAGGATTCGGAGTGACGCATATATGTGTTCAGGGTCTGTGTGATCCTGGATGTTGATGTCTGGAGAGACTGTACTCGTGTATGTCTGGAGAGACTGTACTCGTGGATGTCTGGAGAGACTGTACTCGTGTTTGTCTGAAGAGACTGTACTTATGGAAATCCAGTGGTGGTTTGACTTTGGGACTAGATGTAGCTCACGGGTTGGTGGGTGAACCAGGATAAATTTTGTGTCTGATTTTCTTTCCCTTAATCTCTTTTATTTACAGTCTTTATATTTATGCTGGGGATTGAAAAGTACTTTTCATAATAATCTTAACTCAAGGATTTCAATAAAACAAGTTTCCATACAAACATAATGGTAAAACGTCTCTAGTGTAGGTTGAAGTATTATAGAAGAATACATTCAGAGGGTTGTCTGAAATACCTGTCTGAAGTGAGCCCAACAGGAACTCAGTTCAGACATATGATATAAATAGTCTCTGGTCATCTAAAGTATTTCAGAAACAGTTCTGAAGGTACTCTTAATAATATTCTTCAGAAGATACTAAGATAAGTTTGTTTAAAATCAAAACAATCTTAAGTGTAAGAAAAAGTTTTTAATCTAAATCTTTCATATATTCCGCATGTTTTTAAAATAACTCTGATCTTAAGATTGGCTTTGTACAATGATCACTTAATGTGATGGTTTATTTTAAAGATTTCCAAAATTGTCTCAAAATATCTAAAACACTATTCAACCCCCCCTTCTAGTGTTGCCTGTGGTTCTAACAGTTCCTGTTGCTGCTCCTCCTCTGCTGACCATCTTTGTGCGTGCGATCTGCAATATTTGTTACCAAAAATTATTTATGCAACAAAAATAGATAATACAAAATTAATTGATTAAATGGCCAATTTAAATCAATAATTAAGATAATCATGAAATCAAGCATTTGCACAAATTATTAATTTTAAAATTTCCTCTTTATTAATTAATTAATTTATTAAGAACATGCAAAAATGATCAGTTCAAGCAAGCCCTAATTAATTATTTAATAACAAAGAGTATGTAACAAATATTAATGCTCAAAAATCATGTTATTAGCAAACATGCATAAAAGCACAATTATTTTTATTTTGGTCATGCAAAAATATCATATATTTTATTTAAGCAAACATGAATAAAAAAAAATAATTTGCAATAATCCATTGAGAATTTTAAAAGAAACTACCACCTATCATGCCAAATATGTCCTAAATAAGTCCTAGCAGCATGCATACTAAACTTAAGGTTTTTCTAAACAAATATTTCTATCCTAAAGTGTCCTAAAAGCCTAAGTCTCTACCCTAAAATTTCTTAAGAATAAGGACTCAAATCAAAATTTTAATCGGTGCAAAAGATTTAAAACACTAAAAACATACCTGATGTAGCCTCAGAAATGGTAAAAGTGAGGTTATGTGAGCAAAAACAACAAAAATGGTAGTTAGGATCTCAGAGAATCAGGGAAGGATTTTGAAATTTGAAAATTTTAGTAACTTCCCTCATTTTTAATAAACTGAGCGCGCAGATGCGTTGCACCTGCGCTTAGCGTGGGTGCAGTGTGTGTCTCCAGGGAGACCAAACGATGCGCTCACGCTTTACTACGCGCTGAGCGCATAAGAAGCGTGCGTGCGCTTTTATATGCGCTAAGCGTAATTAAAGCGTATGTGCCCGGTTTTTCTTTCTTTTTGCTGTTTTCATTCATTTTTACCTTTAACTATACCCTTTCCCAATCTACATAGGTAGAGACTCAATAAAAAAAATAACAAATTAAAATAACTAAATAAATTAAAAATAAAAAAATGCTGGGTTGCCTCCCAGGAAGCGCTTGTTTAACGTCTTCTAGCTCGACGCCTGGTTCTTTTTGTGTTTTCGTGGTGGCCTCAATTGGAGAATGATGGTTGATTCTGTGCCACTCCTTCCTGTAAACTCCCATCCTCCAATCCACTTGTTACTTGTTTCTGTTTCTCTGCCTTCCTCTTCAGTAGTTGATATTGTTCTTTTCCTCTTCTTGAACCCCCAAACCTTGTCTGGCTGCTTTACCTTCATTCTTGGTTTCCTCAGAAATTTGGAAACCTTCTTTTTCTTCTTTGTTTCTTGATTTTCAATCAAGATTCCTTTCTTTTTATCCTTCTGCAGCTTTGTTTGGAATTGATAGATCCCATCAGTAGGATCTTTTTCAATCTGTTGTGGAGGTTGTAGGATCTTGGGGCTTCCTTTATCAATATGAAAGGTAATACTTTCATCCTTAGAACTTACCTGGTACTCCCCTTTATCAATATCAACAATTAGCTTGGCAGACTTCATAAAAGGTCTTCCCAATATGAGGGGGACATCAACGTCAACTTCTTCTGTCTTTGCAATGATGAAATCTACTGAATACACAAACTTGTCACCTCGAACAGGCAAATCTTCTATAATCCCATAAGGGCTTTGAGTAGACTTGTTTGCGAAAAGTAATTCTACATCAGCAGGCTTAACCTTCACATCACTCAACTTGTTAAAATACGTAAGTGGCATCAAATTGATGCTCGCTCCAAGATCCAGTAAAGCATGAGTGGTAGGTAAATTCTTAATATTTAATGGGATAGTGAACTTACCTGGGTCAAGCGCTTTTCTTGTGATAATATCCTCATTGGGTACCTTCTCTTTTTCTTCAACATTTGTCACTGTCTCTTGACTTTCTTCTATCTCACATGGCTCATGGACTTTTTCTTCTTGGGATGACTGTTCCTCTAGGACAATGTCCTCATCCACCTCACTATCTTCTAACTGATTGCCATCAGTAGCAATCAAATGACACTGTTCCTTGGGGTTGGTAAGAGTATGCGCTGAAAAGTGGCTCTTCTTGAATTCTCCCATGTCTTGTGCTAACTGGCCCACTTGATGTTCCAACGCCTTGACTGATGCATCATTGTTCTTTTTGTACCCCTCAAATCTTGATATGAATGCATCAATCTTTTCCTCCAACCTTGAAATCTTATCATTCACTGAAGGTTATTGCTACTGATAAGGAGTCTGCCTATTCCCACCATTCTGACCCCATCCAGAATTGGCTTGGTTGTTCCTCCATCCTTGAGAATAGTAGTTATTGTTGTTGTTGGAGAAACTTCCTTGCCCCCTCTGATTTCCCATGAAATTGACTTGTTCTGTTTGTGTCTCTTGAAAAGAACATTGACCATTTGCATGGTCTCCTCCGCAGAAGTCACAGTTCATTGGTTGGGTCTGAATTGGTTGAGTATGGATGGCCTTTAGTTGCTGAGGGAGTGCTTCCAAAGATTTTGTAAGTGCCTCTAGTTGCCTTTTGAGTAGTTGTTGTTCAGCTAGGATGGCATCATTGGAATTGAGCTCTAGCATTCCCTTTGATTTCATCTGTACTGGTTGCCTTCTATGTTGAGCATGTTGGTCATTATGAGCCATGTTTTCAATGATCATCACAGCTCTTTCTGGTTCCACAAACAAGATAGTCCCTCCTGCTGAAGCGTCAATGAAGGATTTGGAATCTGGTCTGAGTCCTTTGCAAAACATATTTAGTTGAGCAATATCTTCGTAACCATGATTCGGGCATTTCCTCAGCAGGGTCTTGTATCTTTCCCAGGCCTCATAGAGTGACTCATTTGTTCCTTGCATGAAAGAGGATATTTCTGTTTTTGCTTGGATGTGCTTTCTTGCTGGCAAGAATCTATCCAAGAACTTTTCTTCCACAATATCCCAAGTATGCAAACTTTTATTAGGATGAGACTTCAACCATTCTTTTGCTTTACCTATCAAGGAAAAAGGAAAAAGGAAAAAGACGTAAATATACAGATTCTAAGTTTCCTTCTTCAAATCCCATAGTGCCTATAAATGCATAAAAATTAGAAAGATGATTATGTGGATCCTCATGATCCAATCCTGCGAATTGATTTGCATTTATGAGGTTGAGATGAGTAGCTTTCAACTCCAAGGTCCTTGCAGTTGTGGGTAGCACAATGCTGGAGTGATAGCGAGGGCCTTGATTTCTGACATAATCCCCTAAAGTCCTTATGGGTTCTGCCATATCTTGAGGTTCGTCTGTTATTATCCTCCTTCTTCTTCTTTGACTTCTTCTCTTCCTGGTTGTTCTCTCGATTTCTGGATCGAAAATCAGTTGCTTTGGAGACACCTGGCTTCTTAAAAGCATAAACAAAGAATCTAGAGATGGGATGAGATAACAGATAAATAAAAAAAAATACGAAAAAAATATGAAAATTTAAAATTTAAAATACACTTTTTTAAAATTTTGAAATAATTGAAAATTCAATCTACTATAATTATACAAATTGAGACACCGCTCCCCGGCAACGGCGCCAAAAACTTGATGGAATCCTGGCAAGTGTACCAAAAGTCCAGCAGTTATAGAGCAAGTAAGATATCGTATCAACAGGAAGCGATTTTAATTTGTAAAATAGTAGCGATTGTATTTTCAATAAGAACGATTTGTAAAATGGTTTGGTTGTTTTCGCGATAATAATAAAATTAAATAAAACAAAAGCGAACAGATAAATATGAGAGTAATATTTCGGACTAGGATTTGACTTCGTTTCATCTCCCCCCTTGTGTATGCGAATCCCTTCCCTTAATTATGATCATACTCGTAATCACCTTAGCATTGTTGAATTACAATAATTATAAGGCATGCCTGGTAATTATCGTACCCGCAAATTCCCCTATAACATCATAATTAAACGCCAAAAGCTATTCTCTACAGGCATTCAAAGTGGCTTGGCGACCCCGAACATTCCCCGTATTTTGCAATCAACGCTATCGATTTAGTCATACTTTCATATAAGGCACCTATGAAGGGGTGTGTCACTCACTGAACCTTCAATCGTTAGAATACAATCCTTATAATACGATATGACTAAACCGAGTATCTTCAGCAATCCGAGATTAAGCTTCATAGACAGCTCCATGCTCACCTAACTCTGCTACTAGCCGGAGTTCCACTTTTTGTATCCAGAGCACTAGCCTAACACCCCGGTGAAGTTGGCTGAACGTCTCTAGAAGAGGGGGGTTGAATAGAGACTTAAAAATATTTTTCCTGAAAGTACACACTTAATTTCAAGTTGAGACGTGATCTCAAGTTTAACACTTGGAGTCTCAAATAAGTTAGATGAGATGTTGTCTCAACAGTAATTTTGTAATCAAGTAAAGATGATTTGTTAATAATTGAAACTTGATTATCTCTGAATAGATTTAATTTTTCAAATAGATTTGAGATGTAAGATGAGACAAACTTTGTGTTATTACAAATAGATTTTCTTTATAAGTACTTAGTTTATTTTAACCAGCAGATTTGATAAATGAGATGTGTAGTGTAAATAAAGAGATAAGGGAGAAGAGATGCACACAGAGATTTATACTGGTTCACCCACAACCTTGGGCTACGTCCAGTCCTCACCACCTGTGAGATTTTCACTATTGACAACCCGTCAATACAAGTATTCTTACAGCCTCTTCAGGACGCCCCTCACACCAAGCCTAGGCACCTCCTATCTTGGCTGTGTTTATAAGTATTCTTACTGCCTCTTCAGGACACACACTCTCAATCTAAGACTAGGCTTCCTCCTATCTCAGATGAGACTCAGTTACAATGCTTGATAGTTTAGGTTGTTCTAGCCTGAACACACATAGTGTGATTAAACAATGATTCTGGGCTAGAGAGACTCTCTTCTCACAAGGATATACAAATGGATGTAGTAAGAGAAAAGAGTTGATGAGACTACAAGAGCTCTTTCTTGTAAGATCTGTTCTATTCACCAGACTCTAGAGATGAGACGTGAGCTCTCTGTGAGATGAGATGAGATGTAATGATTGATTGTTCAGCAAAAAGTCTCACAGTATCACTGTAGCTTTCAGCCTTTCATTCCAAGATAAATTAGCCATTATTTGGCCGTTATGTGATGCTTGAGAGCCGTTGGAAAGTAGCTGTTGGAGAGAAGAGCTTTTCTGGACAAGAGACGACTTGTAGATAATGTAATCATGTGACAACAAGCAGTGTACTTCCTTGTCCTTGTGTTGACCTTGCTTTTTGCTTTTGCATAGGTTGTAGCCTTTGACCTTAATTGTCTTCTCTTTGACTGTATATGAGACTCATCTTCTGATCAGATCTTTGAGCTTGCATCTCTTTCATGAGCTTTGCGTCTCTTCTATGAGCTTGCATCTCTTTCATGTGCTTTGCGTCTCTTCTATGAGCTTGCGTCTCAAGCTGATCTTGGATCTCTTCTTGAGATCTTGCATCTTTATCTGATTCTTGGATACTTAGATTCTAAATCTCTTTCTTGTACATGATGCTCATATGATTTTTGAATTACATATCTTGTCTCATGAGAAGACCTTGAGCTTGCATCTGTTCTTGAGCTGACGTCTCAAGCTTTTTCCGAATCTCTTCACTTGCTGTTTTGATAGGACTATGAGTCTTTGCTCAATTTACCCAAAACAAACTTTCGTTTTGGTTTTGAAGAGAATACTGGATTACTTTGATCATCTTCTTCAAGTGGATCTGCAAGTATCAGTTCTAAAAGAATTCTGCCATAGACTTGAACAACTTAGTTAGTAATAACAAGATGCAGCTCTTATTCATTTTAGCTCATGATTAACTTTAATGGTTTGGCACATTAAAAACCTTATAAAGGTGAGTTTGTTTCAACAATCTCCCCCTTTTTTGATGATGGCAAACCATCAAAGTTTTTAAGAGGATTCAGATCTTAATTTTTTTTAAAACTCCCCCTAAGATAATCAGAATTCTTTTAATAGATGAGCTCCCCCTGACTTCAAGACATATGTACACATTTTTTGAGATTTGATAAGCTTCTTTCATTAATCAGAATTAAGATGTAAGTACAAAAAAGCAAAAGATGCCACTGCATCTCATCATACATCAGAAAAGATGCTATTACATCTATTACATCTTAAATTCAAAAGAGTTCATAATGAGCTCATAATCAGACCCTAAACACAATAACTGAAAACCACAGAATAAGCTATAGCCACACAACTACAAACTAACTGAGACTCTTATCAGATGAGTTAACATCTAACCAAACTCTCCCCCTTTTGCCATTATTAAAATGGAAACTAAGCACGGTCTGGAGTAGGAGAAGAGGATGAGTCTGAGCCAGAAGAAGGTGGACGTCTGATGGCTTGGGGAATTTCAGGCATGGGAGGAAGATTAGAGAGATGAAGATTCATCTTTATGTGAAAATCATTTGAAGTGTGCAGTGCCTGAAGCACAGTGTCAAGTCCATCAAGTAGTGCTTCTTGCCTCTTCTTGTGGTGATTAAGCTTCTTGAAAATTTTCTGCTGAGTCTTCTCAATGTTGGAGTAATGATTCTGGTCAGTTTGTTGTTGTTCTTCATGAAGTTGATTGATGAAGGTGTTGATGGAGTCAGAGATTTGAGTTGGAATAGATGGGTCAGATAATGGAGCTTGAGGTCGTGCAGTTGGTGGAGCAGACTGATCATACTTTGGCTGAGGGGAGTTGAGAAGGATGGTGTCCAGAAAGGACTCACAAGGATATACAAATGGATGTAGTAAGAGAAAATAGTTGATGAGACTACAAGAGCTCTTTCTTGTAAGATCTGTTCTATTCACCAGACTCTAGAGATGAGACGTGAGCTCTCTGTGAGATGAGATGAGATGTAATGATTGATTGTTCAGCAAAAAGTCTCACAGTATCACTGTAGCTTTCAGCCTTTCATTCCAAGATAAATTAGCCATTATTTGGCCGTTATGTGATGCTTGAGATACGTTGGAAAGTAGCTGTTGGAGAGAAGAGCTTTTCTGGACAAGAGACGACTTGTAGATAATGTAATCATGTGACAACAAGCAGTGTACTTCCTTGTCCTTGTGTTGACCTTGCTTTTTGCTTTTGCATAGGTTGTAGCCTTTGACCTTGATTGTCTTCTCTTTGACTGTATATGAGACTCATCTTCTGATCAGATCTTTGAGCTTGCATCTTTTTCATGAGCTTTGCGTCTCTTCTATGAGCTTGCATCTCTTTCATGTGCTTTGCGTCTCTTCTATGAGCTTGCGTCTCAAGCTGATCTTGGATCTCTTCTTGAGATCTTGCATCTTTATCTGATTCTTGGATACTTAGATTCTAAATCTCTTTCTTGTACATGATGCTCATATGATTTTTGAATTACGTATCTTGTCTCATGAGATGACCTTGAGCTTGCATCTGTTCTTGAGCTGACGTCTCAAGCTTTTTCCGAATCTCTTCACTTGCTGTTTTGATAGGACTATGAGTCTTTGCTCAATTTACCAAAACAAACTTTCGTTCTGGTTTTGAAGAGAATACTGGATTACTTTGATCATCTTCTTCAAGTGGATCTGCAAGTATCAGTTCTAAAAGAATTCTGCCATAGACTTGAACAACTTAGTTAGTAATAACAAGATGCAGCTCTTATTCATTTTAGCCCATGATTAACCTTAATGGTTTGGCACATTAAAAACCTTATAAAGGTGAGTTTGTTTCAACAATCTCCCCCTTTTTTGATGATGGCAAACCATCAAAGTTTTTAAGAGGATTCAGATCTTAATTTGTTTTTAAAACTCCCCCTAAGATAATCAGAATTCTTTTAATAGATGAGCTCCCCCTGACTTCAAGACATATGTACAATATTTTTGAGATTTGATAAGCTTCTTTCATTAATCAGAATTAAGATGTAAGTACAAAAAAGCAAAAGATGCCACTACATCTCATCATACATCAGAAAAGATGCTATTACATCTATTACATCTTAAATTCAAAAGAGTTCATAATGAGCTCATAATCAGACCCTAAACACAATAACTGAAAACCACAGAATAAGCTATAGCCACACAACTACAAACTAACTGAGACTCTTATCAGATGAGTTAACATCTAACCAAACTCTCTCCCTTTTGCCATTATCAAAATGGAAACTAAGCACGGTCTGGAGTAGGAGAAGAGGATGAGTCTGAGCCAGAAGAAGGTGGACGTCTGATGGCTTGGGGAATTTCAGGCATGGGAGGAAGATTAGAGAGATGAAGATTCATCTTTATGTGAAAATCATTTGAAGTGTGCAGTGCCTGAAGCACAGTGTCAAGTCCATCAAGTAGAGCTTCTTGCCTCTTCTTGTGGTGATTAAGCTTCTTGAGAATTTTCTGCTGAGTCTTCTCAATGTTGGAGTGATGATTCTGGTCAGTTTGTTGTTGTTCTTCATGAAGTTGATTGATGAAGGTGTTGATGGAGTCAGAGATTTGAGTTGGAATAGATGGGTCAGATAATGGAGCTTGAGGTCGTGCAGTTGGTGGAGCAGACTGATCATACTTTGGCTGAGGGGAGTTGAGAAGGATGGTTTCCACAAAGGACTTACCAGGTGTGGGAAAGGACATTTGAAAGGAGTGAGAGGCTTCATACCTTACTGGGGTCTTTTGCCGTGATTGCTGAATCTCTTCTGTTTCTTCAGCAGCATGCTCAGTCTCAATATTTTTAGGGATCGTCTCTTGAGCAATCTTTTGAGCAAAAGTAGAGAGATCCTTGAGAGTCTCAATCACTATTTTGGTGATGGGTGAGACCTCAGATTGGGGGACTTCTTGCTGTTGAGATGGTGTTGGAGATGGAGGTTCATGATCAGCTCCAGTGACTGGTGGAGGCTCTTGAAGGTCATCAGCTGGTGGTTCCATTTCTGGTGCAGGTTCTTCTAGTACAGAAGCCTTAGTGTCAATGTGTTGAGGATCAGGCTGAGTCATTGCTAAGGAGACTTGTTCAGACCTTGTCTTCTTCTTTTTCTTCTTTTTGTGTTCAGTCTCAGTAGACTCTGAAGGTTGAGACTTTCTTTTCTTTTGTTCTATAGGGACTTCATGCCCTTCTTGAGATCCCTCAGTTGGTTCTTTAGCAGCCTTCTTCTTTTTCTTTTTCTTGTGAGTTTCAGAGAGCTTTGAGGATGGCGAAGCTTGAGTGGTGGGAGGAATGGGTGCAGGATTTTCAAGGAGAAAAGTTGGAGGGGGAATAGCCTTACCATCCAGTCCTAAGGACTTGAGATTTGATCTTCCAATCGTCCCAGGTCTCTCAGGCGTTTCTTCACATCCACTGAGATCAACCTTGAAATGCTTCATGATTTTAGTGGTGAGCATTGCGAATGGCAGTGATGAGGTGATCTTGGGATTGAAGAAGGCATGCTCCATGTGTTTCAGAATTAGGAAGGGGAGGTTCAGTGGAATACCATGCTTAATGTGATACATCACCATTAAGTCTTGAGTGTAAATTTTGTTGAAGGTACCTGCCCTGGGCATTATGCACTTTGCCACGAAATGAAACGGGAACTTCCCAAAATGGTTGAGTGAGGAGGAGGAGTCTGTGACTTTAGCATCCTTGAACAGAGAGGTTCCCACACTTGCATTAGGAACCCCCATCTGCTTCCACCGGTTTTCTTCATTGTAGAGTCTGTTTCCTGACACAGGGGCTTGAATGATGGCTCCCAAGATCTCTTCAGTGAGTTCCGTGTGAACTCCTTTAAGATTGATAATCACATGGGGTATCCCCTGAGAGGCACCCTTGGCTTTGGTACAGGCTGCATAAAAGGCTCTTGTCATCCTAGGGAAGACAGGTTCCTTGATGGTCAAGTATTCTTCCCATCCCTGTTTCTTGAGGTAGGGAACAATGTCCCACTTTTCTTCTTTCAGACCCTTGAAGTCTATCAGCCTTCCCACTACAACCTTCTTGTCAATGAACTTCGAAACAAACTTGTCTTCAATCTATTTGTTTTCGAAGAGATCAGCTTGGAAGGAGAGCTTCTTCCCTTTTGCTTCTTCTGGAGCTTTTCTTTTTCCTTTGACCAGGGGGTCATTTTTGGTGAGATCAATGTGGACAGGTGATTTTGGGGCAGAGGTTTGGACGACATTTGAGGCTATTCTCTGAGATTTTGGTCTGCGAGGAAGTGGGGTGCTCTTCTTTGAGGATGTGGATTTGGATGGGGGAGATGGCTTTGAGGGCTGAGATGGTTGAGATTGGGACTCAGAAGATTCAGACTCTGTACTTGGTTTAGGAGAGGGAGAGCGGCTGAGACGCTCTTGGCTTGAGGTGATCTCCATGGAGTTTGATTTCTCAAAGGCAGAAGACATGATTGCTTCTGGAGATGAGGACGAAGATGATTTATCTGAGTAGGGAAGTTTTAACCCAATAACTTTGATACGCATGAGGGAAGAGGAAAGACGAGAGCAGAGATTGTGATTTTGGTATGAATAGGGTATAAAGGAGAGAGAAAAAACGAGAGAGAGAGACGTGAGTGTTGGTGAGTGGGTAGTAAATGAAACGGTTAAAAGTGGTTGGCATTTCCTTTTATATTGTAACGGCTAGTAAATTTTTAGTGGGGGAGTTACTAGCCGTTAGTTAACAGCTCTTTCTCCTTCTTACGTGCTGCTTATGAGACACGTGGAGACACTTAAGACTACGTCTCATGGCAATATTTCATGAGACGTTGTCTCTTCTCAAGAGACTCATCTCTAATGAGACGCAGAGCTGATCTCATCTTTCTTCCACCCTTTTTTGGACAAGCCACAGATCATTTCTAAGGATAATCAACTAAGAGCACACATATTCAACATTTTTAAGTTTTCAACAAATCTTTGTTCTACTAAAGGCATGGTAAAAATGTCAGCAAGTTGTTTCTTAGTATCAACAAATATAATCTCAATATTCCCTTTTTGTACATGATATCTAATAAAATGGTGCTTAATATCAATGTGTTTTGATCTAGAGTGATGAATAGGATTCTTAGCTAGATTTATTGTACTAGTATTATCACAAAAAATAGGGACTTTGGAGTAACTTAGTGCATAATCCAACATTTGAGACTTTATCCACAAGATCTGTGTACAGCAGGCTGCTGCTGAGACGTATTCATCTTCTGTTATGGATAAAGCTATTGTATTTTGCTTCTTGCAAGACCAGGAGACAAGGCATTTTCCCAGGAATTGACAATTACCACTTGTGCTTTTTCTATCCATTTTATCTCCAGCAAAATCAGCATCACTGTATCCTATCAGATCAAAACTAGAGCCCTTCTCATACCATAGACCAAGATTAGTGGTTCCAATTAAATATCTAAAGATTCTTTTAACAGCTGTGAGATGAGACTCTTTAGGATCAGATTGATACCTTGCACAAATACCTACAACATACAGAATGTCAGGTCTGCTTGCAGTTAGGTACATGAGAGATCCAATCATTCCTCTGTAGAGCTTTTCTGATATGGATTTACCAGTCTCATCCTTGTCAAGTTGAGATGAGGGATGCATAGGAGTCTTCATTTGTCTTGCCTCACTCATTTTGAATTTTATTAGCAGGTCTCTTGCATATTTCTCTTGACTGATAAAGATTCCATCTGACAGCTGTTTTATTTGTAAGCCAAGGAAGAACCTCAGCTCACCCATCATACTCATTTCAAATTCTCCCTGCATGAGATTTGAAAAATCTTGACAGAGGGATTGATTAGTAGAACCAAAAATGATATCATCCACATAAATCTGAACAATTAATAAATCATTTTTAAATTCCCTTTTGAAGAGTGTGGTGTCAATTTTTCCTCTGATGAATCCATTTTCTGTTAGGAAAGTGCTTAGCCTATCATACTAGGCTCTTGGGGCTTGCTTGAGACCATATAGAGCCTTTTTGAGTCTAAGCACATATTCTGGATGATGAGGATTTTCAAAGCCGGGAGGTTGTCTCACATAAACTTCTTCTTCAATGATTCCATTGAGAAAAGCACTTTTTACATCCATCTGATAGAGTTTGAAGTTTTTGTGAGCAACAAATGCTAGAAGAATTCTGATAGCTTCAAGTCTGGCCACTGGAGCAAAGGTCTCATCATAATCTATTCCTCTTGTTGCTTATATCCTTGAGCTACCAGTCTTGCCTTATTTCTCATGACTTCTCCTTTTTCATTGAGTTTGTTTCTGAAGACCCATCTGGTACCAATAACTGACTGATGAGATAGAGGAGGAACTATATCCCAGACTTTGCTCTTGTCAAACTGGTTGAGCTCTTCTTTCATTGCTTTGATCCAGAATTCATCATTAAGAGCTTCATGAATGTCTTTAGGCTCTATTTCAGAAAGTAGTGCCATCAGATTCTCAGCATCTCTAAAGGAGGATCTTGTCCTAACTCTTTCTGAAGTCTCTCCAATTATTTGATCTTTAGGATGAGATCTCACCAGCCTCCAGCTTTTGGGTAGTTTAGATGCATGTTCATTGTGAATCTCAGGTGCTCCCTGCATAGCTTCCCTGATCTCATCTTGTTCTTCAGACTTGTTTTCCTTTGGAGGTGTATCAGGTGTTTAAGAGTGAGTCTTTTGGTGTGATCTTTCTGTTGGAGAAGATCTCATCATCTTTTGCTCAGAAGTAAGTCTCTCCTTAGCTTCCTGAGTAGAGATTCTTAAGTCTCTCATCATTTCATTAATTTCTTCATCCATATTTTTCTCATAGTTGTCCTGCATCTCATTGAAAACTACATGCATAGATTCTTCAGTAGTTTTTGTTCTCAGATTAAATACTCTATATGCTTTAGAGGTAAGAGAGTAGCCAAGAAAAATTCCTTTGTCAGATTTTGTATCAAACTTACCAAGTTGATCTTTAGTGTTCAGAATAAAACAGTCACACCCAAATACATGAAAATAAGATATTGAAGGTTTTCTTCCTTTCCACAGTTCATATGGAGTTTTATTCAGGATCTTTCTTGTAGAGACTCTGTTTATAATATAGCAAGAGGTGTTTATAGCCTCTGCCCAAAAATACTTTTCAACACCAGAGTCACATAACAAAGTTCTTTCCATTTCTTGTAGTGTTCTGTTCTTTCTTTCAACTACTCCATTTTGTTGAGGGGTTCTTGGGCAGGAGAAATTGTGAGTGATGCCATTTTTATCAAAGAAGTTCTTAAATTTGGCATTCTCAAATTCTCCTCCATGATCACTTCTCACAGCACCAATTCCATAACCCTTTTCAGATTGAATCTTTTTGCAAAAAGTTTTAAAAGATTCATAGGATTCATCTTTTTGGGTTAGGAACAGAACCCAAGTAAATCTTGAGTAGTCATCCACAATTACAAAACCATATTTCTTGCCACTAAGACTTGCAGTCTTAGTTGGACCAAAAAGATCAATGTGGAGAATCTCAAGTGGTCTGGTGGTGGAGACATGAGATTTTGGTTTGAAGCTTGACTTGCTGTGTTTGCTTTTTATACAGGATTCACATATCATGTCTTTGTCAAATTTTACCTTTGGTAATCCTTTGACAAGAGACTGACTGGCAAGTTGACTAATGGTTCTCATGTTAATGTGTCCAACCCTTTTGTGCCATAGCCACTTTTCATGGTCATGAGACATGAGACAAGTGAGATCAGATAGACTCTCAAGTGAGACTAAGTAGAGATTTTTATTTCTTTCTCCAGAAAAAGCCGTTTTTCCAGTCTTTGAGTTTATGATCTCATAGAAGGTGGATTGAAAATTAACATAGTAACCATTGTCACATAATTGGCTAATACTTAGCAAGTTATGTTTCAATCCCTCAACAAAATAGACGTTTTCAATTTGAGCTGAGTTTACCTTACCAATCTTACCTATGCCCTTAATTTGGGCCTTGTTGTTGTCTCCAAAGGAGACAACTCCTGTAGCTCTTTCCTCAAGTCATAGGAACTTGCTTTTGTCCCCAGTCATGTGCCTTGAACATCCACTGTCCAGCACCCACATCCTTTTTGACTTGGCAGCTGCTAGGCACACCTGTGACATCAAGAGTTTTAGCTTTAGGTACCCACTTATATTTGGGTCCTTCATGGTTAGTTACCTTTCTTTTAGATGCTACTTGTCTCATGTAGCAATCAGTGGTCTTATGGCCAAATTTACTGCAGCAAGAGCATATTTCTTTCTTCCTTTTTCTGGCAGGAATAAAGAAATCTTTATACCAAATTTCACTAGAGGATTTCTCATAGCCTAATCCAGCTTTATCAAAGATTCCTTTTTGAGACCCAATGAGTCTCTCAAGATTTTTTGTTCTATTTACAAATTTTGCCAGATCATCTATGAGAATTCTATTTTGCCTCTTGAGCTTCTGGTTTTCATCAGACACATCTTTCAGCTCTTGCTCATTATGGACTTGAGTCTTAGCTTTAACCATTTTAGACAGTATTATGTGAGACAACATGAGACTGCTGTTTTTATGATTCAAACTTTCATTTTTTTTTCAAGAAATTTAATCTTCTCAAGAGCTGTATTTAATTCTAATTTTAGTAGAGAGCTCTTAGAAGCCAGAAGATTTGAATCATATAGGAGGTTTTCAAAAGCAGACTTAAGTTCATCAATTGAATATTCAGAGTCAGATTCATATACCTCTTCATTAGATGAATCTCCATTAGCCATAAGACATAGATTTGCTGATTGTTCATCTTGGCTTTCATCTTCATCAGTGTCATCCCAGGTGACCATCATTGCCTTCTTTTTGGGACTTTTCTTTAAATCTTTTTTGAGTTGTGGGCACTCAGATTTCATGTGTCCAGGTTTTCTGCATTCATAACAGATGAGTTGTCCTTTTCTATCAGACTTGATTTCTCTTCTTCTTGATGGGAAGTTTCTTCTTCCACTTCCTCTAGCTTTCCACATGCGTCTGATCTTCCTTGAGATGTAAGCCAGCTCATCATCCATTTCACTATCATCATCATCATCATCATCATCATCATCTTCTTCATCTTCTGTTTCTGTGTCATGAGATGAGGTGAGTGAAGTCTGTTGAGACTAGCTTACCTTCTTACCTTTAGTATTGCTAGATGTTGCCTTTAATGCAACTATTTTTGGTCATCTGATGTGGTCCTCTTCCATCAGCTCTTGTTCATGTACTTTTAATGATCCAAGAAGTTCATCTAATCTGAGGATGATAAGATCATTGGCTTCTTGGATGGCAGTGACTTTAGGTCTCCAAGGCTTGGGTAAGCTTCTCAAGATCTTTCTAACCATGTCTTGATTGGAGTAGGTTCTTCCTAAGGATTTGAGGTCATTTGTGATAATTTTGAATCGTCTCACCATGTCTTCAATGCCCTCATCCTCATTCATCTTGAAGAACTCATACTGTCTCACTAGTATATTGATTTTTTCTTCCTTGACTTGGTTCGTTCCTTCATGTTCTACCTCAAGGGCATCCCAAATTTCTTTGGCTATTGTACATCCTGCTACCTTATCATATTCACTACGACTAAGAGCACAGGTTAGCAGATACTTAGCTCTTGAGTTTAGAACATACCTTGCTTTTTCAGCATCAGTCCATCTATCTTTGGGCTTAACTATTCTTTGATCAAGCTCATCAGTGGTGAAAGGTATGTAGGGTCCATTTTCTATGATTTCCCATAGATCAACATGTAGAGATTCAATGAACAATCTCATCCTATCCTTCCAGTAGTAGTAGTCAGTTCCATCAAAGGCAGGTGGCCTGTTGGTGGATGCTCCTTCAGGTATGAACAAACTTGTACTAGGTCCAGCCATGGATCTTTTCCTCTTCACATGTAGGTGTGCTCAACCCCTTGAGAGGCCAGGCTCTGATACCAACTGAAGTTGGTTGAACGTGTCTAAAAGGGGGGGTTGAATAGAGACTTAAAAATATTTTTCCTGAAAGTACACACTTAATTTCAAGTTGAGACGTGATCTCAAGTTTAACACTTGGAGTCCAAAATAAGTTAGACGAGATGTTGTCTCAACAGTAATTTTGTAATCAAGTAAAGATGATTTATTAATAATTGAAACTTGATTATCTCTGAAGAGATTTATTTTTTCAAACAGATTTGAGATGTAAGATGAGACTTAAGATGAGACAGACTTTGTGTTATTACAAATAGATTTTCTTTATAAGTACTTAGTTTATTTTAACCAGCAGATTTGATAAATGAGATGTGCAGTGTAAATAAAGAGATAAGGGAGAAGAGATGCACGCAGAGATTTATACTGGTTCACCCACAACCTTGGGCTACGTCCAGTCCTCACCACCTATGAGATTTTCACTATTGACAACCTGTCAATACAAGTATTCTTACAGCCTCTTCAGGACGCCCCTCACACCAAGCCTAGGCACCTCCTATCTTGGCTGAGTTTACAAGTATCCTTACTACCTCTTCAGGACACACACTCTCAATTTAAGACTAGGCTTCCTCCTATCTCAGATGAGACTCAGTTACAATGCTTGATAGTTTAGGTTGTTCTAGCCTGAACACACAGTGTGAATAAACAATGATTCTGGGCTAGAGAGACACTCTTCTCACAAGGATATACAAATGAATGTAGTAAGAGAAAAGAGTTGATGAGACTACAAGAGATCTTTCTTGTAAGATCTATTCTATTCACCAGACTCTAGAGATGAGACGTGAGCTCTCTATGAGATAAGATGAGATGTAATGATTGATTGTTCAGCAAAAAGTCTCACAGCATCACTGTAGCTTTCAACCTTTTATTCCAAGATAAATTAGCCGTTATTTGGCCGTTATGTGATGCTTGAGAGCCGTTGAAAAGTAGTTGTTGGAGAGAAGAGCTTTTCTGGACAAGAGACAACTTCTAGATGATGTAATCATGTGACAGCGAGCAGTGCACTTCCTTGTCCTTGTGTTGACCTTGCTTTTTGCTTTTGCATAGGTTGTAGCCTTTGACCTTGATTCTCTTCTCTTTGACTGTGTATGAGACTCATCTTCTGATCAGATCTTTGAGCTTGCATCTCTTTTATGAGCTTTGCGTCTCTTCTATGAGCTTGCATCTCTTTCATGTGCTTTGCGTCTCTTCTATGAGCTTGCGTCTCAAGCTGATCTTGGATCTCTTCTTGAGATCTTGAATCTTTATCTGATTCTTGGATACTTAGATTCTAAATCTCTTTCTTGTACATGATGCTCATATGATTTTTGAATTACGTATCTTGTCTCATGAGAAGACCTTGAGCTTGCATCTGTTCTTGAGCTTGCGTCTCAAGCTGTTTCTGAATCTCTTCACTTGCTGTTTTGATAGGACTATGAGTCTTTGCTCAATTTACCCAAAACAAACTTTCGTTCTGGTTTTAAAGAGAATACTGGATTACTTTGATCATCTTCTTCAAGTGGATCTGCAAGTATCAGTTCTAAAAGAATTTTTCCATAGACTTGAACAACTTAGTTACTAATAACAAGATGCAGCTCTTAGTCAT
Source organism: Sesbania bispinosa (assembly GCA_026901365.1). Lineage (NCBI taxonomy): Eukaryota > Viridiplantae > Streptophyta > Magnoliopsida > Fabales > Fabaceae > Sesbania > Sesbania bispinosa. The sequence continues at coordinate 1,035,411 of QLOH01000246.1, forward strand.
TTTAGCTCATGATTAACTTTAATGGTTTGGCACATTAAAAACCTTATAAAGGTGAGTTTGTTTCAACACTCAGCGCACGCGCGGAGGTGATGCATTACAAACAGCATAAAGATACCGATAAATTACAAATAAAGAATCATAATTAAAAAGAAAGAGAATTCTATATACACAAGGGGATTGAATCCACTACATCAAATCCTACTGGAGAGCTTAGCTACTCATAGTAGCCATTACAAACCACTGAGAAATCTGTCACCTTTCTCAATCCTAGAACTACTCTCTCTCTCTCTATCTGTGTTTTTGTGACCTATGCAAAGGGCTCTATTTATATAGTTGAAAAACCCTATTCAAATTGGAAGAGATCAGGCTGTGATGTCACTTGCGTGAAGCTTATCCAATCAGGAGCTGCGTTTTCATAAATTGAAGTCACTTGCGCGAAGCCTATCCAATCAGGAGTTGCCTTTACATAAATTGACGTCACTTGCACGAAGCCTATCAATCAGGAGTTGCGCTTCATGCGCGCTTAGCGTGTGAAGCCTAGTTAATCGGCTGTTGCGCTCCACGTGCGCTTAGCGCAAGTGGAGCCTGATCAATCTAGATCCGCGCTCCACATGCGCTTAGCGCGTATGGAGCGAGTTACACGCTGCAACTTTCCTTCAAATCTGGATCTAACCTCTAGATCTCTTTCTGATCTTATCTGGTTTTCCTTTATCCCTTTATCCAAATTATTTTTGTATTTATTTAATTTGAAATTGAATTGAAGAGGTTATCCACAAGATTCTCTGATTATCTCCTCTTTATTTGAATTTGAATCTGCAACAACCTCCTTTCTGATGCTATTTTCTCTCTCTTTCCAAATCTTCTGTAAATCTGCATAAAATAACAGATTTCTATTCAAAATAGCATTATATTCAAATTTGAACCAAATAAATACAAATATTGTAAATATTAATAAAAAGGGATATTTTGGGGCATAAATTACTATTTTAACCTTGATAAGTGTAATAAAAACTATATGAAAATAACGCTAATTTTACACTTATCAGCGTGTTTGAAGTATTGATGAGAGACAGTTTCGTGCACTGAACCGGTGTGGAGAGATGTGCATCGTGCCAATTACGAGAAACCGATTGATGATTCAATGATTACGTTGCGCCGTTTCACATTTAATAACAACATGATTAACATACATGACTCTTCAGCTGCTAAAATAGCTATAAACATATATTCACGCATATGATATAGATTACATACAACAGTTAATAATTACACAAACATGCACACAATACAAATAATATGTATTAGTTAATTTTTATACAATTATATACGTGTATATGGAACAGTTAGCATGCAGTAATTTATTCACACAAATTCATACATGCATTAACAATTTCAATAACAAACAAAACATGCAACAATTTATTTTCATACTTTATATGAATAAACAAATTAATTTAAACTAAGAAAGGAAAGATGTTACCAGGGTATAATCTTGAGATAGATGTACTTTCCTTTTCCATTTTCGTCCTTCTGAAGGATGCCATCGTTGTATGAATAATGAGTTTTAAGAAAATGATTTTCTTTTTCTCATTATCATTCTTCAGAGTTGCTTCAGCTTGGTGAGATTTCCATCTTCTGAGGATCTACTCCTTCTGCATTTGTTAGATGCTCAACCAGAAAGTGAGCTCCGATACCAATTGTTAGAACCACAGGAAACACTAGAAGGGGGGTTGAATAGTGTTTTAAGCCTTTTTGAGTAATTTTGGAAATCTTAAATTAAATCATCATATAAAATAAATCAAGTTCAAAATAAATCTTAAGATCAGACTTAAAAGCGCGGAAGTTAACAACGATAAAGATTGATAATCTTTTTGCTAAAAGCTTAAGATTGTTTTGATCGAAAACTTCTCAAAGTATCTTCTGAAGGTTATCATACAGAAGCTCTTCAGAACCTTTTCTGGACTTCTTCAGATGACTGGAGATTTTCTGAAGTTTGTTAATAACTTCTGAACCGAGTTCAGGTCAGACCCACTCCAGAGAGCTATTCCAAAGGTTCTTCAAAGTGCATTCTTTATAATGCTTCAAATGATATGAGAGACACTTAATGTTGATGTTTCTGTGAAAGTTCATTTTATTGAAATTGTTTACTTAGAGTTTATTATGAAAAATACTTTTCAATCCCCTTAATAAATACACAAAATGAAAGTAAAAGAGTTTAAAGGATAGAAGACTTAGACAAGAAATTTATCCCGGTTCACCCACTAATCTCGTGAGCTACATCCAGTCCCAGGGCAAACCACCACTGGATTTTCCACTATCTGAATCCACAGATACGAGTATTATTCATAGCCTCTTTAGGCCAACACAAGTATTACTTTGTTTTCAACTGCCTCTCCAGGAAACTTATGCAGTATTCTTTTACAGACAAGCCTCTCCAGGCTCAACAAGTATTCTTTCTTACCAAGCCTCTCCAGGCTCTAAACCAAGTATTCTTTGTCAACCAAGCCTCTCCAGGCTCTATACCAAGTATTCTTTTCTATCAAGCCTCTCCAGGCTCTACCACAAGTATTCTTTTCTATCAAGCCTCTCCAGGCTCTACCACAAGTATTCCTTTCTATCAAGCCTCTTCAGGCTCTACCACGAGTATTCTTTCTTCCACCAAGCCTCTCCAGGCTCTCAGACACTTAACCAAGTGTAGAGTATTCTTTCTTCCACCAAGCCTCTCCAGGCTCTCAGAAACTTATCGTGTTTACAAATTAAACTAAGTTTAAGTTTCCACGAAACATAAACTTAATCTCTTCCTGTACTAGAGGTTAACTGAGTACTACTCAGGATACAATGAGTGAATTCTAAGTACAAGGGTAAGACAGTGATACAAGTGTATAAGTATAGGTACAATCTCTGTCTCTAAAATGAGGAATAACTTCCTCTGAGAATTGGCTAGGTAGATACTGAATTTAAGCTTAGCCTTGTTCTCTAACCATTGGTTTCCATGGGTTATATTCTCACCCGTATGAATGGAATAACCAAGGTATGTTTATGGCTTCAAACCATTCTTGGTTGATCGTTCTTTTTGGCCAATATGGTAGGTTGTTCAATCGAGCAACAGCTAACTGACCAACAGGTCGGCAGCTTGGTTAATATGCTCAGCATGCCAACATCTTCAAATTCAATCTTGAGGCTATTTATATGTTCTGATGAAATATAGCCGTTTGAAGATGGTTCATAATACCGTTGAGATGTTGATGATGTGGCTCATATAGTCGTTGTGTAATAGCTTCTCAAACGGTTGCTTCTTCTTAAGCAAACAAGTGTTCAGACAATCCTGTTCTGACACTTCTGTAGATGAGCTCTTTTGAGAGATATTCTTGATATTGTTATGATGATTCTCTCTCTTTAATTTCTTCTGCTTTCTACAACTTTCTTCTTCTTTCTTCTGATTTCCTTAGGAGTGTACATGAGGAGGTATCCATTTGATTTGTCCTTTTGCTTATTCTGTATATACTCCTTTTTTCATTTGCTCCTGACACCATTTCTTCTTTCTTCTTTGAGTGAGGTGTCTTGTCGAACAGCCGTTGTTGCAGTTTCCTCTTTGAATAAAGACATATGATATTATAGTCGTTAAATCATATAGTCTCAGCTTCTGTATTAATTTCTTCTATGTTGAAACCTGTTTCATGCATTCAGAGAGTTTATATGTTCAGACACATGATTTCTTTAATCTTCACATATACTCAAATGCTTGCTTTTATCTCGTTGTAATTTCATCAGCTTCAACATGTGCTCATCTCATATAATTGTTTCAAGCTTATTTCACTTCTTCAACTTGAGATGCTTTCAATAAGCTCTTTTCTTCTGATAAGATATTTCTTCTTTTCTTCAGACGATTGTAGCTCCATTATACTTTATATCTTCTTCTTCTTCTGAGATTATAATGAATAAATTTGTTGAACTTTATCAACTCAATTCAAACATATTTCTTGTTGCTTTTACTCAGTCTTCTGATCCACTCTGGGCAGCAACAGGTGCAGGTGCAGTAGGTCTGCGCACGCAAATCTTTTTGTAGCAGGTGCAGCAGGCGTTGCAGAATGTCTTTGCAGAATTTTCTTATTTGTGCAAGACTATGGTCGAGGTAGAAAAGCATGTCTAGCTTTTATACTGAAATAAGTGTAGTCCATTTGGTAGAGTGTGCCTTACACTTAGCAACGTGTCCACGAGATCAATTCTTGATACTTTTCGTAGACTGCTTCAGATTATCTTCATATCTTTAGATGATAACTGCTCTTCAGATATAGTTAAGTCTTCAGATAATGCAGACGCTTCAGATAGAAGAGCTTTCTTTTCTTCACTTCAAGCTTATTTTCTTCAGACGATAGTTGAGTCTTCACTGTTGTCTTCAAGTCTTCAGATACTCTTCATGTCTTACTGTCTTCAAGTCTTCGGATAATCTTCATGTCTTCAAATAGTAGGATTTGCTTTGTAGATTTCTTCTTTTCAGATTCTGCATTTGCTCTTCTGATCCTGATCTTCTGATTCTGATAAATATTTCAACCTGAAACACAATCAACAAACCAATACCTTTCTCAGTAGAACCTATTTACATAATCTTATAATCTTATTTATTCTTGTTATGTTCTTATATAATCTTTACTTGTTAATTATTAAGTTCTTATATAATCTTATTTGCTCTTATATGTTCTTGTTTGTTCTTATGTAATCTTATTATGTTCTTATATCATCTTATTTGTTAATCATTAAGTTCTTATGTTATCTTATTTGTTAATCATTAAAACTAAAGGATATTAAGTCTTTGAGTCAGGTTTGAATACTCAAACTGATTTATAGACTTCACAATTTTATGCGGTATAATCGAGTAATATAGATATATTGATGACGAGGAATGATTAAAGGATGAATAAAAGGGGTTAAAGGGATGGAAAACGTATGAACAACCGCGTCTGCAACACTTGCGCTTCAGTAGGTGCTGAGCGCAGGCTGAAGCGTATGACCTTCGAACCGGCGCTTCACTTGTGCTGAGCGGGAGTGGAGCGTAGCTCGCTGGAATGCGCGTTGCAGGTGCACTAAGCGTAGGCTAAGCGCAGCTCGCAGATTAACGTATTTTAAAAGGTGAAATTGTGTTGGATGCTTAATGATGATTGATGTCGTGTGATGATGTATGGTGCTAATAATATGATGATATTAATGATGTTTTGGTGTGCATAATATGCAATGAGATAGATGATGATATTGAATATTGATGATGTTTTGGTGTGCATAATATGTAACGTGATTAATGATAATATTGGATATGGATGATGTTTTGGTGTGCATAATTTGCAATGTGATTTATGATGATATTGAATATTGATGATGTTTTGGTGTGCATAACATGCAATGTAATTTATGATGATGGTGTAATGATGATAAGTGTATATCACTTTATGATAATGGTGTTTAATGATGAGCATGATAATGCATGATGATGATGGGTTATGATAATGGTGTATATCACCTTTTGATGATGATGTTACCTAAATTGTGCGGGCCCATAGAGGGGGTACAACTTAGGAGAGATGCCTTGAGCATATGTGATGAGACCTGGATTGTGCGGGGCCATAGAGGGGGTACAATTCGGGAGGTGAACTGAGTTGTGCGGGCCCATAGAGGGGGTACAACTCAGGGGATCAAGATGGGGCGTTCGATGCACGGGCCCATAGAGGGGGTGCAACCTAGGGGTGATTTGTACTGGCCCATAGAGGGGGTGCAACCTACGGTCGAATGTCGTTGTGCGGGCCCATAGAGGGGGTACAACCTATCGGATTTTGTGTGGTGACACCGGTAGACTATCTTGGTACTAACTAGAGTGATTGACGAAGTGCACCCATTGTGCGGAGCTCCAAGTCATGATCTTTGGGTAGGTGAGGTGAGGAGTTTTGGTGCATATGATAATGTGTTATACTCGATGATGGTATTGAGTTATATAATGTTGTTGATGAGTTTTGGTGCATGTGATGATGATTTATACTTAATGATGAATTGAGTTATAAGATGATGATGATGAGTTTTGGTGTATACATGATGGATGTATATATGTGGTATATTTGATGATGAAACTGAGTAAATAATGATGTTATGATTATGATGATTGAATAATATGTGTGAAAATAGAGTATGAGATTCCTTTAGTGAATGATGGTATGAGAACTATATGATGATATAAATGAATGGTGATATGCTGATTATAGATGATTATTATCTGATGAATTATGTGATGTTTGGGTATGTGGTGGGTGAATGATGATGTTGTTTATATGTGGGTGAGGATAGGGTAGTCTCCTATATGTATGTATGAGTAGTATTCTTTTCCTCACTGTTATACTGTGGATATTTTTACAGGTGTTGATGATGACACGACTGGTGTCGAGTTTTGAGTAAAGGGAGCGTGTTCTGATACATGTGACATCAGGGCATAATATTAGGGTTGTTTCTTTATGTTTCTAGTTAGGAAGGTTTTTATGTAAACTGTTTTGAATGCCTTGCACGGCAAGTAGGAGGTTTAATTGTTTTATTTCTTTGGAGATTCCGCTGCATGAGTATTTGAATACATTTGAATTTTATTTTATTTTAATTAAAATGTTTTCGAACTATTGAGGTTTTTAATAAGAGAGTTATGTGAACCTTTTACCCATTGTGGGACGTTATTTTTTTTATACTTCAATTCATTAAACGTATAAGAGTTTGGGGTAGAAGGGTGTCACACCCGCAAAAATCACAGATCAACGGTTGGGCTTGGCTTTGCTGAGACTGTACTGCTTTCGATTGTTGAGGAAGTGCTTCCAATTTCTTGGTAAGTGCTTATATCTGTCGCTTAAGAAGCTTTTGCTCTACTAGAAGAGCATCATTGCTGTATAGTTCTAGAACTCCTTTTTTCTGAACTTGGACTGATTGTCTCCCATATTGAGCTTGTCGATCATTCTGTGCAAAATTATGAATGATTATGATCACGCGCTCTGCATCCACTGTCAGAATTGTTCCTCCTGCTGCAGCATCTATGAAAGACTTTGAATCAGGTTTGAGTCCATTGCAGAATATGTTTAATTGAGCAATGTCGTCAAAGCCATGATTTGGGCACTTTCGCAGATAGGACTTGAATCTCTCCCAGGCATCACATAATGATTCATCTGCTCCTTGCCTGAATGTGGAGATGTCTGACTTGGCTTGAATATACCGGCCTGATGGAAAAAATCTCTTCATAAATTTTTCTTCTACCACGCTCCAACTGTTCAGACTCTGATTCGGATGTGATTTCAGCCACACTTTTGCTTTACCTAATAGAGAAAAAGGAAACAATCGTAAGTATATAGATTCCAAATCCCCTTCTGCAAATCCCATAGTGCCAATCAACTCGTAGAAATTAGAAAGATGTGTATGTGGATCCTCATGTTCCAATCCCGCGAATTGGTGGGCACTAATGAGGTTCAAGTGTGCAGCCTTCATCTCCAAGGACTTCGTTGTAACTGGTAGGATAATGCTTGAGAAATGATGAGGTCCTTGGTGCATTATATAGTCCCCCAAGACTCTTGGCCTTGGTCCTTCTTCAGCCATATTTTTGTTTTCTTCTTCACTTCTCCTTTGCCTCCTTCTCTTGTTTCTGCTTCTGTTCCTTCTGGATGTCCTTTCTATTCCTGGATCAAATTGCAGCTGATTTGGGGACACCTGACCTCGCAAAAGCATAAATCAAGAAATAGAAAAAGGGTAAGTGTGGAAGAGAATTTTAAAAATTTAAAAATTAAAATTTGAAAATTTGAAAATTAAAATTTTCCTAAAAATCCTAAAAAGAAAAACAAAAAGATCCTAAAAAAATAAAAAAAAAGTAAAATATATACACTTGATAGAATTGACCTCCCAAGTCCTTACAAATTGATACATCGTTCCCCGGCAACGGCGCAAAATCCTAGCAGTATAATAGTAAGTAAGAGTATCGTATCCACAGGGAACGGTTCAACTTATAAGGATTAGTGGTCACAACTATCAAGTAAGAGCGTATAATTGTTGGTTGTAGAGAATTGCAATAAAGAAAATTGAACTTAAATGAGAGAGATAGACACAGTTACTTGGACTAGGATTGAACTTCGTCTCATCGCACCCCTTTCGTATGTGAACCCCAATAATATTTATGAATATATAATTATGATACCTTAGCCAAACTATATTATTCCGCGTAGGTTCCCCGGATCGCGAAATACTCAGAAATAATTCATGCGGGTTCTCCCATGCGACAAATTACTTGGACTTTAAAGATCTATTTTCCGTTTGTTAAAACTATCAATTTGCCCTATATTCCTATAGCGACTACTATGAGTACTTTTACCAATCAGAGTTCAAGTTCCCTATTCCTAGGCTCCCCCAAACTCGCTATTGATTTCACAAAACCATTTACCAATGCATCTTATAAAATCAACCTATAACTCCGGCACACAGGCGGAAGCTACGCATTAAGCAAAGAATAAAAATACCGATATCATAAAAATAGGGATTCATAAATATTAAAGAGAATTCACATACAATCGGGGATTGAATCAACTATGTTCAATCCTATCGAGGAGTTTAGCTATGCATGGTAGCCATTACAACCCAACGGAGAAACTGTCACACTTTTCTCCAATCCTAGCTCTGCTCTGCCATCTCCCAAAAAGCTACTTTGATCTTTGCAAAAGGTTCTATTTATAGAGCTTGGAAAGCCATATGAAATCTGGAAAAAATATGATTTGAAATATGTTTGAAAAATTGATCCGTATCCTGCGCTTCAACCTGCGCTTAGCGTGTTTTGAAGCGCAGGTTCCAGAATTAACTTTTAATGCTGCGCTCCACCTACGCTTAGCGCAGGTGGAGCGTGAGTTACGATCCAACTTTCTTTGTTTCCCTCTTTTTCAGCTTGACCTCTTCCTGATCTTATCCTTGCTTGACCTACTTTCCATACTTTCCTTTTTTTAGCTTGATCTTGTGCTGATTTGATCTTAAATTTGAATTTAGAATTAAATCTGCAGAATCCTTATCCAAATAATTGCTCATCTTATCTTCAATTTGATTTGAATTTAAATTGATAATTTATTTGCAGAATCTTCATCCAAATAATTGTTGATTTTATCTTCAATTTGATTTATATTTAAATTGAGAATTTATCTGCAGAATCTTCACCCAATTAATTGCTGATCTTATCCAAATCAGCTGCCATTTAAATCCTTATCTCGCAGATTCTCCTTTAAAATAAATGCTATCTTGTTTCCTCATTTAAATTCTTCTATTTTATCTACAAAATCCACAGATTTTCTATCAAGATAGCATCATATTCAAATTCAAATCAGATATTCACAATTTATGCAATTATTACTAAAAAGAGATATTTTGGGCATAAAATCACTATTCTACCCTTGATAAGTGCAGAAATTATATACTAAATATCATATATTTTTTACTTATCACTTACTTAATAAGCGTGAGTTCTAATAATTTATTTTGCAATCTTCCTCGTGGGTACGACAACCCTACTTTTAAACTATTATACTGCTGCGATATTGGTACGCTTGCCAAGATCTCAACAAGTATTTTTGGCTCCGTTGCTGGGGAACGATGTCCAATTTTAAATCTTAGTTCATCTTATTGAGCTGTGAATATTTTTGTTTTTATTTTTATTTTTATTCCTCTCTTCTAAGCTAACCCTTGTTTTAGTTTCTTGATTTATGCTCTTGCGAGGTCAGAAAAGGCAAAAACAGGAAGAAAAGGCAAGGACAACCTCTAGGAAACAATCTCAACACTCTCTGTTCAACAACCATAGGTGAAGTAAAAGCTGAAGATATGGCTGAGGAGCGACAAGATCCCCCTCCACCAAGAAGAACATTGGGAGAGTATGCCATGCAACAAGGACCACGCTATTTCTCAAGCATAGCCATACCTGCTACTGCAAAATCTCTGGGGATGAAGCCAACATTCTTGAGTCTCATTAGTACTCATCAATTCACGGGAATGGATCATGAGGATCCTTACACTCATCTCTCTACTTTTTATGAATTGATTGGTACAATGGGTTTTGAGGAAAGTGATTTAGAGGCTGTTTACTTATGTCTATTTCCTTTCTCTTTGATAGGTAATGGCTGAAGTCACACTCCAATCAGAGTCTGACCAACTGGAGCAATGTGGAAGAGAAGTTCTTGAATAGGTTCTTCCCACCATCTCGCTATATCAAGGCCAAGTCAGATATCTCCACATTCAGGAAGGGACCGGAAGAACCATTTTGTGAAGCCTAGGAGAGATTCAAGTCTTTGCTAAGGTGTCCCAACCACGGTTTTGAGGATATTTCTCAATTGAATATCTTCTGCAATGGACTCAGGCCGGACACCAAGATGATTCTAGATGTTGCAGCAGGGGGCACAATGATGTCAGTGGATGCAGAGCAAGCTATTGATTCCTTAGCATTAACTGATCATCAAGCTCAACATAGAAGACAACTAGTTCATAGGAAGGGAGTGTTAAAGTTGATCACTACTAATGCGATCTTAGCTCAAAATAAGATCCTTACTCAACAAATAGAAGTACTCACCAAGCAGATGTCTAAGCTTCCTCAACAGTTGCATGCAGTGCAATCCCATCTTGACCAGTCACCACAATTAACTTGTGACTTTTGTGGAGGTGACCATCCCAATGGTCACTTCTCTTACCAAGGCACTCAAGAAGAGCAAGTTAACTACATGGGAAATCAAGGGAGACCAGCCAATTTCTCCAACAACAACCAATTTTCAAACAACTACTCACAAGGTTGGATAAATAACCAGAACAACAATTCTGGTTGGAGACAAGATGCAAGGCCTTCTAACAGGCCACCTCTTTTTCAACAGCAACAAGGTTATCCTCTGGTACATGACAAACTATCTAAACTGGAGGAGACACTGGACAAGTTCATGCAGGCTTCTGCTTCCTATCAGAAGAATACAAATGCAACCATCAGAAATTTAGAGACACAAGTTGGCCAGTTAGCAAAGGACATAGCAGAGCACCAAAAGGGAAAGTTCACAGCTAACACCCAAACCAATCCCAAGGAGCAGTGCAATGCAATCATCACAAGGAGTGGTGCATTAGTGGGAAATGGTATGGGGGACAACTTAACAGTTGAGAAGCAAGTGCTGCCAGAAAAGGAGAAGGACAAAGAATAGAAAGAGAATGAGAAGAAAGCAAAAGGCTCAGAGAAGAATGTTTATTAAGAAAAGATGTTGCCATATCCACCTGCCCCATCTAAGAAAGACAAGGATAAGATGTTTGCTCAGTTCATGAAATTGTTCAAGGGATTACAAATCAATATTCCTTTTCTTGAGGCATTGGAGAATATACCCAACTATGCAAGGTTTATGAAAGCCTCCTGACCAAGAAGAGAAAAATATCTAATGAAGAGATAGTATAGTTAGAGGCTTGATGCAATGCTATTATTCAGAAGCCTTTACCACAGAAGACACAAGACCCTGGCAGTTTCACAATTCCAGTCACCATTGGAAACTTAACAGTGAGAAAGGCAATGCAAGACCTTGGAGCTAGCATAAATCCGATGGCTTTGTCCATGCTCAAGAGGATTGGTGATTTGAAGGTGAAACCTACAAGAATGAGTCTGCAACTGGCAGATAGGTCCATCATACACCCATATGGGATAGTTGAAGACGTTCTAGTAAGGGAGGACAAGTTTGTGTTTCTTGTGGATTTCATCATCATGAACATGGAAGAGGATGCTGATGTTCCATTGATTTTGGGTTGACCATTCATGAAGACGCCAAAGGTGGTGGTTGATGTTGACAAAGGTAAACTCACGGTCAGCACACACGATGATGAGGTGACCTTCGATGTGTTCAAGGAAGCTCCATAACAGAAATAATGACTAGATTGCTTGAAGGTAGACTCTGTTGAGGGAGTCTCATATGCCAACAGTGAGCCACAATTGCAAGGGATCAAGAGAGAGGTAAATGATTGGCAAAGTACTCACGAGTTACGAAAGAAAAAGATTCATAAATTTCTTAATAAGAAGTTGACAAAAAGAAGAAAGCAGCTATAAAAATCACTTGTGGGATCCAGATTCAAAAGAAGAAAACAAGAACCAGCAACAGTTGTTGATAGAGATGTTGGTGAAACAAAATGAGTGTTGGGAGGATTGTTAAAGGGAAGCAGTGGTGCAGCACCAATGCTTTCCAAGACACTCCATCTTCAAGAACCTTAAAGGAATAGGCCTCAAGCTATATGACGTTAAACGATCGCTTCCTGGGAGGCAACCTAGTGTTTTCATTGTTAATTTTTACAGTTTTCATTTTGATTTTTGTTATGGTCTGTATATATGTTATGTTAGTTAGGCTTTTGTGCTTGTTTAGTTTAGGAATTGTTAGGAACTGGTTGAGTAAGTGTGTGAGAGAGAAATGTTGAAACCCTGATAATTAGGAAGTAGCAGAAAATTTGACTAGGTGTTGCAAAATTTAATTCTGTTTTCTACGCTTCACCTGTGCTTAGCACAGGTAAAGCACATAATTGCTAATTTAAACACTGTTTTCTGCGCTTAGCTCAGGTGAAGCGCAACGGCACGCTACAGTGAAAACTGTAACCTGCGCTCCACTTACGTTGAGCGCAGGTGAAACGCAGGTTCGCGCTGCTGAATAAATTTGAAAGAAAAACAAGGGAAGGGTCATTCCTCCCTTCCCCCCTGTTTTTCTCCAGAGTTCTTTGAAGTTGGCTGAAGGTCTCTAGAAGAGGGGTTGAATAGAGACTTTTCAAATCTGTTCTTGCAATTCACACTAAAATTCATTGTTGAGATGTTCTCTCAAGTTTGCCAACTTGGAGTCTCTGTTAAGACAGGGTATATCTAATCCAATTTTAGTAATGATTCTTATATCTAGATTTTAACTCAGAATCTTATATTGATTGTTTGATTGAGTTATTCTGGTTGTTATTGCGTTATTATAATCAAATCAATATAAGCAATATAGAGACAGAGCAAGAGACAGGGGGCAGAAATCTTATCCTGGTTCACCCACACCTTGGGCTACGTCCAGTCCTCACAACACGTGAGATTTTCCACTATTGACAAACCAGCCAATACAAGTATTCTTACAGCCTCTCCAGGACGTCTCACTCACACTAAGCCTAGGCACTCCTATCTTAGCTGAGCCACAAGTATTCTTACAGCCTCTCCAGGACACAAACACCTCACTCTAAGACTAGGAACCCTCCTATCTTAGATGACACAAGTTACAGTGGATGTATATGATGAATCTAGCTTACAGCATACAAAGTATGGATATGGAAATTGATAAGCTAGGGAGACTCTCTTCTTTAATTACAGTATAGGAATGATGTACTGAAGAGAGATGAAAGAGACAGTTGTAGATCTCAAGATGTGTTAGATCTGTTCACAGATAACTGATGAGTGTACTTGAGATGTGATAAGATGCTGAATGATTTCACAGAAGTGTAGGCAGTCTCTCTCACACCTCAGCATTTGATCTTGTCTCTTTTATATCATCAGATGAGAAACTAGTCGTTATGTGGCCGTTGCAATCTATTAGAGTACATAGCATCAGGTGCAGTCTTTTCAGTAGGCAGTCAGCAGCTTTTCAGACTAAAGTACTGTGTCAGTGTCCTTGTGTCCTTGCTTGACTTTGCGCTGACTCTGCTTGCTGTCTCCTAGCATTGAGTGTGCAATCTTGCTTCTGTCCAGATTCTGTTATGATTTATTTGCATCTCTGATGAGATCCCATCTTGCTTTGTCTGACCTTGAGACAACGTCTCAAGCTGACCTTGCATCTCAAGCTGAACTAGAATCTGTTCATGGCTTGCATCTCAAGTTGTTCTTGAGTCTCTTTGGTTTCATGTTGAGATCTCTCCTATTCTTAGTATATCATCTGAACATAGAGGCTTGCATCTCATGCTGTGTTAGCATCTTAATGCTGATCTTGCGTTTGACCTTGGCTTGTATCTTAAGCTGCACTTGCGTCTGTTCTTAGCTTGCTTCTCAAGCTGAACTTGCATCTGTTACTTATGTTATTTGCTGATCTAAGTTTTCCTGCAGTGGTTTAGATACAGAAAATCTCTGCCATACTCAAGCACATAGTTAGTAACACAGGATGCATCTCATATGCATATTTAATCTTAATCAGTTTGTCATATTAAAAACTTCTTGGAGGTGAGCTTGTCTCAACATTCTTGTACCATTTCTCTGCGATTTCCTCAATCTTTCTTCCCTTTTTCACTTACAAACCTTCCACATTCTTTGTTCTCTTTCTATACAAGCTATGTTTTTAAGTTTTTGAGTTAGTTTTATCGATTAAAATCCTCTGTTTCTCTATTTTGGTTGATTGCACATTAGGCTTGTAAAGTTGCATATTTCTAAGATTTTGAAGGTTTAAACTGATGATTATGGGTGTGCTCAGTGATTTTTACAATGTGAAATGGTCAAAATGTGATAATGCTTTGTTTTTGCTTTAAACATTAGTTTTGACCATTATAAATGTGTTTAGGAAGTAATTCTTGCTGAATACTTGATTAAGTTTGTTTGACTGAGCCTGATACCACTTTCCAATTGAATGCTCTGTTTTTGAGTTTTGTTGATTCTAATGAGTAATTTGCTTTCATTGTTTGTTTTTGCATTGCAAGTTGGTTAATGATTTTACCTAGTGCTTCACTGATTCTAAAGGAGTTCATTGATTGTTGTTCATACACTGTTGATTATTGGATTGTACTGATTATGTGTACTGTTCAACTTTTGCAGATGGTTTTCACCAAGGTCACCAATGCCACCAACGCCTCCAGTTCTAGGAGCGGTAAAAGGAAAGAGGGCACTCAATGACCATCCCTTTGATGTCGGGCGATTCAAGGATGCCCAATCTGCAGAGAAATACGGTTACATCCAGAACTGTAACTTTATTTAGGAGAGGCCAATGGAACTCCATCCTGAGGAGTTTGAGGAGTTAACCAGGAGATCACTCGACGGAGATGGAGGAGGTTGGCTCATCCTGATAGGCTGTTTGACCCTGAGTTAGTTCGGGAGTTCTACTCCAACGCTATGGGCGAGCCAGGTAGTGTAGCTGACAGGAGGTCATATGTGAGAGGTAGGTGGGTGGCCTATGATCGTGATGCGATCAATGACTTTCTAGGCCACCCAGCTCTTGATGACGCTGAGGACATGCCCTGCCAGTTCCACCAGCTGTTGAGGGATGTTGGCATTTATGGGCATGAGGGGCTTGACACTAGGACGGCCCAATACTTGTGTTTGTCTGGATGCACTTATGATGTTAACAACTATGGGGAGGCGGACAGGATTATTAGGAAGGACCTGAGGAGCATCTCCTATATGTGGATGGTCCTGGTGTTGGCCAACATTAGGCCAACCAACCATGTTTCGGACATCACCATTGTGACGACGCATTTAATATATTGTATTCTGACTGCTCTGGATATCGACATCGCTAGAGTTGTTTCTGAGAAGATGTACCTCATGGTGACTATTGTGGAGCATCGCAATGCACGCTCTAAGATCAGTTTGGGATTTCCTACCCTCATCACTGCTTTATGTCGGTCCCAGCGGGTTGCTGTATGCCCTAACCGCTCCCATCAAGGCCGCTATGACTCAGCGGTATATTGAGTCTTACTGCATACCAGAGGAGGAGCTGGCACTGCCTCCAGAGCCTCAGGCTGATCCCCACTCTCCACCACCTCAGCAACCACCACAGCAGCCACCACCAGCTGGCATTCCACCCCACACTTTCATGGAGCACCTATGTCGCCAGAACATAGCTGTTCATAGAGGGGTTTTGCACATCCAACAGATCTTGTACCATAATGTGCAAGGCCCCTTCCGCAGCATGCCACCGGAGCAGTTTCAGGAGTATTTGCAGTGACCTGGGGATAGGCTTGTTATTCCAGGGGAGGTGGAACATCTGGAGCACAGGATGAGGAGTTGCAGGATGCAGAGGAGGAAGATTGATTTTTTTTTCTTTCGTTCACGGTGTTTTTCTTTCTTTTTTCCATTTTTCTTTTCTTTTCTTTCTTTCATTTCATTTTCTTTTCTTTTTTTGATACATTTGTACTGTGATTAACACGTTATTGACCAGTTCTATGCAGTATGAATATTAGGATTTCCTCGTTTTAGTTGAGATAGGTTTTTGTTATTCATTTTAATTCTCGTTAGGATTAGTTTACTTGTTTCATTTAACTTAGGATTTAGGAATTAGGACTTAAGAAATTCAATTCAATGTCTCAAAGTTAGTCAACTAAACTAACTGAATTAAGAGGAGAAAAAGAAATTAAGTGGTTGAATTCATAATCAGTTCGGATTAGGATTTTGTGCAGGAAAGTTAATTAAGATAGTTAATTCTACAATAGGTGTATCTTACTCAAGGAAAACAACCATAAGCTTGTGAGTTGTGTGACCAAACACTTTGAGAGTTTTCACTGTTGATTGTCAATTGCTATTCCTTGAGTTTTTATTTTATTACTGCACATGAAAAGCATGGAAGTGACTAAGGCAACTTGTTTAAAATGTAAATTACTCAGTGCCAAATAGCCAACTTGTGAATAATATTTCCTATTTTTGATAGCCCATTTAAGCTTGAAATTTTCTTGGATTTTGCACCCTAGCCTTGTTATTCATTATAATCCTTTCCCTTTACACACTTAGGGATAGAGAGCATAGGTGCATTTTATTCAATAAGAATGGGTATTGGTTGGTTGATGGCTAGTGAAAAGGGCATAATGAGTAATGGAATTCACTCCTAAAAAAACTGTATATTCAAAAAGGAGTGAATTACCAAAAGAAGAAAAACAGTGTGCTGAAATGTTTGAATTGAAGAAAAACCATGGTGAATTGAGAGTCATTTGAGATAATTGTTTAACTTGTAGTTATGCTCTCTTTTCTCTGAAGTTGCGTTTCTTGATATATCCTGAAAAATCATGATTTCTTGATAGCCAGGCCTCATTATAACCCAGGAAAGACCTTATGATCCATGTTGATTATGTGTTGTATGTTACCCGAAAACAACTAGAAATTTTAATTGTTCAACTGCAGTGGAAAAATTGAGGGAAACACTTACCTGTGAGAATTGAGAGAATTTCCTTGATTTTATCACTTGATTGGTACAATTGCTATTCTTGAGAAACTAAATGCACTTTTATCTTATTTTAATTGATGATTAGAGTCACCATTTGGTTCTGATTTTTAATCTGAAATTTGGAAAGTGATAGTTGTCTAGCAAGAGTTGTTGGAATTGTATTCTTGTCTGTATCTGATTGTAATAAACTGTCTGTATCTGATTTTTCTTGCTTGAGGGCAAGCAAGAAGCTAAGTTGGGGGGAGTTTGATAAGTGTTAGAATTAAGTAAATATCTATGTAATTACAACACTTATTGACTATGAATTGTTGAATTTATAATACAATTCCACCCTTCTTTGCTTAATTTGTGGCTCTTATAGTTATTGAAATTAAATCTGAACTTGATGTTATTTTGACGAGGAAAATGTTGGTTTTTACAGGTGAAAAGCTAAGGCACAAGAGAAGCATCAAGAGAATAGTAAACAAGGATAGGAGCAGTGCAGAACAAGCTTCAAAGGATGATAGATAAGAGGAGTCAGCTGCTGTTTCCTGCGCTTCACCTGCGCTAAGCGCGGGAATGACTGTTTAGTTACTGTTTCTTGCGCTTCACCTGCGCTGAGCGCAGGAAACGTAACCCTTGCATTTAAAAGAGTCGTCAGATAGTTTTTAGGGAGACTTTTGGAGATTTGGAGTTCTGAGCTGATACGGAGTTGTGAGAAGAGTGTGACAGTCTCTAGAGACCATTCTGGAGCAAGAAGGAGACAACAACAGAGCTGGAAGGCTTTGCTGTTACTTTTATTCTTAATCCTTTTTTGTTTGTAATGGCTACCATGAGTAGCTAAAGTTCAATTTAGGATTGAACATAGTCGATTCAATCCCCGATTGTATTTTGGATCTTTGTTATTTAGGAATCCCTATTTTTATAATATTGGTGTTTTTATTTCCATTCTTAATGCTTAACTTCCTTCTTGTAAAAGAGTTATGATTTGATTTATTGAATTAGCTGGAAAGCAGTTTTCTAAATCCTATTTGAGTAAAAACACTCAATAGGTTGATTTCCTAGGGATAGGGTTCAATTTCTTGATAGCTTTTAACAACTGATCTTAAAGCTAGGCAATTTGTTAAATATCCGAGGGATCGGTGTTTAGGGAATTATTCTAAGAATTTCATACTTGAGGGATCAATGTGAGTGAAATCTATTTGCGCTTCAATATTGATAATTATATATTCCTAGATGTCATTGATTTCCAAAATACAAGAGGGGTGTGATAGATGAAGTTCAATCCTAGTTTCTCTTTATTGCTCAATTTCATCCAAGTTTCTCTTTGTCTCAATTCTTTTTAATTGCATCTTTAAATTTATTTTTTACCAAACAATCTCAACCAATTGCAATCTTTCTTACCCAATCAGCATGAGTTCTAAGAATTTATTTTGCATTGTTTCTCGTGGGTACGACAACCCTACTTTTAAACTATTATATTGCTGCAATATTGGTACGCTTGGCAAGATCTCAACACCGGGCTGTAGTACATGTCTGGGATGCCATGTTGAAAGAACGATTAGCACTAAGGCACACTACCAAAGTGCTGAAAAGGGATTTTCAAGTCGGTGACTTGGTGCTTCGACGTGCCGACATTGGAGGGGGAAACGCGTCTCAAGGGAAGCTGGCAAAAAACTGGGAAGGACCCTATCGTATCGTCGAAGCTACAGGGAAGAGAGCTATAAGGTTGAAACCCTAGGCAGGAAAGTTATACCTAGATTCTGGAATGTTTGTAACATAAGGTTGTATTATTCCTAAAGAATATAAACGAAATGCCTAGTGTCGCTTCCTCAAAAATCTTGCAAATCACACTAAGTTATTTTACCTTTCACGGAGCATCAAACCGGATGTGAAGAGCTTCACGGTTCCTTTTTTATTTTAGCGTGATTTATTGACCTAGTTAGAAAACTGAAAAGAAAAACTAAACAATGCAAGTCGGACCCCAACCGACACCTATGGTCTACTGACCTATCCAAGATCCTACATTCCATTGAGGTCCATCTATTATCCTCCTACTCGAAAAGGGACCAAACTCCTTGACAGAATCATCCAACAATTTCTTAATAGCCTGATCTCTGGGGGATAGCGCACTCTCTGCAATTTCATATTCGGCTGAAGACTTGTCATAATGCCTCTTACACCAATATATATAGTATCTCGGCCGAGACTCCGATTTATCTTCCCAAAATGGTTTCACCTCCTCTACAGCCTGGATCTGGAAGAATCCTTGTTTAAAGGGGACTTTTCCCCTCTTCGCTGAATCAGCATGGGGTGTTATCAATTTCCTTCTGGAAAATCCCCTCACACTAGTCCAACTCTTAAGGGTATCATTTTTATCCTTTTTGGGGGTGCTTCTGCATCACTTGGAAATAATGAAAGAAAAGTCGGACGAAAGGTGTGAACCCGAACTCAACCACGATTAGCTGAAAGCACCGGATGAAAGCCCAAGTGTTGGGATGTAGTTGTGAAGGTGCACAATTTAAATACATGAAAACCCTTTCCTCAAACTCGGTGAAGGGCAGTGTGATCTTCAACTTAGAATGGAAGTATTCTTATGTATACAAAAATGGAGTGTTTGTTTCGCTCAGGTGACACACCTGACTTTCGGGGGGAGGAATAACCACATGGTACTTGCCCTCCAAGTCCGGGTCTGCAAAAATCGAACGCTCAAACAAACGCTCTTAATTGTATCATCTCTGGGCAACTCGAACGATACACGTACACTTGGAGTAGTGAGCACTTCAGGATCCACTCAATCATATCGGTCGACCCACCTCGGCACGAAGTAATCTATGTTTGGATCTTCTGCCATGGGCATGAAGTTGGTTGAAGGTCTCTAGAAGGGGGGGTTGAATAGAGACTTTTCAAATCTGTTCCTGCAAATTCACACTAAAATTGATTGTTGAGATGTTCTCTCAAGTTTGCCAACTTGGAGTCTCTGTTAAGACAGGGTATATCTAATCCAATTTTAGTAATGATTCTTATATCTAGATTTTAACTCAGAATCTTATATTGATTGTTGATTGAGTTATTCTGGTTGTTATTGTGTTATTATAATCAAATCAATATAAGCAATATAGAGACAGAGCAAGAGACAGGGGGCGGAGATCTTATCCTGGTTCAACCACACCTTGGGCTACGTCCAGTCCTCACAACACGTGAGATTTTCTACTATTGACAAACCAGCCAATACAAGTATTCTTACATCCTCTTCAGGACGTCTCACTCACACTAAGACTAGGCATTCCTATCTTAGCTGAGCCACAAGTATTCTTACAGCCTCTTCAGGACGCAAACACCTCACTCTAAGACTAGGAACCCTCCTATCCTAGATGAGACAAGTTACAGTGGATGAATATGATGAATCTAGCTTACAGCATACAAGGTATGGATATGGAAATTGGTAAGCTAGGAAAACTCTCTTCTTAAATTACAGTATAGAATTGATGCACAGAAGAGAGATGAAAGAGACAGATGTAGATCTCAAGATGTATTAGATTTGTTGACAGACAGCTGATGAGTGCACTTGAGATGCTGAATGAGATGTGATAAGATGCTGAATGATTGTACAGTAGTGTGGGCAATCTCTCTCACTTCTCAGTATTTGATCTTGTCTCTTTTATATCAACAGATGAGGAACTAGTCGTTATGTGGCCGTTGCAATCCGTTGGAACACACAGCAACAGGTACAGTCTTTGTAGTAGGTGTATAGCAGCTTTTCAGGCTAAGTCACTGTGTCAGTGTCCTTGTGTCCTTGTTTGACTTTATGTTGCCCCACTTGCTGTCTCCTATCATTGAGCATGCAGTCTTACTTCTGTCCAGATTCTGTTACAACTTTCTTGCGTCTCTGATGAGATCCCATCTTGCTTCGCCTGTCCTTGAGACGTCGTCTCAAGCTGTTCTTGCGTCTCAAACTGAACTAGCATCTGTTCATGGCTTGCATCTCAAGCAGTGCTTGAGTCTCTTTTGGCTTTGTGCTGAGATCTCTTCTTTTCTTAGAACATCATCTTAACATAGAGGCTTGCATCTCATGCTGTGTTAGCATCTTAATGCTGATCTTGCGTCTAACCTTGGCTTGTATCTTAAGCTGAACTGGCATCTGTTCTTAGCTTGCTTCTCAAGCTGAATTGCATCTGTTACTTATGTTATTTGCTGATCTAAGTGATCTTCATGTTTTCCTGCAGTGGTTTAGATACAGAAAATTTCTGCCATACTCAAACACATAGTTAGTAACACAGGATGCATCTCATATGCATATTTAATCTTAATCAGTTTGTCATATTAAAAACTTCTTGGAGGTGAGCTTGTCTCAACAATCTCCCCCTTTTTTGTTGATGGCAAACTGTAAGTTAAATATCTGATGAGATTAATCTAGAAATGATGCATGTATATAATTAGCTCCCCCTGAGATGTGCAATTCTCTTTTAGAACAGAAATAATTAAGGAGAAGAGCTCCCCCTGAGTTCTAGATCACGTTATTCTGTTTTAAGACTTAATATTGATATGAACTGTTAATCCAAAGTTAAGTAAGTCACTAAGAAATATACTGCAAGTATTGAGAGAGTCATTTTCATTTAATCAAAGGACAGGAGGATTACAAAACAAAAGATGCCACTGCATCTTATCAAAAAGCTGTGAAAAGATGCTAACTACATCTCTAGCTATTAAGCTGATCAAATCCTCACAAACATTAAACTGAATTATATCCTAACTAAGACTCTCATTAGATATATATCTAACCTACTCTCCCCTCTTTTGACATTATCAAAACAAGATAACTAGCAGAGCTAGGATGAGTGGGAAGAGGATGAGTCTGAGCTAGGTCTAGATGGGCGCAGCACAGTCTGTGGGAACTCAGGTAGAGGAGGCAAATTTGAAAGATGAAGGTTCATCTTCTTGTGAAATTCATTAGTTGCATGCATTTCCTGTAGGACAGTGTCAAAAGTAGCAAACAGAGCAGCTTGCCTCTTTTTGTGGTGCTTCAGCTTCTTCAAGATCTTCTTTTGATTCTGCTCAAGTCTTGTGTTGAGATCTTGTCGGTGCTGTTCTGCTCTTCATGCAGTTGGTTCAGAAAGGTATTGATAGAGTTGGATAGGTGTGTAGGAATGGATGGTTCAGATGAGGGTGCCTCAGCTGGCTTAGGTCTGGTAGTTGGAGGTGCAGATTGATCATATTTAGGCTGAGGGGAATCATTCAGAATGGTTCTACAAAGAACTTTCCAGGAGTGGGAAAGGAAGTAGGAAGGGAATATGCAGGTTCATACCTCACAGGGGTTGTCTGTTTGGTGGTGATAACCTCTACAGTCTGAGTCTCAACCTGTTGTGGCTCTGGGTCAGTTTCAAAGCTTGAGTTTGTATTATCCTTTTCTAAGCTCACCAAGGTCTCAGCAATAATCTTACTGCAAGGAGAGACCTCCTGTTGGAATAACTAAGGTGGTGGAGATTTAGGAGGTGACTAGTGCACTTGTTCAATTAATGGTTCCTCTTCTTCAGGTATGGCCATTTCTTCTTCATTTCTAACCATATCATCTTTAGTTCGGACCACTTCCTCCGCATTTTTGGCCATTTCCTCTTCTGCATCTTTCTCAAGATGTGGCTCATCTTCTCCAGGGGTAGGCTCAGATTGGTTGGTAGACTCAGGTCTTGACTTCTTTTCTTCTTTTTCTTTTTCTTAGTTTCTGTGGAAGCAGATGGCTGTGCTTTTCTTTCTTTCTTTAACAGGGATCTCTGAACCTTCTTGAGATCCCTCAGCAGCTTCCTTTGAGTCTTTCTTCTTCTTTTTCTTCTTGGCTTCTGACATCTTGGATGAGGGAGAAGCCTGTGTAGTTGTGGGAACATGAGGATGAGGGTCATTTAAAGGAAAAGTAGGAGAAGGGATGTTCTTACTATTTAGCCCGAGAGACTTCAAATTTTTTGTTCCAATATAGCTTGGTCTCTCGTCAGATTTATCACAACCACTGAAGTCAACTTTGAAATGCTTCATGATCCTGGTGATGAGCATTCCAAAGGGAAGAGATGCGTTGATTTTGGAGTTGTGGAAAGCATGTTCCATATGCCTAAGTATTAGGAATGGAAGATTCAGGGGAATGCCATGCTTGAGGTGATACATTACCATCAAGTCTTGGTGATAGACCTTGTTGAATGTGCCAGCCCTTGGCATGATGCATTTGACAACAAGATGAAACAGAAACTTGCCAAAAAGGTTCAGGGATGAAGAGGCATCTGTGATGAGACCTCCTTTGAAGAGGGAGGTGCCTACATTGGCTGAAGGTATTCCAATGTTGCTCCACCATTGTTCCTCATTGTACAGTCTGTTGCCAGCCACAGGTGCTTGGATGATGGCACCAAGTGTTTCCTCTATCAGCTCTATGTGGACTCCTTTGATGTCTGAGATGATGTGTGGCTGACCTTGAGATGATCCCTTAGCCTTGTAGCATGCTGCATAGAATGCACTAGTCATCTTTGGAAAGACTGACTCAGTCATGCCCAAGTATTCTTTCCATCCTTGTTTCTCCAAATAGGGACCAATATCCCATCCTTCATCTCTTAGCTCTTGGAATGAATAACTCTTCCTATGATGATCTTCTTATCTACGAACCTTTTGGTGAACTTATCTTCTACCTCAGCATTGGAGAAGAGATCAGATTGAAAGAGATCTTCTTTCCTTCTACAACCTTGTCTTTCCCTTTCTTTGAAGATCCAGGTTGTGTGAGGTCTATATGAACAGGGGATCTAGGAGCTGAAGTCTGGGTGACTTGCGAGGCAATTCTCTGGGATTTCATTCTAGGAGGTACAGGGGTGCTCTTTTTGGACGATGTGGATTTTGAAGATGGAGAAGGTTGAGTAGGTTGAGTGGATTGAGAAGGCTCTGTTTCAGTGCTTGGTTGTGGAGATGGAGAACGGGTTAGGGTTTCTTGGCTAGAGTGAATGCTTTGAGATTTAGATCCTTCTTCAGAAGACATCTTGTCAGGAGAGGAGGAAGATGATGATTTATCAGAGTAAGGGAGTTTTAGCGCAGTGAACTTGATACGCATTTGAGAGAGAAGAGAAAGTGAGAATGGAATGTGAGAAGAGACTTAAATAGTCTAGAGACAGAGAAAGGGAGAGACGTAGTAACTGCGCGTAGTGGGGAGTTATTATGGCAGTTGAGAGTGGTTGGACACTCCTTTTTATAGTCTAACGGCTAGTTTGCCAAGTAGTGGGCAGTTACTAACCGTTGAGTAACGACTCTAATTTTTTAACAGCACACTGTAACGTCTCTGTAAATTCATGAGACGTCAGTTGAGATGAGTCATGAGACGCGTCTGATAGCAGACTCGTCTGAGACCTTGTCTCTTCACAGATGACACTTGAGTCTCATCTCTAGTGAGACTCTCAGCATATAATCCAGTGCTGGGCTAAGTTAAATTCATTGTTTTTAATCAAGACAGCACACATTTAACAATTTTAAATTTTCAATGAATCTTTCTTCCACCAAGGGTTTTGTAAAGATGTCAGCCAGCTGACTCTTGGTATCTACAAAGATTAACTCAATGCTTCCTTTTTGCACATGATCTCTTATAAAGTGATGTTTGATGTCAATGTGTTTGGACCTAGAATGATGAACAGGATTCTTTGCAAGGTTTATGGCACTAGTATTATCACAGTAAATAGGAATCTTAGAGTACCTGACTGCATAGTCTTGCAATTGAGATTTGATCCATAGAACTTGAGTACAGCATGCAGCAGCTGAGACATACTCAGCTTCTGTAGTGGATAATGCAATGGTGTTTTGCTTCTTGCATGACCAGGAGATAAGACATTTTCCTAGGAATTGACAAGATCCACTGGTGCTCTTTCTATCCATCTTGTCACCAGCAAAATCAGCATCACTGTATCCTATGAGATCAAAACTCTTTCCTTTCTCATACCATAGGCCAAGATTAGTGGTTCCAATTAAATACCTAAATATTCTTTTTACAGCAGTGAGATGAGATTCTTTTGGATTAGATTGGTACCTTGCACATATTCCTACAGCAAACTGAATATCTGGTCTGCTGGCAGTTAGGTACATAAGGGAACCAATCATACCTCTGTAAAGCTTGTCTGAGACAGCTTTTCCAGCTTCATCTTGATCAATCTGAGTTGAGGGGTGCATAGGGGTTTTCATTGGTCTAGCCTCACTCATTTTGAATTTGCTGAGCAGATCTTTTGTATATTTTTCTTGACTAATGAATATTCCATCAGTCAATTGTTTGATTTGAAGCCCCAAGAAGAATCTCAGTTCACCCATCATACTCATCTCAAATTCTCCCTGCATGAGACTTGAGAACTCTTGACATAAAGATTCATTAGTTGAACCAAAGATAATGTCATCAACATAAATTTGAACAATTAACAAGTCTTTGCTAATTTCTTTCTTAAAGAGAGTAGTGTCAATCTTACCCCTGATAAAACCATTTTTAATTAAAAATGAACTTAACCTATCATACCAAGCTCTTGGAGCTTGCTTGAGGCCATATAGAGCTTTGGATAGTCTGAGCACATATTCTGGATGATTAGGATCTTCAAATCCAGGAGGCTGTCTTACATAGACTTCTTCTTCTATGATCCCATTTAGGAAGGCACTTTTTACATCCATCTGGTATAATTTGAAGTCCTTGAATGCAGCAAATGCTAACAAGATCCTGATAGCTTCAAGTCTTGCTACAGGTGCAAAGGTCTCATCATAATCTATTCCTTCTTGTTGATTAAACCCTTGTGCCACCAGTCTAGCTTTGTTCCTCATGACTTGACCCTTTTCATTTAGCTTATTTCTGAAGACCCATCTGGTTCCAATTATGGTTTGATGAGATGGTGGAGGAACCAGGTTCCAGACTTTGCTTTTCTCAAACTGATTTAGTTCTTCTTCCATGGCCTTAGTCCAGGATTCATCATTTAAGGCCTCATGTATATCCTTTGGCTCTACTTCAGATAGAAGGGCCATCAGATTTTCTGTGTCTCTGAAAGAAGATCTGGTTCTGACTCTGTCTGAAGTCTCTCCAATTATCTGATCTCTTGGATGAGACCTCACTAGTCTCCAGCTTCTGGGTAGTTGAGATGCATGCTCATTTTGTATTTCAACATTTTCTGGTCTTGTTTCTTGAGATCTGGCTTGATCATTTGATTTATCTTCTTCTTGGAAGATATGAGATGTTCCAGACTGGTTGCTTCTGTAAGATATTCCTTCTGACTGAGCTTCTCTTCTGTGTTCAGACTGGGATGATCTTACCATCTTCTGCTCAGGTGAGAGTCTCTCTTCAACTTCTTGAGTTGAGATCTTTAGGTCTTTCATTAGCTCTTCTATTTCATCATCAACTTCTTTCTGAGTATTTCCCTGAACTTCATTAAAAACTACATGCACAGATTCTTCAGTAGTTTTGGTTCTTAAATTATATACTCTATAAGCTTTTGATGTTAATGAATATCCTAGGAAAATTCCTTTATCAGATTTGGTGTCAAATTTTCCCAACTGATCTTTAGTATTTAGAATATAGCAGTCACATCCAAAGACATGAAAATATGAAATTGAAGGCTTCCTACCTTTCCATAGCTCATATGGAGTCTTATTTAAGATCTTTCTTATAGTAACTCTGTTTAAAATGTAGCAGGATGTATTAACAGCTTCTGCCCAGAAGTACATTTCAATTCCAGAGTCACATAGTAAAGTTCTAGCCATTTCTTGAAGTGTTCTATTCTTCCTTTCAACTACACCATTTTGTTGAGGAGTCCTTGGACAGGAGAAGTTATGAGAGATACCATTTTTATCAAAGAATTTCTTAAACTTAGCATTTTCAAATTCTCCTCCATGGTCACTCCTAACAGACCCAATTCCATATCCTTTCTCAGATTGAATCTTTTTACAAAAGGTTTTGAAGGAGTCATATGATTCATCTTTCTGAGATAGGAACAGAACCCAGGTGAATCTTGAGAAATCATCCACAATGACAAAGCCATACTTTTTACCACTGAGACTTACTGTCTTAGTTGGTCCAAATAGGTCAATGTGGAGGATCTCAAGTGGCCTAGTAGTTGAGACACAGTTCCTTAGGTTTGAAACTTGATTTGATGTGCTTGCTTTTGATGCAGGAATCACACTTCATGTCTTTATCAAATTTTACCTTAGGTAACCCTTTGACAAGAGACTGACTAGCAAGCTGATTCATGGTTCTCATGTTAATATGTCCAACTCTTTTGTGCCAGAGCCATCTCTCATGATCATGAGACATGAGACAGGTGAGATCTGATAGACTCTCCTAGTGAGACTGAGTAAAGATTTTTCTTTCTTGTTCCAGAGAAAATAATTTTTCCAGTTTTGGAGTCTATGATCTCACAGAAGGTAGGTTGGAAATTAACATGATAACCATTATCACATAACTGACTGATGCTCAGCAAGTTATGTTTCAAACCTTCAACAAAATATACATTCTCAATTTGAGCTGAGTTGGTCTTACCAATTTTACCTATGCCCTTGATCTGGGCTTTACTGTTGTCTCCAAAGGAGACAACTCCAGTGGCCTTTTCTTCAAGTGACAGGAATTTGCTTTTGTCCCCAGTCATGTGCCTTGAGCATCCGCTGTCCAGCACCCATTCTTTCTTGGAATTTGCTGCTGCCAGGCACATCTGTCAAAACAAGGGATTTAGCTTTAGGTACCCACTTATATCTGGGTCCTTCATGGTTAGTTGCCTTTCTCTTAGATGCTACTTGTCTCAGGTAACAATCTGTGGCTTTATGGCCATATTTACTACAACAAGAGCATCTTTCCTTTTTCTTTTTTCTTGCAGGAATGAAAAAATCTTTGTACCAAACTTCATTTGAAGATCTCTCATAACCAAGTCCAGCTTTATCAAAAATGCCCTTTTGAGATCCAATGAGTCTCTCAAGGTTTTTTGTTCCATTTACAAACTTAGCCAGATCATTTATGAGAGTTCTATTTTGTAGTTTGAGCTGCTGATTTTTATCTGATAGATTCTTTAGTTCCTGCCCATTGAGAGCTTGAGTCTTAGCTTTTACTTGTTCAGACAATCTCATGTGAGACAGCATGAGGCTACTAGTTTTTATGATTTAAATCTTCATTTTCTTTTTCAAGAAATTTGATTTTCTCAAGAGCTGTATTTAAATCTGATTTAAGTAATGAGCTCTTAGAAGCAAGAAGATTTGAATCATACAGAAGATTTTCAAAAGCAGACTTAAGCTCATCAATAGAGTATTCAGAGTCAGATTCAGTTACCTCTTCATCTGATGAATCTCCATCAGCCATGAGACATAGGTTGGCTGACTGTCCATCTTGACTTTCTTCTTCATCTGTGTCATCCCAGGTGGCCATCATTGCTTTCTTCCTAGGACTTTTCTTTGTTTCTCTTCTGAGCTGAGGGCACTCAGATCTAATATGTCCAGGCTTTTTGCACTCAAAGCAAATGAATTGTCCCTTCTTGTCAGATTTTATTTCTCCTCTTCTTGAGGGAAAGTTCTTCCTTCCAGTCCCTCTGGCTCTCCACATGCGTCTGATCTTCCTTGAGATGTAGGCTAGCTCATCATCCATTTCACTATCATCTTCTTCTTCCTCATCATCTTCTGTTTCTGAATCATGAGATGAGTTGAGAGAGGTTTGTTGAGATGAGCTTGTCTTCTTACCTTTTGAGCTACTGGAAGAGGCTTTTAGAGCTATAGTCTTGGGTCGTCTGATGAGATCCTCTTCCATCAGCTCTTGTTCATGTACTTTCAGAGATCCAAGGAGTTCATCCAATCTGAGGACGCTCAAATCTTTAGCTTCCTGAATAGCTATAACCTTGGGTCTCCAAGGTTTGGGTAGGCTTCTCAGGATCTTTCTTACCATATCTTGATTTGAGTATGTTCTTCCTAAAGATTTTAGGTCATTTGTTATGACAGTGAATCTCCTCACCATGTCTTCAATGCCTTCATCTTCATTCATCTTAAACAGCTCATACTGTCTTACCAGTATATTGATCTTGGCTTCTTTAACTTGGTTTGTTCCCTCATGTTCAATCTCAAGAGCATCCCATATTTCCTTTGCTGAGACACATCCAGCTACCTTGTCATATTCACTTCTGCTTAAGGCACAGGTGAGCAGGTACTTAGCTCTTGAGTTGAGTACATATCTTGCTTTCTCAGCATCTGTCCATTGTTCTCTGGGTTTGGCTGCCCTGAGTCCAAGCTCATCTGTTATGTATGGCATATAAGGGCCTGCCTCAATGATCTCCCAGAGATCAGCATGCTGAGATTCAATGAACAGTCTCATCCTGTCTTTCCAGTAGTAATAATCAGTTCCATCAAAGGCAGGAGGTCTGTTTGTTGAAGCTCCTTCAGGAATGAACAGACTTGTGCTAGGACCAGCCATGGATCTTTTTCCTCTTCACACAGAGGTGTGCTCAACCCCAAGAGGCCGAGCTCTGATACCAACTGAAGTTGGTTGAAGGTCTCTAGAAGGGGGGGTTGAATAGAGACTTTTCAAATCTGTTCCTGCAAATTCACACTAAAATTGATTGTTGAGATGTTCTCTCAAGTTTGCCAACTTGGAGTCTCTGTTAAGACAGGGTATATCTAATCCAATTTTAGTAATGATTCTTATATCTAGATTTTAACTCAGAATCTTATATTGATTGATTGATTGAGTTATTCTGGTTGTTATTGCGTTATTATAATCAAATCAATATAAGCAATATAGAGACAGAGCAAGAGACAGGGGGCAGAGATCTTATCCTGGTTCACCCACACCTTGGGCTACGTCCAGGTCCTCACAACACAGTGAGATTTTCCACTATTGACAAACCAGCCAATACAAGTATTCTTACAGCCTCTTCAAGGACGTCTCACTCACACTAAGCCTAGGCACTCCTATCTTAGCTGAGCCACAAGTATTCTTACAGCCTCTCCAGGACGCAAACACCTCACTCTAAGACTAGGAACCCTCCTATCTTAGATGAGACAAGTTACAGTGGATGAATATGATGAATCTAGCTTACAGCATACAAGTATGGATATGGAAATTGGTAAGCTAGGAAAACTCTCTTCTTAAATTACAGTATAGAAATTGATGCACAGAAGAGAGATGAAAGAGACAGATGTAGATCTCAAGATGTATTAGATCTGTTGACAGACAGCTGATGAGTGCACTTGAGATGCTAAATGAGATGTGATAAGATGCTGAATGATTGTACAGTAGTGTGGGCAATCTCTCTCACTTCTCAGCATTTGATCTTGTCTCTTTTATATCAACAGATGAGGAACTAGCCGTTATGTGGCCGTTGCAATCCGTTGGAACACACAGCAGCAGGTACAGTCTTTTCAGTAGGTGTACAGCAGCTTTTCAGGCTAAGTCACTGTGTCAGTGTCCTTGTGTCCTTGTTTGACTTTATGCTGACCCCACTTGCTGTCTCCTGTCATTGAGCATGCAGTCTTACTTCTGTCCAGATTCTGTTACAATTTTCTTAGCATCTCTGATGAGATCCCATCTTGCTTCGTCTGTCCTTGAGACGATCGTCTCAAGCTGTTCTTGCGTCTCAAGATGAACTAGCATCTGTTCATGGCTTGCATCTCAAGCAGTGCTTGAGTCTCTTTTGGCTTTGTGCTGAGATCTCTTCTTTTCTTAGAACATCATCTGAACATAGAGGCTTGCATCTCATGCTGTGTTAGCATCTTAATGTTGATCTTGCGTCTGACCTTGGCTTGTATCTTAAGCTGAACTGGCATTTGTTCTTAGCTTGCTTCTCAAGCTGAACTTGCATATGTTACTTATGTTATTTGCTGATCTAAGTGAATCTTCATGTTTTCCTGCAGTGGTTTAGATACAGAAAATCTCTGCCATACTCAAACCCATAGTTAGTAACACAGGATGCATCTCATATGCATATTTAATCTTAATCAGTTTGTCATATTAAAAACTTCTTGGAGGTGAGCTTGTCTCAACAGGGCACACTTGTAGAAGGTGTGTAGCAGCTACCGGAGTTAGAATCACTACTATCTTCTGACTCGGAGTTCAGAAATAAGTTATCCACCTCGGCCATGAGAGGTTTCTTATTTACTTGACCTCCCACATAATTTTGAACTAACTTTGTGACTAAGGACCGACTATATGATGGCCACGTCGGGGGGGATCCAGGAAGCATTTCCACGGATTCCTCACTGTCACTTATTTCTCTAAGTAGAACCATGAAAGAAAGGAGTAGTGAATTTAGGAACGCGTACCTGTATCTCGGTTTGATCAAAAGAAAGGAAGAGGAAGTCGAAACTGTTCTGAGTTGGTAACTCAAACCGGTTTTCTTTCCACCATCGCGAAGAAGGAATTCTGAAGGACCTCGAGAGAGAATTTCGCAAAGTGAGAAGTGAAAGTCTCCCTCCTCCTCTATTTATACGAATAAGCCAAGGCCCATGAATTATCTAGGCCCATAAGTCGAATCGTCTCAACCGTTACAATGTGTCAGACGTCAGCTCAAATACCAAAAGTCACCTCCAGGAAAGCGAACAAACACGCCTCTTCAGTATCCCGACTCAAACGGCCACCAAGTCGAACCACCTTAATAAGCTTAAAGCCGAATTTCTCTAATTCGACTTTAGCTGAGGGGCATTTGTTACGGACTGGGCAAAAAGGCCCATTACCCCGTGAAGTCTGACCCATCAGAGCAAGTCAGACTTCCCGCACATACAAGTCGGCTCCAGTCCTGCATGTCGGCCCCCCATCTAGACGGCTACCACGCATGGAGTGCCAGAACATTTCCTGCACCTCACTCCAGGGGATAATATCTTACAGATAATGGCTCATGGCCCAAATCCCTAGATATTCTCTTATAAATATTGTAGACGTCAGATGCCAGGTACACATTAATTACACATTGACTGCCTCATCTCGGATCTTCACTGACTTAAGCGTCAGAGTGTCTTCCCAGGTACACCCCACCGCCGTCGTGGCCTGACATCCAAGATTTAGCAACATTTGGACTCAAGTTCGAGATCCAAACCCGAGTTCGAGATCCATACACGAACAATTTTATTACATAAAAAATGGAAAATTAATTTTTCCAAACCAAGAAATTAGAAAGAGTTTTATCTTTGAGACACCTCTCTATGTCGAACCCAGCAGCCACACACTACCGTGTCATCATTTTCCTCCAAAACCTCTCCTCTTTAAGCTTGCATTGTAGCTTGACCACCTTCTTCCTTAATTTTTCAACTTCCTTTTTCAATTCATCCACTTCTTGGCTTTCAAAGCCTTCACAAGGTACATTCTCATCCTCACACCAACGAAAATAATTACAAGTTTTAGGTGTATGTAACAAATTGCATAACAAAATGAATAAGTTATTTAGGAGTAATCATGGGGACTAAAATGAAAACGAGGATATTTTAGAGCAACTAAAAAAGTTAGGGTTTGGAGTTCTTACATTCTAGAATCTGCACCTCCAAAATTGTTTTCAAGGATTATATGTTATCTTAGATGTTAAATAATCAATTCCTCCCCACATTTACACACAGATAGTTAGGAGAAACATGATAATAAGGAAGATTTCATTTTGCAAAAAAATTCTACAAACACATTAAGCTATTTCAAATATGGAACATTGGAGTATAAGAGTTGAAGAATAAACACCTGCTACCAAGTACATTTTTTATTGAGGTTAGGAGTTGTTGCCTCAGATCTGTGAGAATGGAGCATTAGGGTTGTTGAGAGTTAGAACAATTGATATACAAGCTTAAATATGGCAGAATTAGGTTGAAGAAGAAGGTCAAACATGTTAATGACCACATCATCACTCTATTAACTGAGTCCAGCGACGAGGACTAATTTGAAAAGGAATGATTTTAAAGGGACGAAAATCTAAAAAAATTAGGGGGGACCAAAATGAAAATGAGTGCATTTTAGAGGGACCAAAAACATATTTAAACCTATACTATAATATCATATTAATATTATATAATATCATTACAGATTAATATATTAAAAGTATCATTATAAAATAACATAAAATATATTTTAACTCATCATAAATAATAAAATAATCCAAATATTTTAATATTTTATAGGGTTAAATATGTTTTTGGTCCCTAAACTTTGACCCCTCTTTGGTTTTGGTCCTCAAACTTTTTTTTCGTTGGATTTTGTCCCTGTCTTTTTCAATTCATTGGATTTGGTCCCTACCGTCTGTTCCGTTAACTTTCGTGATGACCTGGCAAACGGAAGTGAAAAAGACAGGGACTAAATCCAACGAAAAAAAAAGTTTGAGGACCAAATCAAAGTTTAGGGACCAAAATTTCTGACTAAGCAAGTTGACTAATCACTTCCGTTTGCCACGACATCACGAAAGTTAACGGAACAGACGGTAGGGACCAAATCCAATGAATTGAAAAAGATAGGGACTAAATCCAACGAAAAAAAAGTTTGAGGACCAAAACCAAATAGGGGTCAAAGTTTAGGGACCAAAAACATATTTAACCCTATTTTATATTAAAATAATATAAAAAACTTATATCATCATATAATAATTAAAAATCATAATATTTTAATATATAATAAAAAATATATTTTAATAAGTATGCAGGTACCCGTCCTATGGGTAGTATAATATATGGCTCGGCCGGTTAGACCGGTTCAACCGGAAACCGGACCCATATCCAGCCCGATCAAGGGTTTGGATCAATATGCATTAGAACCGGTTCGGTTCGGGTTGCAGGAGCAGTTGTTCTTTTACTTAAAACATAAATACCAAGGTTGTTGCATGTATGGTTCAAACCCCCACTCCTCTGTGTAGCTATCAAACGGTAGCACCGCTAGGCTGCATTTGTTTTTTTTTTTGTTATAAATGTACCAATTCTAATATATAAATCATAAACATTGCAACTATGAATAAAAAATTTAATTTAAAATACTTTAAGGAAACCATTCTATATTTATTTAATATATAAAATATATTTTGGTTTCAACCAATGACTCACTGGTTGAACCCATGACCTATTAACTCAACACTCTGACCGGGTCAATTATCGGTCCGAGTTTAATAACACTGATTGAAGGTATACCCATAGGTATTCACATGTACAAGTATTTTTTGTCATTCCCATGTAGCACTCGAGATAGACAGACCCTTACGTCTGTAGCTAGCACGATTTCTTAGCACAAGGTCAGAGCTTTAGCTAATGCTCATCTGAAAACTAATCGTTCTAACTAAAGCGCTCTCCAATGTCTATACTCTCTACCATGTTTAAATTGACTCCCAAAGAATAAAATATGAACACCCATAGCAACAAAAGTTCTCCGAGGCGATGATGTCAAGATGCTCTTCCTCTCCATTGATGGGCTAGAACTCTTTCTCTCCACAAATATTGTTGCACGTGTTTAAGGAAAAGCACTACCAACAACAAAAAATAGTAGACCACCACATTAAAACCAACCTCTGGCACCGATGATGCGAGTGCAACGATAGTGCGGCGGATATGTTTGTTTTCACAGATGCAACTGGCGATCCAGATGCGGCCGACGAGCCTCGGGGACGGTGGTACGCTAGAACAGAGCTCCTAACAATGAGGGAGGAGGGTGCCTGACTTTGGCTGACAATGATGTATCGACGATTATTCAAACCATGGAGATGCAGATTATAGAGGTAGTTAAGGGGCAAAGAATTGCAAATGAAGAAAACTTATAGAAGAAGAGTATCAGGGGCTTGTTTGAAATATTATTTTAAAATATAGAGAAATATCAAACAATAGTTGGCTAAACCTTACCCTACACGTGTCAGTCAAAATTTTTGTATACCGATACATCAATGGCATGTTTGTGTATCATAAAGAGACCCAGGTTGGCCCTAATCCATCACCAAATACCTAAGTTTGATCAAATAGAGTAAAATTTGGAACAAATAAATCAAATAGAGTAAATTGTAGGGATGACAATTGGACCTAGATCAAGTGGGTACACGCAAAAAAAAATTACTCATAATAGGTAGGGTAATTATCCACCAATTGAGTTTGGGTGCGGGTTTGAGTTATTACCCGTAATTTTAAATGGGTAAGAATACTATGATACCTTACCCTATATAGGGATGACAAAAAAGCTAGTACTCGTGGATACTCGTGGATATACCCGCAATGGGTACCCACATATTTATTAAATGAGTGGGAACGAATATTATACTATTCCCGCATATTATTAAACTATATTTTCTATTAAATATATTAAAATATTATGATTTTTTATTATTTTATGATATTTTTATTATTTTATAATGATATTTTTAATATATTTACCCATAATGATATTGTGATATTACTTTATATTGTATAATAATATAATATGATCTTATAATATATTATATGACATTTTCTCTATTTCTTTCTATAAATTTTACATTCTTAAATATTAATGGATACTCATGAATACCCCCTATAGGTATGAGTGTCCGTTATAATTTTAACGACTATGGATACAAGTAGTGTACTACCTGCCCCAACCCCGTTGACATCCCTAACCCTACCCATACTCGTGCTCATATAATATATATATATAATTTAATTTATATATATGTTTATATTATTAATTATTTTTTTCCAAAAAAATAATTAAAATTAATATATATTATAGCCACAAAAAAATATTAATATATATTACTAACTTAATTAATTTAAATGTTATAATTTTAAAAATGTTATAATTTTGTATCCTTAAACATAAAATAGCAAAACATGAACTAATTTATATTTCCCCTACCATTGTTTTTGTCTGGGATCCACTTCCACATACCAAAGTTGTGTTTATAGTTAATCTTAGATGATTAATGAATTATATTTCGTTTGTGCTAGAGTTATTTTTTTAATTAATTAATTTTTATTTTCTAATTAATTTATGATTTTTATAGTTAACAAAAGTGTGGGTAATGGGTACAAGTATTGGAATCACTACCCACGCGAGTATGGGTTCGGGTACGTGTATTCTTTTAAAACGCAGGTGTAGGGACGAATACTAAAGTACCCTACCCTTTGCCATCCCTAATAAATTGTCCAAATCCAGCTATATATTATTGAATCTAGTTATTGCTTTTAATTTGTTTTTATTGTCATTTCTTAGTAATTTTAAGCCCTGTTTGGATACAACTTTTGGAAAAGAACTTCTAGAGGAAAAAAGAGAATAAATCAAAGAGTTTAAATGAATTTAACTTCTCCATAAGTAAAAATTAGTCTTTGAAGTCCACATTCTCCACAAGTTCTCTCATTTAACTTCTCCATAAGTAACTAATTTCAACTTATGGAGAAGTTAAATTCATCTAATTATCTCATTGATTCATTCTATTTTTTTCTTCTAGAAGTTTTTCTGCATAAGTTGTATCCAAACTGGGCCTTAGTCTTTAACCGGGAATCTACACAGACACAACTATAGGTTTAATCCTCAGGCCGGGGAAAAGACCATGCATACACCACTCAACGAGAGTCTTCCGGCCTACATATCTATATCAACTTGCTAGTTAGTTCAATAGTTGTCAATATAGTTTTTTTTTGTAATCAAAGTTTAAGGTGAGGGATGGTGATCCAGTCTAACATAGGGATCGATGGTCGATGCCAATAGTGTAACATCCTAGATTTTATTAGGATAAATATTAATTGAATTAAATAGATTAATTAATTAAATAATTAATTTAATGGGAATAAATAATAGTATTATTATTGTTATTATTATTAGTTTTATTTCGTAAAGGTAATTTTAATGAAAAATAGAATAAGGGGGGTGAGAATGGGCCCAAGCCCAATTAGTTATTCTGTAAGGAGGGGGTAACAGAGCACCCTAAATCCTTATTCGTATTATTCGCTTCAGTAAGCGAAAGGCTAAGGAGGGGAGAACCTGAGTCTCAAGAGAGAGCTGTTGAGGAGTGAAAGTCAAGATCCAAGAAAGGACTTTATCGCTGTGATCAAAGCTTCGCTTAAGGTACGGTGGGGGAGAGGGTATTGCCTGTATATGCATGTAGGGATATTGGGTAGTGAGGGCAACCATAAGACCCTCTAAAGACTCTAAATTCGTATGGATGTATGTGTAAATAGGAATGAATGATATAATCTGTTGATTGATTATTGATTGTATGTAAATCGATGAGTATTGGATGAGATTAATGATGTTATTGAGAATAATGAAAGAGGGATGATTAGGGATTGAAAAATTGGGGATTTTGATGAATTGATGGTAAAAATCTATAATTGATTGATGATTTACTGTGTATTGAATGTTATTAATGAGTATGGATGATGTTTAGACGAAAAGATTGATTAGGGATTGATTGAATGAGATTAGAGATGTTTGAAATCGTGAAATCTGCGATCTGCGTCGCGGGTAATCGATTACCAGGTGTGGTAATCGATTACCAGAGTGTCTGGGCAACCCAGAACTACCTTTTGATGGCTGGTAATCGATTACAGGGGTGCTGTAATCGATTACCAGAGAGCTTTTCTGTGGGTAATCGATTACTAGAGGTTGGTAATCGATTACCAGAGTGGATTTTGAGATCCTGATTGTTTGATATTGATGATTAATGATGTTTGATGATGTTTGTGATGATTATGACGATGTATAATGATGATGATTGATGTTAATAGTGTTTATCACTTATAATGATGTTTGATGATGAGCATATTGATGCATGATGATGGTGACAAGTGTTTATCACTTATAATGATGTTTGATGATGAGTGTATTGATGCATGATGATGGTGACAAGTGTTTATCACTTATGTTTGATGAGGAGTGTATTGATGCATGATGATGATGATAATGATGTCGGTGTATATCACCTTATTATGATGATGTTTAATGATGAGCGTATTGATGCATGATGATGATGATGATAATGTTGTCGGTGTATATCACCTTATTATGATGATGTTTAATGATGAGTGTATTGATGTATGATGATGTTGATGATAACGATGTTGGTGTATATCACCTTTTTGACGATGATGTTGATGATAACGATGTTGGTGTATATCACCTTTTTTACGATGATGTTGATGATAACGATGTTGGTGTATATCACCTTTTTGACGATGATGTTGATGATATTGATGATAGTGTATATCACCTTTTTGATGACGATGTTACCTAAGTTGTGCGGGCCCATAGAGGGGGTACAACTTGGGAGGGTGCCATGACCACATGTGATGAGACCTGAATTGTGCGGGCCCATAGATGGGGTACAATTCGAGAGGTTGAACTGAGTTGTGCGGGCCATAGAGGAGGTACAACTCAGGGGATCAAGATGGGGCGTTCGATGCACGGGCCCATAGAGGGGGTGCAACCTAGGAGTGATTGTACGGGCCCATAGAGCGGGTACAACCTAGGGTCGAATGTCGTTGTGCGGGCCCATAGAGGGGGTACAACCTATCGGATAGTGTATGGTAACACCGATAGACTGTCTTGGTACTAACTAGAGTGACTGACGAGGTGCACCCATTGTGTGGAGTTCCAAGTCAGGATCTTTGGGCAGATGATGATAGATGAATGATGTAATGATGATAATGAATATGATGATAGATGAATGATGTAATGATGATAATGAATATGATGATAGATGAATGATGTAATGATGATAATGAATATGATGATAGATGCATGATGTATGATGATAATGAGTATGATGCTATATGCATGATGTAATGATGAGAATGAGTATGATGATAGATGAATGATGCATGATGATAATGAGTGTGATGTTATATAAATGATGTTATAATGTTAGTGAATATGATGATATATGAAAGATGCTATGATGATGAGTTTGGGCTAATGTGTGACATATCTACATGTCGATATAGATGATCAATTATATGTTGAGTTTTAGATGAATGTTATTATTGGTGATTGATGTATTGATGGCATGATGTAATGATGTGGTGGGTGAGGATGGGTATTCTCTATGTGTATGTATAAGTAGTACTACCTTTTCCTCACCGTATTCTGTGGATATATTTTTACAGGTGTTGATGAGGACACGACTGGTGTCGATTATGATTAAAAGGGTACGCTCTGATAGATGTGACATCAGGGTGTATTTGGGAGTTTATCATATTCCTAGACTAGGAGTATGTTTATGAACCTTTTGGGATGCATTCTATGGCAGTAAGGTTATTAATGGTTTTATGTATTGGTGATTCCGCTGCTTTATGTTTGACTTATATCTGAGAGTTTAACTTCTTTTAATAAGTCGTTTTCGAACTATGACATTTAATAAGAACGATTGTGAACCTTTTTACCTATCGTGGGGCTTTCCCATTTTCTAAGCTTCGATTTCTTAAACATATAAGAGTATGAGGTAGAAGGGTGTCATAAATAGTGTCATTTCCTAGTATGTTATACATTAAAAATTATTCTCTTTTAGTCAAAATAAATTCACTTGGAGTCATTTACTATCAAAACTATATATATTTATAGAATAAATATTTTTACTCTAATTAATGTTGCTTTTGATAATTTATTTTAATATTATTCAATAAAATTAATATTCTTTAGTAGTGTAGTTAACATTTTTTTAATTTGAAAGCAGTGTGATTTAGAAATATAATAGTATTTTAAATTAGTTGAAAAATCTAAAATATTCATAAGTTGTTCAATTATGTTAATATTACAATTATATTTTTAAGAATTGTTTGAATCAACAAGACAAAAGTAACTAATAAAATCAATATATATAGTAAGAAAGAGACATTAATAAATTAAAAGATTAAATTGTTTATTTTTTAATTATAAAATCTGTATACCTTAAGTCAATAGATTGTGCTCTTTGTTAAACCAAATGATTATATGACAAATGTTGAATATATATGGTAAAGTCTTCAAAAGAGTTTTATATAGTTTTTTATAATGAATTTAATATATATAAAATTTTCAATGTAAATAAGTTTTATACATACATTCAATGATGTAATATTCATTAATGAGTGATACATCATTAGATGTCTGTGTAAAACATTTTTATAATATGACGGTTGTATATTAATTATATCCTTTTTGAGTTTACCTATGTATCTTTATTAAGTTTTGGTTGTTCAATTTTAAAGCTTTTATATTAGGAATAAAAGAAAGAGATACTGAGATACCATAAGAATATAAAAGCACACAATGCTTAACGTATAATATTAATATTTTTAAAAAAATTTTCAAGTAATAAATAATTTATATTATGTATTGAATATTTAATAATATGTAGCATCACTCAATTATATTTAAAATAATGGGTTAAATATGTTTTGGTCCCTAAACTTTGACCCCTATTTGGTTTTGATCCTCAAACTTTTTTTTCGTTGGATTTAGTCCCTGTCTTTTTCAATTCATTGGATTTGGTCCCTACCGTCTGTTTCGTTAACTTTCGTGATGTTGTGGCAAACGGAAGTGATTAGTCAACTTGCTTAGTCAGAAATTTCGGTCCCTAAACTTTGACCCCTATTTGGTTTTGGTCCTCGAACTTTTTTTTTCGTTGGATTTAGTCCCTGTCTTTTTCACTTCCGTTTGTTAGGTCATCACGAAAGTTAACAGAACAGACGGTAGGGACCAAATCCAATGAATTGAAAAAGACAGTGACGAAATCCAACGAAAAAAAAAGTTTGAGGACCAAAACCAAAGAGGGGTCAAAGTTTAGGGACCAAAAACATATTTAACCCTAAAATAATTTATAAAGAGATTAAATTTGATATTGTCATTAAATAAAATTAATACTTAATAATATCATTGCTACCAAAAAAAATACTTAATAATATCATCATGGACAAAAGAGTTTTATATTTGATAGTTACTATTTAATAAATTTTAGTGTAATTATATTATTTTAAGGGTTAAATATGTTTTTGGTCCCTAAACTTTGATCTCTCTTGGTTTTGGTCCTCAAACTTTTTTTTCGTTGGATTTAGTCCCTCTCTTTTTCAATTCATTGGATTTGATCCCTACCGTCTGTTCCGTTAACTTTCGTGATGACGTGACAAACAGAAGTGAAAAAGACAGGGACTAAATCCAACGGAAAAAAAAGTTTGAGGACCAAAACCAAATAGGGGGTCAAAGTTTAGGGACCAAAAAATATTTAACCCTAAATTAAATGCTGAGTAATTTCTGACTAAGCAAGCTGACTAATCACTTCCGTTTGCCACATCATCACAAAATTTAACGGAACAGACGGTAGGGATCAAATCCAATGAATTGAAAAAGACAGGGACTAAATCCAACGAAGAAAAAGTTTGAGGACCAAAACCAAATAGGGGTCAAAGTTTAGGGACCAAAAACATATTTAACCCTATTTTTAATAATTCATCTCAAGTTATTATTAAGAATTAACATTTTCATTAAAATTTATTTTAATATTTAGTATTTTAATTATATATAAATGGTTTTTGTTTAATAATGAATTTATTTAATAATACAAAGTGTTATTGAATACATTTGAAAGTTTGTTTAAAATTTTAATGTATTTTAATATTAATATTTTAATTATATAAGGGATTTTTCTTTATTAATGAATTTATTTACTAATAAAGCATTATTGAATACATTTAAAAGTTTGTTTGAAATTTTAGTTTATTTTTATATTTAATTTTTTAATTATATATAAGTGGTTTTTGTTTAATAATTAATTTATTTAAAAATACGAAGCTGATTGAATACATTTAAATGTTTTGTTCGAATCAGTAATAATTAATTAATATTAAAATTAATTATTTTAATAATATAAAATGTTATTAATAGCATTTAAAGTATTCAAACTCAAAATATAATTAATTAATGTTGTCATTAATCATTTAAGTATTTTCAATCATTACTTTCTCAAGTCGATCATTATTAATATTTAATATTTTCATAAAGTAAATTTCATATTTTAATTACATATAAGTAAGTTTTTTTATTCAATAATTTATATAATATTAGAAAAGTGTTATTGAATACATATAAAAGTTTGTTTAACTCAATAATAATGAATTAATATTATCACTAATGTTTTTTTTATTATTTTTTTTGTTTTCAGGAGGGTAAAAGCCCCAACTTTTTTATTTATTTTGCTACTGTATGTTATAGGACCATGTGAAAGTCTCTAGACAGGAGAGATTGGTGTTATAAAAAACATTATACTCTTTCATGTAGAAATTAATCAGACTCAAATAGAATTCTTTTTTTAAAAATAAATTTCAAGTGTTACTTAGTGAAGCAATGGATATTAAGGCTATTCCTTGTTACAAGTATTTTAACGTGGGTTTAAAACTCTTGACAATAAGATAGGTTCTTTAATGTTGAGTTCAAATTGGTTGAGCATTGGAGCCACCTTTTTGGGTAAAGAAATTTGGTGTTAATATTTGATATTTAAGCTTGATCTACTAATTCCATAACTCTATAAAACATTATAAATTTTGTCTTTTACAATTTTGGTTTTTAAATGTTTTAAACTTACCACCACGGTAAGAGAAATTTCATGCAACAACTTCACATGAATTTAAAACTTGTAATGAATTTAATTTGAAATATTTTATGTTTTAAAATTTATTTGTTTTTAATCCATTATATTATATTCATTAATAATATGAAAATGGATTATTTTTCAATCATTCATATTCATTAATTCAAAAGTATCCGGCATATATATATATATATATATATTAATAGACTTATGATTTCAAAAAGAGCATTGTTAATAATAAACTTTTTCGTTACTGTCAAAATTAAATTCAGATTCATCTTAATATTAAAATAAAATTTATGTCAATTTATTAATAATTTAAGTTTGTTATCCAATGGCGGGAGTCAAGATTTCATTTAATAAAAAGAAAATAATAATTGAAAAGTTAAT
Source organism: Sesbania bispinosa (assembly GCA_026901365.1). Taxonomy (NCBI): domain Eukaryota; kingdom Viridiplantae; phylum Streptophyta; class Magnoliopsida; order Fabales; family Fabaceae; genus Sesbania; species Sesbania bispinosa. The sequence goes on from QLOH01000246.1 coordinate 1,078,387, forward strand.
ATTTCTCAATTTTATATCCGCCTTATGCGTTTTTTATTATATATTACTGTCATAATAAAAACGATGCATCTTACCATAAAAAGAAACTTGTATTAAATTATTTAAATTTATTATTTTCTAATAGCGTGGTCAATATTTCATTTAATAACAAAGAAACGTGGTCAATATTTCATTTAATAACAAAGAAAGTAATAAAAAAATGTAAAAGATTTTTTTTTTAATGTTAATATTTCTCTATTTTTATAATCCTCACACATTCCTTCCTTTGTGTGCATTGCACCTCTTATATATATCCTTGAGTTACAGAATTGAGTATGAGATACCATCCCAATAACAAACCCTTTCCTTTTGCTTATATTTTTATTCTCATTTTGTTCACTTATTTTATCTAACCCCCTTTTGTCTCTCTAAATTGAGAGCAAAATGGAGTGTGAGAAGGAGATGAAAACAACTAAAAACACTCCCTCCTCCTCCTCCTCCTCCTCCCCCATCCTCCTTTCTCCTCAAACTAAAGTAAACAGGAGTCCCAAGAAAAAGGAAGGTGTCACTAAAACTGATTGAGAATTCAAAAGTAAGAAACGTTTGTACAAAAAAGAACTGTGGGGTTGTTAAGGAAGATAGAGGAGCTTTCCATACTTTGTGGTATCCCTACATGCTCAGTCATCTCTGGTCCAGGTGATACTAAGCTAAAATATGGCCATCCTCTGAAGTGGCTAAACAACTACTACAGAGGCTCTTGAGGAAGTTCCAAAGGGTGTTGTTAAGTCAAGAAAGTGGTTTACCCAATTGTCTTTTATGCGTGATAAGACAAAAAAGTTAGAAATCAACTTGTCAGGCTTAAGGAAGAAACAATGAGAAATATTATGTCAATTTTAATGCATCAAATACATCATGATGGTAAGTCTTTATCTGATTTCGAGCCTAATGATTTGAAGTGTTTACTTGGTTATGTGGAGCAAAACTGAACAAAGTTAGAATGAGAACCAAGCATTTTAAGCAGGTGTTGCCTCCTAATCCTCCTCTCCTCCTCCACCACCAGTGTCTTGTCCTCAAGAGAATGAGGTCCTAGAGAAACAATCATCCTTAGATTTGGTGAAAGAGGTTGATCAATTGAATAGTGGTTTTGATAATGATAATAATATAGGTAGTAGCAGCATGGGGCTACAACCACCACATGCAAATCTTAGCGATGTTGATAAGGGTGTTTCCCCAAGAGAATTTTGTAGGTTTAATAATGTAAGTGATTTAGGGGTTTCCTCAAGCAATTTTGGAGATCTCATTGGTGAAAATGACCTAGGGTCAGATGTGTTCTCTCTAGTTATTTGGAGGCCTCATTAGTGAGAGTGACTCAAGGTTAGGGGCATTTCGTCTAGAGAATTTTGGAGGTCTCATTGGTGAAGTGATCACTTGGGGTCAGAGGTGTGGCCACCTCAAGGCAATTTTGGAGGTCTGAATGGTGAAAGTGACTCCGGGGTGTTACCACAAGACAATTTTGGAGGTCTCAATAGTGAAAGTGATTAGGAATGTGCTTAAAGACAATTTTGAAGGTCTCACTGGTGAAAGGGGTGATAGTTCACAGGTGGCCTGGAGGCAATTTTGGAGATCTCAATGATGGAAATGATCTCTTAGAGATGTATAATTTGAAGGTCTCAATGGTGAAAGTGGTGATAGTTCACAGGTGTTTCCTGAAGGCAATTTTGGAGATCTCAATGATGGAAGTTATCTCTTAAAGTTGTTTGAAGGTAATTTTCAAGGTCTCAATGGATGAAAGTAATTCAGGGATTCTGAATGGAATCTCTATTGATGATATTAGAGGCAGAACATATGGCCATCTATGGACATTTTGAAAGTACAATTGATGGAAGTTACATGGAATAGAGCAACATAATGAAAATCAAGGAGGGTTCATTAACAATTCTGGAGCCAACACTCATGAAGCCGCCATGGGGAGATTTGATGCAAACTTTGTTGGCAATAACAATGGAAATAACTTGAATTTTGGATTGCCTACTCATGGAAATTTTGCTAGTAGAGGTGAATTTGGAAGTGATTCTCAAGTGCCTACATCATTTGGAGGAAAGTTTCCTTGAAGTTATTGATGAGCAACCATGGTACAATGTTACCAGGACATGGTTAAAATGTTTCTCTTCATGAACATCTTATTGTTTTTTAAGTGGTATTTCTCTCTTACATGTTAAAAATTTTATTTTATAAATTTGCAGTATGCTTCGTCCTTCTTTCACAGTAATCAACATTTTATGTAGCATTTTGATTTATAATATTTTGTTCAAATATAAAGATGTTTGTTATGTTCATGTTTCGCTCCCGTGGTAAATTCATTTCTCAATCGACTATAATGTTTCTTTTGTCGTGTGGACAGTAATTTTGTAATCATATCACTAGCGTTAGTTTCAAATAAAAAACAAAAGACTGTCTTATTTCTTGATTTTTATTTCCAATAAAATAAAATTTATTAAAATTTAATAGTAAAATATAATATACTATTAGATTTTAAAATTAAAAAATTGTACAAATTAATATACTACTAACTTAATTAATATAAATGTTATAATTTTGTATACATAAAGACTAAAATAGCAAAACTTGAATTAATTTATATTATCCCTCCCATTGTTTTTGTCTTTGATCCACTTACACATACATGAGTTGTTTTATAGTTAAACTTGGATGATCTATGAATTATTTTTCATTTGTGCTAAAGTTATTTAATTAATTTTCATTTTATAATTATTTTATTATTTTTATAATTAAAAAGTGTGGATATATGTCACGACCTGAATCCAAGGTCATGACCGACACACAGACTAGTACCCTTAGCCTGGCAAGCCTAAAACAATAGTACATTACTTGATAAATGATTTTCCAAAGTCAACATACTTCCAGGATTTTAAAAATATTTTGACAGAGACTCCCCTATATTCTGGACATCCCAAAATTTACAGAATTCTCGTTATTAACAAATATCACCAACTACAGTTCCCAACAACATGGTATTTATCCAATCAACATCAAAATATACATCTCAACATGAACCAATGACTAAAGTCCCTATAGCTGCAGGATATACATATAATCCCAAAATAATATGAAATGGCCACCAACACAACGGAGGCCTACCAAAATGAAATAACAGAGGAGTTGGAACAAATGAATTTGCTAGCAGCCTGCTACTTAGTTGCCTGAGAATCTGGATGAAAACAATAGAAAAGGGTAAGTTATAGAGACTTAGTGAGGGTCTAACAACCACCATGAACTAGAAGGGTTACATACCAACGCACGAGTTGTTCGATAGAGACCATTCTCAGTATAAAAATTATTTCTCAATATAAAACTTACTATCAAGTGAGTTCAGTAAATCCCACAATCTCAGGTAAATTGTTTCCAATATCCATGAGTTAAGTTTATCATATCCAAAGAAATAACAAATTTATGATACATAAGTTTAATAAGTAAATCCGAAATGAAAAACATTAAGTAAAATATAATTCATATGAAATGTAAAAACATAGGGATCACTCATGATAGAACTGAGAGGTGGCTCCATCTCACTAATAGTCCTCTCCTTCGAAGGGTGGCCTTGTAGAAACCACATGAAACACTAGAAGGGGGAGGGGGTTGAATAGTGTTTTATAAATTTCAAACAGATTTTCGAAAACCTTTCACAAGTAAAACTTTTCACAAAGAAGTTTTTACAACTTGCTGAAACTGGGAGTTATATACTTGCTGAAATAACTTCAGAAGGTTCAATGAAACAGTTTGGAAACTTGTTTTCAATATATTTCGATAAATTGCAGTTTCTAAGTTATAAAACAATATACTCAAAACCCTCCAAGTTAGTATAAACCAAATATAAAGAGGTTTAAGGGTAAGAGAAGAGACTTAGCCAAAGATTTATACTTGTTCACCCACTTCCACTGTGAGCTACGTCCAGTCCCAAAGCCAACAAGCTATGGATTTTCACTATCTGAACAGATGCAAGTGTTCTTTTACAGTCAAGCCTCTTCAGGCTCAATTACACCAAGTATTGTTTCCTACCAAGCCTCTCCAGGCTCAACAACAAGTATTGTTTAAACAACAAGACTCTCACAGGATTTAAACAGAAAACTATTTAAGAAAAGAGATTGCTTTTAAGCTTTGAAAACTACACAAGTTTAAGCCTAAACTGGGTAAGATGTACAAGCAACTGAGTTAAACTAAGAATATGAAAATTGTGTACAAATGAAAATATTTCATAGAGAAAATTACAGCACTTCAACAAGTTCACATTCGTTCTCTGTTTTCTTTGCATGAAGACTTATATTTATAGAGAGAGATATGAGACCGTTTAGACTTCTCTTATAAATCCCGTTGTGTGAAATAGCTTTATTTCCGTTGAGACACAATGCTTCTGGTGGCTTGCAGCAGCAGACACAGAAGGTGTAGGTGTGCAGAGGCGCTGACTCTACTTTTTCTGAGCAAGTGTACTTCACAGCAGAGACTACCTTTTTGGTGAATAGGTATTTGAAATATACCAAAAAGCTTTTGATTTGATTTTCCAGAGAAGGTAAGGTGCAGACAACTGGTCGAAAGCACGAAAAGACTTGATTCTTCAAAAGGGATCAACAGAGAGACTCATTTCCCAAGAATATACAATTCTCAGTATGACGTCTCACGACTTTAGAGAGTACAGAGTCTTCAGCAGGTCCTGATACTTCAGCAGATACCTCTCTTTCAGAAGGTTGCAAAACTTCAGAGAGTTGCCTCTTTCAGAAGATTGCTGAAACACAGAAAAAGCCTCTTTGAGAGAATCTGTTCTTTTTTTCAGGAACTTTAACCAAATTTGTTATTCATTAAAACTAAGGATTATATAGACTTAAAAACATTTTTAATTACTTAATACATTTTGAGACTCAACATTCTCCCCTTGTAATGATGACAAATTTGCTTAAACTTATAAATATCTGAAGGGAAATGAAATAGAATTAAGTTTAAAGAATTCTCCCCCTTTCTCAGATACTTAAGCAAAATGAGTTCTCCCTTTTCTCAAAACTCAAGTAGAAAACTTGCTCCCCAGGAACTAAGATTACTTCCCTGAAAAACACGTAAATTTCAGATATTGTTAGTGTATATTACTCCCCCTTTTATCATCAATCAAAGGGTCTCCAAAGCATACTGAAGTAATAAATGTGCAATAGAGGAAACGTACCCTTGCATTTAAAATTCAGCTGCTGTTCCTGCGCTAATTGCAAGAAAAGCGTAGGAAGACTGTTTAGTTACTGGTTCCTGCCGCTTCACCCCTGTGTGAGCGCAAGAAAAGGTAGGAACGTAACTCTTGCATTTAAAAGAGTCGTCAGACAGTTTTTAGGGATACTTTTGGAGATTTGAGTTTTGAGCAGATACGGAGTTGTTGAGAGAGTGTGACAGTCTCTTTAGAGACCTATTCTAGAGCAAGATAGAAAACAAACAATAGAGGCTGGAGGGCTTCACTGTTACTTTTCTTCTTAATCCCTTTTTGGTTGTAATGGCTACCATGAGTAGCTAAAATTCTCTTTAGGATTTGAACGTAGTCGATTCAATCCCCGATTGTATTTTGGATCTTTGTAATTTAGGAATCCCTATTTTTTATAATATTGGTGTTTTTATTTCCATTTTAATGCTTAACTTCCTTCTTGTAACGGAGTAGTATGATTTGATTATTGAATTAGCTGGAAAGCAGTTTTCTAAATACGATTTAAGTAAAAACACTTAATAGGTTGAATTCCTAGGGATAGGGTTCAATTTCTTGATAGCTTTTAACAACTGATCTTAAAGCTGGGAAAAATACAAGAGGAGGCGCGATAGACGAAGTTCAATCGTAGTTTCCTTTTTTATTGCTCAATTTCATCCAAGTTTCTCTTTGTCCTCAATTCTTTTTTAATTGCATCTTTAAATTTATTTGTTACCAAACAATCTCAAACAATTGCAATCTTTCTTACTTAATAAGCGTGAGTTCTAAGAATTTATTTTGCATTGTTCCTCGTGGGTACGACAACCCTACTTTTAAACTATTTATACTGTTGCGATATTGGTACGCTTGCCAAGATCTCAACAAGTATTTTTGGCATCGTTGCTAGGGAACGAGTCCAATTTAAATTCTTAGTTCATCTTATTGAGTTGTGAATATTTTTGTTTTTATTTTATTTTTCTTCCAGTTATTTATTTTTATTCCTCTATTCTAAGCTAACCCTTGTTTTAGTTTCTTGATTTATGCTCTTGCGAGTTCAGGTTGTCTCAAGACCAACTAGAATTGATCCTGAGACCGAAAGGACATCTAGAAGGAACCGAAGCAAAAATAGGAAGTAAAGGCAAGGACAACCTCAAGGAAACAATATCAACACTCTCTGTTCACAACCATAGGTGAAGTAAAAGCTGAAGATATGGCTGAGGAGCGACAAGATCCCCTCCACAAGAAGAACTTGGGAGGAGTATGCCATGCAACAAGGACCATGCTTATTTATCAAGCATAGCCATAACTGCTACTGCAAAATCTCTGGGGATTGAAGCCAACATTCTTGAGTCTCATTAGTGCTCATCAATTCACGGGAATGGATCATGAGGATCCTTACAATCATCTCTCTACTTTTTATGAATTGATTGATACAATGGTTTTTTGAGGAAAGTAATTTAGAGGCGGTTTACTTACGTCTATTTCATTTCTCTTTGATAGGTTAAAGCTAAGGAATGCTGAAGTCACGCCCCCATCAGAGACTGACCAACTGGAGCAATGTGGAAGAGAAGTTCTTGAATAGATTCTTCCCACCCATCTCGCTATATCAAGGCCAGGTCAGATTATCTCCACATTCAGGAAGGGACCAGAAGAACCCATTTTATGAAGCCTAGGAGAGATTCAAGTCTTTGCTGAGAAGGTGTCCCAACCACGGTTTTGAGGATATTGCTTAAATTGATATTCTATGCTATGGACTCAGGCCGGACACCAAGATGATTCTAGATGCTTCAGTAGGGGGCACAATGATGTCAGTGGATGCAGAGCAAGCTACCAGAATTATTGATGCCTTAGCATTAACTGATCGCAAGATCAACATGGAAGACAACTAGTTCAGAGGAAGGGAGTGTTAGAGCTGAGCACTACTGATGCGATCTTAGCTCAGAATAAGATCCTTACTCAGCAAATAGAAGTACTCACCAAGCAGATGTCTAAGCTTCCTCAGCAATTGCATGGAGTTGCAATCCCATCCTGACCAGTCACCACAATTAACTTATGAACTTTTGTGGAGGTGACCATCCTAATGGTCACTACTCTAACAAGGCACTCAAGAAGAGCAGTTAACTACATGGGAAATCAAGGGGGACCAGCCAATTTCTCCAACAACATACAATTTTCAAAACAACTACTCACAAGGTTGGAGAAATAACCAGAACAACAATTCTTGTTTGGAGACAAGATGCAAGGCCTTCTAACAGGCCACCTCATTTTCAAAACAGCAGCAACAAGGTTATCCTCCGGTACATGACAAACTATCTAAACTAGAGGAGACACTGGACAAGTTCATGCAGACTTTTGCTTCCTATTAGAAGAATACAGATGTAGCCATCAGAAATTTAGAGACACAAGTTGGCTAGTTAGCAAAGGACATAGCAGAGCACCATAAGGGAAAGTTCACAGCTAACACCCAAACCAATCCCAAGGAGCAGTGCAATGCAATCATCATAAGGAGTGGTGCATTAGTGGGAAGTGGTATGGGGGACAACTTAACAGTTGAGAAGCAAGTGTTGCCAGAAAAGGAGAAGGACAAAGAACAGAAAGAGAATGAGAAGAAAGCAAAAGGCTCAAAGAAGAATGTGTATTCAGAAAAGAAGCTGCCATATCCACCTGCCCCATCCAAGAAAGACAAGGATAAGATGTTTGCTCAGTTCAAGGGATTACAAATCAGTATTCCTTTTCTTGAGGCATCGAAGAATATACCCAGCTATGCAAGGTTTATGAACCTCCTGACCAAGAAGAGAAAAATATCTGATGAAGAGATAGTGCAGTTAGAGGTTGGATGCACTGCTATTATCTAGAAGCCTCTACCACAGAAGACACAAGACCCTGGCAGTTTCACAATTCCAGTCACCATTGGAAACTTAACAGTGAGAAAGGCAATGCTAGACCTTAGAGCTAGCATAAATCTGATGCCTTTGTCCATGCTCAAGAGGATTGGTGATTTGAAGGTGAAACCTACAAGAATGAGTCTGCAACTGGAAGATAGGTCCATCATACACCCATATGGGATAGATGAAGTCGTTCTAGTAAGGGAGGACAAGTTTGTATTTCCTGTGGATTTCATTATCATGGACATGGAAGAGGATGCTGATGTTCCATTGATTTTGGGTCGACCGTTCATGAAGACGGCAAAGGTGGTGGTTGATGTTGACAAAGGTAACTCACGGTCAGCACACACGATGATGAGGTGACCTTCGATGTGTTCAAGGCAGCTCCACAACAGAAAGAATGACTAGATTGCTTGAAGGTAGACTCTATTGAGGGAGTCTCATATGCCAACAGTGAGCCACAATTACAAGAGATCAAGAGAGGTAAATGATTGGCAAAGTACTCACGAGTTGTGGAAGAAAAAGATTCATAAATTTCTTAATAAGAAGTTGACAAAAGAAGAAATCAGCTACAAAAATCACTTGTGGGATCCAGTTTCAAAAGAAGAAAACAAGAACCAGCAGTAGTTGCCGATAGAGATGTTGATGAAACAAAAGGAGTGTTGGGAGGATTGTTAAAGGGAAGCAGCCGTGCAGCACCACGCTCCCCAAGATACTCCATCTTTAGGAACCTTAAAGGAATAGGCGTCAAGCTATATGACGTTAAACGAACGCTTCCTGGGAGGCAAACCAGTGTTTTCATTGTTAATTTTTACAGTTTTCATTTTGATTTTTGTTGTGGTCTGTATAATGTTATGTTAGTTAGGTTTTGTGCTTGTTTAGTTTAGGAATTGTTAGGAACTGGTTGAGTAAGTATGTGAGAGAGAAATGTAGAAACCCTGATAATTAGGAAGTACCAGAAAATTTGGCTAACTGTTGCAAAATTTAATTCTGTTTTCTGCGCTTCACCTGCGCTTAGCATAGGTAAAGTGCAGAAATGCTAATTTCAACACTGTTTTCTACACTTAGCGCAGGTGAAGCGCAATGGCACGCTACAGTGAAAACTGTAACCTGTGCTCCACTTGCATTGAGCGCAGGTGAATTGCAGGTTCGCGCTGCTGAATAAATTTGAAAGAAAAACAGGGGAAGGGTCATTCCTCCCTTCTCCCCCGTTTTTCTCCAGAGTTTTTGAGCCATTTCTCTGCGATTTCTTCAATCTATCTGCCCTTTTTCACTCACAAACCTTCCACATTCTTTGTTCTCTTGCTATACAAGGTATGTTTTTATGTTTTTGAGTTAGTTTTATCGATTAAAATCATCTGTTTCTCTATTTTGGTTGATTCAACCTTAGGCTAGCAAACTTAGGCTTGTAAAGTTGCATATTTCTAAGATTTTGCAGCAATGTAGCCTTTGAATAAGTTACTGGTTGTGGTTGAAGGTTTAAACTGATGATTATGGGTGTGCTCAGTGATTTTTGCAATGTGAAATGGTCAAATGTGATCATGCTATATTTTTTGCTTTAAACATTAGTTTTGACCATTATAAATGTGTTTAGGAAGTAATTCTTGCTGAATACTTGAATAAGTTTGTTTGACTGAGCCTGATACCACTTTCTAATTGAATGCTCTATTTTTTAGTTTTGTTGATTCTAATGAGTAATTTGCTTTCATTGTTTATTTTTGCATTGCAAGTTGGTTATTGATTTTACCTGGTGCTCCACTGATTCTAAAGGAGTTCATTGATTGTTTTTCATACACTGTTGATTATTGGATTGTACTGATTATGTATACTGTCCAACTTTTGCAGATGGTTCGCACTAAGGTCACCAATGCCTCCAACGCCTCCAGTTCTAGGTGTGGTAAAGGAAAGAGGGCACGCAATGACCCTCCCTTTGATGTCGGGCGATTCAAGGATGCCCAAGCTGCAGAGAAATACAGTTACATCCAGAACTGTAACTTTATTTTGGAGAGGCCAGTGGAACTCCATCCTGGGGAGTTTGAGGAGTTAACCAGGAGATCACTCGATGGAGATGGAGGAGGGGTGGCTGAGCCTGATAGGCTGTTTGACCCTGAGTTAGTTCGGGAGTTCTACTCCAACGCTATGGGCGAGCCAGGTAGTGTAGCTGACAGGAGGTCATATGTGAGAGGCAGGTGGGTGGCCTATGATCGTGATGCGATCAATGACTTTCTAGGCCGCCCAGCTCCTAGGCATGGCATCGGGGCGGGGCGGGGGCGGGTTTAGCCTTCCCATCCCCGACCCAGACACCCCCCAAAATCCCCGACCCCGACCCCGAAACCCGACGGGGATACAAAAAAGACTCCCATCCCCGACCCCGTTGGGGTTCGGGTTTCCCCGCCCCGACCCCGCCCCTGCTGCAACAACATAGCTTTTCAACTTGATGGGGTTGGGTTTGGGAAAAACCCACCCCGAACCCGCCTCCAAACCCGAACCCGAACCCAATCCGCGCAAAGAAGAATTAATGCTTTTCCAATGTCTTCTTCTTGAACATCGATCATCAATCATATATTCTTTTAATAAGAAAGTCGATTTGCTAACTTAATCACCACGACTCATCAATCACAAATTTGAAGGCTAATTTGGAATTTTTTAACATTTTCCTGTGTAACATACCTTGTACTCAGAATAATATTATAGTGAAGCCGATTGATATAGTTGAAGTTTGAACAATATTTCAAGGAATTTTCAAGGTTCCTTCCTCATAAAATATTATATGCAAAAACAACTGGGATTTGATTATGCTTCTATGTTGATAATGACATTGGCATACTACTTGGTCTATATTTGACTCTCTCTCAAAACCCCGGGGTAGAAAATATATTTAAAACAAAGACATTCTTTAATTGAGCGTACCAAACATTATTATCCAAATATAGAGGAAAACATTGTATACTTCTGTTTGTACAGATTCCAAAATCAAATTCCTAAATGGAATGAGAAGCAGAAGAAGACCTGTGTTCTTCTTCAGAACCATCATGTTCTCATTCAGATATCTAATAGCCTTGTGCTTAACATCTAGATTCAGAATCAGAGATATACTATATCTAGCTCAGTTTGAGTCTCAAAGGTATTTTACCTCTTCAATCGCGGACGCGAGCAAGCAGATGGTGGTCGTTGGGAGCGGTGAACTGCAGCGTTCTGGTGCGGCGAATTGCAGCGTACTGGTGCGGCGAATGGGCGCAGCGGCACTGAAGGCAGAGCAGAGGCTGGAGAGGAAATGATGCAGCGAACTGGTGCAATGAGCTAGGGCGACGAACTGCACATCAAACGATCGGTGAACTGGTGCGGCGACCGGCGCGGAAGGCAGAAGGGAGGCCGGAGAGGAACAGTGGTGGTCATTGGTCAGGGGGTGGGGGCACAACAAGAGTGGAAGACGCAACTAGGGTTGGGATTTGGGATTTCTGAGTCTCTAACTCTAACACACCACATATTCATATAAATATTATAAGGGCATTTTAGTAAAATCCTATAATTCGGGGCGGGTTCGGGAACGGGGCGGGTACTGACATCCCCGACCCCGACCCCGGTTTTTTTAATCGGGGAAAACCCGAACCCGACCCCAAACCCAGTCAACTCGGTTTTTCGCGCCGTCAAAATCGGGGCGGGTTCGGGCCGGTTTGAGCGGGTTTGGGGTATTTTGCCATCCCTACCAACTCCTGATGACACTGAGGACATGCCCTGCCAGTTCCACCAGCTTTGAGGGATGTTGGCGTTTCTGGGCATGAGGAGCTTGAGACTAGGACAAACCAATACTTGTGTTTGCCTTGACGCACTTATGATGTTAACAACTAGGGGGAGGCATCCAGGATTATTAGGAAGGACCTGAGGAGCATCTCCTAGATGCGGATGGTCCTGGTGTTGGCCAACATTAGGCCAACCAACCATGTTTCAGACATCACCATTGAGACGACGCATTTCATATATTGTATTCTGATTGCTCTGGATATCGACATCGCTAGAGTTATTTCTGAGAAGATGTACCTCATGGTGACTGATGTGGAGCATCACAGTGAACGCTCCAAGATCAGTTTGGGATTTCCTTCCCTCATCACTACTTTATGCCGGTCCCAGGGGGTTGCTGCGCCGCCCTACCGCTCCCATCAAGGCCGCTATGACTCAGCGGTATATTGAGTCTTACTGCATACCAGAGGAGGAGCTAGCACCACCTTGATGGGTTTCTGGCAAGCGAACCACAAATCCAGCAGTATAATAGTAAGAAAGATATCGTATCCACAGGGAACGATTAATTTATGTAGATTGTGATCTACTTATCAAGGGAAAGCACGGTTTAGAGAGTATAATTGCGGAATTGTAAAGAGAGTAAATAATCAATTGGAATTAGAAAGGTAGAGTTAGAGACACTTTACTTGGATTAGGATTGAACTTCATCTCATCGCACCCCTTATGTATGTCGAGACTACCTACTACTTATAGGCTTTGAATTATAACGCTGTAGACAAACTATATTGCTAATGACCCGAGTTACCAGGCGCCCCTCACACTCAAAGGTAATCCATGCGGGCTCTCCCAGGCGACAGACTTACCCTCGGCTTATTTTGCTCTCTTTTGTTCAGTTTGTAAAGGATTAATTGAAATACGGGGCCTACCAAATGAATGTATACCTTCGCTAAAGTACTGTCACTACCCATCGCTCATTAGATATACCCATCTCTCGCTTCCGGGATTCACAATCAACTAATCCTTTGCTATCGGTAATTCAAAATCCATGCCTAACATATTGGAACGCCCTTCATTAGAGTACTCACACTACCCATCAATCACAAGCAACGTCCCCGTAAAGGAACTCTGGCTACCGAGTCCTCTCATTCACTCAGAGGTTGAGTTTCCTATGTCTAGGCTCCCCCAAACTCAATCCTAGTCGTAACGTTAATTACAAACTAGCCTATAACTCCGACGCAAGCGCGGAAGTTAGGAATAAGCACAGAACGAGATTACCAGCACTATAATTAGGGAATTGCATAAATAAAATAGATAGAGTTCAACAAACACTTGGGAATGGAATCGATTACATTCAATCCTAATGGAGAGTTAACTACGTGAGGTAGCCATACAAACCACCAAAGATGCTGTCACCATCTTCAATCCTTATGAAGCGCTCCTCCTCTCCTACTCTAAACTTAGCTTTGGTACATAATCACTGAACTATAGACTAGATTACAATGACTGACTACTCTTGAAATCGGTGCAAGAGGTTCCTATTTATAGACTAAGGAAAGACAACGCAAATTGGGAAGAGATCCATCTAAAAACGGCAACAAGGACAAAATCAGCGTAACCTGCGCTCCAGGCTGCGCTATAGCGCAGGAGTGAGCGCAACTTCCAAAGAGTCTGCGCTTCACCCTGTGCTATAGCGCAGGTGAAGCGCAACTAGCGTCCTGCTGCTCCAACTTTCTCTTTTAAATCTTGATCTCTCCCCGAGACTGGTTTTCGCATATTTGTCTTCCCTTGTTTCCCTTTATTTGATGATATCCTTGCATTTATTGAGCAATCCTTGATTTATTTGGGAAGCTTGTCTGGAGAATCCTTGATTGATTGGCAATAATCTCCTCATTAATGGCTTCAAATCTTCTTTAAATCTTCATTAAATATCTTCTATCAATCTCAAATCTTGCAGATATCTTCCTCATTTGATGCTATCTATCCTTCAAATTAAATCTTTGCAATATCCTACAAAAAATTAGCAATATTTCCATCAAAATAGAATCAAATTCAAATCTAGGATTAATAAACATAATTTATCTAATATTAATAAAAAGGGATTAAATTGGGGCAAAATTATCATTTTATCCTTGATAAGTGAAATAAAAATTGCTCTAATTTATCAACTAATTTTCACTTATCAAAATCCCCCCAACTTAACTTCTTGCTTGTCCTCAAGCAAGAGACCTCCTTGCAATCATGAATCAATTCTATTCCCAGTGTATTCCTACTAACTAAAAAAAACAAATTCAAGGAACTATTCCTCAAACTCTTTCCTAAGCAGAAGTCACTTTCCAATCATAAGAAAAACTAAGGATCAAGGGATATTACCATACATTAATCAGAATAGAAATACAAACATCAATTAAACTTTCTCAATAATAGCAATTAAAGCAGTAAGTGATAAACCAAGGAAGTCTCTCATTCTCACGGGTAAGTGTTTCCCTCAATCATTTTCACCACTGTTGAACAACTAGAATTGATAGTCGTTTCCAAGATCTGAACCTGCAAGCAGTTAATATGGATCAAAAGGTATTTATTAGGTTGTAATGAGGTAGGGCTATCAAGAAATCATGGTTTTTCTGGATATTCAAGGAACACTTTGAATAGAAAGCATCTTGTGATTGTGCTTGGGACGTCTCTCAATTCACCTGGTCATTCTTGAATGGTCACCCTTTTTCAGCTTGGCCTCATTGTTTGAAGAAATTCTCCCCCCAACTTATTCAATTCCACACTTTTGTGCAAATTTTTTTTTTACCAGAAAACATTACATAAAATATTTTTGTGGGGGAGGATTCTTCCTTTGTGATTTCTTGTGTCTTCTCTTGAATCTCTTCTGACCAACCTCTTGTCCCATTTTGTTGTGGTGCACCTTGCTCTCTATCCCAAGTGTTAAGGGACATGGTATGATCATTAATCATGGCTGGGGTGCATCAAAAGAAACATTAAAGGCTCAAATGGGCAATCAAGAAATGGAAATATTAAATCAGGGTTGGCTATTTGGCACTGAGCACAATATTATAATCACAAAATATGCCTTTGTCACTTCCATATCTTCTACTAGCAAGACAAAATTCAGAAACTCAAGCAATAACAGTTGACAAGCAGCGGTGAAAAGCTCTCAATATAAGTGTTTAGGCTCTCATCTCACCGGTTATGGCTAAAATTTCCTTGATAAAGCACTTAATAGATTTAATTAACTACCTTGATAGATTCTCTTGAGAAGTACCCTAATCCTAACTGATTATGGAATTAATCACAGAACCCTATCATCTTTCCTAGATTGGTTAGTTAAACTACTTATTTAAAGAGAATATGGAAAAAGTTACCTTGATTCCTAATCCTAAGGTCCTAGAATCCTAAAAAATCAAAAATTTACCAGAAAAACACAAAAATAACTGGATAAGTACTGCATAATAATAATATCAGTGGAATTAGATACAGTACAAATCAAAAGAAATAAGAAAATAAGAAAGAAAAATAAGAAAATATAAAGAAAAAGGAAAAGAAAAGAAGGAAAAACACCAAATAGGAAAGAAAAAAATCAGTCCTCGTAGTCTTGATCCATATGAGCCGCTCCATCCTCAGCTCCGGCTGCTCCATCCCCCTGGGAAAATAAACCTGTCCCCAGGCCACTGCAAATAGTCATGAAACCCAGGGAGCATGGGGTCTATACCGGCCTGGTAGTTGATGTTCTGAAAGTGTATAGGGGCGCGGTAGAGAGTGGACATCTGAGCCATCATGTCAGTGTTTTGGACCCTAAGTTCCTGGGCCCAGACTGGAGCTACCATGTCTGCTACTGGTGGTGGTGGTGGCTGGTTTTCACCCTCTAACTCCTCTGGTGGAACGCAGTAGGCGTCAATGTAATCATGGTCATAGGTGGTAGGATGCGAACCCTAGGGTTCACCTCCTCACCTCTAGCTCTGCAGAGTGAAGTGATGAAAGAAGGAAAACTAAGCCTGATCTTGGACGCAGGGGTCCTGTGGGAGACGACAGATGTAAAGTAGATTATCCCGATGGTAATGACCCGCGAGATATCTACTGTGGCGCCAGTGAGGATGCAGTAAATAAGATGGGCCACTAGCATAGTAATGTCAGAGACATGCCCGGTAGGACATATGTTGGCCAGCGTCAGTACTGTCCACATCCTAGTGATACTCCGCATGTCATGCTTGTGAATCCGGGCAGCCTCCCCCTGTGCGTTCCTCTCAAAGGAACGCCCTGGTAAGCATAGTAGCTGGGCAGTCTCAAGGTCTAAAGGGTCATTGCCCTGCAGCCCCACAACGTCCATCCTCTCGTGGTACTGACACTCCACGAGGTCTCGAACAACAGGGTCCCCAAGAAATGCGTTGATTGCATCGCAATCAAACCTAATGACCTGTCCTCTAACATAGGACTCCCTCTGGGGGTTGACGTCGTGCTCCCCTATAGCGTTGGCGTAGAACTCCCTCACAATATCAAGATCGAAATAGTCGTCGGGGCGATTAAGGCGATCCCAGCCTCTCCTGTGGATCTCTGCAGCGAAGTCCTCATACTCTCCCTCCTCAAGCTGGACTGGTCGCTCCAGGATGAACTTACAGTCAGCTATATCAGTATACGCTTCAAAGGACTTGAGGTCCCTGAAGCGGTGAGGGTCAAAGTCAGGTGCCCTCTGGGGAGCCTTCCTCTTGGAACCCCTTGTGTTCTTTCTGGAGGAACTGGGAGCACTCACGTTCTTTGTGCGAACCATCTGCAAAAGAGAAACAAATCAAAATTATTCATGTACCATAAAATTTAATTACTCAGGATAATGAAATAAATGACCAATTCAATTTCAAAAATCAGAGCAATTCATCAAACAATTGTGCATGAAAATTTTGATTTTAATTCTTACCTAATAAATGCCAATTAATTAATTAAGACATGCTAAAGTGATCAATTAAAACAAGTCCTAAGCATTCATAATCTAGCAAAAGTGAGAATTGAACTCATGCTCAAAAATCATGTCATCAGTAACATGCAATAGGGCATAATTATTTTTGTAAGGGCATAGGAGTGAAAAGGCAAAGCAAAGGTTAGGAATTTCAGAGAAAACGCAAAGGAAGGAACAAAGGGAAGTTCGAATGAACTTCCTTCGTCCAAAAATACGAATTTAAAGTATCGCGCTCTGCGCTTCACCCTGCGCTACAACACAGGGTGGATTGCGTGTCCCCTTAGGAGCTAAAGCGACCCGCTGCGCTTCACCCTGCGCTATAGCGCAGGGTGAAGCGCAGAAGTCAGAGATTCACCTTTTTAATTTTTATTCTGCGTTTCACCTGCGCTATAGCGCAGGTTGAAGCGTAGATCTGCAGTATTTTTTTGCTTCTGCTACTCCTAACTGGTTCCATGCATTCCTTTAAAATTTAGATTCTTCATTTTAACAATTTCCTAATTAAACAGGTAATTCCTAAAACTAAAATTTAACAAAATGAAAATTAAATGAAAATTAAAACTTACAATGATTGGGTTGCCTCCCAGGAAGCGCTTGTTTAACGTCTTTTAGCTCGACGCCTGGTTACTCAATCCTTTTATGGTGGCCTCAAGTGGAGGATGATGTTTGACTCCATACCAATTCTTCCTTTGAGCTCCCATCCTCCATGCTAATTCTTGACTCTTCCATCACTGTCACTATCTTCCTCAGTATCAGATGTTGATCCCTTTCTTTCTTAAATTGGAATTCCCATATTGACTCTGGATGATTTGTTCTCATCCTAGGTTTCCTCAGAAATTCGGAGCCTGGCAGCTTTGTTAGAGTTTTGGAAATAGCATCAGTTTATTGTAATTTAGGTATACCCTTGTCAATATGAAACACAATACTTTCATCTTTGAGCTCAATTCATATTTTCCCCGATCAACATCAATAATCATCTTAGCAGCTATCATGAAGGGTCTTCCTAAAATTAGGGGGACATCAACATCCTCCTCCTCTGTCTTTGCAATGTAAAAATCTACAACATATGCAAACTTATCCACTTTGATTTGAATATCCTCTAATATCCCATGAAGGCATTGAGCGGATTTATTTGCAAGAAGAAACCTCACCTTTGCAGGCTTGACCTTCACATTACTCAACTTGTTAAAATACGATAGCGGCATCAAGTTGATGCTCGCTCCAAGATCTAATAAAGCATGAGTAGTGGGTAGATTACCAATAGAGATGGGTATAGTAAACCTACCTGGGTCAAGTGACTTACTTGTAACAAGGACCTTTCTTCATGATGTTTCTCTCTCTTTTTGTGCTGCTTTGTCTTCATCTTGATGAACAACTTCCTCTTGAAGCAATGGTTCTTCAAAGATGATCCCTTCTTCCTCATCAGGTTCCTCCTCCTCTGACTTGTTGCCATCAGTAGCAACCGAGTTGCATTGTTCCTTTGGGTTGGTTTGGATCACAGCTGAGAAGTGATGTTGCCTGTGCTCTGCCATTTCAGTTGATAGCTGACCCACTTGATTTTCTAGAGTTTTAATTGATGCCTCTGTATTTTTTATTGAATCCATTGAATCCTTGTACAAGATCATCAATCTTACCTTGCAAGTATTCAGTTTATCATATGTTGAAGGTTGCTACTGATAAGGTGTTTGTCTAGATCCCCCATTTTGACCCCAACCTGAGTTGGTTTGGTTATTCCCCCATCCTTGTGAGTACTGGTTGTTGTTGTTGGAGAAATTACCTTGCCTTCCCTGGTTTCCCATGAAGTTGACTTTCTCTGGTTGTATTCCTTGGTTAGCACATTGACCATTTAGATGGTCACCTCCACAGAAATCACAAATCAATGGTTGGGCTTGGATGGGTTGTGAGTGGACAACTTTGAGTTGTTGAGGGAGTGCCTTTAACGTCTTAGTGAGTGCTTCTAGTTGACGTTTAATGAGCTTGTTCTCGGCTAACAGAGCATCATTTTGATTAAGTTCCAGCATCCCTTTCTTTGGTAATTGAGCGAGCTGTCTTCCACTTTGAGCTTGTTGATCGTTCTATGCAAAATTATTAATGATTTTTAGTGCTCGATCAACTTTTGCGGATAAGATAGTTCCTCTTGCTACAGCATCTATGAATGACTTTGAATCTGAACGAAGTCCCTTGCAGAATATGTTGAGTTGGGCTATATCCTCATAGCCATGATTGGGACAATTGCGCAGCATAGATTTGAATCTATCCCAAGCTTCACATAGCGTTTGGATTTTCATGATCCAATCCAGCAAATTGATGTGCACTGTTGAGGTTGAGGTGCTCAGTCTTCAACAATTGTCCTTCTTCTCCTTCTCCCGTTCCTACCTCTGTTCCTTCGCGACGTCCTCTCTATTTCTGGGTCGAATTGTAATTGATTGGGGGACACCTAACCTCTCAGAAGCATAAACAGAAAACTTTGAAAAAAAGATAAGTGTTGAAGAGAATAGAAAAACTATAAATTTCCTAAGATAATAATAGGTCCTGAAAATAATAAGAAGAATAAATAGAAGAAATCCTAATAAAAATAAATAAACAAATTCCTAAGATAAATAAGAACTTGATAACTAGACCTCCAAGGTCTACACGAATTGGAAACCGTTCCCCGGCAACGGCGCCAA
This sequence comes from Sesbania bispinosa, assembly GCA_026901365.1. Classification (NCBI taxonomy): domain Eukaryota; kingdom Viridiplantae; phylum Streptophyta; class Magnoliopsida; order Fabales; family Fabaceae; genus Sesbania; species Sesbania bispinosa. Next base: position 1,097,833 of record QLOH01000246.1, read on the forward strand.
AAATACTTGATGGGTTTCTGGCAAGCGAACCAAAAATCCAGTAGTATAATAGTAAGAGAGTTATCGTATCCATAGGGAACGGTCAATTCGCGTATAGTCATGGTCTATTTATCAAGAACCAAACAACGGGTTTTGAGAGAATATTGTTGTGTGGAAAATCTAAATAGCAATTTAATAATCAATTGAAATAGAAAGGAAGAGTTAGAGACACTTTACTTGGATTAGGATTGAACTTCGTATCATCAACCCTTCGTGCATGTAAAAACAATTTATTATTTTAGGTTTACTCTATAATACCGTAGACAAACTATATTGCTAAGACCCCGAGTTACCAGTAACCTCACCACTCAAAGGTAATCCGTGCGGGCTCTCCCAAGCGACAAACTTACCCTCGGCTTATTTTGCTTTTATTCCATTTGGAAAGGAACTCATTGATAAACCAAGCCTAATCCTGTAGACGCACCTTCATTAGAGTACTCACACTACCCATCACTCATTAGATACGGCCATGTGTCATTCACCTGGAATTACTATCAACTAACCTTTGCTATCGATACACAGGCCTAATCCTATGAACGCCCTTCGTTATGGTACTGTACTACACCATCACTCATTAGTAACGCTCATGCGTCGGTTTTTTTGATATCGAGTCCTCTTATTCAATCAGAGTTTGGGTTTCCTATGTTTAGGCTCCCTCATCCTCAATCCTAGTCGAAACTAGCCTATAACTCCGGCGCAAGCGCGGAAGTCAGGGATTAAGCACAGAATAAGATTACCAATATTATAGATAGAGAGCTCAAAAATAATAAGATAGAGTTTACATACACTTGGGGATAGAATCAACTACATTCAATCCTAATGGAGAGTTAACTACACATGGTAGCCATACAAACCACCGAAGATGCTGTCACCATCTTCAATCCTTATGAAGCGCTCCTCCTCTCCTATTCTAAAATTAGAACTGGTGCATTATCACTGAAATATAACTGAATTACAATAATCGTGCACACCTGATCTGGTGCAAGAGGGTCTTATTTATAGGCTAAGGAAAGACAAAGAAAATTGGGGAGAAATCTATCTAAAAACGGCAACAGGGCGTAAAATCACGTGATCTGCGCTTCACCCTACGCTACAGCGCAGGTTCCAGAGGGCTGCGCTTCACCCTGCGCTACAGCGCAGGTTGAAGCGCAGAATGCGTCCTGCAGCTTCAAACTTTCTCTTTTTAATTTGATCTCTCCCCGAGACTGGTTTTTGGCTGATTTGTCTTTCCTTGTTTCCCTTTTCTTGATGAAATCTTGCATTTTTGAGCATCTTGGATTTAATTGGGAAGGTTGTCTGCTGAATCCTTGTTTAATTGGCAGTGATATCTTCATTAATTGCTCTCAAATAATCTTCAAATCTTCATTAAATGCCTTCAATTAAACTTCAAATCTTGCAGATATCTCCCTTATTTAATGTTATCTTTCCTTCAAATCAAATCCTTGCAATATTCTGCAAAAATCAGCAATATTTATATCAGAATAGCATCAAATTCAAATCTAAGATTAATAAATACAATTTATCTAATTTTTAATAAAAAGGGATTAAATTGGGGCAAAAATACCATTTTATCCTTGATAAGTGAACTAAAAAGTGCTTTAATTTATCATATAATTTTCACTTATCAGTATACAAAAATGGAGTGTTTGTTTGGCTCAGGTGACACACCCGACTTCGGGGGGGAGGAATAATCACATGGTGTTTGCCCTCCAAGTCCTGGTCTGCAAAATCGGACGCTCAAACAAACGCTCTTAATTTTATCATCTCTGGGAAACTCGGACGATACACACTTGGAGTAGTGAGCACTTCAGGATCCACTCAGTCATACCGGTCGACCCACCCCGGCACGAAGTAATCTATGTTTGGATCTTCTGCCATGGGCACTCTTGTAGAAGGTGTGTAGCAGCTACTAGAGCCAGAATCACTACTATCTTCTTACCCAGAGTTCAGAAAAAGTTATCCACCTCGGCCATGAGAGGTTTCTTATTTACTTGACCTCCCACATAGTTTTGAGCTAACTTTGTGACTAAGGACCGACTGTACGATGGCCACGTCGGGGGGGATCCAGGAAGCATTTCCACAGATTCCTCACTGTCACTCATTTCTCTAAGTAAAACCATGAAAGAAGGAGTAGTGGATTTAGGAACGCGTACCTATATCTCGGTTTGATCAAAAGAAAGGAAAAGGAAGTCGAAACTGTTCTGAGTTGGTAACGGAAACCGGTTTTCTTTCCACCAACGCGAAGAAGGAATTTTGAAGGACCTCGAGAGAGAATTTGGCAAAGTGAGAAGTGAAAGTCTCCCTCCTCCTCTATTTATACGAATAAGCCAAGGCCCATGAATTATATAGGCGCAGAAGTCGAATCGTCGAACCGTCACAATGTGTCAGGCGTCAGCTCAGAATACCAAAAGTCACCTCCAGGAAAGCGAACAGACACGCCTCTTCAGTATCCCGACTCAAACGCCCACCAAGTCGAACCACCTGAATAAGCTTAAAGCCGAATTTCTCTAATTCGACTTTAGTTGAGGGGCATCTGTTACGGACTGAGCCAAAAGGCCCATTACCCCGTGAAGTCTGACCCATTAGAGCAAGTCAGACTTCCCGCACATACAAGTCGGCTCCAGTCCTGCATGTCAGACCCCATCTAGACGGCTACCACGCATGGAGTGCCAGAACATTGCCTGCACCTCCCTCCAGGGGATAATATCTTATAGATAATGGCCCATGGCCCAAATCCCTAGATATTCTCCTATAAATACTGTAGACGTCAGATGCTAGGTACGCATTAATTACACATTGACTGCCTCATCTCAGATCTTCACTGACTTAAGCGTCAGAGTGTCTTCGCAAGTACACCTCACCGCCATTGTGATCTGACATCCAAGATTCAGCAACATCTGGACTCGAGTACGAGATCCATACACAAACAATTTTATTACATAAAAAATGGAAAATTAATTTTTCCAAACCAAGAAATTAGAAAAGAGTTCTTTCTCTCTCTATGCCGAACCCAGCAGCCACACACTACGTACCCATATCATCATTTTCCTCTAAAACCTCTCTCTCTTTAAGCTTGCATTGTAGCTTAACCACCTTCTTGGATGACCAACTTTTTCATTGTAGCTTGACTCCCAAAAGAATAAAAGATGAACACCCATAACAACAAAAGTTCTCTGAGGCGATGATGTCAAGGTGCTCTTCCTCTCCATTGATGAGCTAGAACTCTTCCTCTCCTTAAACATGTCAAAGTTCTCTGTTGCACATGTTAAGGAAAAGCACTACCAACAACAAAAAAAAGTAGGCCACCACATTAAAACCAACCTCTGGCACCCGATGATGCGAGTGCAACGATAGTGCGGCGGATACTTGTTTTTCACAGATGCAACTGGCGAGCCAGATGCGGCCGACGAGCCTCGGGGACGGTGGTACGCTAGAACATATCAGCTCCTAACAATGAGGGAGGAGGGCGCCTAACTTTGGCTAACAATGATGTATCAACGATTATTCAAACCATGGAGATGCATATTATTAGAGGTAGATAAGGGGCAAAGAAAAAAAGCGAATGAAGAAAACTTAATTAGAAGAAGAGTATCAGGGGCTTGTTTGAAATATTATTTTAAAATATAGAGAAATATCAAACAATAGTTGGCTGAACCTTTCCCTACACGTGTCAGTTAAAATTTTTGTATACTGATACATCAATGGCATGTTTGTGTATCATAAAAGAGACCCAGGTTGGCCCTAATCCATAACCAAATACCTAAGTTTGATCAAATAGAGTAATTTTTTAACAAAAAAATCAAATAGAGTAAATTTTAGGGATGACAATTGGACGCAGATCAAGTGGGTACACGCAAAAAATTACTTATAATGGGTAGGGTAATTACCCACCAATTGGGTTTGGGTGCGGGTTTGAGTTATTACCCGTAGTTTTAAATGGGTAAGAATACTATGATACCTAGGGATTGCAAAAAAGCTAGTACTCGTGGATACTCGCGGATATACCTGCAATGAGTACCCACATATTTATTAAAAGAGTGGGGACGAATATTATACTATTCCCGCACACTCATTAAAATACATTTTCTATTAAATATATTAAAATATTATGATTTTTTTATTATTTTATGATATTTTTATTATTTTATAATGATATTTTTAATATATTTACCCATAATGATATTGTAATAGTACTTTATATATATATAATATGATCTTATAATATATTATATGACATTTTCTCTATTTCTTTCTATAAATTTTACATTCTTAAATATTAATGGATACTCATGAATACCCCCTATAGGTATGAGTGTCCGTTAATTTTAATGGGTATGGATACAAGTAGTGTACTACCTGCCCCAACCCCGTTGACATCCCTAACCCTACCCATACTCGCGCTCATATAATATATATATAATTTAATTTATATATATTTTATATTATTAAATATATTTTTCCAAAAAAAATAATTAAAATTAATATATTATAGCCACCAAAAAATATTAATATATATTACTAACTTAATTAATTTAAATGTTATAATTTTAAAAATGTTATAATTTTGTATCCTTAAACTCTAAAATAGCAAAGCATGAACTAATTTATATTTCCCTCCCATTGTTTTGGTCTCGAATCCACTTCCACATACCAAAGTTGTGTTTATAATTAATCTTGGATGATTTATGAAATATATTTCGTTTGTGCTAAAGTTATTTTTTAATGAATTAATATTCATTTTCTAATTAATTTATTATTTTTATAGTTAACAAAAGTGTGGATAATGGGTACGAGTATTGGAATCACTATCCATGCGGGTATGGGTTCGGGTACGTGTATTATTTTAAAACGCAGGTGTAGGGGCGGATACTATGGTACCCTACCCATTGTCTTCATGAATAAATTGTCCAAATCCAGCGATATAACTTGGTAGTTAGTTCAATAGTTGCCAATATAATTTTTTTCGGTAATCAAAATTTAAGGTGAGGGATGGTGACCCAGTCTAAGATAGGGATGGATGGTGGGTTCCAATTAATAGTGTCATTTCCTAGTATGTTTATATATTAGAAATTATTCTCTTCTAGTCAAAATAAATTCACTTGAAGTCATTTACTATCAAAACTATATATTTATAGAATAAATATTTTTGCTCTAATTAATGTTGCTTTTGATAATTTATTTTATTATTATTCAATAAGATTAATGTTCTTTAGTAGTGTAGTTAACATTTTTTTAATTTGCAAGCAGTGTGATTTAGAAATATAACAGTATTTTAAATTAGTTGAAAAATCTAAAATATTCATAACTTGTTCAATTATGTCAATATTACAATTATATTTTTAACAATTGTTTGAACCAACAAAACAAAAGTAACTAATAAAATCAATATATATAGTAAGAGAGAGACATTAATAAATTAAAAGATTAAATTGTTTATTTTTTAATTATAAAATCTATATACCTTAAGTCAATAGATTATGCTCTTTTGTTAAACCAAATGATTATATGCCAACTGTTGAAGTATATATATGGTAAAGTCTTCAAAAGAGTTTTATATAGTTTTTATAATGAATTTAAATATATACATTTTCAATGTAAATAAATTTTACAGAGACATTCAATGATGTATTGTCACCTTATTTATTGAATTTAATATTACATGAGGTGTCATATTCATTAAATGAGCGTCACACCATTAGATGTCAATGTAAAACTTTTTTACAACGACGGTGTATATTAATTATATCCTTTTTTATGTATCTTTATTAAGTTTTGGTTTTTCAATTTTAAAGCTTTTATATTAGGAGTAAAAGAAAGAGATACTGAGATACCATAAGAATATAAAAGAACATAATGCTTAACATATAATATTAAATATGTTTAAAAAAATTTTAAGTAATAAATAATTTATATTATGTATTGAATATTTAATAATATGTAGTATCACACAATTGTATTTAAAAAATGATTAAAAATTGATATTGTCATTAAATAAATTTAATACTTAATAATATCATCATGTACAAAAGAGTTTTATATTTGATAGTTACTATTTAATAAATTTTAGTTTAATTATATTATTTTTAATAATTTATCTCAAGTTATTATTAAGAATTAACATTTTCATTAAAATTTATTTTAATATTTAATATTTTTAATTATATATAAATGGTTTTTGTTTAATAATGAATTTATTAATAATACAAAGTGTTATTAATACATTTAAAAGTTTGTTTAAAATTTTAATTTATTTAATATTTAATATTTTAATTATATATAGGTATTTTTTATTAATGATTTTATTTAATAATAAAAGCGTATTGAATACATCTAAAAGTTTGTTTGAATCAGTAATAATTAATTAATATTAACATTAATTATTTTAATAATATAAAATCTTATTAATAGCATTTAATGTATTCAAACTCAAAATATAATTAATTAATGTTGTCATTAATCATTTATGTATTTTCAATCGTCGATCATTATTAATATTTAATATTGTCATAAAGTAAGTTTCATATAAGTAATTTTTTATTTAATAATTTATCTAATATTATAAAAGTGTTATTGGATACGTTAATTTAAAAGTTTGTTTAACTCAATAATAATGAATTAATATTATCACTAATGTTTTTGTATTTTTTTTGTTTTCAGGAGGATAAAAGCCCCAACTTTTTTTTTTAAATTTTGCTAGGACCATGTGAAAGTCTCTCCATAGGAGAGATTGGTGTTAAAAAACATTATACTCTTTCATGTAGAAATTAATCAGACTCAAATAGAATTCTTTTTTATTTTTTTTTAAAAACAAATTGCAATGTGTTACTTAGTGAAGCTAATGGATATTGACGTAAAAAAAAAAAGCTAATGGATATTAAGGCTATTCCTTGTTTACAAGTATTTTTATATGGGTTTAAACTCTTGACAATAAGACAGATTCTTTAATGTTGAGTTCAAATTTTTTTAGTATTAGAGCCACCTTTTTAGTAAAGGAAATTTGGTGTTAATATTTGATATTTTAGCTTGATCTACTAATTCCATAACTCTATAAAACATTATAAAAAGTTGTCTTTTACAATTTTCATTTTAAATGTTTTAACTTACCACCACGGTAAGAGAATTACATGCACAACTTCACATGAATTTATAATTAGTAATGAATTTAATTTGAAATTTTAAGTTTAAAATTTATTGATTTTATATTATATTCATTAAATTCAAAAGTATCCAGCATCTATATTAGACACGTGATTTCAAAAGGAGCATTCTTAATAATAAAACTTTTTCATTACTGTCAAGATTAAATTCAGATTCATCTTAATATTAAAACAAATTTATGTCAGTTTTATTAAATAATTTAAGTTTGTTATCCAATGACGGGGTCAACATTTCATTTAATAAGAAAATAATAATTGAAAAGTTAATAATTTTCAAATTTATAATCTGCCTTGTGCGTTTTTTTCATTATATTACTGTCAAAATAAAACGGATGCATCTTACCATAAAAAGAAACTTGTTATTAAATAATTTAAGTTTATTATTTTCTAATAGCGTGGTCAATATTTCATTTAATAACAAAAAAACATGGTCAATATTTCATTTAATAACAAATAAAGTAATAAAAAATGTAAAAGATTTTTTTAATGTTAATATTTCTCTATTTTTATAATCCTCACACATTCCTTCCTTTGTGTGCATTGCACCTCTTATATATATCCTTGAGTTACAGAATTGAGTATGAGATACCATCCCAATAACACACCTTTCATTTAGCTTATATTTTTATTCTCATTTTGTTCACTTATTCTATCTAACCCCCTTTTGTCTCTCTAAATTGAGAGCAAAATGGAGTGTGAGAAGGAGATGGAAACAACTAAAAACCCCCTCCCTTCTCCTCCTCCTCCTCCTCAAACTAAAGTAAACAGAGTCCCAAGAAAAAGGAAGGTGTCACTAAAACTGATTGAGAATTCGAAAGTAAGAAAACGTTGTTACAAAAAAGAACTGTGGGGTTGTTAAGGAAGATGGAGGAGCTTTCCGTACTTTGTGGTATCCCTACATGCTCAGTCATCTCTGGTCCAGGTGATACTAAGCCTAAAATATGGCCATCCCCTGAAGTGGCTAAACAACTACTACAGAGGCTTGAGGAAGTTCCAAAGGGTGTTAAGTCAAGAAAAGTGGTTACCCAATTGTCTTTTATGCGTGATAAGACAAAAAAGTTAGAAAATCAACTTGCCAGGCTTAAGGAGAGAAACAATGAGAAATATATGTCAATTTTAATGCATCAAATCCATCATGATGGTAAGTCTTTATCTGATTTTGAGCCTAATGATTTGAAGTGTTTACTTGGTTATGTGGAGCAAAAACTAAACAAAGTTAGAATGAGAACCAAGCATTTTAAGCAGGTGTTGCCTCCTAATCCTCCTCCTCCTCCTCCACCACCACCACCAGTGTCTTGTCCTCAAGAGAATGAGGTCCTAGAGAAACAATCATCCTTAGATTTGGTGAAAGAGGTTGATCAATTGAATAGTGGTTTTGATAATGATCATAATATAGGTAGTAGCAGCATGGGGCTACAACCACCACATGCAAATCTTAGCGATGTTGATAAGGTTTGCCCCAAGAGAATTTTGTAGGTTTTAGTAATGTAAGTGATTTAGGGGTGTTTCCTCCAAGAAATTTTGGAGATCTCATTGGTGAAAATGACCTAGGGTCATATGTGTTCTCTTTTAGTTATTCTGGAGGCCTCATTAGTGAGAGTGACTCAAGGTTAGGGGCATTTCATCTAGAGAATTTGGAGGTCTCATTGTGTGAAAGTGATCACTTGGGGTCAGAGGTGTGGCCACCTCAAGGCAATTTCGGAGGTCTGAATGGTGAAAGTGACTCCGGGGTGTTACCGCAAGACAATTTTGGGGTCTCAATGGTGAAAGTGATTTAGGAATGTTGCTTGAAGACAATTTTGAAGGTCTCACTGATGAAAGGGGTGATAGTTCACAGGTGTGGCCTGGAGGCAATATTGGAGATCTCAATGATGGAAGTGATCTCTTAGAGATGTATAATTTTGAAGGTCTCAATGGTGAAAGTGGTGATAGTTCACAGGTGTTTACTGAAGGCATTTTTGGAGATCTCAATGATGGAAGTTATCTCTTAAGTTGTGTTTGAAGGTAATTTTAAAGGTCTTAATGGTGAAAGTAATTCAGGGCTTCTGAATGGAAGCTCTATTGATGAAATTGGAGGCAGTAACATATGGCCATTTTATGGACATTTTGAAAGTACAATTGATGGAAGTTACATGGAAATAGAGCAACATAATGAAAATCACGGAGGGTTCATTAACAACTCTGGAACCAACACTCATGAAGCTGCCATGGGGAGATTCGATGCAAACTTTGTTGGCAATAACAATGGAAATAACTTGAATTTTGGATTGCCTACTCATGGAAATTTTGCTAGTAGCAGTGAATTTGGAAGTGATACTCAAGTGCCTACATCATTGGAGGAAAGTTTCCTTGAAGTTATTGAGAACCTTGGTACAATGTTACCAGGACATAGTTAAAATGTTTCTCTTCATGAACATCTTATTGTTTTTTAAGTGGTATTTCTCTCTACATGTTAAAAATTTTATTTACAAATTTGCAGTATGCTTCGTCCTTCTTTCATAGTAATCAACATTTTATGTAGCAGTTTGATTTATAATATTTTATTCAAATATAAAGATATTTGTTATGTTCACATTTCGCTCCCGTGGTAAATTCATTTCTCAATCAACTGTGACACCCTTCTACCCCAATAATAATAATGTCATCAAATTGAATTCTAAAGAAATTATAGTCGACACCGAGGTAAAAAGGTTCACATATCATCTTATAAACAAGTACTTAATCCAAATCCAATGTTATTTTTAAAAGAATAAAATCAATGTTTTCAAAAACTAAACTCAACAGAATAAAAACATAATTGGCCTTGTAGACCTTTAGAAAATTACTCTTCTAAATCTTTGAACAACAAATAAAAGGAAATAAGCCCCTAATCACTAAACCCCGATGTCACACATATCAGAGCGAGACCCTGTCCCTTCAAAACTCAGCACTTTGAGTTCCCTCTTCATCACCTAAGAAAACACAGAAAAAAGTACGGTGAGGAGTGGAATACAAACATATACATGCAATACAGAAGGCTACCCTTTTTCCCACCCATCACCATACACAACGTCATTCATCTCATTCATATATTATACATTTCACACATTAGGTTCATACACATATAAACTCACGCTTTCATAATATACATTCACATTCTCAAACAATCTCAGTTAAGGCATATGCTCACACCATGCACATGTACAACACCTCTCCTAAGAGTCATGATTTGGAACTCGCACAATGGGCGCCTCATCAATCCCCTTAGTTGTTACCAATGATGGCCCTACCATTAACACACACGATAGGTTGCACCCCCTCTATCGGCCGTGCAATGACATCCGCCCAGGTTACACCCCTCTATGGGCCTGTGCAAAAATATTTGCTCCCTGGTTTGCACCCCCTTATGGGCCCGTGCATCGAGTGTCCCCCATCTTGGTCACCACCCTTTCTAGGGCATGATCTCATTTATCACACCTCATATGCTCATGCTCATTGCATAAACATCACCTCATACAACATCGTCTACTCAATTCATTCCACAACACATCATGGATATAAAATACACATATGACACTAATACACTTTACATCTAATTTAATCTCATCACCACAAAACAGTTCATATATTAGATAAACATCCATCATATAAGTAAAGGATCACCACATTACATCAAAACAACACTCACATCTCAAATTTGGACCTGGTAATCCATTACATAATCCATTACTAGAAGCGTCAGGTGGCCTGGTAATCCATTACGTAATCCATTACCAGAAGCGTCAGGTGGCCTGGTAATCCATTACGTAATCCATTAACAGAAGCATTTACTCCAGTTTTTGGCCTGGTAATCGATTACAATAAGGCTGTAATCGATTACCAGGGGCTCAATTTCACGTTTTTTCCCAGAAACACGTGGTAATCGATTACAAAGCCTTGTTGTAATCGATTACCAGCAACCCGAGAACGACTGCACTGCGTTTTTGCCCCCTTTTTAACCCTCTTCTTCATTCCCCACTCCAATATTTAAGTTCCTAACTTGATTAGACTCGTGTTTATCGATTAAAATCAGTGAATTACCCAATTTTTTCAATAGATTACTATAAACTTAACATCTAATCAATCAATCATGAATTCTCACCCCCAAATCCTATTTTGACCCTTTTCGACAGTCTCGCTTACAACCCTCAAATTCAACAAGAAACATGCCATTATACCTCACACAAGGACAATTTCAAACAAAAAACATATATATCATCCTTCAATTTCAAAGATTAGAGATCCTAGAGGGACTTATGGTTGCCCTCACTACCCAAGCACTCCCGCATACACATATAGTCGCACCCCTTCCCCCCCGTACCTTAGGGATGACAATCAAGAACGGATGGCAGAACTCTCTTGATGATCTACTCTGCGGCACCTTCTCCTTATGGAGTCGCTTCTCTCCTCTCTAGGGTTTTGGTTATCTGACGTTTGAAAAAGGATAGGGTGAAATAGATAACCCCTCTCTTTTAACTATCTAATTGGGATGGGCCTACTCTGACCCACCCATCCCACTTTTTAATTAAATAATATTATTCATAAAAAAGATAATAATAATAATAATACTATTATTCCTTCCTTTTATTTTATTTATTCTATTTTAGAAATATTAGGATGTTACAATTCTCCCCTCCTAAAAGAAAATTCGTCCTCGAATTTTCCTTAGATGAACAACTCTGGAAAAGACTCCTCTCAACAGGTTGACCAAGGACAATTGCTTTATTAGCACAATTTAATAGGACGTGGTTGGAAGATAACCAGTCCCTACCAAGAATAATATCTAGCTAACTCAGAGGCAAACAAATCAAATCATCTAAGAAATCCTTACCATTGATATGAACAGGACAATTCAAGCATACATCGGAAGTAGAAACTGACCCACTAGCTGGTGTTTCCACACTTAACACAAAAGGCAATGAAGAGACAGGCAATTTCAATTTAGACACAAAAGCATGTGATATAAGGAATGAGTCGCACCCAAATCAAACAAAACAATTAAAGGAATTCCCGTAATGAAACCCATACCTTGGATCAAATCTTCGGATTGAGCAGCTTCAGTACCACTCAAGGAAAATACTCTTCCAGTAGCTTTCGGCTTGCTGGCGTTCCCACTAGCACTTCCACTTGTTGCCGCAGTCTCTTGTTTCCTTTGAGGAAAATCGTGAGAAATATGTCCTCGTTCGTTACATTTGAAGCAAGTAACCTCTATATCTGCACACTGATTTCTCCGATGTCCCAGTTTTCCACACCTAAAGCATTTAACAGGAGTAGTAGAGTCCACGCTTCCGCCATTAGATGCCTGACTAGCAGCCGGAGCCTAACTCCTCTTCTGAATCGAACCCTCGTTGTCCCTTCCAAACTTAGAGCTTCCAGCTGAACGAGAATACGAATCGCCCTTTCCAACAGATTCAGACTTGTTTTGGTTTCTCATAGGTCCTCCACTCTTGTAATGAGCAACTCTAGCCCGGTTGTTTTCATCGTACACCCTACATTTGTTAACCAGCTCATGAAATCGCACGATACCTTGGTAGTTGAAAACCTGCTTGATTTCAGGACGAAGACCACTGATGAACTTCACACACTTCGCCTCTTCATTATTGGCTCCCTCGTAGGTAGGACAAAATCGAACCAACGCTTCAAACTTAGCTACATAGTCCGCCACCGTGCCATCTCCTTGCTTCAGTTCAAGAAATTCTACCTGCTTCTTGTTACGGATGTGGTGAGGAAAATATTTCTCCAGAAACAACCTCTTGAAGTTCTCCCAGTTCATTGCGGTGCCTTCCTCAATCATTCTCTGGTAGGTACTCTGCCACCAAAATCCTGCATCTCCAGACAACATGAAAGCAGCCAACGTCACCTTCTACACTAACGGGAATTCCATAGCTCTAAAAATTCTCAATCTCAAAGATCCAATCAGCAGCACCATCGGGGTCATAACACCCATGGAAGGTAGGTGGATGGTTCCTCTGGAACCGAGCAAGCCAATCCACCTCTTGATGTTGGTTCAGGTTGCTAACTACCTGAGCCATAGCCATTAAGGCTTCAGCAATAGCGCAATCGTTTCTACCCCCTCCAGCCATCACTCTTCTGATTCACAGGAAAGTAGAATACCAAACAAAATAGTCAGATCAAAACAATGTAGTTCACTCAATCAACAACACAAGTTAGCACCACAGAAACATAGCAAACACATAACTCAAGGTCGGTGAATCGACCTGCTCTGATACCACTAAATGTGACACCCTTCTACCCCAATAATAATATCATCAAATTTAATTATAAAGAAAATTATAGTCGACACCGAGGTAAAAAGGTTCACATATCCTCTTATAAACAAGTACTTAATCCAAATCCAATGTTATTTCCATAAAAGAATAAAATCAATGTTTTCAAAACTAAACTATCAACAGAAAAAAACATAATTTGGCCATCACCTCATATACTCATGCTCAATGCATCAATCATCATTTATACATTTCTCATACAACATCGTCTACTCAATTCATTCCCATCATATCATGGATAAAATACACATAGAACATCGATATAAGATAATCACACCATAATACTTCATGCTACACTTAATACACTCTATACATCCAATTTAATCTCATCAATCCCATAAAATAATTCATATATTAGATAAACACCCATCATATAAGTAAAGGATCACCACATTACATCAAAACAACACTCACGTCTCAATTTTGGACCTGGTAATCCATTACTAGAAGCGTCAGGTGGCATGGTAATCCATTACGTAATCCATTACCAGAAGCATCAGGTGACCTGGTAATCCATTACGTAATCCATTACCAGAAGCATTTACTCCAGTTTTTGGCCTGGTAATCGATTACAACAAGGTTGTAATCGATTACCAGGGGCTCAATTTCACGTTTTTGCCCAGAAACGCCTGGTAATCGATTACAACCTTGTTGTAATCGATTACCAGCAACTCAAGAACGATTGCACCTGCGTTTTTGCCCCTTTTTAACCCTCTTCTTCATTCCCCACTCCAATCTTTAAGTTCCTAACTTGATTACACTCATTTTTACCGATTAAAATCAGTGAATTACTCAATTATTCAACAGATTACTATAAACTTAACATCTAATCGATCAATCATGAATTCTCACCCCCAAATCCTATTTTGACCCCTTTTCGACAGTCTCGCTTACAACCCTCAAATTCAACAAGAAACATGCCATTATACCTCACACAAGGACAATTTCAAACACAAAACATATAAATCATCCTTCAATTTCAAAGATTAGAGATCCTAGAGGGACTTATGGTTGCCCTCACTACCCAAGCACTCCCGCATACACATATAGTCGCACCCCTTCCCCCCCGTACATTAGGAATGACGATCAAGAACGGATGGCAGAACTCCCTTGATGATCTACTCTGCGACACCTTCTCCTTGTGGAGTCGCTCTCTCCTCTCTAGGGTTTTGGTTATCTGACGTTTGAAAAAGGATAGGGTGAAATAGATAACCCCTCTCTTTTTAACTATCTAATTGGGATGGGCCTACTCTGACCCACCCATCCCCTTTTTAATTAAATAATATTGTTTTGGGTTGGAACTCGAACCTGGGTCTGAGTCAGCAGGTGAGACTCGGATCTGGATCCGGCTTGGAGATGCGTAATCCGAGTTGAACCCAGGGGGTGTACCTGCGAAGGGACTCCGACGCCCAAGTCAGAAAGGTATAAGAGCAGTCAAAGTGATTGACTGGGTAAGATTGCGTACCTCGTGACTTGTTAATGTCCTCCATTTATAGGAGTTTTCCTGTATAAAATAGAGTAAGTGGGTATAAATATAAAAGGAGTAAGTGTGGCAGATACAGTTAAGTAATAGGAGATATTATAATTACGTTCCGTAATTATAGATATCATCATTAAAGGCTATATAATTAAATATGATATATATTGCGTGTGGGCCATTTAGGCAATTGGGCTCTAGGTCTGGACCGTAACAGAAGCCCTCCAGCTCTTGTCAACTGGATAGTTGGCTTTGAGCTTATGTATTTCTGATTCGTCCGAGATGACATATGTGAGTCGAGACGGATTTGACGATTTTCTGAGCCTTGGTCAAAATCGGTTTTGAGGCATGCAAATCGCTAACCATGGTTCGAGACATACCTTTTGTGATTCTCGTCTCACGAAACTTTGGTTCGAAATGGGTTTCGAGGCGTGGGAATCTCTAACCAGGGTTTGAGACGTACCTTTTGTGATTCTCGTCCCGTAAAACTTTGGTTCGAGACGGTTTTCAAGGTAGTTAAAATGCTGCGACATTTCGGTTTTTCTGAAACGTTTGCGACGCTTCGACTCCCAGGTGACGTGTTGCTTCCTGATAGGGTTGCGACGGTTCGACTTCATGGGCCTTAGGGTTTTTCGGCTCTATAAATAGATGGCTAAAGGCGTCTTTCGTCACTTTGCCTTCATTCTGATCCTTGCGCTGTACCTTTATTCTCGAGAGAAAACTTACTCGGATCTTGGAACCGGTTTAGCACTTACATCTCGAATTCATTCTCTGACTTTTCAGGTATTTCCCTTTAACTTTTCTTCTGTTAATCATGAGTGATAGTGAGTCTTTACAAATTTTACCTAGTAAACCCGACTCATGGGTGTCTCGGAGTCGGTCGTCTTGGGGGGATAATAGTGATGATTTTGGTCCGGCTGTGAATGAAATTATGAGAAGGCGTAATATAACTGTAACCAGTCGAAGGACCGGGGTTGTGAGGAGTGAAACCTACGAGAGGCCCGATTCCAATTATTCTAGTAGTAATTTTGAGACGTCCGAGTCTGATACAGGCAGTTGTTATACTGCCTTTGCAGGTGAAGAGATGGCTCAGTCAAAAAACGTAGATTACTTCATGCCTGCTTGGGCTGATAGATATAACTGGGTGGATCCACAGGTTCTTGGGATGCCAAGTATATATAGACCCGACTGCCCAGAACAATATAAGGAGCGACTGTGCGAGTTGGATGTTTTTAAGACAGCCGAGATGCGGGATAATTACCGTGTTGTCATACCACCTCATGGGAGCCGGGTTTTCCATATCTCAGAAACTAACACACTATTTGTCACACCTTAAATTTGATAAGCAAGAATTTGATCCGTTGGAAACCAAATTCTTGACTTCGAATTTATAATGTTTCATTTCAATATCGACCCGTTCTATAAATCATCCACAATTCCAACCAATCGAGACAATTTAAAGTAAACAATAAAATTGAAGTTTTTACTAACATCATTCTACCCATTCATTCACAACAGTCCATTTTACAACTAAATTAGAAAGACTTCTACAAGTCCTTACACCAAAAAGGGTTCAAATTACAAATAAAGTTTCTCTTTCATTAATAAAACACCAAAGGATCTATTACATGCCAAATTCATAATTCTACTAACTACTAGGCTACATTACTTGAATTATAAGAGAACTACATAAGTCATATTCATTTACAATACTCCAAAATAAAGAACATAGTCATCTTCCACAAACATCAAACCATCTCATGGTTGTGCATTCCGAGGAGGAGGAGGCACCTGGACATCTATAATCCACATAACGCGTGGTGAGATAAAAATCTCAGTGAATAAAACTCTATGCATGTATGCAGGACAGTTATTCATGACAATAAGGATTCATTCATAATTCATAACTTAACAAATGCATAAGGATGCTCTTGTATGCTTTGCCACTAGGCCATGTACACATCACATTACAGAGTTAGACTCGAGCTCGAACTACGGGGGATATCTCCCCCGGGGACGAATCCCACCCTCACATAGGCCGAAGCCCCTTATTGACCGAAGTCCTTTATCTTTAAACTTAAATCGAACAACCAATTTAGACACTCGGAATTGATAAATATCGTAATCTCGTTGGTTTCGACAATTTCGACACTTCGAACCTTTCGAAACCAAGGAGATTCGATGTCGAACGACAATCCCAATATATACTCATCAATTCCGATATCCAAATTGATTTCCAATCCTTAGTTTATCATTCCGGAACAAGTTTAATCGAAAAGAACGGAGCGTTTCGACGTTTCGAGAGTTTCGAAACTTTCGAGAATTTCGAAAGTTTCGAAACTAACGATCATCAAGAATCGATCCGTTTCTAACCGATTAAAATCACTCCCATTGTCATATACAATCACAAACAAACAATAATATCAAGTAAAATCAGAGAATTGGAAGAGAAAGAAGGGGGTTCATGGGTTGGAGACCAATTCCTAATTCTACAATTAAGTGAGAATTACTCACCACAAAGTAGCAATCCAAGTAGTTTAGGGAGAAGAATTGTGATTCCTAGCTTCGTTCCGGTGTTTCTACGTCGATCCGGCACTTTCTCTCTCTAGACCCTCTCTCCCTCTCTCTAAAATTGAGTTTTCTCTCCAAAATTCTGATGAATTTCGCGTCCTGGGTATATATTTTCGCTCAGTAATCGATTACCAAACCCTGGTAATCGATTACTGAAGGCAAAAATAGCCTAAGAACCCCTTCTGGGAACCTGGTAATCGATTACCACCTTTGGTAATCGATTACTAAGAACCCAGGTTGCTGGTAATCGATTACAAGGGTTATGTAATCGATTACAGGGGCCAGACCTTCTGGTAATCGATTACTTAGCTCCTGTAATCGATTACCATGATCCAAACTCTCTGGTAATCGATTACCAGCTCTTGGTAATCGATTACCAGTGACCAAACTCAAAGGTTAAGTCCTAGTAATCCACTATACTCAACTTTTACCTATTCCTACTTCCTTTCTCTTAGTCCCTAAGGTTCTAACTACACAATTAACCTATAAATCTCACAATTAACCTATCAAAAGATTGGGATGTTACATTCTACCCCCCTTAAAGAAATTTTGCCCCCAAAATTTCACTAATACAAGTATAAATCTTACCACAATTCAAAGAGATTAGGGAAGTGATGCTTGACCACATCTTCTTTCTCCCAAGTAGCTTCATCTATGGATAAACCCTCCCAAACTACCTTAACCAAAGGAATGTTTCTATTCCTCAGAGTCTTGGCACTTCTGTCAATAATCTGTATTGGTTTGGCAGGTAGGGTGAGGTTGTCCTTCAATTGTATTGGTTCAGAAGACAAGACATGAGAAGGATCAAATACATATTTTCTCAGTTTAGACACATGAAACACATTATGTATTTTGGAGAGATGGGGTGGTAGAGCCAATTTGTATGCAAGAGGACCAATTCTTTGCAGATTTGAAAGGGACCAATGTATCTGGGACTCAACTTTTTAGATTTCACAGATTTCCCTAAGCCAATGACAGGAGTTATTTTCAAAAACACATGTTCCCCTTCCTCAAACTCTAGTTCTTTTCTTCTTTTATCAGCATAACTTTTCTGACGGCTCTGGGCGGTTACAAGTTTTTCCCTAATCATCCTAATCTTATCAGAAGTTTCTTGGACCAAATCTGGACCTAACAGAGCTTTCTCACCCACCTCATGCCAACAAACAGGGGACCTACACTTCCTACCATACAAGCTTCATATGGAGCCATGCCTATACTACTGTGATAACTGTTATTGTAGGCAAACTCTACAAGTGGTAGGTACTTATCCCAACTGCCCGACTCTTCTAGTGAACAAGCCCTTAACATGTCTTCTAAGGTTTGGATGGTTCTCTCAGACTGACCATCAGTCTGAGGATGGTAAGCGGTGCTAAACCTAAGTTTAGTCCCGAATGACTGGTGTAGTGCATTCCAGAACCTTGAAGTGAACCTGGGATCCCTATCAGAGATTATGCTAGAAGGAATACCATGTAACCTGACAATCTCTCTAACATACAACTCAGCTAACTTATTCAAGGAGAAAGTGTTCTTAACTGGAAGGAAATGGGCTGACTTAGTTAAACGGTCTACTATGACCCAAATGGTATCAAACCCTGCTTGGACTCGAGGTAAACCCACCACAAAGTCCATAGCTATGCTTTCCCATTTCCACTCAGGAATTTCCAAGGGTAACAGAACTCCAGATGGTTTCTGGTGTTCCACCTTCACTTGTTGACAAGTGAGGCACTTAGACACAAATTCAGCTATTTCTCTCTTCATACCTACCCACCAAAAACTTTTCCTCAAATCCTGATACATCTTGGTGGAACCAGGATGTATAGACATCTTACCCTTATGAACTTCCTCTAATACCTGCTGTTTAACTCTACTCCCCTTAGGAATACAAATTCTTCCCTGAAAAAGAATTAATCCCTCACCTGACCTGGAAAACCCTACTTGCCCCATCTTACCCTGAAGTTCAGGATCCAAATCCTGAGCCTCCTTAATCAGAGTTTGAAACTCACTGGAAATTTCTAATCTGTACATCCGAATGCTACCTACCCCAAACTCCACACTTAAGTCCAAATCTCTAAACTTCTCTAGGAGACTCATCTCTTGTATCATCAATGATGACACATGCAGGGATTTCCTGCTAAGAGCATCAGCCACTACATTGGCTTTACCTGGGTGGTATTTTAACTCAAAGTCAAAATCTTTCAAAAACTCCATCCATCTTCTTTGCCTCATGTTGAGTTCCTTTTGATCAAAGAGGTATTTCAAACTCTTATGATCACTAAAGACCTCAAACCTTACACCAAACAGGTAATGCCTCCAAATTTTTAGGGCAAAAACCACACAGCTAATTCTAAATCATGGGTAGGATAATTTTCCTCATGAGGCCTCAACTGCCTAGATGCATAAGCTACCACTCTCCTATCCTGCATTAAGACACCTCCTAGTCCCTTCCCAGAGGCATCACAAAATACCTCAAAGGTTCTAGACACATCAGGTAATGCTAACACCGGGGCACTGGTCAATCTATGTTTTAGTTCCTGGAAACTATGCTCACAATCACTATCCCACACAAAGGCTTGGTCCTTCCTAGTTAACTTGGTGAGAGGTAAAGCTAAGCGAGAGAAGCCCTTAATGAATCTCCTATAATAACCGGCTAACCCTAGAAAACTCCTAATCTCCGTAACAGTCCTAGGTCTTTCCCACTCAAGAACTGACTCTACCTTACTAGGGTCAACTGACACTCCCTCTCCAGAAATGACATGGCCTAGGAAATGGACTTTGTTTAGCCAAAACTCACATTTGTTTGGATTGGCAAACAATTTCCTTTCCCTTAAAACTTCTAACACCAACCTCAAGTGTTTTTCATGATCTTCCAAACTAGAAGAGTAGATTAAGATATCATCAATGAACACAACCACAAATTTATCTAGGAAAGGTCGGAAGATTCGATTCATGTAATCCATAAACACTGCTGGAGCATTAGTAACACCGAATGGCATTACTAAGTACTCGTAGTGTCCATATCTAGTTCGAAAAGCGGTTTTATGAATATCTTCCTTCCTTATCCTAATCTGATGATATCCTGATCTCAAATCTATTTTGGAAAATACAGAAGCACCTCTAAGTTGATCCAAAAGATCATCTATTCTAGGCAATGGGTATTTGTTTTAATTGTAATCTTGTTCAACTGCCTAAAATCTACATAACCTCATACTCCCATCCTTTTTCTTTACCAACAACACTGGAGCCCCCCAAGGAGAGACACTAGGCCTAATGAACCCTTTTCCTAACAATTCTTCTAATTGTTTCTTAAGTTCACTAAGCTAAGGGGGACATTCTATAGGGTGCCTTAGAAATGGGTCCTGAACCTGGCAACAATCTATGGTGAACTCTACCTCTCTCTCAGGTGGTAAGGTTAGGATCTCATTAGGAAAAACGTCCTGAAACTCCCGAACCGTAGCTACATTATTCAAATCAGATTTTGCTTCTAAAGTTGAGGAAAGCAACAAAAGAAAACACTCACTCCCGTCATTGATACTTTGGGAAAATTGGGAAACACTAGACAACAGAATAGACAACTTTTCTTTATGAAAACAGGACAATCAGGAAACACAACCTTTTTATTAAAACAATCTAACAACACCTGATTGGAAGATAACCAGTTCATTCCCAGAATAATATCAATACCAGTCAAAGGCAAACATATCAGTCCACACTAAAAACTCTTTCTTGAATGATAATGAACAATTCATACATAAGAGAAGTGGATATGGATTCTTTAGCAGGAGTAACAACATTGAGAATATAAGGTAAAGAAGTGGTGACAATTTCAGTCTATTTACACAATCAAAGGACACAAAGGAATGTGATGCTCCTGAATCATACAATACAATTAAAGTCTCCTCCCCTAGGGTGCAATTACCTCTTAACAGATTATCAGAAGAATTCGCCGCCTGACCACTGAGGGTAAAAACCCTTCCAGTTGATTGAGGCTTTTGAAGTTCCTTGAGTCTTGGGCAATCCTTCTTGAAGTGACCGGTTTGTTTGCAAAGGAAACAGACATTCTTCCCTATTAAGCAGCTCCCGAGTGTTCCTTCCCACACTTAATACATACCCGAATATCCCTAGGTTGAGATGGTTGAACCGTCACGGTTGTCTACCTTGCCATTTTGGTTTGAAATTCTTGTTCTGATTACTAGTTTCTATCTTCCTTTTCCCCTTGACATCTTGTGGTATAGAAGGTGCCATCACTCCTTTGTAATTCTTCTCTATTATGTAACACTTGCTTACCAGTGTGGAAAAATTTCTAATCTCCAACGCCGCCACTCGATCAATGATTCTGGCCTTAATCCCCCTCAAACTGAGTACATCTCCATTCTTCATCATTTACTGCCTGAAGGTAACGGGAAAACTTCGATAATTCTTCAAACCTTGACACATATTGTCCCACTGACATCTCCCCTTGTGTAAGCTGTAGAAACTCCGCTTCTTTTTGTCTTTTTATAGTTGCCGGGAAATACTTCTCCAAGAACAGGCTTTGAAAGGCCTCCCAAGTTAAAGGAGTCTCCGCCTCCGCCGTTTGTAGCCTAGCCGTCCTCCACCAATCCTCAGCTTCTCCTCTCATCATATACACTGCCAAATTCACCTTAACTTCATCAGCACACTTCATAACTTCAAAAATTCTGTTAAATCTTTAAGCCACCTAGCCGCCACATCAGGATCATACACCCCATTGAATTGTGGAGGGTTATGCTTCCTGAATTCAGACAATCCAACGAGAATACATCCAAGGTGGGTGGTGGTTGTTCCGGTCGTTGCCGAGCTAACTCTTGCAAGATTGCTGTGTTGGTAGCTGCTTGATTTCCCATCATTTGGGTGAGTGCCTGAAGAGCTGCCACCATCGGATCTGGGACCGGTTCAGGTGAAGGTGAAGAAGGTGGAGAAGAACGATCTACCCTTGACCTACCCTTTCTGTTGCCTGCCATAATTCTCTACATATCATAAAGCAAATATCGAGGTGATCAGTCTCTCAATTCACAAAATAATACATATAAAATTATTAACAAACCACAGAAAATCCTAATCTCACAGTCCAATTGGATTGAACTGCTCTGATACCAAAATGTCACACCTTAAATTTCATAAGCAAGAATTTGATCCGTTGGAAACCAAATTCTTGACTTCGAATTTATAATGTTTCATTTCAATATCGACCCGTTCTATAAATCATCCACAATTCCAACCAATCGAGACAATTTAAAGTAAACAAATAAATTGAAGTCTTTTAACTAAACATCATTCTACCCATTCATCACAACAGTCCATTTTACAACTAATTAAAGACTTCTACAAGTCCTTACACCAAAAGGGTTCAATTACAATAAAGTTTCTCTTTCATTACAAAACACCAAGGATCTATTACATCCAAATTCATAATTCTACTAACTACTAGGCTACATTACTTGAATTATAAGAGAAATACATAAGTCATATTCATTTACAATACTCCAAAAAAAGAACAGTCATCTTCCAAAACATCAAACCATCTCATGGTTGTGCATTCCGAGGAGGAGGAGGCACCTGGACATCTATAATCCACATAACGCGTGGTGAGATAAAAATCTCAGTGAATAAACTCTATGCATGTATGCAGGACAGTTATTCATGACAATAAGGCATTCATTCATAATTCATAACTTAACAAATGCATAAGGATGCTCTTGTATGCTTTGCCACTAGGCCATGTACACATCACATTACAGAGTTAGACTCGAGCTCGAACTACGGGGGATATCTCCCCCGGGGACGAATCCCACCCTCACATAGGCCGAAGCCCCTTATTGACCGAAGTCCTTTATCTTTAAACTTAAATCGAACAACCAATTTAGACACTCGGAATTGATAAATATCGTAATCTCGTTGGTTTCGACAATTTCGACACTTCGAACCTTTCGAAACCAAGGAGATTCGATGTCGAACGACAATCCCAATTACTCATCAATTCCGATATCCAAATTGATTTCCAATCCTTAGTTTATCATTCCGGAACAAGTTTAATCGAAAAGAACGGAGCGTTTCGACGTTTCGAGAGTTTCGAAACTTTCGAGAATTTCGAAAGTTTCGAAACTAACGATCATCAAGAATCGATCCGTTTCTAACCGATTAAAATCACTCCCATTGCTCAAACAATCATATACAATCACAAACAAACAATAATATCAAGTAAAATCAGAGAATTGGAAGAGAAGAGAAGGGGGTTCATGGGTTGGAGACCAATTCCTAATTCTAGCAATTAAGTGAGAATTACTCACCACAAAGTAGCAATCCAAGTAGTTTAGAGGGAAATTGTGATTCCTAGCTTCGTTCCGGTGTTTCTACGTCGATCCGGCACTTTCTCTCTCTAGACCCTCTCTCCTCTCTCTAAAATTGAGTTTTCTCTCCAAAATTCTGATGAATTTCGCGTCCTGGGTATATATATTTTCGCTCAGTAATCGATTACCAAACCCTGGTAATCGATTACTGAAGGCAAAAATAGCCTAAGAACCCCTTCTGGGAACCTGGTAATCGATTACCACCTTTGGTAATCGATTACTAAGAACCCAGGTTGCTGGTAATCGATTACAAGGGTTATGTAATCGATTACTAGGGGCCAGACCTTCTGGTAATCGATTACTTAGCTCCTGTAATCGATTACCATGATCCAAACTCTCTGGTAATCGATTACCAGCTCTTGGTAATCGATTACCAGTGACCAAACTCAAAGGTTAAGTCCTAGTAATCCACTATACTCAATTTTACCTATTCCTACTTCCTTTCTCTTAGTCCCTAAGGTTCTAACTACACAATTAACCTATAAATCTCACAATTAACCTATCAAAAGATTGGGATGTTAACACTATTGCTCTACACCTATGACTATTTTCATTCGAAAGTGAAGTTGAGATTACCCTTTTCAACTTTTGAGGTCCAGGTGTTAGATTATCTTACTTGTGCTCCCTCACAGTTGCACCCCAATTCGTGGGCTTTCATCAAGTGTTTTGAGTTGTTGATGGTCAAGTTCGGGTTTGAGCCGTCTGTAAAGTTATTTTTTCAACTTTTTCCAAGTCTTGAGGAAGCATCCGAAGGAGAAGAAGTCGGAGACTCTGAAGAGTTTGATATCATTGAGGGGGTTCAATGGTCCCCTACGCGGAGTCGGCTAAAAGGGGGAGTATTTCTTTTAAGCAGGAATTTTTTCAAGTTCAGGCCAATAAAGGGGTGAAGCCTTTTTGGGAGGAGGAGTCATCCAATACTCTAAAGTTTCACATTTACTGGACCAGCCGACATTACGACAAGAAGTCGTCCGATTTTGAAGTGATTAAGTCAGCGCTATCCCCACAGGATTTGGCCGTTAGGAAGTTATTCAGGAAGTCAGTCAAGGAGTGTGGGTTGTTTTCTAGTAAGAAAATACTAGATGGTCCGACTCGTAACTGGTTCTAGAATTGGTGAGATTTGTTCTAAATATCTGTGTGTTATTTTCTTTTTTCATCTCAGCTAACCGTTTGACTTTGTTTTTGCAGCTTCGATTGCTTCTGCGGCATTGAGACAGTTGAGGGCCTTGCGAAACGCCCAAGGCAGTAATGATGACGTCCGGGTCGTCATGGATTTCACTCGGACTGAGGGTGGAGACGGCTTAGGGGCCCAGCCCGTCTTCAATGTTGATCTCGTCCCTACTGGGCATGAAGGTGGGAGTGAAGAACAACCTCAAGTGCAGAGAAAGAAAATCTTAAGGGAAAAGAAAAAGAAAAATAAGAGGGCCAAGGTCGACGAGTCTTCAGAGGAGTCCGGGTTGAATTTGTATGACTCAGAGGTCGACTTGGATACTCCTGAGATGGATTATATTCTCTATAATCCTTTTCTGAAGTCGGTACATGAGAGTGTCCCTAAGATCGAGGGCTTGATGGACATCGAGCAACAATGCCTTCAACATGCGGCGTATATAAGGCATTTGAGGCTTGATGTCATCCCGGTGTCCGAGCAGATATCGTCTGACCTCGAAGCCCGTATGGTTGAGATTGATACGGCGTTGGCTGATCTCAAAGCTGCGCAGGAGGCGCTGGAACTTGAGAAAAAGGACAAGTTGAAGTACAAGGGGAGCTTCAAGTCGGCCAAAGGGAAGAATAAAACTTATGAGCAAGAAATTGCAAAGCTTAAGGGTGATTTGGAAAAATTGCGGCTGAACCCTCCTGCGGCCGAGGTGACTGAGGCTGCAGTGTCTGATTTGCTGAAGAAGAACTTGCAGAAGGCTCAAGCTAAGTTCAACGAAGAGATAACCCGCTTGGTGAGGCTTTCTGAGGAAATCAGTGCCGCCTCTTTTGGGAATGTCGTGGCACAGCTGGGGATCCTCAATCCCGGTTTGAAGGTTGAAGGATCTTTGGCCGAGTATGAGGTTTTCCAAGGGAGGATCTGTCGGGTCGACATGGAAAATAAAGTTTATGTTGATGTAGGCTCTGGGGAAGAAGTCGGCCCGTATGAAGAATGATTCCCTTTGTTTTCAACTTGTACTTTTCTCTGCAGTGTTTATCCCCCTTTTTGTATAAACGATATTTCATGTCTAAGTGGTTCCTTTACCTTCTCGTCTCGGCTAGAGTCAATTCTTATCTTATTTTTACATTAATTTGGTGTGTTTGTCTTTTGGTTCATGTTTTCAACGCTGATAAGCTTATCGTCTCGAACCGTTTCGTTACATTTGTAGCTTAATTTTGCTTCGCGCTTTTAACGTTAATACGCTTGTAACGCTTATCGTCTCGAATTTGCGAGAAAAATTTCCTTTGTAGGCGTCCAGTTTAGGCAAAAGGGAAAGGAAAGTTGTAGAAAGCAAGTTGCTCGTCGCAACTGCGTTTTATTAATATTGGGTCGGGATACTCTTCGTATCCGCCTTTAAAAATATTAGGCCGAGATGCTCTTCGCATCCGGTTAACAAAATATTAAGAAAATAACTTAGGAATAATAGGTCTTGAGTTTGTCTGCATTCCAGAATCTTAGTATAGGCTTTTCCTAAAGAGTTTCTATCTTGTATGCTCCGTTCCCGGTTACCTCGACGACTCTGTAGGGACCTTCCCAGTTTGCTGCCAGTTTTCCTTGGGTTGCATTTTGTTGCCAATGTCGGCTCTGCACAGAACGAGATCTCCGGGTTGGAAGCTTCTAGCTATCACTTTAGCATTGCGTCGTGTTGTGAGGCGCTCTTTCCGAGTTGATTCCCGGACGTGAGCTATGGCCCGGGTTTCATCCAAGAAATCTAGCTCTTCCAGAATTGCTTTGTCATTTGAGTCTTGATTGAAATTCTGCACTCTCCAACTCGACTCCCCAATCTCGACCGGGATGAGTGCTTCAGTCCCATATGTGAGCCGGAAAGGTGTTTCATTGGTGGAAGACTGAGGAGTGGTACGGTATGCCCAGAGTACATGGTCGAGTTGCTCCACCCAGTTGCCTTTGGCATTGTCCAATCTGCGATTAAGGGTTTTGAGAATCACCTTATTTGCAGACTCGGCTTGGCCATTGGTTTGTGGGTGTTCCACTGAAGTGAAGTGATGTTTGATCTTTAGTTCTGAAAGCAGTTCTCTGAACTTTTATCAGTGAATTGCGTCACATTGTCCGTGATTATAGAGTGTGGTATCCCGAACCTTGAGACGATGTTCTTGTAAAAGAATTTCTACACTTTTGTTGAGGTGATTGTGGCAAGAGGTTCTGCTTCAATCCACTTGGTGAAGTAGTCGACTGCTACTACCAGAAACTTGACTTGCCTTGGAGCTGGTGGAAAAGGACCGAGTATGTCAATCCCCCATTGATGAAAAGGCCAAGGGGCCGTGATGGTTGTTAGCTCAGATGAAGGTTGATGGTGGATGGAGGCGTTCTTTTGGCATACTTCACATTTCTTGGCATAGTCCATGGAGTCTTGAGTTAAAGTCGGACAGTAATACCAGGCTCTGAGAGCTTTTCTTGCAAGTATTCGTCCCCCTTGGTGGTTCCCACAGCTGCTTTCATGTAACTCGGCCAACACATATTTGGCTTCGTTATCATCAACGCACTTGAGGAGAGGGTTCAAGAATCCCTTTTATATAATCTATCCTGGACGACCGTGAAATGGGATGCTAATCGTCTCAGTTTTCTAACCTCTTTTTCATCTTCAAGGAGTGTGCCCATCAAGATGTAAGTCTTAATGGGTTTCATCCATGAGTTGGATTCTTCTATCTGCAGCAGGGACGGTTCTGATATTCGTGGGGTTGAGATGACTTCTTGGAGGACCGACTTGTTGTTCCCAAGTTTCTTTGTACTTGCCAGTCTGGATAGGATATCAGCTCTGGTATTGTCGGTTCTGGGGACGTGTTGGAAGATTATTTCTTCAAACCCGTAACTCGACACCTTTACTTTCTCCAAATACCTTTGTAGCAGTGGTTCCTTTGCTTGGTATTCCCCTTTGATTTGAGATACCATCAGTAGGGAGTCACTGCATACAAGGACTTTTTTAGCACCCACTTCCCTTGCCATAAAGAGGTCGGCAATGAATGCTTTGTACTCGGCTTGATTGTTCGAGGTTTGGAACTCGAATTTTAGACACTTCTCAATGCAAACTCCATTGGGCCCTTCCAAAACTATCCCGGCTCCAGCGCCTTTTTATTGGAAGAGCTGTCAACGAAGACGGTCCATTCAGCAGTAGATGAGTCTTCAGGAGGGGTCATTTCATCAGCAATGAAATCAACTAGAACTTAACTTTTGAGGGCAGTGCGTCCCTCAAAGTGTATGTCGAACTCTGATAACTCCAAGGCCCAGGCATCATGCGCCCAGAGAGGTCCGGCTTGTGAAGGACGAGTCTGAGGGGTAAATCAGTTCGAACTGTGACTTTGTGTCCTTGGAAATAGTTTTCTCAATCTTCTGGCAGTGGTCAATACGACCAAAACAGCTTTCTCTAACTTCTGATATCTCAACTCGGCTCCCTGAGTGCCTTGCTGATGAAGTAGATGGGGAGTTGGTTGTGTCCATCTTCTTTAACCAAAACCGAACTTACAGCCTGGTTGGTTACAGAGATGTAGAGGTATAGATGTTCCCCTGGGGCCGACTTCACTAGAATCGGTGGGTTTGCCAGTGTCTGTTTCAACTGTTGAAAGGTGGCTTCACATTCTTCTGTCCAAGTGAAGGACTTCCCCTTGCGAAGTAGCTGAAAGAAAGGAAGGGAAGGTTGTGGCCACCTTGGGGATGAATCGGCTGAGGGCCGTGATTCTCCCATTGAGTTGTTATATCTCCTTGATGCAAGTTGGGTTTCTTCATTTCTAACACAGCTTTGCACTTGTCTGGGTTTGCTTCCACTCCTCTGCTGGTGAGGAGGAAACCCAGAAAGTGTCCTGTAAGGTACTCCAAATGAGCACTTAGGGGGGGTTAAGTATCATGTTGTGCTTCCTGAGGCGGTCAAAGACTAACCCCAAGTCGGCCACGTGGTCGTTTCCCTCAGCTGTCTTTGCTATAATATCATCCATGTAGACTTCAACTGTGCTCCCCATCACATCACCAAAGACCTTAGTCATCATTCTCTGGTATGTGGCACCGGCATTCTTCAACCAAAGAGCATCATGGTATAATAGTAGATCCCCTTGTCAGTGATGAAGGTCGTCTTCTCCTCATCGTCCGCGGTCCATAGGTATTTGGTTGTAACCTGAGTAGGCATCCATAAAGGACAAACCAACGATACCCTGATTGAATTGTCAACCAGCTGGTCGATGTTGGAAAATGGGAAAGGGTCTTTAGGGCATGCTTTATTCAGATCTGTGTAATCCACGCACATTCTCCATTTGCCGTTTGACTTCTTCACCAAGACGACATTGGATAGCCAGGTGACGTATTTACATTTCTTGATGAATTTGGCCTTGAGGAGTTCCTCTACCTGCTGGTTGGCGGCCTGCTTGCCTCTCAAGGCCAATTTTTCTTTTCTTCTGGGGGACCGACTTGGCATTGGGATCAACGGATAGCTTATGACATCAGAAGTTGAGATCAATACCCGACATGTCAGCCGATGTCCATGCAAACAGGTCTGAATTTTTTGAAAGCAGAGACTTCAAATATGTCTTCCATGGTGGGATCCATATCACAACCGATTTTGGTTGACTGTTCTGATGAAACCCCCAATCTGGAAAGGTTTTGTCTTTGCAGCCGGCTCGATTCTTTCTCTTCCTTTGGATCCGTCTCGGCTCTAGGGTCGAGATCTATTATAACATCCCGCAAATTAGGAACTTTAATAACTTATTAGGTTGAAAATAAGAGGGTTATGTATTAGTAATTAAGGGAATATAAGTTGATGAATTAAGGTAATTTGAAGAGATATGGATTAAACTCAAGTATCAAAACCAAGTTTTAAGTTTTAACTTAAGTGAACTTAGGGAATGAGGGGTTTTGGTAATCGATTACAGAGGAGTTGTAATCGATTACCCGAGAGCTAGTTTTTAGGTAATCGATTACTCACAAGTTGTAATCGATTACCTGAGAGCTGAGTTTTTGGTAATCGATTACAGCGGGTCTGTAATCGATTACCCGAGAGATGAATTTTTATGTAATTGATTACCTGAGGACTGAGTTTTTGGTAATCAATTACCAAGGGTTGTAATCGAATACCAGATTCCCAGAAAACGTTTTCTAGTGTAATTTTCACCTATGGTAATCGATTACAGCATTACCATAATCGATTACCAGCTGTCCAGTATAAATACTTGGACATGCAAAATTTGATATTATTCATTTTCCTCTTCTTTCCTCTTCACGCGTTTTAGAGAGAGAGAGTGGTCTTTGAGAGAGAAAGCTGATTTGGGAGCTTAAAAAGGGAATTGGAGCTAGAATCATCAAGTGAAACACTTCAATCTTCCATTCTACCTTTGATTCTCAAGGATTGGTGAGTATAACTCACACACCCACTTTACCCCTTTGAGTTCGATTTCTCCCCAATGTATGAACCCTACTCTTTAATTCCTCTTCTATATGATATTTGTGGTTAGTTTAGTAATGTATGCATGAAATTGAGTAGTTAGTTAGTATTTTTATTGAAAAACCTTAGGGTAGCGAGATTTACGAAAGTAGCGAGATTACGAAATTGACGAAATGTTCAATGCATGAACCCTACCTTCGTTTCCCTTTCTATTTAGTTAATTTGATTGGATTTATGAAGTTTATACTAGAAATGAGTAATTTATGTTAGGAATTGATTATAAATCCCTCGAATTTCGAAGATACGAAAGTTACGAAACTTAAGAAAGTTTTGAAACACTCGAATTGCTTGAAATTCTAGTTTTGGGTTATCAATTCATGTTTACCGGTTTCGACCGTGAGTAATATAAGCCGACCTTCGCGCTGTTGTGAGTAAAAAGTTAAGCAAACTAAGTAAAACATGACTTCGGTCCAGTAATGGGTGGGATACGTCCCCGGGAAAGACGTTTCCCTTAGTCTGAGCTCAGGTCTAACTCCAGTTTCTAGTAATAAGTTCATGCCTGCTGGGCATAGTAGTGAGTTGCATTATTTTTGCATTATAATGATTTGAGTATTAAGTTTATGAATATGTTATGTTAATTATCTTTATTTGATATCAATATGAGTATGATATTTGGCTTCATATTAGTTAGTTAAGTTGATCTTCCCCACACTTTATTCATGTTTAGTTATACTCGCTGAGATTATTATCTCACCCCACGTTTCGGGGATTTACTTTAGTTGTGCAGGTACCTTTAGGGACGTTGAGGCAGTTATGGTGAGGATAGAGCTGAATCTGACTTCGGTTGGAAGATTCATTAATAGGATTATTTGCTAATGTATTTGTAGCTGTTATTTGCTTATTCATTTAGGTCTGTTGTTGTATATTGTACAAATGTAATTATTCCTTATTTGGCCACTGAAGCCAAGTTTTAATGTTATGATAGGTTTAAATATTGAAATGTACTGGTTTTGCTGACTTTCAGGTTAAGCTGAATTCTGGTATTAGTCTGGTTTTTAGGGGAGACTCTGTCGGATTTCCAGTATGAGTTCATTGAACCACACTTCTTCAAGTGTGGATTCTTCCCTAAGTTTAAGTAAGATTTACTATTATTTATGAAATTGATGTTGTATTGAAATTGCTTAAACTAATCGTTGGAAAGTTTAAGCTAATGTGTGACGATATCAAAAATTTAACATAATGATTTCAAAAACTTCAGGGATAGTGTCTCCAAAGGACATTATTTCTGAGTTTAGAAATTAGGGTGTTACATTTTGGTATCAGAGCAGTTCAATCCATTTGGACTGTGGTTAGGCTAGTTGCCCCTAACTTATTATGATCTTGCAGTACACGTACTCATTATAGGGACTGATCAATCCTATAGTGTGTGCATTGTACATTGAGATTATGGTTAGTTATGTGAGTAGGTTACCTTGGTCGAGGAGTTAGAATACTTCCTTAATAAGGGTAGAGCCACTCATCTTGTATTAGAAAGAGAGTAAGCTAAGTTTATTCCTAAGAACAGTATACTCAACATAGAAGCTTTGTAGAATGTGACCCTAGAGCCTAGTGAACATTAGGCACCTCTAAGGTAGTTAGTTAAGATAGATTCATTATTTGTGGAGGTTGGTTTGTTGTTGGACTTATATGTGGTCTTCATTGTGTAACTTGTATAATTGAATGTTTTGTGTGTCCTGTTAATTGATTATAATGTTGGTTTGTTGAATGATTTCATGGCATATTATATTAGAGTGTGTGTGTGCTTGTTAGGTAGTAGTCCACATAGTTAAAATTTCTTTAGGCATACACTTGTTAAAGATCACACTAGAAGAGATATGGGAATATTAGTCCATAATGGGATAACTACCCTACTTAGAATGAACCAGAGCTTGCTTAGGCACACGAGAGGAATATGAACCATTAGGGAGGGTATGAGGAGATTGAAAAAATTATATAGGTCCAAGATATACCCTAATTTAACAACATAGTGCGAATATCATGGGCCGTTAAAAACATAAACTAGGAAGGGCTAAGGAATGAGATTTCTTTTGAAATGATATAAGAATAGGTGTATCCTCTTAGTCATCTTGTGGTAGTCAGGAGACTTGTCGTATGGGTAGTAAGTTTCAGTTACCTAACACCTTATGCCTTACCATGACTTGCAATCAGCGAGGTCTTTCAACCATACCAAGTGGGTAGTTTATCACGGGGCAATTATACCTTAACTTTTTCTTTTCCACTCTTAGAGAGTATTTAGTAACGTATAGGGGCAATGTCTTATAACCCTAAAAATCTAGAAATTATCAAATAAGAACACTCCATCCATACCTTCAGTTTAACCATATCGGTTTCAACCGCGAGGACTCGGAGGAAGTACTTAGGGAAAAGAGTAAGGTAAGGGTCCATGGTCAGGGTAGTGAGAACAAACCAGATGTTTCTCTGAAAACCAACTCAGTAGGTATATCATCCATAGTCCACACGGTTAAAAAACTATTAGTATCAATGGAGAGAACCTTAGTCACAACTCTTTTAAGGGAGAGGGATCTTAGTCAAGGAAGTTAAGAGTTCTAGTACAAATTGCATAAGGTAGTGTAGATTTACCTATGAACCTAAGTAAGAAAAAGAAGTTTTTAATTAAGTCATATTTAGGGTTAGCCTTATAGAAAAGAACTAGGGATCTCACCTGAGGGAATTGTTAGGTAGATAGTAAGTGAATCAAACATCTTAGTTAGAAATAATAAAGTAGCGGAAATATTATAGACATCCTATAATTGACTAAAGAAGGGGAGAAAGATATGGTTGAGGTCCTAATGGGAATTGAGTAGAACAAATAGATTAATAGACAACACTATAATTAGTCAAGGAATTATCAAGTAACTACAAATGTCTTCCAGCAATTACCTAACCTTAATTGTGAAGTACCATGAGGGATATACCATAAACCCAAATCATACATGTTTAATGTTGTAGTTGTAACCATACTTACCTGGGTCAGCACTCACCTGGAAAACGCATAACAACCCTTATGAAGTAGTGTGGAACCTTTATGCCAGTATTCCTAACAGAAATAGGAAATTCTTTTTCACCTTATAATGAAAATAACCCTGGAGCTTAGGAAGGGGGGCATGAATTAGTTTAGAAATTTGAATGTAAGTTTGACACCTCCAGTGGAGAAATTAAGATTTAGAACCCTGAAGGATGTTAGGGAGGGCCTAAAGCCTTATAGAAAGGACATAGGAAGTCATAAAGGGAACTTAGTACGCTAGCACACCTTAATTATATCTAGCCTGAAAATTAGAATCAAGAAAGGGTAATTAGACTCAACCCAGAGGGTCAGGAGCAAATTGAAGGTTTGTGGGATCGCGCATTAGGTCAAAACGCCAAGACAATTAGAATTCCTTACCCCTATGATAACCAGGGTGTGGATAAAACTCTAATCCGCCTTCCTTTTCAGTAGAAACCTAGAGCCAAGCTAAGTACGAGCCTAACTGGTAAAGTGAGATAGAATTAGGGAAAGATCCCATTAAGGGAAGTTAGGAAATTAGTGAGTTTACCGCGATCATGCTATGACCGTAGGTATTTTAACTACATTCATGGCGTGAGTGTGTTGTTAGAAATTTCAATCCTTTCTTAGAATAGTGTGTACTGTTTGTCACACTTTAGTTTGATGTTACTTGTGTGGCTGTGTGAACTTAATTCCTCGAACATGATGTGAGTGTTGGACTATTTCGCCAACACAAACGTAGTGATTCGAGGGATTGAGTAATACTGTGTGCATGACTTATTGTTAGTAATATAGTAGAACTTAAAATATATAAATATGTAAATCACTTGGGATTTTCCCAAAACTAGCTAGATCATTAAGAACATAAGACTTGGAACCAGCCGGTAGTTGATGGGTTTGGGTATGGAATTAGGATCCTTACTTAGTTGTTGTGTGAAATCTTTTTCTATGATTAGACTTTATCAAGGATGTTGTCTAACCAAACCAACCAAGTATACCAAATAGAGTAGAGAATCTCTTCATGTGTCTTTCGTGAGGATACATAAAATGAGTTTGTTAGAGAAGTTCAGGAACCTAAGTTTAGGTGTAACAGTTGGAGAGCATAGTGTCAGACCTCATAGAATTGAGATCATCAGTGAGTTGAGAGCTCTAATCAGGGAGACTTAGAGTTTGGACTCAAGCCTCCAAGAGAAGAGACAACAGTTAGGGTTTTCCGAATCAGAAGATGGGATGATTCTCTTTCAAGGAAGAGTCTGTGTCCTTAAGGGGGGTAGCCTCAGGCAGCAGGTGTTAGAGGAAGCTAATAGAGGTAAGTTTTATGTACATCCTGGCTCTACCAAGATGTATCAGGATTTGAAGAGAGATATAGTAGATTATGTTTTTAAGTGTTTAGTGTGTCAGCAGGTCAATATAGAACATCTAAACCATTAAGAACCCTTTTACCATTAGAAATCTCTGAGTGGAAGTGGGAGAGTATAGTTACGGACATTGTGATAGGTTTGCCTCGAGTCCAAGCTGGTTTTGATGCCATCTAGGTGAATGGGGACTGACTGGCTAAGTCAGCTCACCTCCTACCAGTTAGGAGTATCTTTTCCCTTAGCAAATTAGCAGATTTGTATGTTAGGGAGATTGTCAGATTCTATGGCATTCCCTCTAACATCATATCAGATAGGGACCCTAGGTTCATTTCTAGATTCTAGAATGTATTTCACCGGGCTTATGGGAACGACTTCCAGAACTTTTAGTTGAGGTAGTCTTTAATCTCTGCTTTCTTAAACAATTTTGAGGTCAAAATTGCTAAAAGGGGGGTAGAATGTAACATCCCGCAAATTAGGAACTTTAATAACTTATTAGGTTGAAAATAAGAGGGTTATGTATTAGTAATTAAGGGAATATAAGTTGAGGAATTAAGGTAATTTGAAGAGATATGGATTAAACTCAAGTATCAAAACCAAGTTTTAAGTTTTAACTTAAATGAACTTAGGGAATGAGGGTTTTGGTATTCGATTACAGAGGAGTTGTAATCGATTACCCGAGAGCTAGTTTTTAGGTAATCGATTACTCACAGGATGTAATCGATTACCTGAGAGCTGAGTATTTGGTAATCGATTACAGCAGGTCTGTAATCGATTACCCGAGAGATGAATTTTTATGTAATCGATTACGTAATCGATTACCTGAGGACTGAGTTTTTGGTAATCGATTACCAAGGGTTGTAATCGATTACCAGATTCCCAGAAACGTTTTCTAGTGTAATTTTCACCTATGGTAATCGATTACAACATTACTGTAATCGATTACTAGCCAGCTGTCCAGTATAAATACTTGGACATGCAAAATCTGATATTATTCATTTTCCTCTTCTTCCTTCACGCGTTTTAGAGAGAGAGTGTGGTCTTAGAGAGAGAAAGCTGATTTGGGAGCTTAAAAAGGGAATTGGAGCTAGAATCATCAAGTGAAACACTTCAATCTTCCATTCTACCTTTGATTCTCAAGGATTGGTGAGTATAACTCACACACCCACTTTACCCCTTTCTGTTTGATTTCTCCCCAATGTATGAACCCTACTCTTTAATTCCTCTTCTATATGATATTTGTGGTTAGTTTAGTAATGTATGCATGAAATTGAGTAGTTAGTTAGTATTTTTATTGAAAAACCTTAGGGTAGCGAGATTTACGAAAGTAGCGAGTTTACGAAATTGACGAAATGTTCAATGCATGAACCCTACCCTTCGATTCCCCTTTCTATTTAGTTAATTTGATTGGATTTATGAAGTTTATACTAGAATTGAGTAATTTATGTTAGGAATTGATTATAAATCCCTCGAATTTCGAAGTTACGGAAGTTACGAAAGTTTCGAAACACTCGAATTGCTTGAAATTCTAGTATTGGGTTATCAATTCATGTTTACCGGTTTCGACCGTGAGTAATATAAGCCGGCCTTCGCGCTGTGAGTAAAAAGTTAAGCAAACTAAGTAAAACATGACTTCGGTCCAGTAATGGGCGGGATACGTCCCCGGGAAAGACGTTTCCCGTAGTCTGAGCTCAGGTCTAACTCCAGTTTCAGTAATAAGTTCATGCCTGCTGGGCACAGCAGTGAGTTGCATTATTATTGCATTATAATGATTTGAGTATTAAGTTTATGAATATGTTATGTTAATTATCTTTATTTGATATGAATATGAGTATGATATTTGGCTTCATATTAGTTAGTTAAGTTAATCTTCCCCACACTTTATTCATGTTTAGTTATACTCGTTGAGATTATTATCTCACCCCACGTTTCGGGGATTTACTTTAGTTGTGCAGGTACCTTTAGGGACGTTGAGGCAGTTATGGTGAGGATAGAGCTGAATCTTACTTCGGTTGGAAGATTCATTAATAGGAATATTTGCTAATGTATTTGTAGTTGTTATTTGCTTATTCATTTAGGTCTATTGTTGTATATTGTATAAATGTAATTATTCCTTATTTGGCCACTGAGGCCTAGTTTTAATGTTATGGTAGGTTTAAATATTGAAATGTATTGGTTTTGCTGACTTTCAGGTTAAGCTGAATTCTGGTATTAGTCTGGTTTTTAGGGGAGACTCTGCCGGATTTCCGGTATGAGTTCATTGAACCATACTTCTTCAAGTGTGGATTCTTCCCTAAGTTTAAGTAAGATTTACTATTGTTTATGAAATTGATGTTGTATTGAAATTGCTTAAACTAATCGTTGGAAAGTTTAAGCTAATGTGTGACGATATCAAAAATTTAACATAATGATTTCAAGAACTTCAGGGATAGTGTCTCCAACTGACATTATTTCTGAGTTTAGAAATTAGGGTGTTACATCGATCATGTGGACTTGACCTCTGGGAACTGTCTTCTCTGGCTGAGATATGGGTATAGTGGTGAGAGCAGCGTTGTAACACTTTCTTGCTTCTTTCCGGTCTCGTTGAACAGTGATCACCTTTCCGTCTCGGCCAGGAACTTCATCACCAGGTGTTTGGTTGAAATAATTTCTTCTAGAGCGTTCAGGGATGCCGCGTCCGAGAATAGCATTGTATAAGCTGGGGCAATCAACTATTAGGAATTTGGCTGAGACGGCTTTGTTCCCGGCTTCAGAGTCAACCCTGAGTGTGGTCTGAAGGTATCCCTTGGGTTGATTCCCTCTCCCGAGAAGCTCACCATATCTCTTGAGTAGGGTAATAGTAACTCTAGGGGTAAGAGCAGTTGGGTGTAGGTTCTGTAGAAAAGGATGTCGGTTGAACTGCCTTGGTCAACAAACACGCATCCGACATCTCCGTCTCCTATCAGGGAACGTATCACGAACGGATCATCTTGATCAATCACATCATCAAAGAAGTCTTCGTCCGAGAAAGCGATGACCGGGTTCGGGGGTCTCTGAGCCACTGTCTTCAAGTCGGACTGTTCGACATTGTAGACTTCACGCAAGTGCCTCTTTCTGGAGTTGTTTGTCAATCCTCCTCCAGCAAATCCTCCTGAAATCATGTTTATCCTCACCCTTGGTGTAGTCTGAGTTGTGTGACTGCTAGAGCCGGGTTTGTCCTCTTTGTTGTCATACTTCTTGGGGGATGCGGAACGCTTCCGTTTCTTGTCCTTTCCCCCATCAGGGCTGCGTGATCTCTTCCGCTCGTCATTCTTTTTATATCCTCCTTGAGACCGGTTTTTCTTCACGTATCAACCAAGTCGGCCGTCCCGGATAAGCTGCTCAATGAGGTCACGTAATTGTATGCATTCATCTGTGTTGTGCCCATATCTCTCATGGAAAGAGCAATATTTAGATTTGTCCTTCTGAGCCGAGGCTTTGAGAGGACGAGGTTTCGGTATGTCTGCAAACTAAGTGTGCATTACTTCCTTCAAGATCTTTCCCGGGTTGGTGTTCAAGGACGCATAGTTATTGTATCGGCCTTTGGGGTGCCGATGTTGGTCCTGCTGATGGTGTCCCCATTCTTTCCCTTTATGTCGGTCCTGATAGGAATCTCGACTCGGTCCCTGGTGAGTGTCATGTTTGGCGGCTACGGCCAAGTGAGCTTCTCGTCCCACATACTTTTGTGAACGTTGTCTAAACTGTTCCATGGACCGGATCGGTTCTTCTAACAAGGAGACGGCCAGGGGAGAGCCCGGTGAGAGGGCCGACACGGCGCACACGAGCTGGACGTTCTCGGCCAGGTCCGAGATTAAAGCACACTCTTTTTAGAATCGGGCTAGGAAACTTCTAAGTGGCTCATCCTTGTTCTGTTTGACCTTTGCTAGTTTGAATTGATCTATGGGAATCTCGGTGGAGATTGTGAATCGTCCCAGGAAGGTGTGTTGCATGTCGTCCCAAGTGTCTATGGAGCCCAAGGGGAGAGTCTTGAACCAAGCTAAGGCTTCTCCCTTCAACGTTCTGGGGAAAGAACGGCAGATGATGGCTTCGGGGGCGCCAACGAAAAGCATTTCATTGGTGAAGGCGTCCAGATGTTTGACCGAGTCTGTTGTGCCATTGAAGGACTCAATGGGAAGTGCTCTCTTGTACTGCTCAGGTATTTCGACCCGGACTAACCTCTCAGAGAAAGGGTGTCTGAAAGGGGCTAGTTGACTTGTAGCCCTTGGTTGTTGGACTTCCTGGTGGTACCTGTCTAATGCGGGCCGAGACTGGGTGGTGGGTTGAGGCTGAGGTTGAGGGTTTATGCTGCGCTCCAGGTGCCTGAGGCGCTCCTCAATGTGATTTGCGGCCGGATCTCCGGCCGCCTTCGGGTGTGACTCGTGGGAGTGGCGTTGGCGTTGTTCCTGAAGCTCTCTGATCTAAGCCTCGAGGCGCCGAATCACTTCGTCTCGGGGATCGTATTGATTATCCTCTCCATGTTGTTCGACTTCGACCTGTGGGTGTGAAGTTCCTTCTTGTTCAGCTAAACCGTCTCCGGCTCCGAGGTCCTCCACCCAGCCTTCGGGTGTTGGCTGAGGACAGGGCCGAGTTTGCTGACGACGAGTGGTGACTGTCATGCTGGATAGGGGGGAGGCCCTCCTTCTAGCGCCAAATGTTCTGGGATGGAACTCGAACCTGGATCTGAGTCAGCAGGTGAGACTCGGATCTGGATCAGGCTTGGAGATGCGTAATCCGAGTTGAACCCAGGGGGTGTACCTACGAAGGGACTGCGACGCCCAATTCAGAAAGGTATAAGAGCAGTCAAAGTGATTGACTGGGTAAGATTGCGTACCTCGTGACTTGTTAATGTCCTCTATTTATAGGAGTTTTCCTGTTTAAAATAGAGTAAGTGGGCATAAATATAAAATGAGTAAGTGTGGCAGATACAGTTAAGTAATAGGAGATATTATAATTACATGCCATAATTATAGATATCATCATTAAAGGCTTATAATTATAGATATGATAATTATATCGCGTGTGGGCCATTTAGGCAATCGGGCTCTAGGTCTGGATCGTAACAAATATTATTCATATAAATGATAATAATAATAATAATAATACTATTATTTCTTCCTTTTATTTTATTTATTCTATTTTAGAAATATTAGGATGTTACATCAACTGCAGTGTTTCTTTTGTTGTGTGGACAATAATTTTGTAATCATAACAATGACGTTAGATTCAAATAAAAAAAAAGAAAACTGTCTTAAATTAATACAATTCATTAAAATTTAATAGTAAAATATAATGTACTATTAGATTTTAAAATTGAAAAGTTATAAAAATTTAAATTACTAACTTATTTAAGTTAAATGTTATAATTTTAAAAATGTTATAATTTTGTGTACCTAAAGACTAAAATAGCAAAACTTGAATTAATTTATATTACCCCTCCCATTGTTTTTGTCTCTGATCCA
This sequence comes from Sesbania bispinosa, assembly GCA_026901365.1. NCBI lineage: Eukaryota > Viridiplantae > Streptophyta > Magnoliopsida > Fabales > Fabaceae > Sesbania > Sesbania bispinosa. The sequence goes on from QLOH01000246.1 coordinate 1,138,194, forward strand.
CTTACACATGAGTTGTTTTATAGTTAAACTTGGATGATGTATGGATTATTTTTCATTTGTGCTAGAGTTATTTTTTAATTAGTTTTCATTTTCTAATTAATTTATTATTTTTATAGTTAAAAAGAGTGTGGATATATGTAACGACCTGAATCCAAGGTCGTGACCGACGCACAGACTAGTACCCTTAGCTTGGCAAGCTTAAAACAATAGTACATTACTTGATAAATGATTTTCAAAGTCAACATACTTCCAGGATTTTAAAAATATTTTGACAGAGTCTCCCCTATATTTTTGACATCCCAAAATTTACAAAAGTTCCGTTATTAACAAATATCACCAACTACAGTTCCTAACAACAAGGTATTTATCCAATCAACATCAAAATATACATCTCAACATGAACAAATGACTAAAGTCCCTATAGCTGCAGGATATACATATAATCCCAAAATAACATCAAATGGCCACCAACACAACGGAGACCTACCCCAATGAAATAATAGAGGAGTTGGAACAAATGAATTTGCTAGCAGCCTGCTACTCAGTTGCTTGAGAATCTGGATGAAAAACAATAGAAAAGGGTAAGTTACAGAGACTTAGTGAGGGTCTAACAACCACCATGAACTAGAAGAGTTATATACCAAAGCACGAGTTGTTCGATAGAAACCATTCTCAGTATAAAAATTATTTCTCAATATAAAACTTACTAAAGAGTGAGTTCAGTAAATCCCATAATCTCAGGTAAATTGTTTCCAATATCCATGAGTTAAGTTTATCAAATCCAAAGAAATAACAAATTTATCATACATAAGTTTAATAAGTAAATCTGAAATGAAAAACATTGAGTAAAATATAATTCATATGAAATGTAAATACAATAGGGATCACTCATGATAGAACCGAGAGGTGGCTCCATCTCGCTGATAGCCCTCTCCTTTGAAGGGTGGCCATTCCCCAGGGACGGCTCCATCTAACGAATAGCCCTCTCCTCACTAGAACCATGTCCATATCTCAATTTCATCGGGGGGAAGCTACATCTCATTGATAGATCTTTCCTCCAAGAGTAGCCTCTTTCTTGAGGCTGCTCCATCTAATGCATAGCCCTCTCCTCCCGGAATCATATCATTTCTCAATGCCATATCATATCATATCATCGGGGGCAGCTCCATCTCGTTGATAGCCCTCTCCGCAGAGTGGCGGCTCCATCTAACGGATAGCTCTCTCCTCCCGGAGTCATATAACTAGGTGCACCTAGGTCGTTATCAACCGCTAACGATATACGGGGTTCTAACATGGATCCCAAAAATATAAACATCAACTTTATTCTATTTTCTCAAAGTCCCTTCCAAAATTAAATCTCTATTTTCACCAAACATAATCAATTTAAATTTATAATTTAACAACATTTAAACTGAATTTCACGGAGAATGAAACCAACATAAAGAACATATTTCCCATATTTTATTTAAATAACTGGCATTAAAATACAACATAATAATTTAAAATAATTCTTCTAAAAATATTTAAAATAGGCCATGATGACCTTTAAACCACTCACAACTACGTAGAGTCAGCCAAACTACTTCCCAACCACTCCAGGAGTATTGTGCGAGGTAGAAATCAACTGATCTGAGATCCAACAAATAGTTCCAACATTTAGAAACTTATTTGAAACTCTACTCATTATGAGTGACCATAAAATCCCTAAAACTTGTGCCCAAAGCTCTAAAAATAATTCTACTTAAAGCTAACAAATACTAATAGCCTATTCTTTAAGTTACGAGTTATGGGTATACCTTAGAGAGCCGAAATGTGCTACCTTTACGGTGTGGGTACTCTTCTCCTTCCTTAGAGAACTGTCCCTAACCCCAAAAATTACCAAACTTAGTTTTGGAAATAAAAAGGGAATGAGTAGGAAATTTTGAGTTTCATTACCTTTCAATGGGAGTAAGGGTTTGAGAGGAAATGGAACACAAAAGAAAAGAAATGGGATGAAAGGAAAGGAAAAATGGAACTGAGGGGGGAGATGAGGTTGCACAAAGAGAGAGGGGGCTAGGGTCGAATGCTTCTCGCATATGCGAGAAGCTTCCCCCGTTTTGTTTTAAAACTCTGATTCTTCTTATTAAAGTGAAACAGTGAGTTTGAATTTTCCCCCTTAAAGAAAATTTTTCCTCGAATTTAAAGCTAATACTAACCTTAGGGTTCAAACAACTGAGGATATTTTTCACGCATGATAGATTCAGGTTCATAAGTCATCTCTTAACCCGATGGGCCTCACCATAATACCTTGACTGAAACAATATCCTTTGAACGCAAACGCCTCACCTATTTATCTACTATAGCCATCGGTTGCTCTGAGTAAGATAAATTTGTAAGGTCCAAGAATCCCCTCAAAGTGGTTTTAATCATGACAACCAAATCAAATGCAACTTAGCATAATTCTGATTCCAAAAGAACTAACCATTTCATTTGAGAATGTGTCCAGAAGCAACAGGTTTCATCTTGCAAAAGGACAAATATGAGAAGCTTCATTTTAATGGTTAACAGAAGCAATAAGTCTTAAGAATGACAAATCTGTGAAGGAAAACTTGAAATAAAGATGAGTAAGTTGAAAGCAAATCATTTAAGCATGCAGAAGCTATCAAGCACTTCTCACAGTTTCCAGAAGCAAGAAGAAGCATCTCAAAGACTTCAAATGAAATTGCTTTAGAAGGGAGATTCATTTTAGAGGAAATTCTAAGAAGAAAGCAAAAACAGAATTTCACTCTTAAGATATATCAACTGCAGAACATGAAACATGTCACAGAAGCATAAGAATTATCTACAGTTGATCAGAAGCATTTCTGCAGAAGGAATTTGCAAGTCTAGATTCTGCAGAAGCAGCAAAGCAAACCAGAAAGTCTAAAATGATCTTCTGCTGATTTAGCTGAGGAACACAAGTTTAAATACACTTGAAATAATCCTGAAATCATCCTCAGTACATTCACAGAAGCATTGGTGAAGAAATGAGCCAGTTTTGCTATCTGCAGAAGCAAGTTCTGCAGAAGCATGAAGGCAAGTCAACTGGACAGTTGTACCTGTCAGCTTTTGTAGCTTTACCTGAAAGGGACTTGTCAATACATCACAGCTGGATCATTTTAACCTCATTCCAACGGCTACAAGGCTCATCACCTATAAAAGGAGGTGTTCTCTTCACATTGAGACACACCTCTCACTCCAGAAGCATAAAATACTCTCTGCCTTTTCACTGCCAGCTTCTGGAACCTTTTCTCTCTCCTCGAATTCTTTCCAATCTGCTTATGCAAGTTGTTGAGGGGGAGTTTTTCTCACTAGGAAATTCTGCTGCTACTCTGATTGTAATCTAGTGAGCTATTTGTACTTTACCTTGCTGTTTTTGTGCTTCTGTAAGGTCAGAGAGATTGGTTTGTTGTAAAATCTCTTGTGACACATTAGGTGAAGTATTTGGAGAGGTTGTAAAGGCTCTGGTGTGAGCCTGTGAGTGTTTGGGGTCTGCAGAAGGAAGTTCTTCAGATTTCTGGACCCGTGCTTCTGCAGAAAGTCCTGCAGTAAGTCAGGGTCTGTTTCTATGAGTTTGGTGATTCTGTAGAAAGCCTGAAGAGGCTGTGGAAAAAGAATACTAGTGGTAGTGTGTACCCAAAGGTTGTAACTCATTTGTTAGTGAGAAAAATCCTACAGAAGGTAGGGACTGGACGTAGCCTCAGGTTGGAAGAGGTGAACCAGTATAAAAACCTTTGTGTTTTCTTCTTTCCCTTACTCTCTTAACTTCTGCATGTGCACAAAAAGTTTTCAAAACTAATAATACCTAAGTAAGTGGCAACTAAATTGATTCCACCAAAGGAATCCTATTTTCAGCATAATAAGCATTAATACTTACAATTCTACTTGTAGAGATCCATCTTCTAATAAACAGCCAAGAACTTATCTTGAGCAGAATTTTATTAGAAGATAAAATTGCAGAATTTTAAAAGAATCACAATTCAACCCCCCTTCTTGTGATCCAACCATATACTTCAATTGGTACCAGAGCTTGCCTCTTGGGTTGAACTCGCTTAACAGTGAGAGAGGAAAAGATCAAGGGGATGGCAAACCATGGAGCTGCAGTGTTCATTCCAGAAGGATCATCCACAAACAGACCACCAGCTTTCAATGGAAAAGACTATTACTATTGGAAGGATAGAATGAAATTGTTCTTAGAATCTCAAGATATTGATCTATGGGATATTATAGAAAATGGGAATTATATTCCCACTACAAGAAGAACCAGAGTTCTGGCTCCTTCCACAGAAGGTGAGTCTGAAATTGTTAAAGAAGCACCAAAACCCAAACCTAGAGAAGAATGGACACAAGATGACAAACAAAGGTATCTTCTAAACTCTAAGCTAAATTTTTTCTTCTTTGTGCATTAAGTAGAGGTGAATATGATAAAGTTGTTGGCTGCAACACAGCAAAAGAAATATGGGATACTTTAAAAATTGCTCATGAAGGTACAGACCAAGTAAAAGAATCTAAAATCAACATTTTGATTCACCAATATGAAATGTTTAACATGGTTGAACATGAAACTATAGATGAAATGTTTAGTAGGTTTACTATTATTATAAATGATTTAAAATCACTTAGAAGTCTCCCAAGAATATGGAGACCAAAGGTTACAGCAATTCAAGAAGCAAAAGATCTAGTTGTACTCAAGATGGATGAGCTTCTTGGCTCTTTAAAAGTCCATGAACAAGAACTCATGGATGAGTTGCCAAGAAAGGACAAGTCAATAGCTCTAAAAGCAAGCACATCTAAAAGAAGTGCTTCTACAGAAGATAAACCTTCAGAAGGAGAGTCATCCTCTTCTGAAAATGATGATGAGCTAGCCTTTATATAAAAAAGAATACAAAGGCTAATCAAAAGAAAAGGCAAAGGAAAGAAACCAGGACATATCATCTGCTATGAATGCAACAAACCAGGACATATCAAGGCAGAGTGTCCACAGCTGAAAGAATCAAGACCATTCTAGAAGAAGAAGGTCGTGATGGCTACATGGGATGATTCTGACAGCTCTGCAGAAGAAGAAGATGAAGCTGAAACTGCACATTTGTGCTTCATGGCTGGAGAAGATGAAGAAAATGAGGTAATTACCTATACTCCTTCTGCATATAAAGAACTTGAAGATGCTTTTGAAAATTTGTTATCTGACTCACACACACTTGCACAAAAATGTGCTTCTCTTAAAGAACAATTAGTAAAATCTAAAGAAGAAAATGACAAACTTAGAGAAGATAATAATAGGTTAATTAAAACCAACTACTGTCTTCAACAATCTCACTCTAAGTTATCTGAACAAGTCAAAACTGTGAGAAATAACTCTGCAGAAGAAGAAAAAACTACAGGACTGCAGAAAGAAAATATGCTTCTGCAGAAGAAAATTGATGAACTTCAAAATGATTTATGTAAATTTGTTAACAGCACTCACAATTTAAATAAGCTAATAGGAAACAGTAGAGAAACCTCTGATAAAAGAGGCTTAGGATTTAATCAAGACAAAATTACAAAATCACATAAAACAGTTTTTGTTCCAGCCAAAAGGAAACCTCCTCATTGTTCTTGGTGTAACAGACTTGGACATTATGACCAAAACTATTACAGAAGAAAAAGGAGTACCAGAAGAAAGGTATCTAACATCACAGGACCCAAGAAAATTTGGGTACCTAAATCATTGTTGTCCTCTGATGTAGGAACAAACAAAAGGATCCAAGAAGAAAGAGCTATGGTTCTTGGACAGTGGATGCTCCAGACATATGACTGGAAACAGAAGCAAATTCACTCAACTACACATGATGGAAGGTGGAACAGTATCATTTGGAGACAACAACAAGGCTCAAATCAAAGGTATTGGAAAGATAGGTATGCAAGGTTCTACCCAAATTAATAATGTATACTATGTGAAAAGGTTAAAACATAATCTTCTTAGCATTAGTCAGTTATGTGACAGTGGCTATGAAGTTATGTTCCAACCTACATTCTGTGAAATTAGAGAATCATCTACTAAAAAGGTATTATTCTCAGGTATCAGAAGCAAGAATCTATATAGCATAAGTCTAGAAGAACTTCCACATCAAACCTGTCTTGCTTCTTTTGAAAATGAAAAATGGATTTGGCATAGAAAAGTAGGTCACTTAAACATGAAGTCCATTTCTAAATTATCCAAACTAGAACTTGTCAAAGGATTGCCAAAACTGAAATTTGATAAAGACAAAATTTGTGAAGCATGTGTAAAGGGAAAACATACCAAATCAAGCTTTCATCCCAAAAATGTAATAACCACAAAAAGAAATTTAGAGTTGTTGCATATTGATCTTTTTGGCCCTACTAAAACACCTAATTTGGGAGGAAAGAAATATGGGCTTGTAATAGTAGATGATTACTCTAGATTCACATGGGTTTTTTTTTTAGCTACTAAGGATGAATCTTTCAGAATCTTTCTCAAGAAAGTTGAAAATGAAAGAAATCAAAAGGTAGCTTCTGTAAGAAGTGACCATGGAGGGGAATTTGAAAACTATTTTTTTCAAAAACTACTTTGATGAAAATGGAATTTCCCACAACTTCTCTTGTCCTAGAACTCCACAACAAAATGGAGTTGTAGAAAGGAAGAATAGAACTCTCCAAGAAATGGCAAGAACTATGTTAAGTGACAGTGGAATTCAAAAATACTTTTGGGGTGAGGCTGTTTCCACTGCATGTTACATACTTAACAGAGTCTCTATAAGAAGCATCCTTAATAAAACTCCATATGAACTATGGAAAGGAAGAAAACCCAACATTGCCTATTTTCACATATTTGGAAGTGAATGCTTCATATTAAACAATAAGGATAACCTTGAGAAATTTGATGCTAAATCTGAAAAAGGAATATTTCTTGGGTATTCTATCATTTCCAAAGCATATAGAATCTATAATATCAAAAAACAGACAATAGAAGAAAGCATGCATATTATTTTCAATGATGCTAACTCTCCTTCTCAAGCATGTGACAAGCAAGATTCTGATGATGAAAGTCAGCCAAAGAGAGCGCCTTCTGAAAATCATAGCTCTGCAGAAAAGGCTGCTGAACCTGCAGAACCTGCAGAAGCTGCAGAAGTTGTAGGTAGAGGTGTCAAAATGGGCCGGCCCGGTCGGGCCGGCCCGCCCGAACCCGCAATATGGGAGGGCTTGGGCACTTAAATTAGAGGCCCGAATTTTTTCCGGGCTTTTTAGCCCTGAAATGAAAAAACCCGGTCTTAAGCGGGTTCGGGCCGGGCTACCGACCGGGCTAACGGGCGGCCCGTTTTTTAAAAAAAAAAAAATTTGCCTTGCTTTTGAGTTATGCTTAAGTTCGCTGGCATGACCCATTTTTTATTTTTCTTCCATCTAAAAATGTTTGAAGTTCTGAAAATTGAAATTTCTACTGTGAAGTCAATGAATATGGTGAACAATTATGATTTTCTTTTGATAGATAACTAATTAATTAAAGCAATTATGATCGAGTATATTATTATATTAGTGCATATATATACTTCCTCAAATCCAAGTTTGTCAAATATGTATTTTATAATCCTATTTTGAAGAACAATTTTTGGAACAGGTGCAGTATAGGTTTATTTAATTTAATTTAATTACATATCAATTGAGTAGTATTATAAAATGGAAAAATCTTGGAATAATTTAGAATCAATTTTGAAGAACAATTTTTGGAATAGGTGCAGTATAGGTTTATTTAATTTAATTTAATTACATATCAATTGAGTAGTATTATAAAATGGAAAAATCTTGGAACAATTTCGATTCATCGAATGCAAATTCATTTTGCTTTTCCCCTTTTAAATGATTTTTATAACTAAATTGTAATTTTTTTTAGTTTTGTAAAAGTATAATTGTTTACAATTTTTAATGAGCAACATTTTTGAATAAGTTAATTTTTTTTTAACCGGGCCGGCCCGCACAAGCCCGCTACCCGCATAGGGCCGGGCTAGGGCACTAAGTTCACAGGACCGAATTTTAGCCGAGTATTTTAGCCCTGCCCGCATAAGCCCGCTACCCGATGCGGGTCGGGCCGGGCCGGGCCGGGTAGCCCATTTTGACACCTCTAGTTGTAGGTGCTTCTGGAGAAGATTCTGATTGTCAGAAGCAGAATCTGCCCAGAAGCTGGAAATCTGTTACTTACCATCCTCATGACCAAGTAATTGGAAATGTTGAGGAAGGTGTAAAAACAAGGAGACAATTAACAAAAACAAATGACACTGCTTTTCTTTCTCAAGTTGAGCCAAAAAGTGTACAAGAAGCACTTGATGAAGAATCATGGGTTGAAGCCATGGAAGAAGAACTAGACCAGTTTGAGAAAAACAAGGTCTGGACTCTTGTGCCTCAACCAGAAAATCACACCATAATTGGCACTAAATGGGTATTCAGAAACAAAATGAATGAAGAAGGTAAAGTTATTAGAAACAAAGCAAGGTTAGTAGCTCAAGGTTACAACCAACAAGAAGGTATTGATTTTGATGAAACTTTTGCTCCAGTAGCTAGACTAGAAGCTATTAGAATCCTTCTTGCTTTTGCTGCATTTAAAAACTTTAATCTTTATCAAATGGATGTGAAAAGTTCTTTTCTAAATGGTTTCATAAGTGAGGAAGTTTATGTGCACCAACTTCCTGGTTTTGAAAACAAAAAACATCCTAATCATGTTTTCAAATTAACAAAGGCTTTATATGGTTTGAAACAAGCTCCTAGAGCTTGGTATGAAAGGCTAAGCACATTTCTTTTACAAAATCAGTTTTCAAGAGGTCAAATTGACACTACTCTTTTCAGAAAAACCTTCAAAAAGGATCTTCTCATTGTTCAGATTTATGTTGATGATATAATATTTGGATCTACTAATTTGAAAATGTGTGAAGAGTTTTCTGATCTTATGAAAGGTGAATTTGAAATGAGTCTCATGGGTGAATTGAAGTTCTTCCTAGGACTTCAAATTTGACAAGAGAAGCATGGTATCTTTATAAACCAAGAGAAATACACTAGAGAACTCTTAAAGAAATATAAAATGGAAGGTTCAAAATCCATGGGGACTCCTATGCATCCCTTTGCAGTTTTAAATCTAGATGAAAATGGTAAACATGTTTCTGAAAAGGATTATAGAGGTATGATAGGATCTCTACTATACTTAACTGCTAGTAGACCTGACATTTTATACTCTGTAAGTCTATGTGCAAGATTTCAATCTTCTCCCAAAGAATCACATGTTGCAGCTGTAAAAAGAATTTTTAGATATCTTGCTGGAACTACAAGTCTTGGATTATGGTACAAAAAAGGCACAGATTTTGAGCTCACAGGTTATTGTGATGCTGATTATGCTAGAGATAAATTGCACAGAAAAAGTACTAGTGGAAGCTGCCAATTTCTTGGAGAATCATTAATCTCTTGGTCTTGCAAGAAGCAGCCCACAATAGCTTTGTCCACCACAGAAGCAGAATATATCTCAGCAGCAAGTTGTTGTTCTCAAATGCTTTGGATTAAACATCAAATGGAGGACTACTGCTTGAGACATCCTTCTTCAAAGGACAATGTCAAAGCTGCTTCTGCCCACCTGCTTATCAGGAGAAACGTGACAACAATGATTGTTGACTAACAAACATAGGTTAGTCACATCACACATACTAGGAAAGGTCACTTTCAAAGCTCAATACAGTTTATCCTTTCTAGGCAAAGTCAAAGCTGCACCTGTAGCCTTTTCATTCTATAGGAACTACAAAAGGAATAAAGAAAGTTAGCTTTTGTCTCTAGCTAAAAGCAGGTAGGTTAGTTGGTTCATGATTAAGGAAAATTAAAAGCTAATGACCGTTGGACATTAACCAACTTCATAAAAAACTGCGCACATGACTCCTTCCATCTCTCTCTCTCTCTCTTGTTCCCTCTCTCTTTCTCAAAAAAGGCAACGACTAGTTGGGTTCCATTATTTAAGATTGCCTCTCAGCTAAAGGAACATCACTCTTCCCTCTTCACACTCAAACCTTTCACTTTCCAACCTCTGTCATCTCTCTCTATCCCTGCTTTACATTCTTCACTCATTATGAGAATTAAGCAAATAGCAATGGAGAAGAAAGACTCCTCTTCCACAGAATCTGATGATTTCATTGTGATGGGCAATGAAATAGTGCTATATGTTGAACCAGAATCTGCTCAGTCTCCCACCATTGAACCCTCTATTTCTAGCCACTCAACAGAGCAAGCTTCTGCTCCTATTGAACCTTCAGCAAATGAGCCTCAACCTGACCAAACACCTTCTCAACCCTCCATTACACCAACACCTTCAGTTGACACTACACCTAAAGCACAAATTGCTTCTGTAGTATATGTTAGAAGGTCTGAAAGGCGTCGTGCTGGCCCTGCCTTCAAAACCATAGGAAATGATCCCAACAAACCAATAGAAATAGACTCTCCTTCTGTCACTCACACTGCAGTCCCTTCCCATGTCAATGAGGCCCTCAAGACTGGTGAAAAGAAGAAGGAAAGCTCAAGTGAAAGCTTGGAGGAAGGTGACCCCTCAGAAGGATCACAAGACTCTAACTATGACCTTTTTGAGAATGAGGAAATGCTGAAAATCTTCAATGAGAAATGGGAATGGAAGGCTATCATCCCTGGCAAGATATTTCTCCTTAGAGAAATTAAAAAATGTGGATGGGACATTGGACATTTTGTCCAGAAGCAGGATTGGGGAGATTATCTTCTCTTAGGGGAACCTATCTATGAGAGGCTTGTAAGAGCATTTTATGCTTCTGCAAGTCAGTATAGGAGTGATGGAAACTCCCTGGTGGTAGACATTAAAGGATCAACAATTGTGATCACAGCTGAGACCATAGAAGAAGTACTAGGCTGCAGTTCTGTCCAAAACAAGCTATATGATGATTGGTATACCTCAGCTGGTGTGACCAAGTCGGATGTCACAAAGAAAATCCTCAGCAACTCTAATTCACAACTTTTGACCAGCAAACTCATTCCCATTTGCAGGCTGTTTCACAAGCTGTGCATCTTCTCAATTCTCCCAAGGGCTGACACTCTTGAAAGAGTTTCTGACATTGACCTTATGGTCATTTATCATCTCCTTATGGGTAAACCCTTTTCCCTTTCTTATTTGATCCTTAGAAGCATGATTTCATCAGCTAATCCCCAGAGAGCATATGTTAGTTTACCCTATGGCATGCTTCTCACAAGAATCTTTAGACTCAATAACATCTCCCTAGAAGATGAAGCTTCTAGTGATACTTGCAGCACTTTTGGAAATATGAATGTGCAGAGAATGTTAATTGAAAAACCTAAGCCATCTCAATACTACTCCAGTCCAAGTGAAAGTGAAGAAGAGGAGAATACAGCACCCAGAACCAAGAAAAGAAAGATCTATTCAGCTGGTACTTCTGGAGAACCTTCAACCAAGAATCTGAAGGTGTCCTCTCCTTCTTTAGATCCAGATGTGTCTGCTAAATCCACATCATCTACATCACTGTCTCTTGACTCCATTCCTGGGGAAGAAGCTATCTCTCAGCCCAAATCACCACCTACAGAAGCACCCCATCATGAAGATTCTCAAGAAACTATCAGTGCTTCTGCAGAGGGCATGGCAGTTGACACATTGGCCAACTTGGCTCACGCTCTTCCTGATTTCCCTCCTTTCCCTCAGGATAATTCTCCAGTACATTTTCAATCCCCCACAAGATCAATTCCAGCTGCTGATGCTCTAGAAGTTGAGAAGAAAGAAAAGGAAGAAATGTAGAAGGAAGCTACTGTTTCAGCTCCTTCAGTAGGTACATTTGGAACTGATATGGTTAATCAGTTCCATGCTTCTCCAATACTGGACTATGGGTTACCTGCTGCTGCACCAATTATGGATTATATACCTGCTATCTCTTCACATCTTTCCTCAATGAACACTTTTATCCAGCAACTGAGCAGTGAAAAACCTGCTGAAGAGCCTGCTGCTCCAAAACCTGATGCTGCTGCTTCTGGAGAACCTTCTAAGGCTGCTTCTCCTTCCAAATCCATGGAGAAGAATATCCAGAAGCTCAAGTCTGATATGAAGAAACTGTTTTCCAATGTGAACACTCTCCAAAACACAGTAAATGAAATGATTGAGAGGTTCACACAGCATCAGTTTTGGTTTAACAATTTTGTGCTTCCAGTAATTGCACCTCAGGCTCCTCCAATGCCTTTCACACAGTTTCAACCCCCACAGAACCTTTTGCAGCCTTCTACTTCTTCATCATCTGACCAATCATCTCCATCTAAGTGAAAGATGATGATTCTGCTTCTCCTCATACACTTCCCTTGTAATTTTTGATTGATGACAAAGGGGGAGAAGTAGTACTAAGTAGTTTAGAGCTGACATTTTAGTTTAAGGGCTGATATTTGCTGATATCTGTTGAATTCTGATTGTGACTGTTTTATGATTGACTTTTTTTGGTGTAATCCTTTTGATTAATGATGAATGACAAATGATGATGTTTGCTGCATATTGTTTGCTGCATATTTCTAAGTTTACTTAATGATTGAATCATACAATTTGCTGCAAAAGATCAAATTGAAGTGTGAATCGGATTTCAAATCATATAATCTGCAACAATCATTATTTCCGAAATAAATGCTAAAATTCAGGGGGAGTTTGGTATTAAAAATCAGAATTATCTAAGTGATCCTTGATTGGGTTGTCATCATCAAAAAGGGGGGAGATTGTAAGGTCCAAGAATCCCCTCAAAGTGGTTTTAATCATGACAACCAAATCAAATGCAGCTTAGCATAATTCTGATTCCAAAAGAACTAACCATTTCATTTGAGAATGTGTCCAGAAGCAACAGGTTTCATCTTGCAAAAGGACAAATATGAGAAGCTTCATTTTAATGGTTAACAGAAGCAATAAGTTGTAAGAATGACAAATCTGTGAAGGAAAACTTGAAATAAAGATGAGTAAGTTGAAAGCAACTCATTTAAGCATGCAGAAGCTATCAAGCACTTCTCACAGTTTCCAGAAGCAAGAAGAAGCATCTCAAAGACTTCAAATGAAATTGCTTTAGAAGGGAGATTCATTTTAGAGGAAATTCTAAGAAGAAAGCAAAAATAGAATTTCACTCTAAAGATATATCAACTGCAGAACATGAAACATGTCACAGAAGCATAAGAATTATCTGCAGTTTATCAGAAGCATTTCTGCAGAAGGAATTTGCAAGTCTAGATTCTGCAGAAGCAGCAAAGCAAACCAGAAAGTCTAAAATGATCTCCTGCTGATTTAGCTGAAGAACACAAGTTTAAATACACTTGAAATAATCATGAAATCATCCTCAGTACATTCACAGAAGCATTGGTGAAGAAATGAGCCAGTTTTGCTATCTGCAGAAGCAAGTTTTGCAGAAGCATGAAGGCCAGTCAACTGGACAGCTGTACCTGTCAGCTTTTGCAGCTGTACCTGAAAGGGACATGTCAATACATCACAGCTGGATCATTTTAACGTCATTCCAACGGCTACAAGGCTCCTCACCTATAAAAGGAGGTACTCTCTTCACATTGAGACACACCTCTCACTCCAGAAGCATAAAATACTCTCTGCCTTTTCACTGCCAGCTTCTTGAACCTTTTCTCTCTCCTCGAATTCTTTCCAATCTGCTTATGCAAGTTGTTGAGGGGGAGTTTTGCTCACTAGGAAATTCTACTGCTACTCTGATTGTAATCTAGTGAGCTATTTATACTTTACCTTGCTGTTTCTGTGCTTCTGTAAGGTCAGAGAGATTGGTTTGTTGTAAAATCTCTTGTGACACATTAGGTGAAGTATTTGGAGAGGTTGTAAAGGCTCTGGTGTGAGCCTGTGAGTGTTTGGGGTCTGCAGAAGGAAGTTCTGCAGATTTCTGGACCTGTGCTTCTGCAGAAAGTCCTGCAGTAAGTCAGGGTCTGTTTCTGTGAGTTTGGTGATTCTGTAGAAAGCCTGAAGAGGCTGTGGAAAAAGAATACTAGTGGTAGTGTGTACCCAAAGGTTGTAACTCATTTGTTAGTAAGAAAAATCCTACAGAAGGTAGGGACTGGACGTAGCCTCAGGTTGGAAGAGGTGAACCAGTATAAAAACCTTTGTGTTTTCTTCTTTCCCTTATTCTCTTAACTTCTGCATGTGCACAAAAAGTTTTCAAAACTAATAATACCTAAGTAAGTGGAAACTAAATTGATTCCACCAAAGGAATCCTATTTTCAGCATAATAAGCATTAATACTTACAATTCTATTTGTGGAGATCCATCTTCTAATAAATAGCCAAGAACTTATCTTGAGCAGAATTTTATTAGAAGATAAAATTGCAGAATTTTAAAAGAATCACAATTCAACCCCCCTTCTTGTGATCCAACCATATACTTCAAAATTCTCATCTAATTGTGCATCTTCATGACAAATCACATGCGATGGATCATAAATGTATTTACGAAACATGGAAACATGAAACACTAGATGAACTGCTGATAGATTTGGAGGAAGAGCCAAACGATAAGAAACAAGTCCAACCCTCTCCAAAATCTCAAAAGGTCTAATGAACCTTGGGCTTAACTTTCCCTTCCTGCTAAACCTTAACACACCTTTTCATAGGAGAAACACATAGGAACACATGGTCCCCCACTGCGAACTCTAAAGGGTGTCGTCTTCGATCAGAATAAGACTTTTGTCTACTTTGTGCTGTAGCCAACCGATCATGAATAATCTTTATTTTCTCAATTGCATCCTGTACTAACTCTGGGCCTACAAGTTTAACCTCCCTAACTTCAAACCAACCTATCGATGATCAACATCGCCTGCCATACAAAGCCTCAAATGGTGCTATTTGAATGCTAGATTGGTAACTATTATTATAGGCAAACTCCATCAAGGGTAAATGCTGATCCCAACTCCCTCCAAGGTCTAGAGCACAAGCACGAAGCATATCCTCCAGATCTGTATAGTTCTCTCAGATTGATCGTCAGTATGAGGATGGAAAGTTGTACTAAGATTCAAACGAGTTCCTAAAGTACCTTGAAAAGACTTCCAAAACTGAGAAGTAAACTGAGCCCCTCGATCTGAAATAATATCGCTACACCATGCAAAGAGACAATCTCATCTAAGTAAAGCTTAGCATATTGAGTATTAGTATAAGTTGTCTTCAAAGGTAAGAAATGTGCAGATTTAGTCAATCTATCTATATTCACCCACACGGAGTCATAACCCTTCAAGGTTCGAGGCAAACCTGTCACAACTCACAAAGCCAAATACCCCTGACAATCCTTTCTCAATAGCTTTCTAGCTCCCAAAGCTGAAATTAAATTACATGGTGCCCAACCTTGCTCTCCCTGAAATAAGAAAACGAATTCCCCAGGAATTTCAAATGACACCACCTTGTTATGACAATATAAGGTAGCATAGTTAGATACCACACATGAACGATACACACAATTAGCTGACAAAATTTCTCCAACCGAAGTAGTCACAACTAAGGTCTCATCCAAAGAAGAACATTTTCCAAGTTTAGTAGCAAATGACAAGGATACAAAAGAATGTGTAGCTTCAGGATCAAACAACACATGTGCATCTCGAGAACAAATAGAAAGTATACCTGTAACCACAACATTGGATGCCTGAGCATCCTGACGAGTCATGGCAAAAACCATAGCCTGACCTCTACCAGCAGACCCTCTACCACTCTATTGAGCCACTCCAGAACCTAAACCAGAAGATCCCCCAAAATTCCTGACAAAAGCAAAAGGATCCTGAGAAAATGCTAAAGCTACTGGTGTTGATGCATGACTAGATGATGGGCGCGTCACAGTGACTGGGCAATCCCTCCTAACATGACCTATCTGGCCCCACTAATAACACACCCACTATCTCCAAATCAAACCCCAGTATGAAGTCTCCCACAAGTAGGACAAGGAGTAGAAGTCACTCCAAAATGTTTGTGTGGAAAAGTGGTTCGTGAAGATCTCCCCTGATCTGATCCATGTCTTTGCACTGTGTGACAATAGTCAAACCTGCACAAAATTATAATTATAATTATAATTCTCTGATTTGCAAACTACTTGTAATATAATGGTACAAACCGGGTCGAACCCTGAAGATCCACTCAAATTAGTCCTTCTTTATGGGTGCTTGATTGATTGGAACAAATTGAAGAAAACAAAGATCAAGTTAAAAGCAAAGGTTGAATCAATTCAAGACAATATCAATCCAAGGAATTCATAGGCTATTTTCATGGTTAATCATTAGTTATTAATAAAATGCATTTAAGAGATTAAATCTATCAACTTAAAATCATGTGAAACCCTTACAATAGTCCTAAGATTCATAACTAAAATAATTTCCAGAATACAATTGATTAAGATTAATAGGATCAAATAACCATAAAATCTTATGTTAGATCCAAATCAATTTTATAATCAGAACCCAATTGAAGTAAATAATTGAATGAACGCCTTCAATTCAATCACTTACTCTATGTTTTTTAATCGTTATATGATGATTAACCAATCAAGAGTACAACATACATCAATAACAAATTTCATAACCAAAACATGTTAACCAATCAAACTCTGATAAAAGAAATATGTAATTGAGGTAAGTGGAGTAGAAAAGCAAGGTAGATGTAATTTAATGAGCATGTAAATGAAGATCAAACCTCAAAACCAAGATGAAAATAAGCTTGACTCCTTGAATTGAATAGAAACTTAGCCTTACATGAATACTTTACAAAACCATGAACAAAATTAAATGAAACTCTTAGTAATTTCTACTACAACTTGGATAATCTTCTCCCTAGAAGGCCCTGCTATTTATAGGAGGGGAAAAGATTTCATTCCAAAGATGATCACTCAGCCATGACTAAGCATCTTTTTGTCCACAAATGGACTTATTGATCAACTACCTAATGCATTTGTCCATTACTTTGAATTATTCACCTACTCTAGTTATCATTCACCAACTTGTCTTCCACTTCCAACGAGCATTTTGTCATCAATCTGGCAGAATCCAAGGAAGTTGTCTTCAGATGAAATCAAGCCCTGGATCTTAGCTTTCAAATTCCGTTGAGTTGAGCCCAAAAGGAGTTTCCTAGCCCAAATTATGTCCCAATCATTGAGTGTTGGTAAGGTTTTCATGTAATGCTGACTATTCTGTCTTCCAAGCCTATTATGTAATTAAGCCATATATGAACCTAAATTGGCATAATATTCTTATGACTTGTTAATTAAGCATGAAAGTTGTATTAAAAGGTTAAATTTGAGGGATGATTAATGTGTATGATTTGTACTTATCAAATTCCCCCACACTTACCTTTTGCATGTCCCGGGAAAAATTGGAATACAAGCATAAATTATTGAGTCAAAGAAGTGCTTTCCAATGAAATTAGTGAAATGCAAAGAAAACATGAGCTAGAGGTGATTACAAGACATCAAAACATTCATGACTTCTTATCACTATGCATCTCAAATCTATTAGAAAGGCAACTTCAATTGAAAAGAATAGATTCAAATTGATAGAACCTAGCAGGAAGTACTCTCAATCTCTCAAGTGTTTAAAAGGTATGTGTTTCTCTCAAATTCGACCCATGAAATTTACACTATCATAAGCTTGCTTCTCTTCTACTTATCCACTGCAAATTACACATACATCCACAAATTAAGAGGTCTTTATTATGGTACTAATGGAGTGACAATCATGGAGAGGTACAAAACAAAGATGACAAGTTAAATCGAAGAGAGTAAAAGAGGTTTGGAGAATGAATCCAAGTAACAAGTGTGATAGATGCATATGAAATCAAACATTGAAGTTTAGGTACATCATTCAATCATTTGGATTCTTCATTCTTTTGCATATCTTCCTTTTCTTCTCTGTTTTTTCTCTTTTTTTTGTTTTTTTACATGACAAAGAAGCACTAAGCACGTAGCAACCCACATAATTAACATTCCCCACCACTTGTTCAAGAACCCATTCTTTTGATAAATCCAATACTCTTCTATTCCTTAAGGTTAGGTAAAAGTTTGGTTTTATACTTAAGTATGGAATAGGGGACAACAAATAAGGCTTAAAAGGGTGATTCAAAGGAAAATCATGTAAGGTTGGCTATTTAACTAGTAATTTATTCAAGTGAAAGAAAATTTGCCTCAATCATTTTCATTCATGCATGTGCAAGTGTAGCTTAAAAAAGAATCAAAGCAAGTTCTGAAGTAACAAATTCCATGGGTGAAAATCACACAAGAAAGAAAGTTCAATTTGTCAACAAGGCTCAAATTGTCACGGCTAATAACTATCAACATCAATCCATTCAATTCAAATCTTTGTTTCAAAACCAATTAATTTCAAGATTTTAGGAAATCAATTCAATCATGTTATAAAATCTTAAAATCACCTCTTTTTCTATGTTTTGTTTTACACTTGTTAATTTTATTGGATAGCTTAAAAACAAAAACACAAATTTTTATTTTTTTTAACTAACGGAATGCGTATCAAGAGTTAAACATAACTCCTTACTATGCCATCCTATTAATTTTTTTCGAAAAAAAAATGGACAATCTTTTTCCTCCCCCCAACTTAATCAAGACATTGTCCCTAATGTCTTTATATATTGTACTCCCCTCCCGTACACAACATTGATCTTTCTAGTAGCTAATGCTTTACCAAGGTCATAAGCTGCATGTCGCAATGCTTCATCCTTTCCGAGATTGGTTCCACCAAAGACATACATGTTGTGGAATCTGCGTGTAGATGGTCCTACAGTTTCTCTAAAGAAAGACATTTTGTTGTACCAATCATTTGTAAGAGTGAGAATTTATAAAGATGAAATAATTGGTACAAAGATCAAATTGTCAATTTTTTATTAAGTGATAGTCGGTGAAAAGACAAGTAAGGATAAACAAAGAGATGTGTTAATTATAAAGTTAAAAAGAAACAACTAAAAAGAAAACTCAAAACTAATTAAAAACATGCGTGAATTATAAAGTCAAAAAGATACAACTGAAAAGAATTCAAAGATGCGCATGCATATGAACACTAGTTGTAATTTTGGCTCACATCTTCCTCTGGTTTTTCGTCCAGTAATGGCTTGAACGTCTTCTATGAGTTGGGGATTTGCTTCCCATCTAATTTTCTTATAAAATGGCTAACAAGGTCTTTTAGAGTCAAATTCCCAAGACTATATTGTTCCTTCTCCTTTCGGAATAATTCAGCTAAATCAAGAAGAACCATTTGAACCTATCCACTAGGATGCGTCTCAAGAGTATGGCTAATGTTATCCAAAGACTCCTTACTCAGTCCATCCTTAATGAATTTAATTTTATCTTCTCGATTTATAGAAATCATTCTGACACTCTTACATCTCAAGTTACAATTCCATCTTGCACACTTATAACATACTTGCATTCTGTTTGCTCTTCTTTTTTTAGAAAAAGAACTCCTACCCTTTCCTGAAAAATGTTTAGCAAATGAATCTTGAAATTCACCTGCTAAGCATACCTTGGCCTCGATGATCTAATGTACATCCTCAGGAAGGCCTAAGTGCATCGGTACTCTTAGCCTTTCAAGTCTACATCTGTAAATTTTCTTGAGATTGTCTTGAGGGAGAGTAGGGAACCAGACTCTGAGCTTGGCGAGGGTTCCTCCATTCTTTCTCTCTAGCAAAGTTATTCAGTGCAAGGGTGGATTGTTCTGTATATATAATAGTTAATGAGAACAAATCAAAGCATATCACAACAAACACAACAATAATAAAAAAATAATGAAAACTCTAGAAAAAATGAAAAATACTTATCATTAACAACATTAACACGAGAAAAAAAATTGGGAAGATAATTTTCTACTTTAAATCAAGCCAAGTAGGTGGCATTGTGCAGGAGCACCTCTTCCACCGTATGCTCTTGAAAACCCTCATAGAAGGGCTTAGGCCGATGTCCATTTGCCTTGAAGACTGTTTTGGTTGTCTCATCTCTTATCTCTACTGCACCATAAAGAAAACATTAGTAACCATAAATGGACCTAACCATCTAGAACGAACTTACCAGGCATCAGCTTAAGACAAGAATTATATAAGAGCATTTTTTGTCCAACAATGAACTCTTTTCTTGTTATCATCTTGTCACAGAATGCTTTGGTCTTTTCCTTGTAAATTCTGGAATTCCCATATGCTTCTAACTGAATTTCTTCAAGTTCTTGCAATTGAAGCTTTCTATGCATTCCAACTTCATCCAAGTTCAAATTGCATTGCTTAACTGGCCAATATGTTTTGTGCTCAATCTCTACCAGTGGATGACATGTTTTGCCAAAGACTATCCGGTAAGGGGACATCCCTATAGGAGTTTTATAAGGTGTTATGTAAGTCCATAAAGCATCATCAAGCCTTTTTCTCCAGTCTTTCCTATTCGGTTGGACTGTTTTCTCTAGAATTTGTTTGAGTTCCATGTTGGATACTTCAGCTTGACCATTTGTTTGAGGATGATATGGTGTGGACATCTTGTGCATCACCCCATATTTCTTCAACAAGGATGCCATGTTCCTATTGAAGAAATGAGATCCTTGATCACTGATGATTGCCCTTGGTGAAGGGAATCAAGCATGTGGTCAGGGTACAGCGGAAATAAATGGATTCCCTCCCTTATTATAATCGTTTTGCGAAAACACGAATCAAGGCATAAAAGGTATTGAAACGAAAGGTCGTACCTTATTAGGATTATAAACGAGGCAAGTGTAGCCACGTCTCTATTGGTATCCACGCCAACAGCTGAACTAGGATACCTTCCTCAGCTCTGCTAGTAGCCTTAGAAAGTAAGAAGCGATTGCCCATGTGTCACTGGGGTAGTGCATCTTATGCTCTATTTATAGAGTGGTGGCTAGGGTTTTAGCCACTCACTCACTTAGCCCTCACACTTATGGGCCTGGCCCATTATGTAATAATTCTAATTAAATTAAATTAGAATTATTATCCTTTCCTAGTGGCATGTTGTATGCGTGTGACCCAATAGGATTTTAATATTTGGTTATAATATTAAAATAAAACCCTTTTATATTTAATATCATAAATAGTGAGCGGTATCTAGCAACACATCACTATCCAAATATTGAGATTATCAATAACTTTGATAAATCCTATTTTATTATAATAATTTATATGCCCTGTCCCTTTGTCCAAATATCTAATTGAACACAAGGGCATGGATTGTGTCAACCTTGTATAGTTCAATATATATTTTCTTGATCCCCAAGTAGACTGTATAGAAAATAAATATCTCATATTTATCCTCCTGAGCATGGCCATGCATTTTGCAGTCTCGCTTTATCAAGAGGCCTAAAGATATAACTCTTGTTACATAGGAGGGACAAATCCCATCTAGGGCACTCACATTCCACCACATAATTTATTATATGTCCAAAAACCAACTTTATAATTACTCTGTTACAGGTAACGTTTGATGATAATTAAAACATACAATTCCTTATGTAGGAATCTTAGTGATTTCAGGTCGAAGGACTTCATATAACATTTATTAATTTAAGAAACGTTCATGACACTTATGTAACAACCCATGCAACATTCTTAAGGTGGGTCTGTCCAGTACATCATTACTCTTAATGTGTACCTATGTGACCACATGATATCTCATATCCATGATCTGTGAGTTGTGATCATCAATGAACTCACATACTAGTCTAAATGCATCTTTGTCCTAAGATGATAATTGACTAGGGACTATTTAAGAATAGTTCTTCATAAGCTCTCACGATCAAGTCATCTACTTGATTCCTTATGAAGTTTAAGCTTACTATTCTAAGGACAATAATTATATTCTAAAAGAATAAGTTTGCCTTTATAAAATAACATGATACAAGTGATGGATGTTCACAAATATATAAGTCTCTAGTGCATATTCCTAACAATCTCCCACTTGCACTAGAGACATTCAGACATAACTATTATTCCTAATGATCTAGTGTGCCCTTCATGCTTTTGCTGCACAAGGGGTTTAATGGGTTTGTAACAGCGACTGTTTCTTGCTTCGAACTTTTCTAGCTCACAGCGCCACCATTCAAACAAAACACATAACCTGATTGCGATCTTCAATCATCTTTGTCGGTTTGGAAGCTAGCATCAGTGTAACCCTTTACAAGTAGCTCTTCCTCACCACCATATATCAAGAATAAATCCTCAGTTCTTCTCAAGTATTTAAGGATGTTCTTGACTGTTGTCTAGTGATCTTCATTAAGATCAGACTGGTATCTGCTAGTCATGCTTAAAGCATATGATATTTCTGGTCGAGTACATAACATGGTAAACATGATAGACCCTATATCGGATGCATAAGGAATCTTACTCATACGACCTCTCTCTTCTTCACTGTAAGGAGAATGAGCCTTAGATAGGCTTATACCATGTGACATAGGCAAAGATCCCTTCTTAGAATCTTGCATGTTAAACCGTTTTAACACTTTGTCTATGTATGTACTTTTGACTTAGGCCAAGTAATCTTCGAGATCTATCTCTATAGATCCTGATACCTAACACATAGGTCGCTTTGCCCAAATCTTTCATAGAAAAACAATTTCCAAACCAAGTCTTTACAGACTGCTAGGTAAAAATGTCATTTCCTATGAGGAGTATGTCATCTACATACAAAACCAGAAAAATCACAAATGTTGTCACTAACCATTTTTGTAGACACAAGTTCATCCTCATTTTTAATGAAACCAAACTGCTTTACAGCTTCATCAAAATGAAGATTCCAGGTTCGAGAGGCTTGCTTTAATCCATAAATGGATCTTTGCAACTTGCATACCTTTCCAGTATTTCAGGTATAACAAAAACTTCAGGTTGTGTCATATACACATCTTCAAGAAGGCTTCCATTTAGGAAAGCTATCTTGATACCCATTTGCCAGATTTCATAATCATGGTAAACTGCAACAGCAAGCAAGATCCGAACAGATTTTAAGCATGGCAACTAGGGAAAAAGGTTTCATCATAGTCTATACTATGAATTTGCGTAAAACCCTTTAGCCATCAATCGTGCTTCAAAGGTACTTACATTACCATCCATGTCAGTTTTCCCTTTTGAAAACCCACTTGCACCATATGGGTTTTATCCCTTCGGGTGGCTCAATCAAGGTCCATACCTTGTTGGTGTACATGGAATCCATTTCAGATCTCATGGCCTCAAGCCATTTCTCAGATTCTGGACTCAAAAGAGCTTCTTGGTAAATCACTAGTTCACCTTGATCCATTAGCAATACATCCCCTTCCTAAGACATAAGGAAACCATATCTCTCAGGTCGGTGACGTACTCTATCTGATTTACGCAAGTCTTGCGCTATATGAGCAGGTGGCTCCACAACACTTTGTGGTATCTGCTCTTGTTCCATTACAGGCTCATTGCTACTCTATGTTACTTGAATTTCTTCAAGTTCTACTCTCCTCCCACTTATTTTCTTAGAGACAGATTCCTTCTCTAAGAATACAGCAGTCCTAGCGACAACCACTCTTCCTTTGCTAGGATTATGGAAGTAGTAACCCTCAGTTTCCTTTGGGTATCCCACAAATAAGCACTTATCTGATTTGGGTCCTAGCTTATCTGAAACTTGGCGTTTCACATAAGCTTCACAACCCCAAATATTCATAAAAGACATACTAGGTTGTTTCCCAGTCCATATCTCATATGGTGTCTTTATGACAGCCTTAGAAGGAACACGGTTTAGTGTGAAGGCTACTGTTAACAAAGCATGCCCCCAAAAGGAGTCGAGGAGATCAGTATGACTCATCATAGATTGAACCATATCTAATAGAGTTCGATTTCTCCTTTCTGAAACTCTATTCCATTGAGGTTTTCAGGAGGAGTGAGTTGAGATGTTATCCCAAACTCTCTTAGATAGTCATCAAATTGTTGGCTTGAGTATTCTGCACCTCGATCTCATTGAAGTGTTTTAATAGTCTTGCCAAGTTGGTTTTATACTTCATTCTTAAATCCCTTGAACTCTTCAATGGATTCATATTTGTGTTCCATCAGATACACAAATCCATATGTACTGAAATCATCAGTAAAGGTGATGAAGTATTAAAAACCTCCTCTAGTCATTGTGCTCATGGGCTCCACATACATCACTATGTATGAGATCAAGAAGATCACCGGCCCTCTCACCTTATCGGTGAATGGGGTTTTGGTCATCTTCCCAATAAACAAGATTCACATGTCTCAATTGATTCAAAATCAAATGAGTCCAAATAACCATTTTGGTGGAGTTTGGATATGCATTTCTCATTTATACGGCCTAAGCGACAATGCCAAAGATAAGTCGGGTTCAAAATCATTTGTTTTGACCCTTATGTTATAGATAGCCACTTCCATGTCAAGAACATATTCTTCAACTTTGCACAACCATATCATTCAAATAAATTGAATTGTTCTTTATAAAACACTGTTCTAAACAAGAAACGGAATTAATATTTCCACCAATGGTAGACATAAAATAACAATTATTTAGTTCAATAACTAGTCCAGTTGGCAAAGTTAAATAACAGGTTCCTACGGCTAAGGCAGCAACTCTTGCTCCATTTCCACACGTAGGTCGACTTCTCCTTTAGCCAATGACCTACTCCTTTTAGATCCTACACATTCACACAAATGTGAGATCCTCATCTGGTATCCAATACCCAAAATGCAGAAGCAGGTAAATTGACTTCTATAACATAGATCCCTGAAGCGGAAGTCTCACTTCCCTTCTTCTTGATCTCCTCTAGGTACTTTACACAGTCTCTAATGTCCTGTTTGGCCATAGTGGAAACATTTTCCTTCCTTAACTATCCCACCAGTAGGCTTCAAAGCAGAGGTACTAGGCTTGTCTTTGCCGTTGTCCTTTGATTTGAAATAGGGCTTCTTGAACTTCTTCTTGCCCTTGCCTTTTCCAGGTTGGACCATCAATATGGCCTTCCCTTTACCTCTATTAATGTTTTGCTCAGTTGTTCTTAACAAGCTTATCAATTCTGGCAATGATTTGTCAAATTCATTCATGTTATAGTTCATGATGAATTGACTATAGCTGTCTAGAAACGATTGCAGGACAAGATCAGTGGCCAACTCTTGGCCAAATGGGAATCCAAGCCTTTCTAGGTTTTCAATGTACCCAATTGTTTTGAGTACATGAGTACCAACAGGGGTTTCCCTCTGCCAGTCTACATTGATAAAGTGCTTATGAGACTTCAAATCGTTCGACCCTAGCTTGTCCTTGATAAAGTCTCTTTAAGTGTACAATCATATTGTACGCCTCCATGTTCTCATGCTGTTTTCAGCATTCATGGTAGCAAGCATAAGGCAAACCACATCGAGAGCAACATCCATATACATCCCTATCAGCTTTTGAAGCATTTGCAACGGGTGTTTCAGGAATAGGCCCTTCCAGGACATACAGCCTTTCCTAAGGACAATCCTTAGGTCTTATACCAGTCTAGAAAGTTAATTCCAGACAGTTTGTCCTTCTCAAGGACAGATCGCAATAAAAGTTACTTGTTGTGCTCGTTGATATGCACGTAAGTATCATATAACAAACATATTTAATAAGGTCTTTAAATAAATATGCCTCCCACTATTTTGATTCAAAACAAGTACCCTCAATATAAAGAATCAGAAAATCCCATCACCAGATTTTCTAGTGGGCTGATGGGTTTCTGGAAAGTGAACCACAAATCCAGCAGTATAATAGTAAGAAAGAGTATCGTATCCACAGGGAACGGTTATTTATGTAGACCGAAATCGTATTTATCAAGAGAAAGCACAGTTTAGAGAGTATGATTGCAGAATGGTAAAAAGAGTAGATAATTAATTGGAATTAGAAAGGTAGAGTTAGAGACACTTTACTTGGATCAGGATTGGATTTCATCTCATCACACCCATTGTGCATATAAAGACTACTTATTATTTTGGTATACTCTATAAAATATGTAGACAAACTTTATTGCTAAAGCCCCTACCCAGCGACCTTAACACTCAAGGATAAATTGTGCGGGCTCTCCCAGGCGACAGATTTATCTCGGCTTATTTTGCTCTCTTTTGTTCAGTTTGTAAGAGTTAGACGACAAACGAGGCCTATTGGTAGACGCATCCTTCGCTCCAGTAATGTCACTACCTTATGCTCATTAGAATACGCCCATGTTTGAACTCCTGGAATTACAACCCCCTAACTCTTTGCTATCGGCTATCAAGTCCTATTTGGCAACTGCTCCTTCACTTAGAGTACTCACACTACCCCTCACTCATTAGAAACAGTCCCTTTCAGCCGTCAGTAATAACCCAGTAATCTTATTCAATCAGAGGTTGAGTTTCCTATGTCTAGGCTCCCCCAAACTCAATCCTAGCCATAACGTTAATTATAAACTAGCCTATAACTCCAGACGCAAGCGTGGGAATTAGGAATAAGCACAGAATAAGACTACCACCATTATAGATAGGGACCTTATTGAAATAATAATATAGCATTTATATACACTCAAGGATAGAATCGATTACATCCAATCCTACTGGAGAGTTAACTACATGAAGTAGCCATACAAACCATTGAAGACGTTGTCACCATCTTCAATCCTCGTGAAGCGCTCCTCCTCTCCTACTCTAAACTTAGCTCTGGTACATAATCAATGAATTACAATGACTATCTACTTGCTAACCAACTAACTGTCTAACTCCTTGGACTGACGCAAGAGGTTCCTGTTTATAGATTAGGAAAGACAAAGCAAATTTGGGAAGAGATACTCTTAAAAATGGCAACAGGGACGCAATCTGCGTGTTCTGCGCTTCAAGCTGCGCTACAGCGCAGGCTGTAGCGCAGGTTCCAGAGAGTTGCGCTTCACCTGCGCTATAGCGCGGGGTGAAGCGCAGCTAGCGTCCTGCAGCTTCAACTTTCCTCTTTTATTTGTTGATCTCTCCCCGAGACTGGTTTGCACGCGTTTGTCTTTCCTTGTTTCCCCTTATTTTCTGATATCTTTATATTTATTGTGCAATCCTTGTTTATTTGGGAAGCTTGTCTGCAATATCTTTGATTGATTGGCTCTGATCTCCTCATTAATGATTCAAATCTTCTTCACATCTTTAATTAATTGTCTTCAATCAATCTACAATCTTGCATAAATCCTCCTCATTTAATGCCATTTAATCTCTGAATTAAATCTTTGCAATAATCCTGCAAAAACCAGCAATAAATCTATTAAAATAGCATCAAATTCAAAACTAGGATTAATAAATACCAATTAGTAAATATTAAATAAAAAGGGATAAAAATGGGGTAAAATTATCATTTTGGCCTTGATAAGTGAAATAAAATATATACTAATTTATCAACTATTTTTCACTTATCAAATTCCCCCCAACTTGAATTCTTGCTTGTCCTCAAGCAAGAGACCTCTTTGCAATCACAATCAATTCTAACCCCTAGTGTATTTTTACAAAAACAAAACTAATTCAAGGTAATTACCCCTCAACTCCTTCCTAAGCAGAAGTCACTTCCCAACCATAAGAAAAAATCAGAATCAAGAGATATTACCAATCAAAATTCAAGATAGGAATACAACATCAATTAAACTTTCTCAATAATAGCAATTAAAGCAGTAAGTGATAAACCAAGGAAATCTTTCATTCTCACGGGTAAGTGTTTCCCTCAATCATTTTCACCCACTGTTGAACAACTAGGATTGATAGTCGTTTCCAAGGTCTGAACCTGCAAGCAGTTAGTATGGATCAAAAGGTCTTTCTTTAGGTTGTAATGAGGCTGGGCTATCAAGAAATCATGGTTTCTCTGGATATTCAAGGAACACTTTGAATAGAGAGCATCTTGTGGTTGTGCTTTGGAACTTCTCTCAATTCACCTGATGATTCTTGAATGGTCACCCTTTTTCAGCTTTGGCCTCTTTTTTGAAGAATTTTCTCCCCCCAACTTATGTATTTTCCACACTTTGTGCAGAATTTTGTTTTATATACATAACATAAAGAACTTATTTTTGGTGGGGGAAATCTTTTCTTTGTGATTCCTTGTGCCTTCTCTTGGATTCCTTGTGACCAACCTCTTTGTCAATTGCTTGTCCCATTTTGTTGTGGTGCACCTTGCTCTCTATCCCAAGTGTTAGGGACATGGTATGATCATTGATCATTAATAATGATAATGGCTAGGGTGCATCAAAAGAAACATTCAAGCTCAAATGGGCAATCAATAAATGGAAATATTAATGCATGGTTGGCTATTTGGCACTAAGAAGAATATTAAAATCACAAAATTGTGCCTTTGTCACTTCCATACCTTCTACAAGCAAGACAAATTTCAGAAACTCAAGCAATAACAGTTGACAAGCAGTGGTGAAAAGCTCTCAATATAAGTGTTTAAGTGTTTAGGGCTCTCAGCTCATCGGTTGGGCTAAAATTTCCTTGCTAAAGCACTTACTGGATTTAATAAACTACCATGATGGGTTCTCTTGAGAAGTACTCTAAACCTAACTGATTATGGAATTAATCACAAGACCCTATCATCTTACCTAGATTGGTTAGTTAAACTACTTATTTACAGAGAAAAAAAAATTACCTTGATTCCTAATTTCCTAAGGTCCTAAAAATTTTAAAAATTCTAAAATTTAAAAAAAATTGAAAATACGAAACAGAAATCCTAATTAACTAGAAAATATCTATATATTTTCTAAAAGCAAGAAAAACTAAAAGAAAGAAAAACACCAGTATCAATCTTCATCCTCTGTATATTGTGAGTCCTTGTCTTGCTGCTGTTCAATCCCCCTCTGGGAAAATAGGCCTGTCCTCAGGCCACTGCAAGAATATCCGGAATCTCCAAGCAGCAAGCCCGAGTATGGGTCTAGTACTCCTGATTGGTTTGGGGTCAACTAGTCTTTATACTTTGCAGCAGTTTGTACAATTTATGAAGAACATGGAAGCCTGCCAATAACATGCATAAATAATTATTCTCTTCACAACAAAATTTCACTGCACTTGGTAATGCTTTCCTAAAAACAGGACATACTCAATTGTTTTGCAAGCATTCAATCAATCCATGGAAAGTAAAAGTTTAAAATTTTTGAAAGAAATAGAGCATAACACTTTCAAATTTAATAACTCACAAAACAAAGAGCATTTCAATCAAGCAAATTGTTCTTCATGTTCCACACAGCCAGAATCACATTTAAGATAGCAATTATCAACAATATTCACAATCCTAAGGTTGCTACCCTAAAGTGTAAATCATAGAGATAGAGTAAATGAAGATTTCAATTGGTAAAAATAAAATAAAAAAAATATAACTGAAAGTTTCAAAATTGATGGATGTTTGTGAGTGAAAGAGTGAAAAGAAGAGCTTTAGGAAGTAGTATATGAGAAAGATTTTTAAAATTTTGTATCCTGCGCTACAGCGCAAGTGAAGCGCAGAATACAGTGACTAAAATTGAATTTCTGCGCTTTACCTGCGCTACAGCGCAGGTTGAAGCGCAGAAAACCGAATGCAATTTTGCAATTTTCAGTCACGTTTTCTACTACTTCCTAATTTTTTTAAAAAAAAATTATTTTCCACAAACTTATTCCAATCAATTTTGAAAATTTCCCAATTTCTAAAAAAATGAAAAATCCTAATTAAGAAAATAAAACAAAACTAAAAACTTTAAAAATCTCTGGGTTGCCTCCCAGAAAGCGCTTGTTTAACGTCTGATAGCTCGACGCCTGTTCTCTCAAGGTGGTTGAAACTGAAATATTTTGATGAGCTTGTGAGCTGCACCCTTCCTTTCTTTGGCCCTTAAACCTCCCCATAATCTTGCCTTGGAGCAACCTGTAGTGTGAAAAGACGTTAACCATTGTAGCTTCTTTCTGGAATTAGACCATGCCTCTGACTCATTTGGCTTGATCCTTCTTTTCTTTATTACCTTGCTCTCATGTGCATGAGTCTTCTTTTCCTGAAGCTTAGATGATTCACAGTTGATTGCTCTCAATTTCTTTGCTTCGGGGGGTTCTTTGATATGGAACACACCTGACCACTTCTTCAATATGGCTCTAGGCTCAGTAGCTGATCCTCTTGGCTCAATTCTTCCTTTCTTTGCTCTGGTTAGGTCAGTGTATTCGCAGGCCTTTCTTTTGTGAGATATGGGAGGTTTATCACTTGCACCATGCCTTTCTTGATCTTCCTTTAAAGGACTGGTTGGATAAGGCAAGGTCTCTGTTCTTAAAATCATTTTCCTTCCTTCCTCGGGCTTTGATTCACCATCTCTCTGTTCACCATCACATGTTGTATTTTCTTTCTCCCTTTCACAGTCAGTCTCAAGCACCATCTTTTCTATTTCATCCTCTCCATCTCCTTCTTCTACTTTTGTTGCACCTTCTTGTGCTTCTTCAGATCTATCCTCTTCATCAGCCAGAACATTATTGATTTCCTCCCCTATTGATTTAACAATTATGGTGGGACAAAATTCTACAGAGTTGGGTTGAGCATTTGCTGAGCTCTGTTCTGACTGTTGGTTGGCCATTGCTTCTGCTATCTCTTCAATTGTTGCATCAGGAGACTCTCTCTTCTTGTTGAGCAGTTCCAACATGAGTTGCTCCATGGACTGCAACGTTGGGATGT
Organism: Sesbania bispinosa; assembly: GCA_026901365.1. Taxonomy (NCBI): domain Eukaryota; kingdom Viridiplantae; phylum Streptophyta; class Magnoliopsida; order Fabales; family Fabaceae; genus Sesbania; species Sesbania bispinosa. The sequence continues at coordinate 1,168,846 of QLOH01000246.1, forward strand.
TGAATTGCACTATTTTATTATCTTCTATGAAGGCTGTAAATTATCATATTCCTATCTTTCATGGAGGGATTCTTTGAGTATGGTAATTCCCTGTCTTGCAGTGTATGTGTGAACTCTTCTTTTTCTTCTTCTTTATTTTCTTTAGCAGCTTCCTCTGATTTATTTTCTTCAATTTCTCTTTCTTGTATTGCTTCAGTTTCCTCTTCTTGAATGTCCGGATAAGAGCAGTGACCATTGAGATGGTTACCTCCGCAAAAGTCACAAATTAATTGTGGAGACTGGTCAGGATAAGAGTAAACCGGTTGCAGTGGCTGAGAAAGTCTATCTAGCTGCTGTTGGAGTGCTTCTAATGACTGCTTCAAACTCTTATTTTCTTCCCTGAGTTCATCTTTGAGAATTTGCTTATGGGATGAAATAGCATCTTGTTGCCACCCAAAATTTTGATTCTGGTAACTTCCCCAATCCTGTGAAAGATTGTTAGAATAATTACTGTAATTAGAGAAGTTACCTTGAATCGGTGAATGGAACGAAGGAATGTCTGCCTTGGCTTGATTGCAACATGGCCTGCGAAAGAATCTCCTTAAAAAAATTTCTTCTACCATGTTTCAATTGGTCAGACTTTGGCTGGGGTGTGACCTTAACCAATCCTGTGCTTTTCCTGTAAGAGAAAAAGGAAATAAACATAAGTATACAACCTCTTTGTCCTCTTCATCAAATCCCATCAGTTCAATTAATTCATAGAATGCATAAAGATGAGTATTTGGATTTTCATGTTCTAAGCCTGAGAACTGGCGACTTTCAACAAGTTCAATGTGTGATGCTTTGAACTCCACATCCTTTGCAGTACTTGGAATGGCAATACTTGAGCGATAACTTAGCCCTTGAGACATAACATAATCTCCCAAGAATCTTTTTGGTGAATTTTTCCATTCAGAAACCATGTGACATTTACTTCACTTGAGGTGGTTGAACAGAGAGTGTTGAAATTGTCTCCTTGAGCTTGCCTCTTCTTCTTCTTAGGTGATGAGAGTCTGAGCTATTTGAAATTGTCCCCTTAGAGCTCTACCTCTGTTTCTGTCACCTGTCCTCTCAAATATTAGCTCAGGAGAGTGGAACAAAAATTATTATCTTCTTTTTTTTTTAATAATAAAAATTTTTTTTAAAAAAAATAATAAATAAAAAAAACGAAAACAATAATAATAAATTTTTTAAAAAAAAAGAAAATAATTAAAATAAAATAATAAAAAATAAAATATTTTTATTTTCTTCTCGACTTCTCCCTTGTCTCCTTTCCTGGTTTCTACATTTGTTCTTCCTTGATGTCCTTCCTATTTCTGCTTCAAGTTGTAATTGATTTGGGGACACCTGGCTTCTCAAAAAAAATAAGAAACTTGAAAAAGGCAAGTGTGGAAGAAAAATTAATAATAATAATTAAAAAATTATAAATTTCCTAAAATAATGAGAATAATAAATAAAATAAATCCTAAGATAGATATCCTTGATAAATAGACCTCAGGTTCTACACAAATTAGAACCGTTCCCCGTCAACGGCGCCAAAATACTTGATGGGTTTCTGGCAAGCGAACCACAAATCCAGCAGTATAATAGTAAGAAAGAATATCGTATCCACAGGGAACGGTTATTTATGTAGACTGAAATCGTATTTATCAAGAGAAAGCACAGTTTAGAGAGTATGATTGCAGAATAGTAAAAAGAGTAGATAATTAATTGGAATTAGAAAGGTAGAGTTAGAGACACTTTACTTGGATCAGGATTGGATTTCATCTCATCACACCCATTGTGCATATAAAGACTACTTATTATTTTGGTATACTCTATAAAATATGTAGACAAACTTTATTGCTAAAGCCCCTACCCAGCGACCTTAAAACTCAAGGATAAATTGTGCGGGCTCTCCCAGGCGACAGATTTATCTCGGCTTATTTTGCTCTCTTTTGTTCAGTTTGTAAGAGTTAGACGATAAACGAGGCCTATTGGTAGACGCATCCTTCGCTCCAGTACTGTCACTACCTTATGCTCATTAGAATACGCCCATGTTCGAACTCCTGGAATTACAACCCCCTAACTCTTTGCTATCGGCTATCAAGTCCTATTGGGCAACTGCTCCTTCACTTAGAGTACTCACACTACCCCTCACTCATTAGAAACAGTCTCTTTCAGCCGTCAGTAATAACCGAGTAATCTTATTCAATCAGAGGTTGAGTTTCCTATGTCTAGGCTCCCCCAAACTCAATCCTAGCTGTAACGTTAATTACAAACTAGCTTATAACTCCAGACGCAAGTGTGGGAATTAGGAATAAGCACAGAATAAGACTACCACCATTATAGATATGGACCTTATTGAAATAATAACAAAACATTTATATACACTCAAGGATAGAATCGATTACATCCAATCCTACTGGAGAGTTAACTACATGAAGTAGCCATACAAACCATTGAAGACGCTGTCACCATCTTCAATCCTCGTGAAGCGCTCCTCCTCTCCTACTCTAAACTTAGCTCTGGTACATAATCAATGAATTACAATGACTATCTACTTGTCAACCAACTAACTGTCTAACTCCTTGGACTGACGCAAGAGGTTCCTATTTATAGATTAGGAAAGACAAAGTAAATTTGGGAAGAGATCCTCTTAAAAACGGCAACAGGGACGCAATCTTCGTGTTCTGCGCTTCAAGCTACGCTACAGCGCAGGCTGTAGCGCAAGTTCCAGAGACTTGCGTTTCACCTGCGCTATAGCGCGGGGTGAAGCGCAGATAGCGTCCTGCAGCTTCAACTTTCCTCTTTTATTTGTTGATCTCTCCCCGAGACTGGTTTTCACGCGTTTGTCTTTCCTTGTTTCCCCTTATTTTCTGATATCTTTATATTTATTGTGCAATCGTTGTTTATTTGGGAAGCTTGTCTGCAATATCTTTGATTGATTGGCTCTGATCTCCTCATTAATGATTCAAATCTTCTTCACATATTTAATTAATTGTCTTCAATCAATCTACAATCTTGCATAAATCCTCCTCATTAATGCCGTTTAATCTCTGAATTAAATCTTTGCAATAATCCTGCAAAAACCAGCAATAAATCTATTAAAATAGCATCAAATTCAAAACTAGGATTAATAAATACAAATTAGTAAATATTAAATAAAAAAGGGATAAAATGGGGTAAAATTATCATTTTATCCTTGATAAGTGAAATAAAATATATACTAATTTATCAACTATTTTTCACTTATCATGGGCCAAGATCCATATTTCACCTAATTTTAAGTCAGCTTTAGCTGATCGCTTAAGAAAAGGTTATTTAGGTAGGAACACACTTCCAATTGTATCTCATACAACTCTTGGATAGTTAGGTGAATAACTCTTATTCTAATTCATCTTATGAATTAATGCCTAACTCAGTGCCTCTAGGTTTTTCAATCCTATTGAATGTACCTAGTTAAGTCAAAAACCCAATGGTGACAGTTGGATATTACTTTTATCCCATCGCGCCTCACTAAAGTAGATAAATGCACCCTGCTTTAGCAGACCCACATTTAATCGATTCTAGCCTTGACGAGTGTCATACATTGGAAGGCAAACATGACTTAATATCGGTGCCTTTAGGTTCTTCAATCTTATCGAATATACCCAATCAAAATCCAATGGTTGACAATTGGATATGACTTTTATCCTATCACGCCTCACTAAAATAGATAAAGGTACTCTGCTTTAGCAGACCCACTCTCCATCGATTCTAACCTTGACGAGTGTCATTCATTGGAAGGCATAATAAGCATTGAGGAATTTGGTCGCTTTATTTATCCATTCCTTTGTTAAACCATTTAAGAAAAACATAATCGCCCCTCACTAAAATAGATAAATGTACCCTGCTTTAGCAGACCCACACTTAATCCATTCTAGCCTTGACGAGTGTGTATTCATTGGAATGAAAAACATAACTTAACATCCCTTTCGAGGGATTTGATCGCTTTAATTTTATTCCTTTGTTAAACCATTTAACAAACATACAAGCATGCATCTCATATAAAACACATGATATGGTTATGGTCTCCTAAAAATCCAATACAAAATTACATCACATATAATCTTGAAATCTCCATCCACAGGTCTCCACATGCTCCTTTGACTCCATGCTCTTTCCGGTTACATTACATAACAAGAAGAAGCCTCGTTTAACATACGAGGGGATAGAGATGAGAAGAGAATTACAAGAGGAATGTCAAGAGGTAAGGCACGACACACAAGTCGTATTTAAATTTAAAACAGCTAAGCCCATAACCAACCATCATGCAAAAATTAGCATTTATTGATTGTAAAACGAGTGATATAATAAGATGTATATATATTAAGCGAGGTTAGATTAACGCGCATATGAAATAACACACTACGCAGTGTAGCACGGGGGTCCCGCATCAATAAGTGTCTCGCATCAAATGAATACTTCACAAACCGATAAACGAGTGAGTCCCTCGTATCATTTGAATACGTTCTTGTCAGCAAATTGATAAGTGGCATTTTTATCGCAGCCAATATTTGAGTCGAGACAAGGTTTCAACAATTGAACCCTTTGACGCCCAAGACATGAACTCTTTCATGTTCCATGGGACCCTCCAACATTAGAACATATAAACATATATATACATCACACATAAAACAATCAATAAAGGATACATCGCTCATAAAATGATCAATAAAGGGAATAAAATAAAATGATTCTGAAAGTTGCGCTTCGCTTGCGCTTTACCTGCTCTTCACCTGCGCTGTAGCGTAGGTGAAGCGCAAGTGTCAGAATCAAAGACGTAACCTGCGCTACGCTTGCGCTGCAGCCTAGCCTGCAGCGCAGATCTGCGTTTCAGTCTGCGCTGCAGCGCAGAAAACAGCGCTTCGTTTTACCTGCGCTTCACTTTAGCTTCATATGCGCTTTACTTGCGCTCAGCGTGAGTGAAGCGCAGAAACGCCGTTTCAAAAAAGGATCTGCGATTTAAACAATAATACCAGAATATCATTATATTCAAAAGAATAAAGCCCAAAACGTGTTTATCGCAAACCAAAGCTTTGATACCAATTGAAGGGAATCAAGCATGTGGTCAGGGTGCAGCAGAAATAAATGGATTCCCTCCCTTGTTATAATCGTTTTGCGAAAACACGAATCAAGGCATAAAAGGTATTGAAATGAAAGGTCGTACCTTATTAGGATTATAAACGAGGCAAGTGTAGTCACGTCTCTATTGGTATCCACGCCAACAGCCGAACTAGGATACCTTCCTCAGCTCTGCTAGTAGCCTTAGAAAGTGAGAAGCGATTGCTCATGTGTCACTGGGGTAGTGCATCTTATGCTCTATTTATAGAGTGGTGGCTAGGGTTTTACCCCCTCACTCACTTAGCCCTCACACTTATGGGCTTGGCCCATTATGTAATAATTCTAATTAAATTAAATTAGAATTATTATCCTTTCCTAGTGGCATGTTGTATGTGTGTGACCCAATAGGATTTTAATATTTGGTTATAATATTAAAATAAAACCCTTTTATATTTAAATCATAAATAGTGAGCGGTATCTAGCAACACATCACTATCCAAATATTGAGATTATCAATAACTTTGATAAATCCTATTTTATTATAATAATTTATATGCGTTGTCCCTTTGTCCAAATATCTAATTGAACACAAGGGCATGGATTGTGTCAACCTTGTATAGTTCAATATATATTTTCTTGATCCCCAAGTAGACTGTACAGAAAATAAATATCTCATATTTATCCTCCTGAGCATGGCCATGCATTTTGCAGTCTCACTTTATCAAGAGGCCTAAAGATATAACTCCTGTTACATAGGAGGGACAAATCCCATCTATAGCACTCACATTCCACCACATAATTTATTATATGTCGAAAAACCAACTTTATGATTACCCTGTTACAGGTAACGTTTGATGATAATTAAAACATATAATTCCTTATGTAGGAATCGTAGTGATTTCAGGTCGAAGGACTTCATATAACATTTATTAATTTAAGAAACGTTCATGACACTTATGTAACAACCCATGCAACGTTCTTAAGGTGGGTCTGTCCAGTACACCATTACTCTTAATGTGTACCTATGTGAGCACATGATATCTCATATCCATGATCTGTGAGATGTGATCATCAATGAACTCACATACTAGTCTAAATGCATCTTTGTCCTAAGATGATAATTGACTAAGGACTATTTAAGAATAATTCTTCATAAGCTCTCACGATCAAGTCATCTACTTGATTCCTTTTGAAGTTTAAGCTTACTATTCTAAGGACAATAATTATATTCTAAAAGAATAAGTTTTCCTTTATAAAATAACATGATACAAGTGATGGATGTTCACAAATATATAAGTCTCTAGTGCATATTCCTAACACTTGGAATCCCAAACCTGCTAAAAATGTTAGACCTGACAAAGTCAATCACAACACGAGAGTCATCAGTGCGGGTGGCTGCTGCTTCTACCCATTTAGAAACATAATCCACAGGCAGTAAATATAAGTGAAACCAAAAGAGTTAGGGAAAGGTCCAATGAAGTCAATGCCCCAGTCATCAAACACATCACAGAACCACAATGGTTGTAGAGGCATCTCATTTCTACGTGATATGTTTCCTATTCTTTGGCATTGTTCACAATTCTTACAATACCTATAAGCATCACGAAACAAGGTAGGCCAATACAAACCAGAGTCCAAAACCTTTCTAGCAGTACATTGAGGTCCAAAGTTCCCACCACATGCAATGTATGGCAAAATCTAGAATGGAATTAAACTCATGATCTGGAACACAACGCCTAATGACTAGATCACTGCAAAATTTCCAAAGGTAAGGATCTTCCCACACATAATATTTAGAATTACTTTTAAGTTTATCTATTTGTGCCCTAGATGCATGTGTAGGCAAAACAGATACAACCAAGTAATTAACTAAATCAGCAAACCAAGGGGTGGTGTCACGCAGCTGCAAAAGATGTTCATCAGGAAAAGAATTACGAATAGGGAGGGAATCAGTCGCTCTCTCAATTTTACTTAAATGATCATCTACCATGTTTTTTGCACTGCTCTTGTCTCTAATCTCTAAATCAAACTCTTGAAGTAGCAACATCCATCTAGTTAACCTTGGTTTTACATCTGGCTTCTTCAGTAGGAACTTCAATGTTTCATGGTCAGTAAAAACAACCACTTTAGAATTAACCAAATATGATCTAAATTTATTAAGTGCAAAAACAATAGCTAATAACTCTTTCTCAGTGGTAGTATTGTTAGCTTATGCAACATCTAAAGTTCTAGACTCATAATATATAACATGAGGAAATTTTCCAACTCTTTGTGCAAGGACAACTCCTACAACATAATTGGATGCATCACACATGATCTCAAAAGGGAGTGTCCAATCTGGTGGCTAGATAATTGGAGTTGTGGTCAATGCTTTCTTGAGCTGATGAAAAGCCTCCTAACACCTGTCATCAAAGTTAAAATCAACCTCTTTTGTAACAAGTTAAAAAGTGGAAGGGCTATCTTGCTAAAGTCTTTGATGAAGCGTCTGTAGAAACCTGCATGACCAAGAAATGATCGAATCTCGCGAATGCAAGATGGGTAAGGTAAACTAGAAATTACATCAATCTTGGCAGGATCAACTTCTATACCCTTCTTTGAAATTATATGTCCTAAAACTATGCCCTGATCAACCATAAAGTGACATTTTTCAAAATTAAGAACAAGGTTAGTTTAATACATCTATGTAAAACCTTATCTAAATAGGTTTCAAACGAAGAACCATACACAGTTAAATCGTCCATGAGCACCTCCATGCACTTTTCAAGGAAGTCAGAAAGGATACTGACATGCACCGCTGGAAGGTACCAGGGGAATTGCATAGGCCGAAGGTATGCTCCTATAGGCAAAAGTGCCAGAGGGGCAGGTGAATATGGTCTTTTCCTGGTCCTCTGGTGCAATGTGAATCTGGAAATAACCTGAAAAACCATAAAGAAAACAGTAGTGATATTTTCTAGCTAAACGCTGAAGCATTTGATCAATAAAAGGAAAAGGGAAATGATCCTTTTTAGTTGCTTGGTTAAGTCTCTTATAATCAATGCAAACTCTCCAATTGTTTTGTACTCTGGTAGGAATAAGCTCATTCTTATCATTCTTCACTACCGTGAGGCCATTTTTCTTAGGGACTACTTGGATCGGACTTACCCAATGACTGTCAGATATAGGATAAATGATGTCGGCTTGTAAAAGCTTGGTCACCTTTTTCACGACATCCAAAATTAGAGGGCTTAGTCATCTTCGTGGATGCCTTAATGATTTAGCTCCATCTTTAAGTAAGATCCTATGCATGCACTGATAAGTGAAAAATATATGATAAATTAGAGTACTTTTTAGTGCACTTATCAAAGGTAAAATGGTATTTTATACCCCAAATTAATCCTTTTTATTAATAATTATATAAATTGTATTTATTAGTCTTGAATTTGAAATTGATGTTATTTTAATATAAATTTGGCTGATTTTTGCAGATTATGGCAAAGATTTGATATGGAGAGAAGATAGCATTAAATCAGGGAGATATTTGCAAGATTTGAAGTTTAATTGAGGACAATTAATGAAGATATCAGCTGCAATTAAACAAGTATTCTGCAGACAACCTTCCCGTTTAATTCAAGATACTCAATAAATGCAAGATATCATAAGGAAAAAGGGAAACAAAGAAAGACAATCAACCAAAAACCAGTCTCGGGAAGAAATCAACTTAAAAAGAGAAAGAATGAAGTTGTGCAACTCGTGTTGCTCCCTTCACCTGCGCTGTAGCGCAGGTGAAGCGCAGCAATTAAATTAGCTTCTGACATATGCGCTTCACTCACGTTGTAGCGCAGGTGAAGGGCAGAACTCGTACTGTTTGCTCTGTTTCCCATTTTAGATAGATTTCTTCCCAATTTCCTTTGTTTTTCCTTAGCTTATAAATAGGACCTTCTTGTACCAAATCAAGTGTGCAGGATTAGTATAAGATCAGTGTAATTTCCAGTATAATTTCATGCACCATATTTAGTTTTAGAATAGGAGAGACGAAGCGTTGCACGAGGATTGAAGAAGGTGACAAATTCTTCGATGGCTTGTATGGCTACCATGAGTAGCTAACTCTCCAGTAGGATTGAATGTAGTTGGTTCGATCTCGTGAGTATATGTAATTTCTATTTTATTGTTTATGATTCCCTATCTTGTAATTTCGGTACCTTTATTCTTTGCTTAATTCCTAACTTCCGCGCGTGAGCCGGAGTTATAGGCTAGTTTCTGTGACATACGTGGATAGAGACTTCCGACTAGGAATGAGGATGAGGGAGCGTAGACATAGGGAACTCAAACTCTGATTGTTTAGGGTACTCGCTAGTCATATTGGAATATAGGCGGGATCTTGTGATTGACGGCGTAAGTGACAGCCCCCGAATGAAGAGCGTTTATAGGAAGGTATGGTTAGTTGATAGTAACATAATTGAAAGTTAATTGTATGTGAGGGAATAAACGGGATCTCGTGATCGAGGGGGTAGTGACAGCTCCTGATTGAAGAGCGTTTACAGGGAAGTACAATTAATAGACAATTCAAACAAACGGAACAATAATTAATTAATTGAGAGGTTAATGAGCCGAGGGTAATGTGTCGCTTGGGAGAGCCCACATGGATTATCTTTGAGTGGTAGGCTACTGGTAACTCGGGGTTTTATCAATTCAGTTTGGCTAAGTCTTTACAAGAATATAATCATAAACAATAAATAGTCATTACATATACGAAGGGTGAGATGATACGAAATTCAATCCTAATCCAAGTAAAGTGCTTTCAACTCCTCCTTTCTATTGTTTTTATTTATTATTCTGGCAGGTTTATATTTTCCGCATCAATTATTCTCATAAATCCGTTATTTCCACTTGATAAATAGATCCCAAGTACACGCGAATTGACCGTTCCCTGTGGATACGATACTTTACTTACTATTATACTGCTGGACTTTATTTTATGTGTGTATTAATTATTTTAAATGCATTTTTAGTGCGTATTAATTATTTTTAAAGCATTTTTATTTGGGGGAATGATACAATCAGAGGCCAACTTTATTTTAGTGTGTATTAATTATTTTAAATGCATTTTTATTTTCTTTTTTTATATTATTTGACCCCACCATCTTCTATTCTTCTAAATATTCATTTTTCTTTATTTTACTTGCTCTTAATGAGTTGTAAATAATTGTTAATGTGTTTTTTAATTTATTGTCATTGTAAATGGTCACGTATTTGTAATTCGAGTTACATGTAAAAATAGTTGGTTCAATTTACCTTTTAATTTTTTTTTTTGCAATAATCGTCAACGTTCAAAGAATAGCATTTCTATCTTTAAATGTTCAGAATAGCTGTGAAGTAAAGCCATTTTTCTAACTTAATAGTTTGCTCGTTCAGTAAATAAAATATTTTTCAAAAACAAAATTCTTGCAATAATCAATTACTGTTAATAGAATAGGCATTTTAAATCCAAAAATATTGAATATAGTCATTTACTAACTCAATTATACGCGTAATTTTAAATCTTTTTTTAAAATAATTTTCTAAAAAATAGATGACGTTAATTGAATAGCATTTCTATCAATAATGTCATTTCAATTCACCGTATAGCCATTTGCTAACTTGGATTCTTTACCAAAATAAGTTTGTGTTTTCAAACAAATTATTTTCAAAATTAATCTTAAAAAAGGGAAAAAAAATGATTTCAATTTCCCTTTCCAAAACTAAAGTTTACCATTTCAAAAAATACAAAAGCAAATGTAATTCTCTATTATTTTTAGAAATACGTGATTTTGATTTTTCCATTACACCCCGGAAATGAGTAGGAGGGGGAAATTGAACCCGTCAAACCAAATAAATCAAAAAAATATTTTTTTTCCGTTTAATATCCAAATTCCAATTCCTTTTATAAGTTTGTTATTTATTCTAAAAATACAAAAAAAAAAGCAAAAACACCAAAAATAATTTTAATTTTCATGAAAGGGGTAAAATAAATATTTTCAAAGTTAACAAGTTTTGCACAATTAATTAGAGGTAACCATTTTTAACTGACGTTGTAGGGTGCTAACACCTTCCCTACATATAATTAACTCCCGAACCCAAATCTGGTTTCGAAGACCATTTTCTTTTAAAGAGGTTTTTTTCAAAATGATTTCCCTTAAAATAAACTTTGGTGGTGACTCCATTGAAACTCAATTTTCCTAATTTGATCGCCGACCCGTCGTGACCCCCGGTTTTCGACATACGAGTTGTGAGTATACCTTAGAGAGCCGAAACGAGTGACCTTTACGACGTAGGTACTATTCTCCTTCCTCAGAGCATTATTGCTAACCCCAAAAAATTACCAAACTTAGTTCCGGAAAGAAAATGGGAATGAGTAGGAAATTTTGGGTTTCATCACCTTCCATTGGGTGTAAGAGATTGAGAGGAAAAGGACACAAAGAAAGAAATGTGATGAAAGAAAAGGAAAATGGAACTGAGGGGAGGAGGTGGGGTCACACGAGGAGAAAGGGGGTTGGGGTCGAATGCTTCTCACATACGCGAGAAGCTTCCCCCGTTTTGTTTTAAAATTCTAATACTTTTTAAAAAAAATGAAATGGTGCATTTCAATATACAATGGGTACGGGTACATGTACTTATGTACCCAATATGTAAGGGTACACGTATTAAAATCACTACCCACGCGAGTATGAATCAGAGAATTCTTTTAAAACACATGTGTAAGGACAAGTACTAGAATATCATACCCATACCCAGACCCAACCTATTTCAATCCCAAGTAAATTGAACAAATCGAGCCCCCTCTCTCTATATATATAAATATATATTGAATGTAGTGGTTGCTTTTTATTTGTTTTTGTTGTCATTTACTAGTATTATATTAGAAATTATTCTCTTCTAGTAAAAATAAATTCACTTGGAATCATTTGTTAGGGGCCACAGGAAACACTAGAAGGGGGGTTGAATAGTGTTTAATAATCTTTACAGATTTTGGAAAACCTTTTGAAAACAAGCAAAACCGATTTGAAAATATTTGATCAACCTTCCGAAACTGGAGTGTTCAGCAACTTGCTGATGCAAACTCGGAAGGTTGAAATAAAACCTTTCTAAAATAATTTTCCCTTTAAAGAAAAGATTGCTTTCTGTTCAGATTAATAAAACTCTTATCTTTAACCCTCCTTTGTTAGTTTAAAACAGATATCAGCGGAAAGTAAAGAGGTAAGGGAAGAGAGAACTTAACACAAAGATTTATACTGGTTCACCCACTAACCCAGTGAGCTACATCTAGTCCCAAGGCAAAACTCCACTGGATTTTCCACTATCCCGCAAGATTGCAAGTATTCTTTTACCCCAGCCTCTCCAGGCTTAACACCGAGTATTCTTTGTTTTTCAACTGCCTCTCCAGGCAACTCATGCAGTATTCTTTGCACACCTGGCCTCTCCAGGCCCAATGAGTATTCTTTGTTTTCAACTGCCTCTCCAGGCAACACATGCAGTATTCTTTTACAGACAAGCCTCTCCAGGCTCAACGAGTATTCTTTTACTGACAAGCCTCTCCAGGCTCAACCGAGTATTCTTTATTCCACCAAGCCTCTCCAAGCTCTCAGACACATAAAGTGTTTACAACATAAAGTTTAAGTTTCACAAAAACTTAAACCGATGTTCTTCTTGTACAAAGAGGTTACTGAGTACTACTCAGGATACAATAGGTGAATTCTAAGTACAAGGATATACAGAGATACAAGTAAATGAATTAAGCTCTATATCTACTATGTATCTAATCGAGCATAAAAACTGCTTCTTCATATTCGGAGAGTTGGCTTGATAATATTTCTCATGAGCTTCTGTCAAATCTCTCTTGGGCGTTAACTTGTAGTTCATGGCCACCACGGGCTTCCATTTCGCCAATCTTCATAATCCTTCATTGAGGCTATTTATATGTTCTGGAAATATAGTCGTTGAGGATTGCTCAATTATACCGTTGAGAAGAAATGATTGATGCTCTTAGAGCCGTTGTGAAATAACTTCTCTTTCGGTAGCTTCGACTTAAGCAGATTAGGTGTGCAGATGAATTAGTTCTGACACACAGCAGATAGACTCTTAATCTTGAGAGGTTTCCGTGGTTTCCTCATCAAGCTGATATCCTCTCTCTTTTATTCTTTCTTTCTCTTCTTTGTGAGTGTAAGGGCGCAAGATGCTAAGATCTGTTAGACTTATCCTTTGTCCCCGTTGTGAGTTCTGCTTTTCTTCTCACTTGAGGTGCATGTCTCTAATAACGTATTGCAGAGATGGTAGTGAGTAGGTGTTGCAGCAGCGCTGACTCTATCTCTGACCTCTATGCACTTTTCTGCAGTAGGCTTCCTCTTTTATGTCGGGAAATGAAGTTGTGCCCGAAGGCCTTTTGTTTTCTTGCACCAATTCAGCTTCACTTTAATGTTTGCTGAGACTTGAGTCTTTTAATATATCATCCAGATTGACTCACAAGTTGAGTCTAAGAATTAATTTGAGTATTCAAATTCACTTAAGACTCAGTATCCTTAGGTTTTAATGATTAACAAAAAAGATCATATAAACAGGTTCTACTAAAAAATGTATTGTTTTGTAAAAATGTATTTCAGGATGTAGTATTCATCTAAGCCTGGAAGACAACAAAGAAAGAAGAAATCAGAAGAGAAGAACAAATGCAGAATCTGAAGAGAAGAACAAATGCAGGAATCTGAAGAGAAGAACAACGAAGCAGAATCTGACGAGAAGAAAAGAATAAGAATCTGAAGAGAAGAGAAGGACTCGTCTATCAGAAGCATATTCATCGTCTGAAGACTTGAAGACAAAAGTAAATACTTGACTCCGTCTGAAGAAGTTACTATCATCTGAAGATTTGAAGTTGATCAGAAGCACTCTATGCATCTGAAGGGTGAACGTGTCAGAATCAAGGATTGACCTCTTGAAGATGTTGCTAAGCTGAAGAACACTCACCCATTGAACTACACTATTTATAATAGAGTCAGAACTACTTGTTTGCCTCGATCAAAAGCTTTGCACCAATAAGGAACTCTGCAAACTACTGCTGCACCTGCAACGAAAAGCATTGCATGCGCAGACCTACTTGCACCTACTGCTGCCCATAACGTATCAGAAGACGAACAAAAGTGACAAGAAAGATGTTTGAACTAAGTTTATTAAATTCAACATCTTTATCCATCTGAATCACAGAAAATAAGAAGAGACAAAGAAGAACAGAGCTGCGATCATCTGAAGAAAAGAAGATTGTAACTCTTGCTAAAAGAAAGGAACTTGCCTGAAAGTATCCTTAGCATGAAGAACTAAGAAATGCTTGAAACAATCATCTGAGATAAGCATATGTTGAAGTAGGAAGAACATCAAGTTGAAACAATGCAACCATCTGAAAGCTCACTAATCGTCTGAAAGTATGTGAAGGTTTAAAACCTTCTGAACACATACTCTCTGAAAAAAATTGATGAGATATTTCAAACTATCTGAAGACATGAAGATTCTCAATTCTGACTTCGTGGACAAATCTCAAACTACGGGAAGTCTCAACAAAGGCAAAGACCATGAGTTCAACAACTAAAATATTGTTCAAATATTTTTCAAGGAACTTTGCTCAAAAGAGAAAAAGGAGAAAACGTCAGAAGCTAAGCAAAAAGGAGCTAGCACAAAATAGGCTAAAGGACAAATCCAACGGATACCTCCTCAAACTCACAGAGAAGAAAAGTGAAAGAAAAGAAGAAGCAGAGAGGGAGAAAAGAAGTATCTACTTGTTAAAGGAAAATCTCTCAGGTTAAAGAGCTCATATAAGTGTGTCAGTGCTAAGCTATATGCACACCTATTCTGCTTAAGAAGAAGTAACCGTTTAAGAAGTTATTTCACAACGGCTATTTGAGTCAAATCACTTCTTCTCAACGGTAACCAAACAATCTTCAAGCGACTATATTTTATCAGAACATATAAATAGCCTCAAGAAAAAGAGTTTGAAGATGTCGGTTAGGTGGCCTTGAATTCCAAGATATAATTTGGCAATCCCATACTGAAATAGGTGAGAATGTAGCCCAAGGGAGCCAATGGTAAAGCCCAAGAGAGAACTGGCTGAAGCTTAATTCAACATCTTATCAAGCCATTCTTTGAGGAAGTTATACCTCACTTAGAGATGACTATTGTACCCAAATTCATACACTTGTATCTCTGTCTTACCCTTGTACTTAGACTCAGTAATTCCTTTGTACAAGAAGAATCTGAGTTTATGTTTCTTAGAAACTTAAACTTAGTTTATGTTGTAAACACTATATGTGTCTGAGAGCCTGAAGATGCTTGCTGGAAGAAAGAATACTTGTTGTTGAGCCTGGAGAGGCTTGTCTGTAAAATAATACTGCATATGTTGCCTGGAGAGGCAGTTGAAAACAAAGGAATACTTGGTGTTAAGCCTGAAGAGGCTGTGGTGTAAGAATACTTGTATCTGAGTTCAGATAGTGGAAAATCCAGTGGTGGTTTGCCCTAGGACTGGATGTAGCTCACTGGGTTGGTGGGTGAACCAGGATTAAATTCTTGGCTTAGTTCTCTTTCCCTTAAACTCTTTTATTTTTAGCTTTATATTTTCAAAGGGGATTGAAAAGTATTTTCATATCAAACTCTAACTTAACAAATTTCTATAAAACAGTTTTTCAAAGATAATCAAACTTCAGTTAATCTCATCATTTGAAGTATTACAGAAAAATGCACTTGAAGAACTAAATTTGTAGTCATTAAAACATGGAAGATGAAATTAGTTTCTCTTTAGAAATTCTTAATATTTCTTGAGACTCAACATTCTCCCTTTTTTAATGATGACACATTATTTTTAATAATATAATCTGATAAGGGTAAAATGAAATATTTAGATAAGAAATTCCTCCCCCTAAATCAGATGCCTTAAGTTCTTTAGATAACTTAAACTTTTCTTATGATTTTCTTAAGTTCTAATACTCCTTTTTCGCTTTTGAAAATCATGAAATCTTCAGATTTTGTTAGTGCAATTTACTTTCCCTTTTGTCATCAATCAAAAGGGATTAGAGCAAGCAACATAAGATCAGACTAATCAAAACTAAGTGTATCAGAGCAAAATAAATGTATCAGAGTATAAATCCATAATATATCATAGCAAAGAAACATTTAAATATTATGTATCAGAGCATGAGATAATCAAACATATGAATGTTAAACAAAATATCATATTATTAAAAAAGATTTGATAAATCATCCTAGACAATGACTATTCATCCTTTTTCAACAAAGCCTGTTTGGCTAGATCCATCAGAGCGTCACGAGCTTTGTCAATCTAGGACAGAACAACAGTATTCAGATCTTCTTGCCCTTCTCTGAGATTTCTTGCTGATCAAGAACCTTATCATGCATGGATGCTAACTGTGCGTGCTTGATCTACAGCTCTTGAATTTCCCTTCTCAGCAAGACATTCTCTTCCTCAGCATCTAACAGTGGCTTAAAGAAAATGATTGAGATATGCTTGCAGGTGAACCTGGAGTAACAGAATCCTTGGGCAGCCCAAACTTAGAATGATTCTTAACAACATAGAAGTATTCCATGATAGGATTTGGACACCATAAAGTCCATGCTTCATTGAGGGGCCCAGATAAAGGGAATTGACCCCTGAAGTTGTTGTGTTTTCTCAAAAGCTGATGCTTTTGTGTAGGTCATGGAGTCTTCATCTTGCCCTAAAGTCCCATAAGCTGAACCAGCTTGTTCTCTGATGCTCCAATAAGATGACCAGAACCACTCCCTGTACAAATGGTCAAGTCCTCCCCCTTGCCTTTTCAGATAGGCAGGAAGTTTTCTCCATTGTTTAGCTGTCAGAGGCTTGAAGTTTGTTGGGTAGCTTAGGTAGACCTTGGGTTCTTTCATGTTGTCCTCAGGTCCTTGAGCTATGAGATACCTGGGAATAATTCTATCACGTTGCACCAGTATTCTTGTGGATGGTAGAACTGATATGGGCAAAGGTGGCTTGAAGTCTCTGAAGCCTGATGCTCTAGTGATGTGCCTCTCAAAAAGTCCAACTTCAAGACATAGTTCCTCACAACCATCCATTCTTCATTAGATATGGGAGCTTTTCCTCAGCAAAGGGATCTATCAAATTCCACTTATAAAAGGTGTTTGGACACCTCTTTTGATCTTCTCAAGCTGATTAGGCAGCAATGATTCTTCCTCTCCTTGCTCCTTCTGAGTAAGAAACCTTTTATTCCTAACTTCTTCCAAATTCTAAGCATAACCTCTTGTGAGTAACAATAGGGAGCTATCCTTGAAGTACATCAGTTCTTCAAATAGTTTAGGGAACTTAGGAACTCTTAACCTTTCTTCTACAGGCACATCATATTCCTTGTGGGGCACTTAAGAAGCAGCACCTCAACTCTGCTGCAGTTGATGGTTGCAGTGCAAGGTCATAAGATGGCTCAAGAATGTAGACACCAAATTTGTTCTCCTGACGCAAATGTTGGGGTAGAATGTTTCCTTTCCAAACCACTTCAGCTGATTGAGAGTGGTTTGGAACTTCCTTCAGATTCAAATTTAGGTGAGTCAGACTCTGGTGATGGACTCTTATCTTCAGAAGATGGAGTCACATTCCCAAGATCACCTTCATCTTCTTCTTGGGAGGCTCAGCTTCCTCTTTATCTTTCAGCTCTTGGTTCATTTCCTCTCTTCTCTATTCTTCCTGCTTATCTCAATTCAAGTCAGCTTGCTGAAATTTGATAGCTTATTCTTGTGTTGAATGGAAGCACTTGTTGTTATCCTCTGAGTAGCTTCAGGTAAAGGTGCAACATGCAAGAACCTAAGCCTTCTTCTTCTTCGCTTCTCCTTCTGGCTTGGGGCGCTTGATCTCTCCTTCTCTTTCTCTTTTCTATTGAATCTCTCATCTTCTAGAATTGCATGCTGTGAAGCAACAATAATGGCATAGTCCTGTGCCTTTTGTTTTTGTTCTTTTCCTTCTCTTCTTCTTCTAAGGCAGTATCTGTTAGAACGAGGATCAAGATGCCTAAGAAGATAGGATTCTTCATGATTCTCTTAGAGGAACCTTGTTCAGATTCCAAAATTGATCACCAAGTTGCAAGCACTACCTTGATCAGCCACATTGACCCGTCCCTCTAGAAAGGAGGTAGGCTCAGTGTGTTGAGTAGAAGGGGCCCTTACTTGTCTGACCCACAATTTAGAAGGTCCTAGGAGACTTCTGAAAGGTTCAAAATAGTCTCTAAGTGTGCCTACCCAAACTTCAGATTTCCTAGCAACTTCAGACGGGTTGAACTTCAGATTTCTCAGCATTTTTCTGAGATGCCTTGGTTATCTTCTTTTTCACCAAGCGCTTGTTGGAGCCTTCTGAGTCGCAACGAACTCAATCTTCCTTGTGTCCCCTTTGAGCTCATTCTCCAGAATATCAATGGAACTTCTCCTTTGTAGCTTTAGCTTTGTGTAAGGCAAAAGTTATCCCTCATAGTAGGTTCAGGAGGAGGGGGAGTACCTCAATCGCATCTGCTTGACGTTCGTAACAGTGAAGTAAGCAAGAGCCTTGTGGTCATACAGCCTTTCTATGGCCTTTGAAGTGTAGCATATCTTCTGAATAGAGTGTTGTGGGGGTAGCTACTTGTAGAATCATTTATCATCTTTCTGCATGTGAGTCATGATGATTCTGGGAAGGTCCGCCTTCTTCTTATGAATAAGATGGATGAGATAGAAACGTTCCAAGTCAGATATATGGTTCTTGCTTCCAGCTTTAGGGATTATTATGCTCCCTAGAATGGCATGCAGAATCCTTGCTTTAGGAACATGCCTGAAGAGTTCATGTTATCTGGTTTCTCTTCTCCATACAGCAACTTGTTGAACACCTGGGGCCACCATGCCTGCTTTCCTAGTCTGGATAGAACACAGCACCTTCAGACTTCACACCAGTAATAGCAAAAATGATACCCTTGTCAATGAAGACATGAATTCTCATTACTGTGGCTCTAATGGAATTGTAAGTCCCCGAAGCATTTGGAACTCCCCTTGCAGACTTCCAGAAATCCACCACACTTTGCTCATGCCATGAGCAGTTGACATGGTCGAAGAAGGAGGTTCATCATGCACTATCAAACTCCTCAATGAGGTCAACACCATCATTTATTAAAGTTTCAAGGTTGACAGTTATGCTCCTCACAATGTTGCCACCAGTAGATTTCTTGGAACCCATTTGAGTTGCAGAGAAGAAAATGATGAAGCAAGAGAACTTAAAAATCTAGAGAACTTAGAGAAAATGAGAGCTGCAAATGTAGCCTTTGCACGGCTTCAAACCTTCTAAATAAAGACACCAGAGGCAATGATGATAGTTACACAGTGACTGCGCAAACTAGATGGGTTTCTGGAAAGCGAACCAAAAATCCAGTAGTATAATAGTAAGAAAAGTTATCGTATCCACAGGGAACGGTCAATTCACGTAAACTTGTGATCTAATATCAAGGGAAACAACGGTTTAATATTGTTGCGGAATTGTAAATAGAAATTAATAATGGAAAAGAAAGGAAGAGTTAGAGACACTTTACTTGGATTAGGATTGAACTTCATCTCATCGCACCCCTCATGTATGTCGAGACTACCTACTATTTATAGGCTTTGAACTATAACGCTGTAGACAAACTATATAGCTTATGACCCCGAGTTACCAGGCTCCACTCACACTCAAAGGTAATCCATGCAGGCTCTGTAACACCCTAAATTCTCAAGCAGGAATTTAGTCCGTTGGAAACCAAATTCCTAACTCAGAATTTAGAATATTATACTTTAAATATCGACCTGTTCTATAAATTATCGCAATCCAACAAAAAGGATAATTTACATCAAACCATAGAGAATTAAAGTCTTTTAACTACATCAAGTAATTACCCAACCATGAAAAGTCATACAGTCCATTTTACATTTCTAATCCAAAGAGTTACTACACGTTCAGAGTGAAATCCGAAATACAAACGAGTCTAACTTACAAAAGACATAGACAAAAGTAGGCCATCCACTAAATATATACAATGAACATTAAATCTTCAGCTTTCCAAAATCATCTCCGAGGCTCATTACAATGAGGAGGAGGAACCTGAACTGAACATCTAAACAAAACCCACATAACTTGTGGTGAGATACAATCTCAGTGAGCAAATCTCATGCATGTATGCAAAACATATATCTCATGGCAATTCAAGCTTTAAATTACTATAACAGTCTCCATTTAACTTATGCAATGGTATGCTTAAAATGCTTGCCAATAGGCCATGTACAATCACAGTCTAGAGTTAGACCTGAGCTCAGACTACAGGGGATATCTCCCCAGGGGACGAATCCCACCCTACATTCTTCACAAAGAGACCGAAGTCCAGTCATAACCAAAGGCTATGTTCCTTCACAAAGAGACCGAAGTCCATAATCTTTCACAAAGAGATTGACAACTAATTCGAGACCCGGAATTGATAAATATTGCGAATCTCGTTAATTTCGACACTTTCGATAGTTCGAACATTCCGAAACGAACGAGATTCGACGCTTAACCGATGTCAAGCCCATATACTCATCAATTCCAATATCGAATCCAATTATCAATCCTAAGTTTTCATTTCGGAACAAGTTTAATCGGAGGAAACGAAACGTTTCGACGTTTCGATAGTTTCGAAACTTTCGAGAGTTTCGAAAGTTTCGAAACTAACGATTATCAAGAATCGATCCGTTCTAACCGATTAAAATCGTTCCCAGTTATCAACCAACATGTACAAACACAAACAATCAAGATAAGTTCAAGATATATTCAGAGAAAGGGGAGAAAGAGGGGGTTCAAGGGATTGAGACCAATTCCTAAAATCTAAGAATTCAAGTGAGAATTACTCACCACAACGTAGCAATTCAAGTGTTTAGATGAAGGATTGAGATTCCTAGCTTTCGCGTTCTACTCGTTCGGCACTTCTCTCTCTAGACCACACTTTCTCTCTCTAAAGTTAGGTTTTCAAAATTCTGATGAATTTCGCGTCCTGGGTATATATTTTCGCTCAGTAATCGATTACCAAACCCTGGTAATCGATTACTGAAGGCAAAATTAGCCTAAGAACCCATTCTGGGAACCTGGTAATCGATTACCATCTTTTGTAATCGATTACTGAGTTTCCAGGCTGCTGGTAATCGATTACAAGGGTTATGTAATCGATTACAAATTTCAAACTCTGGTAATCGATTACAGCTCTGTAATCGATTACCATTTTCCAACTCTCTGGTAATCGATTACCAGCTCTCTGTAATCGATTACCATATTTCAAACTCTCTGGTAATCGATTACCAGCTCTCTGTAATCGATTACCAGTGGCCCAAACTCAAGGGTTTAGTTCAAAATGAGTTACTTGACTTACCTTACCCATCCCTACCTTACACTTAGTTCCTAAGATTCAAACCACATTAAAACCTATAAATCTCACAATTACTTATCAAAAGTTGGGATGTTACATTCTACCCTCCTTAAAGAAATTTTGCCCTCAAAATTTACTAAGTGAGAGATATGAAATCTTACCATTACTCAAACAACATAGGGAAATGATTCTTGATAACCTCTTCCTTCTCCCAAGTAGCTTCATCCAAGGATAGACCTTCCCAAACTACCTTAACCAAAGGAATATTTCTATTCCTCAGAGTCTTGGCACTTCTGTCAACAATCTGTATAGGTTTTGCAGGTAGTGTGAGGTTGTCCTTTAATTGTATTGGTTCAGAAGACAAGACATGAGAAGGATCAAACACATATTTTCTTAACTTAGATACATGAAAAACATTATGGACCTTGGAAAGATACGGTGGAAGAGCTAATTTGTATGCAAGAGGACCAATTCTTTGCAAGATTTGAAAGGGACCAATGTATCGAGGACTCAGTTTCCTGGATTTCACAGACTTCCCTAGACCAATGACAGGAGTTACTCTAAGAAATACATGTTCTCCTTCCTCAAATTCTAGTTCCTTTCTCCTTTTATCAGCATAACTTTTCTGACGGCTCTGGGCAGTTACAAGTTTTTCCCTAATCATTCTAATCTTATCAGAAGTTTCCTGAACCAAATCTGGGCCCAACAGGGCTTTCTCACCCACCTCATGCCAACAAACAGGGGACCTACACTTCCTACCATACAAGGCTTCATATGGAGCCATGCCTATGCTACTATGAAAGCTGTTATTGTAGGCAAACTCTACTAGTGGTAGGTACTTATCCCAACTGCCCGACTCTTCTAGAGAACAGGCTCTTAACATGTCTTCTAAGGTTTGGATGGTTCTCTCAGACTGACCATCAGTCTGAGGGTGGTAAGCGGTGCTAAACCTAAGTTTAGTCCCGAACGACTGGTGTAGTGCGTTCCAGAACCTTGAAGTAAACCTGGGGTCCCTATCAGAAATGATGCTAGAAGGAATGCCATGTAACCTGACAATCTCTCTGACATACAACTCAGCTAACTTATTCAGGGAGAAGGTATTCTTAACTGGAAGGAAATGGGCTGACTTGGTTAAACGGTCGACTATGACCCATATTGAATCAAACCCTGATTGGACTCGAGGTAAACCCACCACAAAGTCCATAGCTATGCTTTCCCACTTCCACTCAGGGATCTCTAAGGGTAATAGAACTCCAGATGGTTTCTGATGTTCCACCTTCACTTGTTGACAAGTTAGGCACTTAGACACAAACTCAGCTATTTCTCTCTTCATACCTACCCACCAAAACCTTTTCTTCAAATCCTGATACATCTTGGTAGAACCAGGATGTATAGACATCTTACCCTTATGAACTTCCTCTAGTACCTGCTGTTTAACTCTACTTCCTTTAGGGATACAAATCCTTCCCTGAAAAAGAATTAATCCCTCACCTGACCTGGAAAATCCTACCTGACCCATCTTACCCTGAAGATCAGGATCCAAATCCTGAGCCTCCTTAATCAAGGTTTGAAACTCACTGGAAATTTCTAACCTGTACATCTGAATGCTACCTACCCCAAACTCCACACTTAAGTTCAAATCTCTAAACTTCTCTAGGAGATTCATCTCTTGTATCATCAATGATGACACATGCAGGGATTTTCTGCTAAGAGCATCAGCCACTACATTGGCCTTACCTGGGTGGTATTTCAGCTCAAAATCAAAATCTTTCAAAAACTCCATCCATCTTCTTTGCCTCATGTTGAGTTCTTTTTGATCAAAAAGATACTTCAAGCTCTTATGATCACTAAAGACCTCAAACCTTACACCAAACAAGTAATGCCTCCAAATTTTTAAGGCAAAAACCACAGCAGCTAATTCTAAGTCATGGGTAGGATAATTTCCTCATGAGGCCTTAACTGCCTAGATGCATAAGCTACAACCTTTCTATCCTGCATTAGAACACTCCTAACCCCTTCCCAGAGGCATCACAAAATACCTCAAAGGTTCTAGACACATCAGGTAATGCTAACACCGGGGCACTGGTCAATCTATGTTTTAATTCTAGAAAACTATGCTCACAATCACTATCCCACACAAAGGCTTGACCTTTCCTGGTTAGCTTAGTGAGAGGCAATGCCAAACGGGAGAAACCCTTAATGAATCTCCTGTAATAGCCAGCTAATCCTAGAAAGCTTCTAATTTCTGTAACAGTTCTAGGCCTTTCCCACTCAAGAACAGACTCTACCTTGTTAGGGTTCAAAATGTATTGACCCCTTCCCCTGAAATTACATGACCTAAGAAATGGACTTTGTTTTAGCCAAAACTCACATTTGCTCGGATTGGCAAACAATTCCTTTCCCTCAAAACTTCCAACACCAACCTCAAGTGTTTCTCATGATTCTCCATACTAGAAGAGTAAATCAAATATCATCAATGATACAACCACAAATTTATCTAGAAAAGGTCGGAAGATTCGATTCATGTAATCCATGAACACTGCCGGGGCATTAGTAACACCAAATGGCATATACTAAGTTACTCGTAGTGTCCATATCTAGTTCGAAAAGCAGTTTTATGAATATCTTCCTCCTTATCCTGTGATTTGATGATATCCTGATTTCAAATCTATTTTGGAAAACACAGAAGCCACCTCTAAGTTGATCTAGGAGGTCATCTATCCTAGGCAATGGATACCTATTCTTAATTGTTATTTTATTCAATTGCCTAAAATCTACACATAACCTCATGCTCCCATCCTTTTTCTTCACTAACAACACTGGAGCCCCCCCACGGAGAGACACTAGGCCTAATAACCCCTTTTCCAACAACTCTTCTAATTGCCTCTTGAGTTCACTAAGTTCTAAGGGGGACATCCTATAGGGTGCCTTAGAAATGGGTCCTGAACCGGGTATCAAATCTATGGTGAACTCTATTTCTCGCCTCATGGTGGTAAGGTAAGAATTTCATTAGGAAAAACATCTTGTGGAACTCCCGAACCGTAGCCACATTACTCAAATCAAATTTTGTTTCTAGAATTGAGGAAAGTAACAACAAAAACATTCACCCCCATCATTGATACTCTGGAAAACTTGAGAAACACTAGACAATAGAATAGGTAAACCCTTCCTTAGAAGGAACAGAAAAATCAGGAAAACAACCTTTCTATTAAAAACAGTCTAACAACACACCTGATTGAAAGATAACCAGTCATTCCCAGAATAACGTCAATACCAATCAAAGGCAAGCAAATCAAATCAACAACAAAAGTTCTATCCTGTATGATCAAGGACAGTCCATACACACAAGAGAAGTGGATATTGTTCCTTAGCTGGGGGTAACAACATTTAGAATATAAGGCAAGGAAACAGTAGACAAATTCCAGATTATTTACACATTCAAAGAAACAAAGGAATGGGATGCTCCCTGAATCATTACAATACAATTAAAGTTCCTCTCCTAGGGTGCATTTACCTTTTAACAAATTATCTGAAAGAAGTGGGCCACTTGACCACTGAAGGTAAAAACCCTTCCAGTTGATTGAGGTTTTCTGGGTTCCCTTGGCAGCAGGACAATCCTTTTGAAAATGACCAGGTACCTACAGAAGTAGCACACCCTCCTCCCGATACGCACTCTCCCCCGTGCTCCTTTCACACTTTGCACATACTTTAGTATCCTTGCGTTCTGCGAATGTTGGTTAGTCACTGGGTGGTCTTCCTGCCACTTAGGTTTGAAGCTCCTGTTTGAATTCCCAAGTTCCACTTCCTCTTCCCCTTGTTATCTTGTGGTGCCACAAGAAGATGGTTACTCCCTTGCAATTCTTCTCAACAATGTAGCATTTGCTCACCAAGGTAGAAAATTTCTGATTTCCAGGGCCGCTACTCGGACGATTATTTCCGGCCTCAAGCCTCTTCAAACTGGGGTGCATCTCCACTCCTCGTCATTTACCGCCTGAATGGTACCAGGAGAGAATTTTGACAATTCTTTGACCTTGATACATACTGCCCAACTGACATCTCCCCTTGTTGAAGTTGTAAAAACTCTGATCTTTCTGCCTCTTGATGGTCGCCGGGAAGTACTTCTCTAAGAACAGATTTTGAAAAGCCTCCCAAAGTTAAAGGAGCCTCCCCCCCCGCCGTTTGTAGTCTAGCCGTCCTCCACCAATCCTCAGCCTCTCCTCTCATCATAATCACACCCGCAAGCTCACCTTGACTTCATCTACACACTTCATGGCCTCAAAAATTCTATTCAGGTCCTTGAGCCACCTTGCCGCCACGTCGGGATCATACTCTCCATTGAATTGTGGAGGATTGTGTTTCCTGAACTCCGACAATCCAACCGAGGAATACATCCAAGGTGGTTGGTGGTTTGCTCCGGTCGGTGCCTAGCCATCTCTTGCAAGATTGCCGTGTTGGTAGCTGCTTGACTTCCCCCTCATCTGAGTGAGTGCCTGGAGGGCTGCCACCATCGGATCTGGGATCGTTTCAGGGGAAGATTGAAGAAGGGGAGAGAAGACGATCTACCCTTGACCTACCCTTCCTGTTGCCTACCATAATTCTCTACATGTCATAAGCAAATATCGAGGTGATCAGTCTCTCAATTCACAAAATAATACATATAAAATTATTGACAACCACAGAAATCCTAATCTCACAGTCCAATTGGATTGAACTGCTCTGATACCAAAATGTAACACCCTAAATTCTCAAGCAGGAATTTAGTCCGTTGGAAACCAAATTCCTAACTCAGAATTTAGAATATTATACTTTAAATATCGACCTGTTTCTATAAATTATCGCAATCCCAACACAAAGGATAATTACATCAAACCATAGAGGAATTAAAGTCTTTTAACTACATCAAGTAATTTACCCAACCATGAAAAGTCATACAGTCCATTTTACATTTTCTAATCCAAAGAGTTACTACACGTTCAGAGTGAAATCCGAAAATACAAACGAGTCTAACTATTACAAAAAGACAATAGACAAAAGTAGGCCATCCACTAAATATATACAATGAACACTAAACTTCAGCTTTCCAAAATCATCTCCGAGGCTCATTACAATGAGGAGGAGGAACCTGAACATCTAAACAAAACCCACATAACTGTGTGGTGAGATACAATCTCAGTGAGCAAATCTCATGCATGTATGCAAAACATATATCTCATGGCAATTCAAAGCTTTAAATTACTATAACAGTCTCCATTTAACTTATGCAATGGTATGCTTAAAATGCTTGCCAATATGGCCATGTACAATCACAGTCTAGAGTTAGACCTGAGCTCAGACTACAAGGGATATCTCACCAGGGGACGAATCCCACCCTACATTCCTTCACAAAGAGACCGAAGTCCAGTCATAACCAAAGGCTATGTTCCTTCACAAAGAGACCGAAGTCCATAATCTTTCACAAAGAGATTGAACAACTAATTCGAGACCCGGAATTGATAAATATTGTTGAATCTCGTTAATTCCGGCACTTTCGATAGTTCGAACATTTCCGAAACGAACGAGATTCGACGCTTAAACCGATGTCAAGCCCCTATATACTCATCAATCCCAATATCGAATCCAATTATCAATCCTAAGTTTCATTCGGAACAAGGTTTAATCGGAGGAAACGAAACATTTCGACGTTTCGATAGTTTCGAAACTTCGAGAGTTTCGAAACTTTCGAAACTAACGATTATCAAGAATCGATCCGTTCTAAACCGATTAAAATCGTTCCCAGTTATTCAATCAACATGTACAAACACAAACAATCAAGATAAGTTCAAGATATATTCAGAGAAAGGGGGAAAGAAGGGGGTTCAAGGGATTGAGACCAATTCCTAAAATCTAAGAATTCAAGTGAGGAATTACTCACCACAATGTAGAAATTCAAGTTGTTTAGATGAAAGATTGTGATTCCGTAGCTCCGTTTCGACGTTGTTACTCCGTTCCGGCACTTCCTCTCTCTGACCATCTCTTTCTCTCTCTAAAGTTAGGTTTTCTCTCGAAATTTCTGATGAATTTCGCGTCCTGGGTATATATATTTTCGCTCAGTAATCGATTACCAAACCCTGGTAATCGATTACTGAAGGCAAAATTAGCCTAAGAACCCATTCTAGGAACCTAGGTAATCGATTACCATCTTTTGTAACGATTACTGATTTTCCAGGCTGCTGGTAATCGATTACAAGGGTTATGTAACGATTACAAGATATTTCAAACTCTCTGGTAATCGATTACCAGCTCTCTGTAATCGATTTACCATTTTTCCAACTCTCTGGTAATCGTTACCAGCTCTCTGTAATCGATTACCATTTTTCCAACTCTCTGGTAATCGATACCAGTCCTCTGTAATCGATTACCAGTGGCCCAAACTCAAGGATTTAGTTCAAAATGATTTACTTGACTTACCTTACCCATCCCTACTCCTTACACTTAGTTCCTACTGATTCAAAACCACATTAAAACCTATAATCTCACAATTAATTATCAAAAAGTTGGGATGTTACAGGCTCTCCCAGGCGACAGGACTTACACTCGGCTTATTTTGTTCTCTTTTATCCATTTGTTAAAGAATAATTGATAAACGAGGCCTATGGTAGACGCACCCTTCGCTCAGTTACTGTCACTTACCCTTACTCATTAGGAATACGCCTATGTTCAAATCCTGGATTGACAATCAACTAACTCTTGTTATCGATTACTAAGTCCTATTGGTCGAATGCTCCTTCACTTAGAAGTACTCACACTACCCCCTCGCTCATTAGTAAACATCCCTTTTCAGTCGTTAGTAGTTTAACCGAGTATTCTCATTCACTCAGAGGTTGAGTTTCCTATGTCTAGGCTCCCCCAAAACTCAATCCTAGTCGTAACGTTAATTACAAAACTAGCCTATAACTCTGGCGCAAGCGCGGAAGTTAGGAATAAGCACAGAATGAGATGACAGCATCATAATTAGGGAACTGCATAAATAAAATAGATAGAGTTTTACATACACTTGAGAATGGAATCGATTACATTCAATCCTAATGGAGAGGTTAACTACACGAGGTAGCCATACACACCACCGAAGATGCTGTCACCATCTTCAATCCTTGTGAAGAGCTCCTCCTCTCCTACTCTAAATTTAGCTTTGGTGCATTATCACTGAAATAAGACTGAGATTACAATAATTGTGCACACCAGATTTGGTGCAAGAGGTTCCTATTTATAGACTAGGAAAGACAGAAAATTTGGGAAGAGATCCACTTAAAAACGGCAACTGGGAAGCAATCTGCGTGTTCTGCGCTTCAAGCTGTGCTACAGCGCAGGCTGTAGCGCAGGTTCCAGAGAGTTGCGCTTCACCTGCGCTAAAGGCGCGGGGTGAAGCGCAGCTAGCATCCTGCAGCTTCAACTTTCCTCTTTTATTTGTTGATCTCTCCCGAGACTGGGTTTTCCACGCGTTTGCCCTTCCTTGTTTCCCCTTATTTTCTGATATCTTTACTATTTATTGTGCAATCCTTGTTTATTTGGGAAGCTTGTCTGCAATATCTTTGATGATTGGCTCTGATCTCCTCATTAATGATTCAAATCTTCTTCACATCTTTAATTAATTGTCTTCAATCAATCTACAATCTTGCATAAATCCTCCTCATTTAATGCTATTTAATCTCTGAATTAAATCTTTGCAATAATCCTGCAAAAAACCCGCAATAAATCTATTAAAATAGCATCAAATTCAAAACTAGGATTAATAAATACAAATTAGTAAATATTAAATAAAAAGAGATAAAAATGGGGGTAAAATTATCATTTTGTCCTTGATAAGTGAAATAAATATATACTAATTTATCAACTATTTTTCACTTATCAAATTCCCCCCAACTTAACTTCTTGCTTGTCCTCAAGCAAGAGACCTCTTTGCAATCATAATCAATTCTATTCCTAGTGTATTATCATAAAAACAAAACTAATTCAAGGTAATCATCCCTCAACTCCTTCCTAAGCAGAAGTCACTTCCCAAACATAAGAAAAAATCAGAATCAAGAGATATTACCAATCAAAAGTCAAGATAGGAATACAACATCAATTAAACTTCTCAATAATAGCAATTAAAGCAGTAAGTGATAAAGCAAGGAAATCTCTCATCCTCACGGGTAAGTGTTTCCCTCAATCATTTTCACTCACTGTTAACAACTAGGATTGATAGTCGTTTCCAAGGTCTGAACCTGCAAGCAGTTAGTATGGATCAAAATTTCTTTCTTTAGGTTGTGTAATGAGGCTGGGCTATCAAGAAATCATGGTTTTTTCTGGATATTCAAGGAACACTTTGAACATAGAGCATCTTGTGGTTGTGCTTGGAACTTCTCTCAATTCACCTGATGATTCTTGAATTGGTCACCCTTTTTCAGCTTTGGCCTCTTTTTTGAAGAATTTTTCTCCCCCCAACTTATTTATTTTCCACACTTTGTGCAGAATTTTTTTTTATATACATAACATAAAGAACTTATTTTTGGTGGGGGGAAATCTTTTTCTTTATGATTCCTTGTGCCTTCTCTTGGATTCCTTGTGACCAACCTCTTTGTCAATTGCTTGTCCCATTTTGTTGTGGTGCACCTGCTCTCTGTCCCAAGTGTTAGGGACATGGTATGATCATTGATCATTAATAATGATAATGGCTAGGCTGCATCAAAAGAAACATTCAAGCTTAAATGGGCAATCAATAAATGGAAATATTAATGCATGGTTGGCTATTTGGCACTAAGCAGAATATTAAAATCACAAAATTGTGCCTTTGTCACTTCCATACCTTCTACAAGCAAGACAAATTTCAGAAACTCAAGCAATAACAGTTGACAAGCAGTGGTGAAAAGCTCTCAATATAAGTGTTTAAGTGTTTAGGGCTCTCAGCTCACCAGTTGGGCTAAAATTTCCTTGCTAAAGCACTTACTGGATTTAATAATCTACCATGATGGGTTCTCTTGAGAAGTACTCTAAACCTAACTGATTATGGAATTAATCACAAGACCCTATCATCTTACCTAGATTGGTTAGTTAAACTACTTATTTACAGAGAAAAAGGAAATAATTACCTTGATTCCTAATTTCCTAAGGTCCTAAAAATTTAAAAAAAATTGAAAATACGAAACAGAAATCCTAATTAACTAGAAAATAAAAGAAAAAACTAAAAGAAAGAAAAACACCAGTATCAATCTTCATCCTCTGTATATTGTGAGTCCTTGCCTTGCTGCTGCTCCATCCCCCTCTGGGAAAATAGGCCTGTCCTCAGGCCACTGCAAGAATATCCGGAATCTTCAAGCAGCAAGCCCGGGTATGGGTCTAGTACTCCTGATTGGTTTGGGGTCAACTAGTCTTTATACTTTGCAGCAGTCTGTGCAATTCATGAAGAACATGGGAGCCTGCCAATAACATGCATAAATAATTATTCTCTTCACAATAATTGGTAATGCTTTCCTAAAAATAGAACATACTCAATTGTTTTGCAAGCATTCAATCAATCCATGGAAAGTGAAAGTTTAAAATTTTTGAAAGAAACAGAACATAACACTTTCAAATTTAATAACTCACAAAACAAAGAGCATTCCAATCAAGCAAATTGTTCTTCATGTTCCACACAGCTAAAATCACATTTAAGATAGCAATAATCAATAATATTCACAATCCTAAGGTTGCTACCCTAAAGTGTAAATCATAGAGATAGAGTAAATGAAGATTTCAATTGGTAAAAATAAAATAAAAAAAATATAACTGAAAGTTTCAAAATTGATGGAAGTTTGTGAGTGAAAGAGTGAAAAGAAGAGCTTTAGGAAGTAGTACATGAGAAAGATTTTTAAAATTCCGTATCCTGAAGCGCAGAATACAGTGATTAAAATTGCATTTCTGCGCTACAGCGCAGGTTGAAGCGCAGAAAACAGAATGTAGTTTTGCAATTTTCAATCACGTTTTCTGCTACTTCCTATTTTTTTAAAAAAAAAAAATATTTTCCACAAACTTATTCCAATCAATTTTGAAAATTTCCTAAATCCTAAAAAAATGAAAAATCCTAATTAACAAAATAAAATTGAAAACAATTAAAAACTTAAAAATCTCTGGGTTGCCTCCCAGGAAGCGCTTGTTTAACGTTTGATAGCTCGACTCCTATTCCCTCAAGGTGGCTGAAACTGAAATCTTTTGATGAGCCTGTGTGCTGCACCCTTCCTTTTCCTGGCCTGTATACCTCCCCATAATCTTACCTTGGAGCAATTTGTCCTTTTCTTTACTTTCTTTCTTTGATGTGCATGAATCTTCTTCTCCTGAAGCTTGAATGGTTCACAAATGAATTCTCTCAATTCCTTTGCTTCAGGGGGTTCTTTGACATGAAACACACCTGACCACTTGATCTTCAATCTGGCTCTAGGCTCTGAATTTAAGTCTAGCTTGAATTTTCTTCTCTTTGCCTTGTTCTGGTCAGTGTGATTGCAGGCCTTTCTTTTATGAGGTCTGGAAGGTTGATCACTTGCATCATGCCTTTCTTGATCTTCCTTTAAAGGACTGGTTGGATAAGACATGGTCTATGTTCTTGAAATCACTTCCCTTCCTTCCTCGGGCTTTGATTCACCATCTCCTTGGTCACCATCATATGTTGTATTCTCTACCTCCCTTTCACAGTCAATCTCCTCTTTAAGCACCATCTTTGTTGTTTCATCCTCTCCTTGTTATTCTTCTTCCTCTGTTGCACCTTCTTCTTCTTCCTTTTCTTCTTCAGCTTCTCTTTCTTCTTCTTCTTCTTCATCTAGATTGTCATTGATTTCCTCCCCTATCAGCTGAACAATGTCGTCGCACTGCTCTTCGGGGTTGGGTAATGCATTTGCTGAAGATTGCTTGGTCCAATGGTTGATCATATTTCTATCTCATCTAGTACGAGGCCAGCGGTGAGTCCTTCTCTTTCACAATACAGCTGAAACGACATAAATTCATCCCACTTTTCTTCAACAAAATTGTCAATATCTGAATGCCTTTCTGAGATTTGTTCTGACTGCTGGTTAGCTTCTGTTTCTTTTAATTGCTCCAACAAGGTGTCAGTGTTTCTTCTTGCTTCTTCTCTTTCCTTCTGAAGTCTTGACTCCCTTTGTTCTGCTATCCGTGCTATCAAAGCATCATTTTTCTCCTTGCTTCTTCTCTCTCCTTCTGAAATCGTATATTGTCTTGATGAATTTATTCAATACTCTTGCAAAGTCTGAACTCCCTTTGTTATGCCATCTGTTTTAACAAAGCGTCAATGCTTCGTCTTCTCTCTTCGCTCTCTTTCTGAAATTGTATATTGCTTTGATTGAACTCTTCCAAAAACTCATAAAATTGGGAGTCTCTTTGTTGATAGGAAGAGTAACTTTGTTGCTGTTGAAAAGAAGGTTGCATCTAGAGTGAAACATCATCTTGGTATCTCCCAAAATTCTGATTCTGGTAACTTCCCCAATCCTGTGAAAAATTGTTAGAATAATTGTTGTAATTAGAGAAGTTACCTTGAATCGGTGCATGAGAGGAGTAACTTGGTTCTTGCCACCTAACATAATCTCCAGGGGTTCTCCTTGGTTGATTCTGCCATGCATAAGCCATTTAACATTTATTTCACTTGAGGTGGTTGAGCAGAGAGTGTTGAGATTGTCTCCTTGAAATTTGTCTCCTTCTCCTTCTTGGGTGATCAGAGAGTGTTGAAATTGTCTCCTTGAGCTCTGCCTCTTTTTTTGTTACCTGTTTTCTCAAGAGAAATAAGATGCTCAAACAAAGAGAAAAACAGAATAACAAAGAATAATATTTTTTTATAAATAATAATAAATAATAATTTTTTTAAGATAAAATTATTAAAAATAAAATATTTTTGTTTTCTTCTTGACTTCTCCCTTGTCTCCATTCCTTGTTTCTACTTTTGTTCTTCCTTGATGTCCTTCCTATTTCTGCTTCAATTTGTAGTTGATTTGGGGATACCTGACTTCTCAAAAGCAAAACAAGAAACTTGAAAAAGGTAAGTGTGGAAGAAAAATTAATAATAATAGAAAAACTATAAATTTCCTAAAATAATAAGAAGAATAAATAAAATAAATCCTAAGATAGATAAAACTTGATAAATAGACCTCAAAGATCTACACAAATTGAAACCGTTCCCCGGCAACGGCGCCAAAAATACTTGATGGGTTTCTGGAAAGCGAACCAAAAATCCAGTAGTATAATAGTAAGAAAAGTTATCGTATCCACAGAGAACGGTCAATTCACGTAAACTTGTGATCTAATTATCAAGGGAAACAACGGTTTGATAATATTGTTGCGGAATTGTAAATAGAAAATTAATAATGGAATAGAAAGGAAGAGTTAGAGACACTTTACTTGGATTAGGATTGAACTTCATCTCATCGCACCCCTCATGTATGTCGAGACTACCTACTATTTATAGGCTTTGAACTATAACGTTGTAGACAAACTATATAGCTTATGACCCCGAGTTACCAGGCACCACTCACACTCAAAGGTAATCCATGCGGGCTCTCCCAGGCGACAGACTTACCCTCGGCTTATTTTGTTCTCTTTTATTCCGTTTGTTAAAGAATTAATTTATAAACAAGGCCTATGGTAGACGCACCCTTCGCTCAAGTACTGTCACTACCCTTACTCATTAGGAATACGCCTATGTTTGAATCCTGGATTGACAATCAACTAACTCTTTGCTATCGATTACTAAGTCCTATTGGTCTAATGCCCCTTCACTTAGAGTACTCACACTACCCCTCGCTCATTAGTAAACATCCCTTTTCAGTCGTCAGTAGTTAACCGAGTATTCTCATTCACTCAGAGGTTGAGTTTCCTATGTCTAGGCTCCCCCAAACTCAATCCTAGTCGTAACGTTAATTACAAACTAGCCTATAACTCCGGCGCAAGCGCGGAAGTTAGGAATAAGCACAGAACGAGATTACCAGCATCATAATTAGGGAACTGCATAAATAAAATAGATAGAGTTCTACATACACTTGAGAATGGAATCGATTACATTCAATCCTAATGGAGAGTTAACTACATGAGGTAGTCATACAAACCACCGAAGATGCTGTCACCATCTTCAATCCTTGTGAAGCGCTCCTCCTCTCCTACTCTAAATTTAGCTTTGGTGCATTATCACTGAAATAAGACTGAATTACAATAATCGTGCACACCAGATTTGGTGCAAGAGGTTCCTATTTATAGACTAGGAAAGACAAAGCAAATTTGGGAAGAGATCCTCTTAAAAACGGCAACTGGGAAGCAATCTGCGTGTTCTACGCTTCAAGCTGCGCTACAGCGCAGGCTGTAGCGCAGGTTCCAGAGATTTGCGCTATAGCGCGGGGTGAAGCGCAGCTAGCGTTCTGCAGCTTCAACTTTCCTCTTTTATTTGTTGATCTCTCCCGAGACTGGTTTTCACGCGTTTGTCTTTCCTTATTTCCCCTTATTTTCTGATATCTTTATATTTATTGTACAATCCTTGTTTATTTGGGAAGCTTGTCTGCAATATCTTTGATTGATTGGCTCTGATCTCCTCATTAATGATTCAAATCTTCTTCACATCTTTAATTAATTGTCTCCAATCAATCTACAATCTTGCATAAATCCTCCTCATTTAATCTTTGTATTAAATCTTTGCAATAATCCTGCAAAAATCAGCAATAAATCTCTTAAAATAGCATCAAATTCAAAACTAGGATTAATAAATACAAATTAGTAAATATTAAATAAAAAGAGATAAAAATGGGGTAAAAATATCATTTTTTCCTTGATAAGTAAAATAAAATATATACTAATTTATCAACTATTTTTCACTTATCAAAACCTCGGGTAACGTGTGAAGTGGCAGAGGAAATTTTGAAAAAGGTGACTATCAAACGTCTCAAATTGCTACGTCATCTTTCAGACAAGTATGACTTCAGATAGAACATTCAGATAAGAGCATGTTTCAGACAAGCATACATTTCAGATAGATACAAGTTTCAGATAGTCAGGCCATTCAGATGATGTTTATTTTTCAGAAAATGCATGAATGCTCAGATTATCTCTGATGAACTTAAATCTATCTTCAGCTAGGGGTTTTGTGAATATATCAGCCCATTGATGCTTTGTGTCAATGAACTTTATATCAAAAACTCTTTTCTGAACATAGTCTCTAATGAAATGATGTTTGATTTCTATATGCTTTGCCCTAGAATGATGAATGGGATTTTTGAAAGATTTATTGCACTAGTATTATCACACATAACAAGTATACACTTCAGAATAATATTAAAGTCTTCTAACTGATACTTTGCCCATATTAGCTGTGAACAACAGCCTGCTGCTGTAAAGTATTCAGCTTCTGTTGATGATAAGGCAATGGTGCTTTGCCTCTTGTTGGACCAGCTGATCATGTTATTTCCAAGGAAATGACATCCTCCACTGGTGCTCTTTTCTTTCAATTCTATCTCTAGAAAAATCAACATCACAATAACCTATTAACCTGCAGTCCTTACTCTTCTTATAACATAGACCAAGATTAGTAGTACCATTTAAATATCTGAAAATTCTTTTGACAACCTTGTAATGAGTTACTCTTGGATCAGATTGAAATCTTGCACACAAGCATACACTATACATAATATCAGGTCTGCTTGCAGTAAGATACAATAGTGAACCAATCATTCCTCTATACAGAGTTTGGTCAACAGGTTCTTCTCCTTCATCTTTACTTAAGATTGCAGAAGGATGCTAGGGAGTTGACATGGGCTTGCAGTCATTCATTTTGAACTTCTTAAGCATTTATTTTGTATATTTTTCCTAATCGAACCATATACAATCAGATTCTTGCTTAATCTGAAGTCCTAAAAAAAATTTTAGTTCACCCATCATACTCATCTCATATTCTGACTGCATAAGCTTAGAAAACTCTTTGCATAAAGAAGAATTTGTTGAGCCAAAATTAATGTCATCAACATATATCTGGACAAGAATGAAGTCCTTGTTAGAAGTTTTTCTAAAAAGAGTTGTATCTTCTTTTCCTCTTTCAAAATCATTTTTTATCATAAAATTGCTCAATCCATCATACCAAGCCCTAGGAGCTTGCTTAAGACCATACAGAGCCTTTTTCAGTTTGAAAACATGATTAGGAAAAATAATGTCTTCAAAACCAGGGGGTTGTCTAACAAAAACTTCTTTCTCAATGATTCCATTAAGGAATGCACTCTTGACATACATTTGATATAGTTTGATGTCATTAATGGATGCATAAGAAAGTAAAATCCTAATGGATCCAAGCCTAGCTACTGGGGCAAAGGTTTTGGTGAAATCAATACCTTCTTGTTGATTGTACCCTTGAGCAACCAATCTGGCCTTGTTTCTGACAACTTTACCTTCTTCAGATAACTTGTTTCTAAACACCTATTTAGTTCTTATGATAGTTTTCCCATGGGGTTTAGGAACTAGTGTCCAGGTATCACTCTTAGCAAATTGATTCAGCTCTTCTTGCATGGCTAGGATCCATCCTTCATCATGCAGAGCTTCATCAATAATCTTTGGTTCTATTTCAGATAATAGTGCAAGACTGTTGACTGCCTTGAGTATGAAGTTGGTTGAATGTCTCTAGAAGGGCGGGTTGAATAGAGACTTGTTAAAATTGATTCCTGAAAAACTTAAAACCAAACTGAGCTTAGTTCTCAAGCTCAGCAGCTTGGACTATCAGATTTGAATTGATAAGGACAAATTAGTGAAGCTCAGATTATAATTACTAGGAAGACTTAAAACTTAGCTTTGACAATTTTGTTATATTTAAAATTAAGTTCAGTTCAGTCTATTGA
This sequence comes from Sesbania bispinosa, assembly GCA_026901365.1. Taxonomy (NCBI): domain Eukaryota; kingdom Viridiplantae; phylum Streptophyta; class Magnoliopsida; order Fabales; family Fabaceae; genus Sesbania; species Sesbania bispinosa. Next base: position 1,206,212 of record QLOH01000246.1, read on the forward strand.
ATGAGTTTAACTTAAGCTTCAGTAAAACGTAAAGCAATTATAAGTGAGCAAGGTAAAGAGAAGAGAAGCACAGATAGTTATCCTGGTTCACCCACTCCTTGGGTTACGTTTGTTGAAATCTTGGCAAGCGTACCAATATCGCAGTAGTATAATAGTAAGAAAGGGTTGTCGTACCCACGAGGAACGGTACAAAATATATTCTTAGTAACCAATCTAATTGAGTATATAAATAGAAACTATGGAATTTATTATTGTGATAATTAAGGAAATAGTGTAGTAAGAAATTAAATCAAAAAGAAATATTTAAGGAAGATTTAAATGGAAACTAAGATTGATATGAAAATTAAATAAAGATTACAATAAGATAATAAAATAAAATATAAGACAAAGAGAAACAAGGATAAGATTGAGCAAATAAAGAGAAACTAGGATTGAACTTCGTCTATCGCACCCCTCTTGTATTTGGAAACCAATGATATCTAGGAATTCATAATTATAAATATTGAAGCCCAAATAAAATTCATTCATAAAGATCCCTCAAATATGAAATTCTTAGAATCAATTCCCTAAACACCAATTCCTTGGCTGCCTAACAAATTGTCCTAACTTTAAGACCAGTTGTTAATAGCTATCAATAAATTGAGCCCTATTCCTAGGCATTCAACCTATCGAGTGTTTTTACCCAAATTATAATTCAAGAGCCCTATTCCTAGGCACCCAGGAACTCGCACTTGATTCACAAAATTGCTTCCCAGCACATCCCATAAAATCATATCATAACTCTGGTACAAAGACGAAAGTTAAGCATTAAGAACAAAATAAAAACACCAATATTATAAAAATAGAGATTCCTAAATAAAAAGAAATTCCAAAATACAATTGGGGATTGAATCGACTACATTCAATCCTAAAGAGAGATTTAGCTACTCATGGTTGCCATCACACTCCAGAAACTGTCACACTTTTCTTCTAACTCCGTAGCTACTCAAAAAATTTGTAACACTCTGAATGAATAAAACTGATTGCTAAAAGTCATTTAAATACTATCTGAAAGCTCGTTGAAACCCTGTTTATGGCCCATTAAAAATTAGGTCACGTTTCCTGCGCTCAGTGCAAGTGAAGCGCAGGAAACAATATCTAGACAGTCATTCATACGCTCTGCATTCACTCAGCACAGGTGGAGCGCAGGAAACAACAGCAATTTCCTCTGAATTTTCATCCTGTGGAGCTTGTTCTACACTGTTCCTGTCCTTGCTCACTGTCCTTTTGATGCCTCACTTGTACCTTAGCTTTTTATCTATAAAATCAACAGATTTTCCATTAAAACATCATCAAATTCAAATTTAGCTTTAACAAATACAAAAACCACAAATTAAACTAAAAATGATGGATTTGGGTTATAAATTCAACAATTCATCATCAATAAGTGTTGTAATTTATATGAAAATTTACGTAATTTTAACACTTATCAACGTCTAGCCGTCAAAACCTTGTGAGATTTCCACTGTGACAACCTTGTCAATTACAAGTATTCTTTCTGCCTCTTCAGGCTCACCCTCACACCAAACTTAGGCACCTCTTAACCTGGCTGAGATCCAAGTATTCTTTACCTTGCCTCTTCAGGCTCTTACACTGCTCACACTGAGTCTAGGTTCCTCTTAACTCAATTGAGACTATTACATAGATTGGTGGAGTAGAGATGTTGTTTGACTAGCTTAGGCTACGTACAAAGTACGAGTATACAGTGAGCTAAGCTAGGTGTTTCTCTTTCTAAGAGTTACAAGCAAATAATGAAGAATACGAAAGAGAATATATGATACAGACTTAACATGCACTCAAGTATATTTGAGATTGAATTGAGCTTGACTTGAGATTCAGTTGAGACGGATAAGTCAGAAAATATTCAATGGTGTCTCACACAATGCTTTGACTTGAATTCCCTCTTTTATATCAAATGAGACTAGCTATTACTAGCCATTGGAAGAGAGAGAGTCTGATTTTCACTTTTCTGATACGAGCTCAGGTCTGCTCTGATGTGCGCAGTGGCACTTACAGTGTACTTGCGTTGACCTTACTTTTAACTCCTGGAGTATTGTGTTTGAAGCTGAGTCTCTGTCCGAGTCTCAATCTTTGGCTCGGTATTATCTTCATATTTGAGTCTCAGTCTCTTGTGTGCAGCTAAGTCTTAGTCTAGGTCTTGCTTCTCAAGCTCAGTTTTTATTTGGCCATTTGAGTCTCAGCTTGGTTGTGTGTCTGAGTCTCAGTCTCAGTCTTACATCCTTAGCTCTTGTAGTCTTTGACCTTGTCTCAGTGTGTGAGCATTTAGCATCTATTGATCTAGAGATTTTGATTCTTATACACTTCAGCTTCGTTCTTCTTTTTGAATCTTAAGTGTTCATCCTTTAGATGCAGCTTGATTCAGCGTCTCATCTTGCCCTTAATCAATAAAAAAAATTATCCTGTAGTATATGGATCTAAGAGCTGCAAGCACTTGAACACACTGTTAGTAAAACATAACATCTTAGGTTTACTTCTTTGCTTTTCCACTTTTGATTGTTTGATTTCATTAAAACTCTTAGGAGTGAGTTTGTCTTAATAGAGTCTTGATCTTGTTCTCACTCCTTCTGAAGTGTCACCAATGATTTGATCTTTAGGATGATGAGATTTTTATCTCCACTCATTTCTAAGAGGAAGTACATTCTCTGTCTGAGACTCAACATGGGTTGTCTGAAAAGATGCAGTTTCAGAAGGTCCTTCCTCCTTGTCTTGCATCTTTTCAGAAGATGGATTCAACTCCATACCTGCAAAATCATCCTCAAGATTTGATAGTTCTCTATCAGTCTCTTTCTTGTCATTGAATTTAATATGAATCGATTCTTCAATAGCTAAGGTTCTAGAATTGTATACTCTATATGCCTTTGATGTTTCAGAATATCCAATGAAAAATCCTTTATCAGACTTAGCATCAAACTTTCCAAGATTATCTTTTGTGTTGAGTATAAAACACTCACATCCAAAGATATGGAAGTATGAAATGTTCGGCTTCCTTCCTTTCCACAATTCATATGGAGTCTTTTTAAGAATTGGTTTACCAATATTCTGTTTTGAAGGTAACAAGTTGTGTAAACAGCTTCTGCCCAGAATGATCTAGGTAGATTGCTTGAAATGAGCATGGTTCTTCCCATCTCTTGCAAACTTCTATTCTTTCTCTCAACAACCCCATTTTGTGGAGGTGTTCTTGCCACTGCGAAATTGTGAGAGATCACATTCTCCTCACAGAACAGTCTGAAGTTTGTATTTTCAAACTCTCCACCATGGTCACTTCTGATTGCAGAAATACATAATCCTTTCTCATTTTGTACCTTCTTAAAGAAGATTGTTAAATTCTCAAAAGTCTCATCTTTTCTTCTAAGGAATATCACCCATGAATATCTAGAATAGTCATCAACAATGATCAAACCATACTTTTTACCACTAAGACTTTCTGTTCTAGTTGGACCAAACAAATCAATGTGAAATAGTTCCAAGGGTCTGTTAGTGGAAACAACATTCTTGCTCTGAAATGAGCTTCTTGTCTGTTTCCCTTTCAGACAACTCTCACATAAAATATCATATTTGAATGAAAGCTTGGTTAATTCTTTAACAAGATTATGTTTTGTTAGCTTTGAGATTAATCTCAAGATGGAATGGCCCAAGTCTTTGATGCCAAATCTGTTTTTCATCCTCAACAGAGAGAAAACATTTCACATTTTGATTTGCAAGTTCCTCTAGATCAATCTTATACACATTGTTGTGTCTCTTAGCAGTGAAGAGAACTTGATCATTTGAGTCTTTGACTATGCATCTTCCTTGGTAAATGATACAATAAATCCACTGTCACATAATTGACTTATGCTCAGAAGATTGTGTTGAAGTCCTTCAACTAATAGAACATTCTTAATAAGGGATAGAAGGGTCATACCTATTGTCCCTATACCAATGATCTTCCCTTGCTGGTTTCCACCAAAGGTGACAACCCCTCCATCCTTGGGTCTAAGGCTTTGGAACAAACACCTTTCACACGTCATGTGTCGCGAGCACCCATTGATCAAGTACCATTTGTGGGGTCTCCTTTGTCCTGTTAAACACATCTACAACAATAATGATTAAATCTTTAGGTACCCATATTTTCTTGGGTCCTCTTTTGTTAGCTTTAGGCCTATTTTTCCCTTTGTGTTTACATCTAGACACATGGTGTCCAGGTTTTCCACAATGAGAACACCCTTTACCTTTCTTAAACACCTTTTTAGGAGAATTAACTTCAACGATGTTTGATGATTCACTTTCTGAGAATCCTAAACCACAATTTTCAGTGAAACATTTCTGAGATCCTAATAGCTTGTTAAGATTTTCAGTTCCTTTGACAAAGTTAGCTAAGTCCCTAGTAAGTTCCTTAACCTGTCTCTGAAGGTTCTGATTCTCTTCAAATAGATTCTTAGAACTACTAGCTTCATATTCCAGGAGCTTTTCTTTGAGCATAAGGTTCTCAACTTCAAGAGTCTCATTTCTGTTACACATTTCTGTGTACGCTCTTGAGAGTTCCTTATATTCTTGGAACAACTCCTTGGAGTCATCCAGCAGATCATCAAACCTCTCTTGTAAGGTAGTTTCAGATTGTGGTCTTACCTCAGAGTCTGAGTTGTCTAAGGATGGTAGACTTGCCATCAGACAAAGGTTTGCTTCTTCAACATATTCCTCTTCCTCATCTGTAGTGGAATCATCAAGGTCTTCCCATGTGGCCATGAGTCCCTTCTTCTTCTTGAAAGAGGACTTCGTCAGCTTGGGACATTCAACCTTCATGTGACCTGGCTGTTTGCATTCAAAACAAATAATTTTGTCATTAAATGGGGTATCCTTAACTGAGTTACTGTTTTTGGTTCTGAAGGGTTGATCTTTTTCTGAATCTTCCCTTGTTCTGAAGCATTCTTTTTATCTTCCTGCTTAGCAAGGCAAGATCTTCGTCATCTTCAGAACTATCTTCAGAGTCTATGTCAGCTTCTGAAGTCTCCTTAGCTTGCATGGCTTTCATGGCTCCATGCCTAAGCTATTTGGCTCTGGTGTTCTGTACCAAAGACTTTTCTGGGATTCATCCTCACCAAGTTCTAACTCATGGACCTTAAGAGATCCCAAAAGTTCTTCTATTCTCAAAGTATTAAGGTTTTTAGCCTCTTGAATAGTTGCCACTTTGGGTCTCCACGCCTTGGGAAAACTCCTTAGAATCTTTCGATTGTTATCTCTAGATTCATAGGTTCTCCCCAAAGACTTTAGTCTATTTGTTATTGTCTGAAACCAACCAAACATCTGGTCAATGGTTTCTGACTCATGCATCTTGAACATCTCATATTGATGAACATGCATGCTAATCTTGGACTGTTTGACATTTTCAGTCCCCTCATGGGCTGAAGCCAATGTGTCCCAGATTTCCTTGGCTGTATTGCATCCAAGAACTTTCTCATACTCAGGTTTGTTCAGAGAATAACCTAAGTAGAGTTTAGCCTTGACATTTAGCTAAACTCTAACCTTCTGCTCATCAGACCATTCAGACTTAGGTATAGGCATACCACCATGCATGGGTATATAATCACCATCAATAGTGCTCTTTGAGTTGATGCTCGCTCAAGCAAGAAAAGAGGGCTCTCAGGCCCGCTCGAGCGAAACCCCTGCAACATCAGGAATGCTCGTGGGCGCGCTCAAGCGAGCAAAGGCTCCCACGAGCGAGGACCTCTGCAGCATCAGGGGTGCCTTATTAGTTGGGGCTCACTCAAGCGAGCAATCCCTCGTTTGAGCGAGCGAGCGTGCGCGATTTCAATTTTTTTTAGAACAGCGAACCCTAACCCTCTCCTCATTTATTTTATGCATTTATGAGCTTTAGAGAGAGGGAGAAGCTTAGAGAGAAAAGGTGAGAGAAGGAAGAAGAAGGGCTAGCTTGGAGGCTTTCCCACCCCTTGGAGCTTGGAGATCATCTTCCTCATCCCTCCATCCTCCCTATTTTCTCCATTGAGGTGAGTGTGGTTCACCCACTCACTCCCATCTTGCATGAAAATCTATGAATACTCCATATTCTTACTTCCCTTGCTTGCATTACTTGTTTGTGGTTGATTAGAGATGATTCTAGGGTTATAGGTTGGATTGATTGGTGAAATTGCTATTTTTGCTCAAACCCTAGGTTAGGAGAATTTGGGAATGTTGATAATTGCTTGAATGTTGATGAGAAAAGTTGGGGAAAAGTATGCAATCATATGATTTTTCACCCTTATGAGTATATAATTGATTTTCATGATAAGAACCACTTATGCTCTATGGGGAATTGATTTGGATCTTTAGACCTCATGTTAAACATAATGACTTTTGGATCCTTAGACTTCATGTTTAAAGGAATTATTTGGGTCCTTGGATTTCATGTTTAAAAAAGGAAATTATTGTATGAATCTATCACAGTTAATGAGGTAAGGTCCCAGTGGCCTTCAGGGACGACGGTCCCTGTTAGCCTGAGCTTAGTCTAACCTTCATAGATAAGCGAAAAGACCCCTTGGGTGTTAGGTTAAACACTTCATGTTAATTATGCATTGGTTTATTGATTTTGGACATGTTTAAGGTGCCCATTGATTCCTTATGAATTGTTGCACTCCATTTGCTTGATACTCCCACACTGCTTGATTATTCACACTCACTAGGACTCTAGTCTCATTATACGTTGTGGTTTGTGTTTATATTCGCAGGGTCCCAGGCCGGATGCTTGACTTGGGAGGAGATTTGAGGTTTGGGCCAGTTGTGTGGCCCAAACTATTTATTTTGGGATATTTTGTTATATAGGCTTAGGGATGGCAATTGAGCCCAGGCCCTATGGGTACCCGCAAAAATTACCCGCAATGGGCAAGGTAAAAACCCGCAAAGAGGGTATGGGCGCGGGTACGGGCAATAGCCCGCATTTTTTCATGGGGATGGGCGCGGGTACGGGCACTATGATGCCTAGCCCGCCCCATACCCGCACTCATATATATAACTATTTAATAAATAATATAATATATAATTATATATAGAGATATATTAATTTTATTAAAATATCTAATATATTTATACATATTTTTAAAACTATCTATTTGTACTTTTATTACTTTATAATATATGACTAATTAGTGTTAAAAATCACTTTTTACAAATCTTGGAGAATTCTAACGTATGATATCCAAGTTTATAAAATAGTGTGACGTGAAAGTATATTATAATATTTAATAAAAAATTTATGTTTTGTGTTTTAGAACATTAACATATTGTGTTTCAATTTAATTAAATTGTTGTGTCACTAATATTTAAAAATTATGTTTGGACGATCTTCGAATAATTTTTAAATTGAGATATATTTTTCTTTAATTAATATTTTTCTAGTGAGCTGTTAATTTTTTACTTAATAAAGTGCGGGTAACGGGCGCGGGTACGGGCATATAGGTGCCCAGCGGGTATGGGGACGGGCACTAAAGTTACTGCCCATGCGGGTACGGGCTTCTTTTTAAAACGCGGGTACGGGGACGGGCACTGTGGTACCCTGCCCAGAGGGTACCCATTGCCATCCCTATATAGGCTAGACATTATTCTTTTAGAATGAGATATTGTAGTACATGTGGAGCCTTTAAGGGCCTTGTTCTATTTCTATCAAGACGCATGTATAATTGTATCCCATTTAGCCTATATTTCCATTTTGTATTGTGATTAGAGTCGTTGTTGGCAATTAACTGATTATGTGCAAATGATTGTTTTATGTTGAGCTTAAGTAACTGTTGGATTACCTAAGCGATGTTTTATGTTGTATGCGATATAGATAATGCGCGAAATAATTTCATAAATTCGGGTATTGCGTTTCCAACGGACGTAATCCTTAAATTAAGGAATTAGGACGTTATACACCACCACTGACGAGCGCACAAAAGATGAAGATGAGACCAAGGACAAGGATCTTGAGGTGTAGGCCACCTTGGATAAGAGCTTCCAGCTAGTATACTATGTAGCGCCATCATCAACCTTTCACCACCACTCCATTAATGTCTTGCTCACTATCTGTCATGGGCACCACCATGGTCAACCTTGACTAGCTCTTGCAGGTTCTCCAATGACAATGGCACCTACATTCCAATGCATTGAGAATGAGTTTTTATTTTTATCTTGTTGGCAATTATTATTATTATTCAGATGTATTTTTATTAATTTAGTTGGGTCATTTGCTGATATGTCCATGTTATTAATGCCTTCACAACATTATGTTTTTTGAATTAGTAAATTCAATGGAAATAAAAAGGGTAAAAAAGTAAATGTATGTTACACTCATTTTTATTCCTTTCACTTTTCCATTGATCCAAACAAGTAAAAGGAAAATACACTTTTCTTTCAAGTAAAGCCCCAAATTTGTCCCTGAAAAACACACTGGAACACATTGGTCCCTAACAAAAATAAAAAACTATTTTCGACATCCTTGACAATTATCTTCGTGGAACATATTCGTTCTTCTGTTAACTCATGTCCGTTAGAGTTAATAGATGTGCACACGTGGCATGTTAAATTATCTACGTGACACTTGGTCATCCAATGTGGTGTTATAATTTATGGTCATATTAGTCCCTCACAAAACCCTAGTCCTTAGGCAAAATAGGAAAAATATTGAAAGGTTAGGGTTCCCAAAATTCACTTTCCTTTATTTCCTTCCCATTCAACTGAATAGACATGCACTTTTACTTGTGATTAAAGAAATCAGCAAAGGCATAAAACAGAAGAAAGGAAACGAAGGAATATAGAAAACAAAGCAAGACATAAAATGAAGGAAGAAAGGAAACAAAGACAAAAAACATAGAAGGAAATGGACTTTTGCAAACTTCTGAAGGTGTGTAAATAGAAATGTATTTTTTTTTATTTTGCATTGTCAGTCACAAAACCTTTGTGTGGTCTCCATTGTCATGGATGTGATGGTTGTAGTGCTTGTTTGTTTGATATGTTAATAGTGGACTTTGTGGATTTTTTTATTGGTTGTGGTCCCTATTTGTGTTATTGGTGGTGGACCCTTGTTGATTTGTTTTATCCCTTTGCTGATTTCATTAATCACAAGCAAAAATACATGTCTATTAGGGGTGTTCATATCCAATCCAATCCAATGCAAACTACATAAACCAAACCGAAAAATCGAAAACCAAATCAAATCGAAATCCAAAAAACCGAAAACCGCAAAAACCGAAATATTTTTATGGGATTGGATTTGGTTTTCGGATCTTATGTTGAAAACTAATCCAATCCAATCCAAACCGAACTTATATAAAAATATATTACTACTCATAGAATAATCACATATTTATTCTTGTATACATATATAATTATGAAATGACTTATACTAATATACTTTTTATCATTTTATTACCTAATATTATGTTAATATTTCTATAAATATATCAATTTAAAACTAGTTTTAAATTAGTTTTCATGTCTCGTGTCCTTCTTTTTAATATAATTTTATATTTATTTTAATAAGTATAAGTATCAATAAAAATGTTTACTATTATTTTATAATTTTATCATTTTTATGTAATATTTATTGTCTCTTTAAAAAACCGAAAACCGATCCAATCCAATTTAAAGTGGATCGGATTGTATCAGATTTGAAAAAAATATCAAAATCGATCGGATGATAAAATAATAAAATCACAATGATTGGATCAGATGATTTTTTGTCTCAAAATTGATCCAAACCGAACCGCGAACACCCCTAATATCTATTCAATTGAATGAGAGAGAAATAAAGGAGAGTGAATTTTGGGAACCCTAACCTTTCAATATTTTTCTCTTTTACATAAGGGCTAATGTGTCCCAAAAAGAGGTTATTATGAGGGATTGATTTCGCCATAAATTATAACATATGTCACATGGGTAATTTTATGTAACACATTTACACATTTGTTAACTCTAATGGATATTAGTTAACATATGGATGAACGTGTCTCATAGAGATATTATTAAGGATGTCCAAACGAGTTTATTTTTGTTAGGGACCAATGTGTCCCAACTTGTTTTTGTGTTTGTTTCCTTTCATTTTTACTTTTTTTTTTTAAATCATCATACTTTCCCTTTATTTTTTCTCTCTTCTCTTTTCTTTCCTACTATTTTTCTTCGTATCATTTTCACTCATTGTCTGAACATAGTATTGTCTGAACATAGCTTAAGAATTTCTAAAGAGAACATTTTTAACATTGTAACTCACTTCAGAAGAGCCGCCACCCGCCACAGCGTCGTCCGACCACCACAGCCCAGTCACCACTCGCCGCCACCGCTCACCATCACCGGACGCTGGATGCGTCACGCACACAACAGAACGCTACACGCCGCACGCAAGCACCCAGCAGGAAGCCGCAAGTCCGAGCAGCGTTCACCCTGCAAGTCAGTATGTCACGACTCAGCCCCTGTTTCACGCCCCTTTCTTTATTGTTCTTTTCCCTACTAGTTTCTGCTACTGAGTTTGTTCCCCTCGTTCCCCTTATTCTTGATGTTAATCTCCTAGATGAAATGGGTGACAATGTTTGATAAAATGGGTGTGAACTGTTTCTAGTTACTGGTTTGCTGATAAAGTGTTTGATAAAATGGGTAGAGAACTATTTTTTACCTACTGGTTTGCTGAGAAGGTGTTTGATAAAATAGGCGAGGGAACTATTTTTTAGTTACTGATTCTAGCTAATGTTGTATTCTTTTGATATGGAATTGTTAGCTTTACTATGTAAATTCCATGCTCTAGATTGGTGCTGTTGAGACTATGAATAAAAATGCATATGCTACCTGAGCTTTGGTATCTATGCTGCAAAGGAACATGCTTTAAAACTCTTCGGGTTGACATGGCTAGATCTTGTTCAGTTAGGACTACCACTATCTCACAAAGGAAGCTATAATTTTAGGCCAAGATTATAAGAACAACCCAGTACAAGTTCCAAAACCAAAGGAATTGTGCCACTTGCACTATAAGTCAAGGGTAATGCAGTTCAAATTAGCATATATGGAATAATCAATATTGCTTGAATCATCCAGTATTATTTCCTTTTCATTAAAGAGTGTTTCGTTAATCATTATTTGTAATATTATTAATAAAATAAGGAGGGTGTGTGGAAGATTAAAAAATAGAAGGGTATTGAGTGTTATATAGATAACCTCAAGGGAGGTTAGTGAAATTTTCCCTAATTATATTGTTGTATATATTTTTTTTAATCTTTTAGAAGTGCATTTTTTTTATAAATGTTAATTTAATGAGCTACAATTTTAAATAAATTAAGTTTTAACAGGGCCGGGTCACACAAGCCTACTACCCGCATAGGGCCAGGCTTAGGCTTTTATTTTACGAGACCGATTTTTCGCCGGGTTCTTTAGCCCGGCTCGCAAAAGTTTGCTACCCGCATCAAGCTAGGCTGGGTAGCCCGTTTTGACAGCTCTACAGTAGTTGATGAAAAGGAAAAACTCAGAGCATGTGAGGAATATCCGAATATGATTCACCTTGCTGCTTCCATGTTCAGTCAAAGCACTGTAGTGTGTTTCTGATTGGCGTTGAATTAGATGTGGGTTCATAACAAATTGGCGTTGAACTTCCTACGTTTCAGAGCACTTTAATAAAATTTGTGAAGTTTCAACAAACAACCAATAGTTGCAAAGGAAGTTGGGATTCCTTGACAACATAGCCATAAATAAGATTTGTGGGATTGATATTAACTAATAACAGATAAAGGTCTAAATTTGAGAGTCATGAATCGGTCAAGTTTATGTCATAGATTAATTTTGAGGGCTAAAGCATGGGGGCAGAGCTTGAATGGGGAGAATTTCAAATCTAGGATTTACGCTGAACACATTGAACTTTTGCACTCACCTTGGCTAATTGAATTGGGTACTTTTTATCTGAATTCTAGTGGGCTAGATGGTTGTGACCTTGATGGAGTCTATGGTGACTTTTCATGTGATCTGAATATAACTAAAGCTGTAATGACATTGATTCTTCCTGATTCTTTTAAGCTTGAGCTTGATCTAACTTGTGCAATTTGCCTTGAAAACAATAGATGGTTGTGAGCTTGATCTTTTCTCTCCCTCCCTCCCCCTAACCCTTCCTTTTCCCTTCCCTCCAAACTCCCAATCACACACTTAAAGATCATTATCAATGCTCTCTCAATTTCTTTTTCTTCTTCTGCTAGATGTGGTAGTACCGGAATAAACTTAGTCTTAAAAAGAGTAATTGGAATATTTCTTTTCCAAACCAAACTATATTAATTATGTGCTGAATTGGTGAAATGATATGTATTAATGCAATCTAGGTACTGCCAGAGGTGTTCTTGGCAGCATTAATTAAGGTGAAATGATATGACTTTATGTAATTTTAGTCTTAATTACCTCAAGTTCCATGGCACTTGTATCCATGAATAATGACAGAAGAGGTACATATACCATCATCCACTGGACGGTGAACATCAACATGTTTTCTGCCAAAAAAGCCATGGCTTGAAGTGTTTGATTGATGATGCAGAGCTGTTAATAAGACTAAGAGACAGAGGATCATAGCAGAAAAATGCATCAAGGCTAGAAGTGCCATGTTGGCCTCTTTCTATGAGACAGTCTTGAGTGTTTGAGATTGAGGAGAGGGTGGATTCATTTTATATATACATGTGTGTAGGAAAAGAAATGTGTAAAAAGTTAATGAAAAAGTTAAAAAGAGAGACACACAGGATGGGAAAATGAGTTGTTCTGATTCCTAATTTAATTTTCCTCTGTTCATTTGCTTAACTGACTAATAAAAGATTTCTTTGCCTAAAAGCATGAGGTTTTTTCACATTGTGTGGGGTCCACTAATGTTTGGAACTTCTTCCAAGCAAAATGGGAATGGGAATGGGTTTCAATCAATTGAAGTATTTAACACATAGATGCTATGTGAAGTCTGATATCACTGTTCAATAGTTGATGTTGTGGTGCCAAGTATGTAGTTTAAAACTAGATAATGCATTGTATTGCAATGTGCAATTTGGAGGACATTTTAGATTTTTGTTTTTGGTAGGAGGAAAAGTTTATTTGATTTTTCCGTTCATTTAAAGAAAAGGTGGGGCCTTTATGGATGGAATTTGGTGATGCCGGGGGGAAGGGATGGTTGGTTGTCTTTACTCTTTTTTCTTGTGTGGACTCTTCCTAGTATTTCCATACAGAAAGTTATGGGGGGAACTAGGTTCTTTGTTTGTTTGTTGCTTGTATGATAAATAGAGATTTGTTGCATGCTTGATCATGTTCTGTGCTTGTGTATTAAGATATAAAATTCTGTTTCTGTTATTGTGAGTACTAGGGTGCCTCACTGCCTTGGATCTAGAACATGAATGATTGATGTTAGAAAATTGTGATCCTGTTGACTGTTGTGTCATGTATGTGAAATGTGAATTATCCTCTGCTAATTTTTAGTAGAACAGAGCAGAATAGACAAAGATGTTGAGCCAAAGCAAACTATTTTTATTTGGGTGTATGCATCGGGTTTCCTATTTGTCTAACCACATTTAAGTCATTCATAATGAACTTCCAGATAGAGTAGGTTCATAGACAATTGGTTGGGAGTTAACTTCCAATTATTGATATAATTAACTTAAAGAATTAACTTCATAGGCAATTTTAAGTGAGGAGTTTCAGTGAGGCTCTTAAAACTGATAGGTTCATATTCATGTATCCTATTCTTAGATTTTGGGCTTGGGCCTAACTCAACCCCAAAAGCTAGCTTGTAGGGTGAAGATTGCCCAAGACTTATATACTTTAACTTAGCCTTATCTCTAGGCAATGTGGGACTCTAACACACCCCCTCACGCCCAGGACTGGACATCTGGAGCGTGGACATCTTATACGGGTGGCCCAATGACAACAGGTCATCTAGGATATGCTCTGATACCATCTTAGATTTTGGGCCTGAGCCTAACTCAACCCCAAAAGCTAGCTTGTAGTGTGAGGATTGCCCAAGACTTATATACTTTAACTTGGCCTTATCTCTAGGCAATGTGGGACTCTAACACCTATGTTATGCAATGGAAAAAGGTTGTAAGTGGTAACTTCTAAATAAGAAAGAACAGCACCTGACCATACCATAATATTGCAAAAAAAAAAAAAAAGACTTTCATATTGTTTGTTTGATACTATTGGGTGCCATCATCAATCATTATCCTATATTTCATGTCTTTCACTTTGCTTTTAAAACCATTTTAGATTAGTTAGAGCTCGTTTGGTTTGGCGTTACAAAAATCAAAACCATGGTTTCGCAAAATTGATTTTAAATCACTTCCGTCCAACGTACTTCGTAAAACGTGCATCGCTCATCTCAACCATTAATTTTCAGAATCAATTATACTCAATTGTAAACCAAACAGACACTTACTCATTAGTTTCTTTCAAATTCTATGTATCTTCTGTTTGATAATAAAAAGAAATACTTTCTGTCAATATTTATTGGGACTCCTTGGGTCATGACTAGTAGGTACTTATGTTATGGTTTTTATTTGGAGTATGGATTTGTTAAATTGTGTTAGTTAGTGTTATAATTTTTGAAATTTTGAGTATGAACTTTACAGATTATGGTGTATATCGATTCAACTGATTCAATCACTGACTCAATACCCTAACTAAGTTGATGACTGATTTGAGTTTTATAACATTGCTTGTCTAGTTGTGTGTTTTTATATGATGAATTTATGGTGTTCTTTTTCTTTAACAGTTACAAATTGATGCAAGTTCCTTCTTGATGCATCCTGTGAAAGTCTTTACAAACTTCTTGACTCAAGCACACTTTATATCCCTCTCTCAAAGAGTTTAGCTGTGCTGTTCCTTTTGGTTCCTTGATCCACTACCACTTTGCCAGGAACATTGCTGCCACCATCCCTTACATCTCCGAAACTATTCCCACAACCTCAACATTTTCATCATCACCGACAACAACACAGAATATTGATCTAAACAAAGATTTGTGATTTTTTGTTTAAATTAAATTTCCATGGAAATTCAACAAATTTTTTCTGGGTTTTGTCCAAAATCATCATCAGCGCCATCAATTCCAATTGCAAAACAACTTTTCTCTTTAAAATTTCCTCCTTTACCTTTTCCCTCTTCTTCTTCATACTCTTTTATTCAGCCCCAGAATCTTGAGTTTCCTAATGGAGCTTTTCACCCTATCAGCATTGCACACAAAAAAGTATGTTCTAGTTCTAGGAGGAGAATATGGTGTAGCAGTAGCTATAATACTGCAGAAGCAAGTGAGGGGCATGAGGTGAGATCTCAGTTCACAGTGAGAAGGAAAAGGCTGGCTGTGTTTGTGTCTGGTGGAGGATCCAACTTCAGATCAATCCATGAGGCTTCCAAAAGGGGATCACTTCACGGAGATGTTATTGTATTGGTTACAAATAAAAGCGGTAATAGTCTCCCTAACTACCCTATTACTTTCATTTTTACCCATCTTCATAATATTGTAGTTTTTATGGTTCTGTATTATCATTAAGGTTAGCTACATTTTTCCTTGGCCTCCTGTGGTAGTACTTTTTCTAGAAGCATATTTTCTTCAATTTTAATTGTTAACAGTAGCTGGATTAAGATGGCATGCTTGCAAAATTATATTTATCATACCAGTGGCTAGAAGAAAGAAACTTCTATGTATTTATGCTGCTAGTCACAATCACATGTGACATGGGATATTGAGACTATGCTTTGATTTACTTTTACTTCGATTCTTAGTCTACTGAAATTTTCTTCTTTTTTTTCTTTCTTTTATTTTAATACCAGAGTGTGGAGGCGCGGAGTATGCAAGAAATAATGGTATCCCGGTTATATTGTTCCCCAAAGCAAAGGACGAATCTGATGGATTATCACCAAGTGACCTTGTTGATATTCTAAGGTCAGATGCTTCTTTATTTTATTTCTTGCAATTGCATTTAACTTTAGAGTTTAGTATTTCAATGAATCTGATGTGTGAATGCTTTACATAAAAGTTGAAATGCAAAAATCAATTTATCCATAAGGGGACAAAAAGAATATTGATATGCTACATGGAGATCTGGTTATATTATTAACACACAATACTTTTTTCATCAGGGGGTTTGAGATTGATTTTATTCTTTTAGCTGGATACCTCAAACTTATACCAGTGGAATTGATCCGAGCTTATGAAAGATCTATTTTAAACATTCATCCATCACTTCTTCCAGCTTTTGGAGGCAAAGGCTACTACGGTATGAAGGTGCATAACGCAGTAATTGCTTCTGGAGCAAGGTATACTCTCAATTTATCTTAGGGCCAGATTAGATGCACTTCTGTAGAAGAACTTTTAGGTGAAAAAATATAATGAATCAAAAAGGTAAAATCAATTTAACTTCTCCATAAGTTGAAATTAGTCTTTGTAACCCATCTTTTCCAAAAGCTCTTCCATTTAACTTCTCCATAAGTTGAAGTTCTTTTGCAGAAGTGTATCCAAACTAGGCCTTAATCATAGTTTTTGTGAAACAGTGTTGTTAGTAAGGTTATACGGCGGATGGCGGCAAGGACCTTTAAGCGTCATACTGCCATGGCGGACGCCATGGCGGTCTATGGCGTGTAAACTGTCATGATATTTGAATAATCAAATAGGATCTTAGAATTCATAGTTTTCACATATAAGATTAGATAGAAACACTAACCTTGATCCATAATAAGATTGATGATGCCTTTGAATCTTGTAGAATTTATAAGATGAATCTTTTCTATCTCTTTCCTTTATCTTTCTTGTTCTCTTCAATTCTTGATGGTAGTTTTTTAAGAGACAAACTTCATAGGCAAAGATTGGGACTATTCATGTCCTTTCATTATATATATTGTTTCCATCAAACAATATACCCTTTCATTAAAACATAACAACTCCTTCCAAAAGTCACATCCTTTCATTCAAATAATTGAATAATATATTCTTTTATTTAATTTATTAAACCACATACATTTGTCACACACATGAGACATTAATTTCTTACATTCTCCCACTTGGCTCATGTGACAACATAACTTCATAGTTTAATAAAGTATCAATCATAATGCGTATTAACAAGAATAAATGTATCATACATTTATAACATCATAAGTCATAATTAAGAACAAGAACTAATAAGAGTCATGGCGGTTGTACATCACTTATTCGACATAGTCCCTTCCATGTACTACTATATTAGCCTTCTTCCAAACATGACACTTTAATAGGAAGTACATAATTTGTCTAACAATAATGTCAATTTCAAAGACATAAACTGTTTTCAATATTAACATTCATACACGTGCACATAAGTTTGAAAACAGAAATCATTCAGAAACTTATTCATTAGTGAGCTCAGAGTGTCAAACATACAAGACATTACAATAACTTTCAACATTCGCTAGCTAACATAATGCCCATATTTACAACATGACCAGTAAATGTCTTGGGCGGTAACCCTTTTGTTAAAGGGTCTGCAATCATAAGATTAGTGCTAATGTGTTCTATTGACACTCTATGTTTCTGAACCTCTTCTTTAACGGCAAAGTATTTCAATTCCATATGTTTAGCACCTTTAGAATACTTGTCGTTTTTAGAAAAGAAGACTGCTGCGGAATTATCACAATAAATTTTCAGCGGCTTGGCAATACTGTCGACTACACCAAGTCCTGAAATAAAATTCCGTAGCCACTTAGCCTGAACCATGGCCTCAAAGCATGCCACAAATTCAGCTTCCATAGTGGATGCAACAATGACCGACTGCTTCGCACTTTTCCATGAGATAGCTCCTCCAGCTAACATAAACAAATAATCGAATGTAGACTTTCTTGTATCCACACATCCGGCAAAGTCTGAATCTGAGTATCCAACCACCTCAAGATGATTGGATCTCCTATAAGTAAGCATGTGATCTTTTGTACCTTGCAAATATCTCAAAACTTTCTTTGCAGCTTTCCAATGGTCCATACCAGGATTACTCTGGTATCTTCCCAACATCCCAACTGCAAAGCTAATATCTGGTCTCGTACATGTCTGAGCATACATTAAGCTCCCAACTATAGATGCATAAGGAATTTCTTCCATTTCTTTCCGTTCCAAATCATTCTTTGGACATTGCATGAGACTAAATTTGTCTCCTTTCTGAATTGGAACAGGAGATGCCGAACATTTATCCATTCTGAATCTCTCTAAAATTTTATTAATATATGCTTTCTGAGACAAGCCTAGCAATCCTTGTGACCTATCCCGGAATATTTCTATTCCAATCACATAACTTGCCTCACCCATATCTTTCATTTCAAAATTTCTAGAGAGAAACTTCTTAGTCTCATTTAAAAGACCAAGATCATTAGTTGCAAGCAAGATGTCATCAACATACAGAACTAGAAAAATGAACTTACTCCCACTGACCTTTAGATATATACACCGATCAACAGTGTTTTCCTTAAATCCAAAGAACACAATGGTATCATTGAACTTGAGATACCACTGTCTGGAAGCTTGCTTAAGTCCGTATATTGATTTCTTAAGTTTACACACCATGTGTTCTTTTCCTTTTTCTATGAATCCCATTGGTTGATCCATATACACATCTTCCTCTAAATCCCCATTTAGAAAGGCGGTTTTCACATCCATTTGGTGTAACTCCAAATCATAATGAGCCACTAATGCCATGATAATTCTGAGAGAATCTTTCTTAGAGACTGGTGAAAATGTCTCCTTATAATCAATGTCATCCTTTTGAGTAAATCCCTTGGCAACTAGTCTGGCCTTGTAACGTTCTAAGTTACCATGAGAGTCACGTTTGGTCTTAAAGACCCACTTGCAACCAACTCTCTTACAACCTTCTGGTAACTCAACAAGGTCCCAAACCCCGTTCTGTTCCATAGATTTTAACTCATCTTTCATGGCATCTAACCATTTCTCAGCATTATCGCCATTCATGGCTTGTGAAAATGTAACTGGGTCATTTTCAATTCCTAAGTCATTTTCTGACTCTTGTAGATAAACCACATAATCATCAGAAATAGCAGATCGTCTTTCTCTTTGTGATCTTCTTAATGCTATTTGTTGTGGTTCTTCTACTATAGGCTCATTTACTTCTACCTCATTGTGAGTAATGGGATCATTAATTTGTTGTTCTTCATGGTTATTAATTGGCTCAATAACTTGAGGAACAACAACTTTATTAGAGATACAAGTTAATGGAACTTGCACTCTCATTTCTTGAATCTCCACTTTGCGTGGTGTTTCACTCCCACTAACTTCACCATTTTCAATGAACCTAGCATTCCCAGATTCAATAATCCTTGTAGTATGGTTTGGACAGTAAAATCTATACCCTTTTGACTTTTCTGGATAACCAATGAAATATCCACTGATCGTCCTAGCATCCAATTTCTTTTCTTGTGGATTATAAAATCTAATTTCTGCCGGACACCCCCAAACATGTAGGTGCCTTAAACTAGGTATCCTTCCAGTCCACAGTTCAAAGGGAGTCTTTGGAACTGCCTTACTAGGAACCCTATTCAATAAATACATGGCAGTTTTTAGAGCATAAGTCCACAATGAAATAGGTAAAGAAGAGTTACTTAACATACTCCTAACCATATCCAACAAGGTTCTATTACGCCTTTCTGATACACCGTTTTGCTGCGGTGTACCTGGCATTGTGTATTGCGCACATATGCCACGTTTTTCAAGGAATTTAGCAAAGGGACCAGGATGTTGTCCTCTTTCATCATACCTTCCATAATACTCACCACCCCGATCAGATCTGATAATTTTCACCTTTCTTTCTAATTGTCTTTCTACTTCTTCAATGTAAATCTCTAAGGCGTTTATAGCTTGAGATTTATTATGTAGCAAATAGACATGACCATAACGTGAATAATCATCGATGAAGGTGATAAAGTATTTCTCTTTATTGAAAGAGTTCACATCAAAAGGTCCACAAATATCGGTGTGTATAATTTCAAGAAGCTGGCTACTTCTCGTGGCTCCTTTCTTTGTGTGTTTTGTTTGTTTACCTTTAATACAATCCACACATACATTCAGATCAGTGAAATCTAAATCCAGAAGGATTTCATTCTTCACTAATCTTTGTAATCTTTCCTTAGAAACATGTCCTAAACGTTTATGCCACAAGTAAGCAGAATGTTCTTCATCTAAACCACGTTTAGTGCCAATATTATGATGCAAGGTCAAAAGTGTTTCGGCAAAAAGATTATCAAGATTTAACTTATATAATCCATCACATAATATACCACTACCAATTAAATGGGTATGTTTATACAAACTGAAACATCCATTACCAAATTTAATAGAGTATCCATTAACATCAAGTTTAGATAAAGAAACTAAATTCCTAGAAATACTAGGTACATAAAGAGTTTCAAATAAATCTAAATGATGTCCAGTGTCGAGGATTAAACGATAAGTCCTGACTGCTTCCACTGGAACCTTCACTCTATTGCCCATAAAGACAAACTTTTCATTTGGCTTTGTGGTTCGGGTCGTAAGGAATCCCTGCATCGTATTAGAAACATGAGTTGTACATCCAGAATCAATCCACCAAGTATTATAAGGAACTTTAGCTAAATTTGATTCGAAACATACATAAGGACTAGGCTTACCTTTCTTTTCGAACCAAGCCTTACGTTTTGGACAATCCTTTTGGAAATGCCCAGTGTTTCTACAGAAATTACATTTGTTTCCTTGATGTTCCTTTTTGTGGATTTGAGAAGAAGAGGCCTCATTGATCTTTAGGAGTCCCTTCCCTTTCTTGTCATGTTTCTTGCCAAATTTCTTTCTAGCTCCTTGATGATTAACATAATTAATGGAATGATTTCCTTGATTCTTAAGTCTGGTTTCCTCTTGAACCAACATACTATGCAATTCATGCACATTCCATTTATCTTTCATGGTATTATAGTTCATTTGGAAAGGACCATACTCAGACGGTAATGAATTCAATATGAATTGCACAAGGAAATTTTCATCCACATTCATTCCCAATGACTTAAGTTTTGCTGCAATGTTTACCATTTCGGTAACATGTTCATGCATAGTACGAGAACCATCAAATTTCATGGTGGTTAAAGTACTCATTAATGTCCCGGCAAGAGACTTATCAGCAGATTGGGAGCGCTCTTCCACAAACTTCATCATTTCTTTTGCACTTTCAGTTTTAGGAAGAGCGGACTTAATGTTATCAGCAATACTCATCCGCATATACATCAGACTCAATCTGTTTGACTTTTCCCAATTTTTAAAATGAATTTTCTCTTCCTCAGTGCTTAAATCAGTAATAGCACTTGGTTTCTCTTCACGAAGAGCCAAATCCAAATCCATTACCCCAAGGTAAAATTGAATTTGCTCACTCCATTTAGAGAAATTAAGTCCATTAAAAATTGAAACAAATGAGAAATGCGAATGCAAAGCAAAATGTACTGCAAACAATAAAGATTTTAAAATATCAATGCTTTGAGTTACATATTAACACATGCTAAATAAATTCAGAACATAACTTCATACAATGCATATTGATGTTCACCTTTGGGCAATCCATCAATATACCATACTTGACATAATGATGCTAAAAAAAAATGTTTACATAATTTGGCAATGATATATACATTAATTAGAAATATTTATTATCTTTGGATATATAAATACAACTAATAGCATTTACACTACCAACGTTTATGCTCATTAATTATAAGAACAAATAATCAACCTTTGGGCGATCCTTATCTATCTTATAATAATGAACTTCAATATACCCATAAATCAAAAAGTCATACTTTAGCATCCATTATTTTATGAGTAATTGAAAGAAGTGATCATTAATTTTGGAATTAAACAAACTTAAAGATTTGGCCACTTTGGTGACTAACAAATCTATCATACAATTAATTCCAAATATAAATATTCATAAGATATAAACATGATTTAATTTCTTAAACATAATATACATTCTGCAATACCGATACTACATTCCTTTCAAATGCAATTGTAAAATTCAATAACCATTTAAAATCAATCATAACTTTTCAATTTGGAATTAAACAAACCAATCACAAATTCAAATTCGCATAGCAGTGAATCTTTCGGTTTGAATTTCAATTAAAAGGTTTACAATTTCAATTTGAAATATCAATCCATGTGTACAGCACGATTTAATCGAAATCAATTCATAATATGCAGCGGAAAAATTAACAGTTAATGATCAATACGTCATCGATAATTTCTCATAATAATTTCATCATAATGCAAGCAGAAAATTCTACCAACCATAAATTCCTAATTTCAAAACTAGGGTTCATACAAATTGGGGAACAAGCCTCATACATAGAGAATCATAAATTCTACAACCTGATGCTACAATCCTTAAAGTATTCTAAGATATTTTCAAAATCATTATTTCAACACTTAAATCATCATTAATGGAAAACTATGAACTCTTAAACACATGCTCTGATACCACATGTAAACTGTCATGATATTTGAATAATCAAATAGGATCTTAGAATTCATAGTTTTCACATATAAGATTAGATAGAAACACTAACCTTGATCCATAATAAGATTGATGATGCCTTTGAATCTTGTAGAATTTATAAGATGAATCTTTTCTATCTCTTTCCTTTATCTTTCTTGTTCTCTTCAATTCTTGATGGTAGTTTTTTAAGAGACAAACTTCATAGGCAGAGATTGGGACTATTCATGTCCTTTCATTATATATATTGTTTCCATCAAACAATATACCCTTTCATTAAAACATAACAACTCCTTTCCAAAAGTCACATCCTTTCATTCAAATAATTGAATAATATATTCTTTTATTTAATTTATTAAACCACATATATTTGTCACACACATGAGACATTAATTTCTTACATGGCGGACATCATGGCGGACAAAATATATATATATATATAATAATGATGCAAAAAACAGCAAAATAATAAATAGATATATTAAAACCAACAATATAACAATCTAAAATTCATGGCATTCATAATCCTAACCAACAAAAAGATTAAATAGCCATCAAAACAAAGAAACAATGTTAAAAAACAGTAAAAGAAGTAGCTTGTGTTGTGCTCAAGCAGGAGAAGATGCTTATGCTGTGGTTGTGCTCGCGCGGAGAAGAGAAGGATGGGGACTGCTGCAAAACCATGGAGAAGAGAAGAAGGATGGGGACTGCTGCAGAACTGCGCGGAGAAGAGAAGAAGAAGGATGCGGACCTATCGCAGGATTTCTCGCGCAGCAGAATTAGGGCTCTCGAACCAAAGAGGTTTGGGGAAAATGGAGAAAATTGGGTCGACCCGAGCCCAAACCCGGAAAAGGGGGGGAAAGCCCAAAATGGGCGCTACGACCGCCATGCCCGCCATCCGCCGCCATGTGTTACCGCCATAACGGCCGCCATATGTAAAATGGCGGACCCGTGCCATACAGAGGCCAAACGGCCATAACGGAACGCGGCCGCCGGCGCCATGCCGTTATGGCGCCGCCATAACCGCCATTTGATAACACTGCTGTGAAACACTGTTATACTCAGTTTCATGACTACTTGTTTATGCATCATTTTTCTGTGTTAGTTAGATTTTCAGGTCCTACAATTCATTTTGTGGATGAACACTATGACACAGGGCGTATCCTTGCCCAGCATGTTGTCCCTGTGCTTGCTAATGATACTGCAGAGGACTTGGCTGCAAGGGTTCTCAAGGAGGTAATGGCAGTTTATATCATCAATCAGCTCCCAACAATGGTGGCATTTTAAACCATTGAACAACTTTAGTCCTGAATGAAATCAGTGAATATGTTTGTCATAAGATGCATTCATGAACCTTGACATTTATGCAACCAAAAGGCTTGCAATTTAGCATATTGACCGGATGAATTCCAATTGATTATTGTTTTATTTCCAATTGATTATTGTTTTTATTTCCAAATTTAGGAGCACCAGTTATATGTGGAGGTGGTAGAGGCTTTATGTGAAGATCGTGTAGTTTGGAGGAAAGATGGTGTCCCTCTCATCCAAAGCAAAGAAAAGCCCGATGAGTTTCACTGATTATCATTGGTATGGTCGGAAATTCACTATTTAATTCCTTTTAATGTCATTTTCATATTATAATATATTTATATCCTTCATTTCTTCATCATCCTTTTACCACAATGCCTTGCATCTGATGGGACTTCATTCCTGTTGCAGGTGATTTTGGTTATTGATTTGCTCATGAAACTTAACATTTACACCTAATCAGTAGCTACGGAATGAAAAGTATTAGGTAGGTAAACTTCGGCGTAATTCCCTCCAAGAATATAATAAACGAGGAGCCACAGACTTTTCTCCTGACTTGCCCTGAATAAACTTCTGTTAATCTGCTCTGAGTAGATACTAAATCAGGTCATAGGTATTTTTTGACTCCTTCCATCCCCTTACAAGATCCCAGTAAGATATCATAACTTTGCCCTTTGATAAAGAAACTATCTACTGCACTATTCGGGTAAGAAATCGATGTGCCAGTTGGCATTTTATCCTGATTTATAATGATTTTGAGTCTACAGGACATGAGCAAATGGGACTGACTTGAACCCCTCAAGTTTTTTACTCTGCTCCTTTCATTTGCTACCCGATTATTTATGAGTTTTAAATGCTAAGCATGCTTGATTGGAACTTGGAAGACTGTTGAAAGTTGCCAGCCCAATTAAACTCCGTTTCATGTTGATTTGGAAGTTTTTCATATATGATTTTGATTTGTTGTGTTTTTATTTTATTTTCAAGTAAGAACTCCAAATATCAGCTACACCATATATGATTTTAATTTGTTGGGTACACTTTCTTAGTACAATCTTTCTTAAACTTTGCAACGTACGTTTTTTTTTTATCGAAAAAAATCCTTCATTTGTGTGAAGTTTTTGAAAAATTTATGAAATTTGAGAAGAAATTTTTCTCAAACCATTGATCTCATGCATATTTGATTAAGGCTCTGAGCTACCTATTGATTGGTCTTGAGTTGCTAATCTTCTTCTCACAATGCCTTAAGTTGCCTAATTGTTAATTTGTTTGGCCTTAAGCGACCGATTTTTTCCCTAGGCATTAAGTTGCCTGGCTTCTTTAATGTTAAGCCATGAGAGGCCATTCTTAATTTTTCTAGGCCTTGAGTTGACATTCTCTTTCACTAGGTCTTAAAGTTGTCTAGCCTCTCCTTTATTTGGCCTTGAGTTGCCAAATTTCTTTCTTCTAGGCCTTGAGTTGCCTAGTTTCTTTGATGTTTGGCCTTGAGTTGTCTAACATTTCCTTTATTTGACCTTGAGTTTCCAATTTTCTTTTTCCTTAAGCCTTGAGTTGCCTAGTCTCTTTGATGAGTGCTATGTGTAATGCTTAGGACCACACCCATAACCGCACCATACCATGCACATGATTGTTATGTTTCATAATTAGGATTCAAAATATTTTTTAAATATTGTAATTTTAATCAATGTTGTTTATTTTATTGATATTTAATAGTTAATTTAAAAGCAAAATAGCAATTTTTTTTGTTAAATGTGGTATGGATATAAATAATCAAGTACTGTAGTTACCCATGATCATGTGCGAGTGAATGTGATCCATACACAAACGAAAGTGGAAGTGGAAATCAATCCAAAGGGATGGGACATGAGTGCATGTCATGCTCACACACATGAACTAATGAGACAAATGAGTATGTCATATCTCTACCATATACCTCCACCGCCCAAAGTCGACCTTATGTGCCACCATGCGTGACTCGTTGCTTGTTAGGTCTAACATCAATATAATTAAAGCTTCCCAAGATTCCATTTAATTTATTGTTCATTGACATTCATTCCATTTTAAACCATGCAATCGATAATTAACAATATTTCACAAACATATACTAATAACCTAATCTAAGGGTTTAAATTTACTTTTGGTCCTCCTAATTTACTAATTTCATTTTGGTCCCCTTAGTATTTTTTTAGCGATTTTAATCCCCTGTTTTGCTGATTTCACAATTCTACTTCCCCTAGTTATTTTTTTGTGATTTTGGTTCCTTAATTTTTCCAACTACCCAAATTTGATCCCACTGTTAATTCTTTATCCAACAATTAATGGATCTTGCCAATGTAGCTCATTTTTTTGTCACAAGGCTATTGGTTAATATGTGATATGACTTTTTTATGTTTCATTTTAATTAATCAAATGAATAACTCTATGACGTATTGTGAGCATAAAAAGACACCTAAAAAGGTACTAGTAACAAAAACTTTAAAAAGGTACTAGTAACAAAAACTTTAAAAAGTGAAAGATTGGTGGGATCAAATTAGAAGTATTTCTATGGTAACTTTGAACCAAAGGAGTTTTTGTCCATTATCATCATCATATAAGAGTAATATTAACAAAATTTGTTAATTATTGAGTGAAGAATTAATAGTGGGATCAAATTTACATAATTAAAAAAATTGGAGGACCAAAATCGCAAAGTCAGCAATATAGGGGGCTTAAAATCACGAAAAAATACTGGCACCAAAATCAGAAAAAGTACATTTAAGCCTAATCTAAATTCATCTGTGTGATTATCCAAAAAAAAAAAAAAATTCATCTGTGGGAAGGAAATGCCCTTCATGGAACTGAGGTTGTGCCAATAATTGAAATCAAAGTTATTATATGATAACACTAGGCAGAAATAGAAGTTAAAATCTCGTGGGATCAGCAAAAGAAAACAAGAACTGAAAACATGGTGCTGCATATTCCTAATCATATAGGTGTTATATGCCGACCTATATAAAAAATAAAATTATTTTTGTGATCATGGTCATATACGAACAAATTTAGTGCGTTGTTTTACATCAATCAACAACACAAGGTCATAATCGTACTATATTTGGCTGCCTTATATTCATGGTCAGTTATACAACAAATTTAGTGTGTTATTTACATCCTTAGTCTTTGGAAACAGAGCTTATCCATTCTTCTCATATTCCTTAGGAAGAATTTTGACTTCTCCTTTCAAGGGTTTCCAATTTCCTTAAGTTAAATTGTAAATTATATGTCCTCTTATGAAAACAATTATAAATATGGAGAATACAGAGTGAAAAATCATTTATTTAAACGGTGAATTTTAAACATTTATTTTATTTAATAGCCTTTACTAAAATGAGTTTAACAAATTTAACAATTAAATAATACAATACTCACTTCCTCCCATTTTACTTATCATTTTAGAAAAAAAAAAGTTATTTTACTTGTCATTCTATAATTTAAAAAAATACTTAATAACTTTTGTTAAATATATCCTTTGTAAATAATATATGAGACAAAATGTAATTAGTAAATGATAAAGGGTACATAATAGGAAATTTAGAGAATTAATTGTATTTTTTAATTCATATGTAAAAAAACCTTAAATGAAGTAAAATGAGAAGGGGCTAATATTAATATAATGATGATGTGCATTAAATTTTAAATAAATTAAACATTCAAAATACATAATTTTTATAATTGATTTTTATTTATATTTTAAAAATTATAATATATGCTGAAATGAAATTATTTTATAAAAGATTAACCAATATTTAAAATTATATATTTTTTATAAATTTATTTTATTTAATAAAAACTTTAAATTAAATTATTTAGTCAATCAAATTTAATATTTAAAATTATTAAATAAAATTTCTTTGATAAATTATTATTAAACAAAAAATGTTTGAAATTTTTTAATTATTAAATTAAGAAAAAAAATACATTCACTTTCCTAAAAAATAAATTTGTATTAGTTAATTCATTTTAATAAACTCTATATTATAATTTTGAGACCTCACATTAGAGAGTGAGACACTCACTCACACTACTCTTTGTCTCAATGATTTTTAACACTCTCTCTTATTTCATTCAATGATGAGTTCCACGCACTATTTGTGAGAGTCGAATTCTCCCTCTCAATACTTAATACTCATATTATCTTTTCATAATTGGAAATTTTAAATGCTAATAAATATTAATTCTGAATTTTTGAATTTATTAAGATTTAAAATTTTATCTTATCACATTACTCGTATTCTTATTTTTAATATAAATCTTTATTCTAATTATTATGATTTTAATTTATTTAATCATATTTTATGATCAAATAATAATATATATTAGATTTCAATAGTAAAATATATTATTCTATTATAATTTATAATTAAATAATTGTCTAAAATTATTCTAATCTTTTAAAATTTTAAAAATATTAATTTAGTAAAAAATAATTTTAATTATATACAAATATACCTTTATTTGCATATTACACGGACTAATATACTAATATAAATAAATTATTTAATGAGACCAATGATCCATGAATAAGTCTCCCAACAAAATTTCTTCTTTCTCCAATTTTTAATATCATGTACAACTAATTTTGTACTTTTTATTATGATTTTAAAATTTTAGAATATAAAATGTAGTTTTAAATATCGATTTTATTAGATTTTAAAAATTTCACCCAAAATATTTATTTTATATTTAAATATTTCATAGTTGATAGTAGGAATTTAAAACTATATGTTGATAATAGCACTGAGAATCACAATTAAAGAGAAAACATTTATACAAAATTTATTTACATTAAAATAGATAGAAATATAATAATCTTTTAGATTTTAGGGTACTCTTAAATTAATAATGAAAAATAATTCAAGAGATGCAATACAATGGTTAGAGATTCAAACGCAATAATTTGACTAAAATATGCATGGACTTCTTTTTTTAAATAAAAAAACAAAAGCATACATGGAATGGAAATTTAAAAGGTGGGCAGTGAGCTAAAGTTTACACAGATAGGTTTGAAAATAATCCTTTACGTGACACCTAAGAGCACCCGTGAACTCTTCCTAGCGGTTTCTGCACCATGTGGCACAATACGAGGCCTTTAATTTGCAACATTTTTGTATTCATCCAAAACTGATGTGTTTATGTTTGTTTGCATATATTATTTATGTTTAACAAAAATGTTCAACCTACAACGAGTAAAATGGGCTAGTTTGAGGGGTCAGTTCATGATAACTCATAAAAATATAGGGTTTAGACACTTATTTTAGAAACTCGAATAACTCTCGAATTTTTTAGTCTAACCCGATAAAACTCATTATCTGCAAAAAAAAATCCAGGCTACCCATAAAAACCTGTAAAAAAATAAGACTCAAACGTACGTCTATTTTATAAGCTCGAATAACTTCCAAATTTTTAACCTAACCCAATAAAACATGCTACCTGCATCAGGTCAGACTGGATAACCTGAATTGCCCGCTTGATGACAAATGATCGTGCCAGAGGTGATCATCCCTGGTGTCCCAAGGTGGTTCTGGATGTAATCAGAGATGTTCTTTGGTGTCCGAGATAGTGATCCGAGATGTTGGAGGTTGATATGCGGTGGTGGTTGCTCTGAACAGTGGCTCCGATGGATGAGGAGGGGGTGACCTGCGAAGACACTCCAACGCCCAAGTTAGAATGGGTTTGAGACAGAGTGTGAGCAGGGGAGAAATGAGCGTACCTGACCCTCCATGGGAGGGGGTATTTATAGCATGGGGTTTAGCCAGAGCTAGCCTGTGATGTAGCCCAACCTACGTCTGGTTGCTTGTGTCAGTGTGTAAGTTGCTCAGTCTATGTGATGGGAAGAGCCCTTTATTGGTGTCAGTCCGCGTAGGCATAGACAAGTGGTAGGGTGAGGAGCTAGTTGGTGGTCCCCGGGTTGCACAGTTGTTAAGTGTCCATGCAGCCTAGATGGCTGGTAGGCCAACCGATATGGCTGAGGTAGGCCAGCCGAGATGGCTTAGATAAGCCACTGGCTGATAGACCGTTAGACCAGTCGAGATAGTTTTGAGTTAACCTCCGGATCACCGCTCTTACCTTATTTTTTTCCACTTATGCTTTATATTTTCTTTCTTTAACTTTTTTTTATAAAATATGTCAACCAAGAATGTAAGAAATAGAATATAAGAATATTATTATTATTATTGCAAATATTTGTAGCTGTATAATTTGGGACCAAAAGGTGAATTATATTAATCACGTGGAGAAGGCACATTGTGGCATAAGGCCAGGCAAGTGGAAAGACGCCCACAATAATGTTTTAACATAAGAAATGATGATAAATGCATAAAAGTTGTGGTTGACTTTAGAGCAATGTACTTAGGCTGTCCTGTAATATTAAAATCAATTAATTTCTCTGTCTTTAGAGATTTCTATATAAGAAGCATCTCCACAAGGTTCTGCCAAAAATCACCTTCTTCTGCTCTGATCTAATCTTGGTCAGCTTTTAGATCTCTCTTCTTTATTTTTCTTCACCATCATGTTCAAAGCTCCTCTTCAATTGCTCATAACCCTTCTTGTTTTCTCATTTGTTCTCTCATCTGCTGCTGTCCCCACAACTAGTAAGGATTGGAATTCCCCCAATTTGAAATTTTTCAATCTCTTCATTACTTTTGTTGGTATATTGAAATTTCATTGTTTAATTTGCAGGAAGCCTTTTGCCAAACAGGGAAAAATCCTCAATTCACACTACACTAGATAATAATCAGGTTATATATAGCTTGGACCCTTATTATTAATCTCTATTTGCATGGAAAAGGGGCTTAACTGAATACAATTTTGTGCTATGGTTGCAGGGTGCTCTGGAATTGAGAAATGCAGAAGAAAAGTTTGAAATGGAAGAAGAATTCATGGTAGAGGGAAGGATGGATTTGGAAGCAGGGACTAGTGATTATCCAGGAACAGGAGCAAACAATCGTCATGACCCAAAAACACCAGGAAGAGCTTGAATGATAAATAAATAACTTTGTATAGATTAGGACCTGAGATATTGCTATAAAACTTAAACTTGGTTTGGGATTTGCATATTATATTCTTGCTGTTGGAATATTCCTTTACCCAATATTTGGTACTGGGGATGGGGATGAATATGTTTGTTTGCAGAGTAGTTAGGTTACTGATTATTAGTTAATTTGATTTAGATATATATGACGGAGATGCTCTAATTAATTTTGCTTTTTTAAATTAAATCTCTAAACTTTAGGCCTCAATCTGTCTCATTTTGTCTAAATTAAAAAAAAAACAATTGGTTTTGTTATATAGTTTTGTTGATTTTTTTAGAAATTGTTATTTTTAGTTTTTGAGAAAAATGTTTAAACAATTTTTCAATTTTTTTTAATTTACATACAAATTCCTTAAATATATCTTTTAGTAACAAATCAAAGAAAATAACAAATATATAAGGCCTTGAACAGAAATTTTCAATTCTTGAGTGAGACAGTTGAAAGCAGGTTAGATACTTATGTTCATATACCTGCAATTTAAAAGAAAATTACAAACATGTATTCTTGATGGATTAGCTTAAACGTATGTTTGTTTTGATTATAAGATTAGTTATGACAGTAAAAGTTGGCTATAGTCATTTTGATTTATTTTTTGTCAGACTAGAAATCTGACAAAGATGTAGCTTTGAGTTTAACTCAAAGTTTGTCTGGATCAACAACCACTGTTTGATAGCTAGCTATTTTGATTTAAGCTCTCAAGTGTTTTATTTTGTTGTTCTTATCATGGGAAACGGTTATGATAGACAACGTCAATAAATACCAAACAACAAACGGTAATAGAAGTGAACTGTCACCAAGATGAATTTGATTTATACGATCAAATTTTATAGTCGTTATTCTTAAAACCATCTTTAACACCGAAGGATTAAATCTACAGCCTATAGATATGGTGATTCTAGATCAAAAGAAAAAAAATTAAAAAGACAAGGCCAATAAATGCACCAAATTTTTATACATTTATGCATGTATATATGTAAGCTGATTTGATAAGCTATAGTTTTCTTTTTTTCGGTAATATAAAATTTAAGGTGAGGGGATGGTACCCCAGTTCAAATCAGGGAAAGCTCCGGGATAAGCTATAGTTTTTATACATGTATCATAGCTGGCAAAACTTTTGTTTTACATTTTGGTGCAAAAGAGTTAGGCTTTGCTTGGCTGAGGCTCCGTTTGTTTTACATTTTGGTAGTCACTCAAATGTACTTTTACACTAAAGTAGTATATTGCTTACTTTCACCAAAAAAAAAATATTTTGTAAAGCATGTTTCATTAAGAAAAAGTACTATAACCAAACAGGTTAATTGTTAAAAATCGTTAATTGTTTAATTTTAATACAAAATAATATTGTTAATTGTTAGTATTTTCTTCTAAAAAAAATTGAAAGAAAATTATTGATTAGTTAGGACTAGAGTAAAGATTTTCCTTATAAAAGATAAATATCTCATTTTCTAAAATATAATGAGAAAATGGGTCAAAGAGATTAAAAGATGCAAGAATGAGTGGATGCTTTTGCTTGCCCTCTAATTAGCTGTGAGAAATTGAAAAATCGTGCAGCAGATTATAAATATAGTGGAGGTGGGGAAAAAATCATAATTTAAATATTGAGAGAAGATTGACCAAAAAAAAATATTGAGAGAAGAAAGGCATGGGATTTTTTATCAAGTTGTTTGATAAATGGAATTTACCATTCATATGAGATTTGACCAAGCAAATCATATTAATTAAATAACAATATCAAGTCAGCTGAAATTATGATGTCCAAATGCTAAAAGACAAAAGTCAGGAAAAGGCTTTTC
Source organism: Sesbania bispinosa (assembly GCA_026901365.1). Classification (NCBI taxonomy): domain Eukaryota; kingdom Viridiplantae; phylum Streptophyta; class Magnoliopsida; order Fabales; family Fabaceae; genus Sesbania; species Sesbania bispinosa. Next base: position 1,238,918 of record QLOH01000246.1, read on the forward strand.
TGGGGCTTTATTTTTTTCAAATAAATTCTGAACATTTAAGTAGCCTAGCTATTTGACTCAACAATGTGAAATGAATCATTTCCTATGGGTGCAAGATGTTGTACATGTGCCGACATTAATTTAATAAACAGATTGAGATTTGTTATTAGTTTTAGGCTTAAAATATGTTTTGGCCCCTATAAATATGGGTCATTTTGTGTTTAGTCCCTAGAATTTTTTTTTTGATTTTTAGTCCATGCTTAATTTTCCGTCAAGCCATTTAGTCCCTACCGTTATATGCAGTCTGATGTGGCTAACAGAGAACCACATCAGACTGCTGATAAGTGAAAAATATATGATAAATTAGAGTACTTTTTAGTTCACTTATCAAGAATAAAATGGTACTTTTGCCCCAAATTAATCATTTTTTATTAAATATTAGACAAATTGTATTTATTAGTCTTGAATTTGAATTTGATGCTATTTTAATGTAAATTTGGCTGATTTTTGCAGATTTTGGCAAAGATTTGATATGGAGAGAAGATAGCATTAAATGAGGAAGATGTTTGCAAGATTTGAAGTTTAATTGAGGACAATTAATAAAAGATTTGAAGTTTATTTGAGACCAATTAATGAAGATATCACTGCCAATTAAACAAGGATTCTGCAGACAACCTTCCCAATTAAATTCAAGATGCTCAATAAATGCAAGATTTACCAAAACCAGTCTCAGGGAGAAATCAAGTTAAAAAGAGAAAGATTGAAGTTGTGCAACTCGTGTTGCTCGCTTCACCCTGCGCTGTAACGCAAGGTGAAGCGCAACAATCTGACATTTGCGCTGCAACCTGCGTTGTAGCGCAGGTGAAGCGCAGAACTCGTAACTCTTGCCTTGTTGCCGTTTTTAGATAGATTTCTTCCCAATTTCTTTTGTCTTTCCTTAGCCTATAAATAGGACCTTCTTGCACCAGATTAAGGTGTGTAGGATCAGTGTAATTTCAGAATAATTTCATTGACAATGCACCACTTTTACTTTTAGAATAGGAGAGGCGGAGCGTTGTACGAGGATTGAAGAAAGTGACAGATTCTTCGATGGTTTGTATGGCTACCATGAGTAGTTAACTCTCCAGTAGGATTGAATGTAGTTGATTCTATCCCCAAGTGTATGTAAACTCTATTTTATTATTTATGATTCCCTATTTGTAATATTCGGTACCTTTATTCTGTGCTTAATTCCTAACTTCCGCGCGTGCGCCGGAGTTATAGGCTAGCGTCTGTGACATAACGTGGATAGAGACTTCCGGTTAGGAGTGGGGATGAGGGGGCCTAGAAATAGGGAATTCAAACTCTGATTGTTAAAGGTACTCGGTAAACCAGTGACAGAAACATAGTCGTAGTCTAGTGATTGACGGGTAGTGTGAGTACCTTAATGAAGAGCGTCTACAGGATATGCATGGCTTTATCGATAGTAATTCAAACAAACGAAACTAATTAAGAGCTTAATGAGCCGAGGGTAATTTGTCTCTTGGGAGAACCCGCATGGATTACCTTTGAGTGGTAGGCTGTTGGTAACTCGGGGTTTTATCAATTTAGTTTGGCTAAGGTATTACATGAATCATAGTCATAGATAATAAATAGTTTTTACATACACGAAGGGTGCGATGATACGAAGTTCAATCCTAATCCAAGTAAAGTGCTTCCAACTCCTCCTTTCTATTGCTTTTGATTATTACTCTGCAATTTATATTTTCCGCACAAAATATTATCACAAATCCGATATTTCCCTCTTGATAAATAGATCACGAGTACACGCGAATTGACCGTTCCCTATGGATACGATATCTTACTTACTATTATACTGCTGGATTTTTGGTTCGATTTCCAGAATTCCATCAACTGCCACTTCCACTCCTCCTCGTCAACACGTCTTATGCTCCGCCAATTCCACGCCTCAGAGATCCGAATCCGTTTCCATTGTGGGCGACCTCCTCCATTACCTCAACGAATCTTGGACCCATTTCCCATATACACACCCTTGCCCAACGCAAGCTACATCGATCAAGTATTAGAACATATATAGCGAAATAATAATATAAGGATAATCATAGTAATTAATTTAATTTGTTTATACTTACAATTACGCCCTTCATCCACAACTTCTGCAATTTGGCCAAAGGTGATGCACGACAGACAACAAGTTATCAAACCTGCACTTTATTAATTTCATTACTTGAACTTGGTAAATTATTATTAAGTATGTGTGTGTTGTGTGTGTGTATATATATCTCACATGTTTTAGGGTCTTTTCCACAGCCACAGAATGGAGCTGATGACCATTTAGGTGGGGAAGAACAACCACCGAATATCATGTTTAAGGTACCAATAAAATCAAATGTTTAGGATTTGAAGAGAACAAAATTTAATGAAATTATCATCACACATTAAAAAATATATATTGAAACAATACTCCTTTAATTTGGCCTATCTTTATAAATATACCCAGTCCACAACCATATTCCAATTGGAAACATCGACTGTTAAACACTAATTAGAATTGTTGTTTTTTTGAAGGTACGATTTGGGTAATGGTTTCCATGCAATAGCGGCACACATGGATAGCCCCTGTCTCAAATTGAAGCCCAAAACGGCGTCGCCCAAGTCTGCTTACTCGATGGTCAATGTGCAGACCTATGGAGGTCGTCCAAGTTTGCTTACTCGATGGTCAATGTGCAGACCTATAGAGGTGGCCTGTGGCACACTTGGTTTGATAGGGATTTGAGTGTTGCAGGGAGGGTCATTCTTAGAAGTAGCGATAATTCTTATCTTCATAAGCTTGTCAAAGTCAAAAGACCCATTTTGTAGTAGAATCTGCGGTGGTCAAGTTATGGATACCTCTTACGTGAAAACAAAGATAAAGATGATGAACTTGAGCAACTAGCCATGGGGAAAGGGAGATGCGAAATAGATTTGCGAAAGGAAGGAGATTGAGATTGACCAGATGGAAGGTTTCACAATAATTTAATATATATTCAACATTACGTGGCAGTATGATGTGGCTCTCTGTTAGCCACATCAGACTGCATTTAACGGCAGGGACTAAATGGCTTGACGGAAAATTAAGCAGGGACTAAAAACAAAAAAAAATCTAGGGACTAAATGCAAAACGACTGATGAACACATTTTTATTCACACTTTGCATAATTAATCTTAGCTTGCTTGGACTATAATTGTTATTAAATCCACTGTTTTAATTGGAATTTACCAAATTGGGCTTAATTGGGCTTTAATTGTGAATGTTGTTTAAATTCGGATTTTTAAGCCTACTGACCTACCTGTCTTGTTTTGATGATATCTGGAGCTATAGGTGTCCGATTTGAGAGATTCCAGTGGCATTGGAAAGCTAACTTCCGGGGCTTTAATTTGATATCCAATATGACCATATTACCATGAAGCAATTAGGAGCAGTTGCTGTTTGAAAATCGCCTACTGTTGCTGTCTGACACAAGTCCGAATTTGATTAGTTTTGTAATTAGTTTGTGGGCCTGTTTTAATTAATTTCGGCCCAATTAAGGCCTAATCAGATTGTTAGAGATTTAGGCTCTATAAATAGGTGTGTTGTTGAGTAGTTTGAACACTTCACATTCATTTTTCAGATTTTAGAAAAAAAGACTCTCCACTTTCCCTCTCTTTTCTCTCTTCTTGCAATTTTCGAATTTGGTTCCTCTTCTTCATCTTCTTCAATTTTCGAGTTTCTCCTCCATGGAAATGGAAGGCTAAGCTTCAAGGATTGTTTCTCTACTGAATTCACAAAGGAAATTGAGGTTATAATTTCGTTTTTCATGTCTTGAATTCTTGGACAGATTCTTCACTTTCCTTCTCCTAGTTTCTTGATGTTTAGGTTTGAATTTGAAATTGAGTTACATGCTTTATGGAATTCGAATTCTAATCTGAATCTAACTCACATTTTAGGTTGCTTAATCTGAAATGAATTCTAGGTTTGCTTAATTCCAAGGATTAGAAATTAGGATTCATGCTAGTTTGCTTTATTCTAGTGTGAAAATTAATGAGGATGCTTAATCCGAATTTGAATCTGTCAAGGAATTGAGGAATTTTTTATAAACCAATGATTGATCCAATTTGTGAATGAGGTAGAGAACCAATTCGTTTTTCTGAAATTGTTTTCTGCAAATTTAAATTCTGTTTTGGAAATTAGGAAATTAGTATGAACAACAATCAAAATCCTCTTGTGTGTGTGAGTTGCTATGGGATTGAAATTCTGAATTTGTAATTGGATTCCTTGAGAGAGACGACTTTGGGTTAATCAACCTACTGCACTTTAATTCATTTTATTTGGTTGAGTACGGCCTCGACCAAATTTGGCGCCGTTGCCGGGGAATTCAATTCAAATTCTGTTTCAATTCCAATTCTGTTTTGTGTAAAATTCTGTTTCTGTTTTGTTTTCAATTCTGTTTTGTAAATTCGTGTACTGTTCTGTGTTTAAGAAGTAGAGTCATAATTCATATTGTGTTTTGGTATACTAACCTTGGTTGTGCAGATTTAGTTTGATCAATTTTGGTTCACAGCTTTGAGGTAAGTAGCCTAATTTGTCATAGTTACTGTTACATTGCTTTTAGTGAGGTTCAATTTGTGTTTTGAGTTGTGTGATGTGTTGAGTCATTGTAATTAGTGTGTTTAGTCATGTTTTGATGTTTAGAAATTGTTTAGATGAAATTAGGATTGATTTGGTTTGATTTGGTTTAGATAAAAAATCTAATTTCATAATTATGGTTATTTTAATAATTAAAAAATCAATAAAAAAAGATTAATTAGATAATTTAGCTATTTGAGGCCTATTATTGAGTCTAACATGTAGCTTTTGTTACTCAACTCATTAGGTTAACAGATCTCACTAACGGCCAGGGACTATGGTTTGTGGGTTTAGAAAGTTCAGGGACAAAAAACAAAGGATTTAATGTATAGGGACGAAGACCAAAGTTAACCGAAACTATAGGGACGAAAAACTTATTTTTCCCTTTATTTTATTGTCATTGTCATTTGATTATAATTTAGCAAAAGGTTTTTTGTTACAATAATTTAGCAAAATTTGTAAGTTTTTTTGGATAATTTTAATATTAAAATATTAAATTAACTTTTATTTATAGAAATACTATTAATATAACATATATTATTACTTTTTCTCTAAAGTAATATATAGGATTATATTAATAAATAATATATAATACATGAATATACAAAAATAAACATTAATAAATAAATTTGGTGAAGTCTTAGCAACTCACCTACGAAAAGTAAAGTGCCTCTTACTTTTAGTGAACCCTAGCTTCATTTCCTACTTGTGTCTCCGCAACGGTGTCTCCCACCTGCAGTATCACGCCGCTGCGCAACCCACCAGTGCCACCGTTTACATCCACTTGCAGTATCACTTTCGCATCCAGCACCCAAGTTAAGCAATCAGTCCGAGGTATGTTCATTGCTCGACTCAATCTCTCTACCAAATGATAACAAATTAGAATGAACCCTAACACTACATATCTTGCGCGCAGTCACCGGAAGTCTGTCGCGGCCAGAGTCCAGCAGCCAATTTCTCACCCAGCAGGTAGCAGCCAGTTCCGCACCCAGCAGCCAAGTTTCGCAGTTATTCAGAGGTATGTTTCGCACCCAGCAATTGAAGAAGAATTCAAATGAACAATGTTAACCTTTTTCCTATATCTTTCCTTTTCCTTATTGCTTTAAGAGAGATGTATGATCATGTTTCAAGTTTGCCCTAACCCTAGGTGTTGTGATTGTCTTGGATTGTTTGAAAATGGTTTTACCCTAGGGTTATGGTTTAGGGCTTTTGGAATTAGGATTTGGTTTATGTAATGTAGAGCGTGATAGAGTTAAGCATTCCTCCTATGTATGATGAACATGTGCTTTGACTATGGTAACCTAGGTTATGCCCTAGAATTAGATTAGCCTTTATGTAACACATTGTATGCAGTAGGAAAGGTTCATATTTCGAGTGTAAATTCATGTATCATGTCACCAATAAATCTTCATGTTCATATGCACTTTTTGCTGCACGAAATCCAAGTAATCATGTAATAACTAATCATGTTTGGCTTCAGCCATCAGGGGTCTTCGGACCATCATGTTCAAGTAAATAAGATCGGCTTCGACCACCATGAGTCTATGATCATTTTGTTTCATGTGAATCTAAGAACAAGTCCCAATAGGTCTTGGGTTCGGGCCACGAAAGGTTCCCTTCGAGGAATAATCCACCTTAGGGGTGGAGAAGCTCGGGTGGTTAACGCTCTAGACCCAGTCATGGGCCAATGTTGAGGGCCGTATTCGGGGCTGGGGCATTACACATAAAGGCAACTTTTAGGACCATCATGTTAATTGTTTTAAAACGTGGCTTCGACCTTCATGTAATGGCAGTGACTTTATGTCTCCAAGGGAGATATCCCTTGTAGTTTGAGCTCAGGTCTAGCTTCAAGAAAGTGATAAGACCCCATGGTGCTGGGTAAAACACTTTAGGAAAGACAAGATTTATCATGTTCCGCTCAGGTTTCAATTGGAAGAATCACCATGCATGAAAGTCAGGTTTATATCAAGTTCAGTTGTTACATTGTTCAAGGTTGATGTGGTTATTGTTGCATTTCATTTTCATGTTATTCCTACATTGCATGTTTGGTTGCATTCACTGGGACGTTAGTCTCACCACATGTTTTTTGCAGGGTCCCCCTTTAGCTTGAGAATCCCAGTCGAGGACTTAGAAGCTTGAGGAAATTTATTGTCATGTTTAGGATGTATTAGAATAATCCTGCTATTTTGTCATGTATTGTCACAATTTAAGGCGGCATTTGTGTAAATGTTAATGTTCATTGAGTCATTGATGGCCTTTCTCTATTTAAACTTGGTTTATGTTTATGTGTTAAGCTTAAGTAATGTTGGATTACCTAAGCGTCGTTGAATTGTGAATGTAAAGATTGTTAGAACCACAAGCAACACTAGAAGGGGGGGTTGAATAGTGTTTTAATCTTTTTAAACTATTTTGGAAATCTTTGAATAAATCAATCACGTAGGGTGATCAATGTGCAAAACAAATCTTAAGATCAGAGTTACTTTTAAAAACTTGCGGAACATATGAAAGATAAAGATAGAAAATCTTTCTCTTAAACTTAAGATTGTTTCGATTGAAAATCTTCTCTAAGTACCTTCTGAAGATTATTACTAAGAATACCTTCTAAACGTTTTCTGAAATACTTCAGATGATCAGAGATCATCTGTTTTTGTAACTTCTAAACTGAGCTCCTTTTGAACTCACCTCAAACAGTTATTTCAGAGGTTCTTCAGCATACATTCTTTGTAATGCTTCAAACGATATAAGAGATGTTTTGTGTTATGTTTGTTTGAAAACTTGTTTTATTGAAATCGTGTGTTAAGGTTATTATGAAAAATACTTTTCAATCCCCAACGTAAATGTAAAGACTGTAAATAAAAGAGATTAAGGGATGAGAAAACTTAGGCACCGAATTTATTCTGGTTCACCCACAAACCCGTGAGCTACATCCAGTCCCAGAGGCAAACCACCACTGGATTTTCCACTAACCAAATAGCAATAACCAAGTACAGTCTCTTCAGACAAACACGGGTACAGTCTCTCCAGACAAACACATAGGGTCACCCAGACCCCAAGTCACACGGACCTAACACACAGGGTCCCTCAGACCCCAAGGTCACCCAGACCTTACCGAGTAGTCTTTTTTATCAAGCCTCTCCAAGCTCTACCGAGTATTCTTTCTTCCACCAAGCCTCTCCAGGCTCTCAGACACTTATCCAAGTGTGGAGTATTTTACTATTCAACCTAAGCTAGAAGTTCGCTAGAACCTCTCAACTCAGATTCTTCTTGTACATAGGGATTACTGAGTACACACTCAGAATACATGCATTACAAGCTAAGTACAAAGTGTTTGAAATTAAGTACAATCCCTATCTTTTCTATGAGGAATACCATCCTCTGAGAGTAGGCTAACTAAGATATGAATTTAAGCTCAAGCCTCATTCTCCAACCATTGGTTTCCATGGGCTACATTCTCACCCGTATCATTGGAACACCAAGGTATGTTCAAGGCTTCAAACCATTCCAGGTTTGATAGTCAGTTTGCTCAGCATGGTTGTCTTCAGACCAACAACCAACTTGATTGATCTAACAGATCAACTGACAAACATGACTAACTGACCAACAAGTCAGTAGCCTAATTGATCTCACTGACCAACATGGTAGGTTGTTCAACCGAACAACTACCACAACCAATGTCTCTTTCACTCTGGTTATGTTATTAACAACTACTCCTTCTTCAATCTTGAGGCTATTTAGATGTTCTGCTTGAATATAGCCGTTGAAGATGATTCATAATACCGTTGAGTTGATGATGATGTGGCTCATATAGCCGTTGTGAAATAGCTCCTCAAATGGTTGCTTCTTCATAAGCGAATAGGTGTTCAGATGATTCCGTTCTGACACTCTTTACGTGCTTCTTTATGAGAGATATTCTGATATGTTTATGCTTGCTTTCTCTCTCTTGATCTGCTTTTGCTTTCTTCTGCTTGCATCTGATTTCTTCTGCTTTCTTCCGATTTCTTCTGATTTTTTTCAGAGTGTATATGAGGAAATATCCGTTGGATTTGTCCCTTTGCATATTCTGCGTATACTCCTTTTTCAACATGCTTCATGACACCATTTCTTCTTCCCTCTTTGAGTGAGGTGTCTAGTCCAAAAGTTGTTGTTGTCGTTTCTTCTTTGGATAAAGATATATGATATTATAAGCATTTAATCATATAATCTTTTCTCCTGTGTTGAGAGCTGTTTCATGCATTCAGAGAGTTGATACGTTCAGATGATTGATCTCTTCAATCTTCACATATACTCTGATATTGTTAGTTCGTCAGCTTCAACAAGTGCTCATAATTATTTCAAGCTCATTTCAATTTTCCAGCTTGAAGTGCTTTCAATTCTTTGATATCAGCTTCATTCATCTTCTTCTTCTTATGAGATATGCCTTCTGATCTTCAGATAATTGCAGCTTCATTCTTCTTCTTCTTCTTATGAGATATGCCTTCTGATCTTCAGATGATTGCAGCTTCATTCTTCTTCTTCTGATATGAATAAAGATGTTGAATTATATGTATTTTATTTAAACATCTTTCTTGTTGTTTTTACTTGGTCTTTTGTCCCGTTCTGATCAATGGCAGACACTGGTGCAGTAGGTCTGTGCTCGCAGATACCTTTTGTTACAGGAGCGACAACATTGCAGAAAGTCTTTGCAATGTTTCCTTATTTGTGCAAGACTTTGGTCGAGGTCGAAAAGCATGTCTGACTTTTGTATATAATTCATCTGATGGAGTGAGCCATACTCTTTGTAACGTCTCCAAGAGATTATTTCTGGATTCTGATACGTTCAATCTTCAGATACATAGACTGCTTCATATTGTCTTCATTTCTTCAGATGATAGCTGTTCTTCAGATAGTTGCGTCTTCAGATGATAACTAAACTTTCATTGTTGTCTTTAAGTCTTCAAATGGTCTTCAGATTTTCCGAGTCTTCAAAATCTGTCTTCAGTTGATTGCTGCTTCAATTGCTTCAACCTTGTTGAGAATTACTTCTTCTTCAGATTCTGCACTTCGTTCTTCTGATTCTGATCTTCTGATGTTGTTCTTCTAATTCCGATTTTCTGATTTTGATTTTTCTGATTCCGATTTTGTTCTTCTTCTGTTGTGATCTTCTACTCTTCTTCTTCAGATAAATATTCTAACCTGAAACACAATCAACAAACAAATACCTTTCTCAGTAGAACCTGTTTACTTAATCTTATAAAGTTCTTATATAAACTTATTTGTCCTTAATATAATCTTATTTGTTAATCATTAAAACTTAAGGATGTTAAGTCTTATAGTCATGTTTAAATACTTAAACTGATTTATAGACTTCACAAAGATATCGGTAATGGTGCAAAATAATTCCAGGAATTTGGAAGTAGTGTATCCAACGAGCATTATTCTTGAATTTAGAAATTAGGATGTTACATTATGGTATCAGAGTAGTTCAATCCATTGGATTGTGTTTAGTCTAGATTGCTCTTCTCTTACTGTAATTCTGGAGTATCTTGAATGCAATATGGGGATTGATCACCCCTATATTGTAGGCATTGTAAGCCGGATTATGGACGGTGACTTGTATAAGAGACCCAGTTAGCAAGGTTCATAAGTTTTTTCCATAGGTCGATAACCTAACTCCAAGTAGGAGGAAAGGTTCACTGTCAATTTTAATTTAGGACTCCGTTCTCTACCCAAAATTCCACATAAGATTTTGACCCTAGAAATTTGTAGACACGAGTCTTAGTTAAGAAGGAAGAAGCGGAGGGGATTATTCAAAGGGGTTGAGGATGTTAGATCACTAGTTTCCTTGTGTGAATTGTAATGTTGGTTAGTGTCGCATGTGGAGGTTGATTTGAAGTAGGTCTAGGTTGGTTCGTTACTTGATTTGTTATGTGAATGTCTTGCTTTTCATGTTGTGTACTTTGAATGATTTGTATATGTTTTCATTGTTGCTATCTAAGGAGAGATCAGTTTCAATCATGGTGTTTTGTTAGTAGTGTAGAAATTGAGGCTTTTAGGGTTTGCACAAGTGATGTTGGATCTGGTTTTAAAGGAGTTGGTTGTTGCGGGGTGAGGATAGGAATCAGAGAACTTAGTATAAGGGAGGACCCAGCCTTGGATTGGCGTGTATTGAGTTTTGTCAGGTGATGAACACATTTTTATTCACACTTTGCATAATTAATCTTAGCTTTCTTGGACTATAATTGTTATTAAATCCACTGTTTTAATTGGAATTTACCAAATTGGGCTTAATTGGGCTTTAATTGTGAATGTTGTTTAAATTCGGATTTTTAAGCCTACTGACCTACCTGTCTTGTTTTGATGATATCTGGAGCTATAGGTGTCCGATTTGAGAGATTCCAGTGGCATTGGAAAGCTAACTTCCGGGGCTTTAATTTGATATCCAATATGACCATATTACCATGAAGCAATTAGGAGCAGTTGCTGTTTGAAAATCGCCTACTGTTGCTGTCTGACACAAGTCCGAATTTGATTAGTTTTGTAATTAGTTTGTGGGCCTGTTTTAATTAATTTCGGCCCAATTAAGGCCTAATCAGATTGTTAGTGATTTAGGCTCTATAAATAGGTGTGTTGTTGAGTAGTTTGAACACTTTACATTCATTTTTCAGATTTTAGAAAAAAAGACTCTCCACTTTCCCTCTCTTTTCTCTCTTCTTGCAATTTTCGAATTTGGTTCCTCTTCTTCATCTTCTTCAATTTTCGAGTTTCTCCTCCATGGAAATGGAAGGCTAAGCTTCAAGGATTGTTTCTCTACTGAATTCACAAAGGAAATTGAGGTTATAATTTCGTTTTTCATGTCTTGAATTCTTGGACAGATTCTTCACTTTCCTTCTCCTAGTTTCTTGATGTTTAGGTTTGAATTTGAAATTGAGTTACATGCTTTATGGAATTCGAATTCTAATCTGAATCTAACTCACATTTTAGGTTGCTTAATCTGAAATGAATTCTAGGTTTGCTTAATTCCAAGGATTAGAAATTAGGATTCATGCTAGTTTGCTTTATTCTAGTGTGAAAATTAATGAGGATGCTTAATCCGAATTTGAATCTGTCAAGGAATTGAGGAATTTTGTATAAACCAATGATTGATCCAATTTGTGAATGAGGTAGAGAACCAATTCGTTTTTCTGAAATTGTTTTCTGCAAATTTAAATTCTGTTTTGGAAATTAGGAAATTAGTATGAACAACAATCAAAATCCTCTTGTGTGTGTGAGTTGCTATGGGATTGAAATTCTGAAATTGTAATTGGATTCCTTGAGAGAGACGACTTTGGGTTAATCAACCTACTGCACTTTAATTCATTTTATTTGGTTGAGTACGGCCTCGACCAAATTTGGCGCCGTTGCCGGGGAATTCAATTCAAATTCTGTTTCAATTCCAATTCTGTTTTGTGTAAAATTCTGTTTTGTTTTCAATTCTGTTTTGTAAATTCGTGTACTGTTCTGTGTTTAGGAAGTAGAGTCATAATTCATATTGTGTTTTGGTATACTAACCTTGGTTGTGCAGATTTAGTTTGATCAATTTTGGTTCACAGCTTTGAGGTAAGTAGCCTAATTTGTCATAGTTACTGTTACATTGCTTTTAGTGAGGTTCAATTTGTGTTTTGAGTTGTGTGATGTGTTGAGTCATTGTAATTAGTGTGTTTAGTCATGTTTTGATGTTTAGAAATTGTTTAGATGAAATTAGGATTGATTTGGATTGAATTGCATAAGTTGATCAAGTTGTTGCTGACTTTTCTGCTGTTGACTTTTGCAGTTGAATCTGATCTTTTTGTTTAACATAGTTAGAGGTTGAATTTTTGTGCCAATTTTTGTGTCCACATTTCTTTAGGTTAATAATGAATTTTAGATACCCCAGTTGCTGTTAGATTAGTCCTGATTGTGAGATTACACTTTGCACTGGCTTATTTTGACCTGTTGACTTCAATTGGACATAACTTGAGCTAGGAGTATCAGAATTTCACAAATTTTATATGCTTTTGGGGTAGAAAAAGCTAGTTAGAGCAGCCCCTCCCCGCTTGCGCCAGGAGGTCGGCCGTAAATTTGCCAAAAAAGGTCGTTTTCTATTTTTAAAGGATTTTTTAAGTTTTTTTTGGTGTATTTTCCCTTTCTTACCTTAGGTAGTTTTGGTACTTAGGCTTTGAATTTTGTTCTGAAAATTTTTGTGGTTGTTTCCTATGTTAATATAGTGTTTTCCATGTATCCATTTCATTGGTTTCTGCTCATTTGATATAGGCTGCCTTTATAAGCTGACATGCTGTTGTATGCTTCATTTTGTGCATTTCTGTGTGCATTTGGTGTATGACTAGAGCAAACCCAGGTACCCTTCATTCATTTGATCCAGAAATTGATAAGACATATCATAGGTTAGTTAGAGAGTCTAGGATTCCATTTGTGCATAATTCTGTTAGTGATAGTGAATTGTCTGATAGTGTGTATTCTGCTGTTAGTGTAAGTGAAAGTGAGTCTGTTTCTGTGTTTTCTTCTTCTTCTTTCCTTGAGTCTGATTTTAATTGTGATACCATGGCTGAGAGAACTTTGAGAGAGCTTGCAGCACCTGATGTTAATATTCAGACTTTATGCATTCAATATCCTGATATAGATGTGCCTTGTGAGCTTAAGTCTGGATTGATTCATTTGTTGCCCAAGTTCCATGGTCTTGCAGGTGAGGATCCACATAAACACCTCAAGGAATTCCATATTGTCTGCACCACTATGAGACCACCTGGAGTTCCTGAGGATCATATTAAGCTGAAGGCATTTCCATTCTCCCTGCAAGATACAGCAAAAGACTGGTTGTACTACCTTCCACCTGGATCCATTACTGGCTGGGATAATTTGAAGAGGATGTTTCTGGAAAAATTCTTCCCAGCATCTAGAGTGACTTCAATCAGGAAGGAGATTTGTGGTATAAGGCAGATGGATGGAGAGAGTTTGTATGAGTACTGGGAGAGATTTAAGAGGCTTTGTGCAAGCTGTCCACATCATCAGATTCATGAGCAGTTACTCATCCAGTATTTCTATGAGGGCCTATTGAACAATGACAGACAGATGATAGATGCAGCCAGTGGAGGAGCTCTTGTAGATAAAACTCCAGTTGCAGCAAGGCAGTTAATTGAGAATATGGCTTCTAATAACCAACAGTTCAGTACCAGAAGCAATTCAGTAGCCTTGACCAGAGGAGTTCATGAGATGGAGACTACTTATGCTGCTGATCATAGGAAGTTGGAGAGCAAGCTAGATGATTTGGCTTCCTTGGTTAAGCAGATGGCAGTGTCTCAACAAGTTGCTAAGCTATGTGGGATTTGTACTTCTGCAAATCATCCCACTGATGCATGTCCCACCTTACATGAGCCTGCAGGAGATGGTGCTTTTCCTCCTCAGGCTTATGCAGCAAATATCTATGGTTCTGGCAGACCCCCTCAGCAGCAACAGTATAATCAGGATCTTTCTTCCAACAGGTACAATCCGGGTTGGAGGAATCATCCAAATTTGAGATGGGGGAATTCTCAGCAGCAGCCACAGCAGCCTTATGTGCCTTATCAGTCTCATGCTGCTGGGCCTAGTAGACCTTACCAGCCTCCACATGTACAGCAGCAACAGCAGCCTACACCGCCTGCTGCTGCACCTTCCAAGAGTGAGCCTTCCTTGGAAGAATTAATGAGGCAGATGGCCGTCAATAATATGAATTTTCAGCAGAGGACAGAGGCAACTATTCAGAGCCTAGAGAATCAAATAGGCCAAATGGCTACCACTCTTAATCAGTTGCAGTCTCAGGGTTCAGATAAGCTTCCTGCTCAAACAGTTGTCAACCCGAAGAATGTTAGTGCAATCACTTTGAGGTCGGGTAAGAGTGTGCAAGCACTTGATAGGCAACAGGCTGAGCAAGAAGATGAGATTCATACAGTTGTAGACCCTGTGCAGGAGAGAGCTAGTCCTAGTCCTTTGAGTAGCCCCAGTTCTTCAAGCAGTGAGCAGCCTTCTATTCCTCTTCCATTCCCTCAGAGAGTTGTGCAGAAGAGTAAAAAAATGGAAGAGGCTGACAAGGAGATCTTGGAGACTTTCAGGAAAGTAGAGGTGAATATACCTCTACTTGAGGCCATAAAGCAAATTCCGAGATATGCCAAGTTCTTGAAGGATCTGTGCACCCATAGGAGGCGGCTGAAGGGCAATGAGAGGATTAGTATGGGAAGGAATGTCTCTGCACTCATTGAGAGACCTATGACTCCCATTCCAGAAAAATGCAAAGACCCAGGGACATTTACTATTCCTTGTGTTATAGGCAGTAACCAGTTTGATAATGCTATGCTTGATTTAGGAGCATCTATTAATGTTATGCCTTTATCTGTTTTCACCTCTTTGTCTCTTGGTCCTTTGCAGGCTACAGGTGTTGTCATTCAGTTGGCAAACAGGAGCCCTGCCCACCCTGCAGGCCTTATTGAGGATGTGTTGGTTCGAGTGAATGACCTCATCTTCCCTGCTGACTTCTACATATTGGATATGGAGGGAGGAGATTCACTCACTAGTGCAGCCCCCATCATCTTGGGCAGGCCCTTCCTGAAGACAGCTCGGACTAAGATTGATGTTCATGCAGGCACACTTACCATGGAGTTTGGAGACAGTGTGGTTCGGTTTAATATTTTAGATGCCATGAGGCATCCTGTTGAGGATCATTCTGTATTCCATATTGATATGCTTGCTGAACTTGTAGATGATAGTTTGTCTGAGTTTGTAGGACATTTGGACTTTCCGGACTTTTCTGATTTCATTGATGTCTACACTTGTGATTTATGTTCTGATTCATCTGTGTGTAGTATGTGTGCTGAGATAGATGAGTTCATATCTGTTGATTGTGTTGATTGTTCTGATTGTCCTACAGGTTCTGGTATTGATGCACCAGTTGTGTCAATTGAGTCAGAATGCAGTGGCTTGATTACAGCAATTATAGATACATCTGACTTGATTGATTTGCAGGTTGCAGAGGTTTCTACCAGTACCAGATTGTTACCTTCTATTGTTCAGCCCCCATCACTGGAGCTGAAGCCACTTCCCACTCACCTCAAGTATGCATATTTGGAGGATGAGCAGAAGCTTCCAGTGATCATCTCTACTGCTCTCTCAGCTGATCAGGAGCAGAGGTTGTTGCACGTGATTAGAGAGCACAAGAGAGCTCTAGGTTGGACTTTGGCAGATATTCCGGGTATTAGCCCCTCCTTGTGTATGCATCGGATTCTGTTGGAGGATGGGGTTAAACCTGTGAGGCAGCCTCAGAGAAGGCTGAATCCCCAGATTCTTGACGTGGTCAAGAAGGAGGTCACCAAGCTGCTACAGGCGGGTATCATATATCCCATATCAGATAGCACTTGGGTGAGCCCGGTACAGGTGGTACCGAAGAAATCTGGGATTACAGTTGTGAAGAATGAGAAGGATGAGCTGATTCCTACTAGGGTGCAGAACAGCTGGAGAGTCTGCATCGACTACAGGAGGCTCAACCAGGCGACCAGGAAGGATCACTTCCCACTTCCTTTCATTGATCAGATGCTGGAGCGCCTGGCAGGTAAATCCCATTACTGTTTCTTAGATGGTTTCTCTGGTTATTTTCAGATTTGTATTGCACCAGAGGACCAGCATAAGACTACATTTACCTGTCCTTTTGGTACCTTTGCATATAGAAGGATGCCTTTTGGTCTATGCAATGCTCCTGGTACTTTCCAGAGATGCATGATGAGTATATTTGCTGATTTACTTGAGCATTGCATAGAGGTTTTCATGGATGATTTTAGTGTATATGGCTCCTCATTTGATGCATGTTTGGATAGCTTGACTAGAGTGCTTGATAGGTGCATAGAGACTAACCTTGTTCTTAATTATGAAAAGTGTCATTTTATGGTAGAGCATGGTACAGTCTTAGGCCATATTATCTCTAGGAAGGGTATAGAGGTAGATCCTGCAAAATTAGATGTTATTTCACACTTGCCTTACCCCTCTTGCGTGCGAGAGGTTCGATCTTTTCTTGGACATGCAGGTTTCTATCGCAGGTTCATTCAGGACTTCAGTCGGATAGCCCTTCCGCTGTCCAACTTGCTACAGAAGGATGTCAGCTTTGAGTTTGGAGAGCGGTGCAGAGAGGCATTTGATCGCCTCAAGAGAGCTCTCACCACCACTCCCATTATTCAGCCACCGGATTGGACACTTCCGTTCGAGTTGATGTGTGATGCATCAAACTACGCCTTGGGAGCTGTTTTGGCACAGAGGGTTGGTAAGCTGTCTCATGTGATATATTATGCATCTAGGACTTTGGATGCAGCACAGGTAAATTACACTACCACTGAGAAAGAGCTGTTAGCAATTGTTTTTGCATTGGATAAGTTTAGATCATACTTGCTAGGCTCTAGGGTAGTGGTTTTACTGATCATGCTGCTCTTAAGTTCCTTTTGAAAAAGACAGATTCCAAACCCAGGTTGATCAGGTGGATGCTACTGCTTCAGGAGTTTGATTTGGACATCCAGGATAGGAGTGGTGCGCATAATCTGGTAGCAGACCATTTGAGCCGCATTGAGAGAGCGGAGGATGTGTTTCCTATTCGGGATGACTTCCCGGATGAGCAGCTTATGGCTTTGCTTGATTCCCATTCCCCTCCCCTTACCCCTTGGTTTGCTGATATTGTTAATTATCTTGTTGCATCTGTTTTTCCACCCTTGGCATCTAGGGCTCAGAGAGATAGACTTAAGAGTGATGCCAAGTATTATGTATGGGATGACCCTTATTTATGGAGTTTTTGCAGTGACCAGGTTATCCGTAGGTGTATTCCAGATCAGGAGATCCAGTCTGTACTTCAGTTCTGTCATTCCTCACCTGTTGGAGGACATCTTGGACCCCAGAGGACAGGACGAAAGGTGCTGGATTGTGGATTTTATTGGCCTACGATTTTCAGAGACGCCTGGAGAGTCTCCTCTACATGCGAGCAGTGTCAGAGAGCAGGAGCGGCCATTTCTAGCAGGCAGTAGATGCCCCAGCAGCCTATGTTGTTTTGTGAGATTTTTGATGTGTGGGGTATTGATTTTATGGGTCCATTTCCTGTTTCTTTTGGTTTTATATATATATTGCTTGCTGTGGACTATGTCTCCAAGTGGGTGGAGGCTATAGCCACAAGGACTAATGATGCTCGAGTTGTTGTGGATTTTGTCAGGTCTCACATCTTTTGCAGGTTTGGAGTGCCTCGAGCCATTGTTAGTGATCAGGGGACCCACTTCTGTAACCGGTCCATGGAGGCTTTGCTGAAGAAGTATGGGGTGGTGCATAGAGTTTCTACACCATACCACCCCCAAACTAATGGACAGGCTGAGATCTGCAACAGAGAGATCAAGAGGATTCTGGAGAAGATGGTGCAGCCTAACAGGAAGGATTGGAGCCACCGCCTTCATGATGCTCTCTGGGCTCATAGGACCGCCTACAAAGCACCTCTTGGGATGTCTCCCTTTAGAGTTATTTTTGGTAAGGCGTGCCACTTACCTGTGGAGATTGAGCATCGGGCATACTGGGCAGTTAGGGCTTGCAATTTGGATTGTGACCAGGCAGGAGAGCAGAGGAAGCTTCAGCTGCAGGAGCTTGATGAGATCCGCCTGGAGGCCTATGAGAACTCTAAGTTCTACAAGGAGAAGACTAAGAAATTTCATGATCAATGTATTGCTAGAAAAGAGTTTGTAGTAGGCCAAAAGGTGTTGTTGTTTAATTCTAGACTTAAGCTCATGCCTGGTAAGCTTCGTTCTCGTTGGATTGGACCTTTTATTGTCACTCATGTTTATCCATATGGTGTTGTAGAGTTGAAGAGTGAGTCCACCAACAAGACCTTCAAGGTCAATGGCCACCGTCTCAAGCTATTTCATGAGAGTCCCGCTTTGGTTGAGGAGACGGTTGAGGAGATGAGCTTGGAGCTTCCCACATTCCCTCAAGTGCAAATTTTTCCACCTTGATGAGGGAGTCTCTTTCCCCACTATTTTATTGCATTATGTCCTTTTTTTTCTATAATTTGATTATTTTTCCATTGAGGACAATGTGTGATTTAAGTGTGGGGGAGGAGATTTGTAGTTTTAGGACTTTAGGATTGATTTTAGGAATTAGTATGTGGTTAGGATTATAGTGTTTGTGTGTTAGTAATTTTTAGGATTGTTAAAAAAAAATTGTTTGCTGTTTTACTGTTCAAAAAAAAAAATAAAAAAATGTTGTTTTACTGTATTTTTGGTGTTTTCCATAGGAAATTTGCTGTTTTTGAGTTGCTGTCAGCATTTTCATAGCTATTCTGTAGCTACTGCTGTTACTGTTTTGCTGTCTGAAATTATTGTAATCTGTCTGTTTTGCTGTTTTGCTGTTGCTGTTGCTGCTTTTGCATTACTGTAGCTGCTGTACGTTTTTATTGATGTTGTTTACAGCAGAATTTTTTTTACAGCAGTTTTGTTACAGCAGAATTTCATTTTACAGCAGAATTTTGACAGTTATCTGAATTTTACAGCAAAAACAGAATTTTCGACAGTAGGAAAAATAATACATTTGGCATGTTTTTCATTGGATTTTTAGGATTTGTGTTGGTAGTGGCATTTTCATCATATTTGGACAATTGGTTTCTTGATTTATGTTGTTTGGATTCCTTATAATTTAGTGAATAAGTTGGTTTTGATGATTATTGGGTTGAATTTTTTGTGATAGAGTTGTCCTTGGTGAGATTTTGAGCCTTATTGATGGATGGACCATTCTATGCTATGCCATTCTCTCTTTTTCTTGTGTGATTTCACTCTTGTTTGCTTGTGCTCTAGAACTTGGCTTGACTCTTTGATTTTCAACTTTGTTCACATGCATGTATTGAGATGATTGAGGCATTTTTGTTGATAATTGAGCTACTGCCATATTAGCTTACCTTGATGATTTTCCACTTGCTAGCCCCTTTGAGCTTATGGATCCCATTTCTTGTTTTTGAAAGCTCATTACAAGCCTTGAAAGTGAAAAACCATGATTGTCCTTGCCTTAGAGGATAAAGGAGCTTTGGAATTGTTTTGGGAATAGGCTCTTGAATGAGTGTGGGGGTGTGCTTGAATTTCTTATCTAATCTCCTCTTGTGGATATCATATTGTTAACCTTTGGCTAGTTACAAAGAAAAAAAAATGAAAAAGGAAAAATATAGAAAAGTAAAAAAAAAATAAAGAATTAAAAAAAAAAAGCTCAAAAGAAAAGTGTTAAAAAAAAGAGCAAAGAAATAAAGTGTTCTTGAAATAGCAAAAATGGGTCAAAAGGTAGAAAAGAGGAGTTTAATTGTATTCTTGAGATGTATGCTACTTGCATTTCTTCTTGGATTTATTCCCCATTGCTCCTCTATTCTCTTTGGTTTTTAACTTCTTATCCTTCATTTTCCCTACCTTTACCTTGGCCCCATTACATCCTATTTGAAGTCCTCTTGATCTTTGCTTGCATGTGTTTCAATTGTTGTGGATATTAGAGTCTTGCCAAGCCTATGGTAGTGCTTGCTTTCATGAGTGCTTTGAGTGTATATACACAAGCCTAAACACTTGAGAGTTGGAGAGTTTGTCTTGTGAGGATTCTATCACTTTTGATTCACCCCTTTGATTTGATTCACCCTCTTGTTTGCTAAATTGTAGGGAATTCCATTCATAATTTTCTTGACTCCATGACTCCTTTGATGATGTATTATGCCTACTCCTATGCATTCCTTGGATCTCTTGTTAATAATGCCACTTGTATTTGCATTGTGCTCCCTAATTGATTTTTAGCTTCATGTGGTGTTTTGCCCGGAGTGCAAAAGGGCAAGTGTGGGGGAATTTGATGAACACATTTTTATTCACACTTTGCATAATTAATCTTAGCTTGCTTGGACTATAATTGTTATTAAATCCACTGTTTTAATTGGAATTTACCAAATTGGGCTTAATTGGGCTTTAATTGTGAATGTTGTTTAAATTCGAATTTTTAAGCCTACTGACCTACCTGTCTTGTTTTGATGATATCTGGAGCTATAGGTGTCCGATTTGAGAGATTCCAGTGGCATTGGAAAGCTAACTTCCGGGGCTTTAATTTGATATCCAATATGACCATATTACCATGAAGCAATTAGGAGCAGTTGCTGTTTGAAAATCGCCTACTGTTGCTGTCTGACACAAGTCCGAATTTGATTAGTTTTGTAATTAGTTTGTGGGCCTGTTTTAATTAATTTCGGCCCAATTAAGGCCTAATCAGATTGTTAGAGATTTAGGCTCTATAAATAGGTGTGTTGTTGAGTAGTTTGAACACTTCACATTCATTTTTCAGATTTTAGAAAAAAAGACTCTCCACTTTCCCTCTCTTTTCTCTCTTCTTGCAATTTTCGAATTTGGTTCCTCTTCTTCATCTTCTTCAATTTTCGAGTTTCTCCTCCATGGAAATGGAAGGCTAAGCTTCAAGGATTGTTTCTCTACTGAATTCACAAAGGAAATTGAGGTTATAATTTCGTTTTTCATGTCTTGAATTCTTGGACAGATTCTTCACTTTCCTTCTCCTAGTTTCTTGATGTTTAGGTTTGAATTTGAAATTGAGTTACATGCTTTATGGAATTCGAATTCTAATCTGAATCTAACTCACATTTTAGGTTGCTTAATCTGAAATGAATTCTAGGTTTGCTTAATTCCAAGGATTAGAAATTAGGATTCATGCTAGTTTGCTTTATTCTAGTGTGAAAATTAATGAGGATGCTTAATCCGAATTTGAATCTGTCAAGGAATTGAGGAATTTTTTATAAACCAATGATTGATCCAATTTGTGAATGAGGTAGAGAACCAATTCGTTTTTCTGAAATTGTTTTCTGCAAATTTAAATTCTGTTTTGGAAATTAGGAAATTAGTATGAACAACAATCAAAATCCTCTTGTGTGTGTGAGTTGCTATGGGATTGAAATTCTGAATTTGTAATTGGATTCCTTGAGAGAGACGACTTTGGGTTAATCAACCTACTGCACTTTAATTCATTTTATTTGGTTGAGTACGGCCTCGACCAACGACTCATATTTATAGGGACCAAAAACATATTTAAGCCTTAGTTTTATTGATATACTTTGTTGCTAGTATGTTGTTAGGTACTGATATAAGTACAGAAGGGAAAAGGAATTTTCATAGAGAAGAAGGATTAAGCTGAAATTTTTTTATATTCCTGCTGCATAGCACTTGTGCTATATATACATAGATATTACAACTAATATTTCAAAAAGGAGATACAATAATAGGAAATATCAGGATTTGCTAAACAGAATATCCTAACGGTTTTCGCATACTGCAAATACTCTAGGTACGTCACCCCACAACGAAATCTTCTAGATACTTTGGTGCTTGAATTGATCTTTTTGGTCTCTCTGCTGCACTTGAGCTTGTGGCCAATTCATCCTCCAAGTTGGATTTGGAGCTGTTAGCATTATTTGGGCCTATAAATGATGGTGGTCCATTGTTTGTATCATTTCCCCCGCTCTCCAAAAGCACCTTGTCCTCAAGGTGAAATTGGGTTTGAATGTCGCTCCAAGGTTCCCAGGTAGAGTCTTCCACAGGGAGGCCCTTCCATTGTACTAAGACCATCTGACGAGGAACTTCTGCATAATTATCCCATTTCCAATTCAGTATGGCCAGGGGTTCTAAAAGTGGTTGGTTGTCCTCGAAATTGATATCCTCAGTTGGTTGATGGGTGGGAACAAGCCCGATGTGAGGGCGTAAAAGACTAACATGGAAAACGCTATGGATTTTGGCATGAGATGGAAGAGCCAACTTGTAAGCAACTGGGCCAATCTTTTCCATGATTTGAAAAGGACCAAAAAATCGTTTTTGGAGCTTTCCCAAATGAGACCCCGAGACAGAAACCTGACGGCGAGGTCGAAGACGAACATAAACCCAATCTCCCACCGCAAATTGGGCATCACAGCGGTGAGAATTAGACCATTTTTTCATGGCAACTTGAGCTTTGACAAGATTTGAATGGAGTTTGCGGAGAATCTCAGCTCGAGTGGAAAGTTCTGTTTGGACAGCGACATTAGAAGTATCAGATTCCAAGAATTGAGGAATGGATGGTGGTGGGCGGCCATACATAATCTCAAAAGGTGTAAAACCAGTAGATGAATTGGGAGAAGTATTGAAACACCATTCAGCCCAAGGAAGAAATTTACCCCATAAGGAAGGCTTGTGATGGACGAAACACCGAAGATATTGCTGAAGAATTTGGTTTGTGACTTCCGTCTAACCATCTGTTTGAGGATGGTACGCGGTGGACATGCGCAACTTGGTACCACTCAGCCTAAAATGGTCGCGCCAAAACTGACTGAGGAAGATGGGATCGCAATCAGAAATCAAGCTTTTGGGAAGGCCATGGTGTTTACACACAATATGCACAAAAGATCAGCAACTTTGGTAGCGGAAAATGAGCTTGGAAGCATGCCGAAGTGTGCCGCTTTGGAGAAGTGATCCATCACTAAAAGAATGGCAGTGTGACCCTGAAATGAGGGCAACCCAATAATGAAATCAAGGGAAAGATCTTCCCAGCATCTTGTGGGTGGAGTGATTGGCTGAAGAAGACCTTGGGGCTTAGTGTTAGGACTCTTTATTTGCTGACATGTTTGGCATTGGGAAACAAATGTGGTGACATCCTTGCGCATGTTATCCCAAAAAAAAATTAGCTTGTAAGTGGCTTAGAGTAGTGGCCACACCCTTATGTCCAGCAAGAGAAGTAGATTGGAATTCCTGTAGAAGGAGAGGAATCAGAAACATGATGGTGGTACCCAGATTTTGCCTTTGTAGAGGACGAAATCTTGGTGTAGAGAGAAGTGAGGGTACTCATGTGGAGCGGCTTGGATTTTGGACTTAAGGGATTGGAAAAGTGGGTCGGTGGAAAGGGATTGTTTGAGGTCAGTTAAAAAGTCCATTTATGGAATAGAAAGTATAAGGGTTGATGCAGTCGGCTGATCCAAGGTGGGTAAGGGGAATTGGGTTGGTGTTTGTGAGGTTTGGATGGAAGGGAGGTCTGTGGGTTGGGCTTGAGGCAAACGACTTAATGCATCTGCAGCAGAGTTGTTTTTGCCGGGCCGGTATTGGATGTCAAAGTCAAAGCCCAATAGTTTAATGAGGTAATTCTGTTGGCCTGGGGTAAGGACAGTTTGTTGCAAGAGGTCACGAATGGCTTTTTGGTCGGTTTGGATGACAAACCGATGTCCCAGTAAATATTGATGCCATTTTTTAACAACAGTGGTAATGGCGCGCAACTCTTTGACATAAGTAGACGAATATTGCAGGTTGGGGCAAAACTTTTTGCTGAAACAAGCTATAGGGTGACCATTTTGGGAAAGAATGGCACCCATTCTGGAACCTGAAGCATCAGTTTGCACAGTGAATACAGAATCAAACTTGGGAATTGTCAAGACCGGAGCTTCTGTAACGGCCTTTTTTAGATTATTAAAGGCAGTAATAGCTAGATCAGTCCAACTGAAATTGTCTTTCTTGAGGAGGTCAGTGAGGGGACTTGCTATAGAAGCATAGTTGGATATAAAACGCCGATAGAACCCATTAAGTCCCAAAAATCCGCGAAGAGATTTTAATGTGGTGGGAATAGGCCAATTGAGCACATCCTGAACCTTGGCAGGATCGGGTTGGACCCCCTGCGAAGACACAATATGTCCCAGATAGTGGATGGATTGTTGCCCAATAGTGCATTTAGAACCTGAGACAAAAATTGTTGTCAAGTAACAATTGAAAGGCAGTTTCTAGATGCAACAGGTGTAAATCCATAGAAGGACTGTAGATGAGAATGTCGTCGAAGAAGACGATGATGAACCGGAATAGGTGAGGACGAAAGAGATCATTCATTGTGGCCTGGAAGGTGGAAGGGGCGTTGGACAACCCAAAAGGCATCGCCGGAAATTCGAAATGACCATTGTGAGTCCGAAAAGCGGTCTTGGCAGTATCTGACGGAGCCATCCTAATTTGATGGAAGCCAGATAAGAGATCCAATTTCGAAAACCAGGAAGCCTGTCCTAGTTCGTCAAGGAGCTCATCGATGGTGGGTATTGGAATTTTGTCTTTTACTGTGGCAACATTCAAAGCTCTGTAATCAACACAAAAACGCCATGTCCCGTCCTTCTTCTTACAAGGAGCACTAGAGAAAAGAATGGGTTGGTGCTTGGTTGAATGAAACCTGAGTCTAACATTGTTTGGACTTGAATTTCAATTTCCTATTTTTGGTAATATGGGTAGCGATAAGGGCGGACAGAGACGGGTGGGTGATTTGGGAGAAGTGTTATTTTGTGATCTGTGGGACGGGATGGGGGAACGGTTGATGGTGCGGTGAATAGTTTGGAAAATTTTGTGATGATATTTTGGAGATGTGGGTCAGGGTGTGTGGGAAGATGGGTCAATGGTAAATGTGGGGGAGAAGGTGGGTGGGGTTGGAGGGTGTAGGAAGTAAGGGATATGTGTGAGGGATTGGGGTCGATTTCTAAGATTAGGTGGAAAAGAGCTTCTACGCCATCTGTATGTTGAAGACGTCTAAGTTGCTGCACTGATATGGGTTGTGGATTGGGGCTAGAATTTCCTCTAAGTTCCACCAGTTGTCGCTGCCACATAAAGCGCATAAAAGGCCCATGGTAATCCATAATAAAAGGGCTTATTAGAGTGAGCCAGTCAACACCCAAAACAATATTAGTACCTAATAAGGTTAATGGATACAAATCAACAGGGAATTGTAAAGAAGCCAAGGTTAATTGGACTTGAGGGCAAAAAGATGAGCAAGGCAGAAATGCACCATTACCGACCATTACCTGAAGTTGAGTGGAAGTTCGATTGGCAGGTGTAAGAATTGGGTGACACGAGATTGGATAAAGTTGTGGGTCGCACCACTATCCACTAGTATTTGGACCTCATAGCCATTGATGATGTTAATGATCCTAAACGTACGAGGAGTCCATTGCCCGGAAAATGAGTGGAGGTTGATCAGTCCCTCGTCGAGGAAGGGCGCGTCTGGCGCTAATGGAGACTCGGACGGATCAGGAATGTCCCCAGGGTCAGTGGCAACCAGAAGGAGAAACTTCGGTTTGCAGCGATGTCCCCTTGTATATTTCTCGTCGCAGTTATAACAGAGGCCCTTGTCGCAACGCTCTTGCATTTCAGACTCAGAAAGCCGTTTGATAGGGAGCTTAGAAGGAGGTGTTGGAAGGAGAGGGGGTAATGGTTTGGATGGTATGGAATTGGGTGAGGTGGTGCTGCAAGTAGTAGGAAGGGAAGGGCGAGAAAAACGGGAGAAGGGAGGAAGGGGTTGGTTTTGTCTTCGTGTAATTTGGCAAAGGAAATGGCCTGAGACAAGTCAGCGGGTTGTAAGGCCAAAACCTCGCGGCGAAGATGGGGTTTGAGACCCGCTGTAAAACAGCTGAGATGGAAGCTTGGGGGGTAACCAGAAATGCGGTTAGATAGGGACTCAAACTCTGAAAGGTATTCAAATAGGGTAGCTGTTTGAGAGAGTTTGCAGAGGGAAACGATTGGGTCTTCAAATTTGGATGGGGCAAAATGGAGCTCCAAGACGCGGAGGAAAGATTCCCAGGAGGTTAGAAGCCCATTGTTAAACATCCACTAGAACCAGGCAAGCGCTGGTCCTTCAAGGTAGAATGAAGCTGTCTTGATTCATTGGTCCGGAGGGGTCTGGTGATAATCTAAGAACTACAAGATCTTAAAGATCCAACCGAGAGCATTTGCGCCGTCGAAGGTGGGGATATCAAATTTCAGGGAACGAAGTTTGGTAGGAGGGGGTACAATGGGGATTTTGGATTCAAGGGCGGAGGTGCGGCTGGCTATATCATGCTAGGAGAAGTTGTTCCAATTTCCGGTCAAGGGAATGGAAGTCAGGTGTGGATTCGTCCATGGGAGGAGAGAAACTCAACGAGAGCACCAAATGATATGAGTATAGAAGGGAAAAGTAATTTTCAGAGAGAGAGAGAAGAAGGATTAAGTTGGAATTTTCTTATATTTCTGCTGCATAGCACCTGTGCTATATATACACAGATATTATAGCTAATATTTCAAAAAGGAAATACAATAATAGGAAATATCAGGATTTGCTAAACAGAATATCCTAACGGTTTTCGCATACTGCAAATACTCTAGGTACGTCACCCCAAAACGAAATCTTCTAGATACTTTGGTGCTTGAATTGATCTTTTTGGTCTCTCTACTACACTTGAGCTTGTGGCCAATTCATCCTCCAAGTTGGATTTGGAGCTGTTAGCATTATTCGAGCCTATAAATGATGGTGGTCCATTGTTTGTATCAGGTACTCCCTCCGTTTCTTTTTAATTCTTCATTTAAGGTTTTTGTACATAGATTAAGGAATGCAATAAATGTGTCGTTTTAGCTCCATTGTTTATAAATATACCCTTTCTCTCTCTCATTAGGCATTTAAAATTCTCCATCATTTCTAGTACTATGCAATAAACACTCCACCATTTAATAAATTTGGAAGATGGTAAAGTTGAAAAATTAACATTTATTATTGTCTTGGTATGTGAAAATGACACTTATTTAAAAACAAATTGTAAACACTAAAACGACACTTAAAAAGAAACGGAGGAGAGAGTAATAAATATGAGCTTTGTATATATATAAGTCTATAAATGGCTTGATGTAATGATTTCTTCTCATTGAATAAAATAGTAATTTTTTCTCAATTGTAATCTTATTTCTCTTTGAACCATGATTTTAACACAAACAAATTTATAATCATTTGAAAAAAAAAATCATGTTGATAAATGATAACGGGAATAAATAACTTATAACTTGGAATTTGGCTTTTATGAAGTGAATAAAAGTCATGAGTTTTGTAAGTTAATTAAGATTTCAAAAGAATCTTTTGCCGGCAAGATTTCAAAAGATACAACATAACATTCTACCACTATTACATTATTAACAATTTTTTATAGTACCATTGGAGCACCATGCCATAATATTTCTTTCTTATACAAGCTTACCACTCCCAAAGCACCATGTCATCACTGGACCACTATAATTCTTATTGTTCCTTTGCTTTATCACCTTGTGAATCTTAATGTGGTTATTAACTTGTTGAAGCCAATGCCCTATTTGGGGTGATTGCGAGTTTTCAGTTTTTAGTTTTTAAAAATTTTAAATCAAGTTTTTACAATTCAAAATCGAAAACTGAAAACCTTTTTTTGCAACTTTCAAAATGTCTGTTTTGAAAACCACAAAAGAAGGTCACATTTGGAGCGGTTGCAGGTTTTCAGTTTTTGGTTTTTAAAAAATTTAAATCAAGTTTTTATAACTAAAAACTAAAAGAATGCCTTTTTTAAAAAAAAAACTGAGATTTTAGGTCTTCTCCCTCCTTTAGCTTCCTTAGGCAAAATGATACGATTGGTTGGAGTTTCTCCACTAATGGGGAGTTTCCTACTCGCTCTACTTATGAGTTGATTACTGTCCAAAATGATGAGGTGTCATCTCACAATATTTGGAAGAGGCTTTGGAGCCTCGATGTCTCGTAATGTGTCAATAGTTTTCTTTGGCCTGTACTCAAAGGCAGCCTTAAGACAAACTCAAAGAAAACCAAATGTAATTTGGATGGGAATGACATTTTTCCCATTTTCCATATTGCTAATGAAACAAATATTCATGCACTTCATAACTGTAAATTTGTTAAATAGGTTTGGGGTAAATTGTTGCACCAGTGGACCCCCTTTTAAGCTAGTTCTAGCATGTTAACTTGGATGGATGATAATATTACTCATTCACCCATTGTGGTTAGCATGGAGTGGGGTAGTTTGTTTGGTATCATCTGTTGGACTATTTGAAAAATGAGGAATGATGTAGTGTTTAACCATCTTATTCCCTAAGTGGAGGATACTGTTTATCGAATCAAGACCCTTATGTATTAATGCTCTATACTAATTGGACAGTTGGGCCCATTTGTTTTGATCAATCGTATTGCACAGGTAGGATGGAATCCTCCTCCTTAGGGGTGGTGTAAAATTAATACGGATGGGTCAGTCGAAAATGGGGGTCAGTAGGCTGCTCGTGGGGGTGCATTGCGAGATCACCTTGGAAGATGACTCATTGGTTTCCAATAGAATCTGGGATCCTCTTTGGTGCTCACGTAAGAACTTAGAGGCACTTTCACTGCTCTTCAAAATGCTTGGGGTTTGTGTCTCAAGAAAATTCTTGTGGAAGCTGATTCGATAGTAGATTAAGCTTATCAAGGATGGGACTCTTCCTAGCCATCCTTACCACTTTGTGATCCAAAAGATTCATGATTTAATAGCTAATGATTGGGAGATCTTCTTTTCACATATTTGGAGGGAAGTCAACAATGTGGTGGATTATTTAGCAAATGCAGCTCATTTGAGTCCTTTTGGTGTTCATTTGTTCTCCTCTCCCCCTATGTATGATTTTATTCAAGATTAGACATGACCTGGTTGGGAGTTGTGTACCCAGAGAATAGTCCATGTGTAATTCTTTTGCTTTTGCCTCCTTCTACCCCCCAAAAAAAATCCCTTTTTGTGGTTTTCAATATGTTCGTTTTGAAAACAACAAAATGAGGTTTTTAGTTGTTAATTTAAAGTTGTAAAAACTTGATTGAAGTCTTTAAAAAATTAAAAAAATGAAATCTCGCAACCATCTCAAACAGAAGATTTTAGATTTTGATTTTGAGTTATAAAAACTTATTTAAAATTTTTTAAAACCAAAACTGAATACTCGCAACCACCTCGAACGGGCCTTAAGCTGTTAATAATTTTATTCCTACCGACGAACGAAGCACGTTGAACGAAAGTGATTTAAAATCAATTATGTGAAATTGATTCTACACTGTACCTAATTGGTAACCAAACAGACACTTAGTTGTCAGTAAATGCATAACAATGTTTCTATCCCTTTCTCCTTCTCATTACCAGCCTCGTCCACCACCACCACCGATGCAATCCCCATCTTACTCTCCTTTTTAATTATTGTAATTACATAAATTGAATTCAGATACAAGAGGATCCAAATTAATGGGCCAACAGGGCCATTGGGTCCCGACCTTGACAATTTTTTTCCTTAACTTATTTCCATTTATTATCCAAAAAAAAATTATTTTCATTTCCTATGCTTATTATTTTATTTTTTTTGTCAATTTGATTTCCTTGTGCTTTGTTTTGAACGAATGTTTTTTGGTCAATTGAGCGCTGAGGTAGAAGAAGGATGAAGCCCACACAAAGAGAAAGGGCAAAGCCCAAATACAATGGTTGGAGCTATTCTGCAGAATCCAGGAAAGCATAATACAATCTAAAAAAAGATTCGCTAGGTCAACAAAAGGATTTTTTTTTTTGGTTAATGCTCAACAAAAGTATTAGATTAGATACGTACTTTCCCTCCTTTGCGGGCTTTAGTTTTGTATTTTCTCCGATTTCTTTTTAGCCCAGCATTAGGATCGCTTGGTTTGGGCCCAGCCCTTTTCCTGTATCTCTATTGTTGGACCTTCCTGGGCTTTTGTATCAAACTTCCCAACAATTCCTGTACTATATAGGCCCTGATCTTTCATCCCACTACAAAATTTTAGCAATATTTTCAGCTTTGTTATTTACTACCAAAGTTTCTAACACCATCCTTTACAATTTATTTTCAAATGGACAAAAATAGTAACATACTAATAACGATAACTATATGAGTCCCTTCTTACTTACATAGTTCTGGTTCCTTAAATAAATATCATTCCATATATATATCATTAGTTCCAGATTAGCAATCCAAACTTGAGAGGAGAAAATTTTCAATACAATACTGAAAATTCAATACTTTCTTATCTAACTATCTTAAATGTGATCAATATTTTTTATTTTAATTTAAAAAAATAATATAGAATTAATAATAATTAGTAACCATTCAATGTTAAGTGTTTATATTATAATAAAAGTAATATCTACTTTTTTTTTTGGACGAAATATCTACTTGAGGAGTAGGGAAAAGGTATCTACTTGAGAGAGTAAGAAAAATCAATAGGATACAAACTACTTGTTCACCATCTCCATCACCATCAGATCACAATCATATCCATCTGCAATAACTATGTAATTTTTTAAAAAAGTATATATGTACCTAAATTTTGAAAAGTTCATAACAATTTTAAATTTGCTAATAATAGAGCAGTTACAAAAGAGATTTCTAGTAAAAGTAAGATTATAACATTAATTAATTCAAAATCCTATCCGAAATAGCATATTCGAAACAAGTCTAAACAAAAATGCAATCTCTTAGAATATATTAACCTTAATGGACCTTATTTTGAAAGTAGGAACACTAAGCATCCAATATAATATATGTCATTGTCTTAAGCTATCACATACTATACCATGAATAGAAAGCATAACTAAACATTCTTTCACTGTCCTCAATGATTTTCCCGATGTTACCCACACCATTTTAATCAATATATTAAGTAGCTGGGTTGATGAAATTTAAGGAGTTAATTTGGGAATCTAGGGTCTCTTTGGTTTACGTTTTCATTTCCTGTTTCCATTTTCTGTTTACTGTTTTTTGGGATTTTACAAAGGAAAAACTGGAAAGTCTGGAAACAAAAATTTGCTGTTTCCAGCATTTCCAGTTTTTCCTTTGTAAAATTTCAGAAAACAAGAAATATAATGAAAACAGAAAATGAAAATAGGAAATGAAAATGTAAACCAAACAAACCCAAAGACACTTGCTCAAACTAGTAACTGCCCATGCGGCAGAAACATTTCAACCTAACATATATCTTATCATTATTTGATAAGGAACAACAGTTAATAAAATCACTAATCAAGATTGTAATAATGTAGTAGTTTTGGTTTGAATTTCTCGTTAAGGACAAAATTAGTGACAAAAAAGGGACACAATTTGCGGATTTGCTCTATTTGTGATCGCTTTCAATTTGCAATTTGTGCAAGCATTCACTCCCTTGTGTCTATCTAATCTCATTCTTATACAGATCATGAAATTAAGCTAAGAATTAATCAATAAAATGCTCTATCTAATCTCTGCATGGCAAAATATGCAGCATATATGATGCTGTATGAATAAGTTTCATTCTAGAATATAGAGGAAGCAAGAAATTGTTATACATGCCTGCCATTTAACTGTCAAAATAATAGCATGAAACAGAGTAACATTTTTTTGTGTTGCTTGTGGATTAAGATTTGTTAACCAAACAACTTCAGTTGTTCCTCTTTTGGTAAGCCGCATGATAGAAGTTCAAAATTTTACCCCAACATTGAGGTCCAAGTGCTATATCTTGTAATTTTACCTTCCCTCTTTTGTTCTTTGTTGTCCTTTTTCTTTATTGTTTGGGAGAGGGGATGGCTAATATGATTGAGATTAGATGTTGACTCCAAGATTGAGGTCCAAATGCAATGTCATGAAGAGCACTAAGTCTAAATTTATGTTCCTTTTTTTGTTTGTTGTGCTGGATTCACTCACTTTTTGGTGAATTAATTAGTGTTAAAGTCAATAATGACAGCAGGTGATCATGCATTAGTAAAAAAGGATTAAAGAAAAAAAAGAGACTAAAAAGAACCGAACTTAAGAAATTAAAATAGATATGATATGACACTTAAGGTAATTTTTTTCTTATTATGCAGTGCAGCGGCAATTATTGGTATGTAAATAAATGATAAGTTATTAAGTTAAGAAGTTATGCTACTATGATTTGATGAGATGTTTTCCTATGAGAGTAAAAGCAAAAGAAAGAAAATGAGATGAAATATCTAAATGCTCAGTATTCATTTTAATTAGAAAAGACAGCAAGACTGTTTAGATGAAGTAAGTCAATGTTCTTTCACAAGGTAAATGTATATGTGAGATAAAGGAGTAAAGTTAGGCTTTTTTGGAAATGCACTGTGTTAATTGGTTGAACCTTATTGATATAATTAAAGTGATAGCATTTTTCTTCTAGTAGTTAACTTAGTTTATGAATAGGTGATGTGGGTATCTGAGCATGTTCAAATGATTCTCAATTTAATGT
The DNA here is from genome assembly GCA_026901365.1 of Sesbania bispinosa. Taxonomy (NCBI): domain Eukaryota; kingdom Viridiplantae; phylum Streptophyta; class Magnoliopsida; order Fabales; family Fabaceae; genus Sesbania; species Sesbania bispinosa. Next base: position 1,271,610 of record QLOH01000246.1, read on the forward strand.
AAAGAGAGAAAATAGCTCACTTAGCGTAAGATAAAAAAAGTGCATAGATGCCAAAATGCAAAAACAGAGAATGTTCTGTTTCTTGTACACTAGATACTAGCTAGATAGCCTTTTTCATTAAAGACTATATTGAATTAGTTTTCATCATTCCTTAAGATCACAAATGTTTTGAAGACAATGGAGAGAGGAAAAAGGGAGAAATCAATAATGTCATTAGGGAATGCACGAGAGAGAGCTAGTAGGTGAAGGGAATGACAATGATTTTCACCAGTTCTGTTCACGTGGAGAATTAGGAATGGGTCCCAGACTTAAGGGACATTTGGTTAGTTAAAACTAATTATGCACAAGTATTTGTTGAGTGGATTTTTGTTGTCTGTGAAAGTTTTCTCATTTGATTAAATAGCCATATCAGGCCGGTAAAGCTCAGAGATACATGCATAAATATACCGGTTTAGTTCAAGTGGTACATGTTTGATTATACTTAAATAATATTCCGGGTTCAAGTTGTGAATGGAAAAAAATCTCAATCAGAAGAACTAACCCCTCCATGATGTAGAGATTCTCAATCCAAATAAATTGTCTTCCATAAATACTTGTGATTTAAACAAAAAAATGCACAAACTCCCGCGCAGGCACACACATATACACACACGTGTATATATATAAGGTGAATCAAACCGTGGTTGGTCACAGTGAAAGTGAACTGTGACCTCAGACGGACTTTACCTATAAGGTCAGGAGTTCAATTTTGGAGTCGCCGCCACTCTTTGGAGAACTTTACTTAACCACCACTCTCGGCCACAGGATTAAGCCCACCGCTATGCATGTCGGATTCCCGATGAAAGAAAAAAATATGAAATATAAGGTGAGGTGTAATAAAGGAGGAATGTGGTGGCATCAAAGTCCCTTGTGTTGTCAATAAAGGCTGCGCTTCATGTCCCCTTTTTCACAAAACAGGAGAACCAAACTTTAAGTCTTTAACTAATCTCAAAAAGGTGTCACTAACACCCACAAAGACCATTGTCTAGTTAGCTGTGACCCATGAAGTGAAGAACCCATATTTTTTCTTTTTTGGGGAGGGGGGAGTTATTTGGCAAGATCTTAAACCATTGATGATTTCCCAAAAACTCATTGTTCAAAAAGGATAGAATAGTAGAGGCTATGATCATGGAAATTAAGAGTATATGTAATTTTGTCACTATAATCTTCTTTGGACTTGTTTATTTTTGTTTATTAGTAACGCGTATGTTTTTGTTGAAAAGGAAGTAAAAATGAGAACATGGCAAACAAAGAGGAATAAAAAGCTGTTTTAGATTTCTTATGTATTTGATAGAGAAAGATTGCAGTTTGGCGCTCCTAGTAATGAAAAATTTTCTATGCTACCAAGATTTGCACTGTACACCATCTTTATTAAGTTGCCTTTAGTTTTGATCATTCGAAGGCATGCAAACTTGGAAAGTGGGAATGGAATCACAATATTTTATTAAAAAAACAAGATTTAGACTCTGCATGCGGGTGAATAAAGGATTTCTTAAGTTTGTTAAATTAAGAAATAGAATATTAAGTGTAGATTTTTTTTTAAGAATAGACAATCCGGCAGTATATACTGCAAAAATAGTAAACAAACACATATGAGCAGAGACAATCATGAAAAAAAAAATGGATCTTCTCTAACAATATCATCTCTCAAACAGAAATTAACTATGAAATAGTTAGGAATTAACTAAAAATCACGAGGTAGCTCAACCCTAAGCAAAATCAGTCTACACCTAACTAATTTCTACCATAGAGGATCCTTGCAATTCAAAAATGTACATGAACCGAAAATAATTTTTACATTTCAACATCAGTAGCCTGCTGCAAGTTAATTATTTGAGTTATCTTTGATAAAATAAAATGTAATTAATTAGGGAATTTTTGTTATAGACACATACACAACTAAAGAATGTGTTTGATAAAATTAACTAAAAAATGTAACTAATTTGATTGGAAGTGATTGAGAAAAAAACTAGCTGTCAAATTAGATGAAAATTATAAAATGATAAATAAGTATATCATAAATTATTCAATAATGATATATAAGTAAAGTTATAGAAGGATAAAATTATAAAATATTTCAACTAATAATTGAAAAATGATTTTCCTTTTTTAAAATCTCAAATAACTTCTGAAAAATTAGTAAAAAACTAATATTTATCTAAAAAATTAATTTATTAAATACTGATAAAATAATTTCTGTTAATAATAATTTCAGCTTTTATTTTGATAAAATAAAAATAATTAAGTAATTAACAAGATGGCGCATAACGTGGCAATATAATTTCTGAAGTTCGATAGAAACAGGGTAAGCTTTCATATGGGCTCCACCTTAAGCTTAAATTATTAGGATTTTTCTATGGCATGCATATATGTTTAAGCACAGAACAGCGCACGTCAATCAATTGATTTAGATTTTCTCATAACTTGACCTCTAATAGTTTCCATAACAAATAACTACCATGATAGTGACCCTAGTTTGGAGTGACTTGGCAAGCTAACCAATGAATTAATTAATCATCAAATTTTAGAAAAATTTAGAACTCATAAAATATTTTATGAAATATTCAGCCGACATTATTGAGAATGAGGAATTACGTGTTTAGGTTCCTAAGCAACATGCATGAATAAATTAATTAATTATATATATACTTTAAATTCAGAAACAGAGACATTAACATGTGACGGTGATATATATACACTTTAAATTATTACTATTAATTTACATTTTTAAAGTACAGATATCAACGTTGGTCTTGTGTTTAGAGTTTGTCGTTCTGGTTATAGGAATGTATGTTTGTTTTCTCTCGAAATGAACTCCGGCTAAGATTTTAATTTATTTGAACTTTACTTGAAAAATTGAGAGCAATGATGCTTTGAACTTGTCCGTTAATCCAAAAGTAGTTAGGTCTCTATGATGGTGTATGTGTTGGGAACGTAATTAGGATTTGGAATATTGAGAATAACAAGAATCGGTAAATTGACAATCTTGGTTGTTACTACCATAACCCTAGCTAGAAAATGATTAAAATCGGTGTTTATCATTTTCAAATGAATGAAATTTTTAATTCATATTTATCCTTATGTGCTCGAGTAAATTAATTAATTTGTTTTTACTATTGTAAACTCCATTTCTAATTTTCTTATATTTTAGATAGGACACGACAATTATGTTCATTTAAATATTGTTTATATGATATTTTTCATAAACCACAAAAGCACAATCAATGAATGTTGGTTCATGTGGTACATGTTTGATTCCATTTAATTAAGCAAGATCTTAGGTTCGAATCTTATGGATGGAGAGCTAGCTCCACCATGGTGATGTAGATGTTCCCGGTTTAAACATAATTTTCTTCAATGAAGAATACCTATGGTTAAACCAAAAAAAGACAATCAATGATTACTAAATTTTTGTTTTAACTTGGGATTTTTATTGCCTATCTATCGTCATATGATATACTATCTTAATTTGGTCTTTTATATAAGAAATAAAAATGTGAATTTCACTGTCCTAAATATAAGAAATATAATATCATTTTCAGTTAAGTTAATTGTTAAATACCTTTATGTATCTTTAATTTATTGTGAACGGTACGTTATATATGAAGATAATCACTCATCCAATCATTTAATTAATATATATTAAGAGTATTTCTATATTAAAATTTAAATTAATATTATCAATTACCATTAACATAATTCCAATGTATTTTCTTGGTTTTAATCATTTTAATTATATATATATATATATATGAGTCAGGATCAATTGACATCAGGTGTCAAACTTCAAGACTTACACCAATCAATAACTTTTTATAGTATGTGAATTTGACTAATTAATCTAACCGTTGAATAAAAAATAAAGCATTAAATCAAAACAAAACAAAATAGAGGATATCGGACTTTTATTTATAAATTTAAAATATTAAAATTTTATAAAGTTAAGTAGGGATCGTTAAAAATGTTATATATTAACAATCTTTCATTAAGGTTTCTTTTATAAAAATATGTATTAAAAACAAAACATTACTAATTAGGTTAGTCTAAGCTCTTCGTCCCATACTCCCATTGATCCCAACTTCCCTTAGAGTCCTACACGAAATTGAAGAATTAGGAAATGTTTTTTTTTCTTATTTATGATTTTTACAAGTTTATATATACACTCCATTTCATATTCATTTTTTTTATCTCCCTCTCCCTTTCGTATATCATATCAATTATTACATCTGTTATCTTTTCATTTCATTTCTTTTATTTCTCATTCTCCATACCTCCCACATTCACGAAATGCTTTAATGTATAAATCATGGGTCTCTAGAAGGGTTATATAAAATCATAAAATAGTGATTCAATTCATGCACGCTTGCAACAAAATAGAGATTAGCTAGTTATAATAACATAAAAGGACTGAAAGACAAAGGAAAATTAAAATACAAGAATAATGGGGCACTTTAAGCTGAAAATTTATCTAAAAAATTTTATCGCTTGGGTGGGACACTGAACACATTGAAAGAGACATGAAAAGCCTTTGTTTTTTTTTAGGTCGAAATGAAAAGCCTTTGTTAACGGCATTACTTTGGCTTTGGAGTAACTTTATAGTAGGATCTTAAGTGCCATATAAATCGAATATATTATATACTTTTTGTGGCTTTTATCATTTCCATTTTTTTTACAGGCAGCCATCACACCTGGGACTTAGTCACATTTAAAATATTTAAGACTTGATCACATTTAAGATTTCTCACCTTTTTTTTAAGATTGTGTTTAATAGAGATCAAATCGTGGAGTCATTTCCACAATCTCATAGTACACTTGGTTAGTCATATTCACATTTCTACAAACGTACATTTTTTAGAGAATAAACCCTCAAATATAATTTATCCCCAACTAGTCATCTATTTCCTAATTAATCCCCAAATTAATTACGTAATTAGTTCTCGAACTTTTAAATATTCATCACATTAGTCCTTAAATTTTCACATTATCTCGTCACATCGATTCCTGTTGAAAGACTAATGTGATGAATATTTGAAAGTTCGAAGACTAACTTTTATTTTTATTTACTTTAAGGCATTAAGTAGGAGAGATAATAATACTTCGATAACGCTGGTTTATTCTTTTTTTAGAAGCAACTAGTTGTTGCATGATAAAGTTTGCTTTGAAATGATGAAATTTGCATTGGAATTGGAATTTGGATTTGCAACAACTAGTATCCAAAGAGATTATTAGCTTGTTTGGATTGTCGATAGCCTTGCATCCACATTCATTTCAAAGCAACAAATAGTTGTTTTTGAAAAAATGGGCTCGAGAAGCCGCGGATTTAACATTTCACACAGTCACACAAACACACACTATGAGTACGTTGGTGACTAGAGCCACAACTGTATTTTTTTGTGGAGTGAGCCACAACTATATGTTATAGTTTTCATTTTTTAAAAAAAATATGTATATATAATTTAATATTTAAAAAATAATTGAATAGGAAGAGAGTAATGTAGGAACACAGGGAAACACTAGAAGGGGGGGGGGGTTGAATAGTGTTTCTAAATATTTTAAGAAGCTTTTCGAAAACAGATTTTCAAAAACAGATTTTCAGACAGGTTACTAGAAGGCTGTCTGAAGTTTTTAGTTAGCTGTCTGAAGTTGGTTTCAGACTGCTTTAAAATGGTTCTAAACGAAGTTTCTTCTTTTTAAAATATTAAATAAAATATTCAGTCCCCTTAATTAGTTTAAAACTGAAATGACAAAGATAAGGGAAGAGAAACTTAGCCACAGAATTTATCCTGGTTCACTCACTACCACTTGTGAGCTACGTCCAGTCCCAATGCCAACTAGCACTTGGATTTTCTCTTAATCTTGCAAGATTACAAGTATTCTTTTCTATCAAGCCTCTTCAGGCTCTACAACCAAGTACTCTTTTTCAGACAAGCCTCTTCAGGCTCAACAACACAAGTATTTTTTTTCAGACAGGCCTCTCCAGGCTCAAAAGGAAATACAAATGAGAGAAATGCTTAAGCTCACAAACTATATCAGTTTTGAGACTTAAACAGTTACAGATGTACAAAGATGACTGAGGTATGCTCAGGATAATACAATATGTGTGTACAAAGATAATAAAAAATCTATCAGAGTGTTTCAGCGAAAAACTTGCAGAGTTTCTGTTCTTTTGCTATGTTGCTCTCTCTCTGTTGGTCTTCAAATGAGGGGGTATTTATAACCAAATGATTTGAATCATTTAAGACTCTTAGGTTTGTGAAATCAATGCTAGCCGTTGTGAGACAGCTGCTGCAGTACAGAATATTCTCTGACATATTCTGATATTCCCTGACAATTTCTGACATTTTTACAAGGTTTGCTCCTGCCAAAAAGGTGCTCTTTGTTGCTGCTGCAATTGCTGCGTAGCAGAGGACACGTTGTGACAGAGAACGTGCTTGAATTGCATTGCACAGGTGTCAGTTGTTTGTAGCAGAGAACATGCGTGAAAAACGTGCAGAGGTACATGGATTGTCACAGCTTCAGACAAGAGATGCCACGTCATCAAAAGCTTTCAGACGGCTTTGATGCTTCAGACGGGTTGATCATCTTCAGACAGCATCAGCTTCTTCAGACGGATCCAACACTTAGTCTTATATAGTAGGCTTCTTGCTGAAAATCATAGATAAACAATTTAGACAATCGTATCTTATGAGAAACAACTTAAGTTGAATTTGTTGATCATTAAAACTTAGAGAAATTTCAGTCTTTAAAACATCATAAACCTCTTTATGATATTTTTGAGACTCAACATTCTCCCCCTTTTTAATGATGACAAATTTAACTTAAATTATGCAAAATTGAGAGATTAAGGTTTAGCTCCCCCTGGGACAAATATATCCTTTTTGATGCTTTTTATATATGATTTTCTCAGAAGTTCAGACAGCACAGCTTTGGACTATTTCATGTACTCCCCTTGAATCCTGTAATCACTCCAGATTTTGTTAGATTTAATACTCCCCCTTTTGTCATCAATCAAAAGGGAATTATAGAGCAAAAACAGTAACAGATCAATAAAACAAGCAGGAGTATGAACTACAGATAGAGTAAAAACAAGTATCAGAGCAAGGATCATGAACACATGAGATGGAATAAAAACACTGATTGTATTAAAATGATGTAAGGATTAAACAGACAATCAGCACTTGAAACAGAAATATGAACATAAAACAATGGCAATAAATTAGTCCTTCTTCTTCAGCAGGGCTTCAGACAGAAAGGAGATCAGTTCTTCCTTGGCCTTGTCTATTGCAGCTTCAATAGAAGACTTCAACTCTTGTTGACCACTTCTTATTAGCTGTTGCTCATGAAGAATTTCTTGCTGATTCTGAATAACCTTTTGTGCTTTCTTTTCTGAGACTTCACATCTCCTCTCAGATTCTTCACATCTCTTCTCAAGGGCCTTGACCTTTGATTTCAGCTTCTGGTTTTCTTCAAACAGGTCAGGTTCAGACTCAACTAGGATGAGCTGAAGGTAGGGACAAACAAATCTCAAAACTCCAAATCCAGGCTGTAAGCCATATTCTGAAGGATTGTAGACTGGACAGAAAAAGGTCCCAACATACTTCAGAAGCACCCAAGCTTGGTTGAATGAATCTGCCTGTGGGGGAAAGTGATCTCTTAAGAAATGGTACTGAACATTTGTGAAGTGTCCAACACCCATTGCAGATTCAGCATCAGGATCACTACACCCAGAAGAAGACCCAGCAGCTTCTCTGATCTTCCAGTAAGATTCCCACATCCAGTTTTCCAGCAGGTGATTCAAGCCGCCTCCTTCTGACATAACAAACTCAGGAAGACCTTCCCATTCTGAAGCAGTCATGACTTCAGACAGGAGTGCTGATACAAAATATACCTTAGTACCCTTCAATTTTTCATCTTGACCTTCTTTGAGGGGATACCTAGGAACAATTCTATCAGGCTTCACCAAGATTTTGGTTGAAGGCCTGATTGAACTGGTTCTAGGAGGCCTGTAGCCTATCATTCCAACTCCTCTAGCCAAGTCCCTTTGGAACAATTCAGCTTCTGTGTTCAGCATTCTTACCATTAGCCATTCTTCATTATTCAGCTTCCAGGAGTCTTCAGAGAATGGATTGATAAGATCCCAAGTATGTTTAGGAGGGACAACACCCTTCCTTATCTTCTCCAAACCATCAGCATTGTTGGAATATAAAGCCCTTTCATCAGACACAGTTTTCTTAGAGAGACCCTGATGAAGTGAGACAGCAGGGGCTGTTCTAAAGTGATGCAGCTCTTCAGACAGATGCTGGAATTTTGGCAAAGGACAAGAGCCAAAGGAGGTTCTTGTCAGTCTCTTGCATAAGGCTGCAATCTCAGCTGAAAGGTTGAATTGATGAACAGATGAGGGTGGTGAAGGAGGTAAAGGTGTGTGAGGTGGAGATGATGATGGTGAGGAAGGTGATGAAGGTGAAGATAATGAGCTATCAGATAGCTGTATGTACAGAGGTGAGAGGGGTTTGGATGGTGAAGATGTGGGTTCAAGAACTTGGTTTTCTTGAGGTGCAGGGGGTTCAGACAACAGGTTGTCTGATGGTATGATGAGGTGTAGGTGATGAGGGTTCAAATGGTATGAAAGGTTCAGAGGGTAATGAAAGTTGCTGTAAGGTTGGTAGAGGTTGGGAGATAGGTGGAGAAGGTTGCTTTTCAGGTGATGAAGGAGGTGAGGGAGTTACATTATCAAATCTCACCTTGATCCTTTTGTAAGGCTTGGGAGCAACAGCATCTTGAGCTTTAGCAGCTCTTTCTTTTTCTTCCCTTTCCTTGGCTTCCTTATCCTCCCTTTCTCTTTCTTCAGAGGAAAGAGCCCTTCTTCTCTTGAAGTATTGATTAGCCTTTACAAAATTTTGATACCTTCCAGCCATGTCTGCTTCTTCTAGATGAGAAGCAGTACTTCTGGTAATTCTAACTTCAGACACTGTCTGAAGTAGTTTACCCTTCTTCTTCTTCCTCTGAGGTGCACTTGACCTCTTTCTTTTCTTTGAGGCTTCAGCAATGACTGCTTGCTTGTCATCCTCAGCATAAGCAAGCTGTGAGGCAATTGCAAGAGCTCTGTCAGTTCTCTCTTGCTCTTCTTTCAGTTCTAACTCTTCTTGTTCAATGGCAGTAGCCAAAGCAGCAACCTGAATCAGTTCAGGATCAGAGGAGCATGCAGCAAGAGGTTGAGCCGCAACTGCATCAATATCCACAGCCTGTCCTTCCATTATAGAAGTAGGCTTTGAGGATTGTGCAGGTTCAGACACCTGACCCACAATTTCAGACAACCGTTGAGAAGGTTTCTGAACAGGTTCAGATGCTTGAATCTGTACAGATGCAGAAGCTATCTTGGCTGAGCTTCTTACAGGTAGCTTCTTCAGCTTAGGTTGAGGTGACGCCTTTGAGGGCTTGAACTCATGTCTTCTGATATCTCCTTTTAGTTCATTTTCCAGAATCTGCACAGTGGAACTTCTCCTCTGAGCTTTCTCCATTAGCAAACTTTCTTTCATGGTTGGCGATGGAGGCCTTGGAGTCAGCTTGATCTTCATGCTCTTTAGATTTGATTCACCAAACATAGGAATTGAGTGGTGATCAAAGAGCTGGTGAACTGGAACTTTAAAATGCAACAACACCTTGGTGATGATGGTGTTGTGAGGAAAACTTCCAGCAGAGTCTCTCAGCCTCTTCTGAAGGTGGTACATGATGATATTTGGAAGATTTATCTTCTGCTTCTTCAGAAGATGAATAAGGCAGAATCTTTCCAGTTCAGACACATGGTTTCTGCTGCCACTTTTAGGGATTACAGAGTTCCCCAAGATAGCATGCAAAACCCTAGCCTTATCTGACATATTCTTTGCATCCAGACTAGCAGGAGAGGAAGTTCCATATAAAAACTCAGTAAAATGCTTCTGACCTCCATTTCTTGATTCCCAGCCAGGAGAGAAGACAACACCTTCAGTCTTGACACCACAGACAATGGCCAAGATGTCTTCATCAATAAAGATAGATGTGCCGAGCACATTAGCCTTGATGGTAGTGTAGATGCCTTGAGGGTTAGGGATTCCTCTGGCTGTGGCCCAGAAATCAAGTATACTCTGCTCATGCCAATGTGAACGATTTTTGTTGAAGTATTCAAGCCACCCAGCAGCTTGAAATTCTGCATGAAGATCCATTCCTAGTGCTTCAAGTTCTTCAAGAAAGACACCCTTGGTCTTCACAATATTATCAGCTCCAGACTTCTTTGGTGCCATTGTTGAAGGATGGAAAGAACTTGAGAGAGAAAGTGCTTTCTTGAAGATGAAGAATAGCAAAGGTTTTGAGAGGGTAGTGAGCTGTAACGTACCAAGGACTCACTGCCTTCCAGTACTTATAGACCTCTGAGGCAATGATGGCAGAAACTGGCCGCGCAGACATAGGGTAACGTGCAAAGTGGATTTAAACCGCCCCTTTATTGCCACGTCATTTGTTCATTTCAGACAAGTGCAAGATTTCAGACATCCTAGTTAATTTCAGACGACCAAAACTTCAGACAGGTCACATGTTTCAGACAGGCTGAAGTTTCAGACACATTATTTTTCATACATACTCACAATGCATGAATGTTCAGTTTATCTCTGATGAACTTAAACCTATCTTCAGTTAGAGGTTTTGTGAATATATCAGCCCATTGATGCTCTGTATCAATAAACTGAATATCAAAAACACCTTTCTGAACATAGTCTCTAATGAAATGATGTTTGATTTCTATATGTTTAGCCCTAGAATGTTGAATGGGATTTTTAGCATAAATTAATGGCACTGGTATTATCACATAACACAGGTATAACAGATATTGCAATATTGAAATCTTCAAGTTGATACTTCACCCATAATAGTTGTGAGCAACAACTGGCTGCTGAGATGTATTCTGCTTCAGCTGTTGATAATGCAATTGTGCTTTGCCTTTTGCTTGACCAGCTGATCATATTTTCTCCAAAGAAGTGACATCCACCACTGGTGCTTTTTCTTTCAACTCTGTCTCCAGCAAAATCAGCATCACAGTATCCTACTAACCTGCAATCCTTACTTTTCTTATAGCACAGACCAAGATTAGTAGTACCTTTAAGATATCTGAAAATTCTTTTTACAGCTTTGTAGTGAGTGATTCTTGGATCAGATTGAAATCTAGCACACAGGCACACACTGAACATGATGTCAGGCCTGCTTGCTGTTAGATACAATAATGAACCAATCATTCCTCTATACAAAGTTTGATTTACTGGTTCTTCATTATCATCTTTATTTAAAGATGCAGAAGGATGCATTGGAGTTGACATGGGTTTGCAATCACTTAGGTTGAACTTTTTAAGCATTTCATTTGTATATTTCTCTTGATGGATCCATATACAATCAGAATCTTGCTTAATCTGAAGTCCAAGGAAAAAGCTTTAGTTCACCCATTAGGCTCATTTCAAATTCAGATTGCATTAACTCAGAAAATTCTTTGCACAATGAAGAATTAGTTGAACCAAAAATAATGTCATCAACATATATTTGGACAAGTATAAGATCCTTGTTAGACTGTTTTCTAAAAAGAGTTGTGTCAACTTTTCCTCTTTCAAAACCATTAGTTGCAAGAAAACTGCTCAGTCTTTCATACCAAGCTCTTGGGGCTTGTTTCAGACCATAGAGAGCTTTCTTGAGTTTAAACACATGTTCAGGAAAAGTTACGTCTTCAAAACCAGGGGGTTGTCTAACAAAAACCTCTTCTTCAATGAAACCATTGAGGAAGGCACTTTTGACATCCATTTGATATAGTTTGATGCCATTATTTACAGCATAAGATAAAAGAATTCTAATTGCTTCTAACCTGGCCACTGGGGCAAAGGTTTCAGTGAAGTCAATACCTTCTTGCTGGTTATAACCTTGAGCTACTAGCCTTGCCTTATTTCTGATAACTTTGCCTTCTTCAGACAGCTTGTTTCTGAACACCCATTTGGTTCCAATAATTGTTTTCCCATGGGGTTTAGGAACAAGGGTCCAGACATCACTCCTAGCAAATTGATTTAGCTCCTCTTGCATGGCTAGGATCCACCCTTCATCATGCAGAGCTTCATCAATGCTCTTTGGCTCAATTTCAGACAGGAGAGCAAGAGAATTCAAATGTCTGAATTTTGATCTTGTCTTAACTCCTTCTGAAGTGCTGCCAATGATTTGCTCTTTTGGATGATGTGACTTGTATCTCCAATCAGTTTTATGAGGAGACATCACATCTGTCTGAGACTCAACATTTGTCTGAAGAGGTTCAGAAACAGCAGGAGCTTCAGACAGGTGCTCATCCTTCAAATCGTTGTGATCATTCAGCTCCATTCCTGCAAAATCATCTTCTAGATCTGATAGTTCCCTATCAGTCTCTTTGTTATCATTGAATTTTACATGAATGGTTTCTTCAACAGTTAAAGTTCTAGAGTTATACACTCTATATGCTTTAGATGTTTCAGAATATCCAATGAAAAATCCATTATCAGACTTTGCATCAAATTTTCCAAGATCATCTTTGGTGTTCAGTATAAAACATTCACATCCAAAGATGTGGAAATATGATATGTTGGGTTTTCTTCCTTTCCATAATTCATATGGAGTCTTTTTCAGAATTGGTCTTACCAATATTCTGTTTTGAAGGTAACAAGCTGTGTTAACAGCTTCTGCCCAGAAGGTTCTAGGTAAGTTGCTTGAGTTGAGCATGGTCCTTGCCATCTCTTGCAAACTTCTGTTCTTTCTCTCAACAACCCCATTCTGTTGAGGTGTTCTTGCCACAGAGAAATTGTGTGAGATCCCATTCTCATCACAGAACAATTTGAAATTTGCATTCTCAAACTCCCCACCATGATCACTTCTTATGACAGAAATACAGAATCCCTTTTCATTCTGTACCTTTTTACAAAATATTGTGAAATTCTTAAAAGTCTCATCCTTGTTTCTAAGGAATATCACCCATGTGAATCTAGAATAGTCATCAACGATGACCAAACCATATTTCTTTCCACTAAGACTTTCTGTTCTAATAGGACCAAACAAGTCAATGTGTAAAAGTTCTAGTGGTCTGCTAGTTGAAACAACATCTTTACTCTTGAAGGAGTGTCTTGTTTGTTTCCCTTTCAGACAGCTATCACATAAAATGTCAGATTTGTATGAGAGCTTGGGCAATCCTTTAACAAGGTTGTGTTTTGCTAATCTTGAGATTAATCTCAAGCTGGCATGCCCAAGTCTTTGATGCCAAATCTGTTTTTCATCTTCAACAGAAATGAAGCATTTTACATTTTGACTTGCTAGATCCTCTAGATCAATTTTATACACATTGCTGTGTCTCTTAGCAGTAAAAAGTGTTTGATCAGAGGAGTCTTTGACTATGCATCCTTCCTTGGTAAAGGATACTACATAACCACTGTCACATAATTGGCTTATGCTCAGTAAATTATGTTGTAGTCCTTCCACAAGAAGAACATTTTTAATGAGGGATGAAGGAATTATACCTATAGTCCCTATGCCAGTGATCTTCCCTTGCTGATTTCCACCAAAGGTGACCACTCCTCCTTCCTTAGGTCTAAGGTTTTGGAACAAAGACCTTTCTCCTGTCATGTGTCGCGAGCACCCACTGTCCAGGTACCATTTGTGGGGTCTCCTTTGTCCTGTTAAACACATCTGCAACAGGAATGATCAAGTTTTTAGGTACCCAAGTTCTTTTGGGTCCTGTTTTGTTAGCTTTGGGTCTTGCTTTTCTCTTGTGCTTGCACTGAATCACATTGTGTCCAAGCTTACCACAGTGAGAACACCCAGTGACCTTCTTTTTACTTTTAGAAAAATTTAAGACAGTAGGAGGTTCAGACAAGTTATGATCAAAAAAACCTAGTCCACTTTTGTCAGAGGAATGTCTTTGATTTCCAAGCATTATGTTTAAATTTTTTGTTCCTTTGACAAACTTGGCCAGATCATTTGTCAGTTCTACAATCTGTTTCTGAAGTTTTTTATTTTCTTCAGACACAGTTTGTGAACTGTGGTTTTTATTCTCAAGGACCTTTTCCTTGAGTATAGTATGTTCTATTTCCAGAGACTCATATTTGTTACACATTTCTGTGTGAGCCTTGGATAGATTCTTATACTCTAGGAACAGTTCCTTGGAACTTTCCACCAGATCATCATACATTTCTTGCAAGGTAAGAGTGAATACCTCAGCTTCAGAACTGTCTGAAGATGGTAGGCTTGCCATGAGACACAGATTTGCCTCTTCTGAGGTGTCTTCCTCCTCTTCTGAAGTTGATTCATCCAGATCCTCCCATGTTGCCATGAGACCTTTCTTTTTCTTGAAAAACTTCTTTTTCTTGAAGATGTTTTTCTTTAGTTTTGGACATTCAGCCTTCATGTGCCCTGGTTGCTTACACTCAAAACAAATAATCTTGTCAGTTTGTATGTCTTTACCTGACTTACCTCCTTTTGAGGTTGAAGGTTGATTCTTTCTGAATCTTCCTCTGTTCTGTAGCATTCTCTTGATCTTCCTACTTAGAAGAGCAAGATCATCATCATCTTCTGAGCTATCTTCAGAGTCTTCATCTCCCTCTGAAGCTGCCTCAGCTTGCATAGCCTTGATGTTGCCATGCCTAGACTGTTTGGTCTTGGAGTTTAGGGCTAGAGATTTTCTCTTGTTGTCATCTTCTCCAAGCTCAAGCTCATGGACCTTAAGAGATCCCAACAGTTCTTCCACTCTAAGAGAATTCAAATCTCTTGCCTCTTGAATGGCAGTAACTTTGGGTCTCCAGGACTTAGGCAAGCTCCTTAGGATTTTTCTGTTATTATCTCCAGAGTTGTATGTTCTGCCTAAGGACCTGAGTCCATTAGTTATGGTCTGAAACCTTCCAAACATTTGATCAATGGTTTCAGATTCTTCCATCTTGAACATCTCATACTGATGTATGAGCATACTTATCTTCGATTGCTTGACAGTCTCAGTACCTTCATGGGCTGCTGCAAGAGTATCCCAAATCTCCTTGGCAGAGGTGCATCCATGAACCTTCTCATATTCTGATTTGTTCAAAGAACATATCAGATAGAGTTTGGCCTTAGCATTCATCTGGACTCTAGCCTTTTGCTCCACAGTCCATTCAGTCTTAGGTATAGGCACATCATTTAGCATAGGCACATAGTCTCCATCAGTGACCACATCCCAAACATCAATGTTTGTGCTTTCAATGAACAGCTTCATTCTATCTCTCCAGTAGTGATAATCTTCTCCATTGAAAGCTGGAGGTCTTGTGATAGAGGCTCCTTCTGTGATGTATTGCCTGTTACTGTTTGAAGCTTCCATGTGGATCTTTCAGTCCTCAGACACTTGTTAGGTGTATCAACCCTGAGTAGAGCTCTGGTACCAACTGTAGGAACACAGGGAAACACTAGAAGGGGGGGTTGAATAGTGTTTCTAAATATTTTAAGAAGCTTTTCGAAAACAGATTTACAAAAACAGATTTTCAGACAGGTTACTAGAAGGCTGTCTGAAGTTTTTAGTTAGCTGTCTGAAGTTGGTTTCAGACTGCTTTAAAATGGTTCTAAACGAAGTTTCTTCTTTTTAAAATATTAAATAAAATATTCAGTCCCCTTAATTAGTTTAAAACTGAAATGACAAAGATAAGGGAAGAGAAACTTAGCCACAGAATTTATCCTGGTTCACTCACTACCACTTGTGAGCTACGTCCAGTCCCAATGCCAACTAGCACTTGGATTTTCTCTTAATCTTGCAAGATTACAAGTATTCTTTTCTATCAAGCCTCTTCAGGCTCTACAACCAAGTATTCTTTTTCAGACAAGCCTCTTCAGGCTCAACAACACAAGTATTCTTTTTCAGACAGGCCTCTCCAGGCTCAAAAGGAAATACAAATGAGAGAAATGCTTAAGCTCACAAACTATATCAGTTTTGAGACTTAAACAGTTACAGATGTACAAAGATGACTGAGGTATGCTCAGGATAATACAATATGTGTGTACAAAGATAATAAAAAATCTATCAGAGTGTTTCAGCGAAAAACTTGCAGAGTTTCTGTTCTTTTGCTATGTTGCTCTCTCTCTGTTGGTCTTCAAATGAGGGGGGTATTTATAACCAAATGATTTTAATCATTTAAGACTCTTAGGTTTGTGAAATCAATGCTAGCCGTTGTGAGACAGCTGCTGCAGTACAGAATATTCTCTGACATATTCTGATATTCCCTGACAATTTCTGACATTTTTACAAGGTTTGCTCCTGCCAAAAAGGTGCTCTTTGTTGCTGCTGCAATTGCTGCGTAGCAGAGGACACGTTGTGACAGAGAACGTGCTTGAATTGCATTGCACAGGTGTCAGCTGTTTGTAGCAGAGAACATGCGTGAAAAACGTGCAGAGGTACATGGATTGTCACAGCTTCAGACAAGAGATGCCACGTCATCAAAAGCTTTCAGACGGCTTTGATGCTTCAGACGGGTTGATCATCTTCAGACAGCATCAGCTTCTTCAGACGGATCCAACACTTAGTCTTATATAGTAGGCTTCTTGCTGAAAATCATAGATAAACAATTTAGACAATCGTATCTTATGAGAAACAACTTAAGTTGAATTTGTTGATCATTAAAACTTAGAGAAATTTCAGTCTTTAAAACATCATAAACCTCTTTATGATATTTTTGAGACTCAACAACTTTCTTCCTCCTCCCCCACATCCTCATCTTCCTCTTCCCTCAAGAATCAGAAGATTAGGCAATGGGCCTTGAGGAAACCAATTACCCTGCACCTTATTCTGGAACCAAGGAGGTGGGAGTAATATCAGGCCATGCATGGGACTAAGGCCTAGGATGTTGGCTGCATTGTTCGACCTAAGGACAAGGTCCACTGTGAAGTGACCACTAATGTTGGACACCCTGTCGACCTGAAGGCCAATAGTAATGGCAAGATCAGGTCGTACAGGGCAGCCAATATCAGGGATAACTCCATGTTCTCAGGGAAGAATGGTGGAATCCAAATAAAGTCTTTCTCCTTTTATAGAGGGCAAGAGGCCATGGAAGAGTTAAGAGTGTTACTCCAACGAGCCAATCAGAAGAAGTCATAGTCACATTGACCTGTTGAGTCTCAAAAATATCATAAAGAGGTTTATGATGTTTTAAAGACTGAAATTTCTCTAAGTTTTAATGATCAACAAATTCAACTTAAGTTGTTTCTCATAGATACAATTGTCTAATTGTTTATCTATGATTTTCAGCAAGAAGCCTACTATATAAGACTAAGTGTTGGATCCGTCTGAAGAAGCTGATGTTGTCTGAAGATGATCAACCCGTATGAAGCATCAAAGCCGGCTGAAAGCTTTTGATGACGTGGCATCTCTTGTCTGAAGCTTGTGACAATCCTTGTACCTCTGGACGTTTTTCACGCACGTTCTCTGCTACAAACAGCTGGCACTTGTGCAATGCAATTCAAGCACGTTCTCTGTCACAACGTGTCCTCTGCTAGGCAACAATTGCAGCAGCAACAAAGAGCACCTTTTTGGCAGGAGCAAACCTTGTAAAAGTGTCAGAATTTGTCAGGGAATATCAGAATATGTCAGAGAATATTATGTACTGCAGCAGCTGTCTCACAACGGCTAGCATGGATTTCACAAGCATGAGTGTCTTCAACGGGCCAATCATTTGGGTATAAATAGCCCCTCATTTGAAGACCTGCTTGAGAGAGAGAAGAATAGAAAAGAACAAAAACTCTGCAAGTTTTTCGTTGGCAACACTCTGATAGAATTTATCATCTTTGTACACACAAATTATTTTATTCTGAGCATACCTCAGTAATTTCTGTACAATCTGTAACTGTTTAAGTCTCAAAACTGATATAGTTTGTGAGCTTAAGCATTTCTCTCATTTGTATTTGCTTTTGAGCCTGAAGAGGCTTGTCTGAAAAAGAATACTTTTGTTGTTGAGCCTGTAGAGGCTTGTCTGAAAAAGAATACTTGGTTGTAGAGCTTGAAGAGGCTTCATAGAAAAGAATACTTGTAATCTTGCAAGATTAAGAGAAAATCCAAGTGCTAGTTGGCATTGGGACTGGACGTACCTCACAAGTGGTAGTGAGTGAACCAGGATAAATTCTGTGGCTAAGTTTCTCTTTCCCTTATCTTTGTCATTTCAGTTTTACGCTAATCAAGGGGACTGAATATTTAATCTAGTATTTTAAAAAGGAAGAAAACTTCATTTAGAACCATTTTAAGGCCGTCTGAAACTAACTTCAGACAGCTATCTGAAAAACTTCAGACAGCCCTCTAGCAACCTGTCTGAAAGTCTGTTTTGTAAATCTATTTTCGAAAAGCTTCTTAAAATATTTAGAAACACTATTCAACCCCTCTTCTAGTGTTTCCCTGTGTTCCTACATGACCAAGGTGGACGGTGGTCAAGGTAAGTAAGTTGGACGGCAGGTGCCTAGCTTCGAAGAGCAAGGGGAAGATCGAAAAGGAAGGAAAAATCAAGAAGAGGTCAAAGCAAGTTTGAAGTAAGCCAGGGTTTGAGGAAGCAGAGCTCTTAGTTAATTCGAAGTTCCTTCTCTAATTGGATTCGAAGCTCTTTCTCCAATTAGGTTCGAAGGAATTCTCGTCCATCAGTTCGAGAGAAGATCATTTTTCCTCATGTATTTCAAATGCTGCTTTAAACGTCTTCCACGTCACCAACGACAGTTAACAAATACAAGCTTACCAAGGTACATGCAGAGAACATGGATCATGGGGAGTTACGTGAAGTCCTGGGAGGTTACCAGCAACCCAGAAAACGGTTACCAGGGGAGGCTATAATAGGAGAATGTTTGAAAGAGCAATGGTCCACAACCTGAACACTCAAACAGCACCCTGAAAGCCGTAGCATCCACCGCAACGATCAAAGGCACCCAGAACGCTCTGAGAGAGTAGGGACAGCGCAGACCAACCCTTTTCCTCTTGTTGTTTATTTTTTTTTTCTTTTCTTCTTCCTTTCTTTCATGCATGCTCATGCTCCTTATAGGTTAGGAATTAAAGGGGTTGTAATCATTAAATTAAAATTTCTTACTAACAAAATTTCATAATCATATAACTTAATTTTAATATACTATTCCAGACTTGAATATAATCAAAAATAACTAAATCCAAACGTATTAAGAAATTTAGTTAAATTTATTAAATTTTCTTGATACCATGTAAAAAGTACTTGCATTACCTAAACTACCCCACATTCAATTTTATTGAAAATTGTATCAAGTGAACATACTCTCTTTTTCTATTGGAACATGATTCATTAAATAGACTTGTTGGAAAGTAAAATCTGAATTAAATAAAGGGCATTTTGTGTCTATCTCATTAAATAGGATAAAATTAGTTAAGATTTGCTTATATTTTAGTCTATCGTATATGGGAGTTGTTTTGCTTACATTTAAGTTCGCAGGGAGTATTATATAACATATAAAAATATAATTAAATAAATGTCAATAATTATAAATTACATATTTATAAATAATTATTTTATTTAAAATTCTATATATGTAATTATCATATAATTAATGTCATATATTATTAAATAATTAAATTTATTGAATATATATTTTATAAGTAATTATTAAGTGGGGTAAATCCAGTAAGTAACATATACATTAATTTGAAATGAATTTTGTTGATTAAAAACAAAATCACGTGTGCAATGGTATGAAATTGTGAATGTGATAATTGTATAGATAAGATTAGTCAAATAAAAAAAGGCTTGGTCATGGGGAAGCGTGAGAGAGATGGAGGAAATTAAATAAAATTGGATGGAAATGGAAATAACAACAATAAGAAGAGAGAATTTTGTGGCAAAGAAAAAGAATCACATGGCTAACACAACATGGGGCTTGGTGGCACGTTCACATGTCATGGCATGCATTGGTTGGTGACTTGTGGTTGAACCATGAGCTGACGTGGAAGATTTGCAAGATTTGGTTCGTCGGTGACTGAGCTTCTTTTCCAAGTTTCCATGGCTTACGTGTCACTGTGCACCCATTTGGATTTAATGAGTAATAAACACTAGCACCGTTATGTTATGTGGGTGTGAGAGTGTGAGACTCATCAATGACCCCTTCGTTTCTCAAATGTGACTAGCTACTACTATTTGCCAGAGCAATAATACCACAAGGTTGGTAAGACACAAACCAACCTCCCTTCCCTTTCTCGACATGTGTTTCTAATTTTGTTATTATTCGGTTTTTCTCTAACAAAATAGGTATGAATGCATGTAAATAAAGAAAGATAAAGATATAGGTTATAGTACAAAGTACAAACAATGAGGCCTAGCTCGTGGGGCGAACAATGCAATAGTTCAAAAATTACTAGAACTAATTAACTCGTAATGCTATGAAACAAAAAGAGAAGTGATATTTATATTAACATGATGTACAATAAGTTGAGATAGAGAAAAAAAAAATATAAGATGTGATGAAGAAAAATAAAAAAATGTTATATGATTATAATTTTTCCATTACACAAACACAAAATTAATATATATAGTGGGAGCTATAAATTTGAAATATAAAATGAATTCATACCTAAGAACACCTCAATATCTTTTACATATGGTGTGTGGGTGGGGAGGGACATATATTTCATTTATGATTAATAAGAAATTTCAAGAAAACATTCAATTTTACTTGAGTTAAACTTTCAAGCATTATCTAATGGATGATTGGTTTTAAGTCATACATATTTCATTTCCCTCGAGCAAGATTTCAAATTCAAATCTCATATAAGGAAAATATCTCCTAAAAAACTAGTTCCATCACAATGTGAATATTTCTAACTCAAGAATGATTGTCTAGTATAAAGAATACTTGTAATTCTTACACAAAATAACTTTCGGACATTATATAGTTGTTTTGTATAAGATCTTGCTTAGATAAACATAAGTAAATATTTATTTTAATAAAAGATTAAATAATGCTATTATTAATGACATATAAAATTAGTTTAATAGTGTTTAATCATTCATTATAAATGTTTTATAAAAGCCACTAGTGCCTAAGTTATTTTACTTAATTGTTCCTAAATGTCATGTTTTTATAAATTTTAATTTTTAATTTATAAAAATAAGTCTAAAACAAATTCCATGAGATTTTATATGATGTTTTATCAAGGTTATAATCATTTAAAAAAAATTAAATTGCTTTTGTATATCATTCACATGAATAGATGAAATCAAATTTGTTGAAAGTAAACTACTTGATCCTCGTAGGATCATATTATATTAAGATAGACCGGTGTAAAAGAAAAGCAATGTTTAAGTGTAAGTAAATGCATGATGCCAAAATGTTCAATTACTATATCAAATTAATGTTTATTTAGCTCTCTTGTTTTTCATATTATATATCATTGGTCATATTTGTTACATCTTTTCTCTTATATTTTCATATTTCTTTAATTTGTCTCCCAAACATTATTTCGATTTTAAATAATAATTCATATATATCTTAATAATGTAATTTTTTTATAAGTTTGAATTTAAGATAACATATAACATATGTTAAACTATCTCAAACCCCAACTAAGTCCATTCCAAAGGGTTTTTTACACTTATAATTGTTTTTACTTTTTTTTTATGATATAACTCATTTATTATATTTATAATTTATAACTCCTTTCTATCCATCTTTCGATTTACTACGCGCAGTCTTTTTTGGAACATAATCAAACTCGGAAGTTGCGGATTGATCGACACCGCACATGGGTGTAGAGTTCTGATGTGACCATCAAGCACTACGCAGCCACTTGCGTGCTGTGTCTGTGTTCTTTATATTCTTTCTTTCTCTAATTTCTGTTTTTTCTTTTCACATTACTGATTTAGCATTTTGGTTTCGTTTCATCTGCTTCTTGCCCTCTAGTAAGCAATTCTTGACCCTTTGGTTTTCACAAATCCAGCAAAATTGTTTTTTTCCGCATTAGATAGTAACAAACCTACACACTTTCTTGTCCCTTTCTGTACAACATATACCATTCATGTTAATGATAAATCAGAAAACAAATATTATAGCTTTAATTAAGAATTTAATTAATCTGGATATATAATCTTAATCAATATGTAATGTTTTAATTATACTACTCAATAATGTATTTCCACCAACCCCAATGGATTCGTCGAGTAGACCAAGAAAGTTCCAAATCTAATGGATATTAATCCGGTGCTCATCCTTTTTTTATCAAGCATGGGTAGTATCATCAAATATTTTATTGGTTTTTTATTTCCCTTAAACAAGTTTTCGGGTTCGAGTTTTGTGGATGGAAAAATTCCCCGTTAGTAGAGTTAGCTCCACTATGAAGGTGGATGTTCCTTGCTCAAGCAGGATTGTATATCCCATGGAAGATACCTATAGTTAAATAAAAAATATTTTATTGGTTGATGATTATATTTAACAACTTTTTAGACAATTATGAAATCAACACTCAATATATATGTTAGAAAATATCATAATAATTTCCTTGATTGATAAAATAAAAAATTATAGCAAAATTACATTAAAATTATTTTAGATTTAATTTTAAATGTATATAAATTAGTCTTTAAATGTGTCATCTTATTTACCCTTTCCTCCTTTAATTTTATCGGTGGTTGTTAATCAAGTGTAATGGAGTTACTGATGTAATATATTAACTACACACCGTCACATAATTATGTGTCACATACATTGGAGTAAATGAATAATTTACTTCTGATATCGGTGACACCTTGTGTAACTTTAATTTGGTACTTGAGTATTGGAGCGTGCAAAAATTACTCTTCAAATGAGTGAACTTCTTTATACTATCATTCTTCTATCAATGACTATTAATCAAATGGAACAAAATTATTTGTTGATTCGACACATAATTTGTAGAAACCACAAGAAGGGGGTTGAATAGTGTTTTATAATTTCAAATGATTTTATGTAAACCTTTAAACAAGCTTAACTTTTCTAAGTTATTTGGGCAACTTGCTGAAACTGGAAGTTAAGGTACTTGCTGAAGTAGCTTCATCAGGTCTAATAAAATGGTTTCAGAAACTTTGTTTTTAAATGCTTTTGAATTTGTTTCAGTTTCAACTTATAAAACAATTTACTCAGAACCCTCCAAGTTAGTCTAAATCAAATATAAGGAGATAAGGGTAAGAGAAAACTTAACCAAGGATTTATACTGGTTCACTCACTTCCACTGTGAGCTACATCCAGTCTCAATGCCAAACCAGGAAAGGATTTTCCACTATCTGAACAGATACAAGTATTCTTTTTCAGTCAAGCCTCTTCAGGCTCTATACAACAAGTATTCTTTTACAGTCAAGCCTCTTCAGGCTCTAAAACAAGTATTCTTTAAACAGCAAGCCTCTCCAGGCTCAAACAGAAATAGTGTATGAAAAGATATTGCTTAAGCTTTCAAACTACACAAGTTTAAAGCCTAAACTGGGTAAGATGTACAAATGACTGAGTATAACTCAAGATAAGAAAATGGTGTACAAGTGAAATCGATTGAAAAAATAATTTTTTACAGCAATTCAACAAGTTGGTTCGTTCAGTTCTCTCTCTTGTTTCTCTTGCATGAGACTTCGTATTTATACGAGAAGAGAAATGAGACCGGTAGACTTCTCTAAATCCCTTTGACAAATAGCTTTCTTCCCATTGAGACACATAGCTCTGGTAGCTTGTAGCAGCAGGCACAACAGGTAGAAGGTGTCAGCAACGCAAACTCTACTTTTCTGAGCAAACTGTACTTTCACAGCAGGAATTGCCTTTTTGATGAACAGTGATTTGAAATATGCCAAAAGCTAATGTTCTGACTTTCCAGAACGAGAAGAGGCACAAACAGTTGGGGAAAGCTACGAAAGACTTGAGTCATCAAAAGGTATAAACAAAGAAACACTTTTCCAAAAAGATATAAGTCTCAGTACGACGTTTCTCATCTTCAGAGGGTCTACTGGCTTCAGCAAGTCTTGATCCTTCAGCAGGTCTCTCTACTTCAGAAGGTTGCACCATATCAGCTGGTTGTACTTCTTTAGAGAGTTGCTACTTCAGAAAGTTGCTGAAACACAGAAAGAACCTTGAGCAGAATCTATTCCTTCTTTCAGGAAACTTAACCAAATTTGTTAATCATTAAAACTCAAGGTTATGAGACTTAAACATTATTAACCAATTAATAATATTTTGAGACTCAACATAAATAACTACACACATGTATTAATATATCCACATACATTACTTACTTTGTGTAAAGGAGGAGCCCTAATTTTAATAGGTTGAAAACCTTTCATGATCAATTGCTCTACTAATAAGTGAACTCAAAGTGTTTCTGAATCTAAAAATTGAGATGTAGAAAATTATAATAAAGAAATATAAGTTTGATCAGAAATTCAAATGATTAATTAAGGGATTATGAGAAATTGATGTTCAAAATGCAATTTTCTATTGATATTAATGAATTTATCAAGAGTGATATATAGGGATCAAGAGGTTACTCTTGGAGCTCACACTACTAGTAAAAAGGAAAATATATATGCTTCAAACTTGATGCCAAGAGGTAGTGATAGATGGTAGTTTCAAGTTCACGATTAGGTAAAGTGCAATGTTAATGGGTTTTGTGTGTAAAGGGTGGAACTTAACTAAGTGTTGAGGTGTTCAAGGACTAGTTAGGCACAAACTCATAAGTTTTGTTAGGATTGTATATAAGATTCATGAAATGTTCAAATTATAAGGGATTCTATCAACTTTGTCTATTGTTTAGGATAACGAAATTGCCTATAGATAGTGTGACTCCATTACAATTACTTTTCTTATGATAAAAGGGTGCACTATGTCCCACCCATGCTCATCTATATAGTTGAATGAATACATGATTTTCTAAAGAAAGAGTGAAATTAAGGTTAATATTTCTCATGGCCTAAGGGATGGAAACTAGATTGAAAACTAGTTGGTTCTCATCGGTTTGATCAATATTTGTATTTAGTATACATTACTTGCAGGTTGTGGCTCTTCTATGATTTGTTTGGTATATCGTTCTTGCGTAATATTTTATTTAGTTGTGCATTTTCAACTCTCTTTGGTACAAAATAAATGCAATTTCTTTGTAACTAGGTATATTTATATGCAATATAAGATCAATAAAAATATCATCAAAAAGTGATATTAAAAATGTAAAAAAAGACGATTTTACTATCTATGTTTCTATTTTGTTACTGTTGGGGTGTTACAAATTTTACTAAGTTATTACAATATTGGTATCTTCTAATTCGAGGTATACACTAGAAGATTCGAAAGGTGAATTATGAATTGAAAGATACTATAACTTAGTGAAGTTTGGAGTTTACATGTTGAATTCGAAATAGAAGGTATTCTGTTATATGTATTCAAAAGGAATGCAGATCTTTGATTAAGTGCCTATTCGAATTCGAAAGGTATTTTGAATACGAAGGAAACTTAAGGGAAATTAATCAGTCAATATTTGGTTAAGTTTCCTGATATGGGTTGACAGTTAATCAAAATCGAAATTTGGTTCGATTTTGAAAGGAGTCCACTAACTTAGAAGAATTCATGAAGATAGAAGCAGTTACTGAGAAACATTTCAAAGGATATTTGAATTTCAAATGAGGCAGTTACTGGAAAGCCATTCAAAAGACATTCAAAATTCAAATGGAGCAGTTACTGGAAATTTGTTCAAAGAGCGTTCAAATTTCAAATGGAGCAGTTAGTGAACGTTGCTATCTGAAGACAGGTATCAAAATCTCAAGCAGTCAGTTATTGAGAGATTGAAGACCGTTGCTGATTTGAACGCGTGGCATACTTAGAAATTTGACACGTAATATAGGCTTGTAAACGTGTCAAAATCCTGTTAAGTGTCTGTTAGGATAGAAGTCTATAAATAGGTCAAATTTTGATGTAACAAGGGTTGGATTTCATTTTACTGAAACTTCTCTGAAACACCCAACGTCTAATATCGAAAACGACTCAGTGGTTTACTAAGGAGAGTGCCCAGTATGTGTATCCATACCAACTTTCAATTAATGTCATTTACAATTCTGCCATTTTCTTTTCATTGATTTAAAATTTGTTCTTTACATTCTTTGCAATTTTTCTTTGATTTCTTTAATTTCTGCACTTACTTTTTCGCAATTTTTCCCTTTCTTTTGTTTAATTTCTGAAACTTTTTCTTTCTTTTATTTAAAATTCTGCACTTTCATTTCTTGCACTTTGTCCTTTAATCTTCATCTCTTTGAAAGTTTGTTTAATCTTCAAAACTGATTTTCAAAGTTATTTTCTTTTAGAAAAAAAATTGATTCAAAATTCTGTTACTCTTTGAATGTGTCTTCTGAGTAAACCTGATTTTAAAAAGAACCTTTGGAGGATTCAGATTCTAGTCCCAGATTGTACTTTCAGAATCAAGAGAGTTTTCGATTTCAATTGAAAATTTTCACAACTAACAAATTGGTACGCCCAGTGGGACTAAGTGCTAAATCAGTGTCAGAAAGTGTATGATCTTGAGAAGTGGTAAAACCATTTCTAATTCAATGGCAAATAACAACCGAAATAGAAACAGTTCTAAAAATATAACTGGAAATGCTTCTGCAAATCAAGGAAATCCTACGAATCCAAGGAATAACAATGAGTCTGTTAACAATAATGAGACTAATGGAGTGGAAAATAATAGTGTGAACCGTGATCAACGTGATCCACCTTTGAACACCACCCAGGCTGAAGATCCTTTAAGGACTCAGGCAATGAGTACAAATCCACTATCAAGTGGGGGCATACAGGTTACAAACGCAAGTATTAGGCCTCCCCCATATGGATTTCCCTTCGGTTTTGTTCCTCCTGTTCAAGGAACAGCCCCAGTCACGTACGCAAGTACAATGACACCTGCATTCAATCATGCTAGTTCTTCAAACTTAGGTGTTTTTGGAACTGGCATTTCTGGATTGAATTCTGGACAGGTTTCGAATTCATTGACAAATACTACTTTGAATTCGATTAGGCAACAAATGGATGAAAGTAACCATGAAATGGTTAATATGTTGTCTACTCAATTGACAACGGTTATAAATCCTCTTATTGAAAACACTAATCAAAATTATAATACATTGGCTAGACAAATGGCTAGAATTGCTGATGTATTTGGCGCACCCCCAAATCTTGAAAACCAGCAACATGTTAATGTTGGCCTTGATCAAAACCAAAATCCGAATCTTGGAAATAATAATGATGCAAGGGAAAATAATGAACGTGTTCCTAGAGAGCCAGTTCAAAATGTGAATGCCCAACCATTTACTTTGAATAGGAAACAAAATGCTGATGAGGTTTTAGAAAGGATAAGGCAAAATAACATTGGGGGAGAACAGAATATAGCAATATAGTTGAATTAGTTTTGAATAGACATGGATTCGATGTGAGTCAAGCTACTAGACCACGTTTTGTTTCTCCATTAACACCTTATGTGTTGCAAACTGAGTTGCCAAGGGGATGGAAAGTCCCAAAATTTACTAAGTTTACAGGAGAAGCTAATGAATCCATAGTTGAACATATTGTAAGGTATCATGTAGAGTGTGGGGACTTAGCCAATAATGAAGAATTAAAAATGAAATATTTTCCAAGTTCCCTAACTAAGAATGCCTTTATATGGTTTACAACCTTGGCTCCTGGTTCGATTCACACTTGGAACCAGTTAGAAAGACAATTTCATGAACAATTCTTTAGGGCTGAAACGAAAGTTAGTCTTATGGATTTGGTTACAGTTAGACGAAATTCAGATGAATCTGTTGAGGATTATTTGAACAGATTTAGACAAATGAGAGCTAGGTGTCCTGTACCAATTCCTGAAAATGAATTAGTCAAAATTGCAGCAGGAGGATTTGACTACTCAATTCGAAAGAAACTTGTTAATCAGCAATTGAGAGATATGGCCCAATTGGCTGAAAGAGTTAGACAAATTGAACAGTTAAAACTTGAAAAAGAAAAGCATAGGAAGCTCGAAAAGATAGGAAGAAGAGATAAAATTGCCTATGTTGATGTTAATGAAAACTTTAGTGATGAAAACTCATATTTCGAAGAAAATGAAATCGTTGTTGCTGAGTTGAAACCAGGACCTCCTTACGCATGTTTTTTCCTTAGACCATATAGTTCAGGAAATCAAAATTTACAAAGTAAATATCCCAAAAAGACATATGGTTTCGATATATCAAAAGCTGAACAAATTTTTGATATATTAGTAAAGGATAAGCAAATTGTCCTTAGTGAGGATCATAAGATTCCCTCTTTCGAACAAAGAAAAGGAAAGAAATATTGTAAATTTCACAATGCATTTGGACATTGGATTAACAATTGCATTCGTTTCAGGGATCTCATTCAAGAGGCCATTAAAGAAGGCAGATTAAAATTCGAAGAAAAGCAAAAAATGGCAATGAAGGTTGATTTTGACCCTTTGAATGTCAATGCTAGTTATGTTGATATTGTTGAAATCAACATGGTAGGAGCTGAACCTGCTATAGATTCGACGACAGCAATTGACATTACAATAGAGGAGTTTGAAAAAGAAGTGAAAGATATCTTTCCAAAGAGTAATGAGACTCTGGTTGATTTTTTGCTTCGAAAGAAAGAGGAAAATACTGATGTTTCCCCTTGTCCTCGTTGTAATGCATTCTTTGATCAAACGGTGGCCAAATCTTTTGAGTCATCAGGAATCAAGAAACATTATCAACAAACTGTGAATCAAAGGTTTCAGAAAGTAATGAAACCTGTTTCGAATGTTGATGTTTAGAGACCTTCTTTTCAAAAGAAGTATGAAGTGAATAAGGTGCAACCTCCCATGTTCCAAAAGCCTAAATCATATGTGCCTCCTTCGAATGTTCCTCCTAACAAGTGGATTCGAGTCATAGATAGCCAAGAGTATCGTCAAAATCCACAAGTACTTAGGCAGTATAATAACTCCTTTAATGGAAAGCCTTTTATGACTAAGACAATGGAGGAGAAATCAACGTTATCGAAAGGCAGCAATGGAACAAGGGGGCAGTTCTTCGAATTTTTCAAAGAATTTGAATGCCAAAAATGCACAGTTAATACAAGTGCAAGGAGCTTCTAGTCAACC
Organism: Sesbania bispinosa; assembly: GCA_026901365.1. Classification (NCBI taxonomy): domain Eukaryota; kingdom Viridiplantae; phylum Streptophyta; class Magnoliopsida; order Fabales; family Fabaceae; genus Sesbania; species Sesbania bispinosa. Next base: position 1,300,786 of record QLOH01000246.1, read on the forward strand.
TACATATTCCCAAATCCTTCAAAAGGACAAATTAAGTTTTGTGCCAAAGAAAAAGGTTTTGGTTGAAGAGGACTTACTTACAGATGACTTTGAACCTGGATTACCAGATAGAATTGAAGACATTTGTGGTGTAGTTTCGATTCTTCTTGCAGAATTCGAGAATGAGTATGAAGAAGGTTTTGAAGATGATTTCGCAGAGGATGAATCATCAGAGCCACAGACTTATTATACTTGTTTGTCAACACGGGCTGTTAAGCAAGATTCAGCAGTGTTCGATAGACCTTCTATTGGAATGGTGTCTCACATAAAACCTTTATTTATCCAGGTTCAAATCGAAGGAGTCATTGTAAGTAAAGTATTGGTTGATGGTGGAGCGGCAATCAATTTATTGCCAAGTTCTTTGTTGAAGAAATTCAACAAAAAGAAGTGTGATTTGATGCCACACAACATGATTATTACTGACTTCAGCGGAAAGACGTCAAAATCTGAGGGATTATTGTGTTTTGATGTAACTGTTGGTTCAGTCAAAAGACCCACAGTTTTTGTGGTGGTCCCTTCGAAAGCAAATTATAATGTGCTTTTAGGGAGAGAGTGGATTCATGGAGTAGGAGCAGTTCCTTCAACTATTCATCAGAAATTATGTTTGTGGAATGATGATGGCATTCCAGAATACGTTGAGGCTGATCAAACTTATTACAAGGTCGAAGCAGACACAGTCAATGCAAGGAACTGTGAGAAATGGATAATGAATCAGACACCTTGTACAATTGAAAAGCGTGGTTTTATGCCTGGTAAGATTCCACATAAGGCGTCTTTCAATGTTGAATATGGTTTCATCATTCAAAGTGCAACTGGTCCTTCAGGGACCACCTCTACTTTTGGATGGATTTCAGAAGAAGAGTAATTTCGAGGTCCATAGCTCGAACCTCAGTATATACTGCTGAGAGGAAATTTGAAGCGGCCTTAGAGGCCGCAGATTATAAAACGGTCTTTGAGACCGAAGTTAATTTTGAACAAGAATTCAAGGAAAATGTTGAAACTGTAAGGTCCAAGAATCCTCTCAAAGTGGTTTTAATCATGACAACCAAATCAAATGCAACTTAGCATAATTCTGATTCCAAAAGAACTAACCATTTCATTTGAGAATGTGTCCAGAAGCAACAGGTTTCAACTTGCAGAAGGACAAATATGAGAAGCTTCATTTTAATGGATAACAAAAGCAATAAGTTGAAAGAATGACAAATCTGTGAAGGAAAACTTGAAACAAAGATGAGTAAAATGAAAGTAACTCATTCAAGCTATCAGAAGCTATCAAGCACTCCTCATAGTTTCCAGAAGCAAGAAGAAGCATCTCAAGAACACCAAATGAAATTGTTTTAGAAGGGAGATTCATTTTAAGAGGAAATTCTAAGTAGAAAGCAAAAACAGAATTTCATTCTTAAGATATATCAACTGCAGAACATGAAACATGTCACAGAAGCATGAGAATCATCTACAGTTGATCAGAAGCAAATTCTACAGAAGGAGTGTGCAAGTATAAACTCTGCAGAAGCAGCAAATTAAACCAGAAAGTACAGAATGAATCTCCTGCTGATTTAGCTGAGTAACTCAAGTTGAAATACACTTGAAATAATCCAAAAATCATCCTCAGCACATTCACAGAAGCATTAGTGAAGAAATGAGCCAGTTTTGCTGTCTGCAGAAGCAAGTTCTGCAGAAGCATGAAGACCAGTCAACAAGACAGTTGTACCAGTCAGCTTTTGCAGCTGTACCTGAAAGGGACTTGTCAAAGCATTACAGCCGGATCATTTTGACTGCATTCCAACGGCTACAAGGCTCCTCACCTATAAAAGGAGGTGCCCTCTTCACAATGAGACACACCTCTCACTCCAGAAGCATAAAATAATCTCTGCTCTTTCACTGCCAGCTTGTAGAACCTTTTCTCTCTCCTCAAATTCTTTCTAATCTGCTTATACAAGTTGTTGAGGGGGAGTTTTGCTCACTAGGAAATTCTGTTGCTGCTCTGATTGTAGAATAGTGATCTGTTTGTACTTTACCTTGTTGTTCCTGTGCTTCTGTAAGGTCAGAGAGATTGGTTTGTTGTCAAATCTCTTGTGACACATTAGGTGAAGTATTTGGAGAGGTTGTAAAGGCTCTGGTGTGAGCCTGTGAGTGTTTGGGGTCTGCAAAAGGAAGTTCTGCAGATTTCTGGATCTGTGCTTCTGCAGAAAGTCCTGCAGTAAGTCAGGATCTATTTTGGTGAGTTTAGTGATTCTGTAGAAAGCCTAAGGAGGTTGTGGAAAAAGAATACTAGTGGTAGTGTGTACCCAAAGGTTGTAACTGATTTGTTAGTGAGAAAAATCCTACAGAAGGTAGGGACTGGACGTAGCCTCAGGTTGGAAGAGGTGAACCAGTATAAAAACCTTTGTGTTTTCTTCTTTCCCTTACCTTCTTAACTTCTACATGTGCACAAAAAGTTTTCAAAACTAATATTACCTAAGTAAGTGGCAACTAAATTGATTCCACCAAAGGAATCCTATTTTCAGCATAATAAGCATTAATACTTACAATTCTACTTGTGGAGATCCATCTTCTATTAAACAGCCAAGAACTTATCTTGAGCAGAATTTTATTAGAAGATAAAATTGCAGAATTTTAAAAGAATCACAATTCAACCCCCCTTCTTGTGATTCAACCATATACTTCAGAAACGACTTCAGTAGCCGTACAAGAGATTGAATATGAAAACATAGAAAATTCAAATACGAGATTTGAAGAGGAAGAAGTATCTTTAGAAAGACTTGATTGCATATATGATGATACTCCTCTTGGGTTCGAAAGAGATTTATCTCGTGGAATTGAAAAGATGGAGGCTCAAGATCCTCTTGAAGAAGTAAACTTGGGAGATGCTAAAGACCCAAGACCAACTTTTGTAAGTAAAAATCTATCAGAAGATTTTAAGTGTAAGTTTGTCGAATTACTTAGAGAATATAAAGACTGTTTTGCATGGGATTATCATGAAATGCCTGGTCTAAGTAAAGAGCTTGTGGAACATAAGTTACCTACATTTCCTGATAAGAAACCTGTGAAGCAAGCACCTCGAAGATTTGCACCTGAAATTATTTTGAAGATTAAAAGTGAAATCGAGAGGTTATTAAAAGCTAAGTTCATTCGAACTGCCAGGTACGTTGACTAGATCTCTAATATAGTACCGGTTATTAAGAAAAATGGTTCTTTAAGAGTTTGCATAGACTTTAGAGACTTAAATAAAGCAACTCCTAAAGATGAATATCCCATGCCTGTGGCTGATATATTAATAGATTCAGCAGCAGGAAATGAAATACTAAGTATGTTAGATGGTTATTCAGGATACAACCAAATTTTTATTGCTGAAGAGGATATTTTGAAAACTGTTTTCCGATGTCCTGGTGCAATAGGCACTTATGAATGGGTAATGATGCCCTTTGGCCTTAAGAATGCTGGTGCTACTTATCAAAGGGCCATGAATTCAATTTTTCATGACTTAATAGGAAGATTCATGCAAGTGTATATTGATGATGTAGTAGTTAAATCTAAATCAAGAAATGATCATCTTTCGAATTTGAAAGAAGCATTTGAAAGGATGAGATTGCGTAAGTTAAAAATGAATCCTATTAAGTGTGCCTTTGGTGTATCTGCAGGTAATTTTCTAGACTTCTTGGTTCATCAGAAAGAAGTTGAGATTGATAAAAATAAAGCAAAGGCAATTCTTGAAACTTCTCCTCCTTCGAACAAGAAGCAGTTGCAGTCTTTATTGGGTAAAATCAATTTTCTTCAAAGATTTATTGCAAATCTTTCAGCCAAGACCAAGGTGTTTTCCCTTTTGTTGAAACTCAAAAAGGAAGAAAAATTTGAATGGAAAGAGGAACACCAGGTGGCATTTGAAGAAATAAAGAGGATTCTTACAAATCCTCCTATTATGACACCTCCAATTCGAGGAAAGCCTTTGAAATTATATATATCTGCATCTGAAGAGACTTCGGGAAGTATGCTTGCTCAAGAAGATGAAAGTGGAATCGGAAGAGCAGTATATTATCTTAGTAGAACTCTAAATGATGCTGAGACTCGATATTGTGCTATCGAGAAATTATGTTTATGTCTTTATTTTTCTTGTACTAAGTTAAAGTACTATGTAAAACCTTTCGACGTTTATGTAATTTCTCATTATGATATAATAAAGCACATGTTATGGAAATCTATTCTTCACAGTAGAGTAGGTAAATGGGCGTTAGCTTTAACTGAATTTTCGCTAACATATCTTCCATTAAAAGCTGTGAAAGGCCAAGTTATGACTGATTTCCTAGTTGATCATCCTCCTATTCGAATTAACGAATTGGACTTCGTGGGTTTAAAGCCTTGGAAGTTTTATTTCGATGGATCAAAACATAAAGCAGGTGTTGGGATTGAAATTCTTTTGATTTCACCTGAGGGACTACCAACAAAAGTAATGTTTCAAATAGGAACAATTCGTTCAAATAATGAAGTTGAATACGAAGCTTTATTATTAGGATTGGAGATTTTGATATCATTCAAAGCTAAACAAGTTTTGATTCAAGGAGATTCACAGTTAGTGATCAAACAAATCACTAAATAGTATAAATGTTTGAATCCTAGATTGTCAAAATATTTATTCAAAGCTTTTCAGCTATTAAGATCTTTTGATGAAGTTGAGTTCGAATTGATAATGAAGTTTCCAACGAATTAGCATAGATTGCTTCTGGTTATAAAATTTACAATTCTAAATTCGAAGGATTGATTCAATTCGAAAAGAATATGCCAGTTATGGAATTTGAAGTTTTAGACATTGAAACTTTAGATGTAAATGATTGGAGAAAACCTTTAGTTGATTACTTGCAGAGTCCAAGTATACAAGTGGATCGGAAATTAAAATACAGGGCTTTACACTATGTAATTTTGGCTAATAAATTATATAAGAAAGCACCTGATGGTAGTTTACTTCGATGTTTATGGGAATCAGAAGCATATCAAGCTTTGATTGATACTCATCAAGGGATTTGTGGAGCTCATCAAGCAGGTCGAAAAATGGAATGGGTTTTGAAAATACAAAACGTATATTGGCCTACAATGGCCAAAGATTGTAACGATTTTTCGAAATCCTGTGAAGAATGTCAAAAACATGGTTTCATTCAACAAATTCCTGCAAGTGAGTTACATTCAATAATAAAGCCATGGCCTTTTAGAGGATGGGCTATTGATTTAATTGGTCAAATTCATCCTTCATCATCTACGGGGCATAAATATATCATAGTGGCTATAGATTATTTCACAAAATGGGTAGAAGCAATCCCATTAAAAGATGTAACTCAAGAAGACGTGATTAAGTTCATTCAAGAAAACATAGTTTTTCGATTTGGTCTTCCTGAATCTATTTCAACTGATCAAGGAACTGTATTTACAGGCCAAAGAGTTAAGAGGTTTGCACAAGAAAATGGAATCAAACTTCTTACTTCAACTCCCTATTATGCACAAGCAAATGGGTAAGTTGAAGCTGTAAATAAAACAATTATTTCTTTGATTAAGAAACATCTTGACCAACGGCCTCGAAATTGGCATAAGACGTTAAGTCAAATTTTGTGGGCATATCGAAATTCTCCTCGAGATGCAACGAGATTTACACCTTATAAGTTGGTCTATGGTCATGATTCAGTTTTACCAGTTGAAATTCATTTGCAATCAATAAGAGTGCAAAGACAATTCGATTTACCCACTCAAGATTATTATAACTTGATGTTGGATGAATTAAATGAATTAGATGAGTTTAGATTAAGAGCCTTAGAAAATATCATCAGGAAAAAAGAACAAGTATCTCAAATTTACAATCGTAAACTGAAATCTTAAGTCTTTTGACGAGGGAGATCTTGTTTGGAAAGTGATTTTACCTGTTGATAGAAAATCTAAACGATTCGGGAAATGGTCTCCTAATTGGGAAGGACCATTCGAAGTTGAAAAGGTATTTTCAATTAATGCATATTCGATTCGAGAATTTTCAGGTGACAATCGAATTCTAAGTATAAATGGAAAATACTTGAAGCAATATAAACCAACTTTGCATGAAGTTAAAATTGTCTAGAAGCATTTAGATTAATTGGTGACTCCAAAGCACCAATCAAAAAAGTGTTTTGACAAACAGTAAAAATAAAGCAAAGTTTAAAAGGAGGATTCTTTTTCATAGGTTCATAGACTTGATTCAGATCTTCATATTGTAATGCTAAGACTTTGTCCCTTTGATCAATGCTACCCAGAAGCTCATTTGATTTTACCAGCTCACTTGAAACATACTTCACCCCTTCAATGAGCTCGAGTTTTCTCTTTTCGAGTTTGGACATCGAAGTCTTGCAAGTATTTTCTTCTGAAATCAGAACCTTGTCATCCTCTTGGAGCTTTTTGAGTTGCTCTTCAATTTTATTACGTTGCTCTAAAACAGAAAAGAGTTGAACATTTAGAGCCCCCATACTTTCTTGAAGCCTTGACATTTTGGTCCTAGAATCTTTTAATTTCTCCGACATATCTTCATTCTCAACTCGAACTTCAGAAGCCTTTGCAGATTTTGATTGGTGCTCTCTCAAAATATCTTTAACTTTAATATAGAGGTTTATTAAAGCATCCAATCCATCAAGTTGTTGAGTAGATAAACTGCTTTGCCGAGCATAAATTGCTTCAAGTTTCTTCTCAACCATGTATTGATATTCCACATCTGCTCGAAAAAGCTCAAGGAAATCATCAAGGAATATCAGATTCCTCAGATCTTCAATCAAGTCCACCACAGATTCAGTTGTTGGTTGATACGACCTCGAATCTGAATGAGCAGAAGACATAAAACCTTCACTAGTTAAAAGGTCGAGGACAGCAAAGGGATTCTCATCTAATACATCCAAGCATCCTTTCAAGCTTGAAGGGGTTGGAGATTTATTAGAGGAGCAAGGTTTAGCTTCTGAAGCATTCAAAGGAGTGGTTTGAAGAGTAGCAGTCATCTCACTTTGAATTTCAGAAGGGTTTTCAGGAACTACAGTTTCTTTGAATGAAGCCGAAGGGATGTCAACTTTTGATTTATTTTGAGGGGGATCCTTGGTCAAAGTCGTTGCCTTAGTCATATTTTCTGTTTCATTCTCTTTCGAATGAGAAGACTCAGGATTAGACTCTTTTTCAACGTTATCCTTTGAACATGGTTCAACCCCTTCCATGTTAGTGCCTTGGACATCACCTTCTTCTTCCTTTTCTTCTTTTGATTCTGATTCTTTTTGAAGATTTTCATCTTCTGGTTGAGAGCCTGGAGGAGAACTCACAATTTGTTCTTTATCTTCATTTTCTTCTTTTGAAGATTCCTCCTGATCAGACTTGTCAGTTGCAGTTTGTTCAGCTGCTAATTTTGAAGATGAATTTATAGTCTGGACCTACAATCAAAGAGATGCATGAATCAGAATCATTTAAAGAGTTAATAATGTTAATGAAGGAATTCGAAGATTCCACCTCAATGCCTTTTGGTATTAACATTTTCTTTGGCCTTGGCCTCTTAGGAGCAATATGTTTCAATCGAAGGGCATAATATTTTCTAGCCACCTATTTGAGATAAGAGGATGAATGAATGATTGAAGTAGATTATGTAATGGAGAGTAGAAAACTTTAAAAAATGATTACCTGAGAAGCTCAAACTTTCTTCTTCTTAATAACCTTTGTAGACTCAGTCTCAACAGGTTTGGATTTTCGAGAAAGCTTGAGATCTGCATCATCTTCATCTTGATCCATCTCATCTGAAAGTTCTTTTGCCTTTGAACTTCTTGAATCAGAACGTGCTTTTGATCTTCTTTCAGCATGAGGGTTAGAAGTTGGAGGAGGAGAACTAGAAGAGTCGTTCTCTGATGGAGAGTCCTTTTTAAGCTTCAAGAAACAAAAAAAATTCAATCAGAATCAAATATAAGGATTTGTTAAGAAAATAAATTCGAAATATCCAATACCTTTGGATCACTAGGGGTAGAAGACTCAGAAGTTTCTTGAACTTGTTTTTTCTTGAGTCCTCCAGCAGAAGAACCTGGTTTAACCTTCTTAGCCTTTGAAACTTCAGGAGAAACAGAAGGCTATAAAAAAACTGTTGTTGCCACTTTGTACCATTCAAAACGAAAATGGGATTTGAATTGAAAGAGGCTATATTTTGAATAACTTCCTCATGTTATTAAAATTTTAGTTTCTACTGAAGTTCATATATTCCTTTAAACTAATATTTTAAGGGGCATCTGTTGGGTGAAATTTACAAATTTTACTAAGTTATTACAATATTGGTATCTTCGAATTCGAGGTATACACTAGAATATTCGAAAGGTGAATTATGAATTGAAAGATACTATAACATAGTGAAGTTTGGAGTTTACATGTTGAATTCGAAATAGAAGGTATTCTGTTATATGTATTCAAAAGGAATGCAGATCTTTGATTAAGTGCCTATTCGAATTCGAAAGGTATTTTGAATACGAAGGAAACTTAAGGGAAATTAATCAGTCAATATTTGGTTAAGTTTCCTGATATGGGTTGACAGTTAATCAAAATTGAAATCTGGTTCGATTTTGAAAGGAGTCCAGTAACTTAGAAGAATTCATGAAGACAGAAGTAGTTACTGGGAAACGTTTCAAAGGATATTTGAATTTCAAATGAGGCAGTTACTGGAAAGCCATTCAAAAGACATTCAAATTTCAAATGGAGCGGTTACTGAAAGTTTGTTCAAAGAGCGTTCAAATTTCAAATGGAGCAGTTAGTGAACGTTGCTATCTGAAGACAGGTGTCAAAATCTCAAGCAGTCAGTTATTGAGAGATTGAAGACCGTTGCTGATTTGAACGCGTGGCATACTTAGAAATATGACACGTAATATAGGCTTGTAAACATGTCAAAATCCTGTTAAGTGTCTGTTAGGATAGAAGTCTATAAATAGGTCAAAATTTGATGTAACAAGGGTTGGATTTCATTTTATTGAAACTTCTCTGAAACACCCAACATCTAATATCGAAAACGACTCAGTGGTTTACTAAAGAGAGTGCCCAGTATGTGTATCCATACCAACTTTCAATTAATGTCATTCACAATTCTGCCATTTTCTTTTCTTTGATTTAAATTCAGTTCTTTACATTCTTTGCAATTTTTCTTTGATTTGTTTAATTTTTGTACTTACTTTTTCGCAATTTTCCTTTTCTTTTGTTTAATTTCTAAAACTTTTTCTTTCTTTTATTTAAAATTTTGCACTTTCATTTCTTGCACTTTGTCCTTTAATCTTCTTCTCTTTGAATGTTTGTTTAATCTTCAAAACTTATTTTTGAAGTTATTTTCTTTTAGAAAAACAATTGATTAAAAATTCTGTTACTCTTTGAATATGTTTTATGAGTAAACCTGATTTTATAAAGAACCTTTGGAGGATTCAGATTCTAGTCCGAGATTGTACTTTCATTTCGATTTCAATTGAAAATTTTCACAACAAACAGTTACACTTTTGATTAATAACAATTGACAAAAGAATAACATGTACTTTTATTGTGTAAATGACCTCAAACTCATGAAGAGGTGAACTAAGTTTGAAACAACTTCTAAAAGTTTCAACAAGAAATTGAAAACTCTTTTTGCAAGATTGAAGCTAAATAATGAGATTGATTGATGTCACAAATTAGAAAAAAAAACAATTTTTTTAATTTAAGAATCAAACAAAATCAATCTAAAAAGCCTAAAAATTTGCTTAGACAAGAGAATGAGAGAAGGTGTTTCAATAATTGAAGAATTATTTAGCTAGGTCGCCTATCCTGACAAAGCCTAAGACATGAGAGCCATTGTTGTTATACTTATCCGTTTCAGATAATGCAATAGGCTTACGATTGGTGCAAGAATTTGAAAGGGAGCAGAGGCCTATTTACTTCACAAGCAAGATCTTACAAGGGGCAGAGGAGAGGTATCAAAAAATAGAAAAGTTGACTTTAGCATTGGTAACGCCGGCCCGGAGGCTGACGCCATACTTTCAATCGCATCAAGTAATAATGAAGACTGATCAACCACTCAAGCAGGTACTCCAGAAGTCGGATCTTGCAAGTAGGTTGGTGAAACGGTCCATTGAATTATCAGAGTATGGTATCTTGTTCGAGCAACAGGGACCGATTAAAGCTCATATGTTGGCAGATTTCATAGTTGAATTGACTTCTCCTCCCAAAGCAAAGAATCGACAGTCTACGTGGTTATTATTAGTGGATGGGGCATCAAATGTGAAAGGGAGCACATCCAGAATCATTTTATAAGGTCCAAGAGGGATGTTGATAGAAATTCTCTACGATTTAACTTTAAGGCAACAATAATCAGGTTGAGTATGAGGCATTGTTAGTAAGTATGATGCTAGCTAAGGAGTTAGGAGTTAAGTCTTTGAAAGAAAGGAGTGATTCACAATTAGTAACGGCGCAAGTAAATGGAGATTTTCACACAAAAGACCCCCAACTGGGAAAATACTTAAAGAAAGTTAAGGTTGTAATTAGTTGTTTTAAAAAATATACTTTGGAACACATTTTGAGCTGACCTATTGTCGAAATTGGCAACCACTAAATGAGTGTACTAAACAAAAGGAAAACAACTACTCAGTTATACAAGAGACTCTTGTTAGGGCCACATGAAACACTAGAAGGGGGGTTGAATAGTGTTTTAAAATCTTTACAGATTTTTTCGTGAAAACCTTTTAAAACAAGCAAACCTGATTTGAAAATATTTGATCAACCTTCTAAAACTGGGAAGTTCAGCAACTTGCTGATGCAACTCGGAAGGTTGAATAAAAACCCTTTTGAAATTATTTTCCCTTTAAAGAAAAGATTGTTTTCTGCGCAGATTAATAAAACATCTTTTCTTTTACCCTCCTTGGTTAGTTTAAACAGATATCAGCAGAAAGTAAAAAGGTAAAGGAAGAGAGAACTTAACATAGAGATTTATACTGGTTCACCCACTAACCAAGTGAGCTACATCCAGTCCGAGGGCAAAACTCCACTAGATTTTCACTAATCCTGCAAGATTACAAGTATTATTTTACCCCAGCCTCTCCAGGCTTAACATTAAGTATTCTTTGTTTTCAACTGCCTCTCCAGGCAACTCATGCAGTATTCTTTGCACACCTGGCCTCTCCAGACCCAACGAGTATTCTTTTACAGTCAAGCCTCTCCAGGCTCAAACAAGTATTCTTTGTACACCCAGCCTCTCCAGGCTGAACAAGTATTCTTTATTCCACCAAGCCTCTCCAGGCTATCAGACACTCAATAGTGTTTACAATTTAAACTAAGTTTAAGTTTCTGAGAAACATCAACTTAGGTTCTTCTTGTACAAAGGAATTACTGAGTATAACTCAGGATACATGAAATAAATTCTAGGTACAAGGGTTGGACAGAGATACAAGTGTATGAGTTTAGGTTCAATCTCGTCTCTGAATGAGGGATAACTTCCTCAGAGAATTGGCTCGATAGGATGTTGAATTGAGCTTCAGTCTGTTCTCTCTTGGGCTTGACCATTGGCTATCGTGGGCTACATTCTCGCCACTTCATCATGGGTTTGCCTATACATATTCTAGAATTCATGGCCGCCCTGGGCTTCAATGCCGCCAATCTTCATAATCCTTCCTTGAGGCTATTTATATGTTCTGAAAATAGAGTCGTTGAAGATTGCTTAGAATACTGTTGAGAAGTAATGATTAACGCTCTTGGAGCCGTTGTGAAATAACTTCTCTTTTGCATATCTTCTGTCTTGAGCAGAGTATGTGTGTAGGTATGAATTAGTTCTGACACACAGCATTTTGGCTCTTAATCTTGCTTGAGAGAGCATCTAATATTTCAGCAGGTTAATGCTCCTTTTCTTCTTTCTTCTCTCTATAACTGGAAGTCTTTTGTCTGAATAGAGATGAGAACGTTAGACTTCTCTTTTGTCCCGTTGTGAGTTCATCTTTTCTTCTCACTTGAGGTGCACGTTTCTGATAGCGTATTGCAGAGATGGTACAGGAGTAGTTGTTGCAGCAACACTTACTCTATCTCTGACCTCTATTTGCTTTTCTGCAGTAGGCTTCCTCTTTTGTGTCGGGAAATAAAGTTGTGCCAAAAAGCCTTTGTTTTTCTTTGAACCGATTTAGCTTCACCATTAATATTTGTTGAGACTTGAGTCTTTTAATGCATCTTTCAGATTGACGCACAAGTCTTCGGAGAGTATCATGCTATTTAGACTTCATTGGCTTCTATTTCTTCAGAGAGTTTGAAATGCCATGTCATCAAGTTCAGAGAGTATGTGTTCAGTAAGTTCAACTTTAGTACGCACATACTTTCAGCAGGTTGAATAGCTCCGGCATGATTTAGTTGTTCAACTGGGAGACGCTTTCAGCAAGTTCCTTTCTTCATCAGGTTGTTGCACTGTTCTTGCTTTAGTATGTCTTCCTTCTTCAGCAGGTTCCTTTACTCAGTAGGTTGCTTCTCTTAATCATATTTCTTTCTTCATCTAGTTGTATTTGAGAGTAGCAATCTGAGACTAATTCTTCCTTGTTCTATGAGCTCTTTGGTGATCTTCATTTCAGCTTGCACGGATATACTTCTTCTCCTCGGCAGCTTGCTCAAACAGAAAATGATTCTTCATTGCTCTTTGCTCTTCTTTTGGTTGTTGATCTCTGGTGACTTTCTTCTTCAGTTTATCTTGCGCAGTTCTTCTTCTTCTTCTTTGGTTCAGCAGGTTGATCGTCTTCAGATGGTTGCTTCTGTAGGATCCCTGAAATACAAAAGACAACACCTTTCTCAGTAGAACATGTTTCTATACAATCTAATTTGTTAATCATTAAAACTAACGATAATGAGTCTTGAATCTAATTTCCCTCTCTTAAATTAATTCTGAGACTCAACAACTCTAATGTTGCCAAGCATCGACCGGGAGGAGGTTATGTTTGTGGAAGAAGACTATCAGTCATGGATGGGTCTGATTGTCACCTTTTTAGAAATGGTTCGTGACCCAAAGGGGCAATATGAGGAAAAGATATTAAAAAATATGTGAGCAGATATTCCATTGTGGCGAGAAGGTTGTATAGAAAGGGGAAAAGTTATCCTCTTCTAAGATGCCTCGCGATAAAACGAGCTAAATGGGTAATGGAGGAAGTCCATGAATGGATATGTGGAAATCATGTTGGGGGAAAGCGTTAGCGTCCCAGGTAACATGTGCAGGTTAATATTGGCCTCTATTGAAGAAGGATTCAATGCACTTTGTTAGGAAATGTGACAAGTGTCAGTGATTCTCGGGTATCCATTATGCTCCACCTGTAGAGTTGTCAATTGTCATGGTGCCAAAACCATTTTGGACATGAGGAATGGACATCATGAGACCATTCCCACCGGCACTAGGACAAGTTAAATTTTTAAGTGTTGGTGTTGACTACTTCACAAAATGGATAGAGGTTGAACCAATTGCTTGTCTCTTGGCAGAAAAGGTGAAGAAGTTTTATTGAAAGAAAATAATATATAGATTTGGCTTGCCAAGGGAGATTATCTTGGATAATGAGACACAATTAACTAGTAGAATGATGAGAGAGTTTTGCACCTCACTACAGATAAAACAAAAGTTTACTTCAGTAGAACACCCATAAGCAAACGGATAAGCAGAAGTGGTGAATAAGGTGATACTGAACGAGTTGAAAAAGAAGTTGGACAATGCAAATGGGAGATGGGTGGAGTTATTTTTAGTCATACTATGGTCATATCACACCACCCTTACTCATTTATATGGGAAACACCCTTCAGAGTGGTTTTTGGTTCTGAAGCCTTGCTACCGGTGGAAGTGGGTGAACCAAATCCGGGAGAGGATATGTTTGACGAATTGGTCAATGAGCAAGAGAGGAAGGTAGATCTAGATTTGGTCGATGAAGTTCGGATGATGGCTTACATCAAAGAATTCGCAACAAAACAAAGAGTAACTCAGTTCTATAATTCTAGGATAGTAGAACTGAGAATGAAAATAAAGGGATTTGATCTTGAGAAGAAATGACAAAAATAGTTCAGCAGGAAAATTGGCACCTAACTGGGAAGGCCCTTATAGAATTAAGGAATAGTTGGGTAAATGTGCATTTGAGATTGAAGAGTTAGACGGTAAGAAGGTTCCTTGTACCTGGAACCTTAGAAACTTACGTTACTATTATAGTTGATTGTAATCCCTCCATATTATGAATCAAGAAGGATGATGTACTCCTTTCTCCTTTAAAATGAAGGAGTTTTTAATGAGGCACATCCTTCCTAATTTCTAGAGTTTTACAAGTTTTGAATTTTTCAAGGTAGCTAATAATAAGAAATCTTTAAAAGATATTATCTACTTTGCCTAAAGACAATTCGGTGTCGTTATTCAAATTTATGTCATGCATCGACAAAAACTCGGCATTGAAAATTTTCCATTCTGCCTAGAGAAGAACTCAACAGTAAAATATCTACTTTGCCTAGAGAAGAACTCACCATTGTTAGAATCAAATTTCCATCATACCTTGTGAAATACTCGACATTGAAAATATTTCATCCTGCCTAGAGAAGAACTTGGGAGTAAAATATCTACTTTGCACTCGACATTGTTAGAATCAAATTTCCACCATGCCTCGAGAAAAAGTCGACATTGAAAAATCTCCATCATGCATAGAGAAAAACTCGATAATAAAATATCTACCTTGCCTAGAGATGAACTCGGAATTGTTAGAATCAAATTTCCATCATGCCTCGAGAAAAACTCGGCATTGAAAAATTCTTTATCCTGCATAGAGAAGAAATCGGCAGTAAAATATCTATTTTGCTTGGAAGTTAAACTCGAAATTGTTAGAATCAATTTTTCATTATACTAAAATATGTTCAACTTCGTTATAAGGATTTCGAGTGAAGCTCGACATTGTTCTTGATATGATGATTCAAGATATTCCTAGGAATGAATTCTCGTTTCACCAAAATAAGTTCCGCGTTGTTGTAATTTCAAGTTAGACTCGGCGTTACGGTAACCAATTTGATAGGATAAGTTGTGCGTTGTTAAAACAATTTCGAGTTAAGCTCGGTTTTATGATAGTCAGTTCAGTATGACAAACACAACGTTGTTAAAATTGTATTGTCATCACGCAAAAATATTTAAAGTAAAGGATAAACTACATTCATTATTCGGATAAGAGAAGTGTGATGTGAAATAGAAATGCTGAAAAATATTTTTACATGAAATGGCAAATAGAGTCGTAGCTGAACAATAGTTTTAAGGTTACTTCGACAACATCTTCAAAGTCGGTTCCCCTCTCCACTCCAATCTTCACCTTTACATCTGATATGATAATCATATATGTCTTCCCTTATCAAAAGTCAGGAGAAGACCGCTCCACTTTGGGGAAGAAATAAGTGAACCCACAAACAGGTTCCACAAAATTTCATTATGGCTATAATTTTCAACCCGAAGGATTCCTTTTTTCAATCTTTGTTTTTCAACGAAGAAGCTTATGACGTTGGGTATGTTGTCGACCTGAACGGAGTAATGAATAAGCACAGTCATGTCGAACAAAATAGTCAAAATCAGAAAACTCCTTCATAAGCAAGATTAGGAAGATGAAGACAAATGCTTCGAGTAAACCAGCATTTATAGGGAAAAAATGAACAACACCTAATTTAATGCCCTCTAAAACGATCCAACCATTGGGGAACGACATTTTAGAGGCAGCTTGAAGCGAACGATGGTAAAAGGAAAACAATTCCAATTTAAACATGTGGATAATGACACGTGTCTCACACATTCGTTACCAACGAAGTCCAAACTACCGTGTATGACATTGCGGAATACAGTAACTAAAATGCTTTAGTTCGGCCTAAGGTGTAACGAGATTTATTGTTTCGTTACGCCTTAACATCTTTAAGTTCGGCCTAAGGTGTAATGAGATTTATCGTTTAGTTATGCCTTAACATCTTTAATTCGGCTTAATATGTAACGAGACACATTGAATGTAATGAGGCTCTTTGACTGGCAACATAACTTTGTGTTGGAGAGTCATAGCATTTCTGGTTAAATCTAAGCAAGGCTAAAGGGATAGAGATTCATTACTCAGTTGGATATGCGACTCTAATGTTAAAGCGCTATAAAATTAAGTTTAAGCTCGACGTTAAATTACGATGAAACTTAGTACTCAAATAGGTTATGCGAGAAGATCCGTTACTGTATAAAGAAAATGATGTTATCATAAAACCAAAACTAAGTACTTACAGATGACAGACAAATAGTAAAAGAAGCACACCTACTCAGTCTTCATCAAAACAAAAGTTACAACCCAAGAAAAGCAGGTGACGAGATTCTTAGATGAAAAACGGTCTACTGATTTTCCATCTTGTAACATTTTAAACAAGCCAAATTTAGATAGGTTGGCATCCAGATATAGGAAGGAAACCTAAGATAAACCTTTATCAAAGTCGATTGCATGCTAGTTTTAAATCTCCATTTTAGATCCCCATTTTCATTGACCTTTTTTCTGAGTTCCACTTTAACTTCTAGGAGTGAAGTCTTCTCCAATCTGAGGTCACTTATGGCCTTGTCATAGTTAGTCTTCAGATTCTTCTTCTCCATTTCAAAAACCTTTTGTGTTTCTTCAAAGGCAACCACCTACCCCTTTAAACATTGAATTTCATACTCTAGATTAGGGACACGATAAGCCTTTTGTTCAATCTGGGATAAGCGTTTCTTTGCAGTAGAGAGTTCATTCCTAAGGTTTCTTTTCTCCTTATCACTCCTCAGTTCGTGCTCGATCTCCCGGGCTAGAAATGCAGTGCGAATTCTATATACAGTCAAAGCTCGACTAACATTTCAAAAGCCCAACTTCTTCACTTTCTATTGGTCTTTCCCCTTTCAAAGATGAGCATCAACAACCTCAGTGGTAAGGAATCTCCTATCCCATATCGAGTCAAATTCGTTCGACGAGCTATTTCAACTGGGCTAGGAGGAAGTTCGATTCGACACCCAGAGAGGCTTGGGAATCCATTTTTTCACCACCCTCAGTGCGTGGCCTTTTCAATGGAGGACGCTCTGACTTCGTAGTGGAAGAGGCACCCTCATCCTCCTGCGCTGAAGAATCCTTCTATGTTTTTTTCCTTGATAGCAGCTTGACGTCGAGCAAGGTAAGCCGCCATATACTCTTCGGACATGGGGGACATTTGTCCTACAATGAA
Organism: Sesbania bispinosa; assembly: GCA_026901365.1. Taxonomy (NCBI): domain Eukaryota; kingdom Viridiplantae; phylum Streptophyta; class Magnoliopsida; order Fabales; family Fabaceae; genus Sesbania; species Sesbania bispinosa. Next base: position 1,318,024 of record QLOH01000246.1, read on the forward strand.
TTTACATCATAAGAAGAAAGGGATTGGAATGATAGTAACAAAAAATAAAGACAAGGATGGAAGAAAAAAATACCCAGGTATTTTTGTAACCCGCCTTTGTTCCCTTCCAAACGAATCATTTTAGAAGAACTTAAAGTAGGGAACCCAGAAATGAAGTATGTATTGATGTGTTCAATCGAATTAAGGGAACAATGTTCAACATTGTTGAATCGCTTTGGATTGCATGTCCAATATAAAGGAAATTGGGGACAACCCATGGAATTAAAGAGGAGATCCTCAAACCTGTCGTCACCGCGGACTTTGTAATATTTTGGCTTGAAATCTTTATACGAAGAGAGTAAGGGTGAAAAATATAGGACGATGAAGGTTACTTAGTGATACCATCCAACCTTCTTGCCGAGCTTGACTTGGAAGAAAGACAAAAACAAATATGGGGATGGTGAGATGTCAAGAAAATCATTTAAAGATACAAAGGCTCGAAGAAAACCCCAACTATTGGGATGCAATGGTGTAGGGGCTATATTCATGGCCCAAATACAAGCACACTCAAAGTCAAATAGTACATGAAAGTTGATAAGTGAAAATTAGTTGATAAATTAGAGTACTTTTTAGTTCACTTATCAAGAATAAAATGGTAATTTTGCCCCAGGTTAATCCCTTTTTATTAAATATTAGAGAAATTGTATTTATTAATCTGAGATTTGAATTTGATGCTATTTTGAAAGAAATATTGCTGATTTTTGCAGGATATTGCAAAGATTTGATTTGGAAGAAAAATAACATTGAATGAGGGAGATATCTGCAAGATTTGAGATTAATTGAAGACATTTAATAAATATTTGAAGAAGATTTGAAGCCATTAATGAGGAGATCACTGCCAATCAATCAAGGATTATGCAGACAAGCTTCCCAAATAAATCAAATATTGCTCAATAAATGCAAGGATTTTATCAAGAAAAAGGCAACAAGGAAAGACAAATCTGCCAAAACCAGTCTCGGGGAGAGATCAAGATTAAAAAGTGAAAGTTGGAGCTGCAAGACGCTACCTGCGCTTCACCTGCGCTACAGCGCAGGGTGAAGCGCAGACTCTCTGGAAGTTGCGCTCCATCCTACGCTGTAGCGCAGCCTGGAGCGCAGGTCACGCTGATTTGCTCCCTGTTGCCGTTTTTAGATAGATTTCTCCCCAAATTGCTTTGTCTTTCCTCAGTCTATAAATAGGAACCTCTTGTGCCAAATCCAGTGTGCACGATTGTTGTAATTCAGTCTTATTTCAATGATAATGCACCAAAACTAAGTTTAGAGTAGGAGAGGAGGAGCGTTTCACAAGGATTGAAGATGGTGACAGCATCTTCGGTGGTTTGTATGGCTACCTCGTGTAGTTAACTCTCCATTAGAATTGAATGTAATCGATTCCATTCCCAAGTGTATGTTGAAGTCTATCTATTTATTTATGCAGTTCCCTAATTATAATGTTGGTAATCTCGTTCTGTGCTTTATTCCTAATTTCGCACTTGCGCTGGAGTTATAGGCTAGTTTGTAATTAACGTTACGACTAGGATTGAGTTTAGGGGAGCCTAGACATAGGAAACTCAACCTCTGAGTGAATGAGAATACTCGGTTAACCATTGACTAAAAAATGGGTGTTGCTAATGATTGATGGGTAGTGTGAGTATCCTAATGAAGGGCATCTAAAGGATAGGCTTGGTATTGATAAACCGATAGCAAATGATTAGTTGATTGTCAATCCAGGAAGCGAGAAGTGGATGTATCTAATGAGTGTTTGGTAGTGACAGTACTCTAGCGAAGGTATATTTCCTTTGGTAGGCCTCGTTTATCAATTAGTTCTTTACAAACGGAATAAAAGAAAGTAAAGTAAGCCGAGGGCAAGTCTGTCGCCTGGGAGAAACCGCATGGATTACCTTTGAGTGTGAGTGGCGCCTGGTAACTCGGGGTCATAAGCTATATAGTTTGTCTACAGCGTTATAGTTCAAATCCTATAAGTAGTAGGTAGTCTCGACATACATGAGGGGTGCGATGAGATGAAGTTCAATCCTAATCCAAGTAAAGTGTCTCTAACTCTTCCTTTCTAATTCCATTGATATTTAATTCCGCAACAATATTCTCAAATCATTGTTTTCTCCTTGATAATTAGATCACAGTCTACGTGAATTGACTGTTCCCTGTGGATACGATAACTCTTCTTACTATTAAACTACTGGATTTTTTGGTTCGCTTGCCAGAAACCCACCAAGTATTTTTGGCGCTGTTGCCGGGGAACGGTTTCCAATTCGTGTAAACCTTGGAGGTCTATTTATCAAGAATATCTATCTTAGAATTTTGTTTATTTATTTTTCTTATCTATCTTAGGATCTCTTTATTTATTCTTCTTATTATTTTAGGAAATTTTTATTATTTTTAGGAAATTTATAATATTTCTTCCACACTTACCTTTTTCAAAGTTTCTTGTTTTTGTTTTTGAGAAGTCTGGTGTCTCACATCAACTAAAAATTGATCCAGAAACAGAAAGGACATCAGGGAAAAACAGAAGTAGAAACAAGAGAATGAGACGAGGGAGAAGTCGAGAAGAAAACAAAAATATTTTATTTTTAATTATTTTATTTTAATTATTTCCTTTTAAAAAAAATATTTTATTATTATTATTATTTATTTTATTTTATTTTAAACCCTAAAAAAAGATAATAATTTTTGTTCCACTCTCCTGAGCTAACATTTGTTTGAGATCCTTGAGAGGACAGGTAACAGAAAAAGGGACAAGCTCAAGGAGAGAATCTCAACACTCTCTGTTCAACCACCTCAAGTGAAGTGAATGTCACATGGCTTCTCAAAGGCAAAATCGACTAAAAAGACTCTTGGGAGACTATATTATGCCTCAAGGGTTGCGTTATCGCTCAAGTATTGCTCTCCCAAGTACCACAAAAGCTTTGGAGTTCAAAGCATCACACCTTCAACTTGTGGAAGATCATCAGTTCTCAGGCTTAGAACATGAAAATCCAAATGAGCATCTTTCTACATTCCTTAAACAGATTGAAACTATGGGTTTTGAAGAAAAAGAAAAAGAGACTGCATATTTATGTTTATTTCCTTTTTCTCTTACAGGAAAAGCAAAGGATCGGTTAAGGTCACACCCCAACCAAAGTCTGACCAATTGGAACATGGTAGAAGAAAATTTTTAAGGAGATTCTTTCGCAGGCCATGTTACATTCAAGCCAAGGCAGACATTTCTTCGTTCAAGCAAGAACCAAAATATTTCTCCCATGCACCGATTCAAGGTAACTTCTCTAATTACAATAATTATTCTAACAACCTTTCACAGGATTGGGGAAGTTACTAGAATCAAAATTTTGGGTGGCAACAAGATGCTATTTCATCCCATAAGCAAACTTTTGAAGATGAACTCAGGGCATAAAATAAGAGTTTGAAGCAGTCATTAGAAGCACTCCAAAAGCAGCTAGACAGATTTTCTCAGCCAGCGCAACTAGTTCACTCTTATCCTGACCAGTCACCACAATTAATTTGTGATTTTTGCGGAGGTAACCATCCCAATGGTTGGTGCTCTTATCCAGAGATTCAAGAAGAGTAGACTGAAGAAATACAAGAAAGAGAGATTGAAGAAAGGAAATCAGAAGAAGCTACTGAAGAAAATAAAGAGGAAGCAAGAAGAGACACTGACACCTTGTTGGAGCAATTAACAGAAAAAGGAGCCAACCAACAGTCAGAACAAATATCAGCAAGGCATTCAGATAGTGACGATGATATTGAAGACAAGTGGGATGAATATATACAATTTCAGCAGTATTGTGAAAAAGAAGGACTTACCGTTGGCCTCGTACTAGAGGAGATAGAAAATATGATCAATTGTTGGAATAAGCAATCTTCAGCAAATGCATTACCCACCCCGAAGAGCAGTGCGATGACATTGTTTAGCTGATAGGGGAGGAATTCAATGATAATCTAGCTGATGAAGAAGAAAAAGAAAAAGAAGAAGAGGAAACAGAAGGAATTCAAGAAGGAAAAGCTGAAGAAAGGGAATCAGAAGAAGCTGATGAAGAAAAAGATTAAGAAGGTGCAGCAGAAGTAGAAGAAGAGGATGGAGAGGATGAAACAGAAAAGATTGTGCTTGAAGAAGAGCCTGACTGTGAAAAGGAGGTAGAGAATACAACATATGAAGGTGTACATGATGAAAAAGATCAAGAAAATAAGAAAAAGATTGAACAGGGAGATGGTGAATCAAAGTCCGAGGAAGGAAGGAAGGGAATTGATTTCAAGGATAGAGGCCTTGCCTTATCCACCCAGTCCTCTAAAGGAAGATCAAGAAAGGCATGGTGCAAGTGATGAACCTTCCAGATCTCACAAAAGAAAGGCGTGCAATCACACTGACCAGGACAGGGCAAAAAGAAGAAAAGTCAAGCTAGAATCAAGTTCAGAGCCTAGAGCCAGATTGAAGATCAAGTGGTCAGGTGTGTTCCATATTAAAGACCCATGCGAAGCAAAGAAATTGAGAGTAATCAACTGTGAATCATCTAAGCTTCAGGAAAAGAAGACTCATGCACATGGGAGCAAGATAATAAAGAAAAGAAGAGTCAAGCCAAGGGAGTCAAAAGCATGGTCTAACTCCAGGAAGAAGCCCAAATGGTCAAAGTCACTTCACACTACAGGTTGCTCCAAGGCAAGATTATGGGGAGGTTTACAGGCCAGAAAAAGGAAGGGTGCAGCACACAAGCTCACCAAAAATATTTTTGTTTCAACCACCTTGAGAGAACAGGCGTCGAGCTATCAGACGTTAAACAAGCGCTTCCTGGGAGGCAACCCAGAGATTTTTAAGTTTTCAATTATTTTCAGTTTTGTTTTATTTTCTTGTTGTTAATTAGGATTTTTCAGGATTTAGGAAATTTTCAAAATTGATTGGAATAAGTTTGTGGAAAATAAAATTTTTAAATAATAGGAAGTAGCAGAAAACGTGACTAAAAATTGCAAAATTACATTATGTTTTATGTGCTTCACCTGCGCTGTAGCGTAGGTAAAGCGCAGAAATGCAATTTTAGTCATTGTATTCTGCACTTCACTTGTGTTGTAGCGCAGGGTGAAGCGCAGGATACGAAATTTTATAAATCTTTTATTTTCTCATGTACTGTGTCTCTACTTCCTAAGCTCTTCTTTTCACTCTTTCCACTCACAACCCTCCATCAATTTTTAAACTTTCAGTTATGTTTTTTTTAATTGTTACCAATTGAAATCTTCATTTACTTTATTTGCACTTTAGGGTAGCAACCTTAGGATTGTGAATATTATTGATTATTGCTATCTTAAATGTGATTTTCGCTGTGTGGAACATGAAGAACAATTTGCTTGATTGGAATGCTATTAAATTTGAAAGTGTTATGCTCTGTTTCTTTCAAAAATCTTGAACTTTCACTTTCCATGGATTGATTGAATACTTGCAAAACAAATGAGTATGATTGTTTTTAGGAAGTCATTACCAAGTGCACTGAACTTTTGTTATGAAAATATTAATTCTTTGAATTATGCATGTAAATTGGTTAATGATGGCTTCCATGTTTTTGTGAATTGCACAGACTGCTGCAAAGTATAAAGACCAGTTGCCCTCAAACCAATCAGGAGTACTAGACCCATATCCGAGCATGCTGCTTGAAGAGTTCAGGATATTCTTGCAGTGGCCTGGGGACAGGCCTATTTTACCAGGGGGTGGAAGCAGCAGTAGGAAAAGAACTCACAGGATATAGAGGATGAAGATTGATACTGGTGTTTTCTTTCTTTTAGTTTTTCTTTTATTTTCTAATAATTTTTCTATAAATTAGGATTTTTTTTGTTTTGTATTCATATTTTTAAAAATTTTTAGAATTTTTAAAATTTTTAGGACCTTAGGGAATTAGGAATCAAGGTAACTTTTTCAAATTCTCTGTAAATAAGTAGTTTAACTAACCATTCTAGGAAAGATGATAGGGTCTTGTGATTAATTCCATAATCAGTTAGGATTAGGATACTTCTCAAGAGAACCTATCAGGATAGTTAATTAAACCCATTAAGTGCTTTATCAAGGAAATTTTAGCCAATAATCGGTGAGATGAGAGCCCAAACACTTAAATTGAGAGCTTTTCACCGCTGCTTGTCAATTGTTATTGCATGAGTTTCTAATTTTTTGCTTGCTTGAAGAAGATATGGAAGTGACAAAGGCATATTTTGTGATTATAATATTTGGCTCAATGTCAAATAGCCAACCCTGATTAAATGTTTCCATTTATTGACTGCCCATTTGAGCTTGAATATTTCCTTGATGCACCCTAACCATATTCATTGAATGTAACATGTCCCTTAACACTTGGGATAGAGAGCAAGGTGCACCACAACAACATGGAACAAGAGGTTGGTGAAGTGAAAAGTCACAGAGATTTAAGAGAAGGCACAAGAAATCACAAAAGAAGGATCCTCCCCCACAAATAAAATTTCTATGTTATACTTTCTGGTAAAAAAAAATCTGCACAAAAGTGTGGAATTGAATAAGTTGGGGGGAGTATTTCTTCAAACAATGAGGCCAAGCTGAAAAGGGGTGACCGTTCAAGAATGACCAGGTGAATTGAGAGAAGTCCCAAGCACAATCACAAGATGCTCTCTATTCAAAGTGTTCCTTGAATATCTAGAAAAACCATGATTTCTTGATAGCCCAGCCTCATTACAACCTAAGAAAGACCTTTTGATCCATATTAAATGCTTGCAGGTTCAGATCTTGGAAACGACTATCAATTCTAGTTGTTCAACAGTGGTGAATAAGATTGAGGGAAACACTTACCCGTGAGAATGAGAGATTTCCTTGATTTATCACTTACTGCTTTAATTGCTATTATTAAGAAGTTTGATTGATGTTTGTATTTCTATTCTTATTGATGATTGGTAACATCCCTTGATCCTGAGTTTTTCTTATGTTTGGAAAGTGACTGCTACTTAGGAAGGAGTTGAGGAATAGTTCCTTGAATTTGTTTTAATTGTTTGAAATACACTGGGAATAGAATTGATTGTTAATTGCAAAGAGGTCTCTTGCTTGAGGACAAGCAAGAAGTTAAGTTGGGGGGATTTTGATAAGTGAAAATTAGTTGATAAATTAGAGTACTTTTTAGTTCATTTATTAAGGATAAAATGGTAATTTTGCCCCACTTTAATCCCTTTTTATTAAATATTAGAGAAATTGTATTTATTAATCTGAGATTTGAATTTGATGCTATTTTGATAGAAATATTGCTGATTTTGGCAGGATATTACAAAGATTTGATTTGGAACAAAGATAGCATTAAATGGGGGAGATATCTGCAAGATTTGAGATTGATTGAAGACATTTAATAAAGATTTGAAGAAGATTTGAAGCCGTTAATGAGGAGATCACTTCCAATCAATCAAGGATTATGCAGACAAGTTTCCCAAATAAATCAAAGATTGCTCAATAAATGCAAGGATTTTATCAAGAAAAGGGAAACAAGGAAAGACAAATCTGCCCAGACCAGTCTCGGGGAGAGATCAAGATTAAAAAAAGAAAGTTGGAGCTGCAGGACGCTACCTGCGCTTCACCTGCGCTACAGCGCAGGGTGAAGCGCAAACTCTCTGGAAGTTGCGCTCCATCCTGCGCTGTAGCGCAGCCTGGAGCGCAGGTCACGCTGATTTGCTCCCTGTTGCCGTTTTTAGATAGATTTCTCCCCAAATTGCTTTGTCTTTCCTTAGCCTATAAATAGGAACCTCTTGTGCCAAATCCGATGTGCACGATTTTTGTAATTCAGTCTTATTTCAGTGATAATGCACCAAAGCTAAGTTTAGAGTAGGAGAGGAGGAGCGCTTCACAAGGATTGAAGATGGTGACAGCATCTTCGGTGGTTTGTATGGCTACCTCATGTAGTTAACTCTCCATTAGGATTGAATGTAATCGATTTCATTCCCAAGTGTATGTTGAACTCTATCTATTTATTTATGCAGTTCCCTAATTATAATGCTGGTAATCTCGTTCTGTGCTTTATTCCTAACTTCCGCGCTTGCGCTAGAGTCATAGGCTAGTTTGTAATTAACGTTACGACTAGGATTGAGTTTGGGGGAGCCTAGACATAGGAAACTCAACCTCTGAGTGAATGAGAATACTCGGTTAACCATTGACTGAAACATGGGTGCTGCTAATGATTGATGGGTAGTGTGAGTATCCTAATGAAGGGCATCTAAAGGATAGGATTGGTATTGATAAACCGATAGCAAAGGATTAGTTGATTGTCAATCCAGGAAGCGAGAAGTGGATGTATCTAATGAGTGATGGGTAGTGACAGTACTCTAGCGAAGGTATATTTCATTTGGTAGGCCTCGTTTATCAATTAGTTCTTTACAAACGGAATAAAAGAAAGTAAAGTAAGCTGAGGGTAACTCTGTCGCCTGGGAGAGCCCGCATGGATTGCCTTTGAGTGTGAGTGGCGCCTGGTAACTCGGGGTCATAAGCTATATAGTTTGTCTACAGCGTTATAGTTCAAAGCCTATAAGTAGTAGGTAGTCTCGACATACATGAGGGGTGCGATGAGATGAAGTTCAATCCTAATCCAAGTAACGTGTCTCTAACTCTTCCTTTCTAATTCCATTGATATTTAATTCCGCAACAATATTCTCAAATCATTGTTTTCTCCTTGATAATTAGATCACAGTCTACGTGAATTGACCATTCCCTGTGGATACGTTAACTCTTCTTACTATTATACTATTGGATTTTTGGTTTGCTTGCCCGAAACCCATCAAAAGTCGAACCCCAATCTTGGAAAACAAGGTTTCATACATGAAGGTAAACTCGAGAACGTCGCCACTTGGCCGACCAGTGCAAATGAACTCTCCTTCCATACACGGTTCGACTAAGATATGCTTGGACATATTATCCTCACAGAGATGGAGGTGTGTTTGAAAACTGACTTTTGGACCCAAGAAAAAGGAGAAGGTGATGGGAGCGTGTCATATTCAGAATTTTGAAACTTGAAAAATGATTCACTTTCCACCCTAGAGGAAAACAAAAAATCTAGAAAAGGGGAGAAGGAATAGAACACATGACAGGAGAAATTACAAAGCAAGAAGAGACTCCAATGAACCAAATACAAACCATAAAACCAAGAAAATAGTGAGAAGAATAGCATACTTGAGAAAAACGAAGCGAATGCAAGAGGAAGAAGATGAAGAGGAACCCTGGAAAGGGAAACTGAGAGAGGGGGCTGGTAGCAAAGGGGCATGTACACGTGGGTAAGAAAAATAATGATATATAAAGATGAAAGATTAAGTTGAAATTTGACGATCCACATTTTAAAGGAGGAAAGAAGGGGGAGGAAAACGTAAGACCCGAGCCCATTGCGGAGACTAGCCCATAATTTGCTATGAGAAGGAGAAGCAGGTTTTTACCAAGAAACGAGATACCTTAGGCTTGTTAGGTAAGTTTGTAAACATGAATTCAAGAACAAGCCCACTACCCTTAAAAGGATAGGGGCTTGAGGGCTTGAGGGACTATGAAGTGAAATAGACCTAGAAGGCCCATTTAATATTATCAATTAATACAAGAACAAGCTACGCCTACAGGCTAGGGCTTGAGGGGATATGGAGTGGGATAGACCCAGAAATCCCATTTAATATTATTAGTTAATACAAGAACAAGCTCACTGTTGTGAGTTTTATCTACAAGGAAGTGTACCCGTCGATTAGAGTAAAATAAAGTATTTTAAACCCCAAGTATCGTTCCATAGATATTAATTAAAAATATTAAATTAAATTAAAACTTTAATAATAAGATAGGAGATAAATATTATGGTTTTGTTTATTGATTGAGATTAATAATTAAATGGGGAAAGAGAGTGAAAAAGTTAAACAAGGAAGCAAGCAAGGACAATTAGGATTCGGTTATGGAAGTACCAAGGGCATTTGGTTTCACTTAAGTGCTTACTAGATTTTTCCCCAATTTCCCTTATAAATTTTGTCAAGCTAATTGTCAATCACTTATTCTAATACTATCAACATCCAATGATCATGCAATATTGATACTCTTTCCCTTAGAACACTATCGCCAATGATCATGCAAGATAATGAATTAAGAAAAGCAGAAAGAACCAATAAGTTTGTTAATCTAATAACTAATTGGAAACCTAGGATTAAGATTGATCCTACAAAACCCTAGATCCAGTTTTCTTGATATAATAAAACAATACAGATAACACAATTATAAAAAGAAAATAATAATTTATAATGGGAAAATGGGTTCAAATCTACGTTCAAACTTAAGATCCACCATAGCCCTTTGGTTAGGTAATTAGTTACTCATAATAAAATATAAATAAACCAAAACTAAAAGTCCTAAGAATTCCATAACTACTAAGAAATACTATAAGAAAAAAAACCCTTTGACGAAATTGCTTCACTCCATGAGTTTCCTAAATCCTATTGCGAAAAGTTGCGGCTCTTGAAGAATCGAGAGAGTTGGAAAATGATAGATGGATGCGATAATCTAGATTGAGATTGTCCTTTTATAAGAGTTGTTGGTGTCCTGCTTTGATTCTCACTTGATTCCCTCCCAAAAATTATCATCAAATCTATTATTGGCTAAAATCTTGTTAAAGATTCTCTTTTATTTCATCAAATCTTCTTTTCTTGACTAAAATCCCATAAAAGATTCTTCTTTTATTTATTTGATAAAATAAGAGAAAATAAGTGAGATATCAAATAAAAATAATGATCATAAATGCCAGATAACCAATTTAGATACCTAAAATAAATCTATAAAATAATGATTTTTTGTCAAAGCAAAATAACGGTTTATCACCCACTACGCCTACATGCTAGGTGTAACATCCCGAAATTTGGACCTAAGAAGAACCTAGAGGAGAGTAGGGAGTGGATTGAGAACTTGAGGGTGAGGGAATGGACTACGAGGGAAGACATGAGATTTAGTAAGAGTTCATGAATTTAAGGGAAATTTGGAAGGAGAGCTAAGTGCGAATGGTAGGTTATTGGAAGAAGTTAGTGAGAAGTATAAGTCTCTGACTTAAGCGCGCTCAAGCGCACTCAAGCGCGCTGAGGCGCGCTCAAGTGCACTCATTAGCTTGTAGAATTTGGTCTCTGTTTGAAGCGCGCTCAAGAATGCTTAGGTGCGCATGCCTCTCCAAGATTGGTAAGTTTGTCTCTGGTGCGCTCAAGCACACCTGGTGCGCCCAAGCGCACTTAACTCAACACCTCTAAGGGGACTTCAGCGCATTAGCGCGCTCGAGCGCACCCTGAGTGTGCTCAAGCGCGCGAGTCCCTGTTGCATTTTTAAAACCAGAGCTCATTGCTCTTATTTTCATTTCCTTCACACAACTAGGTTTTTAGAGAGAGGGGGAGAAAATTAGAGAGAGAAAGAGTGAGAAAGAAGAAGAAGGCTTGGGTAGAGGCACTCTTCCATCATCTCTTAGGTTAGAAGATTTGGGGATTTTGTGAAATCTTGGATTGTTGATGTTGAACCTTGGTTTTACTGTTGTTTATGCTCATGTTCATGCTCATGAAAGTATTGTTATGCTCATGAAATCATTCATTCATGTTTTTAAAGAAGAAAAGGATCTAGGTGTTAGGACTTCATGTTTTGAAAGGAAGAGTTTTTGGTCTTTTAGACCTCATGTTGAAATTAATGACTTTGAATCCTTGGACTTCATGTTTAAAAGATTGATTTTGGGTCCTTGGATTTCATGTTTGAAATGACCATGTAAAACACTCAGATTTTGGTCCCTGGACTCATGTTCCCAATACTTTGTCTTCGGTCCTTAGACTCATGTTAAATAATCAAGATCTTGGTCCATGGACTCATGCTTCAAGACTCTGTCGTCGGTCCATGGACTCATGTTAAAAGAAATAAATTCTTGTTTGAATCTATCACAGTTAATGGGTAAGGTATTCTGGCCTTCAGGAACGACGGTTTCTGTTAGTCTGAGCTCAGTCTAGCCTCACAAAAAAGTGGAAAGACCCCTTGGGTGTTGGGTAAAACATTTCATGACTAACACTGCATTTATGGTTGCCATTGGATGGCTAACATTACATGTCTTGAATTGCCATTATGAATGCTTTTCTGAATTTAACAAGTGATGCTATATTATTGTATATCTTGTGCTTTGCCTCCCCACACCGCACACATTGTTACCTCACTCACTGGGACGTAGTCTCATCCCACGTTGTGGGAATTATATTCAGTTGTGCAGGTTGCTGTCCAGGTTCTTGGCGGGAGAGTTGAGGACTCAATTGAAGTGGAGTGTTAAGACTGGTAATTATAAATTAGAAGTATAGTGTTGTATCTTTTTATAACCTAAGATGTAAGTTAGTTCCATAAGTTTGAATGTTGTATGACCTTGTGGAAGCTTAAGCAAACGTTGGATTGCCTAAGCAGTTGTATGAATTGTTTAACGATATCAATAATGGCACGAAATAATTTCAAAAATTCAGGAATAGTGTTTCCAACGGAAATTATTCTTGAATTAAGAAATTATGACGTTACATTTTGGTATCAGAGCAGTTCAATCCAATTGGACTATGGATAGGTTAGTTGCCTGTGACTTACTATGATCTTACAATATTCCGTACTCAACATAGGGACTGATCACTCCTCTATTGGGTGTGTTATACGCGGGATTATGGTTAGTGACGTGAACAGGATGCCTTGTTAAGGAAGTTGGGACACTTCTCTAACCAGGTTAGAGCCACCCACTTGTTAGATAGAGAGAGAATGACATAGGTTCATTTCCAAGAGTAAGACCTTCACCTTAGAAATCTTATAGAGTGTCATCCTTAATTCCTAGGGGACATGGGGCACACTTAGAAGGAAAAGGTAAACTATATGTTTTTGAGAGAAAATGCGTAATCGGTTTTGGAATGCGAAAACAAGGGGGTGATTCAAAGGGAACAGAATGAGTAGGCTCCCTAGTGGGAGGGTGTTGATTGTTGGTGGTTGCACCTTTGTAATGTGATTTGTTTGATTAATCATGATGCTTGTTTCTGCCTGAATGATTTCATGACATGTCTGTTTTTTTGTGTTGCTTGAATGACTTGTATGTGGAGGTTGATTGTAAATTTCTAGGATTGAGGATTTCGTGGCAGGTAAAGGTTAGAGGAGGAATGTGGGACTCATGGGAGGTTAGAGAAACCTAATACCATTGGTGAGGGGGAGTAACCCTAGATCCTCGGTTAAGTTGTTTACCATTGGGTAGGTGTAATATTAAAGATAAATTGAGGAATTGAATTAAGGCCTTTAATCTCATATTCTTGTTTCCTTTCTTTAATTACCTATTAGTGTAAGTTGATGTTGATGGTTGTTGTTATTTCGATCTTAACCTCCTTATGAGTTTGCCTAAGTCATTATGTAAGTCGGTTTGATATCTCATTAGGTGGCCAATGATTTTAATCTGATGGTGGTGAGATTATTCAAGTCTTTACATTCTGTGATTTGGTTTTAGTATGCAAGAGGCAAGTCCAATCATTTGTTCCCTCAGATATTAGACTAATGCTTTTAGATTCCTTACTTGGTCTGTAGATCCATTCATCGATAGATTTGATTCAGTGTCTTGATGGGGAAGTTTGATCCTTTGGTACCTTAACAAATCAATATGAGCATTCTTATTTTATGTAGTTTCAGTTCTCATAGGTACGTGCGAATCATCTAGTTATTTAGTGTATCCTTACTACATGAATTATTTAAGGATCTCCTAATTTAGGGACCAGATTGAAATCTATTGTACCTTTTCAATCTATGACTCAAATTATCGACCAGGTGGTGATTAGTATGCCCTTTCAAAAGATCATTTGGAAATTTCTATCTTGTGGAAAGAAATAAGTGTTGTAAAAGAATTGAGATTATAGTATTTCCTTATTCTTTCAAATTGGATTGGGTGAGTGGGTAGCCTCAGGTCAATTTAGCCTTTGAAATCACTCATTTTGTGGTAGAACCTAATAATACAATATTTAGACTTGTTGATAATGTCTTTCTTAGCGTAATTAGAGTGGTCTAATGATTTAAGAGAAATTGGAATCCATGACTCTAACGTGAATTTAAGCAACAGGTGCGCTCAAGCGCGCACCTACAGATCAGCCACATAATGGGCGCTCAAGCGCCCATTTGGTGCACTTGAGCGCGCGCGTTCTTGCCAGCTTGCTAGATGCGTTCAAGAGAAGATAGAGAGCGAGACTTTAGGGACATTCATTCATAACTTTTCACAATCCTCTTCTCCAAGTTTCCTCTCCAAGCTGCAAGGCTCTCCTAGGGCAAGGATTTCCTCTTCATTTTCCTCCATTCCTCCCACTCCATCTTTGGGTTTACTAGCTACCATGAGTTGCTAGTCCGTTCATCCGAGATTGAATGTAATCTTCGAACTCTGAAGTACTTCGTTTAGTTTTCTGTATTTAATTTCATTTGACATTGGTAGTTTCATTTTGTACTTACAACTTGATTCTAATTAACCAATAGTTTCTTGTTTTCAAACCTTAGTCTTGACTGGGAGGTATTTCTTTGGTTTCGATCTAAACGTTTCTACTCGGTAGATTTTTATTCTGAGTAAACTAGCACTTAGGTCCTTGACTTTGTGGGCGTCGTGCAATTAGGTCCCTGACTTTGCAAAATTGATCCCGTAGTCCCTGACTTTACCTCCGTCATGCACTTTAGTCCAAACATTAAGTTTCTGTTAAATCCTTGTTGAGGTGTCACTCAATAAGGACTAAAGTGCAAGATTTTTTACAGTCAGGGACCAAACTGCACGGTGGTCCCTTATCTTCTTCTTCCCTCTTCTCTGCAGAATTCTCATTCTTCTTCTTCCCTTTTCTCTTCTTCTTCGCTCTTTTGCTTCTTTATGCAAATTAGAGGGTTTGAAACAGAAGCCTTCAAGTTCTCCCATATGGTTTTCCTTTGCTTCAATCTCGGAGTTTCATAATTGTGTGGTTTTAACCTCACGCAAATCTGCAAATATTATGTTGGATCATAACGTTAAGCCTGAACATTTGAACAACAGCTTTTGATATTTATGTTTTAAGTCTTTCACCTCTGCAAAGGGCATTATAATTTATTATTCTGAACCAAGTATGACTGTTATGATACAAATTTGATCTTCCATTATGTGACTTCTGTCTAGTCTCTTCCTTACAACTTTGGAGGTAAGCTAGTAGTGCCCACTTGTTTGTACTGCTAATTGTGCTCTGAGCTTCTTAAAAAAATTGAACAATAATGAAAACATTCATTGTCATCAAAAGAAATATAATAACCAGGAACCAGAGTTGCACAACTATCTTAAATTTCATAACCAGTATGGAAAGGATTGCTCCTACGTCAAATGCTTTAGTTGGATCACCTTGATGGCATATATCCCTTTATTGGTTTCACGAGCAACCTTACACATAAGCTAGAGAAAATTTCAAAATTATTGTTTGACCTGGCAGGAAGCAATGTGATTAAAAAGGGGATGAAAAAAAGCCAACAATACTCACTGTGACTATTAAGTCAAAGGATTGCAGTTGCAGATATATTAGAAGCCTTATCACACTATTAAGCTGCTTATCCGAAGTAGCATCATGGAGGGTTTATTCCACATGAAAATCGTGTATTAAACTCGAGTCTAATATGCTATTTTCCAGGTTCAAAGACTCTGGCATCTAACTATTGCAAAAGAAAAAATAATGTAGTGTCCATAATCATTTCATTTACTTGGAAAGGTTGATCATTAGCACACTTGTCAAGCTTAGCTAGATCATTAGAACTTGTGTTACAGTTTTTTTAAATATCAAAAGTTGTTGTTCAAATGTTCAGGCTTAATGTTATGATCCAACATAAATATTTGTAGATTTGCGTGAGGTTAAAACCACACAATTATGAAACTCCGAGATTGAAGCAAAGGAAAACCATATGGGAGAACTTGAAGACTTCTGTTTCAAACCCTCTAATTTGCATAAAAAAGCAAAAGAGCGAAGAAGAAGAAGAAGAAGAAGAATGAGAATTCTGCAGAGAAGAGGGAAGAAGAAGATAAGGGACCACCATGCAGTTTGGTCCCTGACATTGTCAAAAATCTTGCACTTTAGTCCTTATTGAGTGACACCTCAGCAAGGATTTAACAGAAACTTAACGTTTGGACTAAAGTGCATGACGGAGGTTAAAGTCAGGGACTACGAGATCAATTTAGCAAAGTCAGAGACCTAATTGCACGACGCACACAAAGTCAAGGACCTAAGTGCTAGTTTACTCTTTTTATTCTAGAAATAGATATCTATTTATCGATTGCTCTTGAATACTTATTTTTAATGCTGGAAAAATGTATTTGATATGCGAGGAATCGATATCTAAATATGTTATTCTTAGGGTCCCTAGGTGCGAGGAATCGACCTAGACGATTTTAGTGTATTGCCTCAATGTTAATGAAATAGTATTTACAGGGAACTAAAGGAATACTGAGGAGGGAGAATGATGAGTTCAATCCCACTTTCATAAATCTGTTTTAAAACCAATTTTTACTGCACTTACTTTAATTTCATCAACTTGTTTTGCCAAACTTTCATCCAAAAACCAACATGACAACTCAAATGTTTTTCTGTAAATATTCAGTGAACTAAATTGTAGTGAATTAATAGTAGTTCAAGTTCCTCATGCATACGACAACCCTTACTTAAAAATTATTATATTACTATGACTTTGGTATTCTTGCCAATATCGCAACAAGATTACACTATCATTTAATGATACATATACTGTCACATCATTTAATGAATGTGATAGTTTATATGTTATTAAACTCAATATATAATGTGATATTATATTATTAAATGATAATGTACATTTTTCTGTATTGACAATATATACTTAACAAGACATTTTTTAATAATTCAACTTTAAGTTTGTCACCTATACAATGATATATGAGAATATGCATTTTCAAGTGATGTGCGAGAAGCATTATTCTATTTAGAAATGATTACAAAATTTAAATGATTTTTACTTTTTTCCCATTAATCATTAGTCCTATTGTAATTTTTTTAGTAATACTTATTTTATGTTTCTTTAAAAGTATGTGTCACATCACATATTGTAATTTATGCAAGTATCCTTATTTCAAAAAAAGGTATACGTCACATCACATGTTGTTTTTATAAATACATTACATTAGTACTTTAACACATGCAATATAAAAGTACTCCTTTAATATAATTTTTTCTATTAAATTAAACCATAAATTGATGTCAAAATATCAATAAAATGACTAATACGTGATTAATTCAAGTCATATATGTTTTATTTCTCTCTTAACTAAAAATTTGGGTTCGAATTTGACATATAGACTCAAATTACAAGATTAACTCCCAATGTAATGATGTGTGAGTTAGACTTTAATATAATATGGTTAAAGTTTGAACTTAAAAAATTGAAGAAAAAAATTGTTGGAGGTCTCATGATTGAGTGCTTTTACATGGAAACGTTTCTCAATATATCCTAACTAAAAGTTAAAAAAAATCATACTCATTTTTTATAGGTGAAATTATGATTTATAGAACATGTAATTTATTTTTTTTATAAACAAAAAAATGAATTAAATAAAATGAGTACAAGGGGTATTGATAAACATGGAATTAATAACATTACTTGTTAATTATTAAAAATCAATTAATTGTTATCCCTAATAGATGTAAAGCTAATTAATAAAATTAGGTATTTAGAAGAAATTTTATAGAATTTCTTTAAAGTTTAATCATCTTATGACACAATAATTTAATTAGGTGTTTAGTGAATTTTATGAAAGGGACATGCTATATATACAACAATTTTTTTCAATAGAATAAACCCTAAATTCATCACTAATAAAAAAAATTGTTTCGACGTCATTGACAATTATATTCATGAGACACATTTATCCATCTGTTAACTTGTGTCCGTTATAATTAACAAATGTGCACGTATGACACGTTAAATGATCTACGTGGAAAAGACATTCACCACATGACCATCCAACGTGGCTTGTGTTTCAATTTATGGTTATATCAGTCCCTAACAAAAATCTTTTTGGGACACATTAGTCCTTACGTAGAAAAAGAAAAAGATTGAAAGGATTTATTGTAAGAAAATTCCACATTCTCATTGTCATCTTCATCATCATTGTTAAATTCTACGCTCTCATCCCCTTACTTCTCAACTTCACTATTTTTATCAACCTGTTGCCCTTTCTTATCATT
Source organism: Sesbania bispinosa (assembly GCA_026901365.1). Taxonomy (NCBI): domain Eukaryota; kingdom Viridiplantae; phylum Streptophyta; class Magnoliopsida; order Fabales; family Fabaceae; genus Sesbania; species Sesbania bispinosa. Next base: position 1,336,264 of record QLOH01000246.1, read on the forward strand.
CTCCCTCTCCTTGTATATCATTCAGCTTCTAAAACAGGGTGCACAAAGTAAAAGTCAATTCGGTTCCTACTTACTAGTGAAACATTACACATATAATTACTATCTTCATCCCCTCCAATAATCTTCAAACTAGACTTGAAGTCCAAGGGGTTTGGGCACACACCAATAACATTTCTCATAGGCATGACAACCAAGCTCATTAATAACATTCAAGGTAGGATCTAGATTTGGAATGAACAAAATAACACAATTAGCACAAATAGGAAGCAAGTATGCACACAAACATAAAAGGAACAAAGAGAAGCAAATGAAAAATATGCAAAGGAGAGGAATGATAGGCCAAATGCCACACTCAATGGTAACCTCCTTAGAATGATAAGTTTGAGTGAAGAAATGTCGCAAGCTCCTGAAACTTGATAAGTCTTAGTATAATTTAAGCAAGAAGTATAAACTCTTCTCAACTCTAATCCAAGATGAGGAAAAAATGCCTAAGCATCAATATATGATAAAAGTTAAAAGGATGAAAGATGAAGAGTCTCCTACTTGTAGCCAAAAAAGTGGAACCTATAAGTAGTAGGATGGGCCAAGCCCATGAAATTCAAACTAAATCATATCTAAAAATCAGTGTTATCAGACTCGGACCGGCCCGACCGGTTCAACCAGAAACCGGACCTGGGACCGGTCCGATCTAGAAGTTAGATCGCTTTTACATATAACTCGGATATTAGTCACTGAACCGTGAAGAACCGTTCGGGTCAGAGTTAGTCAAGAGCAGGCACACCTGTCAAGTCAGTCTGATGAGTACCAGCTTGCACGCCTGTCAAGTGTTATAATTGTTAAAAATCTTCAAAATTTTGGTGCAATGGGACTCGAACCCGCATCCAAGACATTATCAAGCACGATGAGAGTGCTTATACCACTGCACCAACTCATTGTTTAATAAGTAAAGTACAGATTTTAATATATAAAGTGTATGTGTTGTGGACAAAAAACAAAAATTCAGCAAGAGAAATAAGACATAAGTGATGTTTGAACTTTGAACTAAAAAATTTAGTATACCGCCATTTTATTAGACAATCATTTATTATATATATTTCAATTAAATCTAAAATAATATTTTTTTTTTAAAGAAAATGTGATACACCGGTTCAACCAGTGACTCACTGGTCCGACCAGTGACCCATTAACCCAGTAGTGGGGCCGAGTCAATGATCGGTCCGGTTCTTATAACATTGCTAAAAATGCTAGAAGGAAGGAAACTACCAAAGCTAAGTCTTGAAGACTAGACCAAGCTAAAATAGCACCCTTCTTTCTTTGAAAAGACTAATAAGGAAATTGAAAACATCAAATTAGAGTTTAGAGACAAGACAAGCTACAAGCAAACCTTGTCCTATCTTGGGGAAATAAACTAAGGAATTAAATCTATCAAACTGAAGATGTGAGGTTGTTCCTCTTACAAGAAAATTAAAGGATTACAACTTAAAAGTCTAATACAAATTAAGCTAATGTCTTGAGTTGACTTTTAAGTTCACTCTTCGGTATTTTACCCTTGTAGTTTTGAGTCATTCCTTAGTCCTCTTGGTTTTAGTCCACTTGGTTCATTTGTCACCACTCCTTAAATGAACTAACTAAGTCAGGTAAACAAGCCAAGTCTACATCAACTTTGGGTAACTTACTTTTCTATTTACATAAGAAAGCATACCCTAACCTCTCTTGCAAACTTACCACCGTGGTGAAATATAATTTCAATAAATTCATCAATTATATGAAAAAAATCATATTAAGGAACAAATCACAACATGCAAAAAAGGAAATGCAACTAGTAAACATGTCCACACGCACCAAGGGTCCACAAACATTAAACAAATACTAGAACCACAACCATTAAAGAAATGAACAGAGTCCCACCACCAATAACACAAATAGGGACCACAACCAATAAAGAAATCCACAAAGTCCATCATTAACATATAAAACAAACAAGCACCGCAATCATTACCATACATGACAAAAGGGACCACACAAAGATTTTGCGAGAGAGAATGCCAAATAATAAAGAATACATTTCTATTTACATATCTTAAGCAGTTTGCAAGGTCCTTTTTCCTTTTGCGTTTTCCGCCTTCTGTGTGTCTGCCTTATGCTCTAGCATTTTCTTTCTTTTGCTTTGTTTCTACATTCATTGATTTCTTTAACCGCAAGCAAAATTATATGTCTAATTAGTTGAATGGGAGGGAAATAAACGAGAGTGAATTTTGGGAACTCTAACTTCTCAATATTTTCCTCTTCTGCGTAAGGACTAATATGTCCAAAAAAGATTTTTATGAGGGACTGATATTGCCATAAATTGTAACACAAGCCATGTTGGATGGCCAAGTGAATGACTTTATCACGTAGATCATATAACGTGCTACATTGGCACAACTGTAATAAACACGAGTTAATAGAAGGACGAACGTGTCTCATGGATATAATTGTCAAGGACGTTGAAACGAGTTTTTTTTGTTAGAGACTAACATGTCTCAACGTGTTTTTGTCAGGGAAAAATTTTGGGCTTTACTCTTTTTTAAAAAATAAGTTAGAAGCAATGAATCTACTAGTAAAATTGTCATTTTGATGAAAAGAACAAATGAAAATTTGTGAAAAATATAAATAGATATAGTTATAATCTACCATATGTCTTTATTATTTTTCGTATCAGTGGCTTTTGGAATATTTAATTTCTTTATGAAAATGTGGAAAAGGAGTATATAACTAACTTGAACTTTTCTTCTTTTGCAAATAGGCACTTTCATTAACATGAAGTTAATTAATCAACGAAATCAATCTAAACCATTCATGATTTTGTGTTTAAAACATTAAAATCATATAAAATAAAGTTTCAAAAATTAAAAATAGAAAAATTCATAAACTAAAAGAACACATCTTCGTGTTTTGCATTTAGAATTTCAAATATGTTTTAAATTTGAAAGAATTTAAGAAAATAAATGTAAATTTTGCTCTTTTATGTGGTTTTAATATTTGAAATACAAAATCTTGAAATATTGAAATCAATTGTGTTAATTATTTTTCTCATATTAATGAAAATACCTATTTCAATAATTATAAGAGTTTAAGAATTAATTCGGACAAATAAAAGTCGGCCTATTTACAAAAGAAAAAAAAAACTCATGGTGACTTTTTATTTTTTTCCTAAAAATATCCTATGATCCATTTATAAATCTTTTTAAATTTATTTCAATAAATTTCTTAAATTAACCTATGAACATTAACTCATATATTTAAACATTTATGATTTAAACTCTTAAGTTGTCATGTAATAAATATTTATTAATATTTAATAAGCATATAATTAAGTTATTTATCAAAAAAAAGTTATTGCTTTTTGTTAATGGGACCTATCCCTGTTTTTTTTTCACTTTTATTATTTTTTGTTAAGAGAACTATTCCTCTTTTGATATTACTTTTGATAATTAAGATTTAAAATAATCTTAAGAATGCCACACCTTATTGTATTTTATAGGTTACAGGGAACAGGAAAGAAAATTAGGAGTATTTAAAAGTCAATTCAATTCATTAAAAACAAAAGTAAGTAATTTAAAATTTTAAAATTCAAATTATAAAACTTATAATGTTTTATTGGATATTTAGAGAAAGAATTTTACCTCTATGATGGTCCTATGGTCTCAAGGAAGACATTTATTATGGTCCCCGATCAAAAGATTGAAACTGATTTCAAAATATTTTTTAAAATTTAAATTTAATTCACTTTAAATAAATATAATATATATTTTAATAAATTCACCATACAATATTATGTATATGTTTATTGTTTATGTTTCTCTAATTTTGATTATATACAATTTTATTTCCCGTTTTTAAAGTTTTGTAAAAAAATAGAGAAATTGATAATAAAAAATTAATTTAATTGTTTTATGTACAAAATTTTGAGAATAGAAAATAATTAATGAAATAAAAATGAGATATTTTGATAACTAAAACTGAAAATAATTTTGTAATTAAAAAAAAGAAATGAAAATAATAATATTTTCTGAAACCAAATGGCCTCTTGAATAAAAGACTGAAGATGAAGGAATTATATTTACTTAAATTTAAAATAAACGATTTTGATTTACTTAAAAAATTAAAGGGCTAAAATTGTATATAATAAAAATTAGAGAAATATAAGCATCTAGGTATATATGGAACTTTCTTTTAACTCGAGAGGAAAGCCTAAAAAAGATGAGATATTAAATTCATACAACATAAAAACATACAACAACTCATATAACACATTTTTCTCTCTATCTCTTTCCATCACATCACCTATCGCATCCCACATTTCTCTCTTTTTTCTCTCTCTTTGTTGTACATGTACAACATGTACAAATTACATTACTCAAAAAAGATCGATGTGTGATCAATTATTTGATTATGTGCTTTTTTGGTACTTGACCAGGGTATCCACCGCCGATAGCAGTGACTAATCCCCTCGCTGGTTTGTAGGCACCTCGATGGGTGAGATAGCTGACCCTGGATTTTAAAGGAGCTGCATGCCCAAGGTGGAATTCGAACCCCCGACCTTGGTTAAGCTTGGATCAGCCCCTCCGCTGAAGCAAGGTTATTTGATTATGTGCTTTGAGAATTTTCGAGAAAATATCTTGGAGATTAATTAGTTTTAAATATACAAGACACACCCCAATGCGCAAACAAGAAAAGGGCATCTCCATATCGTTAACATTAATCTACTGGTGGAAAAGAAACATTGGGAAAAAGAAGAAAGAAAGATGACAATGCAGGAACTTTAGCCAAAACGATTACTTGATATTTATTCTATAGGGCAAACAAGTTGAGGAAAGCAGATGTTCCCTACAACTATCTGTTATATTTTCTAAAGGTTTAATTATTTTTCTCCCCAAAAATCACAATTTTTCTATTTTGTCTCTCATTTTAATTTTTTAAAGTGGTCCTTTAAAAATGAATTTTTACCATAAAATACTAACTTGTACCAAAAACAGAGAAATTATTTAAGAAAATCACGATGTTTTAAGGATTAATTTAAAAATTGTAATATTTTGTAGGGATTGATTTGAAAGTAAAAAAAATAAATGGGCCATTTAAGAAAAAAAATCATTCTTACTACTTAAAAAAATAAAAATAAGGACCAAATAGAAAAATTATGATATTTTGGGATAAAAAAAGATAATTAAACTTTTCTAAAATATATTTTTATAAGAAAATTATCATTATGCGGATAAATATACCTAAAATATTAACATAACAATGACTCCACCACTTCTATTGTTAATTAATTGTTTTTTCTTGGGCCAAATTATAAATATAGCATGCGATTTTATTATGACGCCAGGCATAAACGTCATGATATTTACTTCGTTTGGATCAAAGTAAGCATTTTCTAATTTATATTGCTCAATTGAGATTGAGAGGCTATAAATTAAATATATGTTAAATAACTTCTTCATAGAACAAGCTAAATGTGACTAGACTTTGCTTGTATTGTGGATAACATGAATCATTGTATTAGTCTGAAACCAAGGGCAGGGCCTCCCTATTTCACGTCAAATTTTTGCTATGTCTTTCCACAGTTCATGTGCTTTTTCCCATTCTTCTCCTTCATATTGAACCTCAACTTGCCTTGATCACTCACTCTGAACCAAACAGTATAACATCAGGAAGGAGCATGTGTCATGCACATGCATATCAGTTCATGTTCCATCATTATTCATTATTAAAAATAGATAGATAATAACTGAAACATTTCTTGTAGAAAACGGAAAAATGAAATAAAAAAATTGAACCAATTAAATTATTGACAAAAAATAAAAAAACGGAAAACTCTCCCAAAAAGAGATCACTTAGATATAGAGAGATAAGAAAAAACAAAATGCTTTAATTAGATGGTAATAATTAGTCCAAAAACTACTGCACCTGCACCTGCAGGTCCATCACCTAATTCCCCCACTCCTTGCCCTTCCTCCATAAGTACCCCCTCCCCTTCTCACTTTCCATTCACCTCTCAAACCAACACAACCAACCCCTCTCCTCCACTCTCTCTCTCTCTCTCCCTCCCTCCTTCCTGCAATGGCTGGAATTGTTCTGTTCTGCATTGTATCATTGTTCTCTCATTTTGCTGCAACAAATGCTAGAATCCCTGGAGTTTACAGCGGTGGCCCCTGGCAGAGTGCTCATGCTACTTTCTATGGTGGCAGTGATGCCTCTGGAACAATGGGTAAAGTCCCTCACTTTCTTCCTCTCATTTTTCATCACTTTAATCTTTCAACTCACCCTCCCCTGTTTTCCTCTGTTTTTCTCTGTTTTCTACTTCCCTTCTCACCCAAATTCTCTTTAGCTTCCTGTTTATCACTTCACTCATCATTTTACATTTTCAATTTTGCTTGAAATTCTAGTCATATAGAACAATCTTTTAGCATTCTAAGTCAAGCTCTCGGCTTTTTTTGCTTTATTTATGAAAAATTTTCTTCTGTTTCATGTTTTTAAGACCCATTTTTCCAAACCCATTTCTCTCTTTTCAAAATGTACACCCCAAGTGTTCTCTTTTATCTCATCCTTAAACTCAAAATCCCTCTATATATAATAAATTTGCCATCTTTCCCTCTCATTTTCCTATTTATTTGTAAAATCTAGAAATTAAATAAGAAAACCTCAATTCAAATGCAATTTCCAGTAAAAAAGATCTCAACTTCATTTCACTAATGCTTATACAATGAGTACATTTGTTATTTGACATAACCTTCTTTTGGTGTGAATTTTTGGTGTCCTTTTCCAGGTGGTGCTTGTGGGTATGGAAACTTGTACAGCCAAGGCTATGGGGTGAACACTGCAGCACTAAGCACAGCACTGTTCAACAATGGCTTGAGCTGTGGTGCATGCTTTGAGATCAAGTGTGACCAAGATCCCCATTGGTGCAACCCTGGAAGCCCTTCCATTTTAATCACTGCAACCAATTTTTGCCCACCAAACTTTGCTCTTCCCAGTGACAATGGTGGATGGTGCAACCCACCAAGACCACACTTTGACCTTGCCATGCCAATGTTCCTCAAGATCGCTCAATACCGTGCCGGAATCGTCCCCGTCGCTTACCGCCGGTGAGTCCAACCACCCCTTTTCATGCTTTACCTTTACCATTAATGGGTCAGTTTCAATTTGTCTCCTTTTTCAAGTTTTCCTCTGTTTGGATGCCCAGAAAATAAGGGGGAAACTAGAAAGGAACTTCAAGAAAAATCTGAGTTTGCATTTTGTTTTTTCTTTCTCATTCCTCTTGTTCTTAACTTGCATATTACTAAGGTACCGCACCACATCGAAAACAGAACACCAAATGTTGAAAAATTTTGCCTAATTTTGTCTATGTTTTCTTCCCGGTACAGCTTATTTTCTTGGGAAACAAACAAAAAATTCTATTAGAATCTCCTCAGCAGTTTCATCAGAATCCCCATTTAGATGTTTTGTCAATTACTCACAAATAGGAACCACGAAGAGCCAATTTTTTTCCCTTTGTCGAAGAGTCAAATATATGTATCATGCTTTCATACATGTGGTAACAATAACAAAATTTTTATAATAGTAAAATTGGCTTGAGAAACCATGAAGACTACTATTAAACACATGTCTCATTGGTAAACAATTAAGCTAATCATAATTTTGTGAAAGAGGATTTTGATTTTGATCGTATTTGTGAGATTAATTAATGTCATAAAAAAAAGCATTTCTCTTTCACTTGGTGCTCTTTATCGCTTTTGGACCCTTTCGGTGTTTTGGTACATATGCCTTTGTTTCGGTGGTCACTACCAAATGACTAAAATACCCTCAATTGTTAGAAAAGTCTTAGTTGTCCTTTGGTATTTTAGTCACTCAAAAGTCATATCATATGATACACGATACACTCGATCTGCACGCTCTTCGGTACTTTGAGGGTATATTAGTAAATTGAGCCCTTAGAAAAATAATTCCCCGAAAATCAGGACTTTAAAGTGAGAAAAACATCTTCTATTGTTCCATACCGACTTTGGGTCTCTCACTCATCCTTAGTAAAAAAGTACAAATTTTTGGGGTTGTGTAATAGCATTTAAAATTACCATAATTACGAGTCAAATCTTGAATTTTTTATCAGACACAGTAATCTATGTTAATTATATGTTTTTCTAATTCTTTCATTTTAATTGGCAGAATTGACTTTTTGCTTTGTACTATATAATTGTAGTTTAATTTTCAAATCTTTAATTAATTTGTAAAATGATTATTTGTACGGGAAAAAATAATTAATTGAATTTTTGATTTGGTTGCAGAGTGCCATGCAGAAAGAGCGGAGGGATCAGATTCACAATCAACGGTTTTCGTTACTTCAACCTGGTTTTGATCACCAACGTCGCGGGTGCAGGAGATATCGTGCGCGTGAGTGTGAAAGGAAGCAACACAGCATGGATGAGCATGAGCCGTAACTGGGGGCAAAACTGGCAATCCAATGCTGTTTTGGTGGGCCAGGCCCTTTCTTTTAGAGTCACCGGCAGTGACCGTCGTACCTCAACGTCATGGAACGTGGCACCACCTAATTGGCAGTTCGGACAAACCTTCATGGGAAAGAATTTCCGTGTCTAAGAAAGGATAATAACCAAAAAAGAAAAAGAAAAAACAAAATTCAATACTTGTCTTGAATTGAATGGATCTCCTATTTTTGCTTCAGTTTCCCTCTTCTAACTTTCCTCTATTTTCCCGGGAAAGTTTTGAAGGGGCTAGTAGGGTTAAAAGGGTAGTTTTAGGAAAAGTAAAAGTGAAAGTAAGTTTATTTATAATATAAATGTAAGTGGGGAGGGGGGTGTTTGTATTAAATGTTAAAGTGTCTCTAAAGTGTAATGTGATGGGCAATGCTGGTATATTAATTACCCAGCATTAGCTATCTCTCTTTTTTTTACTGAAAGTGTGAGGGGCTGAGGAGGTTGCAAGGATGAACATGTAGCCCGCAGCTCTAAATTTACTATCATATAAATAAAAATATATTTCCGTTGTTTCTAATTGCTCCTTTTACTAGTTGTTGAAGGTCAATTTTGTTTGAATTGGAAATTCAGTTAATTCATCCTTAAATTGCTTCAATAAGTGTTTGTATGTTTTTTAAAATAGTAATTATAATAAAATGTGATATAATTTTTAAACATTGATTGTAAAGTCCATTCAAAAGTTACCAGAATTGTGGCTCAGTTGGCAACGCAGGTTGAGATTGTGGGAAAAGCTCCCGGTTCGATCCCCACTAAACACATTTTTCGGGAGAGGTGAGGAGCCTTAACTGTGAACGCAGGTTGAGATTGTGGGAAAAGCTCCCAATTCGATCCCCATTAAACACATTTTTCGGGAGAGGTGAGGAGCCTTAACTGTGACTAAGTCTCAAACAGGATTGTCCCTGGTAATAGGGGATACATATGGTTAATACCAAAAAGTTCATTCAAAAGTTAAACCTTTTGAACAAGTTCTTCGGTGAAGTTTACGGTACACAACAAGTTCTTCAAGTACACTTCAAAATGAAAGTAGATTTAGGTAGGTGTGTGTCATGGGGTTAAAGTGATTAGAATATTTGATTATACTACTTTAAGAAGTCTATGTTTGGTAGTAGCGTAGAAATAAAGAAGAGAAAAATAGAAAGGAGAGAAGTAGGAAAGAGAAATAAAGTTGAAATAGAGATGATTTATGGATTGTTTGGTGTGAGAGAAATATGTAAAAAATAGAAGAGAAGTGTGAAATAAATAAACTACGGATTGCTTGCATCATTTCTTCGCTGAGTCTCGCTTCAGTAGAGGAGAAATGTATAAAACATGAGTCCCACCACTTTTTGATAATTCTCGACTTTTTCTTTTCAGTACCAAATTAGGGAAATCATGTATCTCTTGCCTAATTTTATACTGGTCATCTATTTTTTTGACACTTCTCAACAAGCAAACGAAGCGTAAATTATTAATATTGTTTGCCAAAAATATAAAAATACATGTCTATGTAATATTATAAATTTTAAATTTCCTAATACTTGTAATAGACTTTAATGAGTCTTGTACTTTTATAACACTTTCACTTGGATAAAATGTGTGTGGATCCTCTGCGGTGTTGCAGGACCCTGCAGCAGATTAGCTACGGAATAGCTTGAGAATAACTATGGATTTTAACTACGGAATGTTTCCATAGCTGTTCACTAGTTATTCCGTAGCTGATCCTGCTGCAGGCTCCTGCAGCGCTGCAGAGTATCCGGATCCACCTTCTAGTATAATGCTAGTCCTATAGACTATGAATATTGAACTTCTATCTTGTTTATAATTGTAACAAAATTTTAGTAATACTGAACGATATTAGTTTAATGCTCAAATAATATAAGGACAGAGCTAGGTGGATCTAGATCAAAATATGTAAGGGAGCTAAAGGAAACTACAAGGTAGAAACAAGAATTCTGACATCTAGGATTTGTTAGATCATGTTCCAGCTGCTTGTTGCACCTATTCAATATATTTGTCCCCAACCATTATAGAACGAATGATGTGATCATTCTTTATGAAGCTATGCGTTTTAGTATGAAGGGCAGAAAAGGAATTATGGCAATAAAGATTGACCAAAGGTTGCACACGAATTGAAGACCCGATCAAACCCGACAAAAAAAAGAAATACATTAAGGTAACTTATAAAAAATTGATATTTGAACAGACTAATTAATGGCTATATATATATATAATTAATGGTTTGGGCTTTTTAATTTTTTTTAGATAAAATTTAGGGTGAGAGAATGGTGCCCCAGTCTAAGGCAATGAATGCCTCCGGGCTCAAAGAGCACTTACAGAGGTACTTAGAGCAACTCCACGGGAGTTGCTTGATATGAGTTGCTTAACTTAAAAACCATTATTTTAAGAGTTTAATATATATACACTGTCAGTGTAAATAAATTTTACATAGACATCCAATAATGTGTTGCCACATCATTTATTGAATTTAATAACACATGAGTTGTCACATTCATTAAAATTTTATTACATTAACAGTGTATACTAATTAAATCCTTATTTAATGTGAGTCCCATAAGTTGAGTTGCTTAAAAATGGGTAAGAGATGCTTAATGGGTAAGAGTTGCTTGTATAATTAAGCAACTCTAACCCATTTTTAAGCAACTAAACTTGTGGGACCCACATTAAAATAATAGTTTTTATGTTAAGCAACTCTTCTAATTAGCAACTTCCACTAAAGATGATCTTACATTTTACCCCACCTCAAGGGAAGATCGAACATACGTTCGTGATCAAACTTACATTTCATAGAGAGCACATTAAGGAAAAAAAACCTAGAGTCCCTTTGTAGTGTTGCCACCGCTTCTGCTCGTCGTTTCGTTGTCCTCCATGTTGTTCGTGATCAAACTTGTATCTATATCATTGTTATCTGTGTCTCTTCTCTGATTTTCATCTCCTTCACCCAATCTCTCTTATTGTTGTCTCACCAAAGTCAATTGCCCTCACCATTGTTGATGTCTCATCTTCTCTTTCATGCTTTCATAGTCTTTAATGTAACTCTCACTGTGTGACTGATCTCCTTGTGCAGCGTATGTGATTTCTTTGTTATTATGCAATTTGTGATGCCAACTTTCTGTCTTAGCCACAATCTTTGTTCTTCCATAGGCGGTGTTGCCATAACTATAGGCTAAGGAAGTAGAAAGCCAGAAATCTCATCTTTGTCACAAAGAAGAAGACAAAGGTTTCTCTGAGTGTCTTTCCTTTTTTATTGATTTAAATTTTAATAATAATAAAAAATACAAAATCAGTTCATCCAGTTTTTCCTCATCTCTATTACCTAATTATCATGATTAATTTGGGTCGGTTTGAGTTAATACCTAATAGATTTAGAAAATCGAACCAACCCAACCCAACCCGAAATAGTTGATTGGGTTTGATCCGTAAAACTCATCAATCCGACCCATATGTAGTTGTTCTCAGTAAAGTATGATCGGTCGACTCCTCAACCGGGTAGGGTGTTAGAACCACATGCAACACTAGAAGGGGGGTTGAATAGTGTTTTAATCTTTTTAAACTATTTTGGAAATCTTTGATTAAATCAATCACGTAGGGTGATCAATGTGCAAAACGAATCTTAAGATCAGAGTTACTTTTAAAAACTTGCGGAACATATGAAAGATAAAGATAGAAAATCTTTCTCTTACACTTAAGATTGTTTTGATTGAAAAGCTACTCTAAGTATCTTCTGAAGATTATTACCAAGAGTACCTTCAAAACTGTTTCTGAAATACTTCAGATGATCAGAGATCATCTGTTTCTAACTTCTGAACTGAGCTCCTTTTGAACTCACCTCAGACAGTTATTTCAGAGGTTCTTCAACATACATTCTTTGTAATGCTTCAAACGATATAAGAGATGTTTTATGTTATGTTTGTTTGAAAACTTGTTTTATTGAAATCGTTGTGTTAAGATTATTATGAAAAATACTTTTCAATCCCCAACGTAAATGTAAAGACTGTAAATAAAAGAGATTAAGGGATGAGAAAACTTAGGCACAGAATTTATCCTGGTTCACCCACAATCCCGTGAGCTACATCCAGACCCAGAGGTAAACCACCACTGAATTTTCCACTAACCAAATATCAACACACACAGGTGTCAGACAGAGTCACACAGACCCCATCATCCAGGTCACCCAGACCCAAGGTCACCCAGACCTAACACACAGGGTCACCCAGACCTTACCGAGTAGTCTTTTCTATCAAGCCTCTCCAAGCTCTACCGAGTATTCTTTCTTCCACCAAGCCTCTCCAGGCTCTCAGACACTTATCCAAGTGTAGAGTATTTTACTACTCAACCTAAGTTAGGTGTTCGCTGGAACCCTCAACTCAGATTCTTCTCGTACATAGAGATTACTGAGTACACACTCAGGATACATACATTACAATCTAAGTACAAGGATAGACAGTGATACAGGTGTTTAAATTTAATTACAATCCCTGTCTTTTCTATGAGGAATACCATCCTCTGAGAGTAGGCTAACTAAGATATGAATTTAAGCTCCAGCCTCATTCTCCAACCATTGGTTTCCATGGGCTACATTCTCACCTGTATCATTGGAACACCAAGGTATGTTCAGGGCTTCAAACCATTCCAGGTTTGATAGTCAGTTTGCTCAGCATGGTTGTCTTCAGACCAACAACCAACTTGATTGATCTAACAGATCGACTGACAAACATGACTGACTGACCAACAGGTCAGTAGCCTGATTGATCTAACTGACCAACATGGTTGGTTGTTCAACCGAACAACAACAACATCTTCAATTTGATCTTGAGGCTATTTATATGTTCTGTTGGATATAGCCGTTTGAAGATGATTCATAATACCGTTGAGTTGATGATGATGTGGCTCATATAGCCGTTGTGTAATAGCTCCTCAACCGGTTGCTTCTTCATAAGCGAATAGGTGTTCAGACGATCTCGTTCTGACACTTGTTATGTGTTTCTTTATTAGAGATATTCTGATATGTTTATGCTTGCTCTCTCTCTTGATCTGCTTTTGCTTTCTTCTGCTTTCTTCTGCTTGCATCTGATTACTTCTGATTTCTTCAGATTTCTTCTGATTTTCTTCGGAGTGTACATGAGGAAATATCCGTTGGATTTGTCCCTTTGCATATTCTGCGTATACTCCTTTTTCCACATGCTTCCTGACACCATTTCTTCTTTCCTCTTTGAGTGAGGTGTCTAGTCCAAAAGTTGTTGTTGCCGTTTCTTCTTTGGATAAAGATATATGATATTATAAGCATTTAATCATAATCTTTTCTTCTGTGTTGAGAGCTGTTTTATGCATTCAAAGAGTTGATATGTTCAGATGATTGATCTCTTCAATCTTCACATATACTCTGATATTGTTAGTTCATCAGCTTCAACAAGTGCTCATAATTGTTTCAAGCTTATTTCAATTCTCCAGCTTGAAATGCTTTCAATTCTTTGATATCAGCTTCATTCTTCTTCTTCTTCTTATGAGATATGCCTTCTGATCTTCAGATGATTGCAGCTTCATTCTTCTTGTATCTTCTTCTTCTTCTGATATGAATAAAGATGTTGAATTATATGTATTTTATTCAAACATCTTTCTTGTTGCTTTTACTTGGTCTTTTGTCCCGTTCTGATCGATGGCAGACACTGGTACAGTAGGTCTGCGCATGCAGATACCTTTTGTTGCAGGAGCGGCAACATTGCAGAAAGTCTTTGCAGTGTTTCTTTATTTGTGCAAGACTTTGGTCGAGGTCGAAAAGCATGTCTGACTTTTGTATATAATCCATCTGATGGAGTGAGCCATACTCTTTGTGACATCTCCAAGAGATTATTTCTGGATTCTGATACGTTCAGTCTTCAGATACATAAACTGCTTCATATTGTCTTCATTTCTTCAGATGATAGCTGTTCTTCAGATAGTTGCGTCTTCAGATGATAGCTAAACTTCCATTGTTGTCTTCAAGTCTTCAGATGGTCTTCAGATCTTCCGAGTCTTCAAAGTCTTCAATTCTTCAGATGATAGATGTTCTTATTTCTTGACTGTTCTTCAGATAGTCTTCAGATCTTCCTAATCTTCAGAGTCTTCAGTTCTTCAGACAAAGTCTGTCTTCAGTTGATTGCTTGTTCAATTGCTTCAACCTTGTTGAGAATTACTCTTCTTCAGATTCTGCACTTCGTTCTTCTGATTCTGATCTTCTGATTTTGATTCTTCTTGATTCTGATAATGTTCTTCTTCTGTTGTGATCTTCTACTCTTCTTCAGATAAATATTCTAACCTGAAACACAATCAACAAACAAATACCTTTCTCAGTAGAACCTGTTTACTTAATCTTATAAGGTTCTTATATAAACTTATTTGTCCTTAATATAATCTTATTTGTTAATCATTAAAACTTAAGGATGTTAAGTCTTATAATAATATTTAAATACTTAAACTGATTTATAGACTTCACATAGGGTACTCGCTCAAAGAATCTCCCTATGTCTTTACTTTCAAATGCGAACTGGGGGCTCAATACCCTCTGAGTTCCTTCTTAACCCCTGCCTCTCAACCGCTACGCTCACCCACGTCCACTGTCCACTAACCCCTGCTTCTCGGCCCTGATAACCGTCCTACTAACAAAGTCGTAAGCTTCTTATTTAGGGGGTGTAGACTTCTCATCTGGGGAGGTGTAGACTTCCTTATTGGGCTTGCTAGTCGACCCAAACATTAGGGGAGTACACAGCCCCACGAGCCTAAGCCTACTCGTAGAGTAGTGCGCAAGGCGTGAATAATAAGACACATCGACTATGTAGACTTTACTAGGGGAGTACATAGCCCCACGAGCCTAAGCCTACTCGTAGAGTAGTGCGCAAGGCGTGAATAATAAGATACATCGACTATGTAGACTTTACTAGAGGAGTGCACAGCCCCACAAGCCTAAGCCTACTCGTCTATGGCATGGGGCTCGTAGAATGCGTCATCGGAATAATCATCATCCTAATATCTTGGGGTTTCTGACGTTGTCTAAATATAGAAGCGTTGGTATATGAAATTTGAATTTTGAAAATGTGAGAAACGAGACGCTTCCCTTACCTTTACATTTAAGGCTAGGCCACGTGTCCCTTCTCTGTATTGAACAATCATCATTACCTGTGCATTGATGGGGCGTGATTTGAAGAGTTACGACGCACCCCAGTGGATGCCATGTGTCGTATTAATATGTCCCCGTTCCCAACGGCTGAGATGGAATGACGCTTGTCTTTCGACGGCGGTGATGAGTCAACGCGTTGATTCATGACTCCAATCTGACGCGTCAATTATTCTCGTTATCCAACGGTTGTCATAGAAAGTCGTTTGAGCCCTGAACGGTCGTGATGAAGGGACGCATCGTTTCGCCTGTAAGCCTTATATATTTGATTCATGCCTTTACCAAGACACTGCTCCTGAACCTTCGTTTTCCCGAAATCTGGGTGTCATTTCATACTCTCAGAGTTCACAACATTTTTCTTTTCTTCCATTTCCCTAACCCTGTGTTATCCTTTTAGACTTCCGTTTCTCTTCTTCTTCCTTCACCGTGGTGTTCTTTCTGCATCTTCTACTTGGAACAAGTACTTATCTCCTTACCATTCTCTCTTGGCTGATTGCTTATTAATTTTTCTGAACATTTTCTGTTTTGGGTTCCCCTTCATCTCTGATTCTTCCGATTTTCTTCATCCAATCTGTTCATCATGTCTGGGGATAGTTTGAGTGATTCCCAAGACCTCTCTAAGTCTGAGTCATTATTATCTGAGGACAGTAGCAGTGCTACTGAAACAGATTCTATCTTTGATGATAGTGTTTCTGAAAGCTCTATAAACTCTCGGCCTCCCCAAAATACTGTTGTTCTTAATGAGACTCCTAGGATTAATATCCCTGTTGTCGACCTGAGTGAAGAGGGTTCACCTGTTTTAAATAATGATAATCCCCCGGACCTGAAAATGTAGACTTAGATCCTGAACTAGACGTAGGTTCAAATGTTCCCAAGATTTATCATAACTTCATGAGTGAAGTCACTCGTTTCTCTTCCGGTATACTAACTTGTCTAGTATTGCTACCTTTCGTCGGAATAATGTAATTACCGACTTCAATTTAAACGATTCCATCCTGATTGAACCTTGTGTCGAGAATGAAAAAGTGTGTGACTCATATGTAGAGGGTGATTCTACTCCTCTTTATACCTATATGTACGACACCTTTTTCATTAAACTTATTCTTCGGCTACCGTATACCGACTTTGAAAAAGCTCTCCTAAATATTCTTAACATTCCCCCTTCACAACTCCATCCTAACAGCTGGGCATTTGTCCGAGCTTACAAAATCATGTGCCGCCACTATTCATTAGTTCCGAACTTAAATAAATTCTTTTGCTTTTTCCAAGTGAAACTTCCTACCTCTAATGAAGTTGGTTGGGTTTCCTTGAACAATATCCCCAAAAAGGGGGTAATGACTGCATATACATCCTCTTATAAATTATGGAAGTACAAATTCTTTAGGGTCTGAGGTGTTGGTGCCTCAAGTAATTTGTTATTCAGTTCGGATGGAACCCCACATTTTCCCTTATTCTGGTCCCTGGAACCTCATAAAGTTCCTCAAGTCGACCTTGATACCGTTTCTGAGGAAGATAAGGTTGCTGTCGAATGGTTGAGGAAGCAAGATCTCCCAGACTGCAGCGCCTTATTAGAGAATGAAGACAACCCGACTGGTCTTCAAACTTTACTTGGTATACTGCTTTATGTTTCTGATGTTATTAACCTTCACATATTTTTCATTCTTAATATTAACTCCTTTTTCTGTGTGCAGGAAATATGCCTCCTAAGTCGCAAACCACAAAGACCATGGACGAAGTAGCAATGCTGAGGGCACTTCGGGCCAAAGAGAAAAAGGCAAAGGCGGTCGAGAAAAACACTGCTTCATCGCTCGAATGTCTGGGAACTGGTCCAGTATAGGGAGATGGAGGGAAAACCTCTTCACCACGCAAAAAACAAAAGATTGATGACGGAGGAAAACCTGAAGGAAAGGGTCCAAATCCGCCACCCTCTGGTAGCAACCAGAACACTACTAGCAACACAATTCCTAATCCGGTACCTAGGAACTCTGAAAAATGGGTGGGCTTTATTTAGTGACTTTGAATGAGCTACTTCCGACATCGGCTCTATCTTTGATCATCGATTTCCGATCGGAAAAATCGTGGAAAAGCATTTGAACCAAAAGGAAGATAGGGCACGGGTTCACAAGGCTGGGATGAAGAATTTGGGAAAGAAACTTCAATCCTCTGGGGCTCAAATGGCTTTCTTTGGTCTATGTGTAGACCAATATGTGAGCAGTGCAGAGAAGGAGATGAAGAAAGCTCTTCTAAAAAACAAGGAACTCGCTAAAAAGTGGAAGAGTGTAGAAGGCGACATGAAGACTATTGAAAGGTTGAAGACTGATCTTTTGGCAAGTGAGAAAAAGAATAATGTGATGACTGATGAGAAGGTGACTTGGGATGAAACATACTCCAATATGAAGAAGGCTTATGAAGATGTTGTAACTGGGAAGAAAACTCTGGAAGAGACTAATAAGACTTTGGAGACTTTTGTTGCTACTCTTACTGCAAAAAATGAAAACTTAGTTGCAGAGAAGGATTCACTTGTTGCCAAACTCGGAGATACCAAAGCCGAAGTCGCCATGCAACATGCTGCTGCGTTTGACAAAGTTGTTTCTCAACTCAAATTCCTTTATCCCGATCTGAAGTTTGATGAGGTCGGCGCTTTTAAGCATGTGGTCGATGGCAAGCTGATCGACATCATTGTGGATGAAGATGAAGAGTAGTGGGATCCTGTTTCTTACTGTTTTGCTCTGTCTTGGTAGATTTAAAATAGATTTATCCTCTTATGTTTCCTTCATCCAACTTAATATAAATGATAATTATTGCTTTGTACCTTTATCCTCGTTACTCAAATTCTTTCTTCCTTTGTTCCTCAATAGTAGAATTATTAATACCCTATAAAAATTTCGAAATAATTCCTTTAGTAAAATCGGTGCTTCAGAATTTTAGATAGCCTTTACTGGGTTAATAACTTAAGAAAAATTTTCAGAATGATCCATTGAGTAATTCGACATGGTAGAATTATTGATACCCTTTGCTGGGTTAATAACTTGAAAAATTTTCAGAATAATTCAATAAGTAGATCGGCACTGTAGAATTATTGATACCCTTTGCTAGGTTAATAACTTGAAAAATCAAGTCGATGTCCTTTCTTAGGTCGACAAAGTAGAGTTATCAATGCTCTTTCTTGAGTTGATAACTTAGTGAATTTCTATGTCGATGCCCTTTCTTAGGTCGACGTATTGCAAGTCGATGCCCTTTCCTAGGTCGACAAAGCAGAGTTATCAATGCTCTTTCTTGAGTTGATAATTTAGCGAGTTTCTATGTCGATGCCCTTTCTTAGCTTGACGAACTGCAAGTCGATGCCCTTTATTAGGTCGACAAAGCAGACTTGAGTTGATAACTTAGTGAGTTTCTATGTCGATGCCCTTTCTTAGGTCGACGTACTGCAAGTCGATGCCCTTTCTTAGGTCGACAAAGCAGAGTTATCAATGCTCTTTCTTGAGTTGATAACTTAGTGAGTTTCTATGTCGATGCCCTTTCTTAGGTCGACGTACTGCAAGTCGATGCCCTTTCTTAGGTCGACAAAGCAGAGTTATCAATGCTCTTTCTTGAGTTGATAACTTAGTGAGTTTCTATGTCGATGCCCTTTCTTAGGTCGACGTACTGCAAGTGATGCCCTTTCTTAGGTCGACAAAGCAGAGTTATCAATGCTCTTTCTTGAGTTGATAACTTAGTGAGTTTCTATGCCGATGCCCTTTCTTAGGTCGATGTACTGCAAGTCGATGCCCTTTCTTAGGTCGACAATGCAGAGTTATCAATGCTCTTTCTTGAGTTGATAACTTAATAAATTGCTAGTAAGCATGACTCCTTCAACCTTCTGAACAACATAAAATCAATAGCTTTTGAATAACATAAGATCTAGTAGGCCTCATTAAAAACTCTTCCAGTGTGAAAGAGAAAAGAGTACCCACGTCGACCACTCCATTGATATTAAACAAGTCATCATACAACGGAGATTTGAAACAAAGATGCTAATACAAAGGGAGAAACGAATACAAGTTCGGCCTAAAATCTAAAGATGCAGGAAACAAATCTACAATAAAATAGATCTACTCCTATTTACTGAAACAAATCTACAATGAAACAGATCTACTACTATTTACCAGTCACCTCTACAAGGCTTTCAGCTGAAGTAGAAACGCAAGTGCTCGGAGTTCCATGTTCTAGGAATCTCTCTTCCCTTCAGGGTTTCTAGTTTATACGCTCCTTTTCCTTTAACTTGCTTGATTCTGTAAGGGCCTTCCCAATTGGGTGCTAACTTTCCTGCTACTAAGTCTTTCGCAGCTCTCCTCATCACCAAATCTCCTTGCTGGAAGCTTCTCGGAACCACTTTTGGAATTATACTTCCTCGCCGCTCTCTCCTTGCAAGCCACTTCTCTAATATTAGCTGATTCTATGATTTCATCTAACTGGTCCAAGTCGACACGTCGGCCTAGATCATTGTCTTCTTCTGAGAAATTCATGGTTCTCCAAGTAGGAATGGAAATCTCTACTGGGATCATAGCTTCTGTTCCATACACCAATCTGTAAGGTGATTCCTGAGTTGTGGAGTGGGGAGTAGTGTTGTATGACCATATCACCTGGGGAAAATGTTCTGCCCATCTTCCTTTAGCCTCATCTAATCTCTTCTTCAACCCATTAAGTATCACCTTATTTGCTGCTTCAGCTTGGTCATTTGTTTGTGGGTGCTCTACCGAGGAAAAAAATCAATTTGATGCCCAAATCTTGACAGAAATTTTGAACCACCCTACCAACAAACTGAGTGTCATTGTCGGACACAATTCTGTTCGGCACACCAAATCTACACACTAATCTCTGCCAGTAAAACTTCTTGACCTTCTCGGCTGATATTGTTGCCAGAGGCTCTGCTTCGATCCATTTGGTAAAATAGTCGACAGCTACCAACAAAAATTTGACCTGACCAGAGGCCTGTGGAAAGGGTCCTAAGATGTCAGCACCTCAAATGGAAAAAGGCCAAGGTGAATATATAGAATTGAGGTCCACTGATGGTGCCTTGTGTAGATTTGCAAATCTTTGACATTTATCACATTTTCTCACATACTCCATGTATTGTCTATGCAACTTTGGCCAATAATATCCAACTCGGATGACTTTCAGGGCTAAGGCTCCACCTCCTATATGGCTCCCACATGTCCCTGCATGAACCTCTGCAATAACCTTTCGCCCCTCTTCCTCTGTCAAACATCTCAAAAAAGGAGTAGAGATTCCTCTTTTGAAAAGTAAGTCTCCCATCAGCACAAACCCTGCTGCTTCTTTCTGAACTTTTCTGGCTGCGCCTTTATCTTCAGGTAACTCATCTCGGCTTAGGTATTTGTAAATCAGGCTCATCCACGAAGCATCCTCTACTGTCAAGCATAGCACTTCTTTTTTCTTTTCAGTAGTCGGCAGAGATAAAGTCTCCTGGATAACTGAATGGTTGTTTCCAGGCTTTTTGGTACTATCTAATTTGGACAACAAGTCGGCCCTGGAATTCTGGTCCCTGGGCACAAATTCCAAACTCACTGTGTCAAAACATTCAAACAACTCTTTGACTAAGAGTAGATACCTGGAAAGATGCACATCCTTGGTCTGAAACTCTCCGTTGACCTGACCGACCACCACCTGAGAATCACTTTTGATTTGCAAATTGGATATTGACATCTCCTTAGCTAGGTTAAGGCCTGCCACTAAAGCCTCATATTCTGCTTGATTCTTACTAGCACGAAATTCAAAGCATAGAGATTGCTCAATTAATACTCCTCCGGGTCCTTCTAAGATAATTCCAGCTCCACTGCCTTTCAGATTAGATGCTCCATCCACAGATAGTGTCCATGTGAAACTGTCTTTATACAAGTCGACATCCTCAGGGGCAGATAATTCAGCCACAAAATCTGTGAGCACCTGAGCTCGGACATGTCCCCTTGGTTGGAAGGATATGTCGAACTCAAATAATTCAACTGACCACTTCATCATTCTCCCTGCCAAATCAAGCTTTTGTAAGACCTGCTTGATCGGCTGATCTGTTTTCACAACTATAGAAAAACTCTGAAAATATTGCCTTAATCGCCTGGCGGTGGTAACGACTGCCAAGGCCAACTTTTCAATTTTTTGGTATATTTTTTCTGGTCCTTGCAATACCTTACTAACGAAGTAGATCGGACGTTGCTCATCTCCTTCTTCTTGCACCAAAACAGAACTTAAAACTTCATTAGTAACAGAAAGGTATATGAGAAGTGGCAAACCTGCAGTAGGTCGGATCAAGATGGGCGGGCTAGATAAGAACTGCTTCAGCTGTTGGAAAGCCTCCTCACATTCTGTAGACCATACAAACTTGTCGTTCTTGCGCAAGCACTTGAAAAAAGGTAGGGCTTTATCACCTGATTTTGATAGGAATCGTGCTAAGGCCGCCATTCTGCCAGTGAGCTGCTGCACCTCTTTAACTGATGTCGGGCTTCTCATTTCCTTGATCGCCTTACACTTGTCTGGGTTGGCCTCTATACCTCTTTCTGTTAGCATAAAACCCAGAAAATTTCCTGATGATACACCAAAGGAACATTTCTGCGGGTTCAATATGACCTGGTGTCGCCTTATTTCTTCAAAAACTTCCTTTAAATCCTCCAGATGTGTCGACTCATTTGTCGACTTTACAATCATGTCATCAATGTAGACCTCCAGATTTCGCCCTATCTGCTTTATGAAGATCTTGTCCATCAAACACTGGTAAGTGGATCCCGCATTCTTCAACCCAAAAGGCATTACCCTGTAGCAGTAATTTGAATGCTCCGTCATAAAAGTTGTCTTCTCCTCATCCAAGGGGTGCATTCTGATTTGATTGTACCCAGAATATGCATCCATCAAACTCAACATCTTATGGCCAGATGTCCCATCCACCAATCTGTCAATGTTCGGCAACGGGTAGGGGTCTTTGGGGCATACCTTATTGAGATCGGTATAATTAGTGCACATGCGCCACTTTCCATTAGCCTTCTTCACCAACACCACATTCGCCAACCAAGTCAGGTAGACCACTTCTCTTATGAAATTTGCCACCAACAGTTTTTCAGTCTCTATCGCCACCACCTTCCTTCTTTCCTCTTCTAGTTTCCTCTTTCTCTGTGCCACAGGTTTTGCTTTGGGGTCCATTGACAAACGATGACATAGAAAGTCTGGATCGATGCCCGGCATGTCGGCTGCTGTCCATGCAAAGAGATCCTGATTTTCTTTCAGGAAGTCGACCAGTTTCACCAACAAATCAGCAGCTAGCTTTGAGCTCACACTTGTCTTTTTGTCCTCAGAATCACCTATCTCCACTTCGACCAATTCTTCAGTTGGTTGTGGACGTCTATCATGAAAATCTTCTCTAGGATCCAACTCCGCAAAATACACCTTATGATTCATTGGTGCCTCCATGCTCCTATCTGACTGTTTCCCCTTCTGACTTTCAGGCTATCTCTGTAACATCTGACTGCTGCTTCCTGATAGGCTTTCACGACCCCTACCCTATTATTGTCCAGAGGGTACTTCATGGTCAAATGAATAGTAGACACCACTGCCCTAAGGAGTTCAATGCAGCCCGACCAATTATAATGTTATAGGAAGAAGGGGCATTGATGACGAGGTACTTCACACGCACAACCTTCTTGTGCTCTCCTTCCCCAAAGGTAGTCATCACGTCGACATAGCCTCGAACCTATACCGAATCACCTGCAAAACCAATTAAAGAACCAGAAAAAGGTAAAAGCCACTCTTGGGGAATCTGCAGCCTCTAAAATGTGCTCCAATATAGGATGTCTGCCGAGCTTCCCTGATCCACCAATACTCTTTGCACTTTGTACTTTGCCATGACTATGTCGATCACCACGGGGTCGTCCTCGTGCGGCTTCACCCCTTTCATATCCTCATCAGAAAAAGAAATGATCGGGGATTTGCCTTTCTTCCTGCCTGCAACATTTGCACTCACTGACATCACTGATCTGACGTACTTCTTCCGAGCCGAGCTTGTTTCTTCGCCTCCAGAAAATCCTCCTGCTATGGTTGTTACCACCCCCCTTATGTCCTCAGACTTTTCCTTGCCATTACGTCGACCATCCTCTCTTCTACGCTTATTATAATTCCCACATCCTGAACTGCCTCCTTCATCACGAGCTCCCCTATTCGAACATCTCCTTTCCACATAACGTCCCAGGAAACCCTCCTTTATCAACTGTTCAATCTTGTTCATCAGAGTCCAACAATTCTCCGTATCATGACCCTTTGCTCTGTGATAATCACACCACTTGTTCAAATCGGGACCTTTTGCTCCTTCTGCTGGCGGTGGTAGTTTGAGGAGGTCGGATTGGTAGACGTCCTTTAAGATGCGTGCTCGAGATGCATTTAAAGGAGTAAGGTCTGTTTCTCTGCTCCTATCCGTCGACCATGACCCTTGGTATCTTGACTTAAATCTTCCTTCATTTCCATTAAATCTTCTCCCCTGTCGACTAGAGTAAATAGCCGAGTTGAAAGTATCCTTCTTACGACCTGGCTTGTCTTCCCACCATTTGTTCTCACGCTTATCTGCATTGCTCTCCTCACCTTTTATATAACAAGCCGCCCGGTTTCTGATTTCTTCCATGGACGATGCTGGTCTCTGAGCAAGGGACTCATTAAAAGGTCCTGGCAATAAGCCCTCCTCAAACGCCGACACCAAAAGCTCTGGATTAGGGTTGACTACTAAGAGTGATGTTTCATTGAATCGGCCCAGAAAATCCCTTAATGGCTCGTCGGCCTTCTGCCGAACACTGAAAAGTTTTCTCGAAGTCATCTTCCTCGACCGTCGAGCCGAGAATTGCGCCAAGAATTTCTTCAAAAAATCCTGGATATCATTTATGGACAACGGGGGAAGGTTCGAATACCAAATCATTGTCGAACCAGTGAGAGTTCCAGAAAACAGATTACATTGTAGTGCATCGCTAACCCCTTTCTTCAACATGTGTGTCTTGAATGCAGTAACATGAACCTGAGGATCCGTGGTGCCATCATAATCCTTCAATCTCGGTTCCTTGAAGTCTGTTGGGAACTGTGCTTCGGCGATTTCTGGAGAAAATGGATGAAACTCGCCTAAGCCTGCCTCCATATCTTCATTTTCTGCTCGGCCTCTGGTGAGAGCGTTCACCCTGGTTTGCAATGACTGGCTCTGCTGTTGTAGAGTCTGGTTCTGCTGCAATAGAGTTTGATTCTGCTGCTGGAGTTGGTCTACGCGCTCCAAGATCTGTTGTAACGTCAGATTGTTATTCTCCTCCTCTCTTTGTGGAGTTCCTTCTCCTTCCACTTCGTGCTGCCTCCCATTTGCCCGTCGGGTAACCATATCTGCTGACAAAGAAAGTGGTCGGCGGGAAGAGTTTTACCGCCGCCCCACTGTGGGCGCCAAATGTTCTCAATAAAGTATGATCGGTCGACTCCTCAACCGGGTAGGGTACTCGCTCAAGGAATCTCCCTATGTCTTTACTTTAAAATGCGAACTGAGGGCTCAATACCCTCTGAGTGCCTTCTTAACCTGTGCCTCTCAACCGCTACGCTCACTGATGAACACATTTTTATTCACACTTTGCATAATTAATCTTAGCTTGCTTGGACTATAATTGTTATTAAATCCACTGTTTTAATTGGAATTTACCAAATTGGGCTTAATTGGGCTTTAATTGTGAATGTTGTTTAAATTCGGATTTTTAAGCCTACTGACCTACCTGTCTTGTTTTGATGATATCTGGAGCTATAGGTGTCCGATTTGAGAGATTCCAGTGGCATTGGAAAGCTAACTTCCGGGGCTTTAATTTGATATCCAATATGACCATATTACCATGAAGCAATTAGGAGAAGTTGCTGTTTGAAAATCGCCTACTGTTGCTGTCTGACACAAGTCCGAATTTGATTAGTTTTGTAATTAGTTTGTGGGCCTGTTTTAATTAATTTCGGCCCAATTAAGGCCTAATCAGATTGTTAGTGATTTAGGCTCTATAAATAGGTGTGTTGTTGAGTAGTTTGAACACTTTACATTCATTTTTCAGATTTTAGAAAAAAGACTCTCCACTTTCCCTCTCTTTTCTCTCTTCTTGCAATTTTCGAATTTGGTTCCTCTTCTTCATCTTCTTCAATTTTCGAGTTTCTCCTCCATGGAAATGGAAGGCTAAGCTTCAAGGATTGTTTCTCTACTGAATTCACAAAGGAAATTGAGGTTATAATTTCGTTTTTCATGTCTTGAATTCTTGGATAGATTCTTCACTTCCTTCTCCTAGTTTCTTGATGTTTAGGTTTGAATTTGAAATTGAGTTACATGCTTTATGGAATTCGAATTCTAATCTGAATCTAACTCACATTTTAGGTTGCTTAATCTGAAATGAATTCTAGGTTTGCTTAATTCCAAGGATTAGAAATTAGGATTCATGCTAGTTTGCTTTATTCTAGTGTGAAAATTAATGAGGATGCTTAATCCGAATTTGAATCTGTCAAGGAATTGAGGAATTTTGTATAAACCAATGATTGATCCAATTTGTGAATGAGGTAGAGAACCAATTCGTTTTTCTGAAATTGTTTTCTGCAAATTTAAATTCTGTTTTGGAAATTAGGAAATTAGTATGAACAACAATCAAAATCCTCTTGTGTGTGTGAGTTGCTATGGGATTGAAATTCTGAAATTGTAATTGGATTCCTTGAGAGAGACGACTTTGGGTTAATCAACCTACTGCACTTTAATTCATTTTATTTGGTTGAGTACGGCCTCGACCAAATTTGGCACCGTTGCCGGGGAATTCAATTCAAATTCTGTTTCAATTCCAATTCTGTTTTGTGTAAAAATTCTGTTTTGTTTTCAATTCTGTTTTGTAAATTCGTGTACTGTTCTGTGTTTAGGAAGTAGAGTCATAATTCATATTGTGTTTTGGTATACTAACCTTGGTTGTGCAGATTTAGTTTGATCAATTTTGGTTCACAGCTTTGAGGTAAGTAGCCTAATTTGTCATAGTTACTGTTACATTGCTTTTAGTGAGGTTCAATTTGTGTTTTGAGTTGTGTGATGTGTTGAGTCATTGTAATTAGTGTGTTTAGTCATGTTTTGATGTTTAGAAATTGTTTAGATGAAATTAGGATTGATTTGGATTGAATTGCATAAGTTGATCAAGTTGTTGCTGACTTTTCTGCTGTTGACTTTTGCAGTTGAATCTGATCTTTTTGTTTAACATAGTTAGAGGTTGAATTTTTGTGCCAATTTTTGTGTCCACATTTCTTTAGGTTAATAATGAATTTTAGATACCCCAGTTGCTGTTAGATTAGTCCTGATTGTGAGATTACACTTTGCACTGGCTTATTTTGACCTGTTGACTTCAATTGGACATAACTTGAGCTAGGAGTATCAGAATTTCACAAATTTTATATGCTTTTGGGGTAGAAAAAGCTAGTTAGAGCAGCCCCTCCCCGCTTGCGCCAGGAGGTCGGCCGTAAATTTGCCAAAAAAGGTCGTTTTCTATTTTTAAAGGATTTTTTAAGTTTTTTTTGGTGTATTTTCCCCTTCTTACCTTAGGTAGTTTTGGTACTTAGGCTTTGAATTTGTTCTGAAAATTTTTGTGGTTGTTTCCTATGTTAATATAGTGTTTTCCATGTATCCATTTCATTGGTTTCTGCTCATTTGATATAGGCTGCCTTATAAGCTGACATGCTGTTGTATGCTTCATTTTGTGCATTTCTGTGTGCATTTGGTGTATGACTAGAGCAAACCCAGGTACCCTACATTCATTTGATCCAGAAATTGATAAGACATATCATAGGTTAGTTAGAGAGTCTAGGATTCCATTTGTGCATAATTCTGTTAGTGATAGTGAGTTGTCTGATAGTGTGTATTCTGCTGTTAGTGTAAGTGATAGTGAGTCTGTTTCTGTGTTTTCTTCTTCTTCTTTCCTTGAGTCTGATTTTAATTGTGATACCATGGCTGAGAGAACTTTGAGAGAGCTTGCAGCACCTGATGTTAATATTCAGACTTTATGCATTCAATATCCTGATATAGATGTGCCTTGTGAGCTTAAGTCTGGATTGATTCATTTGTTGCCCAAGTTCCATGGTCTTGCAGGTGAGGATCCACATAAACACCTCAAAGAATTCCATATTGTCTGCACCACTATGAGACCACCTGGAGTTCCTGAGGATCATATTAAGCTGAAGGCATTTCCATTCTCCCTGCAAGATACAGCAAAAGACTGGTTGTACTACCTTCCACCTGGATCCATTACTAGCTGGGATAATTTGAAGAGGATGTTTCTGGAAAAATTCTTCCCAGCATCTAGAGTGACTTCAATCAGGAAGGAGATTTGTGGTATAAGGCAGATGGATGGAGAGAGTTTGTATGAGTACTGGGAGAGATTTAAGAGGCTTTGTGCAAGCTGTCCACATCATCAGATTCATGAGCAGTTACTCATCCAGTATTTCTATGAGGGCCTATTGAACAATGACAGACAGATGATAGATGCAGCCAGTGGAGGAGCTCTTGTAGATAAAACTCCAGTTGCAGCAAGGCAGTTAATTGAGAATATGGCTTCTAATAACCAACAGTTCAGTACCAGAAGCAATTCAGTAGCCTTGACCAGAGGAGTTCATGAGATGGAGACCACTTATGCTGCTGATCATAGGAAGTTGGAGAGCAAGCTAGATGATTTGGCTTCCTTGGTTAAGCAGATGGCAGTGTCTCAACAAGTTGCTAAGCTATGTGGGATTTGTACTTCTGCAGATCATCCCACTGATGCATGTCCCACCTTACATGAGCCTGCAGGAGATGGTGCTTTTCCTCCTCAGGCTTATGCAGCAAATATCTATGGTTCTGGCAGACCCCCTCAGCAGCAACAGTATAATCAGGATCTTTCTTCCAACAGGTACAATCCGGGTTGGAGGAATCATCCAAATTTGAGATGGGGGAATTCTCAGCAGCAGCCACAGCATCCTTATGTGCCTTATCAGTCTCATGCTGCTGGGCCTAGTAGACCTTACCAGCCTCCACATGTACAGCAGCAAACAGCAGCCTACACCGCCTGCTGCTGCACCTTCCAAGAGTGAGCCTTCCTTGGAAGAATTAATGAGGCAGATGGCCGTGAATAATATGAATTTTCAGCAGAGGACAGAGGCAACTATTCAGAGCCTAGAGAATCAAATAGGCCAGATGGCTACCACTCTTAATCAGTTGCAGTCTCAGGGTTCAGATAAGCTTCCTGCTCAAACAGTTGTCAACCCGAAGAATGTTAGTGCAATCACTTTGAGGTCGGGTAAGAGTGTGCAAGCACTTGATAGGCAACAGTCTGAGCAAGAAGATGAGAATTCATACAGTTGTAGACCCTGTGCAGGAGAGAGCTAGTCCTAGTCCTTTGAGTAGCCCTAGTTCTTCAAGCAGTGAGCAGCCTTCTATTCCTCTTCCATTCCCTCAGAGAGTTATGCAGAAGAGTAAAAAAATGGAAGAGGCTGACAAGGAGATCTTGGAGACTTTCAGGAAAGTAGAGGTGAATATACCTCTACTTGAGGCCATAAAGCAAATTCCGAGATATGCCAAGTTCTTGAAGGATCTGTGCACCCATAGGAGGCGGCTGAAGGGCAATGAGAGGATTAGTATGGGAAGGAATGTCTCTGCACTCATTGAGAGACCTATGACTCCCATTCCAGAAAAATGCAAAGACCCAGGGACATTTACTATTCCTTGTGTTATAGGCAGTAACCAGTTTGATAGTGCTATGCTTGATTTAGGAGCATCTATTAATGTTATGCCTTTATCTGTTTTCACCTCTTTGTCTCTTGGTCCTTTGCAGGCTACAGGTGTTGTCATTCAGTTGGCAAACAGGAGCACTGCCCACCCTGCAGGCCTTATTGAGGATGTGTTGGTTCGAGTGAATGACCTCATCTTCCCTGCTGACTTCTACATATTGGATATGGAGGGAGGAGATTCACTCACTGGTGCAGCCCCCATAATCTTGGGCAGGCCCTTCCTGAAGACAGCTCGGACTAAGATTGATGTTCATGCAGGCACACTTACCATGGAGTTTGGAGACAGTGTGGTTCGGTTTAATATTTTAGATGCCATGAGGCATCCTGTTGAGGATCATTCTGTATTCCATATTGATATGCTTGCTGAACTTGTAGATGATAGTTTGTCTGAGTTTGTAGGACATTTGGACTTTCCGGACTTTTCTGATTTCATTGATGTCTACACTTGTGATTTATGTTCTGATTCATCTGTGTGTAGTATGTGTGCTGAGATAGATGAGTTCATATCTGTTGATTATGTTGATTGTTCTGATTGTCCTACAGGTTCTGGTATTGATGCACCAGTTGTGTCAATTGAGTCAGAATGCAGTGGCTTGATTACAGCAATTATAGATACATCTGACTTGATTGATTTGCAGGTTGCAGAGGTTTCTACCAGTACCAGATCGTTACCTTCTATTGTTCAGCCCCCATCACTGGAGCTGAAGCCACTTCCCACTCACCTCAAGTATGCATATTTGGAGGATGAGCAGAAGCTTCCAGTGATCATCTCTACTGCTCTCTCAGCTGATCAGGAGCAGAGGTTGTTGCACGTGATTAGAGAGCACAAGAGAGCTCTAGGTTGGACATTGGCAGATATTCCGGGTATTAGCCCCTCCTTGTGTATGCATCGGATTCTGTTGGAGGATGGGGTTAAACCTGTGAGGCAGCCTCAGAGAAGGCTGAATCCCCAGATTCTTGACGTGGTCAAGAAGGAGGTCACCAAGCTGCTCAGGCGGGTATCATATATCCCATATCAGATAGCACTTGGGTGAGCCCGGTACAGGTGGTACCGAAGAAATCTGGGATTACAGTTGTGAAGAATGAGAAGGATGAGCTGATTCCTACTAGGGTGCAGAACAGCTGGAGAGTCTGCATCGACTACAGGAGGCTCAACCAGGCGACCAGGAAGGATCACTTCCCACTTCCTTTCATTGATCAGATGCTGGAGCGCCTGGCAGGTAAATCCCATTACTGTTTCTTAGATGGTTTCTCTGGTTATTTTCAGATTTGTATTGCACCTGAGGACCAGCATAAGACTACATTTACCTGTCCTTTTGGTACCTTTGCATATAGGAGGATGCCTTTTGGTCTATGCAATGCTCCTGGTACTTTCCAGAGATGCATGATGAGTATATTTGCTGATTTACTTGAGCATTGCATAGAGGTTTTCATGGATGATTTTAGTGTATATGGCTCCTCATTTGATGCATGTTTGGATAGCTTGACTAGAGTGCTTGATAGGTGCATAGAGACTAACCTTGTTCTTAATTATGAAAAGTGTCATTTTATGGTAGAGCATGGTACAGTCTTAGGCCATATTATCTCTAGGAAGGGTATAGAGGTAGATCCTGCAAAATTAGATGTTATTTCACACTTGCCTTACCCCTCTTGCGTGCGAGAGGTTCGATCTTTTCTTGGACATGCAGGTTTCTATCGCAGGTTCATTCAGGACTTCAGTCGGATAGCCCTTTCCGCTGTCCAACTTGCTACAGAAGGATGTCAGCTTTGAGTTTGGAGAGCGGTGCAGAGAGGCATTTGATCGCCTCAAGAGAGCTCTCACCACCACTCCCATTATTCAGCCACCGGATTGGACGCTTCCGTTCGAGTTGATGTGTGATGCATCAAACTACGCCTTGGGAGCTGTTTTGGCACAGAGGGTTGGTAAGCTGTCTCATGTGATATATTATGCATCTAGGACTTCGGATGCAGCACAGGTAAATTACACTACCACTGAGAAAGAGCTGTTAGCAATTGTTTTTGCATTGGATAAGTTTAGATCATATTTGCTAGGCTCTAGGGTAGTGGTTTTTACTGATCATGCTGCTCTTAAGTTCCTTTTGAAAAAGACAGATTCCAAACCCAGGTTGATCAGGTGGATGCTACTGCTTCAGGAGTTTGATTTGGACATCCAGGATAGGAGTGGTGCGCATAATCTGGTAGCAGACCATTTGAGCCGCATTGAGAGAGCGGAGGATGTGTTTCCTATTCGGATGACTTCCCGGATGAGCAGCTTATGGCTTTGCTTGATTCCCATTCCCCTCCCCTTACCCCTTGGTTTGCTGATATTGTTAATTATCTTGTTGCATCTGTTTTTCCACCCTTGGCATCTAGGGCTCAGAGAGATAGACTTAAGAGTGATGCCAAGTATTATGTATGGGATGACCCTTATTTATGGCGTTTTTGCAGTGACCAGGTTATCCGTAGGTGCATTCCAGATCAGGAGATCCAGTCTGTACTTCAGTTCTGTCATTCCTCACCTGTTGGAGGACATCTTGGACCCCAGAGGACAGGACGAAAGGTGCTAGATTGTGGATTTTATTGGCCTACGATTTTCAGAGACGCCTGGAAAGTCTCCTCTACATGCGAGCAGTGTCAGAGAGCAGGAGCGGCCATTTCTAGCAGGCAGCAGATGCCCCAGCAGCCTATGTTGTTTTGTGAGATTTTTGATGTGTGGGGTATTGATTTTATGGGTCCATTTCCTGTTTCTTTTGGTTTTATATATATATTGCTTGCTGTGGACTATGTCTCCAAGTGGGTGGAGGCTATAGCCACAAGGACTGATGATGCTCGAGTTGTTGTGGATTTTGTCAGGTCTCACATCTTTTGCAGGTTTGGAGTGCCTCGAGCCATTGTTAGTGATCAGGGGACCCACTTCTGTAACCGGTCCATGGAGGCTTTGCTGAAGAAGTATGGGGTGGTGCATAGAGTTTCTACACCATACCACCCCCAGACTAATGGACAGGCTGAGATCTCCAACAGAGAGATCAAGAGGATTCTGGAGAAGATGGTGCAGCCTAACAGGAAGGATTGGAGCCTGCCGCCTTCATGATGCTCTCTGGGCTCATAGGACCGCCTACAAAGCACCTCTTGGGATGTCTCCCTTTAGAGTTGTTTTTGGTAAGGCGTGCCACTTACCTGTGGAGATTGAGCATCGGGCATACTGGGCAGTTAGGGCTTGCAATTTGGATTGTGACCAGGCAGGAGAGCAGAGGAAGCTTCAGCTGCAGGAGCTTGATGAGATCCGCCTGGAGGCCTATGAGAACTCTAAGTTCTACAAGGAGAAGACTAAGAAATTTCATGATCAATGTATTGCTAGAAAAGAGTTTGTAGTAGGCCAAAAGGTGTTGTTGTTTAATTCTAGACTTAAGCTCATGCCTGGTAAGCTTCGTTCTCGTTGGATTGGACCTTTTATTGTCACTCATGTTTATCCTTATGGTGTTGTAGAGTTGAAGAGTGAGTCCACCAACAGACCTTCAAGGTCAATGGCCACCGTCTCAAGCTATTTCATGAGAGTCCCGCTTTGGTTGAGGAGACGGTTGAGGAGATGAGCTTGGAGCTTCCCACATTCCCTCAAGTGCAAATTTTTCCACCTTGATGAGGGAGTCTCTTTTCCCCACTATTTTATTGCATTATGTCCTTTTTTCTATAATTTGATTATTTTTACATTGAGGACAATGTGTGATTTAAGTGTGGGGGAGGAGATTTGTAGTTTTAGGACTTTAGGATTGATTTTAGGAATTAGTATGTGGTTAGGATTAGTGTTTGTGTGTTAGTAATTTTTAGGATTGTTAAAAAAAATTGTTTGCTGTTTTACTGTTCAAAAAAAAAGAAAAAAAAATGTTGTTTTACTGTATTTTTGGTGTTTTCCATAGGAAATTTGCTGTTTTTGAGTTGCTGTCAGCATTTTCATAGCTATTCTGTAGCTACTGCTGTTACTGTTTTGCTGTCTGAAATTATTGTAATCTGTCTGTTTTGCTGTTTTGCTGTTGCTGTTGCTGTTTTTGCATTACTGTAGCTGCTGTACGTTTTTATTGATGTTGTTTACAACAGAATTTTTTTTACAGCAGTTTTGTTACAGTAGAATTTCATTTTACAGCAGAATTTTGACAGTTATCTGAATTTTACAGCAAAAAACAGAATTTTTCGACAGTAGGAAAAATAATACATTTGGCATGTTTTTCATTGGATTTTTAGGATTTGTGTTGGTAGTGGCATTTTCATCATATTTGGACAATTGGTTTCTTGATTTATGTTGTTTGGATTCCTTATAATTTAGTGAATAAGTTGGTTTTGATGATTATTGGGTTGAATATTTTGTGATAGAGTTGTCCTTGGTGAGATTTTGAGCCTTATTGATGGATGGACCATTCTATGCTATGCCATTCTCTCTTTTTCTTGTGTGATTTCACTCTTGTTTGCTTGTGCTCTAGAACTTGGCTTGACTCTTTGATTTTCAACTTTGTTCACATGCATGTATTGAGATGATTGAGGCATTTTTGTTGATAATTGAGCTACTAGCCATATTAGCTTACCTTGATGATTTTCCACTTGCTAGCCCCTTTGAGCCTATGGATCCCATTTCTTGTTTTTGAAAGCTCATTACAAGCCTTGAAAGTGAAAACCATGATTGTCCTTGCCTTAGAGGATAAAGGAGCTTTGGAATTGTTTTGGGAATAGGCTCTTGAATGAGTGTGGGGGTGTGCTTGAATTTCTTATCTTATCTCCTCTTGTGGATATCATATTGTTGACCTTTGGCTAGTTACAAAAAAAAAATGAAAAATGAAAAAGATAGAAAAGTAAAAAAAAATAAAGAATAAAAAAAAAGCTCAAAAGAAAAGTGTTAAAAAAAAGAGCAAAGAAATAAAGTGTTCTTGAAATAGCAAAAATGGGTCAAAAGGTAGAAAAGAGGAGTTTAATTGTATTCTTGAGATGTATGCTACTTGCATTTCTTCTTGGATTTATTCCCCATTGCTCCTCTATTCTCTTTGGTTTTTAACTTCTTATCCTTCATTTTCCCTACCTTTACCTTGGCCCCATTACATCCTATTTGAAGTCCTCTTGATCTTTGCTTGCATGTGTTTCAATTGTTGTGGATATTAGAGTCTTGCC
Organism: Sesbania bispinosa; assembly: GCA_026901365.1. Taxonomy (NCBI): domain Eukaryota; kingdom Viridiplantae; phylum Streptophyta; class Magnoliopsida; order Fabales; family Fabaceae; genus Sesbania; species Sesbania bispinosa. The sequence goes on from QLOH01000246.1 coordinate 1,370,902, forward strand.
AAGCCTATGGTAGTGCTTGCTTTCATGAGTGCTTTGAGTGTATATACACAAGCCTAAACACTTGAGAGTTGGAGAGTTTGTCTTGTGAGGATTCTATCACTTTTGATTCACCCCTTTGATTTGATTCACCCTCTTGTTTGCTAAATTGTAGGGAATTCCATTCATAATTTTCTTGACTCCATGACTCCTTTGATGATGTATTATGCCTACTCCTATGCATTCCTTGGATCTCTTGTTAATAATGCCACTTGTATTTGCATTGTGCTCCCTAATTGATTTTTAGCTTCATGTGGTGTTTTGCCTGGAGTGCAAAAGGGCAAGTGTGGGGGAATTTGATGAACACATTTTTATTCACACTTTGCATAATTAATCTTAGCTTGCTTGGACTATAATTGTTATTAAATCCACTGTTTTTAATTGGAATTTACCAAATTGGGCTTAATTGGGCTTTAATTGTGAATGTTGTTTAAATTCGGATTTTTAAGCCTACTGACCTACCTGTCTTGTTTTGATGATATCTGGAGCTATAGGTGTCCGATTTGAGAGATTCCAGTGGCATTGGAAAGCTAACTTCCGGGGCTTTAATTTGATATCCAATATGACCATATTACCATGAAGCAATTAGGAGCAGTTGCTGTTTGAAAATCGCCTACTGTTGCTGTCTGACACAAGTCCGAATTTGATTAGTTTTGTAATTAGTTTGTGGGCCTGTTTTAATTAATTTCGGCCCAATTAAGGCCTAATCAGATTGTTAGTGATTTAGGCTCTATAAATAGGTGTGTTGTTGAGTAGTTTGAACACTTTACATTCATTTTTCAGATTTTAGAAAAAAAGACTCTCCACTTTCCCTCTCTTTTCTCTCTTCTTGCAATTTTCGAATTTGGTTCCTCTTCTTCATCTTCTTCAATTTTCGAGTTTCTCCTCCATGGAAATGGAAGGCTAAGCTTCAAGGATTGTTTCTCTACTGAATTCACAAAGGAAATTGAGGTTATAATTTCGTTTTTCATGTCTTGAATTCTTGGACAGATTCTTCACTTTCCTTCTCCTAGTTTCTTGATGTTTAGGTTTGAATTTGAAATTGAGTTACATGCTTTATGGAATTCGAATTCTAATCTGAATCTAACTCACATTTTAGGTTGCTTAATCTGAAATGAATTCTAGGTTTGCTTAATTCCAAGGATTAGAAATTAGGATTCATGCTAGTTTGCTTTATTCTAGTGTGAAAATTAATGAGGATGCTTAATCCGAATTTGAATCTGTCAAGGAATTGAGGAATTTTGTATAAACCAATGATTGATCCAATTTGTGAATGAGGTAGAGAACCAATTCGTTTTTCTGAAATTGTTTTCTGCAAATTTAAATTCTGTTTTGGAAATTAGGAAATTAGTATGAACAACAATCAAAATCCTCTTGTGTGTGTGAGTTGCTATGGGATTGAAATTCTGAAATTGTAATTGGATTCCTTGAGAGAGACGACTTTGGGTTAATCAACCTACTGCACTTTAATTCATTTTATTTGGTTGAGTACGGCCTCGACCACTCACCCACGTCTACTGTCCACTAACCCCTGCTTCTCAACCCTGATAACCGTCCTACTAACAGAGTCGTAAGCTTCTTATTTAGGGGTGTAGACTTCTCATCTGGGGAGGTGTAAACTTCCTTATTGGGCTTGCTAGTCGACCCAAACATTAGGGGAGTACAGTAGTCCTACCTTTAAGATACGTGTATTCATTAAGCCTCTTTACAGACAAACATTCTTCGCTTACCTAGCCTCTTCAGGATCCATACACTCAAAGTGTTTGAAGAAAAAGATAAGTTTTTCTATTAGAAATTTCTCTAGAGAGAAAACTCTAGTTATAATAATTGCACTTGATACAAAATAACAGTTTTTGTACAAGATATTTTGAAACATAGTTGCCTTTCGTGTAATACTAAGTTATACAACATGTAAAGTTGCTTTTTGTCTTTCCTTCTTCATGTACGATTTTTTTCTTGTTGACTTGAATATTTTTTAATTTAAAAGACTTGACACGCTCATTTAGAGGCTTCTCTTAGAGATGATCTTCAAATAATTAATTTTTTTGAAACAGAAAAAATTAAGTATTTGGACTTATATCTACACATATTCACATAAATTTTATTATAATAAAATCTAATGGGAGGGTTCTAAGGTTTTAAAGCCTTAAGACTCAATAGAAGCACGTTCCTCCATTTTGATGATTCATTTATAAAATAGTTTAATTTCTTTTAAAAAAACAAAGTAAATAATTACATTTTATTGTTTTAATTAGTATTTAATTAAATTAATATTGAAACATTTCCTTTTTTTTAGAAATTTTATATGATATAAAAGCACTAATCCAATTTCATCCAAATACCACTTGTCATCCAAATGCAAATAGTTTATTCAAAACTAACTTTTTACATTAAAACTTCTATGATAATTTCTTTTTAAAAAGCTAATCCAAACATAGTCTTAAACTAAAAACAATCAAGTAATTTTTTACTCATTAAAATTTGGTGACTTAGAAATTCTTATGTACGATCAATTCAATTCTTTTTAAAATTAAAACAAAGTTAAACAAATACGCGTGTTTTTTTTTTTTGAGCGGAAACTATCATTTTCATGTGTTGTCAATTTCTATTTCCACAAACATGATCTACAGGGTTGCCACGAGTTTTTAGTTAAAAAGCTACGACAAACAAGTTAGGGTATTGTTATTACTTTGTTTCATTCATGGGAATGACAATGGTGATGTGGCATTCGGTTTAGATGTATTATTTATTATTTTACCAGCAACCAAATCCTAAATAGTGTGGTTCAAATGGTACAATATTCTCCATAATTTAAATAAGATCTCAGGTGGGAAAAATTTTTCTGTGCTACAGTAGTAGGTACTCCCGCCATTCAAATTTTGACAACTACTCATACATGATAAGTTTTCCCTAATTTAAAATTTATTCTAAATTAAAATAAAAAATCCTAACCACACAATGAGCAAGGGAGTACTGAGTCTTTAGTACTACTGTAGTACTGAAAATTTGCTCCTCAAGTGGATGGAAAAAATTTCAGATGGAAGAGTTAGTTTCACCAAAATATGAATATTATGATTCGAGCATAATTTTTTTTTATAAATAATACATGTGGTTTATAAAAAAAATCTCAAGTAATTAATAGATAATTTAAGTATTGTATTCTCTTACGTGTGTATAAAAAAATCTTTATTTAATTAGTAAAAGTTATACTAGCTTACTGCCTAATGACGATATCCCTTGATTTATAAAAAATAAAAAAGAAATATTGATTTTACCATTCTTTTACCTCTTGTCATATTTAATTCAATATGCTAACAGATACATACATGCATACATATATATATATATATGTGTATGTATGTGTCAACGGATCCTTACTCTATGTGTGTGTATATATATATATATATATATATATATATATATATATATATATATATATATATATAGCAGTAGGAAATAAAGAGAGATTGAGCAAAATGTGCATACTATAGAGTGGTTTTGAATGGATGCATGACGAGAATCGCACACACATAGTGGGATGCGTGGTTGAAGGAGGGAAAAAGAAATCAAATGAACTTGTTCCCTAAAAGAATTAGTATAATAATCCCTAGACCCATGCATCTCAAAAGCATATATATTAGTTACAAAAGTTATTACCAAAAAGGCTTATGCAGCAAAAAAGAATTGCTTGCGTATTGCTTACCTTTCTACAAACTGATTCATTCATCCTTTTCACCCATCTTGATGGTCACCAAATGTGAAAGAAAATGCAAATGGGAAAAAAAGAATTAATGAATCGTGTGAATGATATTAATTTGGGAGTTAAAGTTGGAGGAATTGGGTATACTGTGACTCATGAATCTTACTCTTCTAGCTTTTTCACCGTGTGTGGTCCTTCCTTTCAGTTCAAATTCAATTCATCATGTAGTTAGAAGCTTTAGATAATTTATGATTAGATTATTTTTATGTTAGTAGGTATATATGGTTTTTATATATGTATAACTTTTAAAATCACAACAAATTAAGGTTAATGTAATTTGAGTAAAAACTTGTGAAAGGATGATATATTACTTTTCATTAATTATATTAAAAATTTGCTACAAAATCATGAAAGGAGACATTTACTTGCTGTGGCATATGATCATTGAATCTTGAAATTCGTTCACTTTTCTTTACTGAATAATTTACTAAGTACACCTTTAATGCATGATAAAGTTGGCGGTTAAATAATCTTGAATCGTTAATAACTTCTCATCACTTTTATTTGTTTGAATAATTTCAAAATAAGACTTCTTGATCTAGAAAGAGTCTTGAGTCACTCAAATGACAAAAGCTTGAGGTTCTTTTGGATGTTTTCAAGACTTTCTACGACACTTCTTTACTCTTTCTTAAAAAAGTTTATGTATGTTAGTACGTGGTCCAACTAAAAAGAAGAATAGAATATGTATGGGCTAAAAAGTACTCTATTTATATTTTTCCCTATATTTAGGGTATATTTAGGGTGGTATAAGGATTTTATTATCGGAGGGTTGAATTAAAAAATCGACTCTAATCCTTTTTACAGGTCGCTTTTACTAATTTTATTTAATCTTTTTTTTTTAAGTTTTTAATAAAAATTTAGAAGAATTTATTTTTTATTGTTACCCCTTATAATTATTAAATATTTATAATTTTCATGTTGGTTAATGTGGGGAGAGAGTTTAACTTAAAATGGCGGCAAATTTGGATGTTGCATAAATTTTTAAAAAAACCGATACATTAAATATTTTTCCTTAATTTTTTTTAAAACAGAAGGGAGAGTATTTAAAATAATAATAATAAAAATAGCATATAATTTAAATAAGAAAATAAAATTAAAATCAAATGAGTAAAATAATTTTTAATTTTATTACCTAATTCTAAAAGTCAAATTTAAATCAAACCAAAGAAAATTTCTTTTTATTCTTTTTACTTTTATTATGTAGTTCTACAAATCACATTCAAATCAAATAAAATCTTATTTAATTTTAAATTTCACCTTATGATCTCTAAATAAAGAAAAAAAAATAAATACAAAGAATATAAAAAAATTAAAAATTAATTTTTTTAAAATATTATAAAGATAAATAGTGAAAGAACGAGATTAATAGTTATATAATTATTTAAAAAATTGAAAAATTTTAGGAGGATCATGGCCCTGTTAGAAATTAACCCCCTTAGCCACACTATTGTATAATGATTTTTTGATAAATTAAAATTTAGGGTGAGGGGATGACGTCCTGGTCTAAGGCATGGAAGGCCTCTGGGCTCAAGAGCGTTTACTTACATTTACCTGACCTCAAGGGAATAAGTGAAGGTTCGAATATGCGACCTGTTAGATGCGAGATCCTGTTTTGCTCCACTTGACCAACCTCTTGGGGGTACACTATTGTATACTGATTAACATGTGAGTGATTTGAGTGATGCATGATATTTTTACATTCATATATATTTTTTACACGTACTTTCACACCTCATTTTTTTATCACTCTTTTTATATCAATTATAACATATTTCACATTTTCTTTTTTCATTTCCTTATTTTTTCTAACTCTCTTACTCATACACTGACGGCATCCCAAAAGTGGGGTGAAAAAGTTTTATTCTTAATTAATATACATCGAATTATTCTTGTCCACCATAATAATGTTTTTTTAGGTTTCTAAAAGGAATGTTTTCTTTTTAAAAAAAATAGTTTTTCCCCATTTTCTTACTTTTTTTTATCTAAATATCTAATCAATAGTGAAAATTCTTACACCCATTCTATGTCACAAGTTGGGTGGATATAGGATAAAAGCCTATTGAGAACACATAACTTGCTCTACATTAGTCTTGAGTAATTTAGACCAACATATTTCTTGAATAAATGTTTACAAAAATTAAAGGGGGTGTGAATAGCAAAAAATGGGTGGTGCAGGAGTAATAGTGGGCTACCACGACGGGCCCAATGGACACCCATCATGGAAGACCTTATGGGGGGTGTGACAAGTAAAGTGGGGTGATGCAGGGAGCATTAGGGGGTTCAGAAAGGAAGGGGGTGGGAATAGCAAAACATGGGTGGTGCAGGAGTAATAGTGGGCTACCACGACGGGCCCAATGGACACCCGTCGTGGAAGACCTTATGTGGGGTGTGACAAGTAAAGTGGGGTGGTGCAGGGAGCATTAGGGGGTTCAGAAAGGAAGGGGGTGGGAACAGCAAATCATGGGTGGTGCAGGAGTAATAGTGGGCTACCACGACGGGCCAGTGGACACCCGTCGTGGAAGACCTTATGGGGGGTGTGACAAGTAAAGTGGGGTGGTGCAGGGAGCATTAGGGGGTTCAGAAAGGAAGGGGGTGGGAACAGCAAATCATGGGTGGTGCAGGAGTAATAGTGGGCTACCACGACGGACCCAGTGGACACCCGTCGTGGAAGACCTTATGGGGGGTGTGACAAGTAAAGTGGGGGTGGTGCAGGGAGCATTAGGGGGTTCAGAAAGAAGGGGTGGGAACAGCAAAACATGGGTGGTGCAGGAGTAATAGTGGGCTACCACGAGGGGCCCAGTAGACACCCGCCGTAGAAGACCTTATGGGGGGTGTGACAAGTAAAGTGGGGTGGTGCAGGGAGCATTAGGGGGTTCAGAAAGGAAGGGGGTGGGAATAGCAAAACATGGGTGGTGCAGGAGTAATAGTGGGCTACCACGACGGGCCCAGTGGACACCCGTCGTGGAAGACCTTATGGGGGGTGTGACAAGTAAAGTGGGGTGGTGCAGGGTGCATTAGGGGGGTTCAGAAAGGAAGGGGGTGGGAACAGCAAAACATGGGTGGTGCAGGAGTAATAGTGGGCTACCACGACGGGCCCAGTGGACACCCGTCGTGGAAGACCTTATGGGGGGTGTGACAGTAAAGTGGGAAGGTGCAGGTAGCATTAGGGGTTCAGAAAGGAATGGGGTGGGAATAGCAAAATAGGGGTGGTGCAATAGTATGATTGATCTACCACGACGGTCCCTTTGAACAACCGTCGTGGTAGAGTCCAGTTAAGAGCACCCTAACCTCCCTGTTTTCATTTTGCGCGCGCGCGACCTCCCTTTCTCTCTCAACCTCCCTCTCTCTCTCACCACCGTGCCTGCTCTCCCTCCCTCTCTCACCCATCGTCCCTTTCTCTCTCAAGCTCGCTCTCTCTCTCTCTCTCAAGCTTCCTCTCTCTCTCACCGTGCGTTTCTCTCTCTCTCTCAAGCTCCACTGTGCCTCTGCGCGCGCGCCATCGTCCCTCTCTCCATTTCACCGCCGCCGGCCGCCGTGAAGTGCTCCATCAATTTGTCACTGTGAGTTTGTTTCTTGAGCCCTAGCATTTTTTGTTTATTCTCTAATTTCTCTGTTTATTTGTGGATGGCTCTTTGCTCTAACTTTGTTCATATAATTTCTCCATTTTTTGCTTCCCTTTAAGGCTATTTTGTTTCTTATTTGTTCACTTAACTTGGAATTAATGGGTGGTGTTTGGATTCAGTGGGTCAATGACTCAATTTCTAGGATGCTTAGCAACACAAAAAGTTTCTCTCCTCTTTGGGTTGGTAGGGATAAGGAGAATAAAGAGTGTTTTTATTTTAAATCTAGGACCAAAATATGCTCCCACTACCACTGATTTATGATAAAGAAACCAACCCCACCTGCTAGGAGAAATGAATCAATGTAAGAAGAAACACCATTCATCAATTTGAGCACTCTTAAGTCTTAACTTAACCCACATTTATTTAAATAATAAAAGTAATTGTATTTGTATTTTTAGACGTATCAATGCAAATATTTAATATTTACAAGAAGGGGGGAAAATTAATTCATTTCATTATATATTGTTAATTTGGTCAAGTGCAAATTTGTCAATTTCTTACAATTAACTTCAGGCAAAGGGCTAGTAGTTCATTTTAGATGTGACTCTGCAGTGGTTAACAAATAGCTCTATATATGTGGCTTCACCAAGGAAGATGGTTGTGGTTAACAATAGCCATCCAAGCAGAGCCATCCAAGATTATTAATTAAACATGTAATTCATTTGTAATTGATCCCAATAACTTGGTTTAATTAATTTTTACCATTGTCACTAATTAATTGTTAATTTTACTAATGGTGAATTATACATGTTCGATTTTCTATGCTTATTGTATCCAAGCTGGATTATTATTTTATTATCATAATATGATTAAATATTGTCATATATTGTCAAACTTTAGTTAATTTCATTTTATATTTTGCCTTGTTTTATTGTTCATTTTTTAATGATTGCTTGATTCATTACTTGAGTGAACCTTAGTTTCCCGTTTGAGATTCAATATGGAGATTGTAGTACTCCCTCCAAAGAATAATTTTTTTCATACATCTTTGTTATATTAACTAAAGAGAGAGTACTATAGTGAACTTATTGAATCTTGAATTGTCCGGATGGACAGTTTTGGGAAGATATATCACTTTTTTATAGTTCATTAATAAGTAAATTTTAATAAGCATTCCATACAATTCATGAAATTTCGATTCGTTGCATTTGTGTTGTTCTTCGGGGGCATATTTGATAGTGGTTCACCACTTTCATTTTCGTGCCACCTGAAGACCAATGCGAAATGCTGCCGAAATTTTGTAGATTTTATGGAATGAGAATTAAAATTTACACAATAATGAACTAAGGAGAAGTGAATCTTCCTGAATGGGATAGGGCCACACAGTTGAATAAAAAAAAGTGAGATCTACATGCATAATGTTGAATAAATGGAGTGTCGTTCACGAACGTACAGAAATTAGATATGGATCGAAGTTGGATGAATGCTCGGCGCATTACTGATGAGTATGAGAGAGGAGTGGAAGAATTTCTACAATTTGCGCGATGTAATGTTGCTAGTAGTGCCGACGCACAAGGAAGGTTCAGGTGTCCATGCGTAAATTGTTTCAATGGAAGAAGACTGGCTAAGAAAGACATCAGGGAGCATCTTCTGTGTGATGGTATTATGAAGGGTTATACAAAATGGATATGGCATGTGTGAAGTGACACATATGCCATATGATGATGAGGTCCCAATGCCAGAGTATTCTCATTCAACCATGGAGGACTGCATGGAGGATTGAGGGAAGAAATGATTTGCGATGTCGGTGTGGACAGATTTGCAGAAGCACATCTGTATGAAGATATGTGTAGTGATGCTGAGACTCCGTTGTTTCCGGGGTCAACAAACTTCACACAATTGTTCCAGCGGTGTTAAGATTGATGAATTTGAAGGCATTGAATGGGTGGTCGATAAAAGCTTCACGGAGTTGCTTCAGTTGCTAACTGACATGCTTCCTGAAGGGGAACAGACTACCTATCATAATTATGAGGCGAAGAAGATATTGTGTCCGATGGTATGGAGTATAAAAAGATCCATGCATGCCCTAATGATTGCATTTATACAGAAAAGGACTATGAAGGGTTGAAGAAATGTCCGAATGTGGGTTATCCCGATACAAGGTGAAAGACGCATGATCAAGATAGTATTGATGAGGTCACAAAGCATGTCCCCCGGCAAAGGTTGTATGGTATCTTGCAATTATTCCAAGGTTAAGCGTCTGTTTGCCAATCCAAATGACGTTGAGAACCTTAGATGGCATGCGGATGGGAGGATATGTGACGGAATGCTTCGCCATCCCGCTGATTCTTTACAGTGGAAGGACTTTGATGTAGAGTTTCCAGAATTGGAAACGATCCGAGGAATCTTAGGCTTGGATTAGCGTCAGATGGAATGAATCCATTTGGAAATTTAAGTACTAATCATAGTTCGTGGCCTGTTTTGCTAGTTGTTTACAATTTACCTCCCGGGTTGTGCATGAAGCGCAAATATATGATGTTGTCTATGATGATCTCTGGTCCACGTCAGCCTGGAAATGACATTGATGTTTATCTCAGTCCATTGATAGAAGATCTGAGATTGCTATGGGATGAGGGGGTAGAAGTCTATGATGGGTTTGCCAAAGAATCTTTCAAGATGCATGCAATGCTCTTTTGTACCATCAATGACTTTCCTGCATATGGGAACTTGTCGGGTTATAGTGTTAAGGGTCATAAAGCTTGTCCTGTGTGTGAAGAGGGCACATTCCATCAGCAATTGAAATATGGAAGGAAGACAATATATGTTGGTCATCGGAGGATTCTTGAAAAGGCATCACCCATATAGAAGATTGAGGAAGGCTTTTAATGGATATCCGGAGGATGGGATAGAACCGACTCTGTTAACAGGTGTGGAGATTTACGACAAGGTGAGAGACATTAATGTCGTATTTGGTAAGCGGAAAGACAAGTCAGTTGCCTCGGGGATATGGAAGAAGAGGTCCATTTTCTTTGATCTCCCATACTGGTGCAAGTTACATGTTAGACGCTTGTATAGATGTCATGCACGTGGAGAAAAATGTCTGTGATAGCTTGATTGGAACGCTTTTGAATATTAAAGGGAAGACAAAGGACGGAGTCAATGCTCGTTTAGACATGCTTGAAATGAATATACGAGACAAGTTGGCCCCGGAGAAGAGAGGTAACCGCACATATCTGCCCCCAGCATGCCACACCTTGTCCAAAAAGGAGAAGATTAGTTTCTGTGGTGACTGTTTAAAAGGTGTGAAGGTACCACAAGGATACTCTTCAAATATAAGAGCCTTGTAATAGTGAAGGAAACGAAACTAGTTGGGTTAAAATCTCATGATTGTAATGTCCTTATGAACAATTACTGCCTGTGGCCATTCGTGGTATCTTGCCAAAATGTTAGGCATACTATTACTCGATTGTGTTTCTTTTTCAATTCTCTTTGTAGTAAAGTCATTGATCCTTTGAAGTTGGACCAACTTGAAGAAGAAATTGTCGTTATCTTGTGTCAGTTGGAGATGTTTTTCCTCCATCCTTTTTGACATCATGGTGGCATTGCTATTCATGTAGTTAGAGAAGTTAGATTGTGCGGACCGTTTTCTTAGATGGATGTATCCAGTGAGCGGTACATGGAGATTTTGAAAGGATATGTGAAGAATCAGTATCGTCCCGAGGCTTCTATTGTAGAGAGGTACATTGCAGAAAGAAAGCTATTGAGTTTTGTACGGGTACTGTCCAAAGCAAAACCTATGGATCCTTCCAATGTTGGAACAACAACCAACAAGCAAGTAGGTGCTCACGTGGTGTACATATGTGACCAAATCTCGTGAAGAATCCTTGCAGCACATTTGTACATATTAAATAACAAGATGAGGTTTTTACCTTACATAACTGCTCACAAAGAATAGTGAAGGTACAAGAACCCAAGACACCGAGAATAGAAGTGGGTGTTGAACGAGCTAAACAGGTCTTTTATGGCTTGGTTTTAAAATGAAATCATGAAGATCCTACTGCATCTGAAACATTGACTTGGTTGGCACATGGACCGAAGTTTGATGTATTAGCTTGCGGGATATGAAATCAACAATTGTATGTTCTCCACGAAGTATGGATGACAAAGTACAGTGCAAAATAGTGGGGTCACTTAGAGGCAGAGTCCATGCAATTCTCTTGATCAAAGGACGAAGCCCAGTTGAGGAACAATGTCGTACTACGGGTGTAATAGAAGAGATTTGGGAGGTGGGTTACACTAAGTTTACATGTTCCTGTTTTCAAGTGTAAAAGTGGTTGACAATAAGAGTGGGTGAAAATCGACGAATCAGAATGACCTGGTCGACTTCGGAAGATTGGATATAAGGACGAGCCATTATCATGGCACATCAAGCTTCACAGGTGTTTTTGGGAAGGACCCTGTGTCGGAAATTTGGTTATCGTTCTCCATGGGAAGAAACAAGAAATTCTTCCGGAGTATGACCAGTTGAACCTTGATGTCGGTTGATGAAACTCGATCTTTCTTCACTAATGGTTAACCATGTCGAGGATGATGTTGTCGATGATGTGCATGCCACTCGAACAGACCATAATGAGGGAATATGGGAACAAGTTTAAAGGTAGATCATTTAATTATGCATTATATTTTATTGTGTTAATTTTATGTCTTATTTTATAAGTTTACTTTTGAAGGTACTTTGTGTATAATTGTCACTCATATTGTTTTTTTTCATTTTTCAACAGAGATATGGCGATGATCATGGTCGCCTCCATGTTAGGGGATCCTTCAGGGGATCATTCAGAGTCATCCTCCAGAAGATCTGTTAGAGGACCTACTAGGCTGAGATGGCTTGCACAGAAATGGGCCCAATGGGGAGAAGGTAACACTGACCATTAATGTTGATAGCGAAGGGTGGCTACTGGGCAACTCAGATCCTTAGCAGTTATCTCGTGTATTGGCCCGAGGACAAAATTTCAATTTTAACACCGACTTGGGAGCATGTGACTGAGGCTGAGAAGACCGTGCGTGGAAGGATGTTTGGTAAAACACTTATATGATTTTTGTCAAGTTTTTTATGATTTGATGTTAACTCTAATGTAGACTGATTCTATCTGTTTTTCATATAGGCTCATTTTGATATACCAATGTACCGTCATTGGAATCGAAGTTATTGTCTTCGATTGCGGTGAAGTGGCGTGTGTCAGTTTAAGTCCCTGCTAACGACCACATATATTTTGGCCCAAAGAAGGGTCAGAATCCTTGTACCAAATATCAGGGCATTGATGAGAGATTGGGAACAATTTTGGAACTCCGTGAACAAGAACATTGGCAGGTTAGTGCAATTCAGTTTTACTCATTCAGTTTGTATAGATTTGTAGTAATTTATTATTCATTCACTACAGGATGTAAGGAGAAGGCTAAGGAGATTCAAGCACATAATGTAACCCCCCACATTTGTCTCGTGGGGGTTATAAATTGCTTGAAGAAAAAATGATAAAGAAGAAGTTGAAAGACAGAGCTGCATATGGTGATGATCCTATTGCAGACCCTCCATCACCGCCTACACGTCATGAAAAATGGAAGCAGGCCCGTGTTAAACCCTTAGGGGTATATACCTCTGAGAATCACGCGTTATCTCTGAGAGATTGTAAGTTTTAATTTGTAATTGATTTTTTATTTACTATACAAATTCTTGATTCCATACTCACGCTCTATGTCATATATTTGTTAACTGCAGGATTCTTTGGTTGAGCAATCTACTCAGGGGACCTTACACCAGAAGGTCGTGATGATATACTTGCTACTGATATTGGACGACTGAGCACCTGGTCGTGTTCGTGCTGCTGGAGCAGGGGTTGGTATTCGGTCATTTTTGGATCAAAGTCAAAGAACTCCTCATCAAGTGAGCCTAGCAGTGAGCACATCGAAAAGCTAACAAACAGCTCACAGTGATGAAATCACAAATAAGGTGAAAGATGAAATGAGGATCGAGTTGGAGTTTGTACAAGCAGGAATTGTTGAATGCATCGCAGACAGGTGTCCTAGTCAAGAATTTGTGACTAATGCTAATAAAATCAGCACAAGGGTAGTTGTTCACCAGATGGGGGTCAGGTGGATGAAATCCCATGTCAGCTATATGTGGAGTGCACACATCCCCTAAGTGGTGGCTTTGGGGAAGGTTTCATAGGGGCCACCACGGGTACATAATATTCCTCTTTCACCTGACACAGTCAAGGTATCAGTGGAAAAGTTTCGATGAGAATGCTCTGTACCTATCCAGACATTGGAGGTTGCTATTGTACAACAAGCATATCAGACCTTATGCCTGGCCCCTGCATCTAGTTAGGCAAACTCCAACCCCTATGGTATAGTTGACACTTATATATATTACTACTTTTCACAATTAAATGTTTCTTTTTTATATCCTCAACAATGTATCTATATATATTACTACTTTTCACAATACATTGTTCTTTATGTGCAGCAAAAAAGTACAAAAGAAACGACAAAAAGAAAATACCATTAGGGACCTTTTCCAACGATGATCCCTTGCTATTGTTAGAGGTTGCATCTGCCATTAAATACAGCTCTATCGAGTTGCCATGGGATGACGAAGTTTTGGTACGATATAGATGTCCATACCCCTGTATTTAACCGTCTCAGATATAGGAGAGGTTGTGGCGGGGATGAATATTAACATCACTGTCATTCAGTGTGGGAGTGGAGTTGTAAGTACTTGCCAACTAAACTTGTAGTTTTATTATTAAGTAACTTTAGAAGGAAATTTCCTCACAACGAAATATTTCTTATTTCAGGTTTTTGGCTTCGTTATCCTCACATGAGGATGTGTATGGATTCATTGACCCTCATCTAACCTGTGAGGGTGTAAATGAAAGAACAGCTATTCAGGTGTACATCGCCAATGCCTTGCAAGATGAGGGCAAGAAGATTTATTTAGCACCTTACTTCATGAGTACGTGGAAAACTTGTAGGTTTTTTAAATTTTTATCATTATTCAAAATAATATCTTGCAGTATTAACTAATTTCAATGCAGACGCCACTGGCAACTACTGGTTATATCTGCGACGAAGACAGCGTCTGTTGGTTTTGTTTCATTGCATAAGAGGCCCCAAAGAGATTTTTTGACATAGTCAATAGATAATGACAATGAATTTATTAACTTTAGAAGTCTTTATTGAATTATTAAACTCTAAATCGTGTGATATTTTTATATTAGTGCATATTCAACATATCAAATGTTGATGGGTAGAGCTGGACATAGAGCTCATAAGCTAACCTGGAAATACGTCAAGGTATTTACATGGATTCAATAAGATATTTTAATAAAGTGTTGTCTACGATTTAATTATTTGACTAATATTCATTTTGAATTGTAGTCAACAAACAGTTGGAGGGTATGAGTGTGGCTATTACGTCATGCAATGGATGTCTTGCATTGTGCAAGGGGGAATTCAAGTCGCATTGGACAAGGTAATCCAACAAACAAGTTAACACCAATCGTCATGCAATTGATTATCCACTAATTACAAGTTATTTTATTTTGCAGTATTTCATGGATAGTAGCCCACTCAACTCTGCTTCAATTGATTACATCAGAAAGCATGGGCTGCATATGTTATTGACTTGTATAACAAAACTTTAGAGTAGTTGATCAGTATTGATTACTTTAGTAGTTTTTTATATAGTTTCATTATATAGTAGCTTTTATTAGATTTACGTGTAATGTGATTATGTAAATGATTAGTGCACCGAGTATGTGAAGTGTCATTACTTGTTGGTATTGCTGATTTTTCATTGCTGGGATCTGTGGACTGTATTTCTGTTTGCAGGTTTGGGGAAAAATTGTAAAAAACAGAACGAACTAAAAAAAAAATTAGACTTTCCACGACGGTTGTGTCAACAACGTCGTGGAGAAAGTGGCTTTTCACGACAGTTGTGGTCACAACCGTCGTAGAAGAGTTACTCAAGAAGGGTGGGTTGAAGTAGTTTCCACGACGGTATGGTCACAACCGTCGGGGAAAGTTTGCTTTTCACGACGGTTCCTTTACTAACCGTCGTGGAAAGTAAAGCTTTTCACGACGGTTCCCAGTCCTAACCGTCGTGGAAAGTGGAAAGTAAGGCTTTCACGACGGTACAGTCCTACCGTCGTAGAAAGTCAGTTTACAACGACGGTTAGCACGCGTCGTGACAAATTCCAATTTAACAACGACGCCTGCGATCTACGACGGTTGTGCAACCGTCGTAGAAGCCTCTTTTAACCGTCGTAGAAAGCCTTTTCTGCAGTAGTGGGTCATTTAGAAAAAATTTTAAACTTGCGGGACAATCCATTTAAGTAAATATAAATAAAATCATAATATTATTTTTGTTATCATGATTATATATTAGAATTTTATTTTAATCTCTAAAATTAATTATATACTTGTTGGTCCGTTTAAGGGCTTGAGCCATTAGCTTATTCATAAGTTTAGGTCCACTAATCTATTAGAAGTAGGTTTATTATATATGATTTATTGGATGTCTTATTACAAAGTAAGTCTTTAAATAAATTTTAAGTAGTACCATACTAAATATTTACATATTAGACCTACTTTGTAAAAATAAATTTCAAGTAGTACCATACTAAATAATAACTCTAGATTTAAAAAGAGACCTTATGTATATAATTTAGTCTCGATCAATCTTTAAATTTGAGAAACATATTAGAATTTAGATATATTTAAGGTAAGGGCTAGTTTGACTTAACAACCTCACTTGATTACACCCCTAATAAGAATAATAATAATAATAATAAAGAATAATAATAATAATAATAATAATAATAATAATAATAATAATAATAAAAATGCATGGAAAATGGAAAATTCATAAAATGTAACCTGGAACTCATTCATGACCCAACTTATCTAATATCAGTATTTGAAAAATAAAGAAAGTGAATTCTTACTTCTGATTATATTTTTCATTTTATTTTACTTTCTCAGAATATACTGGATTATGGTTACTTTTATTTTTATAAAAATATATTATTTGCCAGAAAAAAAAACAATATATAATATTTATCAAGTGAATTTTTTATAAATTTCATCTAGATTCCTTAAATATTTTTAATTAAAATTTTCATTATACAAGTGAAAAAAATATATTTTTGTATGAATAATTAGATCAAACTTCTTATGAGAACTATATCTTACTTTGAACGCTCCTTTTAATATAAAAAATCAAATTAAGGAAAAATAATAGTGTTAAACTATTTTAAACTTTGTCAGTTCTACAAGTTGCATTTGTTCAATCTTATCAAAAGACTGCTCCTACTTGACTATTGGATCACTTAAATTGCATAAATCGATTGTGGGCCTTTCAAGTTTTGCTTAGAGCTATATCTGATTCCATATGAAATTGACACACCACTATTGACCAAGCTTAGTAATAAATTAAAATGGGTAATATAACAATATGTTTTTCATTTACAGTTAAATATTGCACATACTGTGGAATATATATATGAAGACATCAAAACCAAAAATTCAACTTGCATTAAGAAACATACAAAATCAATGCCACCACATATATGGCCAATAGTGGTCATACAAATCAAAGCCCAACTAAAGCTTAGCCGTTGAAGTATCTTTGCATTGAGCCCAACCAATGTGTGCAAGCTTTTTATATCAGAACTCGTTTTTGCTACACGTTCCTTCTCATAAATGGCTTAAATCCTACACAGGATTTGTCTTATGAGACAAAAGATAGGACGCATTTTGGTACTAGATAGCGTGATTTTATATAAGATAACGTACAAAGTACAAACGCATGGACAATTTTGTTTGGTTTGGTCTCTAAGAAAAAATTGGGAAACAGGCATTTATATTAAAATTTTTTTGGTTACAGTTATACTTAGAATTTGTGAAAAAGTTGGTTAAATGTTTGAGAAAATATCTGCTCCGATTGATATAGGTTGGTATCAAAAACTTTGAATGAATGCAATTGCAATTGATTGCCTTTCAGGTTGTACTGGGGATGTAGCATCTGAGGAGGTCATGTACGAATCTCTCATAGATTGTTCGGAGGTTCCTTCCAAAACAAGACGACCCAAGATATGAATATATGCAAAAGTTTTCTATGTGACCCCACCCTTTAGATTGTGTTGGACCTATGGGTTTTATTGAAAATTATTATCTAAGTCCATGATGATTGAACGTAAACATAAAGTTTGGATTTGATTTTTATTCTTTTATTTTTCGAAACAAAAGAGAAAGAATCTATTTGCAAAGAAAAATAATTTTGACAACCTATTAATTTGAAGTGGGTGGTGTAAAGAAGATAGATAAAGAAAGAAGGAAGAGGAGAGAAAGTGAATATATGATAATTGATGCCATGAAAAATGAAAAGAAAATTGAGTAAAAAATATGAGTGTGAAAAAATCTATATAGTTGATTTCAAATGGTACTTGAATTTGGTTTTCATGTTTTGTACATAAAAATTCTACAAATTTAGTGTAATTTTTTTATTGGCTTAAAATATAAGTTTTTAAGGTTTTTCTAGGATCCCGATTAAAAATTGTTTTACCATACACAACCATATTTTAGTCGTTTAAATTTAGAATTAAAAGAATGGACGATGTTATAATTTATTGGGCAGTGTTGTGTATTAATTTCAATATTTGTAAATGGGTCCATAAAATAAAGACTCAATTGTGTTATGGATACCTATTGGAAGTAATGACGAATCTAGGATCATTTAAAGGGGATCAGGAAAAAAAAATATTAATATATAGTAATTTTTATTAAAAAAGTTATAATATTATTTGTGTTAAACATTAAAATGTTTCACATCTCAATAAAAGTATTTTGATAATGAATGCTTAATTAGTACCCTAAAAGCACTCGTTGAATTCCCCTATATACTAAAAAAAAAATTAAATGCATTATATTATCTAAGTTATGCACATTGTACATTGTATGTTATAGTTCTCAATAATAATATGGGACTCCTTTCCGGACCCCCTCTAGATAACTGGGTAACGGTACCCTCATAGGTGGTCCAATAAATGTGTGCCACATAGGTAGCTTGGTTTTAGAATTAATTGATATAGTCCCTTTAAATTAGTCCATGATCAATGAAAACCCTTAATTATCTAGATATATAACCAAAGTTTCCCAAATTAAATCAAGATTGTCCCTTTTTTTATTATTGCATTAACCTATTCCCCAAATGAAAACGAGAAAAAATAAAACACTCCTCCCACCATTTATTTCCTCACCCATTATTTGATTAACTCCATGAACCCTACTCCCAAATCTTACACGATCCTTGTGGCACATTATAAACCATTTGAAGCGCTTTTATTCCCCGAACCGGAATGTTGGAAAGAAGTTTGGAATGTTGCAGTTCGGAGAGGACAAAGGGAATGAACGCACTACTACCACAGAATACTTTTAACGACTATGTATTCAATGGCAATCAACTAGTTGTCGGAATTTCATTTTAATCAATGTTTTAGTGGCGCGCTAATAAAAAACTTGCCTGATAACTGTTTCATTCGTCATTTGTAACAAGGCTTTCTCAAAATTTACATATCCCTTTGATTTTTCATATGGTTCAGAAATTCCAAACTAGTTTTTTCCATTCTCACAACTTCACGCTTCACTGTTTCTCTCTGTATCTTCTTACAATGAACCATAAATCCCAATTTTCTAAAAATAATCATTAATTTCATTAATTACATGTTCAGAATATTTACGGATCATATTATCAATAGATTAATCTTTAAAAAATCAAATCCACAATCCATTTAATTAGAGGAAAATTATTAAATGAATATAGCACATTGATGAGAAAAATTATTAATCAAGATTTGATCCCTTTGTATTCATGATAAAAATATGTCTTTTCAAGGGATCCTGACATTAATGTAATATCTTCAATAATCTTCTCTCTTTTTTTTTTAATGATATATTTTATCATTTAATTTTCTTAATTTTATACCTAAAAATAATAAATTTTTTTTACACGTTTATTAAAGAAAATAAGAAAAAAATACTTAGGGACCGAGGAAAAATTTATAAAATTCACATTAGCTTCATTTTTGAATGGGTGAAGGAAGGGGGGGAGGAAAAGAATTTGCATGTATGAAGGGTCTCATGCACCTGGTAGGATTTGGACTGTGTAGTTGTCACGTGGCCAATACTAGGGGTTTAGAGTCATAACCTAACTTGTGTTCTTCATGGGTTCTAGGTGTGTGTTATACCCAGATGACTTAAAATGGAAAAAATGACTTCAACAACATGTTGGGGAGACAGTGGAGACAGGAGGGGTCCACTATTAAATTTGTTGATTTTTCCGAGTTAAATGTATTTAGGGTGAACTATTTACCCGTTTAATAAAGAAAAATAAGAAAAAAATACCTATGGACGAGAAAAAATTTGGAAAATTCACGTTAGCTCTCGTTTTTGCATGGGGAAAGCATATTTGCATGCATGACGGGTCTCATGCACCTGTAGGATTTGGACATTGTGTAGTTGTCAAGTGCCAATACCAGGGGGTTATGGTTCAGAACCTAACGGTGTGGTTTCATGGGTTCTTATGGTGTGTTATACCCAGATGACAAAATAGAAAAATGACTCAACAACATGTTGGGAGACAGTGAGGGGTCTTGCTATAAATTTGTCAATTTTCCCGAGTTAAAATATATTTAAGGTGAATTATTTACCGATTAATAAAGAAAATAGAAAAAAATACCTATGGATCGAGAAAAAAATTGGAAAATTCATGTTAGCTTCGTTTTTGCATGGGGAAAGCAGAATTGGCATGATGACGGGTCTCATATCCCTGGTAAGTATTTGGATATTGGTATTGTCAAGTGACCAATATGGTTCATAACCTAACTTGTGTTCTGTCATGGGTTCATATGGTGTGTTATACCCATGTGAAAAATGGAAAAAGACTTCAACAACGGCTGGGGGAGAAAAGTGGGGTCCACTATTAAATTTGTCGATTTTTCGGAGGTTAAAATGTATTACGGTGAATTATTTACCCGTTTAATAAAGAAAATAAGAAAAAAATACTAAGGACCGAGAACAGAAATGTTGTGAAAATTCACTTAGTTTAATCCAATATAATGTTAGTAGTTGTAGGTAGTGTATTAATTAGCAAAAAGATGGAAATAATGTTGTTATTAAAATTGTTAAATTCAGAATGTCATGGTGGTGGTTTTGGAAGGGCTTGCTTCAACAAGTCATTAATAGCGGAATAGGATTAGGTAGGCGTGCCGAACGTGAATTTTCAAAATTTTCCCGATCACTAGGTATTTTTTCTATTTTTCTTTATAAACGGGTAAAATAATCACCGTAAATACATTTTAACTCGGAAAAATTGACAACTTTAATGGTGGAACCCCACTGTCTCCCAACATGTTGGTGAAGTCAATTTTCCATTTTAGTATCTGGGGTATAAACAAAATAGGAACCCATGAAAGAACACAAGTTAGGTATGAACCCTAAACCCCTAGTATTGGCCACGTGACAACTAATAATGTCAAATCCTACCAGGTGGTGCATGAAAACCCGTCATGCATGCAAATTCTATTTTCTGCATGCAAAAACGAAGTAACGGAATTTTCCAAATTTCCTCGGTCCCTAGGTATTTTTCTTATTGTTCTTTATTAAACGAGTAAAATAATTCAGTCGTAAATACATTAACTCGGAAAAATAA